>JAUDJH010000025.1:0-2400000 GCA_036320925.1 Automeris io | reverse complement strand
CGTAGAGAAATGTCAAATCTACATATTTAGATAGTTGTAAAATAAAGTTTGGGTATCTGGAATTATAGACTTGATGGCTAATTCACAAATTAAAAGTTATTACAAGGCATATGCCACAAAACACCATAAAACACATAATTTTAAAAGAAGAAGAAAAGAAAATGAAATCTCATTCATAAATATTTTTTATTTATGACTCCATAATTTCCATACAAGAAGTGTAATTCATTGTTCACCAATTTTTAACATTGACATCACTAATCAATTTTTTGTTAAATAAGTTTGAGCAGTAATATTTATATTATAATGTGTCCGAATAAAACTAAACGAAAATACAGCAAAGAGATATAATGATCGTAATTACTAATAATAAATAAGACAAAGTATCGAAGAAGAAAACAGGATGTTTACCTATAAAAATCAAAGAGAGTGGAGCGAAATTCCGGTGAATCGAACGATCCCTTGTTTGTTATCGTCACAAGAATATCCTCAGTATAAATCAAACTATTTATCATTTACAGCCACGTCCACATTAATTCCATTATCTTAATAAATAATTTAACAATAAGAGGTTCAGCAGTTGTTTGGTAGGCTTTTTTTGTTTCTCGGGTGAAAGTCCTGCATAGGACCATCAGGGACGCTGTGAGGGCAGCGACCCCGGTGTGTCAGATTCTTACTAAAAATGATTGATTAAAAACCCCCGGGGTGTCCCTTTGCTTGCTCCACCCGGGCTTGGGAAACCAAATTCGTCCAGACGTCCAGGGAACAAAAGGCCTTGTTGAGGCTACCTCTCTGGGGGCGAGGTGGGAGTAAAAATCCACCTCTCCAAAACCTCTCTCTCAGGTGGCGCGCCGGACACCGTGCACCGCCTCCCTCTCATCCAGGCATGAACCTATCAAAAGAAAAATACCAAAATAAAGGCATCCAAAATCTTTACAATGGTCTCTTCAGATAAAGAACTTCCTAATGCTGTATTAGTTAAAAAACAAGCTGTATTTAGAGGACTTTCGTGCTTGGTTATATTACCTATTCTTGAGGCTTTGCCCGTTTGTGATTCACCTTTCACGTAAAATTATGTTTCTGTTCATCTGGAACAATTTTTTTCTAAATGTAAGGTCCTACGCCTTTTTCTATATACCTGGCATGATCGCTGCGACTACCGATGGGTTTGCAAGCTGGCATGATCGCTGCGACTACCGATGGGTTTTTTGTTACCTTTCGATAGTCGTTGGCGTTTTTTGTCTGCACCATGCTTACCATCAGGTATGGTGCAGTCACTGTGTCGAGTCGGTATAAAAAAAAAAAAACCTAACAATGTGCAAAACTTTAATATGATCGGTTGAGTAGTTCAGACTTAAAAGTGTAACGAATAAACAAAATGGAATTTGTATTTATAAAATTAGTTAATATTGAGGTTCACTGTTGTCGATTTTGTTTTAATAAAAAGAAAAATGTTGCGAAACGAAATAATTGAAGAAGTAATACAAAATACATAACAAAGCAAAACCGCAAAGAAGCACTGTATTCCCACTAAAACCTAGTTAGTAGTCAGGGCACGAGTGTAAGTAGATTTACATGTTTCTCGCACGTGAGCCTATTTTGAATTTTCAGATTGCTCTCGCAGCTCCTTAGGAGAGCTTCAGAGGGAACCGGGATTGAAGATATAAAATGATACTTAGAAATGACCTCTCAAGCCGTAATGTTGCTTTCAGAGTTAGTTTATATGTAAAAAGAAATGTATTTCTTTGTCTCATGTTTTACGAGGTAAGATGATACATTAAAAATCATCAAAAGTTGGATTAATTTTAAAAAATCCTAAAAATTAAATCAAAAGTGTTTTGATTTTGAAATACATGTGTGAATATAACCATGTTTTTGGACAATATACCAATCATAAAACTCCTATAATGACAATACAATAGTGGGAATTGTAAAAGAGGCCTTCCTATACCATGAGACAAACTTTAAACTTTAATAAGGATATTTTAAATTATAATATTGTAAATTTAATGTTAGTTTCGCGACGATGGGCTTTATTATCATAATTAGAGACTGACTAACTCTTTATTTAAAGAAATATTTAATTTAAACTATTAAATAGTCTGACAGTCAATCGAATTCAAAGTTGATACACTACCGACTTAAACACTATAAAATGTGGCCATCGTTCTTCCAACGTACCATCGCACTGTGTCGTTTCTAAACACCTTGATACGCTTTAGCTGCGCAGCTATATTGGCTTGCTGAATGTTTTTCATCGTTTGTATCATGTAGAGTGCTCTGAAGAGTTGTATAACCTCATTCCACTCTCTCCCTTGCATAACAGAACCACGCGTGTTGGATTGCGGTGCCACAGTTTTATGGTGACTTCTATTTGAGTTAAACTAAGAAGTTCTCTGTCTCTTACCTTTGTCGGATCTTCGGATTATAGATTGGTCTTCTGGCGAGTGTGTACCCTTCGTCCTATGATATTGGGTTCTTTAAACGAAGCGTAAAGAGATATTTGTTTAAGCCGGCATGATCGCAGTGAATATCGGCACGTAGTTGTCTCCCAATTATCGTACTCGGGTTTTGTATTTCATTGTAATTACTATCATATGCACAGCAGCCCTGTGCCCCGTCAAAATAAAAAAGAATATGAACTTGGATATAGAAACAAGACTGTATCAGCTTCTATCCAATGGTTGTGATTTATTCCAGTTCTGTTATCCTGATATCACAATGCTGCTTTGCACTAGTAGGAAGTAAAAAGAATTCCGAAGAAAGGTCGTGAATAAAGAAGCTAATATTTAATTGCATACAATTATTTCGATTACAAAAATTACTACTTTGCAAGATTTTTTACCTGTTACATAACTTACTGTACTAGTTGCTAGCGTTTACTATACTATCACCTAAGGCATAGAATATTCAATCAAGCAGTAATCTTATCGGAGTGGCTCGCGGCTATGGACTACTATCGATCTTACTTCGACATAACACAGTCGGGCTAATCTCACTGTGGACAGTAATAGCTTTATACTCACCTAGAAATTACCAGCTTATACGCAGAAAGCAAGAGTTCCTATTATAACTGTGTACAGATTTTATTTATTTATTATTAAGAGAACAAACAATTGAGGAGTCTAATTTCAAAACGCACTATACATATTTTTTTCAAATCCCATAAATTTATAAAAACTTGTAATTAATTTTTGACTTAATATCACATTCTTATAAGGTATTTAAATTATTATTCTAGCAAACAAGAAAAAATTCATATATAATATTTGCTTTGATAAAAACATTTCATATTACTATTAGGACTATTAAGTAATTTTGTACGAAAAAACGTTTTAGCGGGTTTTGAAATTAGACGCCTTAATTATGATAACAGATTTACAACATACATTAAAGGTAAATAAATGAAGTTTTCACAAAAAGTAAAAAGAATATTAAATGAATTGAGGGGTAATGCCGGCAATACATGCTATACAACTTATAGTTGTCAGTTTGCCGTGGTGGCTGCCGGCAGAATAGAATAGCACCCCCCTCTTCTTGCCGAGGTGTCGTAAAAGGCGACTAAGATATCTCTTTAACACCGCAATTCAACCAGGAGTTCAGAGAAGGAAAACTCGACCAAACCTGCATCCCGCTCCCTCCCGATCGTACTGGTTCTCCATTCCATCGGGCAAGAGGGAGCCCGGACGAGAGAGTGCTTTTCTGGCAGCGCGTCCAGTTATGCACTTAAATATCTCCTGCGCAATTGGCTGTTTCCGAAAACGGAACCTTGATTTTCTTAATCGGTGTTGAAACAGTCGCCGTGGTCGAATCCGGCTAGGACATCATCATCAGTTGTCAATATTAGTTTAATTTGAGGGAATTATTAAATGAGTGGATTGTTAGCTATTCTCACTTGTTTCTTGAGCCTTGCGAGGGTGCAGTTAAAAATATCAATATAAGAGTAGAATTTAACAAGCTTTTGGATATTTTAAATAGTTTCTATTCTGTTTGTAGAGGGGTTGTCTATCAGATAAACTTTTAAAAATAAAAACAGTATTCAAACACACTTCTTATACTGGCGGATTATATATACTGGTTTTCAAATAATCAAACATAACCGATCGAAAATACTTATCCATTCGAAGGTAAATTCGAGAATTCTCTATTGGAGATCGGACTCAAGCGCGTTTTTATGCGTCCACACACGTAAGTGGAAATTTGGTAAGGTGGTGGTGAGTCGGATCGATTGAGATCAGAGATGGGCAAAATGTAATCTGATTAATGATTAACAATTACAATATGTAGTCGTAATTTTAATTTTCTTGCTCTGTAATCATGATTAAATCCATTTAAAACATTAAGAAATCATAAATGTGTATACAAGCTGGGATTTTGTAGTTTTTAAAACATAATTGAGCAAAATGCAGTCATATTAATGGTATTTTCATTAATCTGATTACGTTTTGCCCATCTATGATTGAGACTATATTATAAAGTAGGCTAATGATGGTATCTTACGCAGGAGGCACATTGATCAAATTCTTACGGCTTCCACAGAGTTCCTTGATCGGAAATGATAGCGGAGTATTGATATATTATATGTATATATTTACCTCTCATTTTACTTTTTTATATCTTTTGTATTTCACTCAAAACACTACCTAAATTGTTACGATGATTTAATATCAAAATAATATTGATTTATTTGTTAGTGGACAAGTAAAAGGTGTTTAATTAAGAAATACCTCTAGTTAACAGTAGCGTTAGCATTAATTTAAAACCCGGTAAAAATTTGTTTAGACGAAAGATAGTTAATCTCTTATTGTGAAATCTTTTTGTTATATACTGTGTACAGTGTATAAGTATAAAAAAATATTAAACTAAAATATTGTTTTAATAAAATACTTAGTATTTTTTTATTTGTTAATTTAATTATATGTTGAAAATTTTTAACAAATTGATTTATTATATAGTAATTACATGTATTTCAAACATTATTTTAAACTACTGTATAATGAGACTAAAATCATGACTGTGAGACAGCTCTTTGTGCTCCAAACTATTGTTTTTAGGCATGACACTCAATCATTGGATTTGGGCATTCTAAATAAACATCTAGGGCTTACTGTCTGTAAAACTGAATTTCACCGCACATCGGTCGCCTATAGACACTTCAAAATTTTATGCGCTCGATTTTACAACAAACTAAATGTAATTCTCAATATCTATCCCCTTTCCCTTTATGAACTTAAAATCAAAGTCAAGGATTACTTGTTGCAGCTCGATTATTTACAAACTGAAAATCTTTTAAATGCTTATATATAATCTGCACTCACACACAACACTCTTTACTCACCCTTTTCTACACATAGCACACCTATACACAACACGTCTGTATATTTTTATATATTTTTGTAATTATTTGTATTCTCTGTAATGGTGGGCGCTGACGTCTGCGATACAGTCTCACGACTAGTGCAGGCGTCAACGTAAATTAAATTATATAATGTAAAATTTTTGATCCAATAAAATTATAATTATTATTATTGAGGAATGACCGCCTGGTGAAAGTCGCCGTGATCATGCCGGCTAATACAAATATCTCTTCACGCTTTGCTTATGGAAACCAGTATCATTGGATGAAGGGGATACGCTTGTGGGAAAACCGTTCCACAATTCAATGATCTGATAATGATAAGAGCTAGAGAACTTCTTGGTTTTTTTATTATAAATATACACAACATTTATTCGACTTTACAAAATTCAATAGCTCATCATTGTAACAGTGACTAAGCTTATTAAATTTTTACAGCTGCGTGCGTACCATGTGTTAACGTTGTTGATTCTATAGAAGCATGTTAAAGGTCAACTTAATAAAAGAATCGAATTCTATCGCAAACATTTGACAGCGAATCGATTGTGTCGACCGTGACAGTGAATCAATTTGAATTATTCTCTCTGGCCACACCGAGTTTACCTTTGATTTCAGATTGGAACCATCGATCACGCTCTAATTGTTTAGTATACACGGCGTAGATTAGATTGAAATGTGTCATGTTTGTAATATTTGTACGTTGTAAAAGGAGATCGAAATTCAAATATAACAGATATCGATCGTCAGTGTGATAGCCGTAGTGTTCGAATCGATATAAACATGGTGCTTTGATTACTCGACAGAATCGAAATAGTATAAACACAGCATTCGAGTTTGTAGATCTTGTTCTGACTGTGGAAATCCCTGATACCTATCTCTGTCAGTTCGTCTGTTGGATCAGCAGATCATTTCTGTGATGCATTATGTACTCGTGTTAGGCAATCGATATAACTTGTAACTTGTATTCGCATTCACACGATTATGCGATATTTAGGTCATTTTAATATTTCATAATAATAATTATTTTAAAGGTAAATAAACTGTTGTGTTATGGAAAGTGATGCAGCGTTTGTATTAAATTCTACTTTCTTTTAAAAGTGGCTGGACAAAAATATTACAGCACATCCGATGGAAAGTGCTGTGTAGGCAAAGAACGATATTGATTATCAAGGGACGAATATCCATTGAAAATCACCATCACTATGTCGGCCCGCATATACTATGACAAAAGTTCTCTAGTTATATGAACTGCTGAGTCTGCTGAGTCCTGAACAAAAACAGAGCCAGCTTCCTTCGACGCTTTTTAGATCTAGAAGCCATTCGTACTCGGGGATATCTAAATTTTGATCATGACTTACAAAAATAAAAACATGTATCTTATAAAAATGTATTTTTGTTATTGATATATTAATTGTGATATACGTTTAAATAATTTTATTTCTTACAATAGTCAACAAGACGGTTAAATTTCAATACATAATCCATAATTCAAAGTCATAATATCTATTCAAAGTGAAATTATTCTTGTTAACATAAATACATTCACATCAAGCGTATGGATATGATATGATTCTCATTGCATAATCTGAACACGCTTGTCCGAATTGACCCAACTGAAATACTTTAATAGACCGAACAATGAGCTTTGAACCAAAACTTACCAACACGAGCTTCTACTTCGAACAACCAAAAACACAACTTTATTTTCTCTATACTAATCATTGCTGGCTTTTAAAGACACCTAACATTGTGTTGAATGTGAAATACGTAAATGTAATGTGAATTATGCGGAAATATTTCTGATTGTTGTTAGATAAGTTGTACAATACGGGATCACCTGGCTGATTATTTGGACATTTTGACAGCTGACCGCACTCGTTACCACTGTAGTCGTGAAAGGCTTCGGTAATCCAAATGCAAGGCTAATTGAATACAAAAGAAGTGATAACCACGGAATGCACTTTATGGGCGGTGTTACGTAATTACAGAACGAACTTTATGCAAGCGGCAACCTATTTACACCGCCTTATCAATTTTATGGCTTACTCCATTCTTTTGTTCTTTATCTAAAAGCCTACAATTTGTATCACGCCTGCGGAGATTTTTATTATGTTACTTTTTGTTATTTGAGGAGGCGGAACGAGACTGGGCGGTAGACTTGAGGGTAACTGCATGGATAAAATCGGGTAGGCATACTGTACACCGTCTGATCGAGAGGTATTAAAAGGTGGGCTCATTAGACACAACTCTTCTACTCCGACGCAGTCTTGAGTTTCTTTCGGCGTTTCTTCTCAAGGTAGTCACTTCCGAAACGCTGGTAGATCACCCGTAGGGTTAGTACTTTATTTGGCTGGCGGTACAAGTCGAGGTTAGTACCCACAGGGGTGCCCTTGCATTGCCACCCAACCCAAAAATTTCGCTGGCTGAGCACCTTCTGTGCTCGCCAACTAAGCCCGGTTGAGCTGAAAATTCCTTTCCCGGCAATCAGTAATTAGTCTGCTTCAAAAAAAAAAAAGACACACCTCTAAAAGAAATGGAGCCCAAAAAGTCTGTTCACTCACCTAGTTGTTGGAGGAATACGGATTCTCAGACCTGGCTAGCAACGATTTGAAAGACATTCCGGGGGTTTTAGTTAGTGGGAGTCTGACACACCGGGTTTTCCGCTCTCGCGACATCCCTAATGGGTGGCAAGACTTTCCCTTGGGTTACCAAAAAAAGAGGTAACTCCTTACGGTCTGTCGCGATTCGAGGTCACTTTGTGCACCTCCATATTTTCATATACCTCGAGACCTTCAGTAGTGGTATATCAGAGTCGGCATGACGCGCTGTGATCAGATGCATTGTGATCACTTTGACGAGCCAGTATAAAAAGAAATTAACTAAATTAATTTTCCTTTTTCGAATCGGTACAATATAATATTTATTTAAAATAGAAATACGATTTTGTATCACTATTAGTGAAACGATTGTTTTTTATTTACCATTTCCTTAAAAACATAGTAAACTTATACCCGAGTTCAGAAACACTCATTTAATTGAAAAACGCTTTTAAGCACTAATTGTATACAAATATCATCCATTGCATAAAATTTTATGAAGCATTAGTGTTTAACAGTGTTTCAAATTTTACGGACCTTTCTGAAACCGGGCGCTATTTAGCAAAATACTGCATTATTTTTTACCTAAACATAAAGCACGGAAAGGTGTAGACTTTTTGTTTGCATAGGACCATCAGGGACGCCGTGAGGGCAGCAACCCTGGTGTGCCAGACTCCTACTGACTAAAAATCCCCGGGTGTCCCTCTGATTGCTCCATCTGGGCCTGGGAAGCCAAATTCATCCAGAACAAGAAGGAAACAAGAAGCCTTGTTGAGGCTACCTCTCTGGGAGAACAGTGTAAGCTAATAAAAGTGAATGCAAGTAAATATAATCCATTACTTCGGTGAAAATAATTTATTGCGATGGATGAGTAATATAATATTATAGCTGGTTTAAATTTAGCAGTAGACTTAGGCTAAACATGCTCACCGGTGAAGGAAAATATCGTAAGGAATCTCGTATAGCATCTATACCAAATGTTATGTGTAAGTGTCCTAAGAAAAACGATCAGCTGCGCTCCCGGTCATGTTGAGTATGATGTATAAAGCGCTGAGTCGATACAGCCACTAACGTATCTCTGATTACCCTGAAACGAATATAGCGGGGCAATATTTTATTATTAAATTTAACAGGTATTGTTTCAAACAGATGTTTTTAACCAAAGCACATAAATGCAAACAGTTTGTAAGGCTACCCTCGGAGGTATTATTACCGTTACAAAGCGGTGGAAGGCGAAACCGAGGCGTGATGCAGGATGCATGTCCCTGAGTTAATGACGTCATTAAATATGAACCATCGTGCCCGAGACGAGCTTCTATGAAACCATCCTACACTGTAGCAGTGGGGAAGACGTAGACAGATTTATTGCAAGTTTCTAGAAAATTGTTCTCAGTATAGTTTTTGTAAAGACTTTATTGTATGATGTAAAGGATCCGATAGTAGTGAAAAGTATTTTTTAAATTTTCTCTAATTTTATGATTCTAAGTATAATTGAAAACGAAATCCTGCTAATTTAAGGCAACAGAAAATTAAAGATAGATAAAAATTAAAAATATATTACGGGTAGCAAATTTGTAAATTGAAATTAAAGGATATATATTTGTTGTTCGGAAAACACAGGATTTCTCTTTATTAGAAGACACTAAAATGTTTGTTGAGGATTATTACTTAGTTATTTACGATTACAAGAATAAAGAAATTAATAAACAACAATAATAATAACATATCTTTAAGCTATATTTAGGTTGTAGAGATACAGAATTAAAAATAAATTACATAATACTATATTTTTTATGAAAAATATATATAGTCTCGTTGTATCTCTTTCCGGGTGAGTAGAGATACATAAGTGGCTGTATCCATTTTACACTTATATGTCGTGCCAAACGTGACCAGTAGCGCAACTAATCTCCGTTTTCAAGACACACATGATATTTTTATTAGAAACCATGCGAGTTTTCTCAAGGTGTTTTCCGTCACCGGTAAGCATGTGGTGGCTATATCCATACTTAATTTGAACAACCCATATGTACGTGCTGGAAATCGAACCTACGGCCGTTTGCGCTGTCGCATGGAATCCGGTCCCGTATCACAGACAGCCATCCGCTAGGCCACCAGACACTATTTGAAGAATAAGTTCTTTAAAAGCTACTTATTTCTAAATAAACAGTTTTTTTTTTACTCTGGCTCGACATAGTGACTACAGAGTACCTGATGGTAAGTACAGTGTAGTCCAAAAGCGAAAGCGACTATCAACGGATAAAAATCCGCTGATAGTCTACGTCGTCATGTCGGCCCACATATACCACGACTGAAGGTCTCTAGGTACATGAGCTACTGGATATACATAAGCTGATCCCGAAACGCGACAAGCCGAAACTGGTCACTATGACGTGCTTTACACCCATGTACTGTGGTCGCGATCCAGACGGGCACCGACGCCCTGCCACCTCGCTGCTGCTCGTTTAGCACCACCCAGGAGTCACGTGTAGGGAAACTAGGGTAAAGCCTACGGACGCGAGCAGCTTCGACTCCCAAAAGTTGGATTGTAATGTCAATAAATATTAAAGGCACCAATTGAACTGTCTTCCTTGTAGTTGATTCCATTTATATGGAAAAATACTTGTCACGCCACTTTAACTTGATAAGTGAATGACAAAGAAATTTTTTTCGAAACAATTTAGCGCTTTTATCGTTCGCGCATAGATTGTTTCAAAACGGTGAAGGTACTTGCATTATGTATTTACTTATAACGATGGTGAATAATGAAAGGATGACAAAAAATATACAATATGAATGTGTGAGCGGTAGTAAGAGCCGAGACCGACCGAGACTTACCGACTTAGACCAAATAAAGAGTTTTGCTAGGGGTGTTGTCAAAAGTACGCGGAATCGATGATAGTGCACGAAGGGACTAATTAATATTAAGGAAGCGAAAGAGGGTTACAGAACAGGGAGTAGTGGTATTCCATTTTCTCTGCCTATAGCAATAGGAATTCGGCGTAATAATAGATGACTTTATTATAAAAAAATATTCGTAGATGCCTTTATCATCTGTCAGGAACTATTGTATAATTAAAATGGGGCCGTGGTGTATCTGTGGCTAGTTTAATTCAGTTGAATTGATTGCCGACGCGACGTCTGGCTAGCGAAATGTTATAATTTTAGAAATTTCATCAGCTTTGTCTGAAATTATTCATAGACGCGTTTATCAATGAAAGTGTACAGCTACGTCCTATTCACGGATTCACACATAAGTACACGATAAGATAACCATTATGTTCTACGTATGTAACAATGATTCGTTTTTGGGTTCGGTGTACCGTCTTATCGCTTCCTCTTTCGAACACTCGCCCTATTGTCGCGAGATTAGTTAATGATTCATTACGTTTGGAACTTGGGTAACTGCGGGGTAGATAATGCTATTCGCCGGTCGGCACGGACTGAAATTCAAGGAAAGTATCTTCGTGTTTGCTTTGCGGTCGATTTCCTAATCAGCTATGCCCTTTTTTAATGTCTTTATTTTTATCGATATATTGATTTACGCTTCACAAAGTGACTACAGCGCTTCCATTAGGAAAGTACAATGTGATCTTAGAGCGGCAACGACTACTAAAATACAAGTTTCCATTGGCAGTCGCCATCTTCATTCCAGCCCACATATACGTTTACAAAAAGTTTTTAAGATATTTTCTAGTTTCTTTACAAATATATATTTACTTTGTGTATAACTTATAGAATTAAGAAATACATTAAAGTATAATGTAATTAGTATAAAACATGTGGATTAAAGAGAAGCAACACATTTTCTATGTTTGCATAAGTTAATTAAGCTCATTTTTTTGTATAGTGTTTTTTTCTTTAACTCTATAACATTACATGACACATGTACAATATGTAAACCGCATAATATTATTAAAATCAGAAGATCATGACTAAATATGAGACAAATCGCGACACTGGGTAGGAATTTTAGGTTGATCTATATACAATATAAGGGTTGGTTTAAGCCGTAGTGGCTGCCGGCAGAATAGAATAGTACCCCCTTCTTCTTGCTGAGGTGTCGTAAAAGGCGACGAAGGTATCTCTTTAACACCGCAATTCAACCAGGTGTTCAAAGAAGGAAAACTCGATCAAACCTGCATCCCGCTCCCTACCGATCGTACTGGTTCTCCATTCCATCGGGCCCGAGGGAGCTCGGACGAGAGAGTGCTTTTCTGGCAGCGCGTCCAGTTATGCACTGAAATATCTCCTGTGCAATCGACTGTTTCCGAAAACTGGACCTCGAATTTCTTAACCGGTGTTGAAACAGTCGCCGTGGCCGAAACCGGCTAGGACATCATCATCATAAGGGTTGGATAAGAAGAGCTGAAGACCGCGCTCACTGGCACTTGTTAGGAGAGGCTTATGTCCAGCAGTAGACTAGGATAGGCTGAAGAAGAAGATGATGATGATGATATACGAATGATTAACTTCAGTTTTAGTGTGTATAAGATTTCTTTGTATTTCCAAATTCTCCGGATTGTATGTATATTTTGAGAACGAGATTTTTTAATTTTAAAGTCTGTGTTAAAAAAAGTTTGATTTGTAATGATATCTTCTAAAAACTTAGTACAGTCAAAATTTGTTGTCACGAAATCGAAGGGACTATTTAGTCTTAAAAACCGATAGTCGTAACAGCCATTGATGTTTTCGATATACGAAGTTCTAATTTTTTTGCCAGAACCTTAGTTCTGGGTCTATATAATCGATATGTTGTTCTAAACGATGTCGTCATAAACGGTTTTGACTGTAATTCAAAATGTTGGATACTAGATCTATAGTATAATTGTTTTAAAATACATTTACAAAATATATTAAGTATATCGTTTAGTTATATATTCAAGGATTAAATTACAATTTTAAGAAACATATACGCTATTTACTAATTCTCCTGTTTATTTTATCTTATAATGCAATTCTAGGTCCTCAAAATTCCGTTACGTTTCAATATCCAATATACTTATATGATTGTGTCTACTTGTCAATCATAACTCTTCAAAGGCGTCTAATAATTTTTATTAAATTGACGCAAGTGAATAAAGTAACAACGATCATTTCTTCTTTTGTGTCGACCATTTTTGTTATTATGTTATAGTCATTTTTATTGACAGTGGGGTCGTAAAGTTATATTGCTTAGAATGTATAAATTGTTTATGTACTCGTATTATAATTCTTACAATATACTGTTGATATTTTTTCTAAGGCTGATATCATAAATTCATTTTGGTAATCTCCAGATCTATTAGCCTAATTAATAAAAATGGATCAATTTTTTTCTTATAAACCCGCCAAGTTATAGACTATAGGCTCGTTATTAAAATTTCTTCTTTTCTTGTGATCTTTTAAAAGGTATCCTTGGCAATGTTTTTCCAGAAAAAAACAAAACCATACTAGACTCTATGCTAACAAAGTAACTATCGATCAGTAATAACACTAGTAGAAAAGTTCAAAATTACTTTGTCTATGGCTGTGATGTATAAACATTACTACGATTTTGCTCAGAAAACAAGTTCGTATTTGATATAAGCTGAATAGGTAATAGGAATGTCGGCCCACATATATCACGACTGAAGGTCTCTAGGTATATAAGTAACTGGATATACACAAGCTGATCCCGAAACGCAACAGGCCAAAGCGAGTTACTATGACGGTCTTGACACTTGTGTACTGTGGTCACGACCCAGTTCGGGCGAACGCCCTACTACCATAATGTGGTTTAAACGGCAAATATTCGCAACATTAACATAAATCCTCTAGCAACATATTACTTAAAAACAACTCATTTCACAGTAATATATAAACTGTTGTTAATAATTTAAAGGAAAATTCATGGTAAGCGATGCGTGGGAACTAGTGGTCAATTATCCAATTTACAACATCGCGTACAATACCCTGTTGATATGTTTGATCGATAGTTGGATTCGACAGGTATATTGTTTGATGAAAACGTCTCCTATATTTTAGTTGAATGTAATTGAAACTACATTCGCTGCTCTAAGGGGGGTATGCAACATTTTAAATATGAACAACGCGAATGTTTGTGAGTTATTGAAATAAAATAAGCTATTCAACAATAGTTATAACGTTTATATTCGCTTTTGTTAGAAAAAGAAAAAATTGGGGACTTTTTTGCCCAATTGTGCACACTTTTGGTGTTGATACTGCTTTTGCTCTGTACAATTTACCTTAAATATCGTATAGCTTTTTTCATCTTCAAGATCATCAACATAGTTATAAGATTTCTGATGTTAGCACTTGGCTATAGGCGACAATAAGCATTATTACATCAACTGGATGCCGTGAAATATCCAGCATTTTTGTTGTCACGTGCTCTCCCCTAGGTGGCGTTAGTTTCTTTGTGCATCTAAATTGTAAATGACGCATTGGGGTGGAAGTTGGGACTCGAACCGGAGCGCAATGGTTTGGTTGTCTATTGCCTAGCAATAAACCACATAGCTATTCGTCAGTGGTAGCTTATTTTAGGTTTATATTCAGCACTAAATTATTGACTTTTGGCGTTATTTAGCGCTTCTTTCCATAAAACATTCCTTTGTTGGTATTAGAGTGCCATTTCAAAGTTCAGAACTAAAATAAACTCTGTTTTTTCGATGTGGCTAGTACTGTTGGACCTAGGGCCTTTACAGCTTAAATACATTTAAGAGGTAAGCACTTAAGGCGTCCAGTCAGTGACTTTATGGATTTTCGTGGTAATACAAGGATACTCCTGTAGGTACCGATCTTAGGTTGGTCGGCCAACGAGAGAAAACGTAAAGGCTATCAACTGGCGTGTTAGAAGTAGCTGCCTTGAGAAGATACTTTAAAAGAAATTCTAGGTTATGTTGTTATTATATTACGATGCGTAATTGCATCGATTAGCAACAGTCAACGGAAGTTTGTACTTGAATATTGCAGTTGGCAAATCAAACTCTCTTACCGTCTCAATATACATGTTCACACTCGGCCTTACGTCTCAGCAAATACACTTCCTTGCAATTTTCACGTTGAACCATCCATCATTGTAGGCTTGCGTTGAAAATATCCCAAGTGATTTAAATAATGACGGCCTAAAACACTTGAACGGATCGTGTCAATGCAAATTATGATTAATATCAAACAAGATAACAGTACGTATAGTTGTTAATGCAAAGAGATTGGAGAACTCAAAGCTTCTAAGCTTCTGATGAATGAGTGTGTATACCCGTACATAGTGCATAAAAATATAAAAACTAATTCAATTCTATGTAGGATGGAAGTTATTGTGTGAAATATTATTATTAGGTCCTTACATATGAAATTGGCGTTTTTCGTACTGGCCACTTTAATCACAAATTTCTCCTCTTTGGTAAGGAATTCCAAATTCAAATTTGTACAGCTATAGACTCATGTATTTGTGCTTCGATGATCGTCATTCATTTGTTTTTTTCTTCTGTTTTTTTCTGTTTGCGTCACTCATTTTACAAAATGGAAAACTTAAAATATCGCATTATTTACGAGTACGAGTTCCGCCGTGGCACTAGTGCTGCGGAAACAACTCGAAGGGTGAATGATGTGTATGGCGGTCGTGTTGCAAAAGAAAACACAGTTCGTTTATGGTTCCAACGTTTTCGTTCTGGAAATTTCAACCTGCAGAACAAGCCTCGTGGACGGCCTGAGACTCAAGTTGATAATGAAGAGTTGAAGGCTATTGTGGAAGCGGATCCATCGCAAACCACGTCCGAGTTAGCTGCAGGCTGCGATGTTAGTGATAAAACTGTTTTAATTCACTTGAAGCAAATTGGGAAGATTAAAAAGCTTGAAAGGTGGGTACCTCACGAATTGACTGAAGCAAACCGGCAAACGCGCGTCGACTGCTGCATTACATTACTAAACCGGCACAATAATGAAGGTATTTTAAACCGAATCATTACCTGTGATGAAAAATGGGTTCTTTACGATAATCGGAAGCGCTCAGCGCAATGGTTGGATCCTGGCCAGCCAGCCAAATCCTGCCCCAAGCGAAAATTAACCCCAAAAAAGTTACTTGTAAGCGTTTGGTGGACTAGTGCCGGTATTGTTCATTACAGTTTTCTCAAATCTGGCCAGACTATTACGGCTGATGTCTATTGTCAGCAATTGCAAACCATGATGGAAAAGCTAGCGGCTAAACAACCTAGGCTGGTCAATCGCTCCACGCCACTGCTGCTTCACGACAACGCTAGACCACACACTGCGCAACAGACGGCTACTAAATTAGAAGAGCTTCAATTGGAAAGTCTAAGACATCCTCCGTACTCCCCGGACCTTGCTCCAACAGATTACCATTTTTTTCGAAATTTGGATAACTTCTTGCAAGGGAAAAATTCAACTCCGATGGGGCAGTCCAAATCGCCTTCAAAGATTTTATTGATTCCCGTCCGACTGGTTTTTTTAGTAAAGGGATCAATGAATTACCTATGAGATGGCAAAAGTGCATAGAAAATAATGGTTCATACTTTGATTAATTAAATATATTATATTAAAAAATATTCGACTTTTTGTTCCTCCCATACAAAACGCCAATTTCATATGTAAGGACCTAATATGTATGAAGTAGTTAATGCGTAGACTGGAAAGTATGTGAGTGAAAGGAAGGAAAGATAGAAAGAGAGGGAGCATCAACGGTTTTTTTACGTTGCGAGCGCTCTGTAACATTAAGACGTAGAAAAGTGTAAAGACGAATAATTAATTAGAAAAAGTGCAATAAAGGAGTTTTGAAAGTTTATTCAGTGTTTATTCTGATCCAAAGATCCCCAAAACTACATCTATTATAATTTTACTACAGAACAAAATTATTCTGATGACTGTTCTGAATTAAATTTTCTTTCATATTCTAATTGTAGTATTTTTACTTAATCAATTTCAGCGTGTAAACTACATGGATTCAGTTACTTTTTGGCATTAAACTTAGCAGTAGAAATAACGCTAATAGAAGAATTACGAGAATCTTCATTTGAGTGTATTATTATAGCATTTTCATTTATCTAAATTTGTGCCCTTTAGATCACACTAGATACACATTTTACAAACACACGTTTACGATATATCCCTTCTTAGGTGAGGAAGCTCTTCATAATAACCACTATGTAACAAATCGCAGCTGTTCACCGTTTTCAGAGCACTACATATTACATCTTTGCTTTAGGCAATGCGTATTCCTCATGGTGATTTTTTATACTGACGCCCTTGTGTTGGCTAAATCTGGAATTAATTGATAAAATCTAATAGTACATGCTAAGTTTCGAATCCACGGTCATTCGCGATTCTGCACATGGATATCGCCTCCTTTTTTACAGTGGCTTGACATATTAACTACAATGCACCTGATGGTAAGTGCAGTGTAGTCCAAAAACAAAAGCGACCATCAAAGGATGAAAATCTGTTGATAGTCTCCGTCGTCATGTTGGCCCACATATACCACGACTGAAGGTCACTAGGTATATGAATTACTGGATATACATAAGCTGATCCCGAAACGCTACAGGCGTAAGCGAGTCACTATGACGGTCTTTACACTTGTATACTGTGGTCATGACCCAGTTCGGGCAATCGACCTACCACCAAACAAAATTCTTATCCTTAATCCTTATGTATTAGGGAACTACCGCGACGTTTCTAAGCCAACTATAAAGGTTTTTTGAAAGTTAATTGTTATTAAATGTTATTGTTTCCAGGGCCCTTCACGAAAATCAGCGTTGCAGACTTCCTCAGTGGCTTTAAGCTGATGAAGGTCATATCTTCGCCATGTTTATATGTTTTCGTATTTTTCTTTTTTTTTGTATGTTGTTTCTGTTACTGCATATAAATTTCTAGTTTTTTGTTAGTTTGTGGCGAAATAAATACATTTAATTTCATATAATTAACGAGAAAAACTAGATGCGTTGATCAGTGTTTTAAATATGCATAATTTGCTTGAACTAGACCGGTTCAAATAACTGCTGCCACAAATTCATAATTTTTCAATGAAACTTTTTTTTGTATGGCGGGGCTCGTCTCGCTGACAACTGCGCTTATGGCTTTCTAGATAAGATCGCTTTGTGCGCCATTAGCCAAAGTGATTGACGTTGTTAGTTTGTTGTCTGTAATTTTGTTTGATATTTAGAGCGGCTGAGCCTTTATGTTGTTCGAGATGTTGACACAAGAAGTCGATTATTGCGTATTCCTTGATGTACTTGCAGTATTGCTTTCAATTCTCTTATTAGATATTCGGTAAGTGAAATAATAGTGTGCCACTTCACAGACATAAATACTTTAACTCTTATCAGTTTGGACTGTAAGTTGAAGATGTAGATACATACAGCCAATTGAAGATTCATTAAGGGCCTTGGATGTAAAAAATTGTCTATTTGGTTCTTATTCTGTTGATTTAATTTTTTTTTTTGTTAACCCGGTGAAAATCCCTACGGACCGTCAGGACAAGTGGTGAGGGCCACTCCCCCCGGTGTGTCGGACCAGCCTCAACTAAAACCACCGGGGTGCCAGCACTGCCCTCTCTTCGCTTTCGCCGAGCCTGGGAATCCAGATACTTCCGACGGCTCGGCGAGCGTTGATTTATATATTGTAATTATTGTTACATAATTCTTTTAATAATTAACTTCATAAGATCTTCTTATGATATCGGTAAACATGCTTACTAGTTTATTTTTTTGGTACTGTAAAGGGGTGAGTTACAATATAAGACAACAATATTTGTAAGCCATTATTGGTTACTCATGGTCAGAATAAGTTTGTTTATAAATCTGCACCATATGATAGGTAATTAATATATGGAGGATCTATAGGCGTCATAAATTACTTATTATATACCGTTTCACTTTTGACCAATATTTTTGAATGGTTTTTAGTAGTTGTAATTGAAAACATATATGGAAATATTTTCATTTGTTGAATAATATAGCTTTACAACCGTTAACACACGGAATAATTTGTGTGAAATTGCGATTTCTTTTATGTTTCAAAGTCTTAATTGATAGACCAATAACTATGAAATATTGGCCACGGAATCACCCAGTAGTGTAGCGATTAAATTTGCGATGCGTTACAATACGTTTTAGTCATACCGTTCTCGGCGGCCATTCGTGAATATCAATAAAAATTGTTAAAATTTTATTATCCATGAAGTAATACATTCGTATGTAAATTCTCCACGTGGGAGTTCCTTTCTGATATCTGTCTTTTATATGTTATAATGAAGCACACTTTATTATTACATATATCAACAATTGAAATTTGTCTATTGAAATGTCGATTTTCATTTAATTTTTTTTTGCCCAGGTCACGCCTTGTATGGAATACTGTTCACACCTCTGGGACAGTTCTGCTCAGAACTTATTCGACACCCTGGATAAGTTTCAGCATTGGGCTGTCCGCATAGTGAACTATCCAGACATTTCTGAGCATCTTGAATCGCTCTAATTGCGTAGAGATGTTACCTCATTGAGCGTTTTCTACCTTCTGTATCATGGCGAGTGTTCTGTAGAGTTATTTATACTTGTTGCACCCTTTCCCTATCATAGCTGCACGGCTGGTCTACGGAGTCACAGCTTTTCAGTAACTCACATCCCGGCTAGGACTAAGAAGTTCTCTAAATCTTACTTTTGCCGAGTTGTTGGACTGTGGAATGGTCTTCTGGCGAGCGTGTTCTCTTCGTCTTATGATATTGGGTCCTTTAAGCGACGCGTAAAGAGATATTTACTATATTTACTATTTATTTTTAGATATTTTAATTTTATTTGCGTGCGGGCCGGCATGATCGCGGCGGTTATCGATGGTTTTTTTGCTGTTGATAGTCGTTGTCGTTTTTTGAACTGCATCAAGCTTACCATCAGGTATGGTGTGGTCACTGTGCCGTAGCAGGATAAAAAAAGTTAAATATCTCGTAAGGGTTCTTACTTTATTCAATTTAATTTAATTAACTTTACCTATTTAAAGTAACTGTCATTACATAACAGACTAAAAGTCTTAAAAACGTGTTTAAAGATAATCTCGGGTAACGTTATCTCGAAACGTGTCCAATCTTTAGCAAGCTGTGCTTAAAATACCACAAAAAAATTTTGCTATCTTTTTTTATTTAAAATAGTTCAGATATATTTTGTGTGATGAGAATTAATTTCTATCCCTTATAATATAACAAGTGCTATTGTGATGCCATCCTTGAAGAAGTAGAAATAAAGGAGTTCAACGTGAACATTCACCAGCTGTTGATGAGATACTATCAAGGTGAAAAATTATGATTATCTTAGATACTCTAGTTGCGATTTCATATTACCACATAGATGTTAAATCTAAAATGTCACAACTAGTGGAAACAATGATTCAGGGCAATTATTCCGACGACACTTGGAACTTGCATAACGGTGAGTGAGCACAATAGATGGAGCGATAGCGTCGTGAAACAAAGAGACTTGACCAGTACCGCGTTGGAGTAGACCGCGTCGTGACCGACTCTAATGTGGTACAAATTGTAGCCGATTTGCTGCATGATTGACGAAAATAATTATATTCTTGCTTGAAAGGGTTTTAGATCGTCAACATCGGTTAATGACTGACGCGTGTTGTAAAGCAAGCATTACATCATTCGGCAATGTTTTTATTAGTTTTGTTACCATTTAACCTTTTTTCTTTGGCGCTAGATTTAAGCTTTTTATTTCAAGTGATCGAACAATAAAAGAAAGTCAAGCTGTTGAGATTGAAAAATATTTGATTTACTAACGCTGACATTGCAGATACTACTATAAATTCTAATTTGACCATCTTAACCAAGATAATACTTAATGCTCTGAGCATTATTTTAATGGATATATGTTAAAATCTCGGAGTGCAGATGTAAAAGACGATAGAGTCCCAGATAAGCAGTCAGCACTAATAGCTGAGAATTTAAATAGTTATTGTATTGAACATGCCACCACCATACCACGGTGCTAAAGTAAAGTATCCTGGTAGACTGATTCTAGAACGTACGCGAATATATCGGAAATTCTTTTTTTTTAATATTCTTGAGAAAAAAGGCTTTTGACTAAGCAGTCATGTCACCCTCGTAAACATACAAATTTAAGTTATAATTTCAAAAAATTTTTAACAATGTTGTAAATTAACAGTGCCTGGGCACTCCCGGGCTCGGTTAAGTATTGATGGAATGGCACCGAGATCCATCAATCGGAAACTCTTGCAATTTGAAAACATTGATTTAGTTTCTGTCCAATCTCAATTAAGCAAACATTATAATATTTAGTATGTGAAGAAATATAGAGAGTTCTGATAGAGGGTAATTAAACAGAATGCGGAACCACAGAGAGTGAATGAAGGGATTAATGAATGTTAAGAAAGCGAACGAGGTTTGAAAGAATAGAGAGAAGTGGTGTTCCATTCTCTCTACGAACACAATTCGGCGGGATGATGGATTTCGTTTTTGAAAAGAAAAAAGAAATTTGAGAAAATTTATCTTCAGGCACTGGAGGCCACGAAATTTCATATTACTGCGTATTATTTAAAATATCACCTTAAAACGTAAAAAAAATTCCAGTAAATATAAATGGTGTAAATTCTGCGAAATTCCAATATAGTCCGTAACTCGGATAATCCTCGTCAGTGCATTTGTCGTCATTCACGCACGACTCTGGCTTTTTACGTGATAATCGTATTTCATTTCAGTTCTGTTTATTCATCCGATTGATCTATTTGGCCAGCGAATGATTCGTCTCGGCTCTCAGTCAATCCGTAAAAACTCTTTATAATTTGTCCAAAATGACCTTTGTTATACAAACATTTTCCTCATAGAATAGATTAAATGTTTTTTATTCGCTTCGATTGAAACTAATCTATAAGGGATATCGGTATTATTTATTTTTAGCTTCTCGTTATTTAGATTTTAGCGGTCAATGTACTAGCATTGTGTTCGCACCGTTTAATATTAAAATTTACACTATCATTCAACTTTAATCATGTAGTTTTTTGTGATATAGAATGAAAATGCTATATGGTATATCTATCATTCTTGATAATCTCTTTTGCCTATTTCCAAATAAGGTTTCTATTTAGAGATTTTCAATTAAATTTAAAACCATTTCTAATACTATTATTGCATCTTTTCGCATTAATGTCAATATTATTTTAATGGAATTTAAGTAATTCTTCAGTTTCTTATTTATTCTTTTATAATTTGTAACTGCTGATTTTGTTTAAAATAAAACATTTAAAACTTGAATTTGTTTTATATAAATAGGTCTGTCATTATAAATGAGTCGATTAATCTAGAATAGATCATCTCGCGTTGATGGATCGTTTTTGTTTGTCGCCAGGTATCGTGTTCCCTTACCGATCATTTAAGTTTATCCACAATAAAGATCGCCATTATTACTAGGTAATCGGAGTATGTCCCGTTAGGCTTTATTGTATTTTTATCCCAATAAATTACGAAAGGAATTTCGAAAGAGTTTTATGTTTGAAAGTTTTGTTTAGTTCTTTATTATGATGAGTGTCATATATCATGATCTCTATTTGCTGCAATATTTACCAAATTAGAATAAACAAAATAAAAAAAATTAAACTTTTATAGCTTTATTAGAAAGTTAATAACTGCTGACGTTTTGTAGCTTTTTATTTAGTCACAGCTGAGATTATACATTCAAAATCATTTTGAACGAATTATTCGTATTCAGAAAGGCATTTTGAATTGAAAGCAGATGTGCTGTGTAACTATTTTTTTCATTTTTACAAACATTGTTTATATTGGTTCTTTGTTGAAAATAACATGAATACTAAAGGCGTAAATATATAGCGTATCTTTTGTTTAAACGATATAACGGCAAAAATTGTGCTTATAATGATATATACTGACGTAATGAAACCAAGTATCCGTAATATGTACATATACGGATAAGATAAAAAGGTAATAGGAACCGTTAATTTGTGAGACGCGCGACAAAACTACTTGGGGAAGTTGTTAAAGTTTTTTCTCCACTCAAGACACTGTGTGGCGTCGTTATGTTGTTTATTTACTCGATTCAAGGGACTCTAATTTACCACATGGTGCTCGTATGCCCCATAAAAAATAATATCCACATGATTTGACGTAATTTGTGCCGTGTTCTGACGAAAGGTTCGTGTATTTTGGAGCAATTTCTTCCTAGTCCCCTATTAACCGGTAACTGTTCTTTTTTGTTTTATGAAAAAAAGTTAACGAGTATTAAAAAAGGAGGCGATGCGACGTAACATTTCGTAGTTAATGAACTAGAATAATTTAAGATCCTAAAAAAATGGTCTGTTTTATTTGACTTTGAGTTAAAATTGATCATGAGAATTTAATTAAATAGCGGTATGGGGTAGTATAATTGTTTTATTTAAGTTTCAAATTTCTGTGAATTATTTGGATACAATTTAAGAATCTTTTGAAAACCGTTATGGGATGGGTAAATGAAAATTTGGCAATTAAAATGATACGTCTAGACAATTTTTTAAAATGATTTAAGCTTGAACTAAATAAATTGATGGAAGGTGAAGACAAAATCGACGATAGATCATGTTCGCCCAAAAAATGTCTTTTCCCTCTTGCCTTTAAGGATCCCGAGTCATGTGACGGAACGTGGAAATATGCTCGCTGGAAGAACACTACCCTTTCGATGTAAGCATGATCAATCTAGAAGCGAATGTTATAATATTAGAATTTAGAGTTGAAGAGTATTATTTCCATATTATCTATTTGGCCAAAAGCCTATAGCAATTTTATATTCTTATATTGATACGACATATTTACTGAACTTTATAGCAGTACAATCTAGCATTATCAATGTTAGAACATATAAAAAATATTAATTTGAATTAGGTTTCTAAAATATTTGCTTAAATTCTATTTATATTCAAAAATTTGTATATTTTATTGGTCATATCTTCATACACCGCAACAGTATTATACACACGGCGTTAATAATCGGCCGGACATTAATCGATACTGAATAGGAATTGCCTTTACATGCAAGATGTAATATTTGGACGGATGGATTAAGTAGATATAAATTCTTTAATTTATGTGGACCCCTTTATGGTTGCGCTGAGCGAACGTGTAGAATATTGATTTCTATTACCAATTTTTCTTCATTAATAGCCACAAACTGCTGTACATTCAAATGGAAGGTACGGTTCGTATGAGCAATAATTTATAACTTACACTATTCGTTTAGAGAATGTTTAGCGAATACAAAGAGCTTAGTTAAATGAATCTGAGTTGACGGCTTCTTGGAAACCTGGTAGCGGGTTATTCATTATGTGGTATTTAGATGATAATTAGCCGGAAAGGGGAGCCAAGATTCCATTGAATACATTTGTTTCTTTTATCCATTTAAATTAAACATTTGGGCACGTTTTTATCTTGATTGGTTGTTTGGCTAACTAAGTATACTTCATTGATAAGATATTAGCGGAGAAAAATAAGAATATACGTACCCACAAACAAAATGACTATTTAAAGAAAGATGGCTTCCGAAATGGTGAATAATTAACATCTAAATTACGAAGAAGAGGTTATGTAGTAGAATTACAAGATATGTTAAATGGTGTAGAAACTATCATAAATTTATAAAGTTCTAATAACTTAATTGGGTAAGATTATATCTCTAGTTTAGTCTCTGGATCCGAGGATTGTGGCCATTCTCTTTATGTCTTTTTTGCCTATTACATCATCAGAATTATGGTGAAGGGTATCCTAAGTAACTCACTAATTCGATGAATCCAGGGTAAGTATATGGTAGTTGTACGTGACTACTGTTACAGTACCAGTTCGTAACAGAATTAATAGATAAATACTCGACTGAAGATTCAGCAAGCGTTGGGTAGGATATTTCTGTGAAAATTGTGCTTCGACTTGTTAAATGTGTCTAGAAAATAGTTGATGCTAAAATTCTTAGCTATGAAAACAGTGTAGTGTTTAAAAATGTCTTTGATCAACAATAAACTATGTAAACTAAATAATAAAACATGCTAAAGATCATGGTGATTTTGAGTTACAGCTGCTTAGTCTTTTATCGACTTTATCGATATTTAAAATAACGTTTCCGAAGTTTATAAAGATAAAATGCAACAAAAATGTTTAGACTTTTACGGCGTTAGTTCCAGAAGTTGCAAACCTCAAGACAAAGTAGTGACCGTAAGTTAGCACAAAGCAGTTGTAAATTCAGACTTGTCTGCATAAACTGAAGGTTTACATCGGACGCTGGAAGGACTTAGTTAATTTATTCCCTAAAAGAATGCACTTCACTGGGGATGGTGTTCGTAAGTTAAGGCCTTTCCTGGTCGATTTATTTAAGAATATTGTCACACGCTTCAGGTTATTTGCGCATAAAATTAACAAGTTATGCTTAAGTGCTCTCCGTGAGGGTTTAGTAAATTAAAGGTGTCCGGGATGAGTTATATGGTTCCGAAGAGATTTCATAGTGTACCTAACTTTATTTACAACCAGTACGCGAGGGCATGTATATTTTTCATTCGCTTTTCTATTCCTTTGAAAATTTATAGTTATTACATTGGTTAGACCTTTCAGAAAATTCTTTTTCTTTTCAATGTAACTAATTATGTTAACAATTAATTAAATTTTCAATATTTTTCTGTTTCACTCACTTTTCTTGTTCCTATTTATGTCTAACCTTTATTGGAATGGGTAATTTTAATAAGAATGAGCTTTATTATATAAAAAATCCTTATTACATTACTACGGTTATAAAAACGCCACAAAAACAATGAATTCACGACCACATCTTAAAAGGTCACGTTTATGAAATATTAAATCTAGTCATATCTATGAGGAGAATCTTACTGTTACGTCTATTACTGGGAAATACTGTGGCGGGCAGGTGCTCCAAGCTCGGCACCCACACGGTTAGTGGCTGACTTTGAAACAATTATCATTCCGTGTGGTTGCGAAACATGCTTCGTCACTATCATTCTACCCATCAACACGACTCGACGATTTACATATAATGACTAGTCAACAATAAACAACCAAATGTGCGACGCCCGCCGCAGTTTAAGGCATTATTTAATTTTAAATTTTATCAAAATAATCATGGCTTCATGCCGTGCTTTCAACCTAAATTAGTAACAAAGGACAACATTCTTATATTTTCTTTTGTGCCGTGGTGGCTGCCGGCAGAATAGAATAGCACCCCCCTCTTCTTGCTGAGGTGTCGTAAAAGGCGACTAAGGTATCCCTTTAACACCGCAATTCAACCAGGTGTTCAGAGAAGGAAAACTCGACCAACATCCTGCATCCTGCTCCCTCCCGATCGTACTGGTTCTCCATTCCATCGGGCCTGAGGGAGTTCGGACGAGAGAGTGCTTTTCTGGCAGCGCGTCCAGTTATGCACTTAAATATCTCCTGCGCAATTGACTGTTTCCGAAAACGGGCCGACAATTTTCTTAATCGGTGTTGAAACAGTCGCCGTGGCCGAATCCGGCTAGGATATCATCATTTTCTTCTTTGTTATAGTTTTATGTAATTAAAATCAACTAAGCTTTTTTTTCTGAAAATTAAAAGGGTATTCATCTGAATTAATAATAGTGTAATTTTTAAAATTGATTAAAAGTCTAAAAATAAATATTCATATTTGAAGCTAAATTCTGCTTTCTTTTCTGAAGCTAAAGGTGCTATGGTTTTGGATTACAACATGTAAATTCAGGTGATTGAAAACTGGTAATCTCAATATGGATAATTATTCAATATATTTTTGTATTAACACAATTGTTAAGAGAGTCCAGTATGCACAGAAAAATAATTCATTAGGTAATTATTTATTTCTAAGGTTTGCCTCAAGCAAACAATATTTGGGCATACAATAATTTCCTTTAACGCCGCTGTACACTTATCAACATAACGTGAAACTAATAATAGAATATTTTGGGAGTCGAAGTTGCTCGCGTCCGTAGGCTTTACCCTAGTTTCCCTACACGTGACTCCTGGGTGGTGCTAAACGAGCAGCAGCGAGGTGGTAGGGCGTCGGTGCCCGTCTGGATCTCGACCACAGTTCATGGGTGTAAAGGCCGTCATAGTGACCAGTTTCAGCTTGTCGCGTTTCGGGATCAGCTTGTGTATATCCAGTAGCTCATATACCTAGAGACCTTCAGTCGTGGTATATGTGGGCCGACATGACGATGTAAACTATCAATGGATTTTCATCCTTTGATAGTCGCTTTCGTTTTTGGACTACACTGTACTTACCATCAGGAACAGTGTAGTCATTTTGTCGAGCCAGATTAAAAAAAAAATAGAAGTCCTAGATAATTTAAAACTTGGCTTAAAGTAAGCAGTGTAATCGCCAGGATTTGGCTTGTTTCCGATAGTGCCAGGTGCAGGCTACCCCCTTACTTGGCACTCCAGTCACAACACAATTTGGCTACGTCTGCCGGTTTAAATTATTTTGGCAATACGCTCCGTTTATGTGCGATTGTGTTTGAAGTTGTTTATGCACTCGTATGTGTTCTTTTTAGTTTAGACTTCTGAAATAGAACCTTTTTTTACATCAGTTCTTTAAGTAAATGAATAATAATTAATATTATGTATATATTTGGCAAGATCATTATAAAATATATTTCATATTATTAGTATTACAAAAATAGGGTGGAACCGTATTTATTTTTCTTCTTTTTTCGAGTTGTAAGCCACTTTTTTACCAGGTGAAACTCCTCATAGGACCGCCTCGGCCGCACAGGGCGATGGGCGACCGACGTGTGTCTGGACTACTCTGGACTTGTACCGACCAAAAACCTCCAAGGTGACTACTGCAATTTGGCAAGGACTGCGGATCCTGTAATTAATTTGCCACAGCCTCGTCGCGCCGCGCCCGCTGGGCACAAGCTCGGGGGAAGATGATGCCTTGCCCGACAGAGTTGTAAAACCACTGGATCATCACAACAAAAAGTTTGCTTGAGTATTCTTTTTT
The DNA here is from genome assembly GCA_036320925.1 of Automeris io. Lineage (NCBI taxonomy): Eukaryota > Metazoa > Arthropoda > Insecta > Lepidoptera > Saturniidae > Automeris > Automeris io. The sequence goes on along the minus strand of JAUDJH010000025.1, from coordinate 2,372,065 downwards.
CTGTTCATCTTGTTCTTCATGGCGTTATAGCCACTTCGAAAAGAATCTATTTTCCTGTCCATTTCCATTCAATTCTATAACTGTTTTATTTTATACCTTTATTCAAGACAATAAGTCGAACAATTATAAAGTGGTTGTAAAATCTCATTCTTTATAGCAAAAAATGTTAAAACGTCTATTATTGAGGCATTTCGTGAGCTTTTGGAAAAAATCACCTCTAGCAAGTTTCCAAAAAAGTTTTTCATTACCTCACACATCCTTTCTTGCTCATCATAATTGGAAGTGCAATAAACTCCTGCAATAACAAATCGAAGAGCACAGCTTGTTATTTTTCATAATTGATGTCAATTTATATCTCGTTTCATTGTATGAGACTCTTAGCTTTCTGTACTTTTTTATTAATTTGCATTCACAATGGTTATCTCGACATAACCAGCTACATCGTTATTCAGTTGTCACTATTGGTCTTGACGTTACCTTTTGATAATCAAGCTCTCCATGTGCTAATTAAAGGACAACCCCAAACAATGATCGCCTCTGTCTCGTCAAGCTCAGCTTTCTTCCTGTCAATGACTACAGTGCAAATAGGTACTAAACCTTTTTAACTCTCACTGCACCTGTAACAAAACGAATGGTTAATATTTGGATGGTATACATTAAAGCCTTTCTGTGCTTGCTGGAGTTCTCATTCCGGTGTAAAGTGGTGATGGATACGGGTTCGAGATAAATTGAGTATACAATGGGGCGAATTGGCTACATGGAGGCAATATTCAACGATCGTTTAGCGATAATCGCGATCACGGCCTCTGACAATTCTTTTATTTTATAGCGGACTGTCCCCGTCAGATAAAACGGCAATAAATAATCCAACCAAGACATCGGCGGTACGTGTGCCCGGTTGCGCTTTTCGTTTGTATTATAAGCGTAATTATGCCTTACAAAACGTACTCTCTTCTTATTTATGGCGGCTGTACAGTCGGACGATGGAAGGATAATCGTTTGTTAATGGTCGGTAATGATTGCTTTAATTTATTACATTGCATTGATAATAGTAATTGATATATGTTCGAATATAATTACTATTGTAATTGAATTTATAATTTCTCCTCGCATATTACTTCGATTTCTCAAGATGTTTGAGTTTTATTAAAACAAGATATAAGTTTCGAAAATCTTAGACGAATATTTTTTTTTTTTAATTTATAGTTATAATAGTTTGCTTATTTCTAAATATGTATCTTAGTAATTATTAACTTTGTTATATTCTCCAGTATCCTAGAATATACGACATCTGGTTACTCCTAATTATTTTCTATAAGTTCGTCTTATTGTATTTTAGGAAACTATCCTACATAGCTATTAGCACGTAAAGTGCCTTACGAGCGTTATTAATGTCTTAACGTTTTTCTACGAAACTCACCAACAGAATGATATGAAATATTTTTAGACACAAACCAAAAAGTGGATTATGCACGACGAATCTCCTCAGTCTTGCGTTATTTCTATGAAATATACCGTTGTTGTTACCAATAAGGATTCCTGTCACGCGTTTCCTACGGGACGCGATACTGATGGGCACTGTAGGATATCGAACGAATCTCAGCCTTCGATACTCGCATCTCGCGTGTTTATATTCACAAATGTGCATCATTGTGTCTTTATATTACATTGGTATGCGGGATATGCTTTCGCGTCATCTGTTTCTGGAAGTTTTAAATTGTAGGGAGTTGGAATTGTTTTGCAAGTTTCTTTTGGGTAATATCTGTTTGAATATGTGTTTAAGTTTTAAAATATTGCTTTCTTTCTTTCGGAAGGATTGCTTAAATAGAGGGTTGGATTAATTAACATCAGGGACCTGTGCCATAAAAAATGGTAATTATTATGGTACATGGAAATTGGGTACTGCAGTAATTTATGTCAACAATCTTTTGACTAGAGATGCCACGAATATTCGGCAACTATTCGGTATTCGGCCTATTCGGCCACTTTTTTGCTATTCGGTATTCGGTCGAATAATACGTACTATTCGGCCGAATACCGAATACCAAATCATCTAAAAAAGACACGTTATATTACTCAAAGCTATGTATTTATTTCCAAATTACAACACTTTAGTAATTAAAATTGATCAGTGGCAAGTTGTGATGGATAAAAACAAGCTTTTCAGCATTGTTTGGTAGCAAACGATTACGCTTTTCATCGTAAATGTTACCAGCCTCAGAAAATAACCTCTCTCTCACACACACACTCTCTCTCTCGCTCACACACATCCTAATAAACTTATACCTTTAATATCTATATAAAAACACAAAACACCCTTGAATACCTAACCCGAACGGAAGTGCGAGTCTCACCAGAGACAAGATTTACTTAATTGGTGAGACTTATCACCCTGTGTATATGTATAAGTTTTGTGTTGAAATAAAGATTATTATTATTACTAAACACGCTACTTCCAGGAATATTCGGCGGCCGAATATTCGGCGCTTCGGCCGACAGCGTTGCCGAATATTCGGTATTCGGTATTCGGCCAATTAAATATTCGTGGCATCACTACTTTTGACGTAAAATTAGCTTTTATAACGTCCTTTGTAGTAAACTAGGAATTGATAGCGAAATACTAAATAAATATTTTTTTGAAATCAATTCTTATTGGCTGTGGTCAAATGGATATGTAACTGGTAACCATGCAAGGCAACGCTAATATTTGTAGGTTCGTATATTGACACTTAACTCTGGATTTTTCTAGATTATATTAGATTTAGGCACCACGTGCTCACCGGGGAAAGAAAACATCGTGACTAAGCCCGCATGGCATCTAACAGAAACATAATGAGTACTCGTAAGTGCCTTGAGAACCGCGGATAGCTGCGCTGCTGGTCGTTTGGCATGACATATAAGCGCAAAGTGGATACAACCACTAACGTATCTCTGCTCACCCTGACAGGAATATAGCGTGAGGATACATTATTATAATTATTATTATTTTCCTTCCTAATATTATTGTCGTAACTTTTCGTAGGTAGTTCATTGCATGCTTATCGGAATCCTTTAAACCATCCTGTAACTGAATATGCCTATTTGAGCTTCTTTTGCATACGCAGTTGCAGTGCATTATACGTAAGAAACAACCTTTTATTTGTTATAATTGGCAAAGGATATTGACTAAAGTTTGTAGCGGACACTTTACCAGGTTTTTCATCCAGCGTTTGGAATTAGCGACTCACTGTTGGATAAAACATCATTTAGATTAAATTTTAGGACTACTCCTTTCAAAGCTGCTTATGAGAAACGATTTGAGCATATAAAAACCGCAATTAATTTAAATGTATACACCGGCGTCGTTACTTCGCTGAGCATTGACATTTTAGTCCGTGTCTACAGAACAACGTTTTAGCTTAAGCTTATATGTTATAGAACAGAAATAAGAAGATCGTAATTGAACGTCAAAGGCGCCGACTTTGGACGGATTAGACCTTAACACTATATTAATAGGAACAGTATGACACTTTTTCATGCTCCTCTTTTATATTTATATACTCATGAATTCTAGTAGCGTTTATTGCGTACCTGAATGCGATTGTAGTAACTTGCGGGTACTTACTTTTTTGATGATCGTTCAAGTATCTAGTTTCTATAAAATCATTATCAGATATGTTATAAAAAAAGGTACGTCATTAAGCCGTTGAATGAAGAGCGAAAATAAAATAAGAGAATTCGCCATTCTTAGAGTCGTTTTTTTTTTGGTAACCCGGGGGAAAATCCTGCATAGGACCATCAGGGTCACTGTGAGGGCAGCGACTCCGGTGTGTCAGAATCCTAGTGACTAAAAACCCCCGGGGTGTCCCTCTAATCACTCCACCCAGGCCTGGGAAACCAAATTCGTCCAGTCGCCCGGGGAGCGAACAGCCTTATTCAGGCTTCCTCTCTGGGAGGGATGGGTATAAAGAGCACACGCCTCCAGTACCTCTTTCATAGGCGGCGCGCTAGACACTGCGCACCGCCGCCCTCTCATCTGGGCAGCAAACTCCCTCAAGTCTACTGCCCGACTATTGTTACCGGTGGATGTCACGCTCGCTCTGAGCAAACGCGTCCCTCCGGTGCCGGTGCTTTGGCTGCAGAATGGCCAGAGAAGATGTTCGCTCTCTGACCCTTTCGGCGGCTTCCTTCTGCTTCATAACTGCTTCGCAGAAGACAGCTACCTCTCTCCAAGCTACTTCACTGCTGACCATGACTTTCACCACCACCGGCAGTGAAAGGTCGTCACCAATATTGCCCGTGAGGACATCACGTTCTTCAACCCAGGCTGGGCACACCTCAAGGGTGTGCTGCGCCGTATCCTCGGGGCTCCCGCACTCGTGGCACTCCGCCGTCAGCTCCCCTCCAGACACCCGCCACCGGTGACGGCCATTCTTAGAGTCGTTATGCAACTGTATCCATTTATTTAATGGAAATTAGAATTTCTTTTTCTTATTTCTCTCATTTTTGAACAGTGTTTATGTTTAGATTAAATTATTAGGGTGTAGGTTTACACAACGACCAACATCTGGAATTTTTAGTTAAATCTTACCGAATAAAAACAGACAGAAATTAAAGTAACGCAATAATAAAAAAATGTAATAGAAACAAATATTTACCAATTTTAATGTTTATTATCTAGGCTAAAATTAGAGTCAACGCAGGCCAGGGTCATAACTTTTGACACAATGCAAGAAAAAATAGTTTCTTACTGTATCTTTGTGTATAATGGTACCAGTGTTGGGCGATCCAGATTATAAGTGACAATTTCGAATAGGCTGTATTGATTGACAGCAGCATGTGAGTTCGTTAAAGATGAATATACGTAAAACGAGGCACATGTACAGACAGGTGATCGGTTATTTCGGATGTTACAATTTCTAGTAATTAAATGTGTGTATCCTTAGCATATATACTTTATTTGGATCATTTAATTTACACATATATTACGATTAAATTAATTTTACCGTGATTATTAATTAAATTAGTTATATCTTAGCTTCAAAACATCCTATGTTTTAAAATCTGATGCTGTCGTTATTTTTATTAAAATATTGTAGACTTAACATAGACTTCTATGCCAACAACTGGAGTGCTATGGTCTCCTTCTATGAGGATATCATGCCCTAGAAGGAGGCAGCAGAGCGAGCGGGGCAGAATGCTGCTTGAAAAATACGCCGGGGTGCCGGCAACTTCCCCAGCGCATCAGTCCTAGCCGATCGGTCGTGTCGATACGTGGTTGGCTGATGTCTTTGGGGTCGTGGCCGCTCTGGGTGGTGGCTCTGAGCGACTGGTTAGTGAGGCTCGAGAAGTCGACAGAGCCCTGTGAAGTGCTCTGTCAAAAATACAACGAGCATCGATGCGATGCGATAGGGGAAGGCATCACCTTTGCCCGACTTTGTGCCCAGTAGGCGCGGCACGACGGGGCAGTGGCTAATTGATTACAAGACCCGCAGTCCCCGCCAATGCGCAGGAATAGTCAATTTGGGGTTTTAAGCCGGTACAAGTCCAAAACATCGATCACGCAACCCGCCTGTGCAGCTGAGATGGTCCTACGAAGATTTTCCCAAGTAAAATAAAAAAAGAAAAGACTTTTTGGCGATACTTTAGGCATATTATGTACTTCTACAAGAATTATATATTTATTTAGATTATATATGTAGATATCTTTGAAATTAGAATGAATTCTAACATTTTTTTTAGTTCTTAAGATCCTTCTGAATTTTTAGTAAAAGGGTCAATTATGTAAACTTTACATAGATCCAATTTTATAAAGCTTCCTTCATTTTTAATACATCTTTTTTGGCTCTCTCCTAAAACTTTCATTCCAAAAAACCAATGTACTATCAGTATAATGTACCTACTCTTTGTGAATCTAAAAAGACAACATTTCAAAGACCACCGAGGAGGTTCAACGTTGAGTTAATAATATTAAAATACCAAATTCGATAACGATATTCATTTCATAGCGGTCGGTTAAACTGTTCAGTCTAAATAAAAATAAAAGCTGTTTTGTATAGTAAGAAATTAATTTAATATTGATTCTAAGTATGTGATCTACAGTCGCCAGTGTCTCGTTAACGATGAAGTTAAGCGGCTTTAATGTAAAATATTTTCATTTCCTAAATTCTTATTTACAGGATGTTTCTCTTTCAGAAACATTACTTACATTTTTCGTCTCTTCTGAAGAAGATAACAATAATTTTAATGTTTCCAATTTTATTAAAGTTTGCTGTACAAATTTTGCTAATTACTGCTTCATTTTCATTAATTAGTAATTACGAGAATCTTCTTGAGATGAGAATAAGTTTTAGTCTTTATGTTTTTATGAAAAACTTTGTTTCAAATTTGATTTGTTTGAATTTTTAATATTCACACTCTTATGATCAAGCTAAGAAATTATAAGAGTGATTTTGAATTTCCATGTCTTTTTATTTATAAAGTCTCCAGAGTAGCTTCTTGTGAATTGCCGATTGTAGTAAAAAAATACTTAAAAAAAAGAAATTACTTGAAGCCTCATTGTTATAGCGTTACTTTACTTATCAATATATATATATGTACATATATATATTTTTCATTGATATTGTTAGGCATGTCATTATAATTTTTGGGTATTTTTACTAGGCGAGAATAGTCCATACGATTCAAGCCGCTGTCATTGAGACGAAATCATGTGGGGCCATTATGACCTTGGTAATATTATAACATGGCAATTATATGTAGCCATTTTTTTCTAATGACTGATGACTGACGGTTTATTGTAGTGGCTAAGGTAGTAAATATGAACTGATACAGATTTGCCACAATTTTGACGTAACAGTTTAGGAAAAGTAGGTATTAATTCGTTTCGTTTTTTGTGTTTTAAATTTATGTTTTATTTCATTATTTTGAATGGTATGATATGCCGTATTTACGATGTCTTGTTATATTACATATATTTTAAATTTTATTAATGTATGTTAACAATTACATAATTTAGAAAATAGTCTGGCTTTAAATTGTGTGTTATGGAAATTCGTAGTATTATTAGAACATGCTGTATAATAAATGATAGCGTAGCATCGGTGCCGACCGGTAAGAATCCAAGATGGTATCGCTGCACCGGGAGCTTAGAATTTTATGTGAGTTATGGTGTAATAAATAAATGTACCGTTGTGACACCTACATACGTCATCAGTTCCATAGTGTTAGAATTGCTAATACTGTATTATACGGTACTTTTGTGTACTGTTCAAACGGGATGTAAAAAAAATTTCAATTCACTCGTATACCTGGATGGTGGCAAAAAATAAGTAAACTCAATCGAAATTTCGGTTGGCTTCGGTTATGCTCGGTCAAAAAAACAACCTCATCAAAACCTTCGGTTTTGGCCTAAATGGGCTAAAATGTTTGCCGAAGCAATAGGTTTTTAGCAAGCGCCGAAATTGAAAGAAGTCTTAAAAATGAAATAATGTATTTAGATATGTTACTATTTTTGTCAAGTTGCAAGATAATCGTCTCTAGAAATATTTTTATGCGGTCAACGTAATACTTCTTTTTTTTTCGTAGCCCGAAGGTATCTAATATAGACTGTTAAGGATGCCGTGAGGGTGGCCGCCCCGGTATTTTAGACTTCTACTGACTAAAGCCACCGCGGTGTTCCTCCTATCCGTTTGCCGTGGCCAAGAGTACGGCTTTGCCAGCTTGCTCAGCACCCGGCGTCGTCGGGCCTTTTACAAGTCTCTTCTACATTTGTAAGGGGTGATGTTAAAGACCACCCTTCGCTGACCTTATTGTCTTGGAACAGTGCGCGGGAACACGTCGTGCACCGCTCACGCCTTTGGTCAACTATATACATGCAATTTAAAAAATTCGAAAATCATTTTATTATGTATTCACTTTTAGTCAATTATGAACTTTTCTTAATATTGTTTAATCTTTGGGTTTGACCGATGTTTGTGGTGATTAATCAGCTTTGAATTTAACCAGAAATAGATCCTCGGTGGGACAATACAAATGAGGTAACTGCCTACAAGTAAGCGTGCCTTTATTAAAAGTGATTACTCTCGGAAGCCGTCTGGATTACAATAAGGCCGATTGATTGTACTTAGACTTGACTCAGACATTACACATTATATTATTTAATCACACTTTTATGAACTATTAATAAGCCCTTAGGCTATAGTAAAGTTCCTATTGTATATTCAGGTGTTTGTTCCAGAAGAACTTATTTTCTGGACGAAGTCTAAGCAAAGCCAAAGTTATTTCTATAAAATTTTACCTAATAGTTTAGTTGTGTAAGCTTGACACATCTATGCAACGGAAAATTCGAGTTCATAATCTATTGTTTAACTGCTAAATTATTGACCATTTTATTAAAATATCAGTATAGTTACACGTCATAAAATAAAGTTTCAATCAATGAGCAGATTACAAATAAACACAATTATATTTAAGATTTTCAAAGCAAAGGTGATATACGAAATGTAAGCAACACTAGAGAGCAAAAGTCCCTAACGTTTAAAGCCGACAGATGAGATGTCAGCAGAAAATTGGATTTCTTAAAATAAACCTGTCGCATTCACTTTACATTATTTTAATTCTTTCAAAAATCAACTTTACTGCGTTTTCTCTAAGGTGTATTTTGTATTGTGGCCACATATGGGAGACGATCTGAAGAAAAGTTAATTTTAAGTGCCACTTTGTGCTCATAAAAGATTTTACCCATACAATGTATTAGTATGATTTTTTGCATATTCTTGCCTTTTGTGTAGAGGCGTGATAATTATATTTTTGACAGCTGACCGTCGTGAAATTTGACAACCTTATTACAAATTTGAAAGACATTTCCGAAATTTTTTACAAGCATTGCATTCGCTTGGTGACAGCCGCCGCTTTCCTTTGCTTTGTTCCGTTATTAATCCAATAAACCCTTTGAAGTGTGTCTCCACCGCACCTTATGGCCTTCCCTAAGGTGTAGTGTAGACCATAGTAGACTAGAATACGGTGTACGGTGTAATCTAATAATTGTAGCGACCGCTATGAGACCATAATAGCCATTACGGTTTTCCAGGGGATAGGGCGATTGCATCATCATGCATACCCCATCGGTTATGAGCGAGGTACATAAGTGAAAAGAAAGCCACAGTGACTCGCTTCAAACTGTCGTGTTTCGAGAGCAGCTTGTTCATATCTAGTTGCACATATATCTAGAGGCTTTCTGTCATGGCATATGTGAATCAGCCTGACGGCGTCTGACTTTTGACGGGTAGTTTTCAACCCTTGGTTTTCGTTGCTGTTTTGAGACTTTTATTACACTGGCTCCACAGTGTTACTACTAAATAATAAAGCGCACCTTCAAAAGATGAAAATCCATTGACGGTAGGTCTCTAAGTATATGAACAATTGGAAATACACAAATTGATCCCTAAAAACGACAAGCCGAAGCGAGTCACTATGATGGACTTCACACCTCTGTACTGTGGTCACAAACCAGATCGGGCAATCACCCTATCACTTCTAAGACTACTGTTATTTCCACAGTACATAGTATTAGGTTAGCTGTAGTGACTTTTTGATCCCATTATAAGAAAAAGTTTATTTAAAAGTCTCCGCTGTAATGCTGGCCCCCATATACCATGATTAAGAGCATTTAGATATAAGAACAACTGGACGTACACAAAATAATCCTAAAACGCGATAGGCTATAGCGAGTCCTTAAGAGAGCCTTTGCGCTTGTGTATGCAGTCACGACCCTATCGGGTAATCTCCCTACCACCTCAAAAATTGAACTGATTGAACGCTGTTCATTGTTGAATGAAATGTTAGTAATTATAATCAATAATATCTCTTCATCATTGATTTTCAAATTGACTTTTACTTTCTATTAATCAGCTCTTGACTTTCAATTAATTGATTTCTTAGTTAAGCGGTTATATTTATTACAACTTCCGCCTTTTTAATTAGTTATAATTATCGTTGTTTCTGATAATGTTTTAATATCTTTAAAATGATAAACAGTTTCCACATACACACAGACTGATTTTATTGATAAAATTACATGAAGAAGGATTCAGTAAGTAATTAATCAATATCCAAGTATTGTATTATAATTATTATACTTCAAAGTAATGAATCAATGTGCGACTAACAAGACGATTGATTGCGTTACTGATAATTTTGACACGATGTATGGTAATACAATATCATCCAATGTTTTAAATTTAATCTGATAAACCGAGCTAACAGATGACACTAAACAATGTATCATGGATATTGTAAAATAATTTAGTACCGCCAGCTTCAGATACTTCAATTTCACCAGAGTTGGACAATTCTGGAAAGTAAATAAATAAACTACATGTCGCAGCAAACATATAACATCTTCTTAGTTGTTCCCTCTTGGCGGCGCAGTTGTAATTATGGTTCGTCTACTAGATTGTATGCGGCTTTTGCTAAACGCCTTTATTTCTCACTATTAGAGGCACTGCGTATGCATTGTATGAGGGCACATCTCTTAGAATGGGAATTACATAAGACAAATAAGAGGGAACCAACATTATACGAATATAGAATATTCAAAGTAGCAGACAGCAGCATAGCAAATTTACCAAACATAAGGATAGTAATGCAAAAGGCCTACATGCAAAGCTATGGTATGATAATTGTACTGGGTTAGCTTCCTGATACCGGCGTCATTTTGTTCACGCCAAGACAAAGTCTGGCAATCATGAGAATGTTCGAACATCGAGTTAATCGGTATTTGCTGGGCGAGCGCGCTCCATCATCATTTTTCAATAGGCGAGATTGAGTTCAAGAGCCGGGAAAGGCCTTTACAACAACACCGGGCGTAGAGAGCGAGTACTGAAGGCATTCTGCCAACGAATTTATGGGTTGGGTGACAACGTAATGATACTTATGTGGGTACGAATCTCAATTAAGGCTGCCAGTTAGAAAAACGAACCTAATGGTGATCTGCCAACGTGTTGGAAGCGACTACTTTGGGAAAGAAACTCCGAAACAAACTGAAGGTTGCGTTGGAGTGGATGTGTCGTCAACTAAAATGAAACAAATATGCACACTACACACTACAGAGTGCGGCAAGTAAACAGAATTTTTACTTTAAGTTTTAAGGATAAAAGCCTCGATAGAAGTAAGTATAGTGAGTTGCTAATTCTAAAACAGAATGATACAAAGTAACAGGTATTCATAAACTGTCGAAGTATAAACATTAACTCCCCTATAATAAACAGTACGGTCACTGAATTACGTGGCCGTTTTAACGATGCAATAAAAATTAGCTTTATACGCCACTCGCACTTAATATTAACGTATTCGAGTTCTGTTGACGTGTGGTCCGAATTTCGCATCGCCGTGATGATGGTTTCGAAACGGTTTATCATAGTTCGAAGGTGTTCGCTAAGTGATAGAAAGAATGCGCACCAAACCAATAAAACTGGTTACGAAATTTCGAAGATTTAATACGGAAATAATGTCATACGCCCACGAACTAAAATACGGATTCTCGTGTTAACCCGTGTTCACATAGCTCTTAATATGTTCTCCATTAATATGTCCACTAAATGTTGTAACATATTTTGTTATTGGGAGATTAATAGTGTATTTATGTTTATAACTTCAGGTGTGACTTTAATCGGTCTTTCTAACTTTCTGTGTGAATAATTAGGGTTTTCCAAGAAGGCAGTGAACAATGTCCCTCTTTGTCTGAAACTCAATAACAGCACATATTGTGTTGCAGTTATCCATGGCTGATTATAGCCACTTACCATCAAGTGGACCATGAGTAAATTTGCCGACAAAAGTAAAAAAATATATCATAACGCTTTATCCTTTGAAGTGTCAGCAGAGTTTTTGTGTGTTTATATTTGTAAATATGTATATTCACTTTGCTGTCGTGCCCGTCATATGTTCTTTTTCCCGGTTTAGTTGTGAAGGTCTCTCCCGATAGAAACAAAAGTCCTGTTGGAAAAAAACAAAAGCGCAGTCGACTTCCGGTCGCCTGTTACTACATATAACGTTGTTCATATATAATAGGAACTTCAATTAAGCCAAAGTTTTCACAGAGCCAAGTTCAATTTGAAGAAATCGTTGATTTACTATATCGATGGGTGAAAGGCAAAAAAAGGCAGGTGAAAGGGATGATAGTAATATATCGAGGGGTGAAAGGCTATTTGGTTTAAGCGACATTTTTTGGTGATATAGTAATATATATATTTGGAATCCGTAAAAAACACTGATTCCGAAAATATATACATATATATTACTAAATCGCCAAAAAATATCGCTAAAGCCAAATAGCCTTTCACCCCTCGATATAATAATATATCCCTTAAGGGGTGAGCAGAGATAAATTAGTGGCTGTATCCACTTTGCGCTATGTCGTGCCCAACGTGACCAGAAGCGCAGCTGATCGTCGTTCTCAGGGCACTTACACATCACATTTCTATTAGATGCCATGTGAGTTTCCTCACGATGTTTTTCTTCATCGGTGACTATGTATGACCTAAATATGTACGTAATATGAAAAAATAAATAGACCTAGAGATACGTGCCAATATTTGAACCTGCGACTATTTGCGTTACCGCGTATGGAAACCGGTCCATTATCCGCTAAACCACCACAGCCACTATAATACCATGTATAGGTTGACATTAATTATTGACATTAATTAAATTACACAATTTTTAATGTTTGAGTAAAGTGTAAGTAAAGTTAAACAACCGTCTATAAATCTCCGCCTAAAAATCGGGTTTATTGTTTTATTACAAAGTAAAATTACAAGGTATATAATGTAAAAAAAATGTAAATTAATTAAATTCCGTAGATAGCTCATGTTATTTTACTGCTTATATACCTCTCAAGTGCAAAATTTATAATATCAATATTTTTAATATATGTTATGTAGCTGTGACAGGCAATTTAAGGAAAATTCGGAATCTGGCGGTCTCAGCTTGACAGAGGTTACCCGGCAGCAACTTTTTGAATTCGAATCGAATCTTTAGGGTTAACAGACGTACAGTGAATACAAAGATATACAAATAACAATATATATACACGTTATATAAAGATTTATACAGCTTTCACACACTTAATAAAATAACAATTAACAGTAAAATATCAAAGCTTTACGGTGAAATGAAATATAAAAGGAATTTCAAAGGACGGGAATAAATTATCTCTCTGATCGATATTGACCGTTTGGTCTTAATCGATACTGAGTCCGATTGTCGACCCTAAGTTCCTCTTTTTATTAAGGTAGTGATTTATTTGACAGCCCTTACACGCAGAGGAGGCCAATAAATGTATTGAGATGGTTTCGGTCCTTATTTTAAAAAAGGTTCCATTAAATAAATGTTTAAAGTATTTATATGATAATTGAAACGGATAACTTAATTGGGTCCGATTTCCTATTCATACTTCGTCTGTGTCATTAGTCTGCGGAATGATCTTCTAACCTTTACGTTCCACTCTTTTTAAAGTATTAGATCCTTTAAAAGAAGAGTAAATATACTTTTGTGTAGGCCAGGATAATAAAGCGTTTATCATTGAACAGTATCCAGTTTCTTGATCACTGCGGTGGGTTTTTATATTATACTTTGCTTAACAGCATGTGCAGTCCAATAAACTCTGCCCAAGTAGTACAATAAAATTTCATCGTTAAGTATTCACATAATAAGATTAATATATATTGTCTAGTCTAAAGCAATATAGTAGGTATAGTGAAAGTGTGATGGTTGTAATCTAAGGCCTAGATTTAGAAAATAACGGGGTTTTCCTGGAAAGAGTTCATGCCATTGCAGTGAGCTGGTAGAGCATTTATACCTGACTGAATTTATAATCAACGTAACTTCCTTTGGCCTGTCACATTGCGGAATCATCCTGGGTATCTCCGATATGTTGCATAGTTCAAAGTGGACACGGTCTCTTATATATCTATGTTCATTCTGAAAGATATAGGTGTTAAGTGATGACGTAGGAGTAGAATTATTTGTGTAGGAAAACATTGAGAAAAGCTGCATGTCATTTAACAAAAATTTCATGTAATTAATCAGCTATGCTATTGGTTACGTTTGAAAATGATATAAAGCTGTATATTCACTCTAAAAAGGATATAGCGTATATTATATTTTTTTACTCAATGCAGGTAAGTGCTTACTGCATTTATACCATAATATATTTATTTTGGACATAAAATCACAATTTAAGATCTCTTTGACGGTACGTTTCCACGCGAACACGAGCATTAGGATTCAAAGCGTGTTTAGCGGAACTGTGTGGTGAAACGGTGGAAGGAAACGGAAGCGTCCCACACCGGGTGTTGTGGCTCCACTCTGGTCTGTTTACATGGGACAGTATTCACTTAATGATTTTTGTCTTGTTGGATCACGATGATCAAATTACCGTGGCCTTAGAAAGCGCTGCTGAGAATAACATTGAGGCATATTCTACACGCACTAATTTTATTACAAGACACGGACATCGAAGAAGGATAGTTTAGTCAACTGACGCTAAGCGGTTTGTTTCATTTTGATGTATCGTTGAGTTTTTTTTTTTTGGTGTTTAATTTCAAGGTAGTCGCTTCCGAAACGCTAGTAGATCATCTTAGGATCTTTCCCTAGTTGGAAGCCCAAGCTGAAGTTCGCAGCCTGAGGCACCCTTGCAACGCAAGAGCATCCCTTGGCCATTCAGCTCACAAATTAGTTGCCACCCTACGTGCTCGCGCGCTTAGTACGGTCAAGTTGAACGCGCAAAGAACCTAAAAGGCTAGCAACAAAAAATATTAAATATAAAGATTTTACCATTTACTCTCTTTCACAATACGAATAAAGTATAATTGGTGTTGTCATTAATGCAAAATACTTTTTTAATTTTGCTTATATAAAGTCTAAGTATATTGATAAAAATTATTTTTGAAAACTTGATCCCACGTTACGTAATTCATACTCAATGTTTAGGTACCGAAAATAACTTACACTCAATCAATGAAATCGAAATCCACGGGCTACTTTCGTCGACCTTGAACGGAGCGGTTATTGTTTGCGGCTGTATATCTAATTGCGTTGTGTAACACCGTAGGCTGTGAACAATAAAACAGTTGCTCAATTTGTTGACCACGTCGTGAGGCCACCCATCCATTGGTTTGTTCTATATTATTAGAAATTGCGGTCTATTGAACATCATCATATAAATTTTAGGACGTTTACTACTGCCCTAATGTTTTTCAGAATGGCCGGTCGAAAGTAGTGATGCCACGAATAGTGAATTGGCCGAATACCGAATATTCGGCAACGCTGTCGGCCGAAGCGTCGAATATTCGGCCTCCGAATATTCCTGGAAGTAGCGTGTTTAGTAATAATAATAATCTTTATTTCAACACAAAACTTATGCATATACACAGGGTGAAGTCTCACCAATTAAGTAAATCTTGTCTCTGGTGAGACTCGCACTTCCGTTCGGGTTATTCAAGGGTGTTTTGTGTTTTTTTATGGATATTCACGGTATAAGTTTATTAGTATGTGTGTGAGCGAGAGTGAGAGTATGTGTGTGAGAGGTTGTTTTCTGAGGCTGGTAACATTTACGATGAAAAGCTTAATCGTTTGCTATCAAAAAATGCTGAAAGGCTTGTTTTTATCCATCACAACTTACCACTGATCAATTTTAATTACTAAAGTGTTGTAATTTGGAAATAAATACATAACTTTGAGTAATATAACGTGTCTTTTTTACATGATTTCGTATTATTCGGCCGAATACCGAATAGCAAAAAAAGTGGCCGAATAGGACGAATACCGAATAGTTGCCGAATCAGTGTAAATTAAGCCGTGGTAGCTGCCGGCAGAATAGAATAGCACCCCCCTCTTCTTGCTGAGGTGTCGTAAAAGGCGACTAAGGTATCTCTTGAACACCGCAATTCAACCAGGTGTTTAGAGAAGGGAAAACTCGACCAAACCTGCATCCCGCTCCCTCCTGATCGTACTGGTTCTCCTTTCCATCGAGCCTGAGGGAGCTCGGACGAGAGAGTGTTTTTCTGGCTGCGCGTCCAGTTATGCACTTACGCAAATATCTCCTGCGCAATTGATTGTTTCCGAAAACTGCACCTCGAATTTCTTAACCGGTGTTGAAACAGTCGCCGTGGCCGAAACCGGCTAGGACATCATCATCATCAGTTGCCGAATATTCGTGGCATCTCTAGTCGAAATCAGCTTGAAGCCAGCGCCGCCTAGCGGTCTAGATTAATTTGTCTATTCACCTTAAAGGTGGATGTCTTACAAAGTGCATGTCACTACTTGTTCCGCTTATACCTTGAGTTAATTCAGTTTTTCTCGTCTTAGAGAGCATAGTGTAACTTTATGTTAAGAATGGCGTGGATTTGATATATCTATCTTACTAGACCTCGACTATTTGCAATGTGCTAGTTATAAAGAATCGCCATAAGATATCCTGGATTCTCATAACCTGAAAAGTTGATGACAAAGGGTGGCTGATAATTGCAAATGTGTTTCGAAATTAGTGTCGTATAAAGTAATACAGCATGGTCGTGCCATCTGTCGTCGGTATTCTTATCATCACCGTCTTTCACTGCAGTCCACTGTGTAGTCTAATTTCGCTGTGAGGGCTTTTTATAACTCTATATTAAAATTCGAAAATCTCTATTATTTGTTTATATATTCCTTCCCTAGTAATACTTTCTAAATATATGCCTTTTTACATAAATATGAAAACGTAAACATAAATAATAGATACAAAAGAAATCACTGTGTGAAAAGTTAAAGATTAAAATACAGTATATTATAGTTCTATTATATTTTTTTATAGACATTTACCATTTTTTTATTTGTGGCTAGGGTAGCCTAGCTGATATGTATTGGTTTCCATGCGCGGCGACGTGAATGGTCGTAAATTCGAATCCCGGAACGGAATTCCAGTGAAAGAAAACATCGCGAGAAAACCCGCATAGCATCTAATAGAAATGTCATGTGTACTAGTGCTGTGAGAACGGCGATTAGCGCCACTGGTCACGTTGGGCACGGCATATAATCGCAATATGAATACATTCACTAATGTATCTCTGCCTACTTGTAAAGGATATAGCGGATTAGCAGGATTTTAAGACTTTAAAACATTTATATATTTATTTCAGCAAAATGCTACCTATAAATCTTATAAATTGTATTCAATTACCATATGAAATGAACAGTATTCGGCTTGTATTAATGAATTTCTAGTTTATACTAAGGGTAGCAATTTAGTCTGAGCAAATGCTAGAAAAACCACCACAGTCGCCGGGGGCGAACGTTTATACGCAATAAAATCAATTAAAAATCAAAGGCCGTCCAGCTATGAATAATAATGACCCAAAGGCTATAATAATATTTAAGAAACGTCGAAAGGCAAATAAAACATTTAGTTTTGGAAGCGCAATCCACACCGGTTAATGCTGCTGTAATTATAGACATGTTTGTTAGCAACTTGTGTTCGTGGGTGGATATGAGTCGTGACTGTGGAATGAAGCAATTGATATTGCCAAATTAGATGAATAAAAAACGTTTGGAATCCGGTTTCATAATTGTAATTCTATGCTTCAATTTGTTGAAAGTAACATCGAAATTAAAGGCTTAGAGAGAAATTAATGTAACGGGTTTGTTTAGGCAGCTTTGGTTTTGTATAATTAACATGGCTTTTACTATACGAACTATCTATCTATCATAACATCAAATCCCTGCTGGGATAGGCACAGAAAATAGAACGTCACTTCTCTCTATTTTTTGCAAACCTCTTTTGTTTCCGTAACATTTATTAATTACCACGTACTCTCGTCGATTCCGGGCACTTTTCCTATTACCCTCCATGCAACTCTATTTATTTGGTCTGTGTTGATAGGTTTCGGTCGGCTTTGCCTCTCACTTCCACTCACATATATATTCTATATATTTTTTCTCATTATTTCAACAGTCATACTCTCCACGTGTCCAAACCAGGAAACATCCTTGATTACTGTCGATGACACTATCTTTTACCATTCACATATCTATATCTATTTATACGAACTAAATGAATTAAAAAAGGAAATAGTCTATGGGACATACGTAATTATAGCAACTAATAACGTCAAAGATAATATGGAATCGAAATATCAATAACATCATAGATAAATCACAAAAAAAAAAACCAAGATAGACGACTTTAAAATAATAAAACAGTGTTAGTTCACACATGGTAGAAGTCAAACTGTATAATGTATTCTATCTCATTCTCTCGCAGGCTTATAACTATAGACTTATATATTTGTCCCCTTTTAGTTTCTCTTTTTAAGTTCATCGAGTTTAAAATCATAACGATTCTAAAGAAGCTTAATTTCAACAAATCCTGATATGATATGAATAAAGATAACCATGCATTTAACACATGTAAAAAGGCAGTTCCCAATTTCCCGTTTGCAAAGGAAAAAAATGATGTTATTGCTTATATGTTCTTTTTTAGTCAATTACGGATTTAATTAAGTAAATAATTCTTGTTTCTATGAACAAATCATCATGTCCTCTGAGTAATTATTTAAATTAGGTTATAGTTAGTTTGAAGATATTAAATATTCTAAACAAATATAGAAGTGAGAGCATTATTATAAAATAATAACAACAATACATCGTCACGCTATATTCTTCTCGTAGTAAGCAGTGACACATTAACATATAAACATTAACTTTATTGTTATTATTATTAGCCAATTTCATCCCACAGCAGGGCAAAAGCCTCCATTCCTTTTTTCTACTATACTTATGGAATTCATGATAAAGAGTTGGGACATTTAATTCATCACGCTTGTCCAATGTAGAATGGTGGGTCATACTGAGGTTACCTAAGAGCCGATTAAGGTGTACTGCATGCTGAAATGCATGCAAATTGCTAGCATCTAAGCTGCTCCATCATCCATGCACCTTCGCTGCTTATTAATTTTTACTGTCTTATGTCAGTCGTTTCTGTTTTAAAATTGCAAATGTCTTCAAATTGCACAAACCAATGACCAAAAGCGCTGTTTATATTTTGATTTGTATTTAAATATTAACTTGTATAATAAATTCTATAGAATTAATAAATCGAGGGTATTCTATTTCAAGACTTTATAAGCCTTTTTTTTGATAACCCGGGGGAAATTCCTAACGGACATTCAGGAGCCGAAGCTGCTCGCGTTCGTAAGGGGAGTCGAAGCTGCTCGCGTCCGTAGGCTTTACCCTAGTTTCCCTACACGTGACTCCTGGTTGGTGCTAAACGAACAGCAGCGAGGTGGGAGGGCGTCGGTGCCCGTCTGGATCGCGACCACAGTGCATGGGTGTAAAGCCCGTCATAGTGACTAGTTTCAGCTTGTCGCGTTTCGTGATCATTTTGTGTATATCCAGTGGCTCATATACCTGGAGACCTTCAGTCGCGGTATATGTGGGCCGACATGACGATGTGGACTATCAATGGATTTTCATTCTTTGATAGTCGCTTTCGTTTTTGGACTACACTGTACTTACCATCAGGTACTCTGTAGTCACTACAGCGAGCCAGTGTAAAAAAAAAGGAGGCGGTGAGGACCGCCCCCCGGTGTGTCGGTCTTGCACCGACTTAAATCCCCGGGGTATCTATCCCCTCTCCCGTCTGCCGAGTGCCAAGGGCAAGGCTTCCCCTCGGCACCCGGCGACGTCTGGCCTTCTGCAGGCCCTATTTACTTGGTAAGGGGTGGTTAAGTAGTTACCACCCCCCGCGTACTCCTAACATATTGGCGGGGAGAGTGGTGTAAAGTGCCACCTTCCCCTCATCTCCATAATACTTTTTAAGCCTAATGCTTGATTAAGGATAATGGCAGCAAGCTTCATTATTTCTAAAAGTAAGCAAACTTTAGATAGACTGTAAAATATTTATAGATTTGGATAATACTGTGTACAATACATATAAACTATCACAGACATAGTTTATTTCGTGTTTAAACCGAATAGACTTTGTTATGTGTGATCAATTCCCTCTGTGGTGTTGAAAATAGAAATGTTACCGCTTAAAGTGGGATAGTAACATCACTGGTGACAATTCACGGAATCGACATAATGAATTGGCTTCAAAGAGATTTGGCGTCGAAATGAGTATACGCTCCAGTGAACTGTCCGGTACAATTTGGCCGATGAGACGGAAATACACTGCAAAGGGACCGAAAATGTAAAACAGTGCGTTTCGTGTCATTTTATTGGATATCGCCTTTTAGAAGTTCCGTTTCAATGTTATTTAATTTTACTTTTAACCGGTTTTTGGTTGCTCTTTGTATTTTAATTAATTTTTAAACTTCATTTGGTTATATACATATGTCGGAGTGAGAGCGTCTAAATTGTTATTAATTGAAACGTCAGGTTTAGTGCCTGGACGGAATCAGAGATGGCGTTGCAATCGTAATCAACTATTTGATTTGGAACAAAATTGAATTATGAAATTGGCAACACTGAATTAAGGAGAGTTGGTCGGGATTAGTCATTTTCGAAGGCATTCATATTTGGACGGACGCAATAATCCCATGCATCTCAGAGATCGTCGCGTTTCCTTTCAATACAATGAGTTATGAAGAAAGTGCACGTGGCGCCCTGACAGGCTGTATCCCGTCATATAGTTTTTTTTTAAATAACACAGTAGCGTGTTTCCCATAAAAACATAAGAAGCATTACTTTATTATATTTGGCCATTTACTAATGGGGAAGCAGCCTTTTCCCCAGAGGTTATGTCCGACGGGTGTGGGGTGCCTTGGTGAGGCTGCAGCGAATGGATTACAGGATCTGTGGTCCCTGTTATGCGTAGAAGTAGTTTTTGTGGTTCTTAGCCGGTACTTCTTCGGCTCACGTCTATTGTTACCCATCCTTGTGCAGCCAAGATTTCTTTAAAGTAAAAAAAAAAACATTGAGGAAAAATAAAAAATTAATGAAATATTGAAAAATATATAAACTTAAGCTCTGGTATAGACCAGATTTATAGTTTCATAATTCAAACTCGACCAAATTGTAAGTCAATATATTTAATAAATGCCAAAATATAACAAAATAATGTATATTTATGCTTCTATAGGATGTACGCTATAGAAAAAACATCATACATAGTTTATATATTGGTGTCCCAAGAATTGCTACAAAGTGATTTTGAAACTATATGGTAATTTATATTTATAAATTTGTGAATAAATGATTCATCCCTTTATTTAGAAATCTCCTTTCATATTCTTTTCTACTCCAAAACTATTTATGAATAATATCGGAACAAACTCTTGTAAAAAATGTACATGCATGCATATAAAATATGCTGGTGCTGTCAAAGGGCTATTTGTCTCTCTGTGAATTGTAGCAACATTTCACGACGATGTACTCGCATTTTATCTTGCCTCTGTTTTTCTATTTTCTTCACTTGATGTATGGGACGCATTTCCGCACTTTCGAATAACATTCGTGTATTCCCTTTTATGTGCGCTCTGGTTTAAAAATGTATTCGCTGTTAGGGTGGGCCTTGCCGATACGAAAATGCGTAAAGGAATTATTTAACAACCGTACTATCTGTTTGAGATTTAGTTGCTTGTATTTGTTAGACATCGATTCTAGTCGAGCGCTAGTCATATTAACACTAGAAAGACTGAATATAGGTATAGCACATACGTATATAGGGAATAAAGAGAGGGGGTGGTAAGTACAACTATTAATAAATGCTATAAGATAATATATAAAAAGTCTTAATATTAAAAAAAATGGTTCTTTATCAATAACATCCGTATGTGATGGATGTTCCTTATATCAGCACGAAATGATTCGCTTCTACATTCATCGTGCGAACGGGTAAAGAGTGGAATACGCTTCCAGCCGCCGCATTTCCGTGATCTTATGACCTGGGAGTCTTTAAGAGAAGAGTGAATAGGCATTTGCTAGGAGGACGAGTTTCATAATCGAACTCATCTTTACCTTCCACCAGGTGTGATTGAGGTCCAGCGTTCGTCTATAAATAATAAAAAAAAGTACTATTTACTCTTGAAAACACTGTTTCTATCTAATCTGAATATATCTTACTATATCTCAAAACAAGACATACGTTCGTGATAATCTATAAAACAGTTTCGATATAATCATTTTCTCAATTTGAAATCAAATAGACACAGTGAATAAATGGTTATATGGAGACGTTACAGTAACAGCGAGAAAATTCTGAAACTTGAATCAACTTAATTAACATTACTTTTTTATATAAAAAACATTAGATTTTAATTTAAGAAAACTTATATTATGATTATGACTAAATATTAGACATATTTGCCAATAGTTAAGTTATGTAGACGTACTTAGGAGGATAGTTTATATTATTCACGGTTTTTGTTTGGGTGTAATTAAAATTCGGGTCAAGGGTCGTCCAGCCGACCGATTGCTAATCAATTTCAACAACATAAAAACAAGAGAGACGTGCGATAAGGTTTTCCTTTCGAATCATGTACATAACATATCATCACCATCACCGAGCTTATCGTTACATTGTATCTGACGACCACACGCGGCGGTGTTTTTGCGTCTACAGTCTAATGCTCTATAATTACTTTAGACTCTACAAAGCTTATCGTACGCAGTGGAATGTCTTTCTTACATAAGTTGATGATTTAGGCATTGCAGAATCTATGAGCTATATCCTATGGCGATGATGACACTAAATATATATTCTTACATTTGTTGGATTCTAATTTTTAATTAGCCATACTGCTTAAATATTTGAAATAAAATGAAATGAAAATATATTTATTTCGCCAGAAATCAGCAAAAAACCGTAAATTTAAATGCGGCAATACAAACAACATACAAAAACAAAAGAAAATACAAAACACATAAACATGGCGAAAATGGGACCTTCATCAGCCTAAAGCCACAGAGGAAGCCTACAGCGCTGATTTTCGTAAAGGGCCCCGGTTGTGTTACATCTTAGTAATTAAGAATTAATAAGTTGATAGTAGTATATAACTAAAATTTAAATAAAAGAAAATAATTAACTTTATTTACCCACACAAAGTAAATAAGAAGTTAAACAAAAATAAGCATCTTAATAAGTAACAATAAAAATACAAAAAAACTAAATATAAAGATGACGAAGTACAAGAAATAAAAGCAACCATGGTGATTCTGCTTCTTCAGCTTTATGTCACAGATGAAGTCTGTGGCAATAAAGAGATAAGACTTATTTATTAAAAAAAATCGACTGGTATGATTAATATTTCATAAAAACTTCTTTTAAGTAAATATAAGCCTGAATTTTAAGTAATACATTGTCAAAAAGGACAGACCAATTAAAAAACTAGAAAATACTTTTCTCGACATTGCAAAATTGCACTGTTATTTGCAAATTGAAATCAAAATTATTTTAAGCATGAAAGGAATTATGTTTTACCCAAAAGTAGGAATTAAGAGGGATCTTTCCGTTCTTTCTTGAGATTAAAAAGAAAGAATCATTGAATGACATTGACCACTCTATGAGTAGAGTTACGGAAGCGAATTTCAATGGAATGATACCAATCGTAGCATTTCATCACGGAGAACCAAAGCATTATCTGCAGAGCAGGAAGAGATCGCGTTTCTAGATTCATCGTATGCCAATTAGCCAATTAGAGAGAGCGAATGTCCCTGGTCGGTCGAGATAAGGTTTTCGTGGTCCCTGAGTTGTTCCTTTTCTTCCGCTTTGCCATTAATCTAAGTCTGTACCTTCAACAAGGTTCCACGGGGTCGATACTAATGCTGTTGTATTAGTTTATGCGTAATTTTTAATTAATATACTTATGTCTTATAAGTGATTTTCTAATCAGATAAATGTCAGCTAACACATGTGTACTAAATGGAACCGCTTATTTGGTTTCATATTAACGGCTCTGCTGCGTTCTTGTTTGGATTAAGCGTAAAGGTGCTTATACTATTTAAGACTTTAATTTTATGTTACGGTAAATGCTGATGATAATGTTTTATAATTATTGTTATTACTATTTTTTTAATTATCACATACACGTATGTAGGTGCAGATTCAAATGAATTGGGAAGGTTTATATATTTAGTATATATATTTAGGTCAGATATGTGTAATATTCTTAAAGTGTATTATTCGTAAAGTACCATAACTAAAGTAAGGAAAATAAATCATTTCATATCAATCCACATCCATATCCACAAACAATAATATTTTGAAGAGAGTCTTAATTGGAAAACATAAAATTGAAAAGTCCCGTAGAATCAATTAGAATTTTGGTTCGAAATATAATTATGTTTAAAATATTTTTGATATGACGTCTTTTTTTATGTTTTTAGGGACCTATCATACTTTTCATAACGCTTCGCTTGGACATTTTTTCATTTACCGATACCGGTAAAGAATATTATCATCGATAAAAGTTCACACTGTTTGGATTATTGAAATTGCTAGATAGAATTTCGATATTATCATATTTGCATAGAAAAGTCCGAAATAATACGTCGACACGTTATGTAAATTTTATATATTTTGGATTTTTTTAGTTGAGTTATCGCTGATCGAATGTTACTTTAACTAACCATTTGCTTAGATATATCTGCTACCTCAGACATTTGCGTGTAAAAAAGGACATACTAAAGTTGTTATAGTATCAAGTGCCAAATTAGAAGGGTCAGAGAGGCCTCCTTCTATGTATAAATGGTTGATTGCACATGTGCGTGTTGGTTAAATATACCCAAGCACAGCTTGCTTTCATGGAGGTTGCGCACGGCCCGATAAGCGCAAATGGATTTAATGGTTCAATTCTTCTGGAACGTTCACAATGCTTTACTGTCTTGTGTCGACTTTCGCTTGTTGGTCAAAAAGTATATTTGGTGCATTCGTTAAGCTTATAGCTTCTTAGAAAATGTGAGTATAAAATCGTTAACGACATATATTATTAATATCGGCATCAGCCAGTGTAAAAAGCCTTACCAATGGAAGTCATTTTCTGAGTCGATGCCTAATTTGGCAAGTAATTAGATGTCACGAGATGTCATGAATCGAAACCGAGTGAACTCCGTTGATTTGACGATACGTGAAAGGTACATATTTCAAGTGTAATCACCATCGATGGTTGCTCGTAAGCTTTCGAATAACCGTCACTTTGATTCGAGAATAATTCAAATAACATCTTTATAATATCAGAGTACTTAGATAATTGATCTTGTAGATTTTTTTTTTCACAGGCTCGACATAGTGACTACAGAGTACCTGATGGTAAGTACAGTGAAGTCCAAAAACGAAAGCGACTATCAAAGGATGAAAATCCATTGATAGTCTACATCATCATGTCGGCCCTCGTATACCACGACTGAAGGTCTCTAGGTATATGAGTTACTGGATATGCACAAGCTGATCCCGGAACGCGACAAGCCGAAACTGGTCACTATGACGGGCTTTACACTCATGTACTGTGGTCGCGATCCAGACGGGCACCGACGCCCTACCACCTCGCTGCAGCTCGTTTAGCACCACCCAGGAGTCACGTGTAGGGAAACTAGGGTAAAGCCTACGGACGCGAGCAGCTTCGACTCCCAAAATAGATCAAATAGATAGATAGTAGATTGTGTTATCGTACAATATTGTCATTTAATAATAAACTGTTTTTTGGTATTACAATTCTAAAATGTTAGGTTGTAAATTAAGTATTTTCTGAATTTATTTAATAAAAATAATTTAACCTCATCAATCTGTTAATAGTTAAATGTTTAAATAAATAAATAAACATTTAACAGAGTAAAAAAGTAATAAACATTTGACATCCAAACCTTCTAACGAATCCAGGAAAATGTCGATAATTCGCACAAAAATACAGGATTGTTCCGTGTGTATCAAAGAGGCAAATCCCGTGTTAACGAGGGTCCGCGTGTAATCCCGGGCTAGAGCTCCGGGATACGGCGGGACACAATTAACAAGCTTTAGCGCTGTCTAGCCATGTATATTAGTGCTTAGGGGTATTACTGTGAAGCACGTCTTGCGCTTGCTGTGTTTACGAAGACATTTTATATTTATCTTAGTTTATTTAAATTTTGCAACGAGAAATATTACAATAATTTAATTACACTGTTTTTGCTATGGGATAAGAGAAAATAATCATTTAATAAAAACTCGTACGCCTGATATCACAGACGCTTTTTAAATTTTTTAATGCTTTTAAACATTAATAAGTCCCAAGGTATGCAAGTAACGATATGTTAGTGTATATATATGTTATTATTAAAAATGTTTTAAAATTTAAGAAACGTTTCTATACTAGGCAATGTTATGGAAATTAAGTCTTAAAAACAAATGAAAATACAGTGTATCTTTAAAGAAAATGAAATTTTCACTAAAACAGTAGGAGAATTTAGATATAATTATATTTTAGTTATGAAAATTATTTATCAAATATACGATATCATTGTATATGTGATAACCCTACATAGTGGGCAAACAAAGCTTTATTATTTCTATAAATCTTTAGAATGTTCAATTCATTTGAATAAGTTGCCGGTCGACAAGCAGCCCTGGCACCCTGACGTATACAGACCTCAAGCGGCTACCTTTGTGCATTTTTTCCACTATTGTATAGGCTTGTTAATGCAGATAAGTAATAGGGTTGTCACATTTGTCTTTTAAAAACTATTTCTTTCATTTAAGCCTCTTAGGGGTGGTATATAAAAATAAAGAATCAGTTTAATGCCAAATTTAATGTTCAGTGTAATTTCAGTTACTTAGTCAATATTTAGTCATAGTGATGTGCAGTGATTATCCAAAAAGGAAGTCAATGCAATAGAACAAGTTGGCTACGTTCACAAAGTCCATATTTATGCTATCTTCTTGTAAACACAACCATCTTTTAAATTATAGCTTGCTGAAAATTAGTATAGACATTACCTAACCTATATGATGAAAATGGATGTAAGATGTACGTATGTTGATATAGTAGGGCGATAGCCTGAAATGGTTCGTGCGCATAATTCACAAGTCCAAAATCCATTATATGTTGGCTGGTATGCCGACGGTGACTGTCGATGTATTGCTGTCCTTTGAGAGTCGCTGCCATTCGTGAACTATATGCTTTTCATTACTTTTTCAAACCAGTAGAAATATGATATATTACAGAATTAGTAAATAAAATCTATTTTTTATTGTTTTCCCTAAAATATGTAATATGTTTTTAGGTACTAAATTGGCAATTATAATATGTTAGTGTCACCCCTAAAATAGTATAGTAGTTTAATGAGGTGTTTCGTGCATATAAAGAAAGATAGGCGCCGTGTTTTTTCCAAGTTATTATATTGATATAATACAGTCTCAGCGCATTGTTCATAAATTAACTGCATGTGAATGGGCTATTTGTAAGCCTTTGAACGTCATTTGCGCGCATGTAAACGTTTCAGAGTGTTACCACGCATCCTGTCTTTGCCTACGAATACTAAATAAGGCTGTGGGTATCCTCTTTAACATTTTGAAGCACAAATTTTATTCTAAATAGTCATTTATTTATTTTTAATTTTTCTGGGGAACAAACAAAAAACAACACACAAAACATAGGTACATAGGCCTGCAGTGTACCTACAAAAAAAAACAACTAAAACCATGCTAGGGAACTCTAAGCAATAAAAGAAAAGTAAGTAATTAGTTATAGAAAGAAAAATATTAAATTTAAACTGACATTTTTTCTCACCATTCTTCTAGGAGACAAATCTACTAGACTGAATATCAACATCACAATATATATATCATATGCGGTGAATTTCTTGCACTGGACTGCGGACATCTGAAACAATTTGGCTCAGCAAATAGAACGAGTCATAATCTATATGTTATTATACTATCTTTTGCTTGGGTATCCCAGGAGAACACACCAGGGGGCGGCCCTCATCGCCTCTTGACGGTCCACTACCAATTTTTCTTCTGGTAAGATATATATTTATATATTTATTATATATATTTGCACATTAATTATATATATTTATATATTTTATCTATAATATAAAAATGAATCGTTAAATGTGTATAAGCGCGAAACTCGAGAACGGCTGAACCGATTTGGCTGATTTCTTTTTTGTTTTGTTTGTTGTCTGTGGATGATTATTACGGAGAGAAAAATTAAAAAAAACTGTCAGGAAAAGTCTAAAAACAACACTTTTCTATATTCTCATACAAAAAATTCGTAATAATATTTAAAAGTCAATTTGAACTTTAACACCATACCATAAAGTTCAAATGTTAGTGGACGGGTTCCGGGAAGGCAAAACAATTGAGTGACGTATAAATATTAATGTCAGTATTTGTAAATTTTATACATATACCATTAAGGCCAGGTTCCTTCAAACAATTTTCAAAAAAATCTGACGGGGAAGCTATTAACATTAAAAAAAACAATGTGACTTTGTTTTAGAGAAATAGGGCAGAACTAGGTCTGCCGGGACAGCTAGTAATATATATAAATTATACACATAAAGGTCTAAGGTGAATTTATTGCAGGAAGCTTTATACTGCAATTGATAACGGTAGCTCCCACAATAACAGGAAGCGATGACATCGCCTTTAAGGACCCTTCAACACTGCTTGTTCGAAAGGTTTGACTAACTTAAATAATCAAACAACCACAAAAACTAATTAACATTAATGTATTCTGAACACGGTGACAGCGTACCTCACCGAGGGCTCTCTTGAAAAGTAGAATAAATAAAAAAACTAATCCAAAACAGTCACCATAATAGTGGTTCTACATAACTTGAATATAAATCAGCAAGAAGCCGAAACTTAGTGGAGCGTATGTTTAAAACATCAATAATGAAAACAGATGATGGACAGCCGCGTCTAATAGTAAATTTATTGCCTTGTTACGATTGTTTTCTGTTAAAGAACAATATAACCGAATTTTTGTCCCGTGGCCGACGTGAGTAATTGATTCCATTAGATACGATACCCCTACTTATAATCATAATGGAAGAAAATTCCGGTGATCGCCGCCGCGAAATTTTAATACCGTCCCATAATAGAGGCCTGTAGAGACAGAGTGGCTCAAATGAGGACAAATGTGGTTGATGTGGTAGAGCGCTAGTTGAGGTGGTAAACTAAACCTATTAAAAACTATTTAAATATATGTAATCATATACAACTTTAAATATAAAGTTGCTCGGTGAGCGATGGAGTGAGATATGTTGGACATCTCTTTGAAAGATAAAGTTCAAAATGAGGTTATCCGATAAGGAATCATAGTTGTCGATATAGCTCTCCGTATTAGCAAGCTGAACTGGCTGTGGGCAAGCCATATATGCCGAAGAACCAATGGTGTTGGAGCACGCGGTTTCTTAAGTGGAGACTGCGAATCGGCAGACGTAGCGTGGGGTGCCTATCGGCAAGGTGGACCGACGACCTGCGTAAGGTGGCCGGAACAGATTGGATGAGAAGAACAAAAGTCCGGATTCAACGGTACTTGTTGGCAGAGGCCTATGTCCAGCCGTGGAATAGGATGGGCTGATGATGATGATAACATTTAAGTTACAGTTTTAACAATCGACTAGCCTCTGCGTTTACCGCTTGTTCCGCTATTGGTAAGTGCTAATGCTTGCGTTCTTCCAGTTGCCATGCTTCCAAGTGTTTTCAGTATTGCCAACACTGATATTAATTATAATACGGATGTGAACTAAATAGATATAATATACCAAGAAAAATATGCCTTACAAATATATGTTTTGCCTGGACAAATACTATCTCAATCACAAAAATAAATAATAAAAAAAAATGTGAAACAGCAGGATACTGGGACTTATCAATTGTTTGCCTGATAATAAATAGAAAATATAATACAATACAGCCAATAAATAACTGTTATGTTGGTACGCGACTATAGCATACACAATTATTACTTGGACCAGTTTGGCTCTGGTGGCTCCAATTAATGCAAACAAAATAAAAAGTTATGGATCTCCATAAATTAAACTAAGCGGAAAGGGTCCGACGCATATCGAAGGACCTTTTACGAAACCTGTACACTCGAATTCCATTCCGAGGCCATAGTTAAAATGCTTAAAGAATAGCTATTCATTAGTGGGTGCGAGAATGAGAATTCTCCAGGCACTCTGAATATTCCTTTGGCTGAGGTGGTTGTATTGTCTTTGGAAAAATGCCTCCACTCTTCGCGTCGGATGCTGAATTATTACGACGCGATGTTCGTAACAATCCTTCCCGACAAAGACAAGAGGTGCCGCTCAAGAACTCGAATATCCTAGTTCATTATTTAGTTATCTACCTATTCTATAGATTTTATTGCCTCGGGCAGAGACAATGGCCGGGATAGTTTATTGCTGTGCGATTAATTTGAGTTTGATTTTATTACCGTTGATTGCTTCCTACTTTTATGACTGTTTATTTGAAACTTATATTTATCTTAAACGGGGCGCATAAATTTCGATTCACCGTGTCAATGCAACATCGAATTACTGAATTAATACGACACGCAAGCCATTAAGAGCGTGTAAAATTATTCAGCACCCTGTCGAAAGAGTACCAGAAAGTTTACACTTTGCATATTTAAAGAGACACTGTCCTTATCTGGCCGATCTCTGATACAATTCACAGATATTCACTTGAGAAAAACGGTGCGAACTAAAGGCCAGGATTTTTACGGCTGGCTGCTCGCATTAGGACAAAATTAAGTGCTGTTATATGTACAGAAGTCACATTAAAATGCCTTCGGCTACTTCACAGCGCCTTTAGTGGGAAATAAAACGATTTGAACCAATTGGCAGCACAATAATTTCTTTGGTTTTTCTTTCGTATTTTTTTAAATAATGCGGATAGTAGAGTAGTATCCAAATATTGTTTTAAAATTGTCTATACCTCTATAGTGTCTTATTTTGGGATCAATAAAAGTAATAAAGTCTTTGGTTTATAATGCTTCGGGCAAAGATTATAAATCTCTTCGTTTGTACAAGAATAACAAATATAAAATTGATTACACGAAAAATGTCTACATAACTCATTTTGATTTCAAAACTTTGAGCATAATAAAAGTCATAAATTTTAATAGAAAAACAGACACATAAAATAGTAAATAAAACTGCCTTCGACTCGGCAGATAGTGCAAATAAGCCTTTTAAAATTCTTGAGACATTTATCATAATCTTACATCTATTTATCAAAAACAATGTAAATAGGATTTATCATTGGGCTAGTTAGAAACTCGTACACACATAATTTTCGCATCTGATATTGTAAAACCTTAAGCTAGGAGAAAAATGAGAAAATACGTTATCCAATAAATTAGCATTGCTAATGTTCACTAAAATCATAAGAGGAAATAGAATATATGAGCGAATTTTTGACATGCTACAAGTTATGGGTTCGATTCACACATGAAAATTTTTTATTATGAGTTTATTTTTGCAGATCTGTGTTTTATTCCTACGGAATTTAATTTTATAAACGCGTCAACTACGCAGGAGTAAGTCCTAGTGTGGAGCAAAGTTGGGAAAGCTTGCGTAACGTTAATAAGCTCGTGAAGAACAATACAATTAACAAGCACTGAAAAGTTTTTGGGAGTGGTGATGAGTCAACCGTATAAAAACTCATTTCCGTAGCGAGTCGATTAGTTGCGAGCATTGGGATCAATTAAATTGTGTGAACGGCCCACTGAGCAACGGCGGTACGCGATGGCATCCCGAAGGAAGAAGCCGTGGTGACCAGCGTGTTACGCTTCTTGATTTAGGAGCCAATCAAGTATCACGCGCATTAAATTGTCGTGGATTATCTTTTTTAGGCATCACGTATTTCTTTTTTATTTTTACATCAAGGAAGTGTTGTTTTTCTTCTTTTGTAGGATATTAAATTTAAACAAATTTCTTACTTTTTTAGTATAGCCTAGGTTCCAGTGAGTAGCATCTATAGTCTTCACATACTGTCGTTAAGTGTAGAATTGTGCTAAAATCGAGACTTGTAAAACCTAAAGATTTGGTAAATTCATAGTTGAAGTAACTGCATTGATGTTGGGTCATAAGGAATCAATTCCATGTCGCCGCTATTTTAGATGAAACCTTTGTAGTAATTACATATGTATGTTTCTACTATAGCCAACAATATTTCATTAAATTGAAATTATTTGATAATTTTATGAGGAATTTGGACCATGCATTAAAGAATGGTTTGAAGAGAGACAATTCTAAATTTAAAGTTTTTTTTTAGAAGAGAACTTTTTTTGTCTTTTTATCAATTAACAAAGCACACCGACAAAATCTAAGATTCAAGCATACATTTCATGGTTATTAAAACTTCAAAACAGTCACAATACTCGCAGCAATATTTTACCACCAATTTACGCAAAAAAGTGAAAACAAGTTTTATAAAATTTGAATTTAGTACATTATTTTTATCACGAACTTATTTAGTTTTTATATTTATAAGTGGCCAGTACATTAATTTGAGTAGTCTTTTGTACGAAAAAGTTTTGATTTACGGGACTGAGTCTTAGACTTTGTTGATGTGTGTAGTACATACTTGTTTTGTACATTTGTTGGGAATGACAATCCTCAGAGAAATTCGAATTTACAATACTATTATGTACAAAATCAGCTCTCATTTAATAAAATGAGAATAATATGAATATAAATGATAAATATTATCTAGTTAGTTGATTTAGTAAATTCCATTTCCATATAACATGTTTATATTCTCTCTGAAATAAATAATATAATAATTTAAGATAATTTAAAATTATGACTGATTATTGATACCTTAAATTTAATTAATAACAACATATCTATCGATTGATTTAATCGATTCACATAAACTACTTAGCAAACATTTACAATGGAGATAAGAAATACATTTTTGTTTTGTTTTTGAGAGCAGAAAACCTACTTT
Source organism: Automeris io (assembly GCA_036320925.1). NCBI lineage: Eukaryota > Metazoa > Arthropoda > Insecta > Lepidoptera > Saturniidae > Automeris > Automeris io. The sequence continues at coordinate 2,339,160 of JAUDJH010000025.1, read as the reverse complement.
TTGTATAAAATATTCAATAACTTTAAATTACGTTGTACATAAATGAATATTTTATACACAATACGCTAATGAGAAGATTAAATAAGCAACAAAATTAATAACGACTGCCGTTAATTAACATTTTAATGTGATTCCGATACAGTTGTGTCCGTCTTATCTTCATTTAGTAACGGTCTCTTTAATTCGAGAACAAGATAACACGGCGCATCTGATATGAGGTTGGTAAACTTAAACGGCTAGTCCTTGAGATTATTAATGAGTTACATATCCTAGTTTCTTATACACCTTTTTAAAAAAATGGATTTTAATTTAAGCTAAAGTATTTGGAAGGAAAGTTCATTCATACAAATATTTGTTTTTTTTTTTATTATATAAAAACCTTAATATTATATCAAACGCTAGTCTTTTCTTTTTTTTTGCAATAAAATATCTTTTATTATATAATAGACGAGTGGTGCTTCGATTAAAAACTTAAGCTTGAATTGAAACTTGCCTTCCAATAAGGCTTAAAGAATTTTAGTTAGGTACAAATTGAATAGATGAAATAGGAATGAAAGGGTCGAGGGGTGATAGGTCAACCAAATATGGTTTAAGCGACACTTTTTGGTGATATAGTAATATATTATATATATTTTCGGAATCAGCGCATTTTACCGCTTCCAAAAATATATTTTACTATATCACCAAAAAAATGTCGCTTAAACCAAATAGCCTTTCACCTGTCAATATAGTCACTTTTATACCCAGTACGATTGGCGTTAAATATAAAAGTGTATAGAAACAAATTATTGTTACTTTATAGCATTAGCTATAAGAGATTATGGCACGGTATATATTATGTCAATAAAAAACAGTTAAACAATAACAGGTTTAAAATCAATTAAAAAATGTCCATATAAAACTCGCTGTAATTTCAAACCAATTAAAGCTTCAGCAAAGATTTTGCCACCACCAAGTATCCGAGATAATAGCAGGCTAGTAATTCTAATTCGTGATGAGTCTAGAGATCTGACGGGCAAACTACATGTTCCCGATTGTTGGAAGGATGGTCGACAACCACCGTGCACGATCGGGGAATTAATTACAGAACCGTTAGCGATAGAGTAAATAAAACTCGTTTAGTGTGGATCTCGAGATCATAGATGCGGAAACGATTAACGATAAGGCTTAAATTGGTTAATGTAATTTTACGCTACATTTTTAGTATAAATAAGAATACTTTTATCTCATCACTTGATTATTATAACAGAAGGCGCGAAGAAGCTCTTAGGTGCAAATGTGAAATTCATCCAGATTATTTCCTTTGTTTAATATTAGATGACAGATATGTTATACAAAATGTCCCTAGCTATGGATACCATAGCTATTATACTAAAGTTATGTACTTTAATATTTATTCTTGCACTGATACGAATATAACAACAGTCTCATCAATTAGCTGCTTATATAAATTCTTCCATATTTATGTAATACTATGGATTACTTTAAAAGGGGTTAAATTTATATGTATACGTATATTACAAGTACGGAAATTATTTTGGTCATTTCATATCCTTAGCCCTTAGAGTAAACAAACCATAAAATTTTTGAAACACGCAAGTTGTACTTAAAAACGAATATTGATTGTTAATCTATTGGAAATTATCTATAAGAATTATTCGAATATATGTCCACATTCGTTCTAAATTGTGTGTCAATGTTTTTGGAATTTTATGTGGTAAAATCAAATACTTTTTCGATCGAATGAATTTGAATTGATTGTTTTCGCTCGAAATTCCTTCTTAGAACTTACATCGGAAACTATGCCGGCCTTTATTTCTTGGGAATTAATTATTCCTTCTTCAATTTATTGCTTTGTTTCGCCAAATCACGGGTTCGAAATTTCTTAAATACTTTTACCGTTTTCACCGGAACTTTATCGATCGTCGTCTATTCGATTTTTTGTAATATTTGGACTTCTGTTATTGCCCCATCTACGTCTAAGTTTTGTTGTTATATATGTTCAACTAAAGTTACAGAAGATGCAAATTCAATTATTGTAAGGAAGAAGATATAAAAATATTTGGACCGATATAGGTACATCATTTATTATAAATAGATAAGTAGGTATATAAGGGATTCATAGTTTGTATTTCCATTATAGTACTCTGTATTATGTATGATATACAAAATTAGTCACAATACTATGGCATCTGTATAAAAGGATTTCATTACATGTTTTCTATTAAAGTTTAAACATGAATATTACAAGATCTTGTTTGTTTCATAAAACATTGAATGTATCCAGAAACATAAAGTCACAAATGTGAGAAATATATTTGAATTCTAAGGGACTCCAAAAATTTTGATTATGCTGTTACCTGTTTTTAAAGCTAAAATATCTTTAAAATCTATACATCTATTTATAAATATATAACGCATAATCCATAGCATAGTTTGTTTATTTTTTACTACCTCTTTTTTTCAAATAGTTCCATCGGTAAATCCGTTACATCGTCAACATCACAATTTAGTCCACCAATTTTCGTGTATTACTTTTCAATTTGAATGGGTGCTCTACCGTTAGCTAAATAGTGGTATCAATCATGATCTACGGTGAGATTCGCTCGTGTATTTTAGTGGATTGTTATTAAGGTTGTGCGGCTTTGAGTTTGCTGTTGATGAGAAATGATAATTGAATTTTAAGTGGCAATTTTGATTAATTTTCTGGTGTATTGCTTTTGATAAACGACGTATCTGTTTTTTGTAGCGTTTTGTTTAATGTCTATTAATTAATAGCTACAGTTATTAATTGCAAGACTATGGTTTTGGTACACTATAAGTTTACATACCGCGTAAGTATGGGATGTATTTAGTATATGTTGTTTACGATTTCATACACCTTCGTATATTCTTACACAAAATAATATGATCACTAATCTTTTATTGGAGTATCAGGATTACAGATGTATAATCATGTTCTACTCTACGTGCTTTATCCCCGCCAATGATATTAGATTCTACAATTGATGCATATAGATTGATTTATGATAACAATTTTCATAAGGACTATCCACATTTTTTATATGGATCATTGATCATAGTCTTATAAAAATATAGCATAATTTATATATATTATAATGTAATTTATATTTATGTGACATTAATTGTATACTTTATAATAATATAAGGTTATTTGCAAGATGATAGTTAATTAAAGAATAAACACGAATGAGTCTCAGTATCTACTTTATTTTTTCAAGGTTTCTTAACTTGAATATTCGTGTTTGTTTTATTTCTACTTGGGAAATGTCATTGTAGACGCAAAGTGTTAACAAAAGTGACATTTTACGCGTTCTTTGATGTTAAACAGTTGCTTTCGCCGACTCTTTCATCTTTTTAATCACTTCCATCGCGCTTAGGTTATGAAAAAAGACTAACAGACGCTGTTTTGTTAACAAACCGATATTTCTTGCTTAAAATACTTATGTGGTTTGATAGTAGCTTCATAAAGAATATAAACGACAATTTACTTAATATTAAAAATTTTAGACAAGGAATAAAGATTAAAAACATGTGAGTTTTTGATAAAACTTGCTATCATTATATTACAGACCTTTGTTTAGCAATCCATATTTACATTTTACTAAATTAATTTGTTTTGTTTGTCACCAAGGTATAAACAATAATTTTTACCGCCATTCAATTATATTAATATTATAATTTATGATCACATAATATACGAGTATTTATATTCAGCAGTGACTTGCAGAGGATATTTGGACAAGGTAGGCAGAATTCGCGTAATTAATTTGAATATTATATTACGATAGTAAATATTATATTATTGTCATAGGAAAAATGGATGGCGTGAATATAGAATAAATATGAATATAAATGTTGTTTATTTGTGTTGTTGTTTGTTTAACTTGAAACAATTTATTCCATACTTACTTATCCCAAGGGCATGCAATACTTTCATGCATCTATGGAATTAATGCTACTGATATTAAGTATAATCTAAATTTTATTATTTCAAGAACTTTAAAGAAATCTGGAATTTTGTCAGTTATTCTTTTAAACTATATCACAACTACATTAATAAAACTTAAATTAAGATTGTTTTAAGATAATTGGAATAATATTTTATGTCCAAACGGAACTAAGTATTATATATACTCGTATATATACGTAATTAAATCTTTGAGTCGATGTAACGTTCTTGAACAACATTTTTAATGATCAGTATAATTGGCAATAAGTTTTCATTAACAACATTGAATTTTTTTACTCAACTTGAAATATGAGCGTTGGAGAGAAAATTATTTCTCAAGAACCCCGCCAGCTTGTGTAGCATTTAAATTCGATTGGATACGTATTTTTTAAGATTTAGCATTCTTTTTCGATACAGTGAACAATCTATAATTAATTACACAATTAAAGTCGCAAATCCTTGTAAATATTCTTAGGGATTATAAAAACATTTATTAATGTAAAAACATTGGCTAAAATAGTTGAAGGCTTTTTAACAATAACTACTTGTAGAGGTAGGGCGTCAATATCCGACTAAATTGCGACCCCAGTACTTACTTGAATGCAGTCATTATAGTATTTTGCCTTGGCTTGTCCTGTTTTGGGATTCGGTCTTAGATCTTTACCTTTTTCTTTTCTGTTTTTTACCGTTGATACCATGATGGCAGCATTTATTTATTTGCATTTGGGTAGGGCACAATAGTAGATAAGGTACAGAGTATTCGCTTCTTGCTGAGTTGCCAAATTTATTTTATTTTATTTATTTATTGAATAAAAATCACAGATTATTACAAAAGATCTATTTATCTCGTTTTTTAATAATTTGCGGAAATAAGCGGCTTGGTACAATTTTTATCTTTACAACTTTTTTATTCAGCTTATAACAAAAATAGCGAAGACAAAGATACATATATGTATAACTTAAATTTAAAATGCCGGCTGACTCATAGCGACAATTGGTCGCTATTCTGAATTAATATTTATAATGATAGGATCTATATTTTGCTAATGCATTTGACTATAAAGAATTTAAACTTGCAATATAATTTTCACAAATTCTGCATTATATTCAATGTTGTCTGATTGTTCTATTATTATTTACTCTGTGGCAATATTGTCAATTTGATACATTATAGGACTTTCACCTAATAGATTATTTTTAAAAAAGTTACATTTAAAATATATAATACCGCATTAAAATAATAAATAATTAAATAACAATATTTAGAATAAAGAGTTTAAAATAATAATATTTGACATACGTGATGAATAAATAGATATTTTGTCTCATAAATTTTATCTATCGGTGACAACCCTTGTAAATTTGGCAGGCGTTTGAGAGCTTCCCACTAAGCTAATCTGCGCCGACCGACAATGATGGAAATAGCTATGTTTGTGCTACAGGTGATAGTAGTTATTTTTCGTAGGTTATCAAAAATCTTGCTATATTTTGGTATAAAAAAGAACGCTTAGATCATAAAAATTTTGCTTTACTTATTTCAAGCCCATTGACAGCGATACAGTGGAAATTCATAGCTAAAAGTGAAAATCTTTTATGAAAGAAGTAATTTGTTTAAAACGAGAAGTTAATAAAACAGATGACCGCTAATCGGTCCACGTGGGTACAGTTTTATTACTTTACATTGCTCGAAATGCCCGATACCGAAGAATTCATCCGTGACTCCGATTTGTCTTAGACACGTCAATTTGTGTTTAAGTTTATAGACGTAAAGCGCAGTGCCTTTGAATTAACCCATCACCATGCGATGCTATCGCCTACGACATCGGTAGCGGTGACCAGTTGACAGTTCAGTAATTTGTCACCGAAAATTTAATTTTACAGCCTTTGATGTTTACCGATATATTATGAACTGTCTCAGTATTCTTTCAAAATTAGACAGTATTTGAGAGGTTACGGACCAAAAAGTACTGTTAATTTTAGATAAAATCAAATTAGTTAAATAAGTAGAAATGTAAAAAGGTTTTAAAGATAAGAAATAAAAGATAAAATCTCTAATTTTCAGATTATCTACTTGAAAATAAGGCTAGATATTAATTTTATAATAATTGAGAACATTATTTTAATAAAAATTGTGTAAGTATGCAAGGTTAGGAAATCAGACTGCATTCACATTGTGAATGTTAATATAAGAGGACAGTGGACGTAAAGCGATTCCAGACCAGCCGCAGGCTTTTAAACCGGTCGTAATTTTTATCCGTCTGGGAACAATTTTGGTAAATTTGTTTGCATGTTCGAGGGTTTTGTTTGAGCATTAGCGTCGGCAGTTATGGATGCGATCTTAAATAACAATAATCGTCCGTCGGCCTGTATGAGCGTCTCGATGTTTTATGGTCTCGTTTTTTGCGATATCTCGAACGTAAACATCGTCCATGAATAAAAACATCGATCCATATGTTTTGGGAATTGATTCTAATTATAATGAATCAGATCAACATGGAGTCTCAGTATTATTCAGCAATAAAATCGAGATAGTTAATAATAAAAATGATTAGGTACATACAATGCCTCACGAAATCATATAAACCCAAATATTATTGACACATTCAAGTTCTGCAGCTTTTATTGGATATTTGAAAAAGTTATAATTGTTATAGAATTTGTTCAAGAATTTGATTGTTTGCTTGAACTGTTGGTTTATATAAAAGAGTTCAAGTTTTAAAATTGCCAAAAACATTTTTTCAGTTGTTGTTGTCTTTGCATCATACACATTTGTCTAAATATCTTTAGTTTGTCTATCAAAAGTTTACACTCCTTTTTAACTTAAAAATTATTAACATTTGATGATTAACAAAAGTTATGTTTCAAAAAACAGAGTTGAACATTCTATGTAAGTATACTTTGACATTTAATGTCCGGGTTCGCTTCCCCAATATCGATGCGTAGATTCAATGATATTAATTTCACGTTCATAAATGATGCATTGTAGCTAGTGTCCCACGCATCTTTATATAAACTAATGTAATCAGATTCAGTTGAAGAATTAGCCATCCATCATTTTACGATAATGATATTTGACGGGCTCTTATGATTTTGTGCCTGATATTTTTTATAAATAACATAAAAGTTGGTTGATAGCAGAAGCCATTGAGTCAATTTGTTGGAGCGTTTAAATTTGTATTTCCTTATGTTACTTTATTAATACAGCTCAGTTAAGGGTTACGTATTATCAAGATGATATGTTAGAATAACATTTTCTTATGAAAATATTTTTATACAGTTAGTAAATATTTGCTACACGTGTTTTATTCATTAGATAATTCTATCTAAAATATTTTTATTTTCTCAGTTACTTCCACTAAACATACATTTAATTTTTTCTACTAACATTACATGTTACAATAATAGATGTACGAAGTTATATAACTTTTACTTCTTGATTTAATGCCACAATTATGAGTGACGTTTGATTCTTGATCTACCCTATAGAACTCAAGTTTAAATTGACCCGTCAATCTAATAATAGATTCAATTACAAACGAACTGGACCACATAGTGGCTATGGAAAAAAGAATCCATTAATTAGGACGCTAGACAGGATGAAGAGTTCTAGAAAAAGCATGGGAAGTGTCGCGATAAGGCCAGTGTCGCAAGAGAAATGAACCGTTAAAAGCTGCATTTTTACCGCAACACTGTCCGAGCATTCATTGAAAGAATCGTTAAGTCAACTAGTGAGTTATAGCCTTAAGTAATAATCTTCATCATTAGAATGGTCTACGATTTTCGATAAATAACATTTAAGACAATGGCGTGAGTAAATTTTAATGTACTTTTGTGTGAATTAGAGTGAGAAATACTTTGATATTATTTCAGATAAAGTGCTAGTGGAAGCTGTACGTTGTTAATTTACAGTTTTATACATAAACGGAAATTGTCAAACTTGTGCTTCTACTGTGATGTCAATTTCAGTAAGGGCATTCTATGCTATTATTATCGAAATAAATAGTTAACGTAGTAAGGTAAATGTAATATCAAAAAAACTATTTTCAATATTTCGATCTATAGTTAAAAACGTATTATGCTCAATTAGAGAAAAATAAAACGGAATACATTATAATAATATACGACATCGTAGTTTTATACAAATCTCACTTATTACTAAAATGTTCACAATTAAGATATTGCTCACAAAATGAACTATTTGCATTAACTATTTTAACTAATAATGATTATAACAATAATTACTTCAAACTTTGGTTTTCCAAGTACATATAAAAAGTATTATATCCGTTGCAAGTCATACGTATGCTGTATCTATGGAAGACAAATATCTATTGCCTACTTTTCAAGATATGCGTATCGTGGTCATGAAAAATCGTGAGATCATTGAAAGGTCTTTGAATTTCATGAGTGTGAATTTATCGTTCGCTTGTCTGCGAAGGGAGATATCATGAATAAAACCCATAGATTTCAAATCTAATATTGGGCCATATTTTATAAAAGATCCTGCGTTATGCAGTATTATTGCGTATTCTTCACCTACATGTTACATTGTAGGGTTAAAATTTGTTATCGATGATTTCTTTTTAATTCTTATTGTTTTTATTCGGTTTGTTCTTGATTTTGTGATGCTATAAGTACTTAAATAGTGTTTACCTTTACACTTGTCGGATTTGTTTACATTCTGCTATAATTTCTTTTAGTTTCGATATACTATTGGTGCACATTTGTAAATAAATAAATAATTCTTCAAGCTTTTGGCCCTTCATTCATATTTTTAGATCTTGAATTTTATTGACTTTGTCTCTATAGATTTATCTTCAAGCTATATCCTTATAGTGATGTACAAAGATATATCAGTGGGTGTATCCTCTTCGCGCTTATATATTACGTTGTATATTTTATATTTTCTTATATATTTTCTTAAAATATATACGAATTACATTGTTTAGAATCACGTTAACTTTTTAGTATTATTATAAAAATGTAAAGATACTGTGAAAATTAAATACGTTTTAAAATAATTTTAGAACATCTTAAAAGGCTACGCAACACAAAAATTTTAGTCTGTTAATGTGTCTGCTTATCCAAATTAGGTTATGGTGCGATAATAAAGAATTTTTGCAATGCCAGTGTCCATTTTATCCAATCAATTAAACGGGTTGTAGGTCTCGGTTCGGGACAATTGTGTTTATATCAAAGAAGCTCGTGATCTAAGATTTGAACGCCCTACTTCCGCGGGTGGAATGCAGCTTTAGAACATAGAGCTACGAAACTTCACCGTTTTGATATTGGTGTAGATTAAAAGCAGCGTTTAATTCTCTCAAAAGTTTTACTTTATGTTTTAATAAGCACTCATTACGAAAAAGAAACAATATACTTTTTTAATATAGGCGTAGAAGCCATTATGGTTGAATATATTGCTCTCATTGTTAATTTAGGCTAACGAGACCCTTTCTTGAGCAAATTAAGCAGGCAGAGTATTGTCTGTTGTATTCTCTTTGCATTATTATAAATTAATTTGTGATTTAGTAACGTCGTAACTGATTTAAGTTTTAAAACATGTCGCGTTTATTTCTTGTTGGTTAAACGACAATATGTACTATGTGACATATTACGTTCAAATTTTAATAAGTTCTGGTTGTTTTACACTTTTATAATATAATACGAAGATTCATTAATATTTAAGTTGATATTCAAAATCAGATAACTTATTTGTTAAAAGAGGGTAACTTTGGTAATTTCAATAGCGCAATGGTTATAATCAGAGATGGGCAAAATGTAATCTGATTAATGATGAACGATTACAAAATGTACTCGTAATTGTAATTTTCTTGCTCTGTAATCATGATTAAATCCATTTAAAACATTAAGAAATGATAAATGTGTATACAATCTGGGATTTTGTAGTGTTTAAAACATAAATAAGCAAAATGCAGTCATATTAATGGTAAAAAACCTAAAATGTAATCGTTAATCATTTTCATTAATCTGATTACATTTTGCCCATCTATGGTTATAATTTTAGTAAATAAAAGTAATATTCAACTGTTTCCTATTTTAAAGAACAGTAAACTGTAAATTTGCTGATTTTTGGATTATGTTTCTATTTCTAGATTTTCAAATAAAATACATGTCTATTATTACAGGCACAAGAACAAACAGCGTAATGATAAAACTATTGATAAACACTTTCATTAATTTTTATATTCTTAACTTATAATATATTTATTTATTGGCTTTGGAGTGACACATCACTTATAAATCTTAATACAAGTACGGCACGAACGCCGCATCCAATCAAATTACTACGGTATATATTTCACAATACATTTGTCAAGAGCACCGACTCTAAATAATTACTCATCTCGCGCAGTAAATTGATATTACACCCAGTAATATTATTAGAAAGTGGACTGTTTGACCCACAACGTGATAGAAAACGTTCTTATGATTCGTATCTTTTATAAATATAATATGACAATGGTGTATTAACAATGAAGTAGATGAGACGGCAACCGACTTCGCTCGATAAGGATCGTTTCGGTTCATTCATCATTTGAAACTTTGAGCCACGGTGGGAGTAAAATATTAGTTTGATAAACAAACTTTGATTATATCACGATCAACTAAACTATTCAATATTAATACCTTACGGCATTTGTAGTGAACAGTAAAAATTTAACCCTTTATGGCGCAAGATCGTTAAATTTGTAAAAACTAGGTGGTAAATAGTGTATAGTTAACGAAAATAATAATTATAAAAATATTAAAAACGTATAGTTTTTAATTCTTAAAAACCTTGCATGTACTAGAAATGCAACATTAGATTAGTACTAAATCATTAAACTTAAAATTAGGAACAGATAATAAAAAAACATCCTCTTACCGTTTACTTACAAAAATTTCAACAGTCAAATATTAGTATTTCACCAAGAATTCATTTTTCGTAAATAAAATTGAATACCTGAAAACAGGCGTGTATTCGTTCGACACTACAATGAAACATCATTACCTCAAAGTCTCGTCACCTATTGAGCTGAATTGTCACTAAATCGTAAGAATGCTTTGTTGGTACCGTATAACACCAAGCAAAGTCAGTCTGTCGGCATTTATTTTATTGTTGCTTCTATTTGAGTGGTATGTTGCAGAAATACAACACGGCGCCATAAAGGGTTAATGATTACTCTTGTTACTCTCGCCCAGTTTCAGTAACCTCAGGTTCTTCAAGATCTGCACCTCTTGTGTTGCAATGCCTTATAGTCGACAGCAGCCGTTTACCAGTAGCGTGCATCCGATAAAAAGCATAAAAAGCATTATCTTGTTATACTTGGATATTTAATAAATATATTGACTTGCAATCTGGTGTTTATCAAAATAAAACTCTGAGAGTCAAATTGGAGCACATTTAAGGTATATGTGTGAAATAGCCAAATTTAATAAGATTCTCAAATTGATTTTTTTTATGTATTTTTAAAAATTTGATTTTTTGAAATTTAAAAAATCTATTATTGCTTTTAAAAATTTTGTGAAAATTTGAAAGTGTTCTTTGACTAATTTTAAGACATTTTTGTTCCTAGAATTTTTTTTCGAAAGTTTATAGTTTTTATGAAAATAATAGATTAAGATTTTTATACAATTTTTTCATTCTCGCCACCATATTAAAAAAAAAACGCGTCGATGAATTTGCCTGAAATAAAATCCTCTTAATGTTCGAGTCCATGAGCATCTCAGACCATAGTAAAAAGTAGATACATTTGCGGTATCATTGTGAAAAAAAAAATGCGAATTTTTTTGTTCGGTAATTTTCACGTTTTAAATCGTCCATTTTTTTTCGCGGTGTCTAATCGAAATTATGAGCTCAGATTCTGAAAGAGCATCAAATTTCGCCTCGGAATAGAGGTGTGCATTATTTTTTTGGTCCGATAACAAATAAACACGTTGAAAAGTTAGTAAAAATTCTGATCAACTCGGCGGTCATGGGTTAATGGTTGTGTTCTTAATATTTACACTGGTGCCCAAAATGACAGGAAGCGCGCCTCATTGCCGATCTCAGCAGTGGCGTTCATCTCACAAAAGCAGAAAAAGCGTTGCCTTATTATACTTGATCAATTAATAAATATATTGTCTTAAAATCTGGTGATCTGGACTTCTAAGACCTCAGAATCAGGCAATTTGTTACCTTAATTCAATGTGTTTTAAATGTCAGATTATAATAAAATAATGATTTTATGCTTATATGTAATGAACATCACTCATTCTCGGGTTCGATTTTTCTACATTTTAATATCACACGTAATGTTAATTTTTGTTAATTAATAGTTATATATTATCTTAACACATCAGAATGTGTGTATACAAAATAAAACCTCATCGTCTGCAAACAACTTAAATTTAATCTGTCGCATCAATCACGGAGTCCTTAATGAATTGTGCGTTTGTTCAATGGCGAGCTTCGATAATCCCGTCCGAGATAGAGTTACACAATGGAAGGTTTTAATGTCCCTTTTTTCACACAGTTTAAAAAGAAAACATATTTAAAAGATTAGATAGGAACGGAGTGTTTGGCCATTAGCACTAGAATTTTTTTTTATAGTTTTACAAGAAATGTTATTTTAAAATAGACTAATTTTATACTGTCTTGACTATACTGCACCTGATGGGAAACAAAGTAAATTACGGCACTGTCCAAAAATGATTAAGGAGTGCAATTTATTTTCTTTATGAAATCCTATCTATATCCTATCTTATATCTTTTATATAACTATAAAAAGTAAAAAACAATTATCACAAATTACGAACGGTTAGTGAACTTGAAAAAGAGTTAAGATCTTTTTAGGATTTAGTCGACTGATAACAACTGGTTTTCGTAAAGGAGATGAAATAGGGGGTTGTATGGAAATCCTAACCAAAGATTAATACGTATTCAAAAAAAAATCTGACTATTTTTGTATCAATATTTTTAAATAACACAGAAACTGTAATAACTTTGCTAATAGAAATAAGTAATGAAAATATTTGTTAGCCATTTATAGAATATTGGCTGTTATCAAAAGCGCTTAACAAATAAAGCATTCATTTTACTTGAACAAATAACAGATACAAGATCTCTTCAAAAAGTGTTACAAACAAATAAATTTCTCTGAGAATACTTCCCTTTACATCGATTGAACATCCAAATGTCAGGTGGGTAGGCAAATAGACACTTTTGAGAAGTGTATTTAGGGAGAGAGCCATTCATCTAAAAGCGTTGATTTGCTGGCGCGTGGGTGCAAAGTCACCATAAAACATTATGGAAGACAGAAATGTACCGCCCGCGAACATGATTGAATTTTATTGTTCGCTGTAGTTTTGCACTATTTGCAAATAGTCAGTGTAGTTTCTCTGGCATAAAATACCTATCTTCTTTACAAAGTGTATAGCTGGTATTTATCTCTGCAAGTATGTTTTAATATTCAAATCAAGACTTTAAATTGAAATAATGGGAATATAGGACTTGTGACCGCATAATAAACATTGTTAACACTTCTTCTTCTTCTTAGGGTGCCTCTCCACTACCGGAGGTTGGCTGTTACCTCAGCAAACTTCCCTCTATCTTGAGCCAAGCAAAACAGGTTAACACATTTGCATAAAACTCGTGCAGCATCAGCAGTCGTCGGAATCTGTTTTACAATAAACACTGCGAAGAACTAAATTAAAACTACGAAGAAATATACAGAAAAACAACATAGAATACTTAAGGAGATATAACTAAAAGTATAGTACAATAATGTATGTGAAAGTAAAGAAGAATTTCATTAGATGCTGTTGTAATAAACAAAAAATGCTAAAAAATTAACATAGGTTCGTATTATTAAAAATATATTGAAATACTCTATGTTTCTAAATAAGTTCTTTAATAAAATAACATACAATTAATTTCAATGTTACACAAGTCTTCTTTTCGGACAATCGGAGAGTTCATTTTACGAGGGGCCAGGATCTGCGATTCGTTCTACAAATGACCGTACGGGATTTTTATTATTGATACTTTCTCGATCAAATCGAAGCCGTAAACGTTCCTCGAGAGACAAATAAAACACCATTTCGTCCGTATGATGATACTATAATATGCATAGAGTCCATTTTATTTGAGGCTACCTACGAAAATGCAGTAAACACTCGGTAGGGTGGAGATATAGTGCGGATAGGAGAGTTTATTTGTTTGTACATGGAAGTTGTTTGGGTCTTATTACATTGTGAAATCCTGGACTGCAATAGAAAAATAAGAAAAAAGTTCGTATTGTATACATATAGCATAGTCATATAGTTTGCGGTAAAATTTGGAGCAGGTTGTCGTAATAATTTCAAATCTTAGGTTTCTAGTAAAGTGTCATTCGACAAATGAAAGTATTTATTTAACTAAAAGTTGTCAATAATTTACAGCATTGTTAAATCCTAAATTAAAATCAATAGATCAATTATTTTTTACTTTGTTTAATATCTATTGTTTTGCATGCTAATAAATTATTCTGTGAATAAATAAGACATCAAATTAAAGTTACTTAGTATCTTGCAATATTTTTATAAACACATTGTTAATAAAATGTATTTGGATTTCTACGCAAAGCCTTAGTTTAATATATTGTCATAAAGACCAAATAAAAAAAAATTGCTGAAATAAAATCGGACATTACATAATTGCAATTTCTATTGTACATATTTAGGTTTTTTTTTGTAACCTAGGAGAAATCCTCATGGATCGTGAGGGGGTGGTGATGGCCACCCCCCGGTATACCGGATTCCTACCGACTAAAACCTCTCAGGTGCTCCTTAACTCGCGACAGCACCAGCCCCCGGGCACACAAACTTGCCGAGTAGTGACGGAGCTGTCGCCGCTGGAGAGGCCTCTTTCTCCACAGGCTCCACGCGCACCTGGGACGACGGCATGTCGTCGGCGGTGGTGGAAGCCTTCCTCGGCTTGCCGAAGGGCCTTTTAATAGGCCTCTTGGCTGCTGCACAGGTCGCGCTGCCCAGCCGGTGGCCGGCCCGCTTGCCGGTATCCGCACATACGCAGCAGTGGGGCTGCGCCTCGCATCCCTGGGCCTTGTGTCCAGGTTGCCCACATCGGAAGCAGCGACCACTCCGGTTAGTGGTCGCCTTACATCCATGTCCCACGTGCCCGGGCTCAAGGCACCGGTAGCACCGGAGCACGCGGGGTACATATTTAGGTTTGTCGTATGAAAAGAATTTAAAAATAACCAATTTCCATAATCTATGAATCGTTATTTTTAGTGCTATTTATTTTTTAATTATTTTAAAGATAAGAATGCAGATTACTATGCTTCTGCTAACTTTAAAGTAGATATAACGTCACGTTATATTTTATTAAGCCAACTATTCATAAAATTTTATTATTATGGAACTTTGTAGTGTGCCTATAATTTCGACGACTGTCAGCACACACACACTGACAATTCAAACGGTATTAGATTTCGTTTTTACGTATTTCATGAATATAATATGAAGTTAGGTGCTCTGGGAAGGATTTATGAAGGGTGGCCAGGGTTTTAATCTTGCGAAACGACCATAACAAGACGTATGGGCGAATTACTGAATACGTTATGAGGCGACTTAATAGCCACTTGAGTTTTGGGAGGGAACCCTTTTAATATTTTAATTTAATAGATCAAACGGTTTGCTTGCTCTATTTGCTGATTTGTGTGGTCTTTTGTGAGTTTATTAAGTTATAAAAAACAGGTACAAAACTGTAGGGTTTGTTTTCTTTGTGGAAAAATGGCCACATAGTAATGGTTATTGATACCGTATATTGAATGGGATCGACTTTGAAAATAAAGGATGTAGTTGTCTTTGTTATAAACAGTATTTTATTGGGCTTACAGGCGGACGTCACGCAAGGTTCACCTGGTGAAAGGTGAAGATGAGGACGATGGTGGATCAACAAATACCTATTCATTCTTCGTTTAAAGACAACTAAATAACCAACGATTATCAAACCTTACAATACCTTACAGAATATTCTTTGACAAACAGAATGTTCTTAAGTAATTTATTAATTACCAATTATATTATATAACCGTAGAAGATAATATAATACTAGAGTTTTACTAAAAATAGCATATCAGGACTAAATGTTTTGAAATAAAAAAAAACTTGTAAGGTCTGTTCCTAATACTCTAATAAAACATTTTTTTCTGAACCAAGAAAGACATCTATAAAAGTCGCTATCCCATACAAATATCATCAATTTTTTATGGGAATTATTTTTCTTAAGATAAAGAATTTGGTCGTTAAGAAAAAAATACATTGAAGCATAAGCACCAGTCCTTATTTTTCTGCTAAATAATATCATATATAGGATGCTCTGTTCTTCATAAATCTTTCAATTATGTTGTGCCTAATTTCTCATCTTATTTTTCCAAGGTTGCAATGATTCGGTTGTTGAAGTTGATTATGAGAAACAATAGTCACTTGTTATCACGAGGGCTGTGAGTGTGCTTGCTACCGTTTTGTATAAAAAACATTTTGAGTCATCAATACTTGTATGTGCTTCAACATTTTAACAAAAACCAGGTGTATGTTATTTATGAGACAGGATTACAATTTTCGTGATCTCACTGAGCATCTTCAAGTATTTTACGATTGGTTTTATTACAATGACCTGTCACATTCAAATCTGCTTATGCGATTACTTATTTTATGGTAATAAATACCATAGTCGTAATTTTACTACGTTAAAAAAGAGTTATAGTAATGCTTAAGTCGATTAGTTGAAATCACTCGAATTGAAATTGCTCCAGTTTGCTATCGTTTGCATTATTATGAGTGTTCTGAAAAGTTGCATGATCTTAATCTCTGGAGAGGGTGCGGCCGAGTTGTATGATTTGGTTCCCCCCTTCCCCTTCTGCCATAAATTGACAAGACGCCGTGCGGGTTCACACCTTTATGTGGTTGACATTCCAGCTGCTCGCGTGAAGCGATTCGCCTCCTCCTTTTTGCTGCGAACCGCCAAGGAGTGGAATTTACTTCCTGCGTCTGTGTTTCCAACTTCTTAGGACGTGGGAATTTTCAAGTGTCGAGCGGATCGGTATTTGCTGGGCTAGCGCGCTCCATCGTCTGCCTCATCATCGCTTACCAGCAGGTTAGATTGAGGTCAAGCGCAGGCCTGTCAGTAATTAAAAAAAAACACTTTTCCTCTTACAAGAGAACCATCGACCTGACCATCGAGTCTGGTATTGAACTCATTGTCATATTGTTTCCATTCACCTAGAACTACGAAGTTCTTGAAGTCTTACCTTTCCATTGTTGTTGAATCATAGAGTAATACTTCAGCGAGCGTATTCTCATCGTTGGAATATTACATTGAGAATTCTGAGTAAACCCAATTTTTTATTAAATATCAGCAAGATGCTGCATTTTCTGCCATTAATATCAACAGGTAATATCGCTGAATGACTGATGTCGATTTTGATCTATGACTTAATAGATTTCTTAATTATATTTTTTCATATTTATAGTTAAAGGTTTTTGTTTTAGTTTTGTACTTAATAGGTCGCCGTTTGCTAAATTCTTATTGATACTTTATCAAATCCTACTAAAGTCCTGAATAAGAAATGTAATTTGATTATAATAGGAAAACTTTGGTTGCATTGTTCTTGGGCTGCTAAGGATATGGGCAAAATATATCTTTTGCTATTCATACTCAGTTTTAGGACTATCCATGCATATGCCTACCATCAGATGGGATGTAGTAACTATACTATGTCATAATTAAAATGTGTAAAGATTTGTCGTAACAAAGTAAGAGGTTAACAGCCCTTTAACAAAGTAGCTATTGACAAAGGGCTTTGCCATCCAGCCGTACGTAATTAATGGCACGCCCAACACGCTGCGGGTGTAAACAAGACAAGAGCCAGTTGTAAGCGATGTGCAAATTCGGATAGGGATATAAATCTGTATGTATACAAAAAAGACAATTCAGGTTTCATTTATAAATAAAATAAGTATTTAAAAACACCATGCTGTATACAGCTTTCGGTATCAGCAGAAGTACTTTTTTTATATCCCGGGGGAAAATCCTCCATAGAACCATCAGTGACGCTGTGAGGGCAGCGCCCTGGTGCGTCAGACTGCTACTGACTAAAAAACCTTGGGGTGTCCCTCTTGTTTCTCCAACCGGGCCTGGGAATCCAAATTCATCCAGACAACCAGGAAACAAGAAGCCTTGTAGAGGCTACCTCTCGGGGGGGGGGGGGGGGGAAGGAGACATTACTCCGACTCCTCCAAAACCTGTCTCCACAAACGGTGCGCTGGACACCGTGCACCGCCTCCCTCTCATCCGGGCAGCAGACTCCCTCAAGTCTACTGCCTGGCATGAGCAGACGCACTGTCATGGCTGTATCCAATTTGAGCTTTTACGCCATATTTTACGTAAATAGTGGCGCAGATAAAAACTGAAAAAGAAAAAATATTATATGAAAATTTATAGAGAAAAATTTAATAATGAAACCCTGCTTCTTTTATTAGTCAATACTATGTTTTTTGTTATTCTGGCTCGGCACATAAACTGCACCAAACCTGGTGGAAATAAAGCGCAATTCAAAAACCGGGCATGACTATCGAGAGTCAATCACTTGCCGATAGTCGCCGCGATCATGCCAGCCTACACTAATATCTCTTCACGCTTAGTTTAAAGAACCCAATATTATAGGATGAAAAGAACGCGCTCGCCAGAAGACTGTTACACAATCAAATGATCATACAAAGTTAAGATACGGAACTCTTCAGTTCTAGCTGAAAAAGAAGTTAAACTGTGGCAATGCAGTTCAGTACGCGTGGTTCTATTATGAAAGGGAGAGGGTGGAATGAGGTTGTAAAAGGAACTTACTACCTCAAAGGTAAATTAATTATAATAGATAATGTTGTGTAGGCTATAGCTGGTACATAATATCATAAATTAGTGCTTTAGTTAAGATAGTGTTTTCGATATGTTAGCGTGTTTATTAAAATAAATAAATTTACTACAGACAATATTACACACACACATACTATACTACACTCACTTATAATATTAAACTTTTTTGAATATTTAGAATTTTTTTGTTTAAGGATAAAATATCTACGTACTAAGTAAGTTTAATATTACTAGTTTTTCTAGGACTCTTATTACGAGTTAAAAATTTTGAAATTGTACGACTCGGATCGAAAACAATTATAGGTGTGAGCATAACATCAATTCGGATATCCGATACTTCCGATTGTACTAGATATAGCACGGGTATGTATACATCACTAGTCGTAAGTCGCGCAGATTCCCTTTGTGGCATGTACTAATAGGTGCCATTTGCTCTCTCGGACGCATGACACTCATGACACCGGATCGTCGTGCCATGCTTAATTAGTACTAAGTAAGGCTTAAACGTGATGCTGAGTTCACTATTGTGAAAGTCAAAGATTTGTTTACTTTTTTAACCTTTGACAACAATCAAAAACGACTATTGTATATTCAAATCGATGTCCCTATTATTATAAAAATAGTAGAAGGGTTGGATTTTCTTCGAAAAAAAAGCTGATACGCATTGAATATTATTTAAATGACTTTGATCACTAAGCATTGGAAAAAAAATAGTTGTATGTATGGTTTGTTGTATGGAATTATATAGAAATTACTGAATGGTGGTTATAATAATATATCCTTATTATAACCACCACCGGCAGCCCTATTCCACCACAAAACCACTAGACATCGTGTCGGATACCATCCGTATGTGGTGGATGTTCCTTATATCAGCACGAAAAGATTCGCTTCTACATTCATCATGCGAACGGCTAAGGAGTGGAATATGCTTCCAGCCATATTTCCGCGATCTTATGACCTGGGAGCCTTTAAGAGAAGAGTGAATAGGCATTTGCTAGGCGATCGCGTTTCATCATCGACCTCATCTTCACCTTCCACCAGGTGTGATTGAGTTCAAGCGTTCGTATATAAATAATAATAAAAAAAAATCTTCTCTTCCAGCAGTATTGCTTTCATCATACTTCCATATTTGGTACCAGGCGGACGAAGCATACAAGTGACAACGTTATATCAAAATCACAAAGTAATTTTGTTTTATTTTAGGTAACGTTACAGTCGCAGATTTTGGAAGAATCTCAACAGCTAGAACACCCTTTCTTCAAGGTATAATGTAGACTATTTTGGACAGAACAGGAGGTCAGCTTGATCAATATATGCTACGAACAGACACTCAACAGTAATTTTCAATTAGGATATCTTTGTAGTTCGTACATTAATGGATGTTTGGTGAAAATCGATTGCATAACGACATAATGTTTGACGGCCCTTTTTTTGTTTAATTTAGTCTGAAAATTGTATTTTGAACGCTGCTTGCGATTGTCACTCTGTTAGCAAAGGGGACACAAGCTTTCTTTTTGTAAATTGACTGAGAAACTGTTTAACGCCAGATCTTGCCCTCTATAGACAGCTGTAGGAACTATTAAAAATATTTAGTATCAATATTAAAACGCTATCAAATCAACTTAACCAATCTGTTGTTAATATTAACACGCCATAACAATGAAACATTCATCTGATTACTTAACAATTATGACATATCAAAAATAAACTTTCACATAGCCCGTCACTAATAAATGCAGATCGAATCAATGATACCACCACGCATATGCTATGTAAATAGCAATAAAAGAGTATTATAATTACGATAAAATCTCGGCTTCGATGTTTGAGCGGAATATCACGGGATCTTGAACAATGTCCACCGACGCTCGGCCTACGCGGGTCACGCCCCTGACGGTCTCCCATATTGTTTTTATACGTTGAATATCGACAACGTCTTTGGCCAGGGTCGGATCAAGTTAATTAATCCTTTTCTTATAACCCGAGGGAAATCCCTAATGGACCTCGGGGGGCGGTGAGGGCCGCCTCGTGGTGTGTCGAACTTGCACTGACTAAAACTCCTGGGGTGTTCCACCTTCCACCTACCGGCATCGGGGGCACGACTGGGGTCTCATCCTCGATGACCCGCAAGGCGTGTAGCCTTAAGTAGGCCTCTACTCGTTTGGGGAGGAGTGGTGTAAAGAGCCACCCCTCTCATACATAATTGTTGTAAAACGGCACGCGGGAACGCATAGTGCGCCGCTCGCACCCTTTTTGGATGACACATTCCCTCAAGTGTGCCGCCCGAAGTTAATTGATCCCAAGCCATGCGTGGCCAACACTTCCGGGCAGTAGACATGTGGAAGTCTGCTGCTCGGATAAGGCGAAGGCGGGTCATATATATCCTACAGGCCGCCTGATAAAGATGTCTTAGGAAGTAGGTTCCTTACACACACCTCTCTTAATGAAAATAAAAGCGGTGTATCAAAAAAGGAAGTACAACATTGTCTCGGTCAGCAGAAAGCAATAGGACTGGTTTATATAGATAAATATGGAGTATATTCCGACGAAGCTAGCAGCACGTATTGTTGCAGCCGCATGCTACTGCCTCATCTTTATGAATGCTGATTTTTGTTACAGCTCAAGTAATTAAGCCACCGTTCGAATAAAAAAGGAGTAATTAATACTCTTTTCATGTTTGTCATTTATATTAGACTAGGTAATGTTTTATTGACGATCACACTTACTAGGAAGTGACAATGTATGATCTGATGAGAAACATTGATTATAATATTGAACTAGCAATTTAAATACAATATGTTCCGTAAAAAAAGCTAATTATTTAAATAAAAAAGAATTTATAACATATCGCGCTATTAAAACGGACTAAATTTATATAGTTTCACTTAACTCAATAAATTTTTATCACATATTTTTGAGTAGCTTTAGATTGTCTGTGATGCAGATATCGAAATCATATCTATTGGATGATAGGTTTCTTTTTATTTATAAAATTTACGTTAATTTTTGTTCTCACATGAAAAACGGGGCCCATAAATCTCAAACGTCTATAGGTATAATCCAGTACTGTAAACGATGATCTTGGCCAATTGATGGGTTCGTACCGTTAGAGGCTTTATGTGATGCGGTGCAGACATGCTGCATTATTTGATAAAATGAATACGTGTAATATCATGTTTACATTGTTTTAATAGGCATTGTGAAATCAATAACATTATAAGTACCTTATCGGGCCTTAAATGCTTCGTTGTATGATACAGGTTAGAGTTCGACTGTTTTTTTATTACTTACTACTTACCAGTGACTATCGCACAAAAGTGGAACCTTAATATACATATATTCTATATTTGAAGACTGTTTTTTTTTAGTGACACTATAATCGTATATAGTCGTTTTAACATCAAAGGTTTACCAATTTATATTATAGGCATCGCATCGGTCAGTGAAAAAATCAGTATGTTTAAATGCTGCTGATGTTACTTGTAATGTATTTTTATTAAATTTATTGCATAGTTAGTTCGGTAAGCAGAATAATTAAGTTTAGTTTATTTTTAAAGTTACATGAACAAAAATAAAGACAGACAACTAACTCCACATGTCACAATGGCAAAGTACTGCTTTAAATGGACCTTAGCATTCATAACAAAAAATTTCGTCTGTCTTTGATGAAATATAAAACAGTAAGAAATTCTCGGGCAAATATATAAAAAGTTGAATTAATATCAAGATCATTTCACATTCGGTCGTTCGCAAAAACGGAAGCCAATTATGCGTACGTAACGTCCACTTAAGTTGGAACATTGACTTACTTCAAATGACCACAAAAATTCCAAACTTCAACGCATAAAAACGGCTAGCAGTGAGAAAAACTGACGGAAAACGCTTGGACTTGAATATTATTAGATTCTCTAAAACGATTTTTTCATTTACCGTTAACGATAAAAATATTGCTGACGGTAAAATATCGGCACTCAGATTATGGACAGGACTATAATTTTCTCTCTCAAATATATTATAATAAAAAAGAACGTAAACATATGAATGCAGTGACTTGTCTTAATCAATATTATATGTATACAACACCATTCTCTCCTCTTTCCTTTTCCATTTTTATCTGCTTCTTTTCCTTCGAAGTAGGCAGCAATATTTCTTTAGTATTCGATTATAAGCTCTAAGCTTTAATTTTTCACATTTTGATATAAGAAAAATATGGTTAATTTACCAACAATAGCCATATAAGAGAGAGTAATAATTTCGCATATTTATCGTTACCGGATAGTGAAAAACCAATCTAACGTCAAACAAGAGTCCATGTGTCATTGTGTCGTGCACATTGAATGCATAATGCATTGTTTCCATTACACTACGAATTTTAACATAAAATCGATGTTAACGTTTCTTTCATGAATAAAATCCAATTTTTAGTGACCAACCGGCTCTGAGTCAAGTTAAAGCGAGATTGATGGAATTGAGTTTTTTTGGTTTTTGTTTATAATATTTTACGTCCCGTAATAGGTTTTTATATGCAGCCACAGAATACGTTCTTGAATTTTTACATTTTAACTGGTTATACTTTATAACTGGTTTATTGTTTACCAAAGGCTCTGGGAAGGCAGGTTGAGACCAAATGTGTTAAGGTTTTATCTAAGCAACCAAAGACGAATGAGAAGAACAACGACGTTGCTAGGGAATGTCATCTTGTTATTTTGATTAATTAAAAATGCCACTAATATAACGGTTATTCTATAATATAAAAATGTATCGCTGAATGTGTTGATACTCGAGAACGGCTGAACCGATATGGCTGATTTTTTTTTGTTGTGATGAAGTCTGAGGAAGGTTATTGGGAGAGAAAAATTTTAAAAATTCCCTGCAACTGTCTAAAAATAACACTTTTCTGTATTCTCATGCAAAAAATTCGTTATAAGTCATTTTGAACTTTAATACCACACCATAAATTTCAAGTGTTAGTGGACAGGTTCTGGGAAGGCAAAACAATTGAGTGACGTATAAATATTAATGTCAATATTTGTCAATTTTTATACATATAGCATTAAGGCCAGGTTCCCTCAAACAATTTTCAAAAAACAGCCGACAGGCCAATAAGTTTTGGCAGAATGAATTCTGACGGGAAAGCTATTAACATTTAAAAAAAACAATGTAACTTTGTTTTAGAGAAATAGGGCAGAACAAGGTCTGCCGGGACAGCTAGTTATTTATATAAATAATATCATAAAAGTATATTAGGACTGAACAAAATAAAGTTTAACGGTACCTTCATAGTTTTATATATATTTCATTGAAACTCTTTAAACTTCATACATACAGCTTATTTTTTTAAATAATATCTAATAAGTATAGAACACCTTCGATATTAAATTAAATTTTATAAATGATTTATTTAAATATTTATGAGGCACAAGATATTACAGCATAAAAATAATACTTATTGTCGATAAAAGGCAAATGCGTACAACGATAGTTGCTATTCTCATTAAATATAGCCCTTTTATCGTGTTTTTTTATAATCGTATTGAATCGTCATATATCAACATACTTCAGTAGAACCCTCTCATAAAACATTAATAATGTCAATGTATTGTCCTGCTATATCCCTAGCGGGGTGGGCAGAGATAGATTAGTGGTTGTTGCAATTTTGCGCTTATATGTTATGCCAAGGCGTGCGTCCCATAGTAACATAAAAATTCATTATCTTGTTATACTTGTATATTTAATAAATATATTGAATTATAATTTTGTCGAAATTGAATTCTGAGACTTGATTCTTGGGAGTCGAAGCTGCTCGCGTCCGTAGGCTTTACCCTAGTTTCCCTACACGTGACTCCTGGGTGGTGCTAAACGATCAGCAGCGAGGTAGTAAGGCGTCGGGGCCCGTCTGGATCGCGACCACAGTACATGGTTGTAAAGGCCGTCACAGTGACCAGTTTCGGCTTGTCGCGTTTCGGGATCAGCTTGTGCATATCCAGTAGCTCATATACTTAGAGACCTTCAGTCGTGGTATATGTGGGCCGACATGACGATGTAGACTATCAATGGATTTTCATCCTTTGATAGTCGCTTTCGTATTTGGACTACACCGTACTTACCGTCAGGTACTCTGTAGTCACTATGTCGAGCCAGTGTAAAAAAAAAAACTCTTTATTTGGTAAATATGAGTTTAAGGCAATATACTTATTAAAAGTCAAAATATAACGCAGCTGATTATAGCTATAATAATTATTTAGTTTTATTATTTTATTTCTCTTTCTTTTATATTTGCTTTAGTAATTACATCAAAGTACCTAGGTTTGTTTGAAATATGTCACATTATTCACAAAGTTATTTGATTATTTACTGTCTTTGTGAATTGTTTCATGTACTTACAGCTACAAGGAGAATAAAATGTATATTTTATGTACATATAAAAGTTGTCCCGCCGGACAACATTTAGACCAGCATTAAAAGCAACAATAGAAGTGGTATTTTCTTATATGACTCATGAAAAATGCATCGCTGTACTTGTAGCCATTATTTAGATTAAGGCAAACGGACACCAAAATATGTTTCTACACTTGTTTAACATTTAAGGCTTAGTACCTACGTGAGAATACCGTGTTTATAAACAAAACGTGATTTTTTAAAACATTTTTGGTAGTATTATTGCATTTTTGCACATTATTTACACTATTTACATACATTTACACTACATTTGTGGTCACGTATTAACATATGGTAGTAGATTTATGTTATATTTCTTCCTGAAATAATTTCTGCTCGTTTCTTTTCTTGTTTTTTTTTTTTACTGTGGAGAGATTTGTGCAGGCCGGCACGATCACTGCGAATATCCATAAGTTTTTTGGACAGCATAATGCTTACCTCCGAGAATGGTGTGGTCGTGACTCCGGCACGTACAAATCTAACTAATTCCACACAACTGAACAATAAATTGTTAGGGTGTGCGGGTAGTTAGTTAAATTTCTTTGCTTACTGCAACGTTTCGACATAACAATTCGACCCTGAGTCAAGACAAGCCGATCGCTACACCGGCGGGGTAAGATCGCATGGGCGTGACGTACCTTGTCGTTCATCATCACCTTATCTATAATATCATTATAATATCATTATATAATATCATTATATAATATCAGTACCGTAGAGTACAGTGCTTATAGTTGCGAGGACATTCATCAATCCGCTGGCCAGCGAGTCCCCGTTATATTATGACGGAAGAGGTAATTGGATTGAGGGGAGCGACTGCTATTTCAATTAGCTTGCACTGGGAATAAACAATTAAGTCAACGACTAACTTAGACCACTGCTGTTCACTTCGCAATCGTATGCTCTTGACACGAGGACAACTCCTCGTCAGGCATATCGCTTGGAGGCGCGCAGCCCTACACCTCTCCACCTGTTCACAGGCCTTTCCAAATAAACACCAATGAGCGGTAGTCTTTTGTTCTTTTTCTTCCAATTATTGTAAGTCGTTGGTCCTCTTCACAGTGGGGTCTTACATCACGTCAGTCGTTTCGGCAGTATCCATTCAAAAACCCTCTTATTCTAGCTACTATCGTTTCTTCGGCATAAATGGCAAACCAGCTTCCACTTCCAGTTGCTGAGTCGATGACTTTGGTTACCTGTCGGATAAATTCATTTCAGGTTTTATCTTTCAGAGAAACTAACATTATACGTCACTACCTTTTGACCGCGGCTTCGCTGGCGTTAAGAAGTATTATTATCAATTAGGTATAGTTTTTGCGGCTTTACTTTTGTTAAGCGTGTGTAAAAAAATGAGGGCCTATAAAACTTCTTTTTACACAATATTCTTAACTAATTTGTCATCAGGCGCTAAAACTATCACGCTATTGGGTGAACTTACTCGTGAGCAAGCAACATAAAACTGTCCATGAGAGAAGCAATGTTCTTTCAACTCAATACCCGCAAATTTGAGAGTTTGCCCCTGAGACTTGTGTATTGTCATAGCAAAGCAGACTTCACCTACCTGCATGCCAAATTTCAGCCCGATTCGTCCAGTGGTTTGGACTGTGCGTTGATAGATCACTATGTCAGCGTTAAATCCTCTACAAAAATAATGACTGGGTATTGCAATACGATATATCGTTCATTAGTTAAAGAAATCAAAAGCAAAAAAAACTTTTGTCCTGTGTTATTTGTATGCGAAATCGAAAAGTGCGATGCGGACAACCTAAATATTAGGTCCTTACATATGAAATTGGCGTTTTGTATGGGAGGAACAAAAAGTCGAATATTTTTTAATATAATATATTTAATTAATCAAAGTATGAACCATTATTTTCTATGCACTTTTGCCATCTCATAGGTAGTTCATTGATCCCTTTACTAAAAAAAACAGTCGGACGGGAATCAATAAAATCTTTGAAGGCGATTTGGACTGCCCCATCGGAGTTGAATTTTTTCCCTTGCAAGAAGTTATCCAAATTTCGAAAAAAATGGTAATCTGTTGGAGCAAGGTCCGGGGAGTACGGAGGATGTCTTAGACTTTCCAATTGAAGCTCTTCTAATTTAGTAGCCGTCTGTTGCTCAGTGTGTGGTCTAGCGTTGTCGTGAAGCAGCAGTGGCATGGAGCGATTGACCAGCCTAGGTTGTTTAGCCGCTAGCTTTTCCATCATGGTTTGCAATTGCTGACAATAGACATCAGCCGTAATAGTCTGGCCAGATTTGAGAAAACTGTAATGAACAATACCGGCACTAGCCCACCAAACGCTTACAAGTAACTTTTTTGGGGTTAATTTTCGCTTGGGGCAGGATTTGGCTGGCTGGCCAGGATCCAACCATTGCGCTGAGCGCTTCCGATTATCGTAAAGAACCCATTTTTCATCACAGGTAATGATTCGGTTTAAAATACCTTCATTATTGTGCCGGTTTAATAATGTAACGCAGCAGTCGACGCGCGTTTGCCGGTTTGCTTCAGTCAATTCGTGAGGTACCCACCTTTCAAGCTTTTTAATCTTCCCAATTTGCTTCAAGTGAATTAAAACAGTTTTATCACTAACATCGCAGCCTGCAGCTAACTCGGACGTGGTTTGCGATGGATCCGCTTCCACAATAGCCTTCAACTCTTCATTATCAACTTGAGTCTCAGGCCGTCCACGGGGCTTGTTCTGCAGGTCGAAATTTCCAGAACGAAAACGTTGGAACCAAAAACGAACTGTGTTTTCTTTTGCAACACGACCGCCATACACATCATTCACCCTTCGAGTTGTTTCCGCAGCACTAGTGCCACGGCGGAACTCGTACTCGTAAATAATGCGATATTTTAAGTTTTCCATTTTGTAAAATGAGTGACGCAAACAGAAAAAAACAGAAGAAAAAAACAAATGAATGACGATCATCGAAGCACAAATACATGAGTCTATAGCTGTACAAATGTGAATTTGGAATTCCTTACCAAAGAGGAGAAATTTGTGATTAAAGTGGCCAGTACGAAAAACGCCAATTTCATATGTAAAGACCTAATATTAATATTAAGGGCTCATATTTTCAGAGGTCTATTTTGGCATTAAAACGAAACTTTTGAGCGTGGTACCGAGGAAAAATAATTTTTTTTTTTTTGAAACGCCCTATTGTTCATATTGACACACTATAATCATTCTACCAGGTTTGTATGATACAAGTTTGTTTAGATTACACAAAATTTATATTTTTTAGAGTAATGTGTTTTACTGTTTTAATACCTGTTTACAATTTTTAGGTACACGCCAAAATTTAACCACATCGGGTAAAAGACGAAGATAACTACCGTGGTAGAATTTCTTTTGAATGTCCCAAATCATAAGAAAATGGATAAAAGATCTCCGGAATGGTTTCTAATCTTTCGCAGTTCGCATTATGAATCGATCTTTCGAGAATTAGATCATTTAGTGCAATAATATCGAAGGTCTATCACATAGGGGCTACATCCAACATGATGTAAGTTTAATGATACATTGTATATAGCGAAATTAAAAAATGTCTTTTTATAAATATTAAAAAGAGTTACCGTTATTAATTTAATTTATTAAAACCCACGTTTAACCTCATTCAGAGCGATCGAAACGTGAGGTTATTACGTTATTCTTCATAAACACTTGACAAAGTAATTTTAGAGTTGATTTTGTTAGTAACATTCCAGTGTCATTGGCAGTTAACTGTATTGAACATTGAACAGTCGCTGCTTTGTTTACAAACTCGAACCCGCTTCAAAGTACGTTTCTTATACAAATACAGTGTGATTTGCTATTCCGTACCGTTGCTTGTTCGTGCCTAATATTTGTGTTTGACGCCCAACAAACTGGGTAACGTGTCTTGAGGTCGTATGTGAGCCGTAATGCGTTGGGAGTTATTAATTTTGTGCTTGATTTGAATTAGCTCCAGCTACTCACATATATAAAAGTTACTTATCTTTCGTCTATTCAAGCAGACATGGGTTCATTAGATATGTATGACGCTTTAGCTAAGGCAAATATTGTTCAGCGTAAATATAAGTTTACTTAACTCATAGTCTTTTATCGGTTATATTTTGAACAATATCTACAAGTGTTTACGCTTTAATTTCACGATTCCAATGCTTATTTCTTTTATTTCCATATCTCTGTATGCTTAAATGAGATCAATAATAATAATATGCAGTGCTAAAATTTTCGCGTCTCTGTGGTTGACTTTTCTCTTGGCTGTGGTAGATTTTTCACTTTGCTGTGCTAGATTTTTCACTTTGCTGTGCTAGATTTTTCACTTTGCTGTGCTAGATTTTTCACTTTGCTGTAATAGATTTTTCACTTTGCTGTGCTAGATTTTTCTCTTTGCTGTGCTAGATTTTTCACTTTGCTGTAGTAGATTTTTCACTTTGCTGTGCTAGATTTTTACAATTTCAACTATTCCGAGTAAAAGATTCACTTTTTTATAGAGTGAACAACAAACGAGTTTGGGATATTATATCTTCACATCGCCTTTTCAATGTGTTTATTTAGAAAATATTATAAAAAATGAATATGAAAGAATACTTAAAATTAATATTAAGGTTCAAGAAGACGATAATTTGGCGAAATTACAGTAAATGAAACTTACTAAAATTCGTTTAGCAGTGCTCAATGCATCAAAATAAATTGTAGTACCGCTGTCAAGAAAAAGCGAGGTTCCGAGCTAGAGACCACCAACGCTCAATCTAGACTCGAAGCGATATCATAATTACACCGGCCGCTCTCGCTGCAATCCTTGTCTTCCCACCGTATAATAAATAGCCTCACCTGCGTGATTATACACCGCTGACGTTTCAATTTGATAGTTCCTTTACCTTATCACTTTCTTGGATTATTGATCGATTTAGCGAGGCGTATCGTTGCGATCTTCAAGCTTAGTATAAATTACTAGCGCTGGCTCGCCGGCCAGTACCATTGTCAAAGGAAGTGCATCGGTTATTGTTCGAGTCTCTTGCATGTTATCTGCGCGGAGATATCGCGATTTGGACGCGTCGAGGACTGCAATTTATCTCGACGTTTACTCGATCTTATTTTACTATTGAAAATTGTTGTGAAATTGACGAGTGAATTGATGCATTATTTTATTGTTATCCGTGCTTATCTAAGAATGCTTGATTCGAACGTTGACCTCAAATGTTGTAAGCTTTATAGCAGTGACGTGCATAGGGTATTTGAACAAGGCAGGCAGTATTCGCGTAATTAATTTGAATATTATATTATTATAGTAAATATTATATAGTTGTCATACGAAAGAAACATGGAGTAAAAATAGAATACGTATGAATGTATGTAGGTAGGTATTTTTTCATCTTTAAGTAATTTATTCCGGGTTTATTTAGTGTAAGGGCATGCACTGCTTTCATGCATCTATGGAATGAACGCTACTGCTTTATAGTAGAACAGAGAGATACATTGCGATTATTTTCGATTCACATTTCAGGTCCAAAATAATCAATGGTACAATTAAATGTTACATATAAGTTAACAGGATTCTTCGAGATATTTATATTCACTACTGCGTGTGGAAAAAGTCCTTCTTATACTAAGTAATATAATATAGAAATAGTACTCACTACCGTTTACATTAAAAGAAAGTTGTACAGAAACGTATTATCTGGTGACTTTGTCAATCACAAACCTTGTGTTGTCATTCGCCTTACAAATTTTGGATCCAATTTGAATTAGAACTAGTGATTGTAATTTTCTGATAGATATAACACACTATTCAGCTTTCATTTTTAAGGTGAAATCTTCTTATAGCACGTTGGCCACTTTTGTTATAGGGAAAAGCGCTGAATCCGCGTGATCGTCATAGTGATATGTGCGAACTTGTGAGCGGCGTAGACGGAGAGCACCACACACAGTGTAGCTACTTCCTAGCTAGCGACCGGCGAAAAATATATCGTACTAATTAAAAAAATATGTTTTTTTTTTATACTGGCTCGACATAGTGACTACAGAGTACCTGATGGTAAGTACAGTGTAGTCCAAAAACGAAAGCGACTATCAAAGTATGAAAATCCATTGATAGTCTACATCGTCATGTCGGCCCACATATACCGCGACTGAAGGTCTCTAGGTATATGAGCTACTGGATATACACAAGCTGATCCCGAAACGCGACAAGCCGAAACTGGTCACCATAACGGGCTTTACACACATGTACTGTGGTCGCGATCCAGACGGGCACCGACGCCCTACCACCTCGCTGCTGCTCGTTTAGCACCACCCAGGAGTCACGTGTAGGGAAACTAGGGTAAAGCCTACGGACGCGAGCAGCTTCGACTCACAAAAACAAGTTAACACGTTTACACTTCAGAGGTTCGAGTGTAAATATTTTCGATATTAGTAGTAGTAGTTTCAGTTTTTAAATGTCAAATTTTATAAAGTTCTTCTTGGCTAACGCCGCTGACGGATAGTTTGGAAAACATTAACTCCATATAATTTGACTTTTAAAAACTCAAAGTGATTCGAAAAAGAAACTCAAAAAGCTCACATTTGGGCCTCGGCATGCAGTCCTACGGCTGACAGGTAATTTTCAAGTACAGTTTATGCCTTTTGATTCTGTACTTTATTATTGAGAACTAAAAGCTCTATTGGAATATCAGTGGTTAACTATTCCGCAAATGTTCTGTATTTATTTAGATTTCTTCAAAGCACTGTGGGTATTTTTATATTATTATTGGTTGTAGGATTAGAATAATAAGAATTGAGATGATATTATATGAAATATGCTTCAGTTATGTTTACATTTTAGTGGGTGGTATTCACACATGACGTTCTTTGAATTACAGTTTTTAGTTAGCATGACAATATATTTCCATCAAAATTAACACTACTTTGTTTTATTGGTAACGAAATTTACGTTTTAAATTTATTAGCGTACACATAAACTTTTTATGAATCTTTATTACTTTAACATCTATCTAAAGTAATCAATTTTGTTTATTATTTTACGATAGACACATAATTGTCTATCACAATGTACTGGCTGGCTCTTTTGCTTTCCAGTAATATTGATTTCAAATTAATCTTTTTTATGAATGTTAATAGCTATATAATTATTTTCATGATTGTATTGACTATGGTAACCAAAGTTTTCAATCAATGCGTCCTACCAGTTATGATGTATGCCAAGATGTGGACACTAACGGCTGGGCTAGTTCACCAGTTTAAAGTCGCCCAGCGTGTGATGGAGCGGGCTATGTTGGACATCACGTTGAAGGATCAAGTCCGTAATGAGGCCATCCGACAGAGAATCAAAGTTGTCAACATAGCTGGCCATATTAGCAAGCTGAAGTGGCAGTGAAAAACAAAAAAATCTGCGCTGGATGGCGTGTACAACGTCGCCCAGGATACGCTGAGACGAATGCTCTTTGAGATGGGTAGCAGCACACAGGATACATGATGTGATGTTATGTATTCTTTCATTGTTGTTTTTATATTAATATGTTTGTTGTGTGTTGTTTCCTTTGCCTCAAACTTTTTCTTTCTTTCTTTTTTCTTTGTGAGCTGGCCATATATACCGAAAAACTGGTAGTCGTTGGAGCAGGCATGTTCTTGAGTGGAGACCGCGGATCAGCTGACGTAGCGTAGGATGCGCACCGGCAAGGGGAAGCGACAAGCTGCGAAAGGTAGCCGGAAAGGATTTGATGTGAAGAGCCGAAGACCTAGCTCAATAATACTTGTTAGGAAAGGCCTAAGTCCAGTAGTGGAGTAGGGTGGGCTGATGATGATTGACTATGATAACCTTGTGGATAAGGGGCCGGTTTCCATGTGTGGCAACGCGAGTGGCCATAGATTCCTATCATGGTACGTACCTTTGGGTTTTTACAGATTATTTCCAGAGAATTTAGGTACCACTTTATCACTGGGAAAGTAAAAAATATGGAGAGAAAACTCGCATGGTATCTAATAAAAATATCACGTGTCTTGAGAACGGAGATTAATTGCGCTATTGGTAACGTTTGGCTCGACATATATGCGCAAAGTGCATACGGCCGTTAATGTATTTCTGCTCACCCGGAAAGGGATATAGCTTGACGTTATATTATTATTATTATTTAACTGTTAAAAATCTAAAGATGCCTCAAGATTATAGATATTTGAAATGAGTAGTAATTGTACATTACTTATACCTATTTTTTGTTATTATATTTTTTTAGTTTGTTGTATGTTCCTTGTATATGTTAATACGCTTAGTGCCGATATACGGTAATAATAGACCGTAAATTAATACAATATACGGTCACAAACTAATGTCGCGAGTATTCGTTTACCAGGAATTCCTTGCAGTATTCATGATAATTATTATGACTGTATTAACCCTTTTCTGGATAGTGTATCTGTGGAGATACATCATAATTTACAAAACCTATTGCCATAAGTTTTTAGCGCAAACTTAATATTTTTATATGAACATTTAGGTAATTTCTTAGTTTTTGAACGCACAGTTAGTTTCTATTAGACATCCTTGGAACATAAGTGTTAAACGGTATGAATATTATTTCGATATTGAAAGAAAGAGAATAAACTCATCGTATTCCTAAATAAAAAAAATAAAAAAAAAACTATCACAGATGATCACCGCTACGGACTCAGAAATTGTAGAGGAAAATGATTTATCGATTTTGCACACGAGAAAAACTTGGCTATTATGAACATCTTTTCCAGAAAAAATAATAAACAAAATTGGACTTGGCGATCTCCTAACGATATATGTAATAAATCTCTGGAGGAGGCCTTTACCTCTCAGAGAGGGTTCTTGCTAAACACATATTTTAAATAATACCAAACAAAACTGTACTTAGAATTAAGCAAGAAATAAAAGGCTTTTTATTTTATTTTATATTGAAAGAAAGAACATTCTGCCAAGTTAAGGGTTAAATTGAATTCGATGAGTGATGCACTGACTGAAGAAATATTAAATCATAAATTGGTTACATCCTTTAATTTGGATCAGGCTATTATGGTAATTGTATTAATGTAGTCTTAATTTATAAACCAACGAATCTTTTAAATTGAAAAATTTCTTGTTCGCTGAATTATAATGAGTAATAAACACAAAAATAATCAAATTAATATCATTTTTTGTGTACGTTAGTAATTTTAACACCGCCTTATGCAATAAAATTATGAAAGACAAGATATGATATTTCTTGTTTTTGTATGTTTTCTATAACAATAATGTATCATTAAGTAATATCCCTTTCGGAGTGAGCAGAGAGAGATATATTACTGGCTGTATATATTTTGCACTTATATGTCGTATCCAACATGTCCGGTAGTGCAGATGATCGCCATTCTCAGGGCATTTATACACGACATTTCTATTAGATACAATAACGGTTTCCTCGTGACCGTGATGTAACACGACCGGGGGCCTCCACGAAAATCAGCGCTGCAGACTTCCTCTGTGGCTTTAAGCTGATGGAGGTCCCATTTTCGCCATGTTAATATGTTTTTGTTTTTGTATGTTGTTGTCTTGTAACAGAAATGTTGCTTTTGAATTTCTAGTATTTTGTTAGTTTGTGGTGAAAATAAATATATTTCATTTCATTTCATTTTCATTTCATGTTTTTCTTCACCGGTGGGCAAATGGGACCTAAATCCGTAAAAGAAAATCATAGAACGTCGCGTCGTGCCGGTTGCCGCTCATGGAAACCAGTCTCTTTTCCTCTAAAGTTTAGAGTCTAAACGACCACTGCTCTTATGTTTTCTACTGTTTTAATTTTATATTTATTGTATGTTATTTACTTACAACAAGTGACGTGCATCCCACAGAAGCATAAAAAATAACTTTTTGCACTAAAATTAAAGTAAAATATTTTGTACGTTTAATTAAACATTTATTGACTATTTCATTATATATAAATATTGAAGATTACGTCCAATTTGGATTCTAAAACTCGGAACCAAATAGTTTCCAGATTTTTCGTCCATATATAACATGAATGTCCATTGTATAACAATGTCCAAATAATACTTTTTTGTACTTCTACGAGATGCCCTCCACTGCTTTCGACCTATCAATCTTTGCTGGTTCGTAACTGGATCAGTGTAAATAGACCTCTCAAAATACAGCTCTAATCACCAGCTTAAGTATTATAATTACATATGTACTGATCAAGCTGAATTAAACGTTTCAAGTATGCCGATTAATTCTCATGACTACGTGCCGCTAGATAAAATCGGATCGGCAATATCTTATTCATAAATCCCTTGCAATCGATTGTGAGCGTGACACGTTGAGTGACGACCGATCAAACTAATCGCTTTGGAAGCTTCCTGTATAGATTGTTATTGTAATTCGTATTGTACTACTTGTTATTAACGTCCCAATAACAGCGATACGTCACGGATAATTTATGGTTGTAAATAATGTTTTGTTTGTGGACGATAACATCAGGACGTAGCAGATAGTAGGGAGCATCTTATGTTGATTTAGAAGCAATCTCAAAATATTTCATATATTTAATTAATTTGATTTATTTATTTTAGCCAATTGGTCATCGTAAATATAACAATTACCTTATTTTATTTAAAATCAATTTTAAAATTACGTCTATCATTTATTGATAAAAAAGTGGTATATAGTAATTGTGCAGGTGATTTGGCTCAAATACATAATATTACATGTATTACAGTTTTAATTAATATTACAGTTAATATACTTTTAATAAAATATAGTATTAACTGCTCGCTGTCGCTGTGTTTAGTAGGTGGAAGATATATGAGAAAATATATTGATGATGTCCTAGGCGGTTTCGGCCACGGCGACTGTTTCAACACCGGTTAAGAAATTCGAGGTCCAGTTTTCGGAAACAGTCAATTGCGCAGGAGATATTTAAGTGCATAACTGGACGCGCTGCCAGAAAAGCACTCTCTCGTCCGAGCTCTCTCGGGCCCGATGGAATGGAGAACTAGTACGATCGGGAGGGAGCGGGATGCAGGTTTGGTCGAGTTTTCCCATCTCTAAACACCTGGTTGAATTGCGGTGTTAAAGAGATACCTTAGTGGCCTTCGACGACACCTCAGCAAGAAGAGGGGGGTGCTATTCTATTCTGCCGGCAGCCACCACGGCATGAGAAAATATATTATTATAATAAAAGCACTACTTCCCCGCGAACGAAGTCGCTGGCACAGCTAGTTTGAATTATAACTAACTTAGTTTTGTTAATACGGCTCTGAAGTACATATACATATATGCATATACATATTTAAACAAAATAGTGTCATCCTGGAGATAATTTTCTTCCTATTATGTTCTTAAAAATGAAATTGTATGTATGAAGTTGAATGATTAATTCTATCCAACTTGACACAAAATCGTACACAATTTCAAAAAGTCAATCTCGGAAAACCTTACACTCGGACTATATAAAATTATGGTAGTACAAAATGAAACACATAAATCAGAATTAATCTAACATCGTTAATTATAATTTATTTTAGTTATAGATAAAACAGCTTTAAATATTACTGTCAATTATTATAATTAGGACAATTGCAGATAATCGAACTATGATAGGTTTATTTCAAGAATCTAGCGCCACCTGTCGTAAATTTAGATACTAGAGTAATATAAAATTTACGGGAATCATTAACTCCATGATGAAAACCTTAAATTAGCATTACGAATCATTTATCCATTAAAACGCTTTTACTTCCGATAGCTGCTAGAGTTGAAAATAGAGAAATGACCCAAACCATTTTTAGCGAATCTATTCAGGCCACAGACAGTTTATGATTATGACTGATTCGGTGAATTCTTTACATTTTCTGTGATTCTATTTAAAAGCGGTCCAAATGCTAATTCTGTTTGACTCGTTTCTTATTATCTAATTACTTTTAAAATGAAATAAATATGATTTTTTCTAGTAAACATATCGATTAAAAAGAGACTAAATATGTATGTATTTATAGCATCTCAGAAAAAGGAATCATATCATTCAAATAATGTCATATTTAATCGAAACCTGATCATATTTCTGGTTTGGCAGATCATGTCATAAATTGCAATTAACCATAGGGTTGAATCATCGGATTGGGCATATTGCCGTGACACTTCCTTTATCTCTTAATGGACCACCAGGCAAGATTTCGTAAAGTGCAGGCAAACAAAACAAAAATCGAAATTTTACCTGTCATATTTCGCAATATATAATTGATCGATTTTTTAATGTAAGATACTTCCAATTGAGATCAATAACCCAGTTTGACACTATCTGATTATAAAGGGCTTTTTGAGTCATCTTTTTAATTTTAATTAAAAACAAATAATATTATTTGCTGTTAATAATATTATTTAACTTTAGGTGTAACCGAAACTTTGTTCGCACATACTACTTTTATTATAATTATAATTATTTCAAACAGAAATTGTACTATAATTGATATAAACGCCATCAATCCTTCCTTTTTTGTTTCTAACTTTTAACAAGTATTATTATTAATCAGTGTATAATTATATATCTGCTCATCAAAGTATAGTATACGTTTTCGTTCATTAGAATCAATTAACTATTTATTTATTTAAATTACCCTACATCGCGCAAACGAAGTTTTTTATCCAGTCACATATGTATATTTGTTCTCAAAATAGTTCGTGTTTATAGAAACCGTGTGTATAGTTGGAGATATTTTATATATATTCATTGATTAGTGATAATGGTGTTGACTACACACGAAAATAAAATACTAGCTGTAGGGATGTCGAAAATGAAATAATATCGTTATATCGATATTTATCAAAATATCAATATCGGTGTCGACATATTGAAGGAAAAATATCGATATATTGATTAAATCTCAATAAACACGAAAGTATTTTACCAGTATTCCTTGTTATTAGACAAAATTACAAAAATATCAAGAACTAAAAGGCTATCTTCTAACTTTAAAACCTATTTAAGATATCAAACAAAAATAAAAAAAATAAAAAAAATGGCGGCAAATAATATACATGCAATAAATTCAGAAGTCAATGCATGCAACGTAACAAAACATAATACTAAACAGTCATAGACAATATAGTTCTTTTTTTTCGTTCAGTCCTATCTTCTACAGTTTTAGATTTCAGCGACTTTACTGCCATAAGAATTAAAAAAATATCGTTTTTGATACAATTTTTGATACTGCATATTTTCTATCGTTATATCAACATATCATTACAAAATATATCGCCCAAAAATATCGATATATTGAATTGAAAATGTCGATATATCGATGTGTCGATATTTATTCGACAAGCCTAACTAGCTGTGGAAACCTGACGTTGCTCGGGTAGTAACAATTAATCCTTTTGGAGATTCATTTTCCAAAAACATCGAAAAACATATCTTCTTATTTCTAACCAAAAACATAATTACTGGTTTTCATAGTACTTCAAAATTGACGGATTTTTGAACAAATTTTTAACCGTTATTTTACTCCCTTGGGAATGAAATATCGCACAACCTTTAGTAGTTGCCTATGACATACAAAGAATCTAGTGTCTTTATTTCATGTTTCTGGCTTCAGCAGAGGCTCTATGGTGATATATCAATAGGGACATGTGATGTTATAAATAGATACCTAGTTTTTAGTCTTTGTTATTAAATTACACAATATTACGTAAAATCCAACATATGCCTAAAGTTAATGTACTATCCCTGTTTTAAGGTTGACTTAAGGATGATATAGGTAAAACAAAATTTATTTTACTGGCTTAGCAAATTGTCAATTTTCGAGGTTGATATTACATAAAAAACTGTTTAACTCTGCTTAGAAAGTATTTTTCATTATTACTAACATGCCACGTGTAATTTTAAAATCCAAAAAGCATTGGCACTAATGCATACATATTTTTATTTATTTATTAGTTTTAAATTACAAAGTAAAATAAATTACTAATTAAAAATTGTCAAGCCATATGCAATGCTTATATAGGCAGCCAGTGAATCCAGAGCAATCAATTTTACAAGCACAGACTATTTTATTTAATAAAAGCTTAAATTAATATTGCCATGTTTTAATATTTATTCATGACGATCTGATTTTAAATAATGTTAGATATAACATAAAAGTCTCGTTCACGTATTATTTATTGTAATCTTAAACATAATAATCTATCTGATCGAAAGTATTATATATTATGACCTAAATAATTAAATATAGTAAAACATCGATACTTTTTAAAATGAGGGTTTAAAGTTACTCATTTTAAAAATAAATAATAAAACGATAAGATCTGCAATCAAAAACTTATTACAGTCATGTCTAACCTATAAAATGTAAAGTAAACATTGTATTAACCATTCAATATCGTTCGCAACTTAAAGGGGTAATTACGGTGCTTATCCAATTTGGCGGAAAAACGCGACCCCTTATACAGGAAATTTGTTTTAAATTTCGACAACAATGAAAAGATTACAGACGGATAATTGCAGACGGGAACTGTCCGTGACGACGCCAGTATAAAACAAGGAATAAACAGTTAATAAAAGATCGGACTGGTTAAACT
The DNA here is from genome assembly GCA_036320925.1 of Automeris io. NCBI lineage: Eukaryota > Metazoa > Arthropoda > Insecta > Lepidoptera > Saturniidae > Automeris > Automeris io. Next base: position 2,299,276 of record JAUDJH010000025.1, on the reverse strand, counting down.
GTACTTCACGGATACCTCATGTCCAGCAAACAGCCAGTGTTGCCAATTACCGCAAAAAATTTTGACAAAATTCGTATAAGCCCCTCGATTGTATTTTATTTACATTCAAGTGTTTTTTTTATTATTTGAATCGTAAAAAAAAAATGTTTGACCTATTGGCTTATGTTGTTGCAATATTTTTAAAAATCATTTTTAAAACAATTATCAACATCTCATTTAAGTTCACTTCTTTTGTGTTTGACGGTTGATAGCGTAGTTTGTAGCGACACTACTTAAGATGACAAAGTCCTGGGTTCGAGTACCGATAGCGGCAAACTTCCCTGTGATGAACAAATTAGTTTGTTGCAAGTCGTGGTGGTTTTTATTGTATTATTTATTGTATTATTGTAATATTACATTAATTACTCACAGTTAAAGCGCAAAATTAGTTTGGGACTAGGTCAATATATGTAATTATCTCTAAATATTATTATATACGTTTGGAATTATATATTTATTATTATAAAGTGCTACGTACGAAATTGTATATTTTGCTGTTAATTTTATTACATTAGATTACCAGATTTCAATCCTCTAAACTATCATGCTCCTAAAATTTTCCATTCCGCGTTTGAAACCTCTAAAATTACGGCTAAAAATCTTAAGTAGGTATCACTACAATCAGCAATCTGCAATTACACATCGCATGATTTTACGGCAGTTACGTACGAAACTATAGTATCGGAATGAAATAATGTATGTGTTATTAAAAGATCATGTAGAGTGTTTATTTTTTTTGCCTCATGTGGATTTTTTACCCGCGGCCGTCTTTTTCTGTTTTTAATTAATGTAAAATTTCGTCGAAAACTAATCTGTCGGTTGTAAAATTTGTTTGTTTTTTCATTAAAGCTTTGGTAGATTGAATTTTTTATCCACGTGCACGTTCATTTTTTATTGATTTTTTTTTTAAATTAAATATATGATCATGAATCATAGCATTTAATTTGTATTTGATAGATACTTCTTGAACCTCTCATTATTCACTAAAATTAGGATAGGTGACAATATGTAGATAAAAATCTATTCCATCGCTTTAAGTTAATATTTTTCAAATAATGGGTTGCTTTCAATAAGCAGCTAAACTCCGTAATAAAATCTTGTTTTCTAATATATTAAACGACACGATAAAACTTAAGAAATAAATACTCACGAGGTATAAAGTGGCAAATCATAACCAGAGTACTAAAGTTAAAAACTGTCATAAAATCGATAGTACGGAGGCTGCGATGTAAAAAGTTTTACCATCTCAATAAATCACTGGGATTGTAAATCGGTTTAACAACCTATAGGTGATTGGAGAGGTTCATAAATCATAAGCGAAATGGGGGATGTTCACCGATGTCCCTAGACTGCCATCAACCAGTTTCGTTGAAGGTAAAAAAAAACCAGCGTAGAACAAAAAATAGTTTTAATTATCTATCGCTATACAACAGGCATAAAAGTTAATGGACTCAATCAAAACAAATCAACGGTTATAATGAGAGTCATTAATCATTATAAAAATTCTCTATTGCCACCGCAAATAATAATCAAATATTAACAGTGTCGTATTTGATTACATTAAAGCCACAAGAGTTGGGATATGCATGAATTATTATTTAAATAAATATTTATTTTCACTAGATGATTCTGGTGATTATCGGCAGGTTTCCTCCCAAAAGTTGTACTCAGTTTTTAGATTCTGTATTCTTTTCATCAGGTACAGTGTAGTCAGTGCCGAGTTTGAATAAAAAAAGGAAAGAGGTTCCGTTGATCCTGACCACCGAAGTAAGGATTTTGGATAGTCAGATCGATAAATTTATCTGTTGCTTTCGATATTTGTGTTATTGTAAATAACATGAAATTATTATCAACAATGATAAAAAATTATATACTACGTGTAATATCTGAATTTAAACAAGGTAATAACAAACTAGTTATATCGTTAATGTTATCAAGTTTATCAAAAACGATTACCGAAAATCGTTATTTCAACGCCCACCTTAAAATATCTATAGCCATTACAGTAGATGAAAGTTAATATTAAATCGTATCTAGGATCTCAACAGTGTCGACATTAAAATTTCTTCATACCCGACAGACATTACAATTAATTAAAATGACTGAATTACATTCAAAGAATTTGCGTGTAGACTATGAAAGATTTAGGTTTTAGAAATCTGTCTATTTTTTCATATCAAGCAATATACATAATTTAAAAAATATATTTGCAAAATGATTATCAAATCGCCTGTGTAATTAATAGTATACATATTAGCTAAAAGTTATTTTTGTAATTTGTCCTACTTGTTGTACTTGCCAGTTTATCCCAGCTTAATAACTGTCTTAAAACTTTCAGTTGTTAATTTTCTTCCATCATCATTTGCTTTTATAGTTTAATACATAGCCTTTCGGAAAGCTTTTAAGTCTCTAAAGGCTACTTCTTTAATTTTAACACCATATGAGTAAATATATATGTTCTAGTATACGTGACTACTAACTGATTTGTCTGGAGACAGGCAAAATATGGAACTTGGAAACTTATAGTGATGCTTCTTAATGGATTCCCCTAATTAATGTGTTAAGTTTGGTTTGGAATCGTTGACTTGAGACCACTACTCTTCGTTATGGTGCGAATTATCTTAGAAACAAGTTTACAGTCCATCCTTTACCTAACATGTAAGGACCTTTTAATATATACTCAACTATCTTACTCAAAGACTCTAGAGAGATATTCGTTTATCATAAGGCACCACTAGTTGGTTACATTTCAAAGAATATTCTTAATAATATAATAAATCCTTGGTCTGAGTACGTCTGTGTTTTTAGGAGAATCCGTAATGGGTTGGTATATTAGCAGTCGCAGAAATATCTAGAAGATTTTTTAGTCGATAAAAGTCTAGAACATCGCAGCTGCTGCTTGAAAAGCGGCTGTGATGTGTCATAAGGACTTCTCATCAGATCATTATAAAATCTAAATCTGAGTTTATAAAAGACAAAACATAGAAAGTTGACTAGCTCTTTTACAATTTACAAATTATATAAACATAGTATTATAATGAACTTACAATATAAATAACAATGATATATTTAGACCTCGTACACGAGATTGCCAGCATGTGGCATGTGGATTCTAGGATTATTGTCCCGATAGTCGTGTCGACTAATGGGCTGATCGCAAAGAGCCTCGATTTCCATCTCAAGAGGCTCTCGCTTGGTTGTTGGATCAAAGGACGGACACAGAAGGCGGTATTACGTGAAATGGCACGCTTTGTAAGGAGGTTCCTCATACTAAGCTCCTAACTACCAGTGGCTTGTGCTTTAAGTCTCGCCCCCGTAGGTCTACATATTTTTATATTTTTAAATGTATTTTTTTATATGCATATATTTTAAAATAAAAAAAAAATTGTGATTAAAATAAAAAAAAATGTAAATAGTAATATGTCGTCACGCTATATCCTTTTTGGGATGAACAGACATACATTCGTTGTATTCGCTTGGGCTTATATGTCATGCCCAACGTGACCAGTAACGCAGCTGATCGCAACTTACAATATAAGCGATAAAAAATGATATACTTCTCGTAAATGTATTTATGATTTATTTTTTTATCTGTGTCGTAAGGAGCGATGTCTGTTTTTGCCAGTCTTGTTTATTATTAACACGTGTGATCCTTTTGCAGCCCCACACGCGAACTTCGACCTTTCCAGCTCTCTCCGATTACGTTTTGACAGATGAGCTGTCAGCACAAAATTGGATTTCACAGAATAAACATGTCACATTTCTTGGGACTGCATTCGCTGAACCTTCAAATAAAGATCTTTAGAGAAGTACTGTTGAGGTCGATTTTAAATTGCAGTGCGTTAAATGTAAGACGTCATCGCAGGACACGAATCGCATTTCCTTTGTCAGGGTTCCGGTCAAAAGATTGGTTTCAGCCAACATCTGTCGACTCTTAAGGAGCAAATTATTATTTATTTGTTCAAGTCGGCTGGACGCTTACTGTATATGCAAAACAGGGAGATAACAATCTTGATGCTTTTTTGATGAGTTTATTAAATTGCAAAGCGCTCGATTATGCTCGCGTTCGAAATAAATTTTTTACGCTATCTTAATGTCATCTGAATAATATAATCTTGCTTTTGTGATCAATAAACATAAGAATTAATGTTAGTCAATGGTATTTAGAGATTTTTCTGATATGCCTATAAAAATTCTTGAGTTGAACGTGTCATATGAATATCCGATAGCATTATTGAAATAAGAACAATATTAAAACTCTATTATGAATAATTTGGCACTTTAATTGGGTTAATATGTCAAACCTCCGTGTTTATTGGAGATAATAAATGTATTATATTTTTTAGAAATACAAAAATTAACATTTGTTTTCTACGATATTTGAAGTCATCAATTAATATTGTCATGTTGTTTTTTTTTAACAAAAGAAGAACCTTCTTTTAAATTTCATTTTTTCTATTTATGATATATGTTGTTTTTTAATATAAGTCCAAACTTTGTAACAGAGAGTTAATGAACTTTTTTTTTTTTTTTTTTTTTGTAACCCGGGGGAAAATCCTACATTGGACCATCAGGGTCACTTTGAGGGCAGCGATCCTGGTGTGTCAGACTCCTACTGACTAAAAACCCCCGGGGTGTCCCTCTAATCACTCCACCCAGGCCTGGGAAACCAAATTCGTCCAGTCGCCCGGGGAGCGAACAGCCTTATTCAGGCTTCCTCTCTGGGAGGGATGGGAATAAAGAGCCCACGCCTCCAGTACCTCTTTCTTAGGCGGCGCAAGACACTGCGCACCACCGCCCTCTCATCCGGGCAGCAAACTCCCTCAAGTCTACTGCCCGACTATTGTTACCGGTGGATGTCACGCTCGCTCTGAGCAAACGCGTCCCTCCGGCGCCGGTGCCTTGGCCGCCGAATGGCCAGAGAAGATGTTCGCTCTCTGACCCTTTCGGCGGCTTCCTTCTGCTTCATAACTGCTTCGCAGAAGGCAACTACCTCTCTCCAAGCCTCTTCACTGCCGACCATGGCTTTCACCACCGCCGGCAGTGAAAGGTCGTCACCAATATTGCCCGTGAGGACATCACGTTCTTCAACCCAGGCTGGGCACACCTCAAGGGTGTGCTGCGCCGTATCCTCCGGGGAGTTAATGAACTTCATTGGATGAAATGCAACCCCTTTTGCGATGTTTTAAATAAGAAACGTGGGTTATTTAAATAGTAAGACGAAAATCACATTTTGTAAAGAATTTTCTTATTCTCAACAGAATAATAATAATATAATAACAGAATAAACAAAACTATTAATGAAATTATATAAATATCAGAATCTAATACCAAAGGTTTCTTAAAAATATTTTTTAGTACTGTAGTTTTTTGAAGTTCTGATACACGAAATTTATTTAATAACAAAAAGCTTTTATTTATGTATTCCAAATGTCAGTTCAACAACAATGACATATACAGACACTTTTCTGACCAGTCCTTGGAATAAAGCCATAAAATAAAAAAGACACTTTTCATCATCATTTACCATTTCAGCCCCCATTGGTCCACAGCTGAATACTCCCTCTTCTACCCCAGTTTTTAAAATAGTCAGGCAAAATGCAAAAGTATGACAAAAGTGGACATAATTTCAACCTTGATACTCCCTATTCCTTATTTTAACGTAGATGTTTATTTCAAGTTTTCAAAGCCTGTGTCATATTTTCTCGACCAAAATTGTTTAATTAAATAATATGTGCGCGTCAGACGTCAACTGTGACGTAGATGGAGTTCGTGACATCCCGAGCCGTAGCCTCGCGTCTCCACAGTGACGTTTAATCGACGTGTGACTGGTCGTGTCATGTCATTCGGACAGCGAGGCGCAGCGAAGGGTTAACAATGCGGGCGTGACGTTACCCCGTCCAAAATATTGACATTTGCAGTGAATAGATGTAAATTATTCATGCCTCGTATATTATTGGTATTAAACTTTAAATATTAACGCGTGTTTATGGAGAAACAAAGATATTTAAAAGATTTTTTGGCGATATAGTAATATATATTTTTGGAATCAGTAACTAACGCTGATTCCAAAAATATATATATTGAAAAGCTATTGCCTTTCACCCGATGATATATAATTTATGAAAGAATTGAAAAAGAATTGAAAAAGAATTGAAATAAATTAATTTCACCTCAAAATAAAAATTAAAAATACAGAAACATATAAGCTTCTAATAAAGTAGAACGAGTCTAAGATGATAATTGTCCCTTGAATTGGCGTAGTAACAGAAAATTAGTAAAGCCGGGCAGTAGACTTAGGGAGTTTGATGCCCGGATGAGAGGGCGGCGGTACGCAGTGTCTAGCGCGCCGCCTATGAAAGAGGTACTGGAGGCGTGGGCTCTTTATACCCACACCTCCCAGAGAGGAAGCCTGAATAAGGCTGTTCGCACCCCGGGCGACTGGACGAATTTGGTTTCCCAGGCCTGGGTGGACTGATTAGAGGGACACCCCGGGGGTTTTTAGTCAGTAGGAGTCTGACACACCGAGGTCGCTGCCCTTACAGTGACCCTGATGGTCCAATGTAGGATTTTCCCCCGGCACACCAAAAAAAAAAGGAAAAAAAAAAGAAAATTAGTAAAAGGAAAAAATAATTAGTGTAGGTAAGGATAAGTGTTCCCTTACACAGGAACATTATTCAGTCTCGGGGGATTTAAAATTTTATTTCACAGCGTCGGGGACCGTATGCGGAGATTCTTAGTCTAATGAACGCATGTAGCCCACGTCACACATATACGCCGCGACTAGGTTGCTACTCTGGTTTCACACTCATAGCGATAAAGTAGTATAACTCTGATTTTCAAAAGAAAGTAAACAGTTTTTATATTTTTGAATTACAACGTATATCAGTAATATCTTTATTCTATAATAAAGTTGTAAGCTAATTTTTAATCAAGATGATCTTGGTTGTTCTTTTTTTCTAAATTCAAAACGAATTTTATTATTGTTAGGAATTGTGTAATGTAAAGTAACAGCACTGGTAATCTTAAAGTGTACGGACATACACATATAATCATTCGCGTTAGTATGTTAATTTAAATAAACTTGAGTAGCGATAAATTCGTAATCTTTGAATGTAACGCCAGCAATTTTTTTAGTTTTGTGATAATAGCGGACTTTTAGCTTTTTTTATAAAAACATTTAAGACGATACGTTCTATATGTCTCGGAGTGAGATATTAATTAGTAGCTGTATCCAATTTGAGCAAACTGTAAATGCAAATTTTATTGCTGTAAAGAATGCAATTATCATTGATCATTACCAATAACTGAAACAAATATTAGGGTAACAAATAACAGTGGCAGTTGTTTTTCTCTTAGAAGGATCCTGAATAATCATTTTAATATTTTATAAAGTAACAAATCTCTAATATTATAGAATCGATGAAGAAATTCTAAGAATTTTGACAAAATCATCTTAAGTAGTTCTGCTTACGAGTTGAAGAATGGTGTGGGATGGCACACACAGCCAGTGTCATGCAATTTGTCATGCACTATAAATTGGTTGTATACACAGCATGGCGTCTCTATTCCTAACCATCTTCTTATTTATAAACGACTTTCATAATATGCGCTTCGCTTACAAGCCCAGTGAAGTAGTTGTTGATGATATTAATGGAGTTATCTTTATATTATTATTATTGAGTTATATACTTAGTTTATCATTCTTGACGACTTAATAGATATTATACTTGCTAACATTGAATTCTTAAAAGAAAGTATTACACGCGATATTCAGGTCAATATAATATTGACATTCTGAGATCGGTCGAAGTTTATTATTAATTCCAGTTTGTTAAAGGACAGTAATCTTTTGTTTTTTGAGCCATAGAAAATTCTCTTAGATCGTCAGGGTAGCGGACCTGGCGTGATGTACTTTTACCGACTTATGACCGAAATTAAAAACCTATCATATCACTAATCTTAGATTTGTTAGTATAGCAACTATACTACATCTCTTTTCGAATACAAAGGTTTGAAAGGGAGAGATATAGCTATCGATTTATTAATTAAAGATAAAAATGTGTTTAATTTTGATCGTTAAACCACGGGGATGTCCCTCCTACTTGTCTGCCGGGGCCAAAGATATGCTACGCCAACTTCCGCGACTACCGACGAAAGTACAGTAAACCAACCCCATAGCATTATTTTTAATCTATCTTTCATATATTATTCATATAATAAATATCAATAAACGGTTCAAAACAGTGCTCCTAAAAGAGGGCGCATTGCTATGGTTCATAACTAATTATATATAGTTATAATATTTTTGGTATTCACAATAATTGTTGTAGTGTGTAGAATGTTTCATTGTAGTGTCGAACGAATACATGCCCGTTTCCATGTCTTCAAATTCATTAACAAAAAAATAATTCTTGGTGAATTAGTAATATTTGACTGTTGAAATTTATGTAAATAAATGGTAAGAGAGACGTATTTTAATAATCTTTTCCTAATTTTGATTTTAATTATTTAGTACCAATGCAATGTTGCATTTGTATATTTTTTTTTTAAGAATTATAAATGTTTTATTTTTTATTTTTTAGTTAACCATACACTATTTACCAGTGGTATGCATCCCATATAAAGCATTATCTTGTTATACTTGGATATTTAATAAATATATTGATTTAAAATCTGGTGTTTACCAAAATAGCAGGCTGAGAGTCCAAATTTTAAATATATATATATGTATGTGTTAAACATCCAAGTAAAACGACATAATGCTTTTTATGCTTTATATGGGATGCACGTCACTGCTATTTACAACCTAGTTTTTACAAAACTAACAAATTTAACGATCTTGCCCCATAAAGGGCAATAATTTACATATGCTATTATAAAGGAAACAAATTCAAAGCTCTTTAATCAGAGTCAAGAATACAATCAGAAACGAATTCTTTATAAATATTCATAAGATGTTTCTAAAAATAATTTAAAGTTTGTTGATTAAAGGAAATTGTAATGAGCTAGAGCATGTAATCTCATAAATTAGAAAAGCAAGAAACGCTTAACAACCTTTGCTACAGCAAATTCATTATTCAAAGCACGAAAATGCTACGTTGTTATTAGATCATGAACATTATGGGGCTGATGATGAATATATGGTGGTGATGAAGATGCTATTATTGAATGTCATGCATATTTTTTGTTTGATAATATAGTAGATATTGGTACTAAATATTTACACTCCGATTCAACCTTAAATTTCTTTCAGCGTTTCTTCTCAAGGTAGTCGCTTCCGGATCGCTAGTAGATCACCCGTAGATTCTTTCCTTTGTTGGCTGGCCAAGTCGAGGTCCGTACCTACAGGCATAGATGGGCAAAATGTAATCAGATCAATGAAAATTATTAACGATTCATTTACATTACATTTACATTATTATATTTTACGTTTTGTACTATTAATATGACTGCATTTTGCTCATTTAAATTTTAAACACTACAAAATCCAAGATTGTACCATATAAACATTTATGATTACTTAATGTTTTAAATGGATTTAATCATGACTACAGAGCAAGAAAATTAAAATTACGACTACATTTTGTAATCGTTAATCATTAATCAGATTACATTTTGCCCATCTCTACCTACAGGGTTGCCCTTGCGATCCCGCTCACTCCATAAATTCGCTAGGTGAGCACCTTCTGTGCTTGCCACCTAAGCCCCGTGCAGTTGTAAATGCTGTTATGAGTACCAACGCATAGCCTCTTCTGAAAAAAAAAAAAAAGAAATATTACTTCAAAATTACCAACGACTGATCAATTGCAATAACCATTAAACTACTAACAGTTGGGCTAGTCTATCAGCTTAATGTCACTCAGCGTGCGATGGAGCGGGCTATGTTGGCTATCTCTTTGAAGATAAAGTCTGAAATGAGGTTATCAGCCCGAAAAGCAGAGTTGTCGACATAGCTGTCCGTATTAGCAAGCGGAAGTGGCAGTGGGCAAGCTATATATGCCGAAAAACCCATGGTCATTGGGGCAGATGGGTTCTTGAGTGGTATCTGCGAATCGACATCATTCTTACACTGTCTCGACATAGTGACTACAGAGTACCTGATGGTAAGTACAGTGTAGTCCAAAAACGAAAGCGACTATCAAAGGATGAAAATCCATTGATAGTCTACATCGTCATGTCGGCCCACATATACCACGACTGAAGGTCTCTAGGTATATGAGCTACTGGATATACACAAACTGATCCCGAAACGCGACAAGCCGAAACTGGTCACTATGACGGGGTTTACACCTGTGCACTGTGGTCGCGATCCAGACGGGCACTGACGCCCTACCACCTCGCTGCTGCTCGTTTATCACCACCCCGGAGTCACGTGTAGGGAAACTAGGATAAAGCCTACGGACGCGAGCAGCTTCGACTCCCAAGCAGCTTCGACTCCCGAAATCCTCCCGATTCACTGCAAAATCTTATGTTAATAATTATTCACTTATGAATTACATGGGAATACTACGGTTCAATTATGAGCAAATAAACTGTATACATATAGGATGGGAAACGAACAAAATTGAGTATAATAAATGTTAAATGTTTAATATGGGGTACTTTAATTTAATTTCGTTAGGGGGACCCGTATACAACAATCAGATAAGATCATAGACATAAACACGAGTAAGCCCAATGCGCCAATTGTATGAAACCCTTTTATACACCAATTCACTTTTATCCCTATACCCCAAATACCCCAGCAGAAATGAACAAGTTTAATTGAATCGAGGCCGGTCCACAAGACGACAGGAATTTAAATTAAATGCAATTACGATTTTGTGGTGGACAGGCTCGCATTAAAGACAGTGGGTGTTTAGAGACACGTTCAAAACGTACTCAATTTTCAATGTTAATAATTAAAAGAATTGTACAGTTTGTTTATATTCCAGTGACATAATTAATTATACCAATAGAGTTAAAACATTGAACATAATCTATTATTGTTTTTTTTTTCTAGAGTTTGCTTAATTTTTTCCATATTATAAGGTCGTTGTCCGGATACTGTTCTCTTCTGCTTTTCTCTGTTCTATTCTCTGCACTCTTAGCAGAGTGTTTATAGTCTCATGATGATGCCTTCACTTTGGATAATACTAGCCTCGCCACGCCACGGAATACAGTGTAGTCCAAGAATTGCAACGATTTCCAAAAGACGGGAATACATTTACGTTTTTCGTGGTCACATCTGACGACATAGACCATAATAAAAGGCTGTATACAAGATGAGCGTATTTGTTTTAAGAATCCGTGAAAAAAATAGCAAATAAACAAAACAAGGGTAAAAATTAAAAAGCACTAGGCTTTTTTTTTTGTTAACCCGGTGGAAATCCCTACGGACCGTCAGGGGAAGTGGTGAGGGCCACTCCCCCCGGTGTGTTGGATCTGCCCCGATTAAAACCACCGGGGTGCCAGCACTGCCTCTCCTCGCCTTCGCCGAGCCTAGGAATCCTGATACTTCCGAGGAAGCACTAGGCTTAGTAAGTTTTTTCAAGGTAATGAATGTGAACTGCCACTTCAGGTTATAAATTATTTTACTGTAGTTTCATCATATATAAATTTGAAATGAAATACTTATAATGCTTTACAACATCTGATTAATGAGCTTGCTATCTGCCAAATGTAAGGGTTGGTCTATGTAATACGTCACGTAGTTATATAGAGTGGAATCAAGTAATACGAGAAAAATATTAATAAAAATATAATCATGGAATATGATAATAGGTAAAGAGGGCTTAAAATGTATGAAATAGCATAACTTATTAAATAAAAAATATGATTTATTATCTATTTTATCTGATATATCCCCGTAGAGCCTAAACTACGGAACATAGAGATATGATTTTTTTGACAATAAGCTTTTTTATGATAAAGGCACCTCTACTAAATTCAGTTTTTTTTATATTCTATCCCTAAGATGCAAATACCTTAAAACCCAGTAGTTTTTTGGTCATAATAAAAAAATGCATGTATGCATGGTAAGTCAAATACTAAGGGAATAAAATAAATAATGAAACTTTAAAAATGAGCTTTAAAAATCACATTTGGGTGAAGCTGGCTTTTGTCCCTTAGTTTTCAATAAAAATAAGTATAAATAATTTTCCTTCGTGATCCATTAAATCTACCAGGACTTCATAAAAGGAACGAAAGTTATAATAGGCGCAAGTTCACCGACCTCTACCAAGCTGTAATGAGTGCCCACGTCACTTGCCTGTCGCTGTCACTGCACCAGAAGAGTTAATTTCCAATACATGTAATTTACTTATTAAAAATATACCTGTCGAGTAGGACCTGCCCCGAGAGTTCCGCATAAGCGTATCAGATATTTACAACCGCCTCCCTTTATTGATAACAATACACAATGCTTCACAGACTATCCAATAAATAAAATAAATTATACAGGCTGGCTATCCATAGATATTCGTTCTTTGGTAGTCGTTGGAGTTCTTGAACTGTATTTTTCATCAGGTGACTGTAGTCACTTTTTTCAACCAATATAAAAAAACGGGTCATGCAGGAGTACAATCACTTAGCATAGTATCAGTATTAGAATTCGTGTTATTATTATATAATATGTTTAATAATTATAAATCCTACTGAAATAAATTTTAATGTAGAATTAAAAAAAATCTGGTTTCATCTATATAGCTTCAAATAAGCCTTTTTTCGACAGGATAATATGCTGTTGGCCGGAAAAGGCCTTTGCAATGTCACCGGGTGATGAATTTAAATTAGTCTGTTAGGCGTTTCATAATTACGATTGTGGGTCCCTAAAAGTTACCAAAGATCCTTTAATGCCGTTGAAATTAAGATGGGTGCTCTTCAAAGTTGTTTATGTTTAATTAGTTAGAAATAGCTGATTCACAACCGTGAATACTTTATAGTTTATTCACTCGTCTACGTCCTTTTAACTTATTTTTAGACTCTTGTCTAAAAATTGTTTAACATAAAGCCTTTTATTTGCAATAACTAACTACTATTTTATACTAAACCACTTATTATATCATTTTTACTATTTAAAATCTATCCGGAATATTGTTAGCTCCGCTGTTTCTTGAAATTTTTAATTATTATAACCGTTCATATATGATTTCACTGAAATGGCATAAAGTATTTCATCAAAATGATAGTGAGGCAATTTAAACAGGCGTACTAGTCTAGCAATCATATATAAAAATTGTAATACTTTAATAAAATGAATGACTAATGCACAGTTTCAGAAACGCTCTTAGACGGTTTTTAACACTAACGAAAAGATATTTATATGTTGTTAATACATTAGTCCTTAAAAGCATATTTAAATTTAATGAACGCTTCTGAAAAATGTCGTAGATATATTATTATATTGATAGAAAAAATTATATAAAATCAATCTGACTTTCAGATATTTTTATGAGAATTTTTCTGTTGCAAACTGTTCATATAAAATTTTACTTGGATAGCTCTCGCTCTGGTAGCTCCATAATTAATGTAAGCAGTAGTTATAGAGAACATTATTGTGAATGTCATTACTGTTCGCGTTTGTAGCCTCGTTAACTTTGAGATCCTAAATGTGACTGGGTAGCTAAATGAACAGTAAGGTTGTGATGAACCAACTGTGCTGTCTAGATTGCAAACACAATACGTCTATGCTAACCACAAACTATTTCAAAAGTTGTTGCTTTTCTTCTAGTTTGTTTACATAAATACTTCTTAAGTTGCCCTCGCATATAAGCGATAACAACCCATTTTTTTTATCAGGTTGCCGTCGGTTGTGTGCATATTTTTAGTATAAAAGAAAGGTGGCGACACCGGCCCCGTGTTAGAGCTGTAAATGAATGTGTCAAAAGTAAAATAACTTTGGACATACGAATTTTTTTAAGTTTAATTTAGATAAAGTATGTTTGTGAACCTCTGAATACCAATTTATCTATACTACTTTTGCTCAATTTTCAATCTTACATAACATTTGATTTTTTCTTCATACAAATTATGACAATTTTGATATACTAATAATACCTAAAATACGATCAAAACTAGAATTTGTACTATATTCATTTATAAGAATTATCTCTGATCGGTAATCAAATATTAAGAATGCATGGTTTAATGAATAATTAAGTAACGAATAGTTAAATGATTTTAGTTAAAATTATAATTTAAATAACATCCTTTTCATTAAGTATTTGCTTTTGAGGCATGCTGTGGCTATCAATAACAGTATCCATTGTCGACATTTAGCTGGTGCACGCTTTTATTATGAATGGTATATGCAATGGTACTGTTGTTAGCCCATAAATAAATAAAGTATATTAAAAAATTATCAATATTAAATGACCTGTGAAATTATCAATAGCTAACAATTTTAATCATTCGTCAAAGTAATCTATGATGTCGAATTTGATAATAAGATAATTACAAAAGAATATTTAGATATTCTAGTAATAAGCTACAGAATTCTACGTTACAGAAAGTCATCTTGGCTGGATTACGCTATGAATACCGGAGCTGAAGTGATATAAAGCGCACAAAACCCAGTGCGCTGCCTCCATTCCAGGTTTCAAATAGGGGTGAATAACCGACGTGAATTTTTAAACTATTTCATACGCCCGTTGAGTGTAAGTTGGAACTTGGAACTTGTATGAAACTATTAGGTCCTTACATATGAAATTGGCGTTTTTCGTACTGGCCACTTTAATCACAAATTTCTCCTCTTTGGTAAGGAATTCCAAATTCAAATTTGTGCAGCTATAGACTCATGTATTTGTGTTTCGATGATCGTCATTCATTTGTTTTTTCTTCTGTTTTTTTCTGTTTGCGTCACTCATTTTACAAAATGGAAAACTTAAAATATCGCATTATTTACGAGTACGAGTTCCGCCGTGGCACTAGTGCTCCGGAAACAACTCGAAGGGTGAATGATGTGTATGGCGGTCGTGTTGCAAAAGAAAACACAGTTCGTTTTTGGTTCCAACGTTTTTGTTCTGGAAATTTCGACCTGCAGAACAAGCCCCGTGGACGGCCTGAGACTCAAGTTGATAATGAAGAGTTGAAGGCTATTGTGGAAGCGGATCCATCGCAAACCACGTCCGAGTTAGCTGCATGCTGCGATGTTAGTGATAAAACTGTTTTAATTCACTTGAAGCAAATTGGGAAGATTAAAAAGCTTGAAAGGTGGGTACCTTACGAATTGACTGAAGCAAACCGGCAAACGCGCGTCGACTGCTGCGTTACATTACTAAACCGGCACAATAATGAAGGTATTTTAAACCGAATCATTACCTGTGATGAAAAATGGGTTCTTTACGATAATCGGAAGCGCTCAGCGCAATGGTTGGATCCTGGCCAGCCAGCCAAATCCTGCCCCAAGCGAAAATTAACCCCAAAAAAGTTACTTGTAAGCGTTTGGTGGACTAGTGCCGGTATTGTTCATTACAGTTTTCTCAAATCTGGCCAGACTATTACGGCTGATGTCTATTGTCAGCAATTGCAAACCATGATGGAAAAGCTAGCGGCTAAACAACCTAGGCTGGTCAATCGCTCCACGCCACTGCTTCTTCACGACAACGCTAGACCACACACTGCGCAACAGACGGCTACTAAATTAGAAGAGCTTCAATTGGAAAGTCTAAGACATCCTCCGTACTCCCCGGACCTTGCTCCAACAGATTACCATTTTTTTCGAAATTTGGATAACTTCTTGCAAGGGAAAAAATTCAACTCCGATGGGGCAGTCCAAATCGCCTTCAAAGATTTTATTGATTCCCGTCCGACTGGTTTTTTTAGTAAAGGGGTCAATGAACTACCTATGAGATGGCAAAAGTGCATAGAAAATAATGGTTCATACTTTGATCAATTAAATATATTATATTAAAAAATATTCGACTTTTTGTTCCTCCCATACAAAACGCCAATTTCATATGTAAGGACCTAATATCTCAGTAATGTTCAAATTTTTAACAGGTCTGCAATAAAATATTATAAAAAGTGAGAACACAAAGGTAATACTTGCATAAGTTATTAAAAAATATTTAAGAGAAATGTTATAGAGTTAATTTGTTATTGTTCGTTTTGTACTTGTTTTTAATTGTGTTCTTTAGCTTAGTTTTCTTATGATGTTTTCCTTTACCGGTGAGCACAAGGTGCCTATTTATACATTTGAGGGTGCCTATTTTCTATGTTTCCGTTAGCTCATTCATCTTCATTTTAGTCTATCGTATTTTTCTTATTTATCAGTGTTTCTTTATACTAGTGCGACACAGAAAATTACAACACGACAGAGATCACGCCATGTTAACTCGTTAATCAGAAAAATTCCCTATAGTCCTATTTAAGAACATATTATTGGGTTATATTTTGGCGCGTGTATGTGGTTTCTCTATATTTTCTAATTCTATGTTAGTTGAAATGTAAAGTTAGTTAGTATGTAATGTATTTCTCACCCGCATGTGGTTCCCTGAATTATTGTATCAACCGATGGAATGACACCAGTTTGTTAAAAAGTGTAATGAGATTTTTATGTTCTTTTCTAGATATAACAGATCTATAACATTCTACTTTGAAACTCAAAAACTATAGAATATATATTTTTTATAAGCGAAACTAATTGTATCCTATCGAGCTTAAGATGATTTTATAATTATAGTGGTCTTTCCTTTTTTTACCATAGAAAAATCATCTTAACACTTAACGGGCGGGCCGAATCTGCTCAGTCTTACTAACAACTGTGTGCTAACTAATGGCACCAAGAAAAAATATGTAAAATAAAAAAACTAACGCAACGTGCATAAAATTTAAGCAAAAACGTAGATCTACGTGGCTCGTCCTAGGAAGTCAGAATGGAAAATGTAAATCTACGGGGCCCGTCCGTTAAGTGTTAAGACTTTCCAATTGCCATGAGAGCGATGGCTAAGCTTCGGTCAGACTCCTACTGGCAAAAACACCTGGGTGTTCACATCGCGCGCGGGTTTGTAAGTTACCGAAAAGCTGTGACTCCATAGACCCTGTAACAGTTACAAGTCATCATTGAAATCACAGTATATTAAATTTCAAAACCAGCATAAACCGGAAGAAGTGTTTCAAGTTTCTTTAATAAGCAGAAAAGGGCTGATTACGTTGTAGCTGCTCAGATTTTCTTCAATTATAGTTAATAATACTCTCAACCTATTAAACAAAAGAAAATAAATCAAAATTGGTTCATTAATTTTCGAGCTACGGTGCCATAGACGAACATAGAAATACACAGTACCACAGCACAGATGCACGCGTTACTTATAAGGTCACACTTTTTGCACAGGGGGTTTAAAATACTCTTAGTAGATATTTTCTGCTAGTTTGAAAAACAAAATTAGTGTATTTGAATACCGTCTTACTATGAATTACATACGATTTTCATGTCCAATGGTTGTCATCCTTATTATTTAAATTGACAGTAAAATTGCTTTCAACCTAAGTACACGAGCTTTTTCCAGCCTCACACAGTTGTTTTTACTTTGAGTAAGACAACCTCGGGCTTGATTCTAAGGCACAATGCACATTGTCAACGCGTATGAAGATACAGTGTTGCTTTTATAGCCCCATTGTGCTGCACCCTTGCAGTTTCTTTGCCGTTTTCACAGCGTATTCTAGTGTTTTATTATTCATGTAACAACCGCCTTATGTACGCATCCTGTGATGTTAATAATTGAGGACATCCGTGACGAGGAAGCGAAGCCGAGTCACGCGTCCCGCACCGAGTTATTTACGACTATTTTTTTCCCTTTATGTTCTTTGTTTATTATTTTTGTATAAATAAACGACAGGTGCTGTCTGTGTTATTTCAGGAATGTAGAGTACATTTGGTTAATTTTGCATTATTACGTGTAAAATTCGCGTATATTTGTTGTTCAACTTTGCGATTAATATTCAATAAAATAATGTCTACGATTTCTGAAGTGTTTATAAATTGTTTATCAAAAATATCAGGAGTTAAATAGATACGATAATATATAATTATTAGACACAATTCCGTAGTAATTTCATACTAAATTGACGAACTAGAAATTTTTTTTACACTGGCTCGACAAAGAGGCTACAGTGCACCTAATTGTAAGTACAGTGTAGTCCAAAATGAAAGTGACTGTCAAAGGATGAAAATCCGTTGATAGTCTCCGTCGTCATGTCGGCCCACATATATCACGACTAAAGGTCTCTAGGTATAAGAGTTACTGGATATACACAAGCTGATCCCGAAACGCGACAAGCCAAAGCGAGTTACTATGACTGTCTTTACACTTGTATACTGAGGTTAAGACCTAGTTCGTGCAATCACTCTACCACCATATAACACATAAAAGATAAAAATATTGTTTTATATATGCAATTACTAAATACGTAGAAGTTTCATCTGGATTCATGTGAAAAAACATAGTATCTATAATTCATTGATACTCGTTATGTTCTATCGAGTTTTTTGTTGAAAACATCAGCATTTATGACAACATATAGTAGTAATAAGAAACTTCTTCCTTCATCATAAGCCTGACTCTATCTACATTTATTTATAGATTTTAAAGAGCTCCGAGAATTGTATGTAATCGTTATAAGTCCTTGAATACAAAGCACGCGCTCTATTAACTGTCCACGAAAACGCTACGCGAGCTCTCCCTTTTTTTGGTTACTTATAGTAACCACCCGCACGCGAATGATTATAATACCTTGATGGGCAATGGTCTTCGGATAGGTATTATTTTATATTAAAATCGCCCGAAGTAAATCAATACGTGAGCCTCAAAGCATTATTGAAATAAATTCTGTTTCTTCACGACGCGTCGCAGCATTATGCGTTGATATAACGTATGTTTATGGCTCATTGTTCTCTCTCGATATTATACTTAGCAGTGCATTAAATATTTTATTGAGTAACGCTTTCGAGACGCGAGACAAAGGTCAATCTCGTAAGTTTTAAAATAAAAAAGATCCGTTGGCGTGTTATTTATATTAAAGTAGAGCAAAAAGGCGATCCACACTTTATTTCTTATTGTTTCAAAATTGTTATTATAATCCCTGGAATTAAAAAATACATGGAAATATAATCTAGTAAAAAAATGAGCGGATAAAAGCGAATTAATATATTTTCCATGTTTTCGTAACCTAATTTCATGTTATTATGCTCTATCATGTTTTTCTTTCATTGAATACCACTGCTTGAAATAACTACGAATCAGAAATATCATACTATAATTTAAAATCAAGACGTGATCAAACCGTGACAACTCGTTCCAGATTGTTAAAATGTCATGTTGTTCTATTTAAGAACATATTATCGGCTTCACTTGTCCCGTGCTTATGTGGTATCTTTATAATTCCTAATTCTATATATAATCTATGGTAGCTGTGTTATAATACACGATGGTGCGAAAGTTCGTAGATTCGAATCTTGGCACATACGTCTGGGTTTTCCTAGAATAAGTACGGAATTAGCCACCACATACTCATCGATGATGAAAAGAATTGCCAGGAAATCCGAATAGTATCTAATAAAAATATGTGTAAGTGCTTTGAGTACGTTTATTAGCCGCGCTACTAATCATTTTGGGCACGGCATATAAGCGCAAAGTTGAGACAATAACTAATGATTCTCTGCTCACCCTGGCAGGGAAATAGCGTGACGATATACTACTATTATATGTAACTATATACTCTATATTTACAGGTTACTGTTAATGTAATATACTCTTATTGTATTTCTCATTTTTGTTTACTATTGAAGATTTTATTATTATACAAAAAGGTTACTTTTAACAACATAACACTGGATTATAAATATATTGATTTTTTTTTATAACTTATAGGCGAACGCTTGACCTCAATCACACCTGGTGGAAGGTGAAGATGAGTCCGATGATGAACCGGGTCCGCCTAACAAATGCCTATTTACTCTTCTTTTAAAGACTCCCAGGTAATAAGATCGCGGAAATATGGCCGCTGGTAGCATATTCCACTCCTTAGCTGTTCGCATGATGAATGTAGAAGCGAATCTTCTCGTGCGGATATAAGGAACATCCACCACATACGGATGGTATCCGACACGATGTCTTTATAAGGAACATCCACCACATACGGATGGTATCCGACACGATGTCTTGTGGTTTTGTGGTGGAATGGGGCTGGTGGAATCAAAGAATGTAGTCCCTGAGAACACTTTCCACCGTGCAACCGGTAAAAGACCGCGAGGCAGGCAACTCTACGTCGATGCTCGATCCTTTGCATTTTAATTTTTGACAAAGAGTTGTTGCCAACAAGTCTACGAGCTCTACGATGAATCGAGTCCAAAGCCGCCAATTGATATTAAAACAAAACAACAATACAATATATATAAATACAATTTATATAAATATTACCATAAACAGAAGTGACACTGGATATATTTTAATAACCTGTAAAACTAATTGTATTAGGTACGAAGGCTAGACATCCCTGGGTGTCGAGGAAGCTGGTTCGCCCTTAGCCCCGGCTGGCGAGAGAAGAAAAACCCGGTGGTTTTAGCTGATAAGTACGGCACACCGGTATGCCGCGGCCGCTTTGAAGGTCCACGAAGATTACCTCCGGTTTATCAAAAAAAGTACGATCACACTAATTTATTAATATTTTTTTAAAGCAATGGAAAAAAAACGTAACACTAAAACTTAATATAATGGACAAATAAATAAAATATACATAACTTATCTCGTAATAAAAAATGTATAACGATATGTGAAGATAATATTTTATATAATATCAAGTAGTTACGTGCATTTGAATCACAAAATCACTAATTGGGTGTTACATGTTACCGCTTTATCTAGATTTTAATTAATTTACAGTCGTAAATCAATCCTTGTATTGATTAGCAAAATTAAATACCGCAAAAAAGAATTCATCCATACGTAATGAAGACATCATTCATAGAATTCTGTTTAAATTGTCGTTTTCTATTATCGTCAAACGAGATTTGCGTTATTCAACATAATATATTCCTTGAGACTCTTAAACTAGTTTTAAAACGCTTTCTTAAGTGTTATAATAAATTAAATACTTTACATTCTCTCTGAACATCCTTAATAAGTAAATAAATATAGCCGTTGGATTGGGCCATTAAATTAATTTTCTTAAAAGCCATTTGCATTTGTCTTAATAGCTTACTGAAATGGACTAAGCTTTGAAATAAAGAATAGATACATTCATTTTTAATACAACAATGTATTTAAGTAATAATCATAGATGGGCAAAATGTATTCAGATTAATGAAAATGATTAATGATTACATTTTACGTTTTTTACCATTAATATGACTGCATTCTGCTCATTTATGTTCTAAACACTACAGAATCCCAGACTGTATACACATTTATCATTTCTTAATATTTTAAATGGATTTAATCAATGATTACAGACCAAGAAAATTAAAATTACGACAGCATTTTGTAATCGTTGATCATTTAATCAGATTACATTTTGCCCATCTCTGGTAATAATATATGTAACGTTATAAGTGGGCTGTGATGGCCTAGTGGGTAAGAGGCGCTGGCTACAACATATTTGGCAGCGCCGTCCCCGCCTGCCCGCCGGCCTAAAAGAACAGGGCGCCGCAGAGCGGCGTTTCTCAGGAACGTCCGACTCTAGCGGCGACACCGGGCGGCACGCTTGAGGGAGTGTGTCCTCCAACAAGGGTGCGAGCGGCGCGCGATGTGTTCCCGCGTGCCGCTCTACAACACAGAGGCACGAGAGGGGTGGCTCTATACACCACCCCTCCCTAAACGAGTAGAGGCCTTCTCACGGCCGCACGCCCAGCCGGTCATTGAGGATGAGACCCCAGTCGTGCCCTCGATGCCAGTAGGCGGAAGGTGGAACACCCCGGGGGCTTTAGTCGGAGCAAGCCCGACACACCGGGGGTGGCCCTCACCTCTCCCCGAGGTCCGTTAGGGATTTCCCCCGGGTTACAAAAAAAAAGGCCTAGTGGGTAAGATACTGGGTCGTGACCACTCAGGGTGGGGGCCCTGAACGACTGGTTAGCGACCCTTGAGAAGTAGGCAGAGCATTGTGACGTGCTCTGCCTAAATACAATGAGCAGTGTCGGGGAAGATATCTTCCTCGGAGTTTGTGCCCAGCGGGCGCGGCGCGACGGGACTGTGGCGAATTGATTACAGGACCCACGGACCTTGTCAATGCGCAGAAGAAGTCACCTTGGGGTTTTTAGTCGGTACAAGTCCGACACACCTCGGTTTCGCGCAACTCCCAGTGCGACCGAAACGGTCCCATGAGGATTTTCCCCAAGTAAAAAAAAAAGTGGGTAAGAGACTGGTATCCAAGCGCGGCATCACTATTTTTTTTTTCGAAATGACATTTTTGTTGACCGGGAAAAGTCTTCACAACTGAACCAGCGGGCGGCTACGCGAATCGACGTCGGTTCATATCCTGGCACGTACCTCTGGCATTTTCTAGATTAAATACGGACTTAGATACCACATCTTCACCGGTGAAAGAAAATATCGTGAGGAAGCCCGTATAGCGTCTAATAAAAATGTCATGTGTAATAGTTTATTTTAGTATCACTTGTATTTACTATTTAAGCTATATGTATTTTGTTGTTTATCGATAATTATTATCTTATAGATGTAACACGACCGGGGCCCTTCACGAAAATCAGCGCTGCAGACTTCCTCTGTGGCTTTAGGCTGATGAAGGGCCGATTTTCGCCATGTTTATATGTTCTATATTTTCTTTTGTTTTTGTGTGTTGTTTGTATTGCTACATTTAAATTTCAGTATATATTTGTGGCGAAATAAATACTTTTTCTTTTTTTTTTCATGTGTAAGTGCCCTGAGAACGGCGATCAGATAACTTACGGTCACATTGGGCACGACATATAAACGTGAAGTGGATACAGTCACTTATATATCTCTACTTACTCCGAAAGGAATATAGTGTGCTGATATATTGTTATTATTATCTATGAAAGTAAACGACAGAAGTTGTAGCAACCGAAAGCAAAGAACTAAATTTATTCGTAAGCTAAACTAAAAAGTTGGAGTAAACAGTTTTCAAGCGATATATAAAATGCAAAGTAATGGAGCCGCAAAGTAGGGTATCGCCACTTAACAACTGCAAAAGTTTCCCTTTATCCGTTACATTTTTATTCCATTTACACAGGAAAATCGCTGAACTATTTCCATCGTAAAAAACGGTTAACAGCGTTTTGTCGTATTCATAATTAGACCACACGCGATCGTTACAAGGAGGTAGAGGAATTTAAATTCCTACTGGCTGGGGAAAGAATTCAAACTGCACCACGATACTTGAGTTTCATTAGAAGAAAAAAATGTCTTTAAACTGTACGCTATGCGATGGACTGTGTTTCTGGAAAAGTTTAGCTCGTAAGCAAGCGAAACAAACGGTTGCAATTTACGATGTGTTACATAAAAGTCACGTTCTTAATTCACCACTTGGGTGGGCCAGTTTGAGAAACCATTAGCTTTTTGTTAGGGTTTAATGGTAAGCAGTAATAGGAACATCAACTTTACTTGTTTTGTCAGTTGTAGTGCAAAATAAAATGCGCTCGCTCCTTTAATAAAACAGCAGATTAAAAGTTTCTTGTAGTGATTTAGATTGGGGAGCACTCGCCGTCTGAAACACGAGTGTCTGAAGAGTTATTGAACCTTGTTCCACCTCTTCCCATACAAGAAGTAAGTGCGCAGGTTTGCAAAGTCACGGCTATACGGTAACTCATATTTCGTCTAGTACTAAGAAGTTTTCTTACTTTTGTCGACTTGTCGAGCTGTGGACTGTACTTTTTTTTTACACTGGCTCGACATAGTGACTACAGAGTACCTGATAGTAAGTACAGTGTTGTCCAAAAACGAAAGCGACTATCAAAGGATAAAAATCCATTGATAGTCTACATCGTCATGTCGGCCCACATATACCACGACTGAAGGTCTCTAAACTAAACTGGTCACTATGACGGGCTTTACACCCATGTACTGTGGTCGCGATCCAGACGGGCACCGACGCCCTACCACCTCGCTGCTGCTCGTTTAGCACCACCCAGGAGTCACGTGTAGGGAAACTAGGGTAAAGCCTACGGACGCGAGCAGCTTCGACTCCCAAATAGCTTAGCTTTTTATTAGTGACCCTGTGGAGACGAAGATTCCGGATTCAAATCGAGATACCGGGAAATTCTACGACGAATTCATTGTCGCGAGTCTTGAATATAAGTATGTATATTATTATTTACTACCCATATTACAGACTAGCTTTTGCCCTCGGCTTCGCTCGCGTTAAGAAGTATTATTTATTTACTTATTTATTTATTTATAAGTACACTTACATAGACTACATTAACACAAAACTATATAAAACATGAAGAGGATACATTATAAATGCGACTATATTTATAAGTGTAGACTACATGCACAGAAGAAAAGAAAAATAAAAATACGAGTAACACAAAAAGATATAAACTACTATAATCAGAAAATTTTTATAACAGAAAAAAAAATCAATAATCTATGGAACAATCTTCTCAAATAACATCCTTTTTTTTTAATTTGCATATAATTTCGTTAAATATGTCGAGATCTATTTTAATTAATTAGATATAGTTTTTGTGGCTTTACTTTTGTTTAGCGTGTGTAAAAAATTAGGGCCTAATCTGTCATTAGGCGCTAAAACTATCAAGCTATTTTATCCCCTTGGAGGTGGAATTCAACAAAATCCTTTCTTAGCGGATGCCTACGTCATAACATCTACCTGCATGCCAAATTTCAGCCCGATCCGTCCAGTGGTTTCGGCTGTGCGTTGATAGATCACTATGTCAGTCAGTCAGTCAGCCAGTCAGTCACCTTTGAGTTATATATATTTAGATTACAGACTTATATGAAACTAGCTCCAAACATTTTGTGTGTGAGAGCATAAATATTATTTTAAATACTAATATTTTAGAGTGAGGTCAAACAAATAATTTTTTGAGCTTTGAGTCATGTAAAATGGGGCCAGTAGTTTACTTTTTACGTCGGCAGGCAACTCATTTTGCATCGCGGTGTGTCACAAACAGAATTTTCTGAAATCGAATGAAGCGGAAATGGCGTCACACAACTTGAAGAAAATACGTTCGTTTGGCTCCAACTTTAATCTATACTAATATTATAAAGCTGAAGAGTTTGTTTGTTTGTTTGTTTGTTTGTTTGTTTGAACGCGCTAATCACAGGAACTACTGGTTCGAATTGAAAAATTATTTTTGTGTTGAATACCCCACTTATCGAGGAAGGCTTTAGGCTATATAACATCGCGATGCAACTATTAGGAGCGAAGAAATAATGGAAAATGTGAAAAAAACGGGGAAAATTATTCATCCTTGAGGGCTTCCATTGCGTGCGCTGCGAAAACAGTTCAAGATACCAAAAATATATGTATGAAAGAATTATTCCTCTTGAAATGATCTAAAAAAATGTCCGCGACAGTATATGTCTACCTTTTAAGATTAAGTCAGTAGAACCGTATTTATGGTGATCAAATTTGGTCGAAATTAATGCATTATTTGTTAAGAGTTGTATCAACGTAATAATATTAACCTTTATCCAAATAAATGTGTTGTTGATTAAGAGTATTTAATTGTGACTAAAATTGTCTTTGACAGCACTTAATTTCAATGAACATCTTAGAAGATATTACAAAACCTTATATAGCAAAACAACGTTTGCCGGATCAGCTAGTCATACAATAAATTTCATCAGAAAAGAGAAAATGAAAATCTTACGGAACGAAAAAGTAACATAAGCATTGACTATTATAATACAAAGTGTGGAAACTTAAGAATCTGTCTCAGAGCCGCTGAGTAAAGAATGCACTAAGGCGCTGAAGCGCCGTACTCTTGTCTTGTAGTTTCGCGAGTGTCTCCAGACACGAGTACCCTTGAAACACATTGTGATTGTCGTATATAGGGTTGCCATCTGTTCGATTTTAGCAGGACATTGCCAAATTTTTTTGTTCAATATTTATGTGTCCCGCCTGTTCGCCTGGTTTTCGGCAGGCATTTTGATGAACTTAATAAGTATAAATATTATTACTATTTGTTTGTAGTTATAACTGAATAATGCTGTATTTAAAATTCGGTTAATAATAAATTGTAACACTACATGTCAGTTATCTAAACTAACATTTTTGTCCAGCTTTAAAGCCGTAATCAAAGAATTTTTTAAATTATATTTATAGTTATTATATTTTCGATGTTTCATAAGCTAAACAAAAAAAACAAACAAACATTATATATTAACGTATCTAAATAGTACCAATATCAAACAATAGGTAATCTAGTTATCTCTCTGAGGTCGATCTTGTTATTCTCCTATGACCTTTATATAAAATATATAGTCAATTTGTGTTTTAAGTCGTTTTTAAATATAAGGAGCGTCTTTGAAATTAGGCGAATGTCCAGCTTTTAGAATAAAACATTCTGTCTAAAATGGCTCAGAGTCCGGCAATTTGTGTTTTAGAAAATGGCAACATTAGTCGTATAAAGATGTTAGTAACTTAGTTATTTTTAATTCAATTTATGTTTTATATATAATACATATTACATTGGGCAGTATATCAACAAGGATACTTCTATTAAAATGAACTTTTAAAAAACACAACAAAGTCCATTCCAAAATTTAGTGAAAAAAAAATAAAATTCGCATGAATAGTTACAAAGATTATCTCCTACATACAAACGACAGTTCTCTTTATATAATATTATTATAGAGATATATATATATATATATATATATATATATATATATATATATATATATATATATATAGGATAGATATACAATGAAAATTCCAGCTTTCGATGCGTTAATTATAAGAAACAATAGCGCTGCTTATTTTTAAAAGACACGGTAAATAAAGCAATGCAGCACCTTTTAAGAATTTTTCCTAGGGCTTTCGTTTAAAACTGAACAGTTGTTCAAATAAAAACTGCAATAAATAGGCTTCCTTCGACAGGTATACACGTAACTCCACTTACGTGCGCCGGAGTGCCGTGTTGGATCGCAGGCAGCCATTCGCGGTATTTAAATTGCTCGCCGAATATTCAAGTCTCACTTATTTTTCGACCTATTAGGCTAATTTCATGAAAATAAGCATGATATGTCCAAATTTTACATAAAATTAACAAACATAACATTTACATATAATTACATACATTAGCTTAGGCCCAAGCAAAGCTTGGACTTGTAAATACTATGGTACTAGACATAGATATACATACATAATTATATTCAAATATACATACAACACTCGAAACAAATACCTTCATGACGTATACCATATATGTATTGGATATTCCTTATATCCGCATTAAAAGATTCGTTTCCACATACATAATGCGAGCTGCTAAGGAGTGGAATATGCTTCCAACGAGCATATTTTCACGATTTTACAAATTGGGAGCCTTTAAGAGAAGAGAAAATTGGCATTAGTTGGGTGGACGCTATCTATAGTCGGTGTCATTTTCAGCTTCCACCAGTTGTGATTGAAGTCAAGTGTCCACTTTTTTTTTGTTAACCCTGTGGAAATCCCTACGGACCGTCAGGGTATGTGGTGAGGGCCACTCCCCCCCGGTGTGTCGGATCTGCCCCGACTAAAACCACCGGGGTGCCAGCACTGCCTCTCCTCGCCTTCGCCGAGCCTGGGAATCCAGATACTTCCGAGGGCTCGGCGAGCGTTGGCTTATGGGCAGGTCTCCTCTCTTGAAGAGGGATTTCAACCCCTCCTTACCTCACTATGGGAAGTAAAGTGTCTACTTGCAAATCATAAAAAAAAAATAATCTGCTTATTACAGAAAGGTTTGTTGGCACCAGGAGCTGAAAAGGTTTTTTGTTTAAATAACATCCTAAAATCGTTATGTAGTTATTTGTATTATAAAGTTATCAATTTAGATACTTTATGTGAGTAATATCAATGTGTATTTTAGATATGTACACTGAAGAAAATGTTCGGGAAGTGAGTTGGATTTAAAAAGTGCCACAATACTGTTGACTCAACTCTTTTGTTTCCGGGCAACGCCTACAAATCCGTATCTTGGAAGCATTTATTAAAGTGCTGCGAGTGGTATGGTTCCCAGCTTCTATAAGCCATTTTGTCCGTCTCCCAAAAGCGTTTTGCACTCTTTCATCCTATAAAGGCAATGCGGTTTAAACAGATTTGGTAAAATATAGTGATTTACTAAATTCCTTAAGTTTTTGTCAATCTACGTACTCTGCAACTATAGAATTCACGAATTTCGCCACACATTTTTTATCGAACGATTAAAATTTGCCTTCTTAATGGCAATTCTGTTTGACCATAATTGACTAAATTCAAATACCAATGTTACACTAGTGTCCGACATTTGGTCGTCAGTAATTGACTGTAAGTTGCTGGTGACTGATATCAACCATGAAAAAGTTTAGTTGCAGGCAATCGCCCCCTTATTAAGGTGTTTTTACCTTGAATTGCTTCGTAGACAGATTTATATGTATATGCTCTTACAGCAATTCTCGAATTGATTTGCTTATTAATTCGAAGCCCGCACGTAAATCACATTCGACTCAACATTTTCGAAGGATCTAGTTACTTGGGATTTCAATCAACAATGTAAGGGGAAAAGCGGATGCGGGATTATGAGACTATTTGTGAAGCGATTAGCTACATGGCGAAAATCTACCCACGTAACTCCTCCCTAAGCTTGCGTCCATGTCCAAAAATCAATGAAATTTTCTTATATGATGCAGTAAAAATTGAAAATGGGAGTGATTTCTAGTCCATTTACAGTTTGTATGATAAATGTTTAAGCTTAGAAATCGGGCACTTATCTCTGACACTTTTCGAAATGATCTTTTGTTCCACATGCTAGAAATGCCCCTGAGTAAAAATATTTCATTCTTGTGTCTATTTTGTGTAAAACTGAAACTACAGCAACTGATTTAACAAACAACTATTTGTAAATAAAATCTTAATTCTTCAAACCAACTGTTACGTATTAGTCAAACTTCTTGAAATATTAAATGTGTAAATATATTCTACAGGACATATAATTGATTCTTGACTCTGCTACTTACAAATGTCATTGTTGTTGATATTTGCATTTTGGTACATTTTGTTATCCGAATGTTAGAATAATTTTTGGTTAAAAAGAATCTACGTTTTTTCATGTGTCCTGAGAACCACATTTAGCTGCGCTTCTGGTCGCGTTGGACACAAAGTATAAGAGAAAAATAGATCTATTAAGGCACCTCTGCATACCCAAACAGGATATATTATGAGAATATATTATGATTTACTTAGTTTTGATGTGCAAAAAGAAAAATATTTCTTTTAGTTAATGTAGACAGAATGCAATATTAAATTTATTGTAAATTGTCATTTAAAAATAATTTTAACTTTTTGTTTTGTCCCTTTCAAATTGAAACACATATACTATTTCTACAAACAAATAAGATGAAGTAAACATTACTGGGAATTGATATAAATCGCTTCGGCTCGATCTGTCTTCTTTAACTCCATTTACCATTAGGTTACGTTTGAATGGAATCTATCTTTATTTGCTATTGAATAAATATCTTGTTACTATAGAATGCCATGGAAACGTATTTACTAGATTCACTTTTAGTACTTCTATTAAAATTTATTGAAGTTTTATAATCTGGACTACAACTAGACTCGTATTTTTATTTGATGTTTCAGGCAGGTAGTCATGATCGAATCTAGGGTCGACTCGAGAAATGCAAGTTCCATATAATGCCAACAAAGCCAAATGAAACATTGCTCATTGGATTTTGTTTGAATGACAGAAATACAGTACAATTTTTATATAGGGCTGTCACGTTTATCCTACCTCAAACTGGTGTCAATGTATGAGGAGAATATAACTAATTACAAGAGTAGACTCTGCCGCATTCGAGTTTGGATTACAAATACCAGCCTTGACGTTCAGGTATCAGGTATCAGGTTCACACGGGCTCATTTTCCGCAACTCGACGTCTGAGTGCGCCTATTTTGCGTGAAAAGCGGGCCAGGGTGATTTCAATCATCCCAGCCCAGCTCCTTCAGGAAATCAGCCAGCCGCCTGATGTTGCTGGTTGCTTCCGGAAGGTTCCTCGGTATGCCGAGGTGTTGTGGCCGGTACACTGCCAGTTCACTGCACTCGAGGAGCATGTGTCTGGCTGTCTCCTCTTCTCTCATGCATGCTCTGCACAGAGTAGTTTCTGTGACGCCTAAATGGAAAAGATGTCTATTAAAATAACCGAGTCCTGTTATAGCTCCGGTGACTTTACGTATCTGTAATCTACTGAGATGCAGGATAGCTTTAGAAACCTTTGGATTCGCTCGAGGTAAGGCCTCCTTAGCTTGTCTGCATCCTACTAAGTCGTTCCAGTCTGAATCCTTCAGACGTCTTATTTTTTGACAAATTTCGTATTTGAACCAGCTGCAGGGTAGTGGAATAATCGGCTCAGGTCCGAATATTCTTGTATCAGATCCTCTTCTTGCCAGCTCATCTGCAGCATCATTGCCGCGTGATCCGCTGTGTCCTTTAATCCATTGAAGGGTTGTAGCGTTGTAGCGTTGTTGTTTAGACATACCTGAGCCTTGACGTTATTAATGTTGCTTATTGTTTCATTGCTATGTATGGATTTAGGCACCACATGCTACATAGTAAAGGAAAACATCGTGCGGAAATTCGCATGGCATTTAATACAAAAGTCATGTGTAAGTGCCCATATAACGACGATCGGTAGTGTTGTTAGTCATGTGGGGTACTTCATATAAGCGTGAAGTGGATTCAATCAATAATATATCTCTGCTCATCCTGAAAGGGCTATAGCGTGACATCATATTATTACTATTGTCTTAATAATAAATTTTAAAATATTATCTCAGACAATTATTGATAAAATCTGAGCTTATTTTTTTTCATTTCTGAATAAGAAATGTCCCCAATTAAAGCTACCAGAAATCTAGCTGAGTCTAAACAATAATTCATTCCATTAAGTTTTCTATTAATACAACGACAAAAGGTAAGAAAAATTGTTATAGATATGGATTTATATTGTTATTGCCTCTGAGATGCAGTTACTCGATAAGTTAGCCCTACAAGATAATGAACTAATTTACCGATCAGTCAATTTAACTTTAACAGGTCTTATGCGAGAATTAACTTATTATACTTACGCACCATGGCCACAAACAGACTGAAAGCACCGCGGAGATTTTCTCCGGGGCGGGAAGTTACTTCCTCTACCCGCTTTTGTTTTTGATAATTTGAATAGTTACGGCCCACAATACTCACAGTATCAGGATTTTTACAAGGTGACATAAAAAAAAAGGATTAAGGCTAAGATTTATAGACACTATTTCGACTTTGGTTATCAAGTTCGTTTTAACAAATTAATTTTAACAAGTTAATTAGTTTTAACAAGTTAATTCGTTTTGACAAAAAATATATAAGATGAACTTGAGTATAGCCATAGAATTCGGAAAGCCAAGTCCATGTTTACAAAATCGGTGACTTATCAAATCCTTTGACATTCATTCAATAATATAAATTGTAATGTATTAGTAAATTCTAAGCTACCTTAAAGTAACGTCTATAAATTGAAATTTATAGACGCTTAACGTTTTTATTTATTTTTTATTTTATTTTATTTATTATTTGAGGCTGAAGCCTTAACTTTTTAATCACTGGGTTCCACGCCTGGGTAACTCTGTGGCATTTTAGTCTGCTTATGAAAATTACCTGTATAACCAGGTCAAAACGTCGAGCTATAATTAAAAGTAAGTTAATTCGCGCATAAGACTCTATAAATGTAAATAATTAGTACAAAACGTGAAAGTTTTAAACGTACAATTTAAATTTCGTCAAAGATCAGTAACCTTTAAATACATTTTATTCCAGAGTTCTCACACCGTTATCTTTCATCTAAGACTGACATTCAAGTGTTGAAATAACACCTAATTAAATATTTAAACTATTTTAAACAACACAAAACAAATATTTATGAAGTTACGAACGCACTACTTAATAAGGGATTATCTTCCTTCATTGTCAGTCAAAGAACATGTTAAAATTTTACGTCAAATAACTTGTGGCTTGGGTGTGAACTAACTGGAACAATGTGGTACATTTTATTATTGTTAATATTTAATTTTGTGTTTCATATCGTTAGATTTAATTATAAATCTGAATATGTAGTCTTCAAATATTAATTTCAATTCAGACATTTCCCCTTTATTAAATAGATTTCTAAGAATATATGACGATGATTAAAAACAGAATCATGAAATGTATTTATACTTGTTTCACACAGTGTTTACACTGCACCTGATAAAAAGTAGTTTAGTCCAAAATCAGCAACGATAGCCGATGGATGAAAATTCGTAGACTGTAGCCATCGCTATGTCGACCTATATATCAAGACAGAACGTCTCTAGGTATACATATAAACAACTGGATATAAATGATCCCAGTACGTAACAGGCTGAAACGAATTACTGTGATGGTCTTTACACTTGTGTACTGTGGTCACGACCCAATTCAGGCAATCACCTTACCACCTCAATATTTTACAAAACCATTAAGCGTAAATTGTTGCTTCATATTGGTAACAAAATGTAAGATGTTAAGTAAATTGGTAGATTAACGAATTAGATTTTATGTCAGGGCAGGACAAAATGCATAAAATAATTTGTTTTACACGTACCGACATATTTTTATTATTACTTTTTATTCCTATTTTTTATAAATTCCTCAATATGTAATAGGTATCACGGTTACAATTTACGAATCGGTGCGCCTAATCTATCGGAATATTATTTAGCAGTTAATTGCTAAAGTTAACAATTAATCATGAATATGCAATACATTCAAAGCCATTGCAATTAATTTTAATATGTATTTTATCTGGCTTAATGTTATTTGAATGTACTTAAATATTAAATGTAATATGACCGATTATTTTGATATGCTCGAGCGTTAATCTATAATATGTTTTAGTGTGGAAAACAACTTTATTCAGTGTGACAGTAGTTAAATTAATTTACGCTATAAACATTAGAAATTTTGGAGGACAGGTTCACGATGTATCGTGTTAAGAGTGTTCGAGCTGCGGAACGCGTGGAGCTAACGAAAAATCCAGAGCGCGACCGCTTCAAAAGATGAATTCTCCGATGGGGACGATAACCTTCTAACGTGGAGCATTCGATGCGTCCTTGTTCTATAAATAACGGAAAATTCACGTCTCAATACCGAAAATCACTTAAAACTTACATTACCTGTTACAAAATAAAAATACCTTCATTCGTGTCTTAATTATAAGAATTGTGTGATAACATTTATAATAACTAAGGCAATCAAGAGTTAGTCGTAACGATATCGTGCACAAATAATCGTCTCCATGTGAATCAAATCCATCGTGTAATCTTTGCTCTGATCAAATTAACTTACGCGCTCGCTCCCCACGGTTTATTTGAGGATAATGAGTGGTATTAAGTAAGCAGGAAACATTCCTGTACTGCTTGCATGAAATTACTTTAAAGCTTTAATTGGATTTTTGTCTGTTTTTATAACACAATTGTTGTCACAATTTTCATTATCATAATTTTTTTGACCCCATGGATATCCTTATAGATTGTCGAGGCTGCTGTGACGAACTCTTACCGACTCTAAAACTACAACTGTGTTCCTTTTACTCGTCTGCCGGAGCAAAAGGTACGCCCACGCCAACTTCTTCGCCTCCCGACTCCATTATCATACTAATACAGCAAACTAGCTATACTGGACCTGATAATAACGACATCGACTGCCAAGAGATGAGATTTATTTGATTGTCGCCTTTGTCTCCCTGCGATGTAAGGACTTGTAGTA
Organism: Automeris io; assembly: GCA_036320925.1. Classification (NCBI taxonomy): domain Eukaryota; kingdom Metazoa; phylum Arthropoda; class Insecta; order Lepidoptera; family Saturniidae; genus Automeris; species Automeris io. The sequence continues at coordinate 2,265,312 of JAUDJH010000025.1, read as the reverse complement.
TATTAACTGATGAGAGTTTACCCAGAAGCTAATGACGAACTTTGTACCCATGTACTATGGTCGAGATCTACTCGGTTTCTACTGTCTCACTGCTGTTCGTTTAGCACCATGTAAAGAAGAACTATCAAATACGAGCATATCCTGAAACACTATATGACGAACATTACCACCTAATTGCTTTGAGTTTAGCACTATTTGAAGGCTATGTGTAGAGAATCAGGAGTTAAGTGATGAATATCCCATTAATAGCATTTTTTCCCTCTGTTTATATAGTGGTTGCGTTATTTTACCTCTCGATCGCACATGGGGATGACGACCGAGGCTTATAGGAATCGTGATGGCTAGAGACCTTAAGATGTCTTCTGCTCATTGGTGGGAACTGGTATACCTGTAATCAATTCTCCAAAGTTCCACCGTAGAGAATGCTATCTTAGTTTACAACTTATAAACCATAATATAAAAAACTTAAAATTTTCAGTCCTTTTTATTTATCTAACTGAAGGTTTGGTTTCAGCTACCTTCAGTCCAAAAGCAACAGTCGTTAGAACATATGAATAGGACGATATTTTAGCAAAAGCCGAAAGTTTAAACAAGCGTGGATCTAAAACTGATTTTATTGTGATTTTTTTACTCTAGCTGGACAAAGTGACTACAGTGCACCTGATGGTAAGTACAGTGTAGTCAAACAATATAAGCGACTATCAAAGAATGAAAGTCCGTTGATAGTCTCCGTCGTCATGTCGGCCCACATACACCACGACTGAAGGTCTCTAGGTATACGAGTTACTAGATATATCCAAGCTGATCCCGAAACGCGACAGGCCAAGGCGAGTCACTATGGTGGTCTTTACACTTGTTTACTGTGGTCATGACCTAGTTCGAGCAATCACCCTACCATCAAAGTATGATTGATATGATTAATGATTGTTATATATTCCGCCCAATTGTAAGCTTATGTTGATTCTAAATAAATAACATCCGTAGTTTATCAAAATTCATGTAAAATAGACAGGCTTACATGTTGAGTTGCGAAAAATGAGCCAATTTGAACCTAATAGCTGATACCTTCTAACTTATCAAAAGTGAGTTAAAGACATTATATTATAGACGAAGCTTTGGTCGAAAATTAGTGTTTGTGCAAATTATTATTATAACACGTATAGTCGAGTAAAACATCGCAATACATTACTCAGTAACCCCCAAAAATAACATCGTCACCGGTGTCACCAAACCTCCACAATTCAACGAACTATAAAGTGGGAGTAGTAACCCGTCCGCCATTCAACACTCGCATCGGCCCGTTGATTGCATCGCGCGTACGTCGATTTATAACGGCAATTAGTCAGAGACGCGTGTGGTGCACGACAACTGACAAATCGCAGCTGACTGCCACTGCCACACGTGGGTGGTGCCGCCGATATGTAATACTGTTCACCGTTACAAATCGCTTTTAATATTCTTTCATGAACATTCTTGTTAGCAGTAGCTTACATTTTATATAACAAACGGTGTCTATCAGACAGTTCACCGAGTAAAAAAGAAAAAAGGGAAGAATAAAGAAAGAAATAGAGTAAGAACGAAAGAAATGTTTAATCAAAAGCAGCCACAAAACAAGGTAATAAAATAAATCCAACTAAATAAAAGAAAGAAAACTAAAGCATAAAAACTTAGAAGAAAGTAAAATATAGGGCGCTGTTGATAAACATGTTATCGCAATCAGTATTGCAAAGTCTAGCCTCTATAGCGCTGGTATTCTGAGAGAGCAATTAGAACGACAACCTCACTTTATCGCCATGGCCACAAAATAAGCAGAACACAATAATATCCTCTTATCCCGTTCCTTTACGAAACCATATAATTAAGATCAATTAAATCTATAATCTGTAAGTATCCTTAATTCCTTTATAACAGGCTCATCACAGTTAATATATACGAATAGTGTGTAGTTTATTATTAACCATTTATTGAAATAATTTATGTGTTTAATTTTTGTGTTATATGTTTTATGACTCTATAAAATCATAATATCTAGGTAGTAACTGCACTAGTTATTTTAATACGTAGATTTGTTTCCACACTTTAAGTATCAATTACAAAACAAACGATAAATATGAAATGGCTAATATTGATGGATACAAAACAAGTTCCTTATCTTAATCTGTATTCTTACTGCTAAATGATACAGCAGTAATTAATGTTAAGATTTATCAAAAGCCTCTGTATGAAATTGTTTTCGCATGCAATCAAAGAAACAATTTGCATAATTACACTGGTAAGGGTTACTATCCCAGGACGAACCTAATTATTGGTTACTACAATTGGTTGGTATTCATTAATTCATAATTGTTATTAATTATTTTCAATACCACATGAATGATATTTATAATAGCATGAATATAACTTGAGCAGAAGTTTTGTGGCACGATAAATGCTTTTACAGCCAGAACAGTGAGTGCAATTTGATGAAGATGAAAAATATGCAGAGCTATTGGTTTGAAAAATGGTCATCGACTGAATATACAACGACTTTGCTGGTTCAAAAACGTGGAGAAGATAAATGCTAAAACAATGAAGAAAGAGATGTACAATAGGAAATAAAATGGAACTAGAGGCCGAAAGCCGCTGCAACTTACCTACACAAACCAAATAGAATTTTGATGTAGACAAAAGTCAAAATTACACGAAATTAGCAAGAGTGCATGAATGGATAAATAAATGCTTAGGAAGTGTGATACGATTTGAAAAATAAAGAGAAGTTGTTTTCCATTATCTTTGCCTATCCTATTAAGGAATTGGCATGATGAATGAGGTGACATAAATAATTATCATGGCCGCATAGTTTTCATAGTTCATAAGAAATTAATTTTAAGCTTCGTTACAATTCCATAGGAACGTTATATTAAAAGAAAAAAATAAATAAGACGTATCTAAAATATATGTATCTAAATACTGGAAAACATTATATTTAGATACAGAGAAGAAAATTACTATGATTAAGTCTAATTTGGGACAGACACCATTGCAACTTATAATAAGTACATCGACAGCGAAATTATAGAAAGACCGATGTCTATACAAATATATTTCTGTAAGTTTGTCTTAAAGCTCAGAACGCAACTTAGTTTCATTACATACGAGTATTACGTTTATTTTACTGTCAAATAAAAATTAAATATCAGTCAGAATTAGAATAGGTCAGGTTAGATTAGTTTAGGTAGGAGGTTAGAATTGTGTCAGTCAGTAGGATTTGTTGATTATTAACCAGTATACGTAGGTCTAAATAGACGTGGATGTAAGAAATACAATGAAAATGTTGTTACGGTATATTAAATCAAGAAACTAGATACAATAAAAATGCAAATTCAAATCAGATGCACTCTTATTTCAAAGTAAACTGAGCTCAGGGGAGTCAAAGCTAACGAACGTCAGTACAAAAGGTCCCTTGTATAAACAAATAATTGGGTTTTGAGATTCGATTGTGGTATTCCGCTACAAATATAAGTTTGGAGTGGTATTCTACGTGGAAAAAAAAATGTTACAAAGACAAAGGGATTAATTTATTATATTACTTTATTTTAGTAGTAATGAAGTTGAAGCTGTGATATACTGGAACAGTTACAAGCTCCATAAATATTAGTCACGCCAAAAGGCGCAACCCCAGAACATTAAAAAATAAAAATGTAAACGCACTTGATCGCAAACGCCACCTGGCGAACATACATTCATTCCCTACTTCTTAACGTTCTCGCATTTAAGCCAAACATCGCATCGCATTCTTTTTAAAACTTAAAAACATCGCATAGCATCCTTCTTCATTATAATCGCATTAATAATTACGTCAAACTCGCAACACACACAAATCCTCACAAACACCACACTCCACATATTCGCATACAAACATACAACGTGAGTGTTTTGTGAAGGGCCCAAATACCACTGCCTATGGTAAGTACTTTATTTGTCTCAAATTATCGCAATTAACTTTATTTACATATCATCCCGCCTACAAGGGTGCATTTTGTGCAACGGCGTAAGGCAAGACTTATCCCGGCCCGCGTAAATATATAGAAAATATTGTTTGTTTTTTTCTTAATTCCCACCTGAAATAATAATTTATGAACATTTTGTGACATGTTTGGTATTTTACTAGTGCATGAGTTGGTTTCATAAAATTATGAAATGAAATGTAAATATTTATTTCACCAGAAACTACCATAAAACTAGAAATTTAAATGCAGTAACACAAACAACATACAGAAACAAAAGAAAATACAAAAACATATAAACATGGCGAAAATGGGACCTTCATCAGCTTAAAGCCACAGAGGAAGTCTGCAGCGCTGTACTCGAAATAGAAATAGAGTTACAATAGATTTTTCTCGTGTCCGTCGATGCTGTTAAAATTTGGAGCCGGGGCACGTGGGAAAGGCATGTAGGTCTGCTGTAGGCTATAGTAGCCTTTGTTTTCACTATGTTCGAAGGTCTACTGCGTGTTAAGCGCGGCCGCAGGTCTACCCGCTGCCCATAGAGTCAGCGGCGAGACTTGCCCCGTTGCGGGACAAACTATAAGAATAAGCAAGAGGAAGGGCAACATCTAAGCGGCCACTGCGGTGGTCGAAATGGAGCCGCCGAGGCCTTCTTGTCCAACTGGTGGTGTCCTCGTAGGGAGTGTCAGGTGGTCCGTCTGAGGGGACAGCTACTTTGGCTATACTCCAATGTTGTGTGCGTCTTCTCGCGCACCATTTAGCGAAGGAGAGGTGGTGATAACTCTTTCCCCCTCCACCTCTTCCAATATCTTGACGTAGGTCTTAGTGCCTATCGCGCGTGGAGCCATGGATAGCATTCTCCTGTAACCCGGCGCACCCTGCGATATGAGGAATATTCTGGTGGTTTTTCTCAGTAGGGATCTGGTACACCGGAGCTACCGCCCTGACAGTCCATGATGGATTTCCACTGGGTTACCAAGAAAAAGTAAAATAGATGTTCATATTTTATGCTTTTTAATTCTGTTTGCTAAGTAATATTTCTTGATTTAATTAATTTTAAAAAGTTAATGTTATTCATATCTGGAAAAATCTACAGAAACGAAATTCACCACATTGTCTACTATTATATATTCTTCATCTTAACTCAATATAGAAGTGAATATTAAATGGTTTCTATTATTACATCAAGAACTTAGGCTGGAATATAGGTCAAGTAATGTAAATATAACGTCATCTACATCTTTTTACAAGACTTATTCCGTAAAAAGTTGCATATATTTGGAGCAAAGCAAAGTGGGTTCGCATGTATAAAGCGCGTGACTCAATTTCGTCGAAATTCTCCAAAATATTAGAATAAATCTCAGTCCGTGCGGTGGAATGTTGATCTACATCTTTGAATATAATATTGTGTTGTAATTTTATAAAAACAATGTAATATCATTTTTATTTTATGAAATGGATTTGCTTTATGTTGAGATCTAATATCCATTTTATCTAATCTTCAAAACTCAATCAAATTCGTTGTTCTGCATAACAACAACTATTTGGTAGCATGTAGATAGAACGTAAATACGTGGGCAAAATATTTGTAATTTTTGTTAAATTTGTTGGTTCACCATTTTTCCTTTAATTTACAAATGTGAGACTTGGTTCATCAATAAAAACATCCTGTTTTAATTTTGGCTTTTCTAGATTTTCCTTCTGTGTCATGAGTGTCTTCACAAACATGTGTTCCATATATTAAAACCTAAACCTAGAAAAAATACTTTTAAACTATACAAACATGCATCCAATTTGGAAATCACAATTCTTGAAGTAGGAAGCGCTCTCTGGACTACTGTCGGACATAAATGTTAAAAGATATTTGAATTGCTAAAGCATTCATCACCCTGAACGCTACTAATTGGTTAGACTGAACTTTTCATTTTATATATATCGGTCATTTCATTAAACAAAGTTAAAAATTATAGGATAGTATAATATAAAGCGCATTTAAAGATAGCAAAATAAAATTTCACCAAATGTACTTTTTAATTTTTAAACATGGACATTATAAAAGATATCTGTAGTATTTACATAAAATATAAGAATAGATATCAACATTATACTTATCCTAAACATATGAAGATTCGGCCATCGGATGGAAGGAGGTAGTCCTTTTTTTTATCATTATCAAATCGCTTTATATAAACCTCAACGCGGTGTCAGTTAATTAGACTTTATCTCGTTTTATCTCGACGAGAGTCTTCGAGGTGCTAGTAGTTTCGTATTTAGTAAATATTTTCCTTGATGATCGGCCTCTAGAGAAGATAAGCGCGTATTTGTAAGCGTGCGACCGGAATCTCCTACTTTTTCCTATGGTAGTGTGAAAGAAAAAGGATTACCGTTTTAAACTTTATAAACTATTTCGTTTGACATTGATTAAACATCAATTTATGATTAACATCATATTACAGTCTAAAACTAATTTGGAAACATTTGTGAATATTGGCACAATGTACATTCAAGGAAATTGTTTCGTGATACAGTTAAGGTCAGCAGTTGCTATACATTTTATAGGGAATCTGAATTATTCCTTCCAGGACATCGATTACGGTAATAATTATGAATATTTTAGTCTCTAATGCTGTGTATCTGTACTATATTGATCCCTTCCTTGCTGTTTTCTGCGCGTCGACGCAATAAATAGGTGTCAGCTGAAAATCAGCGCTGGGTGGCTCGGCTGGTCACTTAGCATTTGCTGAGCTGACTTCCCTTTGGCGCATTATCACAACACAGGGTATATGCTTTTGTTGTTTTCTGTTTTTATTTACTTATTCTGATGTGTTGTATGTTGTGTTGTTTGCCAAATAAATCTTTTTATTATTATTATTATTAAATATAGCTCCCAAGTTAAGTCAGATGTTAACGGAGCGTTATCCATGTGCGACAATGCAAGTGCTCGTAGGTTCGAGCCTTGACTTGTATCTTTGGTTTTCTCCAGATTACGTATGAATTTAGGCACAACTTGCTCACCGATGAAGGAAAACATCGTGAGGAAACCCGCATGACATCTATTAGAAACGTCATGTGTAAGGGCCCTGAGAACTGCTATCAGCTGCGCTACTGGTCACGTTATATACGGTATATATGCGCAAAGTGGGTACAGCCACTAATGTATCTCTGTTTACCCCTTAAGAGAGATGGCTTGACGATATATGATTATTATATTATAGACATTAACGTGTATTTTTTAATTAACTTGGAAGTAGTAGGCATTTGCACTTTGTAAAAAGTGTCATAACATAAATTAAGAACTTTGATTTTAAATTGTTTAAACTTCTACGTATTATAATGTTTGTTAAATATGACAATACAGTGACATATCGAGAGGACGACTATATTTTGCTCATTTTACAAAGTCCCTTATGGTAATTCTTTGAACTTAAATTTCTATAGTTAGTAAATAGTGAAAATAAATATTTATAGCACTATTAAAACACACTATCAAAATAAAACATTAAGTAATTATTTCACAAACAAAACCAAGCTATGTCTATTATGGGGGATTTTGTAAAATGAACAAGGGATAAGCTTTAATATTATGTAAATTTCTGGAAAATTATCTAATTGCAATTGGCAATTTAAATGCATAAAATGTAATTAATTTTTTTATTGCTCAAATTAAAAAATACTAGAATTATTCTATATATTATATTATAATTTACTAATATTCTAAAGTAATTACTAATAATAATGAATAATGAAAACCTCGTTCGGTACTAAACACTGCAATTGTAAAATGATCGATAATTATGGACGTCTCAAATTATAGTTCAGCGATGAGAAATTATGTGTCGTCCCATTTAATTTATTTATAGAACGACAATTTTTAATTTTTCTCGTAATTTTAACCATAATTTTACTTTATTACTTACTTCATATATAACACTATTTTTTTACAATTTTATCCATCCTACATAAGTTTATCACAATAATATAATCTTCGATATTATTACAAAATATTTTGTAACTATTAAATTAATGATTCTATTTCAATTATTTGTAAAATAAGTAATATAAATTGTACTAGTGGGTTCATCTTGCTTTGCCCTGATGGGATTTACACTCAAAATTGGTGATTTTCAATGAAAAATTGAACCCTTATTTTCTACTGTTTAATCCTCCTGTTCTTCCTCCTCTGTTTTTAGTGGGTAGTTGCGTCAAAAGAAAGAACCCAATGTTAAAATTTCATGTTTCTCGAATCAATAGTTCCGACTCTATCGTAATGTATCACTCCAGATAAATCTTTTATCTATACCAATTTATTTTTGTGTATTTATCGATTTACTTTTGTGTATTTATAATATGTTACTTTTATATGCGGAATGGCTTAAAATATTATTCTAATATAAATTTAGATATGGGTCTGTATAATGATCTGATTCTCTAGCGGCAAAATGCAGCAATTTCTGACCCGGGGCAGGTCATGGCAAATCATTCGATAGCAAGTAATCACTAGTAGTCTTTCACTATCCGACATTAACTACAATAGTATATGGAATAGCGTCAGTTGGCTCCGTGCGATGACCTTACGATGATTAGATACTTTGTAAAGTTCATTGCTGTTTTGTCTAGAGTAATTTCTACATCAGACCTATTTAAAACATATAAAAAGTAATGGTTATTGTGCTGCAATGCTTGTGTCTTCACTCGTGTTATCAAAATTTGGTTAGTAATCGAAATTTATTTCTTTTAATTTTTGATATAATAATGAAATATACAGTAATATAAAAATAATTAAATAATTCATAAAGATACCATAAAAAAACAAAGTTTTCATAAAAATAAATACAAAACAATAAAAATCAAGCCAAGGAGCACAAAACACAAATAGAAAATGAGTTAATCTGGTAATTTTCATTTCGTTCTAGCCACACCGTACGATTTGTCAATGACTTACTGTCCGGCCGTACTCCTTCTACGACATACTGACAAACCCTAAAACTATAATCTTTGCTATCCGATTTCAAAATATATCATAAATTTACCACCGGAAAGATCTTTGAAGATACCAGGATCCTCGAGGAAAAGTTGGAGCGCCTGAGAAGCAAACGAACCTATCCACGAGGTGAGTAAGTCAATACAGTTGCTTTGAGCTTGTTGAAGATTATCCAACAACTACTAATGCGTATTTGTTCACCCAAAAAGGGATATAGTATGATGGATAAAATATCTCTTGGTTGAGTAATCAACCAATGCATATGGAGAATATTACAGTATTATATAAACTACAAAACATAACTTTTAACGAGCTTTGTCCTTTCACAAATACGATAAAATCATTTACAAAACGTCATTTTAATTGAACAAACTCTCTTCATACGTGAGTGCCATAGACAACACAGAGAAAGAAGTACAATATATTACAGATTTTTTTAGACATAAATAGAATAACACTCATGCAATTGCCTAGCTAATGTCATACTCGTGTCATTTCGTTAACAAACCATTTTTGTTTGCTTGCAGATAATTAGATCGACCAATGTGCAGTACATTCTTTTTATCAACGTAATTAATCTAGATCGTATTAACTAATAAAAAAATAACGCAAAGGGAGACGCCCGTTTATCGAATACTAACTCACGGGGGCATATTATAAAACTATCGGCAATATGCAGTACTGTGCAAGATAAAGATGTGTGTAAGGTTTGTAGAGGAATATGACTGAAATTCTTAGCGGTATAAATTTAATTCATAATCAAAGCTAGATTTTTATACAGACAGATCTACACAGAATAAAATAATCATACATCTTCGTTTTCGTGCGTGACGCCGGAAACCTTTTTTTTTTTGGTAACCCGGGGGAAGTCCCTAAACGGACCTCAGGGGGCTAGATGAGGGTTGCCCCCTGGTGTGTCGGACCTGCACCGACTAAAATCTCCCGGGTGTTCCTTCTTCCGCCTGCCGAGCACCAAGAGCAAGACCGGGCCATCTTCCTCGGCACCCGGCGACATCTGGCCTTGATCAGGCCTCGTGACGCCGGTAACCTGTGCAACTTTTTAAATTCGTGATCATTTTTTTTTGAGAAATAAAAATAACTCAGGATCACAATTTTAAAATCAATACAAAAATCTTACTTTGCATTTACTTTAAATTTTATTGATATTTCTTAAACTTTCTACCGATTGTAAAAGTTTCTATATATAACTATAGACACTGACGTACGTATTAGATTTCTTCATTTGTGTGGCTAAGAACACGGCAGTCTATATTTTTCTCTAGAACTAGGCATGGGACAAATTATAACAGTGGACGTGCCTGTTATTAGTTATATCTCTTTAGCACGCGCCGTGCTTTTATAGTACTATTTCGGTCTCGGGTCATGTGATTTTTTTATAACTGTTAAATAACCATTGATTTCACAAAACAAAACTTTATAGTTAATACATGAATTTCTTTTGATACAATCATCTTCCTGTATGTCTTTTATGATATGGGCAGTCTATTAGATATGTCTATGGTATATCCAAATACATATCTTAATTAAATGCAAGCAAATTAGCCCGAAGCGTTCCAGGTATTGAGATCGCCCGGCGAATCTCACGAAGCGGCGACTCTTTTAACAATGCAAAACAATTTCAGAATACAAACTAACGAAGGCAGTTAGCATAACAATATTCGTCTCTTGGCCATGTCGAGTAGCGGAGTATGTCGCAGTGTTGCTACCTGATGCCAAAATTACCCCAGAAAATGTTTAAAACCCTCCTAATGCTCTAAAACTGTTAAAGATTAATTGAACTTTTTATTGCGTAAATTATTTTAAATTCTAGAATAATATGATAAATTCGTGTTTATTTAAAAAAGAGTGGAGTTGGCAATGATTTGTGGAGTTAAATATGAAATATATGCAAACTGTATCTCAAACTTATATCATTACCAAATATCAAAACTCCACATACGCGGCAAAAGTGAAGCTAAAAATATACTGTTAGATAGAACAACATGTATGCACAAAAACATATACAGATGATTCGGGCGCGTGGAAAGGGAGAGTGATGAAAGGATGACAAAATATATACAGTGTACACTCCATATAACGTCACTCGATTTAACGACAAACTCCCTAAAACGTCGATATCACGCGGCATTGGTTGGCTTAGCCTGTTTTCCATACAATGATACACTCTATATAACACTACACCCACTCTCAATAACAACAGCAATTTAATAATATAAATACTTTTTAAGTTGCCAAAACTAGCAAAAACTGCGCAGCTGTGTACGGCCTTTTATCGTTTTATTATCGTAGCCCGTAATAAACTCGACTGTCGGCATTACACATACCGAACATCACCAAGATGCCTCAATATCGCAAGATATGAATAAAATAATTTAAAAAATACAACAAAATCACTGGTGCAGCAAAAGACGTCAGACAAAAATAATAGATTATACTCAATAGCGATCAAATAAAAATTGTTTTTTACGTAATTACTATCACTAGTCTGAAATAAACTTTTTCTAATACAGATTTTTCATCTCTCCATTTAACGACAACTCTCAATATCGTCAAAATATGCACAGTCCCTTGAGGGTCGTTATATATAGTTTGCAATGTGATTGGAATGTAAGAGCCGAGGCCGATCGAGACTTACCTACACAGGTCAAATAAAGATTACTTCGATGGTGGGTATTGTTAATAATACGAGGAATCAGCCAGAGTGCATGAAGGGTTAATGAAGCGAAAAAAGTATACAAGAATAACTTTCTGTTTTTTTTTTGTTTTTTGTTTTTGTTTGTTGTATGATTTAGTTCCTACCTCCCCCTTCTACCATAAATTGACGAGACGCCGTGCTGGTTTGCACCCTTTTGTGGTTGACATTCCTGCTGCTCGCACTAAGCGATTTGCCTCCTCCTTTTTGCTGCGTACCGCGAAGGAGTGGAACTCGCTTCCTGCGTCAGTGTTTCCGGCGTCTTATGACATGGGAATCTTCAAACGTCGAGTGAATCGGTATTTGCTGGGTGAGCGCGCTCCATCGTCGGCCACATCATCACTTTCCAGCAGGAGAGATTGAGGTCAAGCGCAAGCCTGTATGTAATAAAAAAAAAACTTGATTATTCCCAAAAACTAACTGCATCAATTTTGAAGTATCAGCAGGACGACAGGGGTTGTGATAAACATACTTAAATTTAACTTCACTTGCCCCCCCTAAACATCTAAAAAATAAATTTTCGTCCTGTGAGAAACGCAGCCCAAATACAACTTTTCAATGGGTAATTCGCTTATTACTTCCAAAACACCTATATGTAGTGTTATAATTTGACATATTATGCAAGAAATTAAAAAAAATCCTTACTATCTTATTTTTTATTTAACTGCAATATTAATCTGCAAAATCTTATTTTAAATTCCTTAATTTCGGGGTAAAAAACTAGCAGGGTATTACTGGAGTCGCGGCTGAGTCGTTCTTAAATAACTTGGCTTATATGTAAATAGCCTGCAAGACCTCAGGGTGTGTGTTGATATTAAAAAATGAAAATCTTTTGTTAAAGTTGGCATTTCATTCCCAACACAAACTGCAACGAAGTAACTTCTTATAATATTCACCCAAATTATGTTTCTTTACTATTTAATATTATAATACGGCTCTATAAGGGTACGCAGAAGGAATAAGAATATAATTGTGGTTGGACTTTTTACTAATGCACTGTAGTTACAATGTATTTATGGAATGACGTTTTACCATCTCACTTAACACCCCCCCCCCCCACTACGTTTACGGTATCGAAGGGTGGAATCTACGGATGCGAGCAGTATAAGTCTGACAAAGTTGAAACTATTATTTGAAATACCCAATTGTTTAATATAATTTTAAACTTGAATTAATATTAAAGCGTTGTATTTTGACTTGTATTTAAGCGTAGCGTGAAGAGATATTTGTGCAGGCCGACATGATCGCTGCGACTACCGATGGGTTTTTTCTTACTTTTCGATAGTCGTTGGCGTTTTTTGGACTGCACCATGTTTACGTTTGATGCTGTCAATGTGCCGTGTCAGTGTAAAAAAAAATGAAACTTACTTTGTTGGGACTGACGTTTTGGTAATATAAATCCGGACATAGTTTACCGACCATCACTCTATATCACTTTCGGTGTGAGCAGAGATACATTGTTGGTTGTATTCATTTTGTGCTTATACACAGTGCTCGTCGTAACCTGTAGCGCATTTGATCTTATCCTCAGCAGTAGCGTTTATTCCATAGATGCATGCTAGCACTGCATGCCCTTACGTTAAATAAGTCTGAAATAAATTGCTTAAAGATAAACAAAAAAACAGGAACCATTTATATTTATATCTATTCTATATTCACGCTATCTATGTTTCCTATGAAAGCAATATTATATTTGCAATCATAATATAATATTCAAGTTAATTACGCGAATTCTGCCTACCCTGTCCAAAGACCTTATGCACGTCACTGATTCTCAGGGTACTTACACATGATATTTCTATTAGGTACCGTGCGAGCTTCCTCACGATATTTTTCTGCACCGATGAGCTTCTGGTGCCTAAATCCGTACTTAACCTGGAAAAACCAGAAGTACATGCTGGGATTCGAACCTAAGGCTATTCACGTTTCCGGACATAAATACTGGTTTCTTATTGGATAAGTCACTAAAGCTACTAGGCTCCAGGAATTCGAAACCATATTTTAATAGCAATTAGTTAAGAACACATTAAAAGAATTTCGTAGAATAAAAATGAATTTTTGGTTCACTGTTTGTGAGTATAACGAAAATATTGTTACTTGCCAACTAAGTATTACAATATTATAGCCATAAGGAACTCGAACGTAAGAACATCCGTTCATGTGTAATTCCATAATAAATAGCTTTCGCAAATACGCATTCGCGATACTCCAGCACGGTGGTCCGAGTATGAGGCACGTTTATTGTATTTTACAAGGCGTATTTTAAAATTAGCATGTGTAAACAAATTACTGGCAATTGTTTGCTGTCCTCTTCAGACAGATGAAACTTTAATGACATAAATGTTTTGGACACAGGTTGTTGTGCTTGACTGTACTTATAACCATTACACACTTTGACCTAGACCCCAAGTAAGCTTGCTCTGTGTTGAACCCCAGATCTAGAGGGGGGTGCAATCCTGGGCCAGTGCTTGAGCGCCAAATTCTACAGGCGGACAAGTGACATATATTATCTTTAAATTTGAATAAAACTTTCGTAACCGTAATGATAGATAAATATATATACATTCAAAATTTGTTATACAGATATCGAAGGGAGTACTCATATTTAGTCGTAAAAACCGATAGTCGTAACAACCTGTGATGTGTTCATGATACGAAGTCCTATATTTTTGCCGGGGCCTAATTGCCGGGTTCTGGCTTAATATAACCGGTATGTTGTTCCAAGCGATGTCGCTATAAACGCTTTTGACTGTATTAACGATTTCTTAATATAAAAAAGTATAAACTACTAAATTTTAAGAATCGAGTCACGTCTGTCAATGAACAACATCTAAAAGAAATAAATGACATCGCGCAGAAGTAGATGTCGATAAAGAAGAATTGTCTTTATAAATTATTTAGTGCTTCATTGGGTATTAATTGAGCTTATTCACATGTAAATAATTCTATTTTACCCCTGACATGAAACAATTAAAACATGAAATCGGTCCAAATGCTAAATGTCCACAACAATACAATAAATTATCGGAATACAAGTTCCAATATAATGAACAATAAATTTAGTCCATCCAAAAGGAATAATTATTTACGCAACATTGTCTCGTTACATTGCAAACCCGAGAGAGATAACAACCTAACAGAGCATCGGAAGCCCATCTGTCTTGTAATTTTGAAAATAAAGCTTCCCAATGTTTGAACACATAATTGAGTAAATTTTGGTTTGGGCAACTCAGTTGTATAATTTTGACAGAACTTTGATTACACACTTGATGTTTATATTCATCTGCCTTTATTTAAACTAACAAAAGACTATGTAATGCCTAACGTCACCACAGCTGGTCGCCGTTAACTGCAAAGGGGATACAGCTACTAATGTATATCTGCTGACCTTAAAAGGGATATAGCGTCATGATATATTATTATTATCTCTTTATTTATTATATTCCCAATATATTTTAATTTAAAATTTATTCGATGACGTAAAAAAACAATTCGAAAGTAGAAGTAATCTTTGCAACATCTAATATTGCAGTACCTACAAGAGGACCTATGATCTGAATAATCCTCTATAAGCCGACTCAAGTGGTAGGAACACGGAAGCCTTGTTTAATTACAGCAGACTGTTATATTGCCATCGCATCGGACTCCTCGCATCTCGTATTAATCATCGGTTGCATAGATTTATGTGGTAATGCCATAAGATTGCATCTGGATATCGAATCTATTGGAGCATCACGATGTGCTCTATTACCAATCATGGTTTTGACTTTGTTTTCAGAGTTAACGCTTTTATAGGTATCGCTTACGAATAATACAATGCTAATGGCGAAAATGGCCTTAGAGTCCTTGAAACATAAAATTGGGAAATATGAAGAAACCACACAAATTCTCAAATAGAACAACATAAAATTTTAACAATCAATGGCGAGTCACCTCGTCCTAATATCTTGATTTTACTGAAATTATACTGCCTACATGTATCTCGTACTTGTATGAAGAAATGTTACATAGTTAAAAAAAAAGGTGATAGAACAAAATGAGCTCGAATGAGGTACGGAAAACAGATAATAAGTTTTTTCACTTAGATCCGCGAATTTTGTATTTCTTAATTTCATAGTGGAACACATGTATTAGTTGTATGCAATAATTAACTTAGCAACCTATTGTGTAACATTAATAGAGTATTTTTATTTAAATAAACATTCCGCATTCAGTTATGCACCTTTATGAATATTATTTTATTATAAAACCTACATAACGCTCCAATAAAGCCAGTTGCAAACACGAAATTTCAATCGACATTAAATGACGGAGTCATTTCAATGATATGCACAAAAAATTCACAAACATTAGTTTCTTCAACCCTCGAAAACAAAATTAGTTATATGCTCTAAAACAGTCAAGTTATGAAACGTGAATGTAGTAAAATATATGCTAGAATACAATTAGACCTAATAAAGGACAATGTTTGATAAGTGATGTATACTTTGAATTAACGTGGAAGACCATGATTAAAGACAAGACATTATGTAAATGGTTTAAAACATTAAACGTTGATTGTTCATCATGGACGTCCGCATGTTACTTGCGATGTGAAGTAAGTGCAGTTAGAACTATTGTTATAAATTGATTTAAATACTATTTACTAGAGATTAAAGTATTTAATTCTATTATAAAAGATCATTAGACGATCGTTTCACATTGCGCAATAATTAGTTAACGTCCAATTAAAGCTCTTTTTATTGTTTAAAATCATGGCTTCATAAAATAACGCAATGTTATATCATAGCAATTCTTGTCTATCCCGAGCTTCAGATCAATTAGCAATAAAGCATTTAGTACCACTATTGGATTTTACTGACTCAGCTGCCGCCTAAACAGTTCGTAGGGAATAATTTGCTTTAAAACAATTAGTGCCATTTGAATAATTTTGCTTTCAGAGTACAATTGAATGATAAATAAAATCCAAATACAGATATACATTAAAATTATATATTAAGGTATGTAGTCAAAATACTTTTTTTTTTCGGTAACACAGGGGAAATCCCTAACGGACCTTCAGGGGGCAGTGAGGGCCGCTCCCGGTGTATAGGATTTGCACCGACTAAAATCCCCGGGGTGTTCCTTCTCCCGCCTGCCGAGTGCCAAGGGCTAGGCTGAGCCATAATCCTCGGTATCCGGCGACGTCTAGCCTTATGCAGGCCCCGCCTACTTGGCAATGTAGTAAAAATACTGAAAAAATAATTAAAATATATATATATATATATATATAACAATTACTGAATATATTTTAAAGTATACGACAGGTTATGGAAAATAAAATAACGTCTTACAGTACATTGTAATTCTTTTGAAAACATTGTTAACGCGAAGTCATTTTATAGGTATAAAGCAATGAATATAAACGAATGTACATTTTATTTTATTTCGATTGAAAAATAATAAAATTGCAATTTACTTCAAGATAAGATTAAAGCAAACATAAAAATAATTACACTGGTAATGGATTTACCGGGTGCGGTTTACGAGCGAATTAGGAACCTACCACAGATGAAAGGTATTGAAGGCTGTTAAAACAATAAAACCATAAAATTAACACAATGCTGTAAAGATTTAGGACTCATAATTCCGCAGAACAATTTTAATTTGCATTTTCTTGATGTAAAACCTCTACTTACTTTATAAATCCTTTGTGAAAGCAATTGATGTCATATAAAATATGCGATATTTTAATGTTTATAGAAGACCAGCAAGCTGATCCCGTTTTGCTAATAAATGCAATTTAAATGCACAGAAATACACACGTGGCTGTTTCAATTAGTTATATAAACATTTGAATTGATTATAGCAATTAAATTAAAATTTATTATATTACTAGCTGTCCCGGCAGACCTTGTTCTGCCCTATTTCTCTAAAACAAAGTCACATTGTTCTTTTTAATGTTAATAGCTTCCCCGTCAGATTTCATTCTGCCAAAACTTATTGGCTTGTCGGCTGTTTTTTGAAAATTGTTTGAAGGAACCTGGCCTTAATGTTATATGTATAAAAATTGACAAATACTGACATTAATATTTATACATCACTCAATTGTTTTGCCTTCCCGGAACCCGTCCACTAACATTTAAACTTTATGGTATGGTGTTAAAGTTCAAAATGACTTTTAAATATTATTACGAATTTTTTGTAGAGAATATAGAAAAGTGTTGGTCTTAGACTTTTTCAGACATTTTTTTAAATTTTTCTCTCTGTAATACCTTTCCCAGACTTCAACAAATACAACAAAAAAGAAATCAGCCAAATCGGTTCAGCCGTTCTCGAGTTTCGCGCTTATCAAGACATTTTGCGATTCATTTTTATATTATAGATAAGAGATGACAGCTATTACATTTAAATATTACAAATAGACAAAAATTAAATTTACTAAACTCCATAATTATAACATCATCTTTCTTATGTCCTATGTCTTGGACAAAAGATACTCGCAAAGAAAAATCTAAAAAAACTAAATAAAAAAAATCATCAAAATCATCAAATCATCTAAATCATCTAATATTAATCCTGAAGTTAATCTTTCTGTGCACTTAAATTTATCGCTTTATTTTTTATTATTCTATAATCGCATTTCTTACTAGAGATCTAGTTTCCGCTGGGATATCTAACTAGAATTACTATGTCTATTTAGAATTTAAAAAGGTTACAGTCTTTATTTCGAAATTACCATTTGGCACAAATATCTAAAGATTGTTTGACTGCGTTTTAATACTCGCCTAGACAACAAACCTTTGTAACAAAAACTTGTTCTTTTATAAGATTTCATAAATTAAATGAAATTATATTACAAAAAGAAGAATCAATATTTATTACGAATATAAGGAGTTTTAAAAATACGTTTGTTTTATAAGACCTATCACGGCATCGAATTAAATCATAAAAATAATGACCACTTTAACATACAAAAATTTCAATGTGTAATCTTCTACATCCATGTTGTAGGATCGATGAAAAAACCGTAAGCACAAGTCGTTACGCATAATGTCTACTTCGAAGAAACATTGCTTGTTTGTTTGCTTTGTTCACAGAGTCGGAAACAGGCGATTACAGAGAAGTATACGCGTAAAGGCTAACCACTTGGACCTGTATTATGCTTATTAGTGGAACGGATCGATAAAGAATTAATAGCTGGAACAAGTCGTAATATCGAGTTTACATTATCTGAATCTGGAAAAACACTATAATCGCATTAGTGCTAGCGAAAAAGATTATTTGGTTTAATATTTACTTTTCACATTAATAAATATCATAATAATTAATTCTTTACACCTCTAATGTTAGTTGATAATCCTGTCTCATAATACAATGTAATATTGTATGTATTCAAATGTATCCTGGATTCTGAAAACAAATAATCTGAAATAAATAGTTGGAAACTTGACGGCAAAGAAATATGAATATTAATTACAAATTACTAAAGAATTAATTGTGAAACTTAAACCAACCAATTAGAGATTTAATCCTATAGAATTTTAAGAAAATTAAACAGAACATTTTGGAAATTATGATGTTCAATATGCTGACACAATAAATTTAATTAATAAACGATCAACTTTAGTGTAATGTAATACGTAAGAATTTTATTCTTCGTAAGTGGATACGTGTAAATAACAAGCAAGTTCAATTAAGAAACAACAAATTCGTTATGGGACTATTTATCATGTTTGATTGACAGCTCCCGGTCGTCAGTGCATGCAGTAGAAGCAACGGTGCTCATAGCTACTGGCGAAATAACTGCTTAAGTCAATTACATTTTTGTTACTTATTTTTTAGTTAGACAAATAACGCCGCGTGCTTTGCTTCCGTTACAGACATCAATGAATGTTAGAAATGTTGTAATGAATTGTTGGCGATCAGAGAGAATTTATTTGACCTCTGTGATCTTTCGTTTGAATAAGCGATTGTTCAGAGCTACAATGCGGAAGCTTGCGTCTTATTACGTATAAGTGCGATGGTGAAAATGATGCCTGTCTTCGGATATTACAGGATTAAAATCAAAATATTGAAGTCTCAATTAACAATCTCAAATGTCAACCTGTTAAATATCTGACGCTTTTATACAAATATTAACATTGTTATTAAAAAAAAATGTGATTAGTGCAGCTATTAAAAATCCTTTCACCTGACACTTCCGGTATAAGATGGCGACTATTACAGAGAAGCCAAGCTGTATCGATATTTCTATTTAACTGATTTAAATAAAAATAATAATGTAGTTATTATAAACGTGCGGTAATAGACTATTTTTTTTATGACTGTAATCCATAATAATTCATATTACACTTTAGTAAGGTAATAACTGCGATTCTGCTCAAACAGAGATATAAACACTGAGGAGGTGAAGCCTCCAGAAATAGGCAACTTGAGGCCCGCACCTTATAGTAAACTGCATTTGCGGGATATAAAGAAAAATATATAAGCATCAAGTACACACATGTATTGTTATTGTGGTTGCACTTCTAGTCAGGAAGCATTTAATTCATATAACACACACTCGTGGATCCTGCATCAGCTTTTGCAGTCCAAGGTTTATTTGGATTCCGATGATAGGCTATGAAGAAGCTGTAATATTATTATAGCGGAGGCGGTAGAAACATGAATTTTCAAGAGACCGATTATGTGATGCGAATCAACCACCTGCGTGGCGGTAGTTAGACATATATTTGAAGAATGTATTGTGATGTCGGCAGCAGAGAAGCAATTATTTGCTAACATATTATATTTTATTTTTTTTAGCCGTGGTGGCTGCCGGCAGAATAGAATAGCACCTCCCTCTTCTTGCCGCGGTGTCGTAAAAGGCGACTAAGGTATCCCTTTAACACCGCAATTCAACCAGGTGTTCAGAGAAGGAAAACTCGACCAAACCTGCATCCCGCTCCCTCCCGATCGTACTGGTTCTCCATTCCATCGGACGCGAGAGTGCTTTTCTGGCAGCGCGTCCAGTTATGCACTTAAATATCTCCTGCGCAATTGGCTGTTTCCGAAAACTGGACCTCGATTTTCTTAATCGGTAACAGTCGCCGTGGCCGAATCCGGCTAGGACATCATCATCATCGTTTGCTAACATTATCGAATAAAATACTGCACGAAGAAAAAGTATGTCTATATAAAAAAATATACCAAATGGCCCTAACAAACATCATTTAACGTTTTGCGGATCAGCAGAGATTTATTCAATCAGTTTTTATCAATAAAGCAATGAAACTCGGCAATTCATTGTCGTCGGGGCTCTTACGTCGCGTAAACTACTCAGTTTAAAACACTGGCGTAGAGTGGCCTGCCTTTCGGTTATTCTATAGACTATACACTGGAGAGTATGAGGCTGAGTTGTATAATTTAGTTCCACCCTCCTTCTTCTACTATAAATTAACAAGACGCCGTGCGGGCTTGCACCCAATGTGTTTGATATACCAGCTCCTCGCACGAAGCGATTCGCCTTCTCCTTTTTGCTGCGAACCGCAAGTAGTGGAATTCGCTTCTTGCGTCTGTTTTTCCAACATCTTATGACATGGGAATATTCAAACGTCGCATGAATCGGTATTTGCTGGCTGAGCGCGCTCCATCATCTGCCTCATCATCACTTTCCAGCAGGTGATACTGAGGTCAAGCGCAAGCCTATTAATAACAAAAAAACTAACAGAGGCTCTAACGAGATGTCCGTTTAATCGCTATATGAGTGAAACATAAACACAGAACTGTAAACGGGTGAAATTTGCAACATTAGCAGAAAGCAGATAAATTATATTAGGCTTTGATGGTGAATTATACCCGTTATCGCGTCATCTATCGGAACCACGACCGATTTATTTGGCCGGTAGCTCATTTGCACGGTGCGACAGTAAATTCTCGTTTGCGGTATCCCAGTGACACTTTTATGATAGTGTCCGATATAAAGGATAAAAGCCTATTTATACAACAACATACCGGAGGATGTCTTCGCTTTGGGCTGATTTGATTTGAAAATATTATCACAAGTCTACAAACGTGTAAATATTGAGGTATCATGCTATTATACTTTTATGGCGAACACTTAAACTGTAGAATTATTGAAAATAGTTTAAAGAAATATTACATATTTGTAAAACAAAATGGGTCTCCATTAAAATTATATTACTAGCATCTCATACAACTTTGTGCTTAGCTAAAAATTTGATAGCTAGTAGAGATTTCCATTCATCATCGTAGTTTTTATTTACAATATACTTTATAAATAAAGCAAAGTATTAGTTATGATTTGATTTTTTATCAAATATATTTAATGATTTAGTGCTTTGTAAATATCTAATCTACCATTGATGCCGAAGTCTATAGTATTTTTTAAATACGTTTTGCTTTATTCAGTATCCGTGTAAACTTAAATACTCAGACATTAATATTATGTCCTTTAAAACTTTATTACATGTTATTTAGAAATGTTACTTCTTTATATGTTTATTAGTTGTCTTTATAAACAAACTGCAGCTGCGAGTTGAGAGTTTAGCCCTAAAGGCAATAATAACGAGCAATCTCATGCAATAAGATAGACGATAAAATGCATAGTATTGATTAATTGGGTCGTTACTTCTTAGTGTAAATCAGTTTGCGACTCATTTGTTTATTATTAGCAACAAAGTTTTCAATCTAAATGGTAAGATCATTTCAAACTGACAGAATAAAATGATATCCCAGAGACCCCCAGACCTTCATCATTTTAGAAGAGCCAAAATTTTTAAAATTAATAACTAGTTAAGATTATATGCATACTGGCCCTAATCTATACCAGAGATGGGCAAAATGTAATCTAATTAATGATTAACGATTACAAAATGTAGTTGTAATTTTTATATTCTTGCTCTAGAATCATGATTAAATCCATTTAAAACATTAAGAAATTATAAATGTGTATACAATCTGGAATTCTGTAGTGTTTAAAATATAAATGAGCAAAATGCAGTCATATTAATAGTAAAAACCGTAAAATGTAATCGTAATAATTTTTATTAATCTGATTACATTTTGCCCATCTATGATCTATACTATACATGTATGTACATATACAGTCAAAATCGTTTATGGCGACATTGTTTAGAACAACATACTGGTTATATTGACCCAGAACAAAGGACTCGGCAAAAAAATAGGACTTCGTATCTCGAAAACATCACCGGTTGTTACGACAGACAGATTATGACTGTACTTAATTCGATTTGGGATTCGAAGCTGCTCGCGTCCGTAGGCTTTACCCTAGTTTCCCTATACGGGACTCCTGGATGGTGCTAAACGAGCAGCAGCGAGGTGGTAGGGCGTCGGTGCCCGCCTGGATCGCGACCAAATTACATGGGGTGTAAAGCCCGTCATAGTGACCAGTTTCGGCTTGTCGCGTTTCAGGATCAGCTTGTGTATATCCAGTAGCTCGTATACCTAGGGACCTTCAGTCGTGGTATATGTGGGCCGACATGACGATGGAGACTATCAATGGATTTTCATCCTTTGATAGTCGCTTTCGTTTTTGGACTACACTGTACTTACCATCAGGTACTCTGTAGTCACTATGACGAGTCTAATGTCACCAGTGTAAAAAAAATTTAAATTCGTGTTAAATTTTTATCATTAACACAAACGAACGTTTTTTGAGTTGTTAGGTAGGGGGACTGTTCGAAATGAGTTGTGACACAGTATTCGCCCACACGCCCGGTTTAGTTGTGAACACCTTTTCCGGACAATCAACACGCGACAATTCGAAAAAAAAAATGAGTTGTGACTACAGTACATAAGATTATAGTGACTCGCGTTGGCTTGTCACGTTTCGGTATCATTTTGTTTACGTCCAGTAATTCATATACCCAGAGAGCTTCAGTCGTTGTTTGTATGGGCCGATATGACGACAGCGAGTGACAATGGATTTTCGTCGTTTAATAGTCAATAGTTTAATATAAAATTAGTCTATATATAAAAATATTATTATTAAGAAGTAACGTTTGTTTGTTTATAAATAGCAGTTCATATCCGAAATTAGCAGTCAGATTCAATTTTTTTTAAATAAATATTTCTAAAGGGCATTCAGAGTAAACATAGGATATTATTCCTCAGACAAACGGAACAATAATTCTAATGGAGCAAAGCCCCAGTAAGTGGCTAGTGTTTAATAAAATCATACACGAAAACGGTTTCGTTACACATGACCAAATACAGGCATTTAATTCGTAACACCCTGTACAAACAGCTGTAATTTTATGGTTGAGTTGTATGGGTGATACAATTATTATAGACAGACATGCAATATTTTAATTCAATGATCCAGTACACATTATCTAGTTTTATAACCGATTTGTTTTATAATTTCTTAGTGTTATTTGTTCTTTTCTTTCAGTTTTTAAATCTTCAAATTGAAATAATATAAAACGAATATCAATTAATTTAATTGTAATACATTATAGTGTTTTAATTTTAAAATAATTTAAATATTTTAATGTGATGATTGTAATTGTTTAATCGAGTAATATAGAGATATTTATAGAGCTAAAATTATATGGAGACCTAATCGTTATCCATTAATTATATAATAAAGGAATTTGAATTTGAAACAATAAGACGTACTTATATATATATATAACAAATCGGCAATTGTATTAAGGAACATATAAGTAAAATATTTGCAGGGAAAATAATGGTACCTATGTGAATGAAGGGAAAACAGATAGCCGATATTATTAATTAAAAAAGGATATAGCATTATGATATGTTATTATTTATGTTTAAAAAATGCTGTACAATTTAAGTAAACGTTTCTAAATGCAATACAGTAGCAGCTAATTTTAATACCTCTCAATTTGTCTTCTCGGAACAAAATAATGGCTTATCGCTGTGTTACAATACAAATTATAAGGTGCACAGTCGATGTTTAAATGCGAAATAAAGGCAAGAGTTGTGGCCGTCTTAACTTTGTAGCTTTTTATATTATAGCCGAGATATAAACACATCAACAAAGTCTATGACTCGGGCACACTTTTGATGCCTACTAAAAAAATTGCAATTATTTTATTGTTATATTTATCATTTTGAAGAAATTGTATCAATTAGGTTCTTTTAATTACAATATACACTTTAATTAACAATATGTTATTATTCATTTTGAAGCACGAATATATCAACTGTAATAAGTATATGATGGATTATATTCCTTCGTATTTTACATAATTTGTATCTATTTACATGTATTTGTATCCATAATTTTCAGATGTAGAAAGCTAATGATTTATATAGTTCTCATAATACACAAAAATGAAATAAAAAAAATTAAGAGGATATATTAACATATTTGCTTTAAAGATGTTTTATGTCTGAAATTATTACAATTTTAGGCATGCGTCTACAACAGGCAGCTGTTTATAGAAACATATTGAAAAGAAAATTGTAAATTGAAAAAGTATAAAAAAGTATTCATATCTTTTTTTTATAATAATACTGTTAAATAATAATTGAGCGACGTTTTTATTATATTTTGAAATCCAAATGTCTTTCAGACGTACAACGTAATGGCTAAGTCAATTCGGGTGTCGCTTGTTAATTTATTTGTAAATGCCATCTGTCTGGTGAGCGCTCTTCGAAAGGGTTTCAATTACAGCAGTATGCAAAACGGCTGTGGATCCGGCCGGCGAAAATGCATTTGTTTGGATACGGCCTTATTTAAATAAAATCACATTCGTTTTGATACGAAGTTATTTAAATAACACGTAATGGGTATTGTTATAAAATATTCTAAAAATATTAGTATAACAATCTATAAAAAGTTTTTTTTTATACTGGCTTGATAAAAGGACTATACCGGACCTGAAGGAAAGTATAGCTTAGACGGTAACTACAACCAAGGAACGCGAATCCATTAAAGACTACTGTCGCCATGCCAGTCCTCATATACCACGACCGAAGGTCTCTTGGCGTAGAAGCTACTCATAGAAGGCCAAAATGTAATCAAATTAATAAAAAACGATTACGATTAGCTTTTGAGTTTTTTAAAATTAATAAATCATTTTGGTTATCTGTTTTAAACACTATGGAATCCTCAATTGCATACACATTTATGACTTTATAGTGTTTTGAAGGGATTTAATCATGACTACAAAGTAACAAAATTAAAAATTAAGACCACATTTTGTAATCGTTAATCATTAATCAGATTACACTTTGACGATCTCTGACCGAAGTGAGGAATTTTATTAATTATTTATTTAAGAATCAATATATCTGTTGTGTCGTAAGTTTGACTTAATGTTAAGACGGCAAACGACGGAAATCTAACTGAGCCAATGATTCAATACTATAAGTACAATAGGGGCTATCTTTACTTTCTAAATTGTTATTTCAAATCACCCTTCCAAATCTAAAGTAATACAATTAGTTAAATTATTTAACTGTGTTAATATTTCACAGTTAAAAATAAACAGTAATTCAGCCTCAAAACCGATTTATTTCAATTATTTAAAAAGATACAAGTAGGTATTTTTATTGGCAAACGCATCGACAGCGTCCGTAATCAAAGACCACCTTAAAACCAACATTGAAAAATCAATTTTTCTCCAGCGAGACGCAGTAATTGCGGGACTGGTCCATCCCTGACACAAATTGCGGGCAATTGCACCTGGCAGCGCCGACGCAGCGTGAGCTATCAGTGATACCAGTCTATGGATATTACCTTTAAATTAGGAGGTTTTTAAACTAGGAAAAGAGATTTGTAGGTATAATTTTTTGTAGGAGTATTATATTGCATTATACTTCTAAGTTTTTCGGTAATTTCACTGTGAAAAAAATCTCTTGAGGAAACTAGGATGTCATCAGTCATCTAACAAAAATGTCATATCTAGTAACCTGAGAACGACGATTAACTGTTCTACTTGTCAGTTTGAATACGATATAAGCGCAAACTGAAGACAGCTATTAATATATCTCCTTATACCCTACAAAGAACATAGAGTGATGATAAATTACATATTAATCATTGAATTTTCTAATATCCGATAAAATAAAATAAAAATGTATGACATTTTATATACATTTCGTTAATTTAAGATATTCAAGATTTTGATGATAATTAAATACGTTTACAAGATCTTTTTACTTTTTTTATATTTAGATTCATTACAATTTTTTTAAACAACCTACTAAACAGGTATTTAAAATAAATCAACAGCCACTCTTTGAGTTAAATATTTACAATATGTTTTATAGTAAAAATCTTCGCTAATAATAAAATATTTTACAGGCTCGTAGAGGAATTTTTTCGTACGAGGCTGGTAGCACAGAGCTATTTACATTGCACACGAGAACGTAAAAGAACAACAACGCCGGGCACATTGCGTTGAGTTATTTAAAATTACATGAGAAAATAGATGGCTGTAGTAAAATTCACATATTTCTGTTCGAAATCGAGCTTTTTCTTAAAAGGTTTTAATATCCTTATAATCTACTTGAATGGTATTTAGTAACGACTGATGTTATAGCATACATTCCCTAGAGAACTCCACGTATTAGGGTTGTCAAACTCACTTTATTATAGCGAATATTTATTATGAAAATAACAATATTGACTCTCTATAGGATGCAAAGCCAAGGTCGGCCAAGACTTACCTACACTGACCAAATAATAAGAATTCTGATGGAAGGTAAGATTCGAAATACGTGCCATTGCCGAGAGTAGTTTACAATCTGTGATGTATTAAATGAAAGACGGACTATCGCAGACTGATTATTTATTGGTCAATCATATGCACCCCGTTGATGGCGGGTGGTTACATAAAAACATATTTGTTAATACCTACAATATATCACACACTCCTTCGTTAGTATGAATGTTATTAAGCCAAAAAAGCTACGCAAAAATAACGAGAAGTTGCGTTACATTCTTACTGCCTACCTCAATAGGGAATTGGTGTGACGATAGGTATATATATAATACGTATGTTGATATATTATAAATAAATAATATATTGGTCGTTATTTTTTCCAAAACTCACTTAAAATTATATAAGGTAGATTTTATATTCAATTTACGTTACTTAATTTAAAAACTAGAATATTTTTCAAAGACAAGGCTGTCCTTGGTTTTGTTAACATACCTCTCGCTGAATGGCTGGACCACCATATTAGAGGATTAAAATCGATTTTAAAAGAGCATGAGCTATTTTTACTCTTCTAATCACATATTATGTAAAGAAGTTATTTAAGATAATCTAGACTAAAAAACGGGCATCAAGACTAGTTTAAATGATGATGTCCCAGCTGGGTTCGGCCACGGCGACTGTTTCAACACCGATTAAAATATCGAGGTCCAGTTTTCGGAAACAGTCAATTGCGCAGGAGATATTTAAGTGCATAACTGGACGCGCTGCCAGAAAAGCACTCTCTCGTCCGAGCTCCCTCGGGCCCGATGGAATGGACAACCAGTACGATCGGGAGGGAGCGGGATGCAGGTTTGGTCGAGTTTTCCTTCTCTGAACACCTGGTTGAATTGCGGTGTTAAAGGGATACCTTAGTCGCCTTTTACGACACCGCGGCAAGAAGAGGGGGGTGCTATTCTATTCTGCCGGCAGCCACCACGGCTAAACTACGGCTAGTTTAAATACATAATACATTAATAAGCTCAGTTTATGTTTCATAACACAATTCTAACATAGTTTAAGCACTATTGAATCAATAATATAGTTTTTATAATTTTTTATATCACATTTTAGGGAGAATAGTATTTCTCAAATTGTGAAAAAGCTGCTAGAGAAAGTCTTTAAATAAGTTAAGATATACTCAGTCTTTCAAGTCAGTAAAAAAGGTAACAAAATCATGTGCTCGATGGCTTACACCTCAGTTAAGTAAATAGAAACGTCGTATGTATTATGAAGGTATATGGATATTGTCTACTGACACTTGCATATTTACATGCCGTACAAGTACATAGCCGTTGTAAACCGTATTTTTTAATAAAGGAAATGACAGCCTGATGTACTTTATTTACAAGTTCATACGCGTAATAACTGCCACACGCTGTCGCTGAATGTATTAAAATTATTCGCTCATTTTACACAGCAAATGTTTCTTGACATAATTGCATCACCATTAAAGTAATCAACGCAACTTTGTGTCTATTTGTTTAAATGCCGGCAAATAATTAGCGGTTGGAACATTTCAATTTCAATGCACGGTTTATTGAGAGCATGAATTTGTAGTAGTTCAATATGGTTATATTATTTCAGTAATTATTACATGTACAGCGTGTTTCAAAATCATAAACAGGTATGTATACAATAGTATTGACCTATTTATTTATTTATTTATAAGTACACTTACATAGACTACATTAACACATAAAAACTATATAAAACATGAAGAGGATACATTATAAATGCGACTATATTTATAAGTCTATCTAACGTAATATTAGGTCCTTACATATGAAATTGGCGTTTTGTATGGGAGGAACAAAAAGTCGAATATTTTTTAATATAATATATTTAATTAATCAAAGTATGAACCATTATTTTCTATGCACTTTTGCCATCTCATAGGTAGTTCATTGATCCCTTTACTAAAAAAACCAGTCGGACGGGAATCAATAAAATCTTTGAAGGCGATTTGGACTGCCCCATCGGAGTTGAATTTTTTCCCTTGCAAGAAGTTATCCAAATTTCGAAAAAAATGGTAATCTGTTGGAGCAAGGTCAGGGGAGTACGGAGGATGTCTTAAACTTTCCAATTGAAGCTCTTCTAATTTAGTAGCCGTCTGTTGCGCAGTGTGTGGTCTAGCGTTGTCGTGAAGCAGCAGTGGCGTGGAGCGATTGACCAGCCTAGGTTGTTTAGCCGCTAGCTTTTCCATCATGGTTTGCAATTGCTGACAATAGACATCAGCCGTAATAGTCTGGCCAGATTTGAGAAAACTGTAATGAACAATACCGGCACTAGTCCACCAAACGCTTATAAGTAACTTTATTGGGGTTAATTTTCGCTTGGGGCAGGATTTGGCTGGCTGGCCAGGATCCAACCATTGCGCTGAGCGCTTCCGATTATCGTAAAGAACCCATTTTTCATCACAGGTAACGATTCGGTTTAAAATACCTTCATTATTGTGCCGGTTTAGTAATGTAACGCAGCAGTCGACGCGCGTTTGCCGGTTTGCTTCAGTCAGTTCGTGAGGTACCCACCTTTCAAGCTTTTGAATCTTCCCAATTTGCTTCAAGTGAATTAAAACAGTTTTAACACTAACATCGCAGCCTGCAGCTAACTCGGACGTGGTTTGCGATGGATCCGCTTCCACAATAGCCTTCAACTCTTCATTATCAACTTGAGTCTCAGGCCGTCCACGGGGCTTGTTCTGCAGGTCGAAATTTCCAGAACGAAAACGTTGGAACCAAAAACGAGCTGTGTTTTCTTTTGCAACACGACCGCCATACACATCATTCACCCTTCGAGTTGTTTCAGCAGCACTAGTGCCACGGCGGAACTCGTATTCGTAAATAATGCGATATTTTAAGTTTTCCATTTTGTAAAATGAGTGACGCAAACAGAAAAAAACAGAAGAAAAAAACAAATGAATGACGATCATCGAAGCACAAATACATGAGTCTATAGCTGTACAAATTTGAATTTGGAATTCCTTACCAAAGAGGAGAAATTTGTGATTAAAGTGGCCAGTACGAAAAACGCCAATTTCATATGTAAGGACCTAATATATTCATTATACAAAAAGTTTTTGATACAAGTCACTTAACATTATAAAAATAATAATATATCGTCGCGGTGTACCCCCTCGGGGTGAGCAGAGTTCCATCAGCGGCTGTATCCACTTTGCAATTAATATTGTCTCTAACGTGACCAGTACCGCAGCTGATCACCGTTCCCAGGGCATTTACATATGACATTCTTATTAGATGCTATGTGAGTTTCATTGGTGAGCATGTGGTGCTTAAATCTGTACTTAATCTAGAGAAGTCTAGATGTACGTGTCGGGATTCGAACTTACGAGCATTTGCTTGACTGCGCATGGACACCGGTTCCTTATCCGTCTAGGATAATCCATCTAGTTCCTTATCGGTTCTCGGTCATCACAGTGACATGTGACTGTGGCCTTTTATATTCTCCGCAAAATAGTAGGTGACGCCTGCAGAAGGCCAAACGTCGCCGGGAGCCAAGGAAGTCGTAATCTTGGCCCCGACTGACGTATAGGAATCCCAGTGGTTTTAGTCTGTAAGAATCCGACACACAGAAATTGCTGCCCTCACGGCGGAATTGACGGTCAATGAGAATTTGCAACGGGCCAAAAATTAAACTATCACAGTCACATAATATTATTCGGATTTCTCACATCTTGACCTAGAGCCAAACTTAGTTTACGCTCGTGTTTGGATATTAGACAACAATATTCATACTTATATACAAACATACATTCTTATATGTGTTGGCAAACTATTCTATTTATTACAGAAAAGTTTGCCGGCACCGAAATTTGAACCCAGGACCTTCAACATTACAGGTAGGGGATATGCAGTGTGACATTGTTTAATTTGTAAAAATATAGTCAAAATCAGTTCAATAGTATCTTTGCTATTCCTGGACAAGTAGATACATTTTTTTTAATAGCTACTTTCTTTAAAAGTTAATCTATACTAATATTATAAAGCTGAAGAGTTTGTTTGTTTGTTTGTTTGAACGCGCTAATCTCAGGAACTACTGGTTCGAATTAAAAAAATATTTTTGAGTTGAATAGACCATTTATCGAGGAAGGCTTTAGGCTATACAACATCACGATGCAATTATTAGGAGCGAAGAAATAATGGAAAATGTGAAAAAAACGGGGAAAAATATTCATCTTTGAGGGCTTCCATTGCGTGCGCTGCAAAAACGGTTCGCGATACCAAAAATATATGTAAGAATGAATTATTCCTCTTGAAATGATCTAAAAAAATGTCCGCGACAGTATATGTCTATCTTTTAAGATTAAGTCACTAGAACCGTTTTTATGGTAAACAAATTTGGTCGAAATTAATGCATTATTTGTTAAGAGTTGTATCAACGTAATAATATTAATTTTTATCCAAATAAATGTGTTGTTGATTAAGAGTATTTAATTGTGAACAAAATTGTCTTTGACATCACTTAATTCAATGAACTTCTTAGAAGATATTACAAAACCTTATATAGCAAAACAACGTTTGCCGGATCAGCTAGTTAAATTATGACTTAAATATATTCCACGCACTGACATCAATAGGCTATAATATAAATAGATTATTGCTTTGTATGAAAAATAATGTTTATTTTAACAACTGCTTTTTAATTTAATGAGGTGAATTGAATTAACCGAAACGAAACAAATATGTATATCCAAATCTCTGTAAATGGAATTTTATATTGGAGTTTTGGTTTTCTTGATGTGAAACGTACCAATTTAAGCAATAACCGTAAATATACAATTTCGCATTAATGTTGTCATTTGAGACTGATTACATTGCAACCGCTGGACGTAGGCCTTAAATGTGTAATCACTCTCAATTATGAATCTGTTTTTTGCGATTCAGAAATGATATTCAAGCGCTTTGTAAATTACATTTTGAAATTATCATGGGTTCTGATTGTAATGTAATTCTGGAAACGACGATGTGATATTGTAAGTACACGTTTCATATTATTTTTTCTTGAAATCTGTATCTTCAAATTGCATATAAGATTAGTGATTCTTAAATCTTATGTTTTAAATTAATTATAACTAAAACTTTATTGGATATTGGCATACTCCTACGTAACATTATTTTTTTATATTTAGAAAAATTATTGCATTATTATCAAGTATTAATTAATATAAGAAGATAGGTTTAAGTTGAATACATTTATTATAAGAAATAGGAGTTAAATTGAATATATAAGATAAATGATATCATACTCAAAATCAATGCGCTAAAAGTGGCAAAATAATATTAGCGTACTCTAATAGAAAGGTTATTATAACAAAAGGAAAACAATGTTGTAAGAAAATATTCTAAAAGTATTAAATTTAATTGAATTAAATATTTGGACCCCTTCAGTATATATTTTTATTGATATTTTAAGGGCCCAATTTTTTGAGACTACTAAAACTG
Source organism: Automeris io (assembly GCA_036320925.1). Lineage (NCBI taxonomy): Eukaryota > Metazoa > Arthropoda > Insecta > Lepidoptera > Saturniidae > Automeris > Automeris io. Next base: position 2,232,487 of record JAUDJH010000025.1, on the reverse strand, counting down.
TAGCTAAGAATGTTTTTTTTTGTCTCACAAATGAACTAGAAATTAGTTTCTGTGCGACTTTAAGTTAGCTTGAATAAATTATAGATTGTTTTTGTTGTTAATAATATAAATATATATACATTCTAACGATACCGCGGTATTTTAATTTATCACAATTTTGATGATCGTTGCTTTTGAAATAGAAAAACCATATTTCACTTCGGTTGTAAATTTCCCTTTGATTTATGTAATTTAGTGAGACCGTAATTGCTTTTCTAGTTACATAAGGTCGTAGTCCCACCGAACCCAACGTTTGTGGTCACAAAACATTATCTTTCGAGACCGCAACGCAACCGCGTGTCTTGTTACCGGCGACAATTTGCTCAAGATTGTTTTTACGAGACCAGTTGGGGGTTAGGTTTTTGTCGGTTGGCACAAGCTACTGTCATTACGCAAAGACGGGATTTGAACGGAGATTGAAGATGATGGATAATTTTCTGTTGTAATATAAATATGCAAAATAACAATTTATAAAGTATCTTATATTTAAGTACATTTTATTATTTGTGTCTCGTTTTGAATTTTAATACTACTGTAGCAAAGGATTAGTAAACATTGATATTCAAGTTGTCGATTGCTATCAATAAATATTAATTATATTGTTTTCAAACTTAAAATTGAAAAAAAAAATCGGATGTAAAATTTAAAGTAAAATATTTATTATTTCTGGCAATTTTTGATATACAAAATGAGGGTAACATTTATAACTTTTATGAATAAGTATATATTATCACACAGAATAGGTGCACTGGACGTGGATTTGTGGAAACAATACCGTTTGACCTAATACCTGACGTGAAGTATTTTTTTATATTTTATAAGCATTTATAACTACTTATAGATATTTATAAAGAGTCCAAATTCCCCTTTAATTGCTTAATCAATTCGTGGCAGATCAAAAAATGTCACTCTCAAGGTTCAAAAGACTCAATAAATACACGTCGAAAACATTAAAAAAGGACGGCCAGACAAGTTACTGCATACCGGTGGAATCCGTACGACTAGACTCGTTCCCGCTACGCTGTCACGGGACTGAGTTCACGATATTCATAAGTATCATCAAAGAAAACACGATACGTTCGTAGCCAAGATGACAAAATACTGGATAGCCGCGAATATTTTTTAAATTTATATACGCTTGTACGTGTAGTATGCAGCTACAAAACACATTTAAAACATTTTTATATACATAGAATTAACAATTAATTTGTTTGTAAAAGCAATAAACTACAACTCCGTGTTAGTAATGGATCTGATTGTGATAATGTGTAAAAATCTGTCCAAAAATTTTATGATCGTCATGTTGACAATGAATACTAATTCTATGGTAGACGGTATTCAGACGATTTTGAAATAATAGATATTACTATATCTGTATGTATATGATAGTTCTGATCCAATCTGGCGTGGATGCGCTGATATTATTTATTCCGAATACTTAGTACAGCAAAAGTATGCTAGTATCTTGTGCACCGTGCCTGAAGGCCCGTTAGGGATTTCCCCGGGCTACAAAAAAAGGCACTAATAAGCCTCCAGAAAAAAAAAGTGGCTTATCCACATTTATATGAATCGAATGAAGCACTTCACCCAATGTGTTCTGAGCACTGAAATATTGCGAATGGAATCGTCACGACAGTCCGTTCACGCCTATATTTATAACGTGTGAACATACCTTTTGATAAACCGAATTAAAATAGCGTAACGCAGGCAAAGGATCTGTGACAAACGTACGTATCGATCTGTCTGTCAGCTGTAATTAATTTTGGAAGTGTTTTTTGGAAAATGTATAGACTTGTTCTATTTATAAATAGAATACACTATTAAAGCTTCATGTCTAGTATAACGTGGGTTATGTGAATAATTATTTGATCTTAAAATGGTTTTATTATTATTTCTGTATCCCATATGATGACCATTTAACATTATGTATTTATATAGTACTTTGAGATATCAAAATATTTTTAAATATTTTTTTAAAAGTGGACAATCTATCTCATTCAATTTTTTTTTTCTTTTTTTTAAGAGATTAGTGAGGCAAAAAGTTCAGTTGACGCCCGTTATTATTGTATTTATTTATTTTCCAGTTTGTTTTTGTTGGTTTATTATTTGTGTCGTAGCTCGATTTTTATTATGCTTAATATTTTTTGTTAAATCTTTGTTAGTCTACGTGTTTTCTTTATGTATTATTTTATTGTTTGCTTCCCCAATTAAATAAATAAATGAAATAAAATATTTAAACAAAAAGTAAAATTATTTCTTTTTACTTGCATATTAATAATTAAGGAAGCGCAGTGTACCTAAATGTTTCCAATTTTTTATCGGCAACATCCTACAGCCTGTATCTTTAGTAGATGAAGCCTGTAAACTATACCTGCTCACCCTAAGAGAGATAAAGCGTTATAATAAAATACTATCATTATCCTAATGCCTTAGTTTGACAAAGGTCTAAAAATCTTTAAATTGACAATGATGTATTTTTCCCTTCAAAGGCAACTAATATTCTTAAGGCTGGGTTTGTAATTTTTACGTAATCAAAACCAGAATATATTGTAATTTTATTTAAATTGTTACTGGAAATTGGGACTACTTATATGGCATATATCGTTAGTAGATACATTTGGAATTTTTGACCAGGTGCATCGCTTGCTTGACTGTAAATTTAGTTATTTAATATTCATACAGAGCAGGCAGGTATAAATATCGACACATTTCTGAAATTACTGTCAATTTCTAAGTTTTACTGCACCTTTTATGTTAATCATTTAACTATGTTCTGTTTAAGCAATTTCATATGACTTCATTTGTGTTTGATCAGTTAATCGGAAAGATTTTTTGCTGTTTAAATAAGCGTTTAAACATGGCAAATAAAGGGCTTTATATTAATTATATGGTACAAATAATTGGTATTAGTAAGGGAAAATTCAATTAATTATTATGAAAATTGTATATTTTAAAATAAAACTCAGTATATTATACATACATAATTACATATTCTCTAAATAGTAAAACAATGTCAAATTTTGACGTTTTTATTACATATACATAAATACGTTTATATTTTATGAAAATTAAATCGCCAAATGTAGATTTGGCATGTGAAATCGAAACATCACACAATATTTCTGTTGAGTAGTCGAAATTTTATAGTAATGCTTGCAGCGCTATGAAATCTTTTGATATTACATAGCTGAGTACCAAACTCTATATATTAATTAAAAACATTTTACAGTTACAGTTTACAGTGTAAATTGACTTTTGTTTTACTCTCACAACGAGAAAAGCCTTTATTATTTTATATATTTTATATTATATGTTTTCCTTCACCTGTGAGCATGTGGTGTCCAAATCAGTACGTAATTTCGAAAAATCCATTTACGTGCCAGGATTCGATTCTACGACCAATCCCCTTGCTGCGCATGCAAACCGGTTCATTATCAGCTTGGCCACCGTCCACAAATAAATCTATCTTTCGTCAATAAATCTCAGCCTTAATCATTCTGCCAAAGAAAACATATTGTACTATTTTCATTGTGTTATCGGGCTTTATAGAATTTATTTATTTAAATTAGACCCCATAATATATACACGTAATGATTAATATCATACTGTCGCCGGCTCGGAACACTAACCTACATGAATAACTGGTAGACACACATTTTATTGTAGTTCTTTATTCACGCCCATTAAAATAACAAATATCGTTAGTTTATCAATTAGATTCGTCACATTATATTAATTAATTAAACTATATGTCCCTTATCCATGTATTTTTAAATGTATTCATCCCTTTAGGGGCACATCTATACTAATATTATAAAGCTGAAGAGTTTGTTTGTTTGTTTGTTTGTTTGAACGCGCTAATCTCAGGAACTACTTGGAAGGCACTATCGATAGGATCTTATAAATCAATTTGATCAAATACACTTCTTATCTTTTATTTTACTGGTGTTCTCATATTGTAGTCATTTATGATTTCCGAACAATGAAGCAGAAATAAATGAATGAATTTTGACTAAAAGATAAGTGCCCAAATATTCAGATTTACCAAAAGTTTAGATTGTCGTTTTTTAAGAAATTATAACCAGGATATTTTAATATAACAGAACAAGCATAGATTATACATTTCTATCATTTAAGAACATTTACTAAATATAATTATTGGCAAAAAAGTTTTAAATTATGTGTATTCTTTCTTGAATTATTTTTTAATACGAATATAATCAAGTTATAACTAAGAATAGATATCTCTATGATTTATTTATAACTCATTTGTACCATGCAAGCGAACAATTCCCAAAACCAATGAATTCTTTCTGTCTACATTTCAAGGAGTTAATTAATCAATCAATCAAGGAGCATTGTTTAAGAGGTTTTGTTTCGATTCACAAAGGAGTCGACTCAATGCCACCGGTATTGTTCAAGGAAACAAGCCGAACTTTCACCCAAACTCATCGCTCCTTTTGTATGCAGTTTTCTACCGGAAGGAGTATGTTTTGTGGCTGGAACACTTATAACTTTTAAAATCGTGTATGTATATTCCTGTATGTAACACATACTTAGCTAAGTGTTAGTCGGATTTCGGAAAGTGAAAATTTTATTAGCACGTCCTTTAGAATAGCCAAGATAGTTAAAGGTAATCTTAACTATTACTTCGTTTTTTTTTAGTATATAATCAATTACATATATTGAATTGCCAGTGAGAAAAGTGTTTATTACATCCACTTATATTTGTAAATTTTACAATCAATAATAAGACCCTTGTTCCGCCCTCTCTCTTCCATAAAAGAACCGTGCGTGCGGGTTTGCGGAGTCACTGTTATGCTGCAACTCATATCCAGACTTCTTTTGCCAAGTCGTTGAGCTGTGGAATGGTCTTCTGGCGAGCGTGTTTCAATGGTCCTATGATATTGGTTCCTTTAAACGAAGCGTGAAGAGATATTTGTGCAGGCAGGCATGACCAGTACGACTATCGATAGTTTTTTTAAGTAGTTATATCCTAGTTGTAGTCGTTCTTTGGACTGCATCGTGCTTAGTATTAAGCGCTGGTTTATATGTTAAGTATATCTTTAATATTAAATAGTCAAACATTTTAACAGTTGATCGCCGTCCTCAGGGCACTTACACACGGCATTTCTGTTAGATGCCAAACAAGTTTCTTCACGATATTTTGTTTCACCCGTGAGCATGCCTAACTAAATCCGTACGTAATCTGGAAAAACCAGAGGTACATATCAGGATTCAGATCTACGATCATTCCCGTAGCAGTACATAGAAACTAGTCTATTATCCCTAGGCCACTACAAGTTTAGTTTATCTAGTTCAAACTAAATTAAAATTTTTGGCGCAAGTCGCGCTTTGTTATTTTAAAGCCGAAAATAATTTAAGCAAAAAGAAAATGTAAAAAATGTATTTGCACTGTCTACAGAATACAATGTTTTAAAGGTAAATCAAAAGGTAACTATTAGCATCATAAAAATAATGTGTAGACACTATTAAGCGAAATAAACAAACCGTAAAAATAAACGTTACAAATTCTCTGATTATTCTTTGTAACAACACCCTAGGTTATTTGCATTTAAACTTTCACACTGGCCGCATAACGTATTTTTAAGGCTAATTACTTCGTTATATATTTGCAGTCATCAAACTACCTGTTTGCATTTAAATAACCAATTCAATTCATAAGATTACAAAAAATACATATTGCCTCTTTATAGTGTCGTTTCGGAATTATCAAATATCATGCTAGTTTTACGCTTTATTATTCTTCATAATTCCCAATATTACCTGTAACGTAATTGATCACCATGCTTAAGCAATACACATGCCGTTTTTGTGACATGGCATGTGTATACCTTTCTAGGTTAATCATTGTTTTAAAAATCGTAACAAAAAAAACAAGTTTATAAAAATACGCTACAATGAACATGACATAATAGCATTTTAAGTAAAAAGAGCGCCTTAATGTCATTTTTTTTTTTTTTTTTATCGGCAAACAGACTGTCGACCTTCCTCATTCCAAGTGCTTATCGTCGCCCAAGGACAAGTACTATTAAGGGACGTTCTTATGGCGTTACTGATCAAGAATCACATTGTGCACAGTTCTCTAGAAGAATCCCATATCATAATTCGGGGGAAAAACTGTACCTGGCAGCCCATCCCATTACTCCAAAGTATACAACAATAATGTTCTAGAGAACTGCTACGTTGACGCGGCAATATATTTGAAGATGAACACTCTTCGAATTACGGTTTAGTTAATAAACATTTTGTATTTCGCTTGGCTTATAAACTGTATGCGCGTATTTATCTCAAGCGAAATTGTCTGCCACAATTCATTACCCCATCCAACATGTATGACAATCTAATAGTTGTGATCTAGCAGCGGGCCGCTTTCCGCTTTCTCTTGCACGAAATCCTGACCATGAACAATATGGGGCCACTAAACAAGTGAGCGATTTTAATTTTAACAAAAATTAGTATGCATTTGCTATACTGTTTTATTTATTTAAAATTACTTTAAAACTGCATTAAACAGTAAATAATTAATTAATTGTTAATATTTTGTAATATTTTCCCCTTGCTACAATATTGCACTGAATATCATCACATATCATAAAACAGTCTTCCATTGCGTGTCTGTCTATTCGCGGTAAACTCAAAAAACTAGTGAACTCATTTTCATGTGATTTCCACCAATAGAGATAATTATTTACAAGGAAGGATTAGAGTATGATTTGTTAAGATTAGATTAGAGTAAATTGGTTGAAATATGACATTTTTTTTTAAATATAAGACAAAGTTGAGCCGCCTGGGAGCGTTAATCAAAAACGCTGTCTAATCTCTTTGAAATGTTGAGGGGAATGGATGAGAGGGAACAGTTTTTTTTTATAAAATACGTGATTCCAAAACAAAAGTGTTTGTAAATATGGTACATGTATCTAAATTTCATGTTATTTTCAATTTAAAAAGATAGTTCTCTTGAAGCAATATTTAATTAATTTAAACGCTTTCTCTGTGGACTCCATGTGAGGTCGTGAGTTGAACTTAATTGGACTTCGGCCGGGTGACATGGAAAGGTGATGCATCGTTCAACTTTATGGAAAAGAATTGAGCCCCTTGGCACTTTGTTTCCAAATAATGCAAATATAAATTTATTTTAATAGACTTCATATCTGATACCACTAAATCTTAGTAATAGTAGTTAGTCAAGTGTTTTTGAAAATTATGAGCTAAATAAATATTTTTTTAAATTGTAGGAGTCTGCCAAAACAATTAATACTAAATAAATTATAATATATTGATTTGTGTGTAATTTTATGTAAGAGGTCTATATTATCATAGGCTAAGTTTTAAATGGTGCCATTTTTACCTGCGTAGATCTTGTCAAGCTCTAATAAACTCGATACTCATCGCGTATAAGCTTCTAAGCCAAAAAAAGTTTTAAAGGGACTTATTGAATAAGTAGTTCAACAATTTTTGGGACCTTTTTAGTCATAGGTACGCTGATTTATGATATGATGAGAATTTAAGATTGATAATTTATTGTAATAAAACCTTTTAAATAAGAACTTTAATATTCATTACGATTATGAGATATATACAAATATTATCTTTATTTAATAATAGTTAATAAACAAAACACATTTTATTGTCCCATCTAAATCGAAGGAATTCATTATAATATTCAAGTATTTAAATATTATATAACATCATTGGGGGTAATCTTTTCTGCTTATCATGTTCGATAAGGCTAGCAGGCCATTCACGTCATCATTATCGACTTCTTCGTAATAAAAAAGGGTAATGAAAAAGGAACGAAAAATATCTCATCTCATAAAATGAATGAATAAATGAAAAAGTCACAATAGAAGGATAGTAACCGGTGAACGAAAGGAACGTGAGCCGTTGACACATTTGAAGATAATATGCGCATGCCCCTCTGTTGGGTTTGTGATCTATTACATAGGATGTAGCGATTTTTACTATCTTTCATTATATGTAATGTATGACGCTTAGGGTGACAAATAGTAGTGAGATGATAGGATCTTTGTTGCTGATTGTTACTTTATTATTTCGAAAAAATAACTTAAGGAAACATATACTAAGACTGCAAAAGTTAAAAAAGTTCGAACATATACAATAAGTCAATGTAAAATGTCAATATAGTTACACATTTTGTATAAAACAACCATCTTTTTAAGCTCTAAATAGTTTTTGATTAGTCTCAGAACACTAGGTAACAATATGTAGGTATCAATGTAAAAAATTATGTGACATCACTCGATTATATAATCTTTGTAGATTGCTTTGTAAGGGTTAAACTTTAGTTAAGGTTTTTTTCTTCTTTTAAAAACCTTGCTTTATCCTATTTCGTGTTAGGTCAGTATATGCACGTCCAGCCAATCTTATACTTCTCTTTATATCTTTGGTTGTTGTTTATTTAGTCCGCCGTGATAACAGCGACTGTCATTGGTCACTCGTCTAATGGCATTCGACATCCTTCTGGTTTATCGTGTGCTTTCCATTGGGTATAGTACAATCATATTACCGTACTAGTATATAATTATATTGTTTTTGTGGCATTTACAAAATCGCTGTCGCTTATGCACGGCACAGTAGACTCATGAATACAGAGCGGGCGGCGGGCGCCACGTAACGAGTGCGCATTTACATTTCATCTGCTACAAATGATTCGGTACATTGCACAGGTTGTATGGGGCTGTGTTTACACTATTTACACAATGATATGCCCACGACAGATTTTCAAAGATCGTACTTTGTAATTTAAGACAATTTTCACTATAAACTTAATGGAACAGTAAATAATGCGACGTTATTAATTTTATAATATAAATTAGTAACTGTAGTTATGATGCTTATAAACATTATGAAAGAAATTAGGATTCCTGAGGAGTAATATAGATAAAAAATACAGCGAAGAAGTTAAATTTGCTCTTCACTTTAATTTAGTTATATATTGGGTCCTTACATATGAAATTGGCGTTTTGTATGGGAGGAACAAAAAGTCGAATATTTTTTAATATAATATATTTAATTAATCAAAGTATGAACCATTATTTTCTATGCACTTTTGCCATCTCATAGGTAGTTCATTGATCCCTTTACTAAAAAAACTAGTCGGACGGGAATCAATAAAATCTTTGAAGGCGATTTGGACTGCCCCATCGGAGTTGAATTTTTTCCCTTGCAAGAAGTTATCCAAATTTCGAAAAAAATGGTAATCTGTTGGAGCAAGGTCCGGGTAGTACGGAGGATGTCTTAGACTTTCCAATTGAAGCTCTTCTAATTTAGTAGCCGTCTGTTGCGCAGTGTGTGGTCTAGCGTTGTCGTGAAGCAGCAGTGGCGTGGAGCGATTGACCAGCCTAGGTTGTTTAGCCGCTAGCTTTTCCATCATGGTTTGCAATTGCTGACAATAGACATCAGCCGTAATAGTCTGGCCAGGTTTGAGAAAACTGTAATGAACAATACCGGCACTAGTCCACCAAACGCTTACAAGTAACTTTTTTGGGGTTAATTTTCGCTTGGGGCAGGATTTGGCTGGCTGGACAGGATCCAACCATTGCGCTGAGCGCTTCCGATTATCGTAAAGAACCCATTTTTCATCATAGGTAATGATTCGGTTTAAAATACCTTCATTATTGTGCCGGTTTAGTAATGTAACGCAGCAGTCGACGCGCGTTTGCCGGTTTGCTTCAGTCAATTCGTGAGGTACCCACCTTTCAAGCTTTTTAATCTTCCCAATTTGCTTCAAGTGAATTAAAACAGTTTTATCACTAACATCGCAGCCTGCAGCTAACTCGGACGTGGTTTACGATAGATCCGCTTCCACAATAGCCTTCAACTCTTCATTATCAACTTGAGTCTCAGGCCGTCCACGGGACTTGTTCTGCAGGTCGAAATTTCCAGAACGAAAACGTTGGAACCAAAAACGAACTGTGTTTTCTTTTGCAACACGACCGCCATACACATCATTCACCCTTCGAGTTGTTTCCGCAGCACTAGTGCCACGGCGGAACTCGTACTCGTAAATAATGCGATATTTTAAGTTTTCCATTTTGTAAAATGAGTGACGCAAACAGAAAAAAACAGAAGAAAAAAACAAATGAATGACGATCATCGAAGCACAAATACATGAGTCTATAGCTGTACAAATTTGAATTTGGGATTCCTTACCAAAGAGGAGAAATTTGTGATTAAAGTGGCCAGTACGAAAAACGCCAATTTCATATGTAAGGACCTAATATTTATGACTACATTGCACTACATTGCGAAGTAAGCAGCTGCCGAAAGTTACAGTGATCATACCGGATTACGTAATCATTTGTTCACGCTTTATTTACAATAACATAGGCCCGAAAATGACCTGGAAATATCCTAGCCTGAAACCATTTCATAAATCGACAGTGGCCTGTGAGATGAATTCCAGAATACCAGGAATTTGGGAGCACAACGAAAACACAATCGACTTAGCAAGCGTATATTTGCGGAAGGGAGATTATGAAAATACCGACAACATTGTCTTAACACTACCTTAGATATATGACAGCCTGTTTTAGAGAAACTTGGTATCGTTAAAAAAATGAATAGTCCATTGTTGGGCAAACGCACTTTTCTATGATCCTTGGCCTTTACCTTCCATCAGAAGTGGGAATAAATGCTTTTTGTCTATCATTAAAAAAGTTACTCAATTATGTTAATAAAGAAATAGAAATAAGTTTGTATATAAATATTTATTAATTTTCAATATAGACAGTAATAATATTCTGAGTGCTTTCTCAATCCGATCGTAAAATCTTTATGAGTTACATCATATAATTGAACGTTAAAGTGATGCAATTGTCTTAAATTGAAGTCACGATGAATGTTTCTATTTAATAATTATTTTTATACTGTGTTAAGTAATAGTATTTATACAAATTCAACTATATCATATCGAGGGGTGAAAAGCTATTTGGTTTAAGCGAAATTTTTTGTTGATATAGTAATATATATATTTTTGGAATCGGCAAAAACCGCTCGTTCCGAAAATATGAATATTATTTTATCACCAAAAAATGTCGCTTAAACCAAATAGCCTTTCACCCCTCTATATGGATTATGTCGTCATGCTTGCTGTTATTTTTAATATTACAGTTTAATTTTTCATATGCTGGTATACTATATTATTTTTCGAATATTAGAATAGTTATGTTGTTATGTAATAATTATTTTTTTACAATTTTTTACATGATAAGAATAATAATCGATGTTATACACTGGCTACTAAATAAATTTTATTTATATATTAGTACACATTTTGATCATTGTGGTCTTTACTTTACATTAGAAACTTTGATAACATAATTCCATTACGAGCTTAAATTATACCTATTAGCATACTATATTCAAACTATTGAGCTAAAATATAAAACATATCATAATCTTAATAAATCGAAACAAAACGTTCGCTTTAAACAAATCCTAACCGAGACATTTGACATCTATGAACAAAGTAAAACGAATCCAAACAAAATAGTATAAACCGAGTCGAGAACTGCACAAAGATACTGTCTTCTGTTACAAAGTGGGAAAATGTCTTTTAAAATAAAATAAGGCAGTTATGTAAATGACAGTCGGTTTGTCTCCGAAGTGCAGTGGTTACAAAAAAAGCTTTATTCCTTCATTAAACTGTTGTTATAGTAGCTATAACGTTATGAGAACTGTTTTTAAAATCTTGGGATTTTTGTTACGAGATCTTTTCTTACTGATATTATAAGTTAGCATTCTATTATTTCACTTTAAATGATTACTGCACATTTAAAAATAGATATTTATTTGACCCTAGCATTTGTCTGTAAAGTCAATAAATTAGGTCTTTTGTAAGGTCTTAGGTTGAGGTTTACAGGGGCTACTTTGAATTTGCTTAGACTTTACTAAAACATTATAATTTATATTACTCAATTAAGGTATATGGTAAGTCACCATAGATTTTGTCGACTCGGATTTGACTCTGTGAATAGTTAGGTTACACTCAGTTTCTATTAATTATTCAGTTATTTGTCGAAATGAATTTATTTACTGAACACTTTGCTAAGCAATGTCAAAGTAGCATTTATAAATTTTAGCCCGAATATAGTATTTTTTTACTATTAATACTTAGTATTGCTATGTAAATGATTTCATTTTTAATAGTTAAAGATCAGGTACATATTATAAGCCAATATTAATATAGTACATTTTTAATTTAATCTCAAGATACACACAAATTGGAATATACTAAATAAAGGTCACATAACATAGTGGACAATAAAAAACTATAAATATATAATGAAAAATTAAACTTTACTCGTAATGTAAAATAAAGTTAAAGATGTTTTCCACGCTGTATTATAGTATGTCATAAACAGCTTGAATAAAGTATTAAAATTAAACATTAGTTAGCTGTTTGATTTCAAATCAAGTAAATAATCGCTTCCGCTTGAGTATAGTTAACTAAAACACTACCGAATTCAAAAGTCTGCTGCTACAAAATCTGAAGCACAGTCCGGCCTTTATTACAATTCTACGGCCTGCGCAACGCCATGACAGACTAATCACACTGTGTCAAGGGGTTTAATTTTCCAAACCGTGGCTTCGGTCAACGGATTAAAGGATATTTAGCGAGATATTCCCGATAAAATGCCATTTCCTAGATACGTCTATTAATCAATTTTTCTTTTAAGTTATTTCACTGAACCAATGCATTCTTCACATTGGCTCGAGAGAAAATGGTAATATCAGAAATACGTCAATAACTCTAGAGACGCGTCATCACACAAGTTATTTGAAAAAAAATATATATATATATTGAATTGAATTAAATTAAAAATTATTATATTTATTGATTTACGTAATTTTGTTCTCTTCATTATATTTTTATGGGTATACTTTGTTGACATTAAAAATATTTTAAAGGGTCTTATGCGCGTATTAACTTACTTTTAATTATGGCTCGACGTTTCGATCTGATTACACAGGCTATGGTCACAATCAAACTGGAGCACCGCGGAGTTTTCGTCGGGGGTATGTTACTATCTCCATTCTCTTTTATTCTTGATAATTTTAATAGTCACGACATAGAATATATACTGGATCAGCATTTTTTTCAAATGGATTTATAGGTTTCATGAATTATCGGCGTTTGGTGTGTAATCCAGTGATTTGGAAACTAGGACCTCATTTAATTTTTGTTAAAATGCTGATACTGTAAGCGTTGTTGACTATTTAAATTTTCAAGAACAAACAAAAGAGGAAATTACATTACGCACTCTCGAAAACTCCGCGATGCTTCCACCTGATTTTGACCATGTCTTACGTAACTGGGTTAAAAGGTCGATCCATACTTAAAAATAAGCTAATTCGCACATAGTAAGTACCCTTTCAAATATTTATAATAAGTACAAAATGCGAACGCTTAAGATGTTATATTTTGTTGTGTTAAAGAACATTTATTTTATTGAATTTATCTCAATTAATTACTTAATAAACACCTACGATGATGATTTATGCTTTATCCTTTTTCTTTACGGTCCTCTAAATATGGCCTCGTGCATCATGTAATATAATAGGAAATATGCATATAAAAATATTACAACGAAATCATAACGCATAAATATTAAAATTTAACGACGTAACTTTATGTTTCCCGCCTTGAATTTGTGTTCGTCGCTTGTCCGATCTCCATTTCCGGACATCTCGTAAAATGTGGACAAATAAAATTATAACTAGGCTTCACCTAGACAGTAACGGACATTCAGAAAGGTGTACACAATCCATCACTCGAGCCCATAAATGAGAACATCATTATTTATCAATAAAAGGCTTCGTGTATTAAATAAAATCGCTTTATTAAACAACTTACTTACGATGAATAATCGGTCCCAGTTTTTCTTGTACCGTTTTATATTGCTGATGGGTTTGTGTAAAACCGTGATACTTGCCTTTAGAAACAAAGGGCGACCTGCACCAGTACATTAAACTTAGTTTAAACTCATTCAAAAAGGCTATTTAGCGCTAAACTGTACTTATTGCCTATATTAGCTATGCGAGGCAGCCCAATCTGTGTCAAATGCTTTAACCCTTAAATGCCTGACTTTTATTTACACTTTAAAAAATATATATCTTGCAGATAAGTACACTACAATGCAATGAAAATAGAAAATAATACATATATATATATATATATATATATATAATATTTTTATACTAATTTTTTAAAAAACCTAATGTTGCAGATATACAATACTATGCATTTACTGTACACTATTGTATTTAGGTGGTATGTTGCAGTTTTACGTCATTAGATATGCATTTAAGGGTTAAGAAATGCTAAAAAGTAACTTTATTTTATAATGTTGCTGTGTGTTTTTATGGCAGTGATGGCTTAGTAGATAAGAAACCGGTATCCATGCACGAAATAATAATGGTCGTAGGTTCGTACTTCTAAGTTAATCCATATACATGGTCACTGGTGAAGAAAAAATCAAGAGGAAATCCGCATGGCATCTAATAGAAATGCCTCGTGTAAATGCCCTGAAATGGGGGTCAACTGCGCTAGTGGTCACGCTGGGCACAACATACAAGGACTAAAGTGGATATAGCCACTTTTTTTGTATCTCGGGGAAAAATCCTGCATAGGACCATCAGGGATGCTGTGAGGGCAGCGACCCCGGTGTGTTCTGACACACCGCTAGTAGCTAGTAGGAGTCTGCTTCTACTAAGTGAAAACACCCAGGGTGTCTCTCTGATTGCTCCACCTGGGCCTGGCAAGCCAAATTCGTTCAGACGCCCAGAAAACAAGAAGCCTTGTTGAGGCTACCTCTCTGGGAGGGGAAGGAGTAAAGCCCAACCTTCCAAAACCTCTCTCCCAGGCGATGCGCCGAACACCGTGCACCGCCTCCCTCTCATCCGGGCAGCAGACTTCCTCAAGTCTACTGCCCGGCTGGATACTGCCACTAATGTATCTCTGATCATCCTGAAAGGGATATAGCGTAACGATATCTTATTATTATCTTATAATATGAATGTTATAATGATGATGTCCTAGCCGGTTTCGGCCACGGCGACTGTTTCAACACCGATTAAGAAATTCGAGGTCCATTTTTCGGAAACTGTCAATTGCGCAGGAGATATTTAAATGCATAGCTGGACGCGCTGCCAGAAAAGCACTCTCTCGTCCGAGCTCCCTCAGGCCCAATGGAAAGGAGAACCAGTACGATCGGGAGGGAGCAGGATGCAGGTTTGGTCGAGTTGTCCTTCTCTGAACACCTGGTTGAATTGCGGTGTTCAAGAGATACCTTAGTCGCCTTTTACGACACCTCAGCAAGAAGAAGGGGGTGCTATTCTATTCTGCCGGCAGCCACCACGGCTAAATAAAATGATAATATATCAACGAATATATGTTTATGCCAAGTGAGCTCTTACTACATTACTGTTCCAGATAGATTTAAAACAAAATGTTCTCATGTAATTGATTTGTGTCTTAATGACAATAAACTTTTTGAACTGATATGTACTAGTAATACAAATACCAAACGTATATGTACCTCATACGGATGTCTATAACATATATGTAACGCAACAAGATCATTTCAGTGTTCTGCGAACTGTAGAGAGCAAATCCTAGTTAATTAGGAGCTGCTGGGGTTCTGTGACAGTGGACGCCCTTTGTTACATCGTTCGGTAAACTGGAATGGCCTGGAATTCCTAAACATGAGAGTTGGAGCTTTGTTTAAGAGCTCGTGTATTTGGTCTAATAATTATCGCTGGCAGTAATGCAAGTTTATAATCTGTATTTACGTTCTGTGTGTTTCTGGGGATTGTTAGATAGGCGTAACACTCAGTTGCCGTAAAGCTATTAAAATTTAAAGACGATTTTAAATACCAATAAATCATTAATTTGTTTGTAAAATCAATCCACTTATTTTTATTTCCATAAACAAAATGTCCTTTAAATTTAATGAAGGTTTTTGCAACTGAGTGAAAATATTGAATAGATTAATTTATGCTGAAAGTAGGGATGGCGACCTACTAAAACAATCGATTTTCAAGTCAATTTCGATTGCAATCTAATAAATCAGTTCACAAAAAAAAAAAGTTGAAAAAATTGATTCAAAATCGATTTTGAAGATATATTAAAAACGTATTTTCTCACGTATGTTCATGAGTCATTATAAAATAGCAGTTATCCAAAACATTTTTAGAAAATACTTCATGTATAAAAAAATAGTTCATTGTATTTGTCTGGTGTACTCATCAGACGTCATCAAGTATGGGCGGTGTAGTCACTAAGCAGAATATATAAGAAAATTACAAAAATGAGGAATGATTATCTAGGTGCGTAGTATTAAGGTTATACTGGGTAAATCATCGGAGAATACTACTAACAGCTTGGGTCTGTAGGATATTCATTACATTTTTATAATATTAAGGGTAGTCAGTGCCCAATGCAGAACACAACGATAAAAAAACAGCTAAACGAGTATAAGTATATTAATGTGTTGCGCCGCTTAAGGCCACCACATAGTGCGTTAGAAACGTAAACAATTCAGCTCATAAAATAAACACATTAACAAGAATAAGTCAATTAAAATGAAGAATAAGTAATAACAAAAATAAAAATTTTGTTGATGGAATGTGTCCGATCTGAACCTGTGAGGGAGGCGTTTGTGAGTGCCTTTGCTCTGAACAGACTTGACATCGGGATGTTTAACAAAATCTTAACAGAACTATTATCTGATGAGGCGTCTGGCTTTTTCAGATCAATGGCACCATATGTAATATGTTAGGTATTTCTGTATTAGGATACGATGGGGCTGACATACGTACACACGTAAAAGTCCCTTAAATAAATAGAATAAAAAAAAAAAAAAAACATCCACACTCCCAGCCTGCCTCTCAACCACCCCGTGAAAGTCCTTTTAAAGACAAGCAGACTTCAGTAAGCACATCGATGATAATCTCCAGTTCATTGAAACCGCGGGACAGCCTACAAATTGGCGAATTGTAGCTCAGGATTTTTCGAGCATAAGGTGGGAAGAGCAAGTTTATACGGTGCCTGGGGTACCGCGGAGGGACTTTAAAATGAAGTCGCTGGAACAAAGTTAGTCAGTCTGTTGTGCCTTGGACAATTTTGTGAAGGTTGGCTACTTAATAACGGTCATTTGACTAGACAATGACTAGTACAGGCTTTCCCAAACTGTTCGTCGCGACGCCCTGGGGCGCCGCGGTATTGTTCCAGGGGTGTCGTGAGGCGATCTAAATACGTTAGCTGTCTGTATCATCTATATCTAAACAAACACAGATTCAAAATAAATTTAAAGACAGAGACGAGGGTGGCAATTTCGAAACTTGAGCCTCATTTTGAGAAACTATACTCAGAAAAGCAACCACATCCTTTTCTCATTAATACCAAACGAAAAGAGATAAAAAAAAGGGCGTGCTTCCTATTTATCCTTTTTGTTTGCTTTCATTTTTATTTTTATGTTTTGTTCTTTATTTTCCAAATAAACAATTTAGATGCTATTTGGAGTTTTTCTGACAAATTGCTATTAGGCTAGAACTATACTTAGTAGGTAAATGTATAGCTAGAAGGCCAGGGCGTTGCAAAAATATGGCAACTTCCCTAGGGCGTCACAGTTAAATTAAGTTTGGGAAGCCCTGAACAAGTAGTAACTTACCTAACTTAAGTTTTAAGGTACTGGTAAGTCTATTTAGTACGTTCTTAGCCTAAGGGTATGCACTCTGTGATTCAGGTTCAGATAAAAAAATGTATAACAATTTAAATTATTCAGCCACAGTCATAACATCAAAACTGACTCGAAAACCGCTAATAAAACTGTCAATATAACGAAAATATAACACTTTTTGTAACACTATCGGCAATTAGCAGATATCAGACTCCCAGATCGTGTTATCCATTCGAATTCCGACGCAAAACATTGTGAATTACTAATGCGATTGAATTGATTAAGGACGTCGAAGACTGGCGTTTCTTGTGCGGATATTTATCGCGTTGATTCATAAAAATCTTTATGAAATACTTAGAAAATCTTATCTCTGAGTATCTGTTACTTGGTAACTTTAATTAACGATGATTAGGTGCATGATATCGATCGTTACATTGTTAGAATAGATTGAAAATTCTTTTTTAATAATTATTTTGTGTTCAGGCCATCGTGATCACTATCTAAATAAACTATCGATAAAACTTTTTTGCTCTGGATAGTCTTTGTCGTATTTTTAGACTACACTGTAGTTATGATCAGGGGTGGTTAGGTCACTATGTCAAGTCAGAATCAATAAAATTGCTATATCGTAATTAACGCGGGGAAACCCGCATGGAATCTGATAGAAATGTCATGTGTGCCTTAAGAACGGCGATCAGCTGCGGTAGTGGTCATGTTGGGCACGACATATAAGCGCAAAATGGGTACAGACATTAATGTATCGAATACTTATCATGATAGAGATGTAGCGTGCCGATTTATTTTTATTATTACTATATCGAATTCTATACGTGAAAAAATGAATTTAGTTAAAGTGGATAACCATTAATGTATTTTTGGTAACGTCGAAGTTGATCTAACGTGATGATAAATTGTTAACAAATATTTTTTTTATTATACTAGCTCAAGAAAGTGATTGCAGAAATGGTTGGCCAATATTTTAGTGTATATTTTTTCTTTTTTTGCCAGGATGAATTGCTGTTAGCCTGGGAGAATTTATTTATTTAACTGGAAAAAAGTCGTTCTATCTATTAGCGTTTCGGAAAACTCTACCTTGAGAAGGTTTAACAAAAGAAAATCAAGACTACATTTGCGTGGAACCAGTGTAACTTCGGAGAATTTTAGACATAAAATTCCACATCACTTTAGTGCAGTCATTGGTGTCCATCTTATCGAGATCCTCACAATATTTAATAGATGTGTTTATGTCAAATTTGATCCAATTTGAATTCTGAGACTTCTTTCCTGGTAAATACCAGGTTTTAACTTAATATATTTATTAATTGTCAAAGTTTAACGAGATAAGGCTTTTTATAGGATGCACGTCACCGAGTGCTGCTCATTTTGCAACGCCTGAGAATCGCGTGTGAATTTTTTACCGGCAAAGCATACTCCGGTACACTCTTTAAAACTTTGTAAATATTTATGCAGAACTGATATTTATTATACTTATAAATATGTTTTATATACCCAACTAGCGCCCTCTGTACACTATTAATATTATCAATAGTTTTATGTGAACGCGATAGATGTCAGCACATTAAATGATTAAAAAATGCGTTTCCGAATTCAATTATCATTATAAATTATTAGTTTATGTAAATTAATTGGATTTGTATTATGATTACATACAACATTTTCGATTAGCAATGTATAGAAACTAGAAGGTTTATGCAGTTTGTATTACGACCGATACAATACAATTTGTATGTAGATAACGTACACATTGTTAAAACACACAAAGTTTAAAAACATTGAAAATTAGCATTTATGGATATAATTAAGCACTGAAGCAAAATAACTTATTTTAATATTATGAACTTTATTCGTATAAAAAAAAGGGTTACAATCTTAATACTGATTTGCTAAAACGGCACTATCTATACCGATTACCACTTTCTAAATGTCTAGATTTTATTTAGTGGGTTTGTTTGTATTGCCATTACAAACACTCAACGTATAAGTAAACATATTAATATAAAAAAGGAAAAATCTAAATATATACGAATATATTTATTGGTTTATCATAAAACTCACTTCTATTATCAACAATAGTTCATTTGAATATTTTATTTATTACATGTAGTAAATATAATACAATATCTGCCCAGTGACTTTGGCCGTCTATCGTTCTGTTTAAAATATTAATCGAGAATTTTTAAAACATTGCACTTTTAAAATGCGATACAAATTAATAAACTTAATAAATACGTCTTTCAAGAAATACTCTGTATGTAATTTTCTTAAATGTATCTCGCTTTAGAATGAAAAAAAATCTTATGAAAGAAAGAAAAATATGTATGTGGTACACAACATACAATATATAAGGATAGGTTAATCAAGAGAAAAAACAACCCGAGCAGTAGACTTGAGGAAGTCTGCTGCCCGGATGAGAGGGAGGCGGTGCACAGTGTCGGCGCGCCGTCTGAGAGAGAGGTATTGAAGGGGTGGGCTCTTTACTCTGACCTCTCCCAGACAGGTAGCCTCAATAAGGCTTTTCTCTCCCGGGGCGTCTGGATGAATTTGGTTTCCCAGGCCCAGGTGGAGCGATTAGAAGGACACTCCTGGAGTTTTTAGTCTGTAGGAGTCTGACACACCGGGGCTGCTGCCCTCACAGCGGCCCTGATGGTACTATGCAGGATTTTCCCCCGGGATACAAAAAAAAGAGAGAAAACAACAAGAGCAAATACGCTGCGCTGTGATGATACGCCAAAGGGAAGTCAGCTCGTCAAATGCATACAAACGGATATCTTGTATACTTATGCGTAATCTATTTTTAAAGATATAGACGAAAATTAAGCGATATTTTTTTATATTAACAATCTTTATTTCACATATTCAGTTTAGCACATTTATGCGAAAAGCTTAAAATACTTTAGACAATGGTTGTAAATTATTCGCAGGCAGCCAATGATTTATACTCTGAGGTGGTCTTTTTTCACAATAATTACCGTGTATGTGGAAGACCATGATGTGTAAGTGCTAAATTTTAACTAAGCTCATTACTATAACCAGCGTTTTAAGTTTCCAAACGAGAACATTAAAAATAACTGTCAAACAGTAGATACTTGTGTATAACGACCTATTATAAATCGGGCAATTAACCCTACTTAATGCACTCTAACGTCGACTTATGTCCCATTTCCTCAGTTTTTAAATTAGAATGTTAAAAAATAGTGATCGACTGAAGTTTCTCCTTCGGCCAAAATGAGCACTTTCGGCCGAAAATTCAGTTTTATCTTAAACTAGCTGATCCGGCAAACGTTGTTTTGCTATATAAGGTTTTGTAATATCTTCTAAGATGTTCATTGAAATTAGGTGTTGTCAAAAACAATTTTGTTCATAATTAAATACTCTTAATCAACAACACATTTATTTGAATAAAGATTAATATTATTACGTTGATACAACTCTTAACAAATAATGCATTAATTTCGACCAAATTTGTTTACTATAAAAACGGTTCTAGTGACTTAATCTTAAAAGATAGACATATACTCTCGCGGACATTTTTTTAGATCATTTCAAGAGTAATAATTCTTTCTTACATATATTTTTGGTATCTTGAAGCGTTTTTGCAGCGCACGCAATGGAAGCCCTCAAGGATGAATAATTTTCCCCGTTTTTTTCACATTTTCCATTATTTCTTCGCTCCTAATAATTGCATCGTGATGTTATATAGCCTAAAGCCTTCCTCGATAAATGGTCTATTCAACTCAAAAAGAATTTTTCAATTCGAAGCAGTAGTTCCTGAGATTAGCGCGTTCAAACAAACAAACTAACAAACAAACAAACAAACTCTTCAGCTTTATAATATTAGTATAGATTTGGGCGAAGCTTAGAGGCAACTAAAAATCACGCACGTCCGTTGCAATATTTAGTTAGAATTGGTTGGGCATATCGATAAATAGTGCTCCATAAACGTTTATTAAGATATTATATTAATAATTAAATTCAATAAAAATGATTACGTATGGTATATATGAATCGACATGCCAACAGTTACTGTCAATGGATCCCCGTTCCTTCATTGTCGCTGTCGTTCCTGAACTATAATTTACATCAGATATGCTAAAGTACCCTTTTCGAGTTATTTTAATATAAAAAACCACTCTATAAAGTATTTTTTTGTAAGAATAATTAAATCGATTAAATAAAACAGAGCACAGCTTGACATAATGCTGCATCCTACTGGGAAAGTCAAATAAATGTCGAGTAACTGTAACATTAAAATAGCTGTAAAAGTTTTTGGGGTCGTGGCTGCTCAGGGTGGGGGCCCTAAGCAACTGGTTTAGCGACCCTCGAGAAGTTGGCAGGGCATTGTGGCGTGCTCTGCCTAAATACAACGAGCAGTATCGGGGAGGGTATCATCTTCCCCCGAGCTTGTGCCCATCGGGCGCGGCGCGACGGGGCTGTGGCGAATTGATTACAGGACCCACAGTCCCCGCTAATGCGCAGAAGTAGTCACCTTGGGGTTTTTAGTCGGTATAAGTCCGACACACCTCGGTCGCGCAACCCCCCTGTGCGGCTAAGACGGTCCTATGAGGATTTTCCCCAAGTAAAAAAAAAGGTGTAAAAGTTAAAAAAAAAGTTAAAGTTAAGTTAAAGTTATAAATACACAAAACACACACTCAATATTACTAATAATATCTTGCTAAAATAGTAACTAAGAGTTCATGTTTACAGTATGCTAAGGAAAAAAATTCAATTAGTTTTAGCATATCTTTATATTTCTGTGCCTGTTTCAGGTGAAACTAAAACAAAATGCAAATTTTCGGTTTCGGCTGAAAATTCGGTTTCGATCGGTCACTATTAAAAAGTGAAAAGCGGTCGAAGGGGTGTTTTAAAACCGAGAGTAGTGAATGTCGTTGGAATTAATTACCGTTGGCTACGTCCCGGCTTAATCATGGTCTCCTGGTTGGTATAACAGCGATATTTTTGTATGACATGTACCACTACAAATCTTTACTTTCAGGTACAGTGTGGTGTCATAATGTTAAAATATAATATTGGATTATTTAGTTTTCGCCCGTTTACTTTATTTGACAAACATTAAAATATATAATAAATAATTTCTTTTTAATAATTTTTTTTTATAGATGGTTTTTCAGAATTTATTTATAAATGTAGAGATTTATTTGATGTTCCAGCCTATGACGTTATGAAAAACTTTGAAATGAAAGAAAAAGTAAATAATAACAGTTCTTAGGTTATTATTCTTTCTAAGAAGTAAGTAAACAAACGAAAATAGATTTTTCTATAAAAACCTAATAATGTACTTTCTCTTTAATACAAAATAATCCTATTTCTCCAGGAGTAGGATTTATTTATATTAAAGTACTTCAACCTATCATATTTAGGAAGATCTAGTTCCATCTAGATTATTTCGGTTGTCTCTATTTTGTACAAAATTTCTGCTTATTCAAAATCAGTTTGCTTTAATATTGAATTTCGCTGGTTACACAAATAATACCGAAAAACTATCTGATTTATAATGATTGATAATGGGAATGTAACACCTCGAATGCGATTCTATCTGTGATAAAATTGAGAACAATAAAATAGTGTTAGAGGTAACTCTATATTTTTGTTTTTCTTACGTCAGTATAAATCTCAAAGCAAGCTATATTCGTCACTCCGAATTAAGTTTCTGTTTTCATATTGTATCTATCTTTTACGACAAGTAACATCTCTGTCATGAAGCTATTTTTATTGTTCTTTTCGGGGTGTTTTTTATACATTTACAACGTGAAACTTTATCTAATGTTAGAAAAACAGTTAAATAAACTATTTTCTTAGTGATGCTTAAAATTTTATGAGTTCTTTCATAATTTTGTTTGTTTGGGTGTCGATAACAGGATTAGATTTTATAGTTTATTTTCTCTTTTTTTAACTGATTATTATTGACAAGAAAGCAAAAAACTTGACTATTTAGTATGTTAGGTATATTATTAATATTAAACTCTATAATAAACAGTTATACCAAATGATTTAGAATTTTTTGAAATAATATTTTATATTAATTAATAAAATCGTATCGTATCTACGAGTATGTACAAGATGTTTCGGGGTTGATTAATTCACCATAACATTTTGTTGGTTTTGAGCAAAGGTTTTACCTACAACAAGCCACAATATTATTATTATTTTTTATTTATTGGCGATCGAATTTTGTTTAAATGACAGTGAACAATATAATTTTTATATAGCGCTGTCACTCTTACACTTCGTCAAACCGTATTCTAGTTATTGTCCAGTAATACTAGTTATTATTATATTATTAGTAATTACATATTCTCTGTTAATTCTTTATTTTTATCATTAATTGTTAAGTTTATTGGTTTTTGTTTTGCAAATCTGATTTATTTCATTATTTTTGTTATTTGGGATTTTATTCTTGTAATGGTTGGAATATTATAAGTTATTACTGTTATATTTTTTATATAATGTATGGGTCATGGGCTGCCCTATTAAATAAATCTGCTACCAA
Source organism: Automeris io (assembly GCA_036320925.1). Lineage (NCBI taxonomy): Eukaryota > Metazoa > Arthropoda > Insecta > Lepidoptera > Saturniidae > Automeris > Automeris io. The sequence continues at coordinate 2,208,190 of JAUDJH010000025.1, read as the reverse complement.
ATATGACAAAATGGTGACGTTGCTACAAAAGTGTGTCTGTTAGGTGGGAGGCCTATTGCACGGATTGCATAACCGATGGATGGCAGTAACCACAGTGAAGTGTAAAGACCGTCATAGTGACACGCTTTGGCGTGTCATATTTCGAGAACTGCGTGGGTATGCCCAGTAACTCATATACCTTGAGACCTTCAGTCTTGGTATATGTGAGCCGACATGACGGCGTAAACTCAACATATTGTCATTTGATAGTCGCTTTCGTTTTTCGACTACACTGTACTTACTATCAGCTTCTCTGTGGTAACTTTGTCGAGCCAGTGTAAAAAAAGTCATGGACGTTCGGAGAATGTAGTAGTGTGAATACAGAAATTACATTTTATTGCAAAATAGCGCCCCGGTGTTGAACAAGGTCGACGGTTAACCGCAGCGGTCCAGTAATTATGTACCTAAACGTCACAATTGGGACTGACAAATTAATAGAGAGCATTCGACAACCCTGCAGTGACTAATCACCACTTGAGCGGTGAAATGTGCGAAAATTTGATCCTGATTGGTACAATAATTGATGACGTCACTAATTGATGTTATTGTAACTGTTTATATCTATTTAAAGTTAATAATTCTAAAAAAGTCTACCATAATAATGGGTTTAAAAAAGGCTTAAGAAGTACATTTAATCATTTAATTTGTGATAGAAATATGCGATGTACTTCTTAAAGTCTAGTTTATTATAAAATATAGTTTATAGGATATTATTATTAATACTAGATAATAATCCGTAGGAACCAAATTTTAATAAGATTAATTTTGATAAACCATTATAAGGATAAATATTGTTTTGCAGTTAGACTTCATGTTTTAACAGAAGTTTAAAATTACAATGAGCACATCTTTATTTAATCTCTTCTAATTTTTTGAAGTAATCGTTGTAATGTTTTCACATCACCATCAATAAAATATAGTATTTCGTTATCAGTGTGGTTGTATTTAAGTTTTTAAAGCAAGTATTATATATGAATTTCTTCTTTTTTGCTTTATCACTCAATAATAATAATTTAAATACCTTATAAGAATGTGATTGTTAAGTCAAAGATTAATTATAAGTTTTTATAAATTTATGGTATTTGAAAAAAATATGTTTTAGTGGGTTTTGAAATTAGACTCCTGATATGTATATGTGCCAATGTTCCTGAAGAGGTTAAAGGGTGTAGGTAGTATTCGACATTATATTACTCGCAAGTTTTAGAAACAATTACTTGTTTCCAGTAGTAAGTACTACTTGATTATATGATTTATATAATAATAATAAAATAACGTCACGCTATATCTCTTTCGGGTTGACCAGAGATAGATTAGTATTTACTTTTGCGCTTATATGACGTGTCCAACGTGACTAGTAGCGCAACTAATCGCAGTTCCCAGCGCTCTTAAACATAATATAATTAATTTTGTCCTATTTTGCTGGACAATAACATTTTTTATAAGCATATTTTTTCAAAACCTATTCAGAAAATGTGTACAGCAAAGAAGCAATATTCATGCTTTATTTCTAAGCGCAGTCAAGAGAAATTAAAGACGTAAATTGGTTTCCTCCCCTACCTTTACAGATTGCGGTCATAATCTATAGCAAATAGATATTTGATTTGTTTTTATTAGGTTGGTAGAGGGCTGATTTCGTTAACCGTGTCAAACCAATCATGTCTTTTTTGGCGTAATTTATTTTATTATTGTGTAGCGATCCTCAAATCAAAGGCTTATTAACGATAATCTCTTTCTTACCTTACATATAAAAATAAATGAGTCAATCAATTTTGTAACTGAATATATAAGAAATTATCTATGAAAATTATGTCACACAGTATATTTTAAAAACCCTGTCTGACCCGAAAAGAACTTATCGGCGACATGATAATATTACCAAAATAAATAAGAAAATTATATTTTAGTGAAAATTTAAAAGTTATTTTTCTTTAAAATTAAAAAAAATGGAATTATGTTAAAAGTTTAAAGACTAAGGAAACGATTTAATGGAAAAACGGTGCTTGGCATCAACAGAAATTATGATATTTTTGACATCATGATCTACTGGCACGTTCTTTTCTTTCCTCTTTTTCTTTCTTCACGAGCTACACACGCTCTCAGTGTTGGCATGTAAGTCTGCCCAACTATATAATTTTTTTTTTTCATTTTTACTAAAAAGAATACCCTAAATCGAATCTAATATCAATACCAAGTAATACCTACCAGAGCTTTATGACATGCTGTATATGTTTATAAATTATATATTTATGTACAAACATTTGAAATTTGAAATTTCGCACCACTCACATTTCAATGCCTTTCATACTTCGTTCTTTCATCCGACCGCCGATAAGGCTTGTGCGGGCCATTTACTTAATTACAATTACAAATATAAACTTAAACCTATACTTAAGCCTATATTACATAATTTAAACTAAAACAAAACAGACAACAACTTTAACCTACGATGTACAGACATTCAATATAGTACACATATAACTATTATATCTTTTGAAAAATTTATTCGATAGTGTTAAGATTTTTATTGTAGTACTAATAAATATATACATTTAATATATCTATAATTATAATTATATTATCATTTAATATATAATTTACACATTTAATATATCTTTAGACTGTTTATGTTAAATGTACGTATATATGCTATCAAACGATTGTTCTAAAGAAAAATTGAGTAGGTATCACTTTTTTTTTTAAATTTTATAACACTGTACTGCACATTTAGAGCTATTTACATTTCGTTTGAATAAATACATTATTATACAACATAATACAAGGTGTCTCAAAAAAAAGTTCACATTTAAATCGTTTTTTAAAAGAAAAGTCTTAGCTTTATTGAAAAAATGTTTATTTTATATTGAAGTACACTGTTTGGGAATTTATTTTTTAAAAATAACATCGTCCAAATGTAAACCGTTGCGCTCTCGGCATTCATTTAGTCGGGCACTAAAATTGCCTATGACAGCTCGGCAGGTAGTCTCCGTGATGGCTGCCATTTCATGACGGATATTTTCTTTTAATTATGCCAGGGAAGTCGGCTTATTAGCGTAAACTTTTAATTTGACATAACCCCACAGGAAAAAATCCATAGGCGTTAAATCGGGACTCCGTGGAGACCAATTTATGTCACCTCGCCTGGAGATTAATTTGTTCGGAAAAATTTCTCGAACTCGAGGCAGAGATCTGTTGGACGTGTGTAAAGTTGCTCCATCCTGCTGGAACCATGTTCCTTGGTTGTAACCAGGAAAGTTTTGCAGTTGGGGTACGAAAAACTCGTCTAACATCTCCACATAACGCTCTGAATTCACTGTGAGTGTGCGTCCCCTTCCATCTTCAAAAAAGTAAAGGCCGATAATTCCTCGCGCCGACATCGCTGCCCATACGGTGACTTTGGGTGAATGTAGCGGTTTCTGATGTTTTTGTTTTGGGTTGGTTGCACTCCAGTAACGACAATTTTGCTTGTTTACATGCCCATTCAGGTGAAAATGGGTTTCATCGGAAAACAAGATGTTGGTGAACGTTGGAAAGCGCTCAATCATCTGATTTACAAAGGCAAGCCTCTGACCAGCATCTTGAGGCTTCAGTTCTTGCACTAACTGAATTTTGTACCGGTGCAGCTTTAAATCTTTGTGTAAAATGCGGCATAATGAAGATCTGTGCACATTTAAAGCAACAGCACGCTTCCGGATCGAGAGGTTTGGATCATCTCGAATAGACTGAGTAACACTGTCCACGTTTTCGGCTGTTCTTGATGTTCTTGGCCGCCCAGATTTTGGTTTCTCCAGAGTTGACCCAGTCTCTTCAAACTTCTCAACCCATTTTGCAATGAGTCGAGTGCTAGGCGCATCATTTAAGTGACGAATATGTCGAAAACTGCAGAATTTTCTACGCGCTACAGTCGCCGAATTACCGTTTTTGTAAAACTCACGTACGCACAACGCACGGTCCGCACCAGAGAAACGCTCCATAGCGACTAAATTCCCAAGAGCCAGACTACCGACTGACATACCCCCCGCGCCCCTCAGAATAGTTGCTTTCGCGTAATGAGATAAGCAAATGTGAACTTACTTTTGAGACACCTTGTAGTTGTCTTGTGTAAGTGTCCTGAAAACGGCAATCAGCTACGCTACTGGTCTCATAACGTCTGGTATAACGTGACGATATATTACTACTATAAATACACTATTAGTTTATGTATATATAATTTAAAACAAGAGTAAATAGTAATTCTCACCTGAAATAACGTATAGTTATTGGTTTAGCTTTTATGGAAAACTTTATGAATGATTCACATACAATTATGTAAAAAAGGAGCACGATGTAAAGTTGAGCTAAAGGTCTAAAATAACTCAAATATTTAATATCTTTAATTTTTATTAAATCAGTTATAGTTGAGACCATGTAAACAAAGAAGATAAATAATATTCCGATCCAGTATCATTAAGAGGCATAACTACTCCCCCAGACCATAACTATAACGGAACGTTATCTAACCTATAGGCTGTTAATACGGGTCATGTAACATCAAGTGCCAAATTGGACTGGCTCCAAGTGAGCCCCATCGAATTTGGCAAGATATCTCTCCGGTACAGCTGTCATACGAGCGATCGTAACCAGAAATGTCTGAGCAAATGTTTGAAAATGAGAGATTTTATTGACACTAATTTTGATATGATTAGAAAATTGAAAAATAAAGAACGCTCTTTTTCATTCTTTATTTTAAAGTGGACTTTTACGTGTCTAAATATCAACTCCATCGCACCTTTATAGAAAATACTCAAGTAGCGATTCATACCGTAACAGTTGTGACTCGGCAGTGGCAACCCGGTTTGTCACATACCTTTTTTTTGACAGAACAATATGTTGACGGCAGGTACATGCCTTTATAACTTCACCAGGAGAAACGGGCTGCTCGCCCTTTAGGGTGCTCAGCTAGCCAATTTGGTTGGGTCGCAACGCAATGGCAACTCTGTGGGTATGGATCTCGACTTGGGTAGCCAGCCAGGGGATGAACCTAGGGTGATCTACTAGCGTTCGGGAAGCCTTGAGAAGAACGCCGAACGAAACTTAAACCAGCTTCGAAGTGGACCGCTCTGTATCCATTTATGTAGGAAAGAGTCTGATGTAGGCGACGGCGCAGCACTGTCCTTGCTGGACACAGCGCACCGCTTCCCTCTCATCCGGGCAGCAGACTTCTACTGCCCAAATGTAACTTCACCCTAAGACAACTTATATCAAGTTCTTCACGCCTTTTTACATTAAATTCTAACATAAAGATGCGTTTTGTTTTTCTTCGAAATAACGCGCGTTGATTGATCGGGAAGGTCTTCATGACTGAACCGGGGGGGATAAAGATGCGTGCCTATATTATGTAGAATTTCTCAAAATATTTTATATTTAATTTGTATTTAAGAAACAAAATTTTGAAAAGAGAGATTGCCAGTGCTTTTTTTTTTTTGGTAACCCGTTGGAAATCCCTACGGACCGTCAGGGGAAGTGGTGTGGGCCACTTCCCCCGGTGTGTCGGACCTGCCCCCACTAAAACCACCGGGGTGCCAGCACTGCCCTCTCTTCGCTTTCGCCGAACCTGGGAATCCGGATACTTCCGACGGCTCGGCGAGGAGGAGATTGCCAGAGCTACTTGTCTGCTTTACTCAGTAGACCTTGCTTTCCGAACCGATGGTATATTACTTTTTTATTTCAAAGTGCTTATAATAAATCTGTTTAATAAAGTCATTATGAATTTGAGTTTTTTTCCTTTATTTTTGCTATACAATCGTATAATTTTATTCTTATTATATTAGTTACACTAAATATACTCTAATATATATTTATGATAGCTTGGTCATAGATAGGGCTTTAGATATTGTGAAACAAACATTTTAAATACAAACTAAAAAGTTTCCTAAAAAGTCTAGCGCATGTTTAAATGTTTACTGCTTAAGTTAGGCTGCCATGTCTTGTAATAAAGAACAATATATAATTTGCATAAGATGTTGGAACAGCCTGGGATGAGAGCCTCGGGCCACATCTAGCATGTAAATTGCATTTTTATAGAGAAAACTTGAGTGTACTTCATACATTGAGTTTATAAAATAAACACACGAGTATTTGGAGTGTTCTTGCTAATTATTGCTGACAGTATTTTTTACGTGTTCTTGAGGGAAGACCTTGGTCCTATACTACGCTTACCAAGCGTAGTATAGGCCCGTGGCAGGCAATTGTTGAATGAGAAACGTCGAAGATCGGGCTCAGTGGGAAACCTTGGGAGAGGCAAAATATCCAGCAACTATGCCCAGCAGTGGACCGATCATCCCGTTTGATGATAGTATTTTAGATATGAGGAAAAAACCAGGTATTAGGAAGATATTTTAGGTATCTAAAAAGCTTTAAGCTCATTATTATAAATATATGCCAGTTGGAAAAATTGACGTCGTATAAATACTTGTAATAAATGAAATTTAAATAAAAGATTTCAGGAAAACGTGATTCGGTGCCTAAAACTTAATAATTTATTACAGTGATTTCCTTTTATTTTTGACTAGCTGATCCGGCAAACGTTGTTTTGCTATATAAGTTATTGTAATATCTTCTAAGATGTTCATTGAAATTTATTGACGTCAAAGACAATTTTGTTCACAATTAAATACTCTTAATCAACAACACATTTATTTGGATAAAGATTAATATTATTACGTTGATACAACTCTTAACAAATAATGCATTAATTTCGACCAAATCTGATTACCATAAAAACGGTTCTAGTGAGTTAATCTTAAAAGATAGACATATACTGTCCCGGACATTTTTTTAGATCATTTTAAGAGGAATAATTCTTTCTTACATATATTTTTGGTATCTTGAACCGTTTTCGCAGCGCACGCAATGGAAGCCCTCAAGGATGAATAATTTTGCCCGTTTTTTGCACATTTTCCATTATTTCTTCGCTTCTAATAGTTGCACCGTGATGTTATATAGCCAAAAGCCTTCCTCGATAAATGGTCTATTCAACTCAAAAAGAATTTTTCAATTCAAACCAGTAGTTCCTGAGATTAGCGCGTTCAAACAAACAAACAAACAAACAAACTCTTCAGCTTTATAATATTAGTATAGATTATACGAGTATTTGTATGAGTATTTTAATTCCATTTTTTTGAAGTAAACAACTAAAAAATATCGAACATGCCTATAGAATAATCTTGCTTCGTGAGGAAACTCGCATGGCATGTAATAATGCATAATGTAATAATGGCATAAAAACGTCACGTGTAAGTGCCTTAAGAACGGCGATCAGCTGCGCTAGTGGTCACGTTGGGCACGACATATAAGCGCAAAGTGGATACAGCCAGTTATGTATCTCTGCCCACCTCGTAAAGGATATAGCGTGACGATGTATTTTATTAGTCTAACAAGGCGGCAATTCAGGTTATTCAATCCTAACCAAATCTAAGCAATATTAAAGTTAGACAAATCATGTTACAAGACGACTATGTTATATCTAAAAGATGGATAGACAAATAATTTTGTGTTTCTTTTATAATATTATAAAAAGTGATCATTAAAATTCTAGGGATAAAGGCTTCGTAAAATTAATCCTTACTTTATCATCTACGAAAACGTTTCCCCGAGTGTTAGAGACGTTAGTCATATTTATTTCGGATATCCGAAACGAGTCCATCTATGATCCATATAGTTAACAGTATCCGATTAAAATCAAACGATTTTTCGTATTTTGTTATTTGTGATATATACTCTAGAAAAAGTTACTTAATATCTAAGGCTGAGATTTATAGACGCTATTTCGACTTTGCTTAGCAAAGTTCTTAAAAAATATAGTTTTAACAAAAAACTGAATATATAATAGGAACTTCAGTATAGCCATAGTATTTGCAGAGTCAATTCCATGTTGTCAAAATCCGTGACTTACCAAATCCTTTGATATTTATTGAGTAACATAAATTGTAATGTTTAAGTGAAGTCTAAGCAAACATAAAGTTTCGTCTATAAATTTAAGCCTTAGCACGCCATACTTTCATCTCTTAAGTGTATTATTTTTCCGAAGACATAACAAAAATATTTTATTTATTAAATTAGCCTAATCAAATTATCTAAGAAATAAAATCGTAAGTGCTTATACGATAAGATGGATAACTAATAGAGGCCTACCTGATGAAATATATCGATCCGAAAATACGACAAACCAAGGTGCGTCACTATTGCGTTCGATACACTGTGTAAATTTTCCCTAAATTTTGTCTCGTTTTTCACTAACATTTGTCTTTTATGTAGTTCCGATCTAGTTGAGCAGCGGAATTGTCACTTTGGCATAATCCGTACCGATATAGACATTATCTTTAATCTCACATTCCCACATCCCTAGTGGATGTATATACTATATTTACTCTTCCAGGAAAGCTTGCCATCTCACGTCGTAAAGAACATTATATAATTTGCATAAGAAGTTTGAATGGACAGGGATGAGAGGCTCGGGTCTCGTCTGGCATGTGAATTGCTTTTTATGTGCGTTAGCATTGACTCTTTTACTTAGGGTTAGGAGTTAAGCTCTAAGGTGCCGAAGTTCTAATATATTACTTTTTAACATTAAAGACGGAGACTGACTTGTAACATTTTGTTTTAATGTAACATTCTAGGCGAGAATACATTATAAGACAGGTAGTTCGGATTGGAATCTTTTGGTCTAATTATCGATACGCCTAAGTTGCCGATATGAACATATTGCAGCTGAATCTCGATAGGGCTATATATCCATAAGTCTATATGACTAGTTGGACCATATCGCGAAAAGGCATAATATCAGACAGAAGATATAAGAAGATGAAAAGAAAGAGGAGCTAATGATTCCTCGTTTTTATTACGTATCTCTAAGAATCGAAATTCGCTTAGGGTAAGCAGAGTATAACGAGGGGCTCACCAAGCAACGTCTGTTGAATCGATTTTACAAACAGTAAACTTCCAATTCATCATAAACGAGTGAGTAAATTAGAAATGGATACAGACAAACGAACATTCATTACATTATATATTGTAATCTATGTATACAAAAAGACTTGTCTATGTATATAAAAAACTTGACTTCACAGACATATCATCATTAAGCCTAAACTACTACCACTAGAAACAAGACAAGATTTTATCGTTCAGTTGTTTGTTTTTATGTAGGCACCCACTTAGGTCTATTTAAGATAATTTGCCCCTAAGAAGTGAAAAAGGGATTGATAATTTGCTTGAACAAACGTCCGAAGTAAATACAAGGAAAACATGAATTTAGTTTCTTTGTTAGAAATAAAAAAATACGTACTTCGAGGTTTTTTGAAAATCAACCCTCAAGGGAGTAAAGTAAGGGATGAAAATTTGTTTCGGCAACGCTGGGTCACAGCTAGTTATGTATACAATTATGTGTCATATTATCATTAGTAATGTACCATAGTTATGTATGATGCTATATATCTCATTAAGTTTAATCAACTCTGCAAAACTGTTATCAAAACCGAAATCCAAATTATGCGAACCACAAAATTAATAATAGAATAATAGAGCGAATGGAAGTCTCTCGTGCAGATTTACGATAAGAATTCAATTTATATTTCCGGACTACCCCCTGGCCCTCGGTTTAAATGGCAGCCCAAACGAGTGTTTGATTTTAAATTCGGCGATTGTTATCACTAAGTTGTCACGCCCGCAGATATTATTTGTGGAAGCGATAATATCGCCTGGAATTGTTAGCGTAGTATAAGTACAGAAAACAAATTGTGTGTATTGATTTATTAGAAAAAGGGTGACAATTATATATTGAGCATTGTGTAATAAATATAAATGAGTATTAGTTAGGAACAACAAAACGGTATTCTTAACAGGGTATATCGAAACCGAAACGAAACGTTTAACTGAGTAAAGCAGATGCTTTAGAATTTCTATAAAAAAAACGTCTAGGATTCACTCCTGTGTCGTAGACACGCTTACAAATATTAAATATGCCTATGTATAGCCAATATCAATATTTATTCTGTATAGGGTTCAAACGCATGATCCGAAGTGTAGAACTCGATGGCTTAGCCACGTTTCCAACGGAATAGTTTTAGTTACCATTCAATGTATCTGTGGCATACTCACTATTCATTTATTTATTTCTGTCTTAAAGATTATCTATTTTCTAATTCTTTTCACTATACTAACCTATCACTAACAACTATTTTAAATAACATTATTATATCTTCACTTATTTATCTAAGTAATTTTATTTACACATTTCGTACTAACATACTTGATATTTAATCATTAATATCGTGTCGTGCGATGGAAACGGCGCTAAGCCAGAGAGCCGCGGGATACCGGGCGCGCGCGGGGGGATTGTACATGTACACACGACGCGAGCGCCCGCGCACCCGGAAAACAGTCTTGCTATCACACTGAGACTAGCTCCACGCACCACTCGCTCGCTACTTATAGTTTACGTATTGTGTTATTTTTCGTATTCTTATTATTGTGCTCTGTTCTTTACTTCTACTTGGACTATCTTACTTGTGCTTCACCACTACTACTAGACTTTGTACTGTGCTTTATTAAACGTCTATCTACTTGCTGTCTGGACTTCTTCATTTCATTTCTTCATCATCTCATCTCTATCACGCTATCCTGCGCTTTAGCCTACGGTAGGTCTACTTTCTTCTTCCTTCATCTCTACCACGCAAAATATCTATATCTAATTTATTTAATGATGTATGATTTTGGTATTATTCGTCTCTAGTTATTTTTCGACCCTACTTTCACTTACTTGTATGATATTATCTGAATATATATGTTTTTCTCCAACGATCGCTATTGGGCATACGTGGCTAGCTCACTGCCACTTCAGAGCTATTTCGACAACTCTGGTTCTCTGTCAGATAACCCTATTTTTTAATTTTATACTTCAGAGAGATGCCTAACTTAGCTCGTTTCGTCACGCGTTGAGCGAACTTAAACTGACCATCGTTGCTTAGTCTAGATAGTAGCTCGGCAAACAGACCGTCTCTTAGTATGTTGGAGAGATGACTTGCGGGAAGTTGGCTGAAAAGGATTAATGAGAAAAACCAAAGTGCGGGCTTAGTGGCGCTTATTTAGCCCAGAAGTGGACTAGGGTGGGCAGATGATGATGATGATTATTTGTCTTTTCGTCGCCATGTTACATTGAATTTTTTTAAAAAAAGTGTTTTGTAAATGCAATCTACCATCAGTGCATTTTTACATTATTCAATGAGTTGTGATGAAAATCAAGCATGAATAAAATACGTGTTTATATCTTAATTGTAATAAATATGAAGCATAATTATGATAACAATTGCCAATTGTAAAATGTAATTGTCAGTGTCAAATGGTTTTTGCTATATTATTATGAATAGTTTGACAACTGGCGGTTACTTTGTATTTTGTACAATAAAGTATATTTTTCATGAAACACAGTCCACTAAACTACGAGCAAACGTCCTATGTAAATCTAAAGTGTACTAACATGAATTGACACAGAACGATTTCCTCAAACGATCTGATAGCACTGTTTTGGGCCAAACAGCTACTTAGCATAGTTCCGCCGGCATTGTGCTGGAATTATTGCAGGAATACCTAGCATGCTTGCTGCATAATTTCGTGGAAACACTTGCTGAATTATGCGAGTTAGATTGCCCATAGAAACGCCCACAAACCTTCTGACAGCTACTTTCAAAACAATTACGCTTCCAGTTCACAGTTCGTGACACATTACATTATACGATATCGAGCATTGCTCCCAACAAATATAGCTTCTTATAAACACATTCTAGTAAAAACAACATATTTTAAATATTGACTCATAACCGTGATCTATGAAATTAAAACATCGAGCCATTATTAAAATAATTATTATTAAATGTTGATTCATGCAAAACAACCGTTAAAGTATTTATTAGGTCCTTACATATGAAATTGGCGTTTTGTATGGGAGGAACAAAAACTCGAATATTTTTTAATATAATATATTTAATTAATCAAAGTATGAACCATTATTTTCTATGCACTTTTGCCATCTCATAGGTAGTTCATTGATCCCTTTACTAAAAAAACCGGTCGGACGGGAATCAATAAAATCTTTGAAGGCGATTTGGACTGCCCCATCGGAGTTGAATTTTTTCCCTTGCAAGAAGTTATCCAAATTTCGAAAAAAATGGTAATCTGTTGGAGCAAGGTCCGGGGAGTACGGAGGATGTCTCAGACTTTCCAATTGAAGCTCTTCTAATTTAGTAGCCGTCTGTTGCGCAGTGTGTGGTCTAGCGTTGTCGTGAAGCAGCAGTGGCGTGGAGCGATTGACCAGCCTAGGTTGTTTAGCCGCTAGTTTTTCCATAATGGTTTGCAATTGCTGACAATAGACATCAGCCGTAATAGTCTGGCCAGATTTGAGAAAACTGTAATGAACAATACCGGCACTAGTCCACCAAACGCTTACAAGTAACTTTTTTGGGGTTAATTTTCGCTTGGGGCAGGATTAGTGATGAAAATGCCCGGGAATTTTCCCAAAGTGCCCAGCACTTCCGCGAACATTTCGTAAATTCCCGGGAATATTCCCCATACAAGTTTTGGGCACTTTGGGAAAATTCCCGGGCATTTTCATCACTAGGCAGGATTTGGCTGGCTGCCCAGGATCCAACCATTGCGCTGAGCGCTTCCGATTATCGTAAAGAACCCATTTTTCATCACAGGTAATGATTCGGTTTAAAATACCTTCATTATTGTGCCGGTTTAGTAATGTAACGCAGCAGTCGACGCGCGTTTGCCGGTTTGCTTCAGTCAATTCGTGAGGTACCCACCTTTCAAGCTTTTTAATCTTCCCAATTTGCTTCAAGTGAATTAAAACAGTTTTATCACTAACATCGCAGCCTGCAGCTAACTCGGACGTGGTTTGCGATGGATCCGCTTCCACAATAGCCATCAACTCTTCATTATCAACTTGAGTCTCAGGCCGTCCACGGGGCTTGTTCTGCAGGTCGAAATTTCCAGAACGAAAACGTTGGAACCAAAAACGAACTGTGTTTTCTTTTGGAACACGACCGCCATACACATCATTCACCCTTCGAGTTGTTTCCGCAGCACTAGTGCCACGGCGGAACTCGTACTCGTAAATAATACGATATTTTAAGTTTTCCATTTAGTAAAATGAGTGACGCAAACAGAAAAAAACAGAAGAAAAAAACATATGAATGACGATCATCGAAGCACAAATACATGAGTCTATAGCTGTACAAATTTGAATTTGGAATTCCTTACCAAAGAGGAGAAATTTGTGATTAAAGTGGCCAGTACGAAAAACGCCAATTTCATATGTAAGGACCTAATATAATAGCGTTCTAGTAAATTCTGATTGGTTTATTTGTGCGGAGTTAGTTTGTTATTACAAATAATTACAAAAAAACTGTAAATATTTTGGTAAGTAGTTCGATGTTCGTAATGCCTTTAAATCACAGTGCAGTAGATAGTCGCTATGTATCAAGTGTAACATCATCACGATTCAGTGATTTACATATAATGACTGTTTAAAAAGCACCCAACAAGAGTTACGATGTAAGTAAGTTACGCGCTAGTTGTCAACACCCGACCTTTGATTGCTTTATTGGTTGTTCTTGTGTGGTCCTCTTTGTGATGTGATTGTTAAACGTTAGTATTCATTAACTTTGTTTATTATAATACATTAATTATAATAGTCGTCATTAATAAATTATATTTTTACTAGTGCTTCATACTTCACAAAAAAATAGTTTCATTAGGTTTTAGTATCTCAAAAGAAAACTGTACTGTCATTAGGATGTCGTACCTCATAAAACCTATAACTAAATTAGTAGTATTTTGCACCTCAAAATAAATAAGGGAAGAAAAATGAAAATACGAGCAACACACGCACAGGAATCGCACGTCCGAATCGCAATTGGGTCGTTTTATTTTATACTAATAGCGATAATCTCATAAAATATAATTAATTCGTCTTAAGTTATGCAAGATCAAAAGTAGTTTTTCGAGAATATTTCGCTTCCTATGCAAAACTTTATAGATATATTTTTTACATATACTAGATAGAGATTCTTATGAAGTTCGAGAATGAAAAATCTCTAAAAATTGTCCCATAAACATTTTTTCGTTGAATTAATACATTGAGAAACCAAGGTAAAAAGACTGGGAAAACGGCGGCAGACAGTAGTATTTAACCCTCTTCGAAAAATTTCAAGTTTCGACGGTGATTGTTTCGGTTTTCTGCTAAATATGACATGATATAGTATAGTATGATGTGATAAGTTATAATATAATGTAATATGTTACAGTGTGATATAATATAATATAGTATAGTATGATTTAGTATAATGTAATATGATACAGTATAAAACAGTAAAAATAAACAAGTTAAACAACAACAACAAGTGTAACAAGTGGTATTAAACAGGCCACTCTGACGTATGTTGTGGATACCTTAATTGGAACTGTACATTTTTTATTGTAACTTTATGTATGTATTGTGTGAATTAGTTATTGTACCGGGCCACTAGCAACCCTGTAAAAGTAAATAAATAAATAAATAAATGCACATTTCTTCTAAATAAAATATTAAAAGCCTGTAGCGTGCACTCTGCCAATCCACACTCGCAGACGCCGTAATGGTTATACGGATCGTTTGCGCATGGACCGCGCGCTTTGTAATACGTCGCTCGATTATTATTGCTTATTTTTTGTAGTTTTTTATAGTTTTTTTTTTGAGTATCAGTGCAATAAACGTATCAGTGATGGACTTTATGGTGTTTTACTGCCTTTTTAACGTTAAAAGCTAACTTTAACTAATGTTTAACTTGTTAACTCGACGATTCTTGATAACGTACAACTCATTTCCTTTCTGCGAATCGCTGCAAAACTTAGCTGACGCCGCGCCCCCTTGTTTGGTTACATAGTGTAAACAACATATATAATTAGAAGTGCTTGTTTTGAAATTTATGAAGTCATTTTATTCGTTTATTATTTCAAAAGCATTTGTTTAATCTGGGAATATTCACGATGCGATTTACTTGAGCGAAGTTATGATTACAAATTGTTTATATAATCCTTATTTGGTACTAGTACTCGAGTGTATGTATATCTGAGTCTATGTATATCTGAGGAACGCGATGAATTGAATATAATATATTAAAAAAATACGAGGGTTAACAATTCCATGTTAACGTGTCTAATAAAAATTATAAAATATCATTCAGATTGACTCCTCTCTAATGTACAAATTTTACTCTATGTTAAACGCGGTGTATTTAAAATCCAGTGTTGTTATAAGGTTGTGTTCAAAGAGAGGGAGGCGGTGCGCAGTGTCGCAGTGAAGGGCGGGCTCTTTACTCTTACCCCTCCCAGAGAAGCAGCCTCAACAAGGCATTTCGCTCCCCGGGCGTCTGGATAAATTTAGTTTCCCAGGCTCGGGTAGAGCAATTAGACGGACACCCCGGGGGTTTTTAGTCAGTAGGAGTCTGACACACCGGGGTCGCTGCCCTCACATCGACCCTGATGGTCCTATATAGGATTTCCTCCGATATACAAAAAAAAATCATGCCACGAATTATATAAAAATCGACAAAATAAAGGCTGTATACTTCGATATTTCAACTTGTGTAAAAATCACAGATCGTATGATTAACAGATTTTGCACTGCAACGTTCGATTCGACTTCCTCACTGATGAAATCCTCGAATCTGTAACGTTACAGGCGAATGTTCCAACGTAGAAGTACCTTAACCTTTTAAAAATATTAGTGTTACGATGTAACAGTATGCATCGGCTGCCTGGGGGGACGGTGCGGGCGCGCGGCACTGCAGTTACAAAAAAATCTCCACGACGAACGTACGCTCGCACGCGTCTTCCGAACCAGGCATTATAAACAATATACAACTTAGTTCACATATCGAAGTTTTTTATTAGCCAGGACGCTTCTTTACATATAAGAAGGCCTGGTACTCAGCCAATTAGTGAACTGTTTCTCAAAAGTGTTATTACTTACCAAAGTAAAAGCTTTTGTTTCTGCACCGCTTCGAATGAACATCTCTTGAAAAATTATGAGAATGTCCTAATATGTCCACAATCCATATGACATTGCAATCGGTGTTAGCCCGTCAGGCCTTTCATCCCGTCATAGGCTCCAAAGACACGTATGCACTACATTGTCCGGGATTTCGATTGTTTAGTGCAGTTGCGCTTGTAAGCCGGGATTAACCCGACGCGTCATGTAGCCGCTACATTGTTAGCTAATTGGAGTGTTCCACTCATATACAAGTAGACCGGACATGCAACTGAACTTAGTTGTGTAATAATATTGCATATATCAATACTATAGATTTATTCGTTATTCACATCGGTGTAGGATGACTGACAATAATCATTTTTATTGCTTTACCGTACTTACCGTACTCACATAGTATTAAAATGGTGTTGTTATACACATAGCTCAATAAAGTGTAATAGGATTTGATGCAAATTATTTCTGTAGATTTTCGTCTAATTTTAAAATCAGTCTTTTAATTTAATTTTTTTTTTGGGAGTCGAAGCTGCTCGCGTCCGTAGGCTTTAGCCTAGTTTCCCTACACGTGACTCCTGGGTGGTGCTAAACGAGCAGCAGCGAGGTGGTAGGGCGTCGGTGCCCGTCTGGATCGGGACCACAGTAGATGGGTGTAAAGCCCGTCATAGTGACCAGTTTCGGCTTGTCGCGTTTCGGGATCAGCTTGTGTATATCCAGTAGTTCATATACCTAGAGACCTTCAGTCGCGGTATATGTGGGCCGACATGACGATGTGGACTATCAATGGATTTTCATCCTTTGATAGTCGCTTTCGTTTTTGGACTACATTGTACTTACCATCAGGTACTCTGTAGTCACTATGTTGAGCCAGTGTAAAAAAAAATAACGGTTTTAGATCCTAATTAATTAAAATTGTATTACAAATTGTGACATTCAGTTTTATTGATTTTATTATTCCTTTATTTTTTAGTAAATGCCGTATAACATATAATAGACACATGAAAATATAAAGAACAAAATGAAAACTAGTATTTGGGGATGTGATAATATCCGCAAAAATGCATATTTATAGTATTCTTCACGTTTGTGATTGTATAATACCAAAGTAATAAATTAAAAATTATAACAATAGATTATGTTTGTATTGTTAATCACAACGTATACATTCAAAATAATCCTCAAAACCTTAGGTGTCTTGCCGAGTTTCTTCTCAAGGTCATCACTTAAGAAATCATTTGTAGATCATCTCATCACTCACCTGATAATGCAAGCCGTAGTTTGTAATATCTGATACAATTGCCACTGTGTTATGACAATAATGCAATGAGAGAAAATGCAGTTGATAAATTCAAAAAAATTGAAAGCTAAGCGCTTATCGCAAACTTTTTTGTGGTGGTAGGATGATCGACCGACCGTGATCATAGTACACGAGTATAAATACCGTTATAGTGACTCGCTTCGGTCTGTCCAGTTTTGGGGTCAGCTTGAGTATGTCCAGTAGCTCATATACCTAGAGACTTTCAGTCGTGGTATATGTGGGCTGACATGACGACGGAGATTGCCACGGATTTACGGATTTTCGTCCTTTGATAGTCGCTTTCATTTTTAGACTACACTGTCTTATTCTTAGATGCATTGTAGTTATTATGTCGAGAGAGTGTAAAAATACTCGGTCGGTGTAAGTTTTAAGAATATGTTCTTTTTATAATCAATCGAGACGGGAAACTTAGAATACGCTTTTCATTATTTGTCGACTGTTGCCCACATCATCTTTTATAAAAGTGGATTGAATGATTTAACTGTTGTTATCCTTTATTGTGAACAGTGGCACAGACGGACCGACCGGCACCATTTGTCAGGCGACATCGTTTGTCGTCCGTCGCCCGACACATAACTAATTGCAGCTGTAAATCGTTCTCACACACACGGTTGCCTGATCTAGAGTTTCTGCTGCAGCTTCGTAGGTTTTTCTGTTCTTATCAAAGTTTAATGTACTAAGAAGTGAAGATTTTTGATCGAGATTGAATTTTTCAAGGTTAAATTTGATTTTATTTTTGGGAGTCGAAGCTGCTCGCGTCCGTAGGCTTTAGCCTAGTTTCCCTACACGTGACTCCTGGGTGGTGCAGCAGCGAGGTGGTAGGGCGCCGGTGCCCATCTGGATCGCGACCACAGTGCATGGGTGTAAAGCCCCTCATAGTGACCAGTTTCGGCTCGTCGCGTTTCGGGATCAGCTTGTGCATATCCAGTAGCTCATATACCTAGAGACCTTCAGTCGTGGTATATGTGGGCCGACATGACGATGTAGACTATCAATGGATTTCCATCCTTTGATAGTCGCTTTCTTTTTTGGACTACACTGTACTTACCATCAGGTACTCTGTAGTCACTATGTCGAGCAAGTGTAAAAAAAAAATACAAGGTTTCCGTAGTAAAATTCTAAAAGGATAAGATGTAAAAAGGCCTATGATATTTTGTAGAGTTGCGCAGTCTTTAGCGGCGCGCGACGTGTTCCCGTGTACCGCTTTATAACAAAGATGTATGAGAGGGTGGCTCTTTACACCACTCCTCCTCAAACGAGTAGAGGCCTATTCAAGGCCGCACACCTTGCCGGTCATCGAGGATGAAACCCCAGTCGTGCCCTCGATGCTGGTAGGTGGAAGGTGGAACACTCCGGAGGTGTTAGTGCAAGTCCGACACACAGGGGGGCGGCCCTCACCGCACCCCGAGGTCCGTTAGGGATTTCCCCCGGGTAAAAAAAAGGATTGATAAAAGACTAAATTATAAATCATCATCAGCCTATCCTAGTCCACTAGATCTTCGGCTTTTCTCATCTAATCCTTTCCAGTCACCTTTCGCAGGTCGTCACTCCACCTTGCCGGGGAGTGCCCCACGCTACATCTGCCGATCTGCGGTCTCCACTCAAGGACCCACCTGCTCCAACTATCAGTTTTTCGGCATATATGGCTTCCTAACTGCCACTTCAGCCTACTTATACGAAGAGCTATGTCGACAACTCTGGTTCTCTGTCTAAAATAATTATAAATTTTTACACCAAATAATTACACAAACAAATTGAACATCATAACTCACAAGAATGTTTTCTTAAAAAAACCTTGACCTAGTATATATACCGCATTAATTATAAAAGAAGGGACATTTAAATTATATCATTCAAAATGTACACAAAAATTAAGTGTAGTAGTTTGTCATTACGTAAGTTAAAATAAAATTTGACATACACGCGGTATCATTTTATACATATTATTATAAATTCTTCTTTTTTTTTTGGTAACCCGGTGGAAAATCCTACATATGATCATCAGGACCACTGTGAGGTCAGTGACCCGGTGTCAGACTTCTACTGACTAAACACTCCCGGGGTGTCCTCCAATCACTCCACCCTGGTCTGGGAATCCAGATTCTTCCAGACACGACGGGAGCGAACTGCGTGTTTAGGCTTCATCTCTGGGAGGAGTAGATGTAAAGAGCCCAGCGCTCCAAGCCTTTCTCACAGACGGCGTGCAAAACATTGTGCTCCGCCTTCCTTTCATCAGGGCAGAAGACTCCTCCAGTCTACTTTCCGGCTCTATATTATAATCTAAAACAACAATTTTTTTTTTACACTAGCTCGACATAG
Organism: Automeris io; assembly: GCA_036320925.1. Lineage (NCBI taxonomy): Eukaryota > Metazoa > Arthropoda > Insecta > Lepidoptera > Saturniidae > Automeris > Automeris io. The sequence continues at coordinate 2,188,451 of JAUDJH010000025.1, read as the reverse complement.
TGACTACAGAGTACCTGATGATAAGTACAGTGTAGTCCAAATACGAAAGCGACTATCAAACGATGAAAATCCATTGATAGTCTACATCGTCATATCGGCCCACATATACCACGTCTGAAGGTCTCTAGGTATATGAGCTACTGGATATACACAAGCTGATCCCGAAACGCGACAAGCCGAAACTGGTCATTATGACGAGCTTTACAAAAAAAAAAAACTGAATAAAAGACTTTTAGTGTTCATGAATCTAAATGAATATCCAAGATGTATTGTTTTTGCATTTTCAGCGACCGACACGATGCGATGTTCTCGAGCCTCATATCACGATGATCAGACGTGAATTAAAGACCGACGATATTTTTAGCTTCAATCGAAGATTTCCTATGAAAATGATTCATAATTTTTTGTACGTTAATTTATTTGAAGTTATTTATTTTCTGTATACGTAAAATGTAATTACTGCGTAATTATAACATTCGTAAAACATACTTATTTCCATTGTTAAGTTTGTATCAAATCGTGTATTTTCGATTAATATTGTCTCTAGTATTTATTTATTTGATTTCATTTACGATACTTTGAAAAACCAAAAAACTATATATTTAGAAAAAACCCTTCAATTCATGAGAAAAACTCAGGTTGGTATCACTGGTGAGTGAATAACGCGTGGAGGGTGGCAGCTATGCTTTTTGCTTTTTATACGCCTTGCGTCGTAAAAGGCTGGTAACGCATGGGTGTGATCGAGAGTTATGGTGGGCGGTGAGTCAGAGTGCTTTAAAGGAATGTTTTCAAATTAATTTTAACATTATAGTCGAAGTTGTTTTAAGCTCTGACATAGTGTATATTATTACAGATGTTTAAAGTTCTTAATTATTTGTTTACAAAACTATTTTTATTTCAACTTGTTTTGTTGGTAGTTTAGTAGCTTGTAACATTGCCTCGGATGCTAAATATCGTAGTTCGAATCCTGGTATCTACATTCTGCAGTGATGTTTTTTTTCTACTTATCGGTAGATAATTTATTAATCTTATAAGGCTTATAAATGGCCGTAAGTATGACGTACGGAGCCGGGATGTGGACACTAACGGTTGGGCTAATTCACCAGTTTTAGGTCACAGGTTATGAACCGGGCTGTTGGGCATGTCTTTGAAAAATTAAGTCCAAAATGAGGTTATCTGACGGAAAATCAAAGTTGTCGACATAACTCTCCGTATTAGCATGTTGAAGTGGCAGTGGGCAGGCCATATATACCAAAGAACTGATGGTCTTTGGAGCAGTCAGGTTGTTGAGTGGAGACCGTGGATCGGCAGACATAGCATGGGGCGCCCCCGGCAAGGTGGAACGACGACCTGCGAAAGGTGAGCGGTACGGATTGGATGAGAAAAGCCGAAGACCGGGCTCAATGACACTTGTTAAGATAGGCCTATGTCCGGCAGTAGACTAGAATAGGCTAATAATGATGATAACGATAATGAAGTGGCCACCTAAAAAATTGAACACGTGACTTCAATAATGTCTCGAACTGATCGAGGTATGTGATAATTAAATAAGGTTGTCGGTGGCATCGATATAAAAGTAATATGACCGGTGGTCGTGGGTGTGGTTTTAGGAAGACACGAATTTGGCGTTTTACAGTTTATTTGTACTTTAAGGCACACCGAACTGCGACGTACACGCACGTACTCCCGCCTTGGGTCTCGGTAGTCGACTAACTTCCAAGCGTCCCGTGCGCGCGCGCATCCTCTTACCCCGCACGTCTCGTAATACCCTAACGACCCTTAGGGCGACAACTGCGTATCGGGTTACGTCTACATGCTATAGTAACTTATTAAGTTTTTTTTTAACCCGATGGAAACCCTTTATGGGCCGTCAGGGGACGATGAGGGTCACCCCCCAGTGTGTCGGAGTCGCACCAACTAAAACCTCCGGGGTGTTCTTACTCCCGTTTGCCGGGGCCAAGGGCAAGGTTGTGCCAGCTTCCTCAGCACCCGGCAACTTATTAAGTATGTATAACTTTGTCTAGGATCCAATATTGCAGAAAGAAGCCTAAGTTTGAGCTAGTTATTTTTATAATAAGCAGTGTTGCCATCTACACAGCTCAGTGAATTACAATCCTGCAAGGTATAGGTCAGGAATGAAAAACACTCTTAGAAAGTATAGCGTATAAGCATTGACTCAAGGTATCAGGAGCTTAGGAGCTTATAAGTGCCTTTAGAGTTACGTCTTACGCTACTTTCATTGAATATGCACTTTATTGAACAAGCGACAAAAATATATAGAAAACTGGATTAAAGAAAGAGTTATCAATCACCTAATGTTACAGGTCTACTGTGGTTTTATTGAAAATATTTATCTATCTATTACTACGATGATTTCCTTTTGGCTTAGATAGAAAGAAAGATATACCATTTGTCTCTATTTTTATTTTGTTTGAATATCTCTCGTGCTTCCTTAAAATTCATTAATCCCGTCATAGACTTTCACTGTTCCCACGTACTACATATCGTCATCCTTCATCAGGATTATTTTTATTAGATTAGGTTATTATAATCTCTATCGTATATGTGTTAAATAAATTAACCATCGAAATAATAGCGTTTCATGGAATAGGTACTTCTATAGTGCAATCGAATCAAAATCCAATTTAGCTAACTTGCATCGCTTGAAATTGTATTTCCCAATAGGCTGTATTTTATAAACATGTATGTATCTGGGACATTAAATTATAATTTTAATTTTGTTTATTAATCTAATTTCTAACAGCATACACATACATTTACAAACCATTGTATAAATATTAGTTAGGAATTTTATGGTCTCCTATGTATACAGTTTTTTGCTGACATACTCCGGGGTACAGCAAAATCTGTTTAAATATTAGTGTTGTAATCTAAAAATTAATGTCATGTCCTGATTAAAAACAATCAGAAAAAAATGAAATGTTATGAATGAAATGATATCTGTCTTTTTTATCACTGGTTCGATATAGTGACTACAGTGCACCTGATGGTAAGTACAGTGTAGTCCAAAAACGAAAGCGACCATCAAAGGATGAAAATCCATTGAGTCTACATCGTCATGTCGGCCCACATTTATCACGACTTAAGATCTCTAGGTGTACGAGTTACTGGATAAACACAAGCTGATCCCGAAACGCGACAAGCCGAAACTGGTCACTATGACGGCCTTTACACTCATGTACTGTGGTCATGACCCAGTTCGGGATATCGTCCTACCACCAAAAAATCTTGAATGTTTTCGGTTTGATGTTTAAGTTATCAAGTTGAAATGGATTTTGTTTCCACAACTTCTAACGTCTAGATTCAGACACGATCCTTAAATTTTAAAGCACTTTTACATTCTAATGAATCATCGATTGCATATAAATACACATGATTAATTAATGGTTAAAGGCATCTAAAAATAAAGGAGCGTTTTTGAAACTGAGCTTATCTATAATAAGTTTATCTATTTTTTGTGAACTAGGGAAGAGATGACCCCTACTCTAAGAAATCCACCAGCCGCCTGATACTGCTAGTTCCCTTTACAAGATATCTCCATATACTGAGGTGTTGTATTTGATATGTTTTAAGTTTAACTCTAATTGTTCTCACAAAAATCTTAATCAATCCTTAAAACTCGTCTCAAATGGAAATCATTATCATCAAATATCGTCAAAGTATTTAGCAGCCGCCGCTTTGCGTCAACGAATAATATATCACTTAATTAACGTATTCATACAATAAAGTCATTGAATTTATAATGGACTCTATGAGCAAGAACATATAATAAAAAATTGAATAAACTGAGTGGAGTGTAAATAATTTATAGTATTTGCACGTGTTTAACGCGAAACTTAGTAAATCAAATTGACTGTAGCGAGAATAGCTGTAATCAACATTCTCTCTGCCCATGCGTCTCTACACCAATTAGATATTTTCATTTTCATTTTCTTCTCACTTGAAGAGATTCTCTGTTTAATTCGACTATATTTTTGTACAAAGTAAAAGTAAAAGTACAAAGCAAATGTTTTCCCTTTTTTAGCGGATACGTCCACTTTTTTTTATATCCCGGGGGAAAATCCTGCATAGGACCATCAGGGATGCTGTGAGGGCAGTGACCCCGGTGTGTCAGACTCCTACTGACTAAAAACCCCCGGGGTGTCCCTCTGATTGCTCCACCTGGGCCTGGGAAGCCAAATTCATCCAGACGCCCAGAAAACAAGAAGCCTTGTTGAGGCTACCTCTCTGGGGGGGAAGGAGTAAAGCCCACCCCTCCAAAAACCTCTCTCCCGGGCGATGCGCCGGACGCTGTGCACCGCTTCCCTCTCATCCGGCAGCAGACTCCCTCAAGTCTACTGCCCGGTGGATACGTCCACTAATGTATCTCTGCTGAACGCGAAAGGGGTATATCATGAAGATATGTTATTATTATTATTATACATTACTTTTATACAGTAAACGATTGACTTTAATTTCTTTTTGTATATTCATTCAATATCTAGACATGTGATCCGGTTACCGGATCCGGATGTTGCACTCCGTGGAGCTCTTTATGAAGTTCAGTGTGGACTCTTTCCTAACCCGGAACGGCTGCGTTACAGAGTTTCTTTTCTCACAGGCTTTGGTCTAACTGAGCCGGTCTGAACTCAGGTGTGTTGGCGGCCAACTACATAGTAATTGTTTACGCATAACAATTGGTCACCGTGAAAGATTGACCATTGCATTATTGCTAAATAGGTCTTACTCTTCAGAAATTGTGGACAAAGAAACGCAATTAATAAGGCATTTTTAAAGCGTAGTAAGCCCAACCTATTAAAATAAAAGTAAAATGGACACGCCTTGTGTATATAAGTAATTAAAAAAATATTTAAACCATTTTCAATAAAAGAAACTGTAAATATATTAAAATATACTTTAGACAGCTCTTAATATTAATGTATTACATTATTGTAAAAAGTTATAAGTTATCCATGTTTATCCCATTAAATTAAAATATAGGTGTATGAAACATCTGGTTAGATTACCGAACTATATTATGTTTAATTGATTTGCAAGAAATTAAATACAGTTAATGAGTCTTGACTGAACCTTGGTTCAGTAAGCTAAACCAGAATAAAATGTAATACGATTAAGAGTACAATATAATATGTTCTATACGAAAGTAAAATATGACTGTCTTAGGAATGTTTAATAAATTAATCCGATGAAGCTTTCGCTATAGAATATGTATATGAGAGTTTGTTTTCAAAATGGTTGTATTAGAAAGAAGGCACGCGCTGCAACGAAACCGTATTATCTCATTCGCGAAATTGGTCCCTTTATGTTATGTATTGTATAATATATGAACAGATGAAACGGGCTCTGTTATCTTTCAAAGTAATAAAACAAGTTTTTGCCATGAACAAGAATATTTCGCTTATTACATCTCCTTAAAAGCCTTTTTGTATGTCTTACACGACTGCGTTGATTTAAAGATTCAATCCGAGAAGATTGAATCCTTTGGGCGCAACTTTCCAAACTCAATTAAGTGAGTAAGCAAAACTTCGGCGAAAATTCTGAGGGTAAATAAAATATTTTAAAGCGCGAAATACGAGACGGATTAAAGTTTATAAATTTATCACTAGTGTGACGAATGTGTTTGATTTTTTAGATGGAAAAACTTTGTTTCTCTGGATCAATAATCTTTTTTTTTTTTTGGTAACCCTGGTGAAACCCGTCATGGGCCGTCAAGGGGAAGTGAGGGCCTCCCCGACGTCTGGTCTGTTATGGATGGCCCCTACGCGCGGCAGGCTAACCTTTGTTGTCTTGGAGCGGTGCGTAAGATCACATCGTGGATCAACAATCTTTTTTTTTTGTAACCCAGTTGAAATCTATTATGGACCGTCAGGGGGTGGTGAGGGCCGCCCCCCGGTGTGTCAGACTCTAACCGACTAAAACCACTGGGATGCATCTCCAAGCACAGGGTGCGCCGGACTACGGGAATGTGACTAGTGGTCTCACCGCTGTCCGGCGGGTGATCCGCCCGAAGGGCTTCCTTTCGCTGGTAGGGGAGTGGGAGAAGAGTGACACCACCCCCCATAGCCAAGTGGCGTGCGGATGCACGCTGGATCAACAATCTATATACGTAAATTTTAACCCATTTTATCTAAACACTGGTTGCTTTTCTTCATGCTCAATATTTACAAATTTAGAAATAATAATTTTGAAAGGAGCATATCCTTTATTATTAATTATTATCCTAAACGAGCTTTTTTCACTTAAAATGTCAAATACTACTACATCATTAGTTAAATATATTTTAGCATTTGAGATTAAACAATTTTATCAAGTCTCAGACAAAATTTAACAAAAGATCTTTGAAAGCGGAAATGTAGAGGGTTAACTTTGTAGGCTTTTAAGTCATTCCCAGTAGATAAACAACTCTTACTAAGGGTTTTGAAGCTATTTTTGTTACAAATTATTAAAATAGTGTGTGGAATATGATGGATTGATAATGAGTTAATATTTGTTTATGTCATAATAATTTGTCATATATTATATTTCTATTCCTATATGAGTGTATTTTTGAGTATATTTGATATTTATTGAGGTCGTTGAGCTAATTATTTAACATATTAAGATCTTATCAGCTATTCTATTTTATTGGTCAGTAATTACTGCTTATCTCTGAAATACAATCATGGCATAAGTTCCATCAATAACATTTTTTGATTACGATTATTGCTCTAAAAGTTGTAATAGTATTTGTCAATAAATAGTTGGTTTTGTAATTTGCGTGGGTCTACAAGAATCTGGCGATTAGTTGAATTCGACAAATATTAGAATATTAAAGAAGTTTTTACAGAGACAGAACTTGTCCATAAATATTTGAAGATAATGTCTATTAATAAGTAAGATACAAATTAAGGTGTGATATTAATGGACCTGGAGAGTAGACATGAAGGAGTGTGCTGCTCGGATGAGAGGGTTCCGGAGGGGTGGTTCGACACTCACCATCTCTTAACGAGGAAGCCTTAACAATGCTCTTCGCTCACGTGGTTTCTGGAGGAATTCGGATTCCCAGGCCTGGGTTGGAAACATTAGAAGGACACCCAGGGGGTTTTTAGCCAGTAAGTCTATAACACACCGGGGTCGCTGCCCTCACAGCGGCCTCCTGCATAGGATGCAGGTTTTTTCCCGGAATACTAAAAAAAGATATTAATGATCAGTAACATTGAAAGATGTAACCAAAGAGAATTGTTATACTAGAAGAAATAGTGTATTACATTTCCATTTATTTTTAAAGGACCATTTGATGACCAATGATTCATTTGTATGTTTATTTATTATGGTAAAAACACCGGGCAAAAGGCATTTTACATTTGCAATTTATACTCAAAACCTTTTTTTGTTTTGTAATGTTCGCTACTGTGTCCATCATGTATGTAATTCTCGGTTTACGACTAACTTACTTACGATAGTAAATAACCGGTAACACATAGTAAAGGCTTTGAAAAGAGCAACTTACGGCTTTTGACGACAAACTGCACTCGAGGCTACAATCGATAGACAATGGATTGTTTGCCTTTTGTTCACAAATCGTAAAGCTTCGAGACTATCTCAGGAGTTCTTTGAAAACGTTTCTTGCGCTGAGATGTATTGTAAAGTTTTGTTTTACGTCTTCATGACAGCGTTTACTTTGTGAGGATTTTCGCTAAGTAATTTTATTTTAGTCATTCATTCTTATTTGGTTTGCAACACACTGTAGTGAATTAGTAATTAACAGTGCATTAACAATGTCTTTGAGAGGCAATCCAAAGAAAATATTACCTTATTGTTAAAAATCAATAATATATCTAAAATATGAAACAAATAAAAGTAAAAACAGTTTTAATGGAAGGTAATGAGAATGTCACGGAACCACGAGAATTTCCGTAGAGATCAACACCATTGGTGTTCCATTATTTACGTCTAAACCTGAAGTGGTTCTATTTAATGAAGTAATTATGAAATTGGTATGCTTCATAACTCATGCTGACATTAATAAACAGCCAACTAAAATGTAAACAATCATGCGTTCAACCCTCCAACCATGTCACCAAGATGTCTCTCAGGAGACTCAAAATAGCCTCATTTGCGACACCGATGCAATCCATTTAATTGGTTACGGGGCAACCCCTGGCGATAAGATCGAATCGGTGGGGATTAAAAGAAAATTAAACGTTCAAGGGCTGATGTCAAGCCCTGTGAATCGGTACAAAAACTGACAATTCACAAGCAGCTGCTTTATACACGTTATCTTGTGGGACATAAGAGCCAGTATTAGATCGAAAGATTGCATCAGATTTATGTAGAGTCACCACAGACGTCACGAAACAGATTCCATACCCTTCAAGAATTTATTCCACGTTTGGGGTGTTCCTTTGGCAACGGCTGCTGATTGTGAAGCTTAATTAAACTGCATTATACTGGATCTACGTAATTTCAAAGAAATCCCAGGATATCTTCCCCTCAGGTTTTACAGATTTTTTGTTTCGCTAACACTGCTATTGACAATAAGAGCATGGGACGAATTAATATAGACTTTTATTCTTGTTTAAATTTTTATACCTAGTTACGTCATATAGACATTTAAAACCGAACGTAATTACAGTAATGAATACAATGTTGTTTCTTTTTAAAACTCTTTAATAAGTCCCAATTATAAGTTTAACTAAGTATTATTTCTTAAAGAGCTGTAATTATGTGTTCTGGTATAATAAAGCAGTTTCTCGTACAGCTCTTAACAAGTGGAGAATAAAAAGGATAATTTCGAAATCGTAACATACGGTGTTACAAAGGATTGTAGGTAGCTATTAAATGAGCTAATGGAGTCATATTAATGATTTTAAATGATCAACTTAAGAAATGTTTAAGAGCGCGGGTTTTGTTATGAAACTTAATATTTTGTAGCGTTGATTTACGAAAATGTTTTTAGAAGAAAATAAATGATTTTATGATGTAACCCTTTTAAGTCATGTGAGTTTCGAAGATGTTGGAATAAAATAAGTAGAGAGTACATTAGATAAAAGCAAATATTCGTAAGAAATACTAATGAAACTTTTAACTTTAGAAAGTAATTTGAAAGTCAAATAAGACCATGGATCATGGCACGCGACTAGCTCTGAAGATTTATTGTAAACATTACCAATAGCTTAACCAATATTTGTATAACGTATGGAAAAAAATGGTCACGTCTTGTAGTTGAAAGTAAATTTTTATTTTAAATATGTCAAAATTTTACGCTTGTATTCCGAAATATTGAGCTTATTATTAAAAGGTTTTTTTTATTTACAAGCGGATACATGTCCTTAATATCACCTGATGGAAGGTGAAGATGAGTGGAGATATGATATGGTATTAAATTTCTTACTATTTAAGTTATATTGTTTTTTTTATTACTATTTAAGTCTAAAGTTTACTTATGTTCCTCTATACCAAGGTTTGGCAATATTCCTTTCAGAGATGTTTCATTTGTTTTTATTTCTGGTCAATTTTAATTTGGACTATAACCACTTTTATTTCAAAACCTGCCTCGGTTAAAATTAATAAAGTTTTGGTAAAGATTATCCCTTACTCAGAAATGACTGACATCTCTTCAACGTTTACCAAACCATCACACAAAGAGCCTATAAAAGGCCGGATGAATCCGCAAGTTTGTGTTATTGATGTAACCGCGCAAAACTATGATTGATAGTGTGTGGTTGAATGAAGCTTTATCGGCTGGTTTCTACGATTATAAGCCTTGTGAACGATTTGCTGGATATTTGGAATTTTTATCGAACCTCTAGTTATTGTGTTGTGAGTAGCTGCTTAAGATTTATTTTGTTGATCATAATTGGTACTGACTTTACTTGCTGTATGAAAGAGAATTTATTAAAGTTTCCGTCAATACATAAAACATGTTTGGTTAGTTAAATAATAAAGTTTATTTACTTAAAGATGATACTTTTTATATAGCGCAGTACATTAAGAATTTGTTATTATCAAAACAATGTAAGATGTATATATTTTTAATTCTAATTAATATCAAAATAATAATCTAAGTTTTAAAAAAAATTTTCTTATAAAGTCATAATACACTTAAAGCGGCTTGCACTAACAAATTAAATCTAGCATAAGTCTATATAAAAAGCTAATCTATGAAGCTGTTTAATTCAATCTTCATTATGGTTTCAGTTTAAGAGTTGTTACAAATGGATTTTGATCCTGTGCAAGACAATAAGTACATTTCAGCGCTAAAGAACATTTTATGTAAGTCTAAACTAGATTTAATTTGCTAGTGCAAGCCGCCCTTATTGGTATTAATGAATTGGTTTTAATCAACCAAGAAGTGTATATACGCAAATATTATAATAAGAAGTTTTTGTCAAGAGTTTTTGCTATGATAATATAGTATAAACGGTTTTCAAATGATATGCTTTCTGTATGTTTGCGACCTTATGCATGTAGTTTGTACTCAGATCTCACTGTCAAGATGCAAATACTTGATTAGCCAAGTGAAAAACGTGACAAACCTATGTTGATTTAGTACATTCCGCTAACTTTACGTAAAATACATATTTTCTTTACAATGAAATATGTTTTACTTCATTATGGTTACTATTATGACACTTACATACTATGTAAATTAGACGAAAATTATAAAGATCGTATTGTGTCATAACGGATAAAGCTTAATTGAAACTAATCCATACAAAATCGACCTGTTTTAAAATGTGTCGCCTCCTCCTTTTTGCTGCGAACCGCGAAGGAGTGGAATTCGCTTCCTGGGTCGGTGTTTCCAACATATTATAACATGGGAATCTTCAAACGTCGAGTGAATCGGTATTTGTTAGGTGAGCGCGTTCCATCGTCGGCCTCATTATCATTTTCTAGCAGGTGAGATTGAGGTCAAACGCAAGCCTTACAGGCTTAAATATAAAAAAAAAGTCTCATGGTTTTAAATATTTCAATTAGCAATAAATTATTTGAAAGAGTACTATAATTTTTTTTACACTGACTCGACATAATTTCTAGAGTGCACCTCAATCAAATCAATTCAAATCAATGAAAAAAAATCAAATCAATAAAACCAATCAAATCAAAGAATTAATATCCATTGATAGTCTCCATCGTCATGTCGACCATCATATACCACGACTGAATGTCTCTAGGTATACGAGTTACTGGATATACACAAGCTGATTCCGAAACGCCACAGGACAAAGCGAGTCACTATGACGGTTTTTACACCTGCGTCCTATGTAACATCTCATTACTATACTTTGTTCTCCGTAAAAGCAGTCATTCATACGTTAATATTTTATGTATCAAGAATAAATTACTCGAATCAATTAAGATAACCGTCTAGGACGAAATAGGACGCAATGAATCACTTAAGATTCATAAAGAACTACTGAATGTAGGTTGAATTAGTTATAATCTTACTTTTATCAGGACAAAGATACCACGTTTATGCCTGGTTTGGTAAATATTTTCATCCAAGACAAACATTTCTACGATAACCTTTATCTTAATTACGTTTTAATGCCGCTATGAAACTTATGGAGGGTTTTAATAATAACTCTATCAAGAACAAAACACTCCTTTTTTATTGTTTTGCTACAAGTTTTCAATTTTTTCTTCCATATTTTTACATATTTTACTTGTCAACATTGATTATAATCAACATTTAATCTATGTTTGCTCATCAATATATAATAAACGTAATAATTTAATTTTAATAAACTACTAGTAAAAATATTGAAGAAAATAACAAACAATACTTGTGAAAGGAGAGGGTTTTTAAAGGAATGGTAGTAAACCAGACAGAATAATATAATTAATAAATATAAACATAATGCTAATTAGAATTAATAGAAGAAATCAGATATCTTACCTGCAATTCTTATATTTTGTAACTATAGAAGATTAATCTAAGGTTTTCTTTTAATTTATAGGTTCGCAGAGGAACATTACGATTTGTGTTATATTTATGGTTATAGGCCAATAAAGTGGTAAATGTATAAGGTCTATAATCAGAGTGAATTAAAATGTGATGAAATTAATAACCTACAATGTAAAGCCACAAAATCGACACAGCAAATGCGTTAAGTTCATATCAAATATAATAAACATATCAGAAAAGTAGTAAAACAACATTAACGGCAATAAACAGTGTGTCACTGAAATGACCACAAAAGTAATAAAATTTGATACAACTGTCTTGGCCGCAGTTAAACATGGTATTTTTCTCACTGAGTCACACCGGAATGTGATTTGCGGTTAGTTATACGAAATATTGACAGCATTTGATGAATAAATTGCCAAAATAAGAGCGGCTTGCACTAGCAAATTAAATCTAGTTTAAGCTTATACAAAACGCTATTTGATTGAAGAGGTTTAATACTACAACAATAATGATTCAAATTTAACAATGTTTAAAACTGAATAATGTTTTTTTGCAATCCAATAAAAACATTTAAGCGCTAAATATCGTTTTATATTAATTTAAGCTAGATTTAATTCGCCAGTGCAAGCCGCCCTAAGAGTTCCTTTATCATTAAACCTCAAGGTGTAAATTCTTTCTAAATTACTTTGTTTTATTCTTATTGTAATGATTTAATTTTTTGTTAGCATTAAGAAATTTAAAGCTCCTGTCAAACATAATTTTAGATATCTAACTAGACAATTAGGAGCTTTATTCTGTTAATATTTCATATATATATTCCATTGAAATCATAAACCGGATCGCTAATATTATTACCATTGTTCGTTTTGTCTCTTATTCCATTTTCTTTTCCAATCCTAATATTTAAATGAGTAATGTATAGTAGTAGCGTTCATTTCATAAATGTATAAAAACATTGCATGCCCTTACGATAAATAAGTCTGGAATAAATTCCATTAATTTAAACAAAAAAGGAACCCTTTATATTCACATCTATTCTATTTACACGCCATCTATCTTCCCTATGAAAGTAATATAATATTTATCATCATTAAATAATATTCAAATCTATTATGTGAATCTGCCTACCTATCCATATACCCTATGTACGTCACTGATTTATAATATATTTGAATTATCTATGTATATTGTTATACATAGATAGTCGTAGATAGTTGTTATAGTCTTTTCAATTCTATTATTATTTTTACATTAATATTATTATCTATCTGTGTGGCACATGGATTTTCATTTTTCTTTACCTTGTCAGATTATCATATTTTTATGACCTAACGGTATATTTTCATTCGTATATCTATTTTCTACGATCAAATAAGATACAAAATTTTCCAAGCTCTAACAAACTCAGCGCCTACAAACATCACGGCCACTTAGTCACAGGTTACTAATGTGATATCACAATGGTGTTGCCAGACCCGTGTAGGGCCTTTGTCGGCGGCCATTGTGCTAACACTTCTTTCGCCTTTGGCGTTAATTTATATTGATTTTATGAACGATTTCGGCGAATAGATTTTTTCGTGACTCGTATTTTTTTATCAGGTGATGGGTTTATGCGATGCTGTTATAGATAAATTCGTACAATAAAAAATGAAACATTGTCTGCGGTTTGGCTGTACAAATATAGGTATCCAGTTGATCACGCAGTTGATTCGATTACTCACCTTATAAGCAATGTTTATTTAAGGTCGATTATAAAAGTCACGGTGATTTAAAACGATATTTTATTTTTACTAATATTTCCTTGGCATTCTAAATAGCCTATACTCGTATCCTTTACTATTATTTATGTGTTACGTATATATTCTGAAAGATTAATATTTTACATTTATTTCACTTAATTTATTTATGTAATTCATAGACTAGTTATTGCTCCGAAAAACAGAGATTAAAAAATAAAATTAGAATAAACAAATGAGCAATGCGTCCGAAAATAGGAAACAATATAAATTATCCGTTTGGTAATTTTATGTAAAGCGTACATAATTGAATATCTATAGTATTACGTCTTCTTACCGTGCCCTTTTTATTTTGAGATTTTTAAATAATTTCATTTTATTAATTTTAGTGTAGAACGCTGTACGAAACAGTTTATATTTTCAAATCTTTTATTAAGACCCATTTTATTCCAGTTTTAAAAAGAATCAAAAGTTTGATATCGATATCTATTAAATAGTCTCCGGAATTATGATATTGAATTAAATTTAATCTCAGTTGAACTAAGCTGTCTGGGTTTTCTGTCATATAAGCAAACTCAAACTTTCTTTCCACGTGTATAAAAATAAATTCGTTTGAACCACCCAACCTAATTTTTCATCGACAGTCAGAAAACAGCTTACCAATCAAACTCTTAACCGGCTTTCATCGGCGCATCATTATATCTTCAACGTGTAATTTATTACTTCACCAAACAAACTTTCTTATCTCATAACCTGATAAACTAGAATAACAAAACAGAAATCGTTGGGTATATTATTAAGGTTTCAAGTTTGGATTTATTATATTTGTTACGTAATAAATATCGGCCTAGCATGGCGGAGGGGTCTATAAAAATAATCATGTTTGAAATTTGCCTGAGGAGACCACCCGCTTTTCTGTTTGACCTAATACATTTTTTTCTATAACGAGCGTAGCAAAGCTACTGCTCCATGTCTGATTCTAAATATAGTGCCGTTCAAAAATGGTGGCGACTGTCAAGGACGCAACCCTAATAACAGTCACCATCTTCTAGCCGGCTTATTCAAATATATTATGATGGTAAATCCCTAAGCCCGTGGCAAACTGAAGTACACGAGCTGAACACAAAATGCGACAGTCGAGTCGTTATGACGGACTTTGCATCCATCCATACTTTAGCACAGGATGGACTTGCGAGAAATGCCTATTCACCAAAATTCTTTACTATCAAGACGGCACTTAATGATTATAATGATGCTAATTACATATTCACAAATTCACCTCTAAAATTACAAAAAAGAGGAGTCGATTAAAAAAAAACGAATAGAAACTATTTTTGTATTAGCAACAAGTAATGCCATCTATAGATTGATTGTCGTACTATTTACGAACAAAGAATGCTACAAAGTTGTCGGATATGTTAACTTTTTATAGTCTTTACGAACTTTGTTGTAACTTATTTTCTTTTTTCACGTTTTAGACATAATATACGTTTATATGTTTAAATGTTTGGATACGGTTACGTTATTTTATTTAGCTTTTGTATTTATAATTTTTAATAGACATACGTTTTCTCGACAGGGTTACATCTTCAAATCTTTAATAATTTTAAAATTTTGAATACAGTAAGCAGTATTAAAATTACAGATAGTGGAAAGTAGAATGAAGTCCAGAAATGAAAGTGATCTTCAAAAGTTGAGAATTTATTGAAAGTCACCGTCACTGTACAAAAACAACTAAATAAAACTATTTACGTGGAAACAGCAAAGTGCATAAAGTCTAGATACGTTCGAGGTACGTGAGAAGTGAGCGAAGTTAGAATTAAATTAACTTAAATAGCACCGAAGTGACCCGAAGAATAATTTAACCGGGGCTCTCGACTAATGAAGAATAGTGCTCTCAAGGCAGCTGTTTACAGTCAACTTGGCCCATTAAGATATTATAACCTTGATACTGCCGGATAATGTCCCGAATGCTAAGAAGTTTTGAGTCGTGAAAAAAGAAATAACGGAATTGGCTTTTCCTTGGAGTATTTCTTTAAAATTTTCATTAAAGCTCTTTTTCATAAAGACCATTCACAGAAAAATAATAATATAGGGTACTGGTATCCATTAAACAGTTTTTTTATACTGACTTGGCATAGTGACCTCACCACTCTTGATGGTAAGCCTGGTACAGTCTAAAAACGACCACGACTCTAAAAAACTAAGAAAAACTCATTGTTTTTCGTACTGATCACACCGGCCAATATAATCTGTTCACGGTTCGTTTAAAAAACTCAATATCGTAGGACGCTAGGAACTCGCTCGCCGGAAGACCATTCCTTAGCTCATAAAATAAATAAAAAAATAATAATAATTGGGTATCCTTTTTAAGGTCAGACGATTCTTCTCACCTTCGCAACTTCTTAACCTGTATCAGGCACAGGTGCGGTCGGGTGTCGAGTACTGTTGTCATCTTTGGGACGGATCCGCTAAATATCAGTTGGCGGCTTTGGACTCGATTGATCGTAGACTTATTGGTGACTACTCTTTGACAAAAATTAAAATGCAAAGCATCGAGCATCGACATAAAGTTGCCTGCCCCTCGGTTTTTTACCGGTTGCACGGTGGAGAGTGTTCTCAGGAACAGCATTCTTTGATTCCACCAGCCCCATTCCACCACAAAACCACTAGATATCGTGTTGGATACCATCCGTATGTGGTGGATGTTCCTTATATTCGCACGAAAAGATTCCCTTCTACATTTAACATGCTAAGGCTAAGGAGTGGAATATGCTTCCAGCGGCCATATTTCCGCCATCTTATGACCTGGGAGTCTTTAAGACAAGAGTGAATAGGCATTTGCTAGGCGATCGCGTTTCATCATCGAACTCATCTTCATCTTCCACCAGGTGTGATTGAGGTCAAGCGTTCGTCTATAAATTATAAAAAAATTAAAAAAAAAACCAGCAAATTAGTTACAAAATGTATATCATAGAATCAGAAATTCTACACGTGTTAAAGTTAAAAATATGTTCTTGAACAAATTTTCAATGATCTGTAGAGAGTTAACGTGCCGTGATGTTTGGATTTTAATTAAATTAAATCGATCCTTTGTCGTACTTGTATTAAAAAATGTTCATGATAGAACAACATGAGCTTGAAAGAGCTTACGAAAACATGGAAAGTATTTTCCTTGTAACAATATAATTATGAAACTTTAGACTTAAGATTATTTCATCATTTTGTCGTGCCAATAAAAATATCCTTCTCGTAGTCATTGCAATGATAAACCATTATAATATACATAATTTGTATATATATACGTATAGCTGTGGTGACTCTAAGTTTACGCGGTAGAAGTAATTAGTAAGAAAGGGGTAACCCTATGTGATTGATTTTCAAAGCCATTGAAATACTTATTTTGGAATCATAAAATTGAGGGACTTAAATTTTCAACCCTTATTTTATCCAACCTTGGGAGTTCATTTTAAAAGCTTTAAATTGCGTAATTTTTATTTCTATCAAAAATTTAAATGATTTTTCAAATTAAATTTCAACCCACATTTAGGCCCCCTCGGGAACAAATTATTAAAAAATCCCTCATACAAAGAACATATTATCTAAATTTCATGCTCAAGTTTCTAGCTTTAGTAGTTTACGTCTTACGATGATATGTCAGCCTGGACGGATGTTTTTATATATACAGATTATTTGTTGTATAAAATGTTGTATAATTCGTTGTGTAAATTATTACTAAAAATATTTTAATTCGATTCAAAGGTAGAAATAAATAATTATGAACCACTCATAACAATAAACATCGTAAATTGTATTTTATCTGCGTTTAGGAAGCAATGCCGCGTACAAATAAATCAATCTTATCTGTATTGCTAGAGAATAATTAGAAGTTGTTTAATTATTCTGGTTTTGTCTTTATAACGTTAGACATAAGATAAAAATTCATTAATGTTATTCAATAGGCTATTTATAGTTTATCTATACATATACATATCCTGCGGGCAATGAATCTCTAATAGACTTAAGCGACATTTTCTTGGATGTATAGATTTATGTATAATAATAAAGTGTATTTGGAATTGGCGAGAAACGAGAACTTTGAAGAAATAAATAAATCAACATCGTAAAAAAGTGTCGCTTACGGCAAATAGCTTTGTCTATAGCCTGTCTTAATATAGTGTTTTTTTAACGAGGACAGTGAGATGAAATCTTATACTATAAGAGATACAATAACACGGTCTTAGAAAGTATCAGCTCTTTTTATTAGAAAATAAAATTTCATTGTTATAATTTTGGTTCAACGTAAACTTTCGACAAAAAGTTAGAAAATTAATCAATTTTGTTTTGCAGAAAAAACCTAGTTTCATACAAGGAACATTAATTTGTATGGCATGAAATCAATCTGAACAGCATAAGTTTGTCAAATTTAATTAATACCTTTTTATAAATTTTCTGTACAAATCTTACATACGTACAATAATTTTCGCTCGACAACAAGAGAATATAACCCCTGAAGCTACATTTTTCGCCGAAAGTGATAATATCAAGTCAAGGCATTCAATATCGCCAAAAGATGTCGCCGAAAGTAGATAGCCTTCACACATCGTTGTTTCAAGACCAGCTCGTGTACGTTCAGTTACCAATATACCTAGAAGTCTTCCGTAGAGGTATAATAAGGTATATCCGTGGCGATTGTCGATGAAGTTCCATTGATATAGCTATCGTTGTTCTTGGGTTACATAGAAAACTTATCATTAAAAACATTCCTTTAATTAAAATATAAATCTAAATTTAAATGTATAGCATGTAGACGCCGCCCGATACGTAATTGTATTACATGCCCTAAGGGTCGTTAGGGTGATACGAGACGTGCGGGGTAAGAGGATGCGCGCGCGCACGGGATGTTTGCTAAGTTAGTCGACTACCGAGACGCAAGGCCAGAGTACGTCCGTGTGCGTCGCAGTTCGGTGTGCCTTAAAGTGCAAATAAACAGTAAAACGCCAAAATCCGTGTCTTTCTACAACCACACCCACGACTACCGGTCATAAAGGGCATTATTCTTTCAAATCCAGAGACACTTGAAAGTAGATTACTATTATTTAAATACAAAGAAATAATGACTCTTAAAACGTGTAAATGATTCTCTTAAAATGTACTTACTGATTTTAACATTTGTACGTCTTTTGCATACATAATTTTCTATTAGAACTCTAGTCACGTCTTAACATTTCTATTACATCTTTAACCGACTCCACAAAGCATGTAATCAGGAGACATTCCGGAAAGGGTCAACATAATTTCGCGTTCCGTGTATCCCTTATAGTTTATAACAAGAAGCTCAGAGCTGTAATTTAGTCCAACCATTCAGTCCACTCGGCCTCTAGTGTCCACTTGATCATTCTCGGATACGTCGGAATAGGATTTCAAAGGCGTCTCTTGAAGCAGTCATGCGATATATTTCGCCCTTTTGGCTTGGTGCACAAATTCTTTGTTTACAACACTACTTACATATATCTTATATATTGTTAGTGGTAATGTACCCAAGTTAGGCCGATATTTACAAAGAATACATATAAAAATAATATACATGAAAATATGGTTCATTAAAGCCCTATTTTTCAGTCATAATTAAGGATGAATTGTACTGACAAAAAATCTAGTTTTAACTTGTATAAAACACTATTTAGCGTTAAATTGCACGTATTGTCTTGCATGGAAGCATTATCCACTCTTAACAACTGTTAAATTTAAATCACCATTAAGGTTTAAATAAGATCTTGAAATATTAAGGTCTCTGGTCCCTTTTAGGACATTGGCCTGTCAACACGGAAACCTGAAGTCAAAATTACGTAATAGAAACATTCAAAATGCAATCAACTTCACTAATTTAAGTCTGTGTGTACCTTTAATTAGTAAAGCAAATGTCCAGCAAATAGGTCGCGAGTAAACAGCCCTGCCATTACCCCAATCACAGCGTTGGGGTAATCGCGTTAATTAATGCCATCCGTCATTTTGCGTCACGCGTTTGCCAGGAGACACGAATGACGTGCCGGCACATCGTATCTCATTTATTTTAGGCAGGATTAGTTTAATCCATTAATTTAATTGTTTAAGTGGGGATGGTGTCTTTATAATTCGAGATAAGGCTGCATATGTTGATTCTTTCCTTGTTACTGTAACTGGCTTATATAAAATGGTAGGAACTAAAAGTCATAAAATTAAAAATCTATGTGTAACTTCTTTATCGAGACCATTCCAAAAAGCTCAAACACGATACTTTTGCCCTAATTTAGGGGAGAGTTGGGTATAACAGCGGGCGCTAGACTTGAGAATGTCTTCTGTGCTAGGAGGTTGTAGAGAGGTCTTGATGAATAGGCTCTTTACACACACTTCTCCAAGAGGTAGATAGAGCCCAAAAGGTTATCGCTCGCCAGGCCGTCGAAGGAATATAGATCGCAAAACCCTGCCAGCAGCGATTTGAGAAACACCCCGGGATGTTTTAGTTAGTAGAAGTCTAAGACACCGGGCCTCACGGCGGCCCTGATGTACAATGCAGAAATGTCTCCCGGGGTACCAAAATGAAAATTGTAGCAATCATACTGATTCTTGATGATGCTATACCATCTGATTAATGTTACCAAGTTCTTGTTAAGTCTTTCAATGCATTTTGAGCAGATGGAACTAGTAAAAGTTATTTAAAGCCTTTCAACAACTAGAAAAGAGCTGATCATCTTCAAACGGCTAATCAGATTTTCTTTAATCATACATAAAAACATATTCTATCTAGTCACTTAGCAATAAACAAAAAAAAAATTCTTTCCTCCGTATAGGAGCTACAAAGTCTCAAATTGACATACAAATACACAGTTTCACACAGCTACTACACACCTTAAATACACGCTTTAAATTTATAACCTCCCTCTTTTTTTGTCACAGATTTAAAGAACGTTATTGAGAATGAACGTATTTAATAATAATAATAAAACATTTATTTGGCACACAACATACAACACATCAGAATAGGTAAATAAAAACATAAAACAACAAAAGCATATGCCCTGTGTTGTGATGATGCGCCAAAGGGAAGTCAGCTCAGTAAGTGCTAAATGATCAGCAGAGCCACCCAGCGCTGATTTTCAGCTGACACCCATTTATTGCGTAGACGCATATACGTATACGTATTATACGTATTTCATTGACTCTCACTGATACAGATAATACAATAATCTTAGATGCAACAGGACTAGAGTGTATTAGTTGAGTACAGCTCTTGGACTAAGTAGAGAACTCTAAATGTTAAGTAGCGATCACAATAGATCTTTTAGGTCTCAGTGGCACAGGCTGATTAAGACTGCATAGCCTCGTTTTACATATTAACAACACGATTAGAGACTTAAATTAGTAACGCATATATCTCTTCTAAGACATTTGTTACAAACATGCTATTTTAAAAACTACCTACCCGTGATAATTACCTTGAACATTTATCGTCAGCATTAATGTTTTAGACATATATTTGAGTTGAAAAAACAACTCAAGTATATGTTTATATTATATAGATTTTTAATGGTTCTTTTTTGGTAAAGTTAAATACTTAGAGCGGCTTGCACTAACAAATTAAATCTAGTTTAGAGTTATATGAAATGCTATTTAGCGCTGATCTGTACTTATTGTTTTGCACTAAACCAAAATCTAGTTATAAGAACTCTTAAACTGAAATCATCATTAAGATGGAATCAAACCAATTCAATTAATAAGCGTTTTATACAAGCTTAAACTAGATTAATTCGTTAGTGCAAGCCGCCCTTAAAATCTAATTCTAGAAATATTGCTAGCATATAATTTAATAACAATACCTTTAGTTTATTTTAACATATCAGTGTAATAAAACTGTGGATATTATTACGACAAAATTAAAACGTACAATAATAACCATTTACGAGGTAAGCTCGAGTTACAAATTCAATTTCTTTCTGCAGTGGCCGACACGCTCTCCCGAGTGTTGTTTATACTTATGCCACGCTTTAAAATAAACCGCCAACTTTCATGTTTATATCAACTCTTAAAGGAAATTGAAACGGCTTATTGCAACTAAGTTATTTTTGGTTTAACCTGCATTTCACTTTGAAGTAAATCTTTTATATGTATCAAAGTAAAACTTCAGCATCATATTCTAATTGAAATATTAACTTTTGATACAAGGTTTGCATTTAATAGATTAATTTAGACTTATAATACAAATAAAATTTAATAATAAACGGTGTTTGAGATACATTTTTTTTAATTGAAATCATAAGTTTATAAAGTATTTTTTATTATGAAGTTACTAAAACCTATGTCTAACTTGAAAGTTATAATATGATAGTAAAAAGTATGTTATAATAATTCAAATAACTTATAATATACATAAAAAGTAATATAAAATTACTAAAATATGAAATAGATGAGATACAAATATAGTAATATTTATAAACAAATAAAACTGATCTGATACAAGTCCAACTAGAGGTGCCAAGAATATAATTAGCAAGCATTAAGATTTTCAGAATTAGTAAGACAAGTGATGGTAATATTGGACAGGATCAAATGGGCATCTAAATGAGGCGTGGAAATCGCAAATGAATTCTGAGAGTTCACGAAGAATATCCTGTTCTCGTCTCAGTCGCCGAGATAAGTAATCACAGTCTAAATAAATACAAACAAGACTAACGAAGTGCTGAAGGAAAGTTTAAAGCGAACACTTGGTGACATTACTATTGGAATTAGAATCTGTTGAAATGATTTAAAAATATAAAATACAGGTAGATTTTTGTGACGTTTTGATATTATTACGTACCATTATGGTATACGGAGACAAGACGTTGACACTCGCGATTGGACTAGACCATCAGTTTAAAGTCGCTAAGCGTTTTATTGAACGAATAATGTTAGCAGTCTCTCTAAAAATTAAAATTTCAAATAAGGTGATCCGATAGAGAACTAAAGTTAGTAACATAGGTCCGGATTAGCAAGTTGAAGTAGCAAAAGTATAGATGTCTAAGATCCAACGATTGTTGGAACAGATAGAGACTTTAGTGCACACTGCGAATTGGCAGACATAGGATGGAACGATGCAAGGTGAATTGATACTTACGAAATAAAGCCGGAAATAACTAAACGAGAAGAGCTGAAGACTGGGCGCAATAGTGCTATTAGGACAGGCTTGTATTCAGCAATAAGCTGAAATGGGTTAATGATGCTATTTACATTTAGGATAGTTTCAGAAATTTCGATATAATTTGTTTTAATAATAGTTATTCATATTCTAAATTAAATTTCTCTATCAGAAGCACATGCTGATTCTAAAGTTTACTAACAAAGAAAAAAGTGAGGTGCAAGTGAATAGAATACGAAATATTTAACTAATGAGATTGAAACATATAGTTTGAGGAGAAAACCATGAACATAGTAGGGAAAATAAGTTGATTAATGTTAACGAACGCCTCAGCGCCACATTAAATCATATCTGACCGAGCGACTAAAATTTGTTACTCACAGCGACAAACGGTTATTTCAGTATTCGATTCGTTTCTTGCACTTGGCCTTAAAATACAGAAGAACGTACTTTATTAATCTCTTTAAACACTTCTGTTTAGAAATATTATGAGTCATTTAATTAGGTGCATTGATAAGGAGTGAAACTCTTGAGAAATGCTATAAAATGTCAAATAACTAAGATATAATATAACTTTAGAGTTCATTATGAAGACTTTTAAAGTGAACGACTATATAAATTAAACTGATAAATTTTATTACCATATAGAGATTATGTAATGCTTCCGATGTTATTTTATATCTTTTATTTAATATTATAGAAATATTTATTTGTATTTGATAAAATGTTTAATTTTGGACGATATTAGGTACCGATGCAAGATTACATTTAAAATTTTTAATGTATATTTAAACAATTCTTTACTTAATATATGAATACAAATATGTTTTCAATTCAGTCACAAATAAGGGCAATTAAAAACCAATTTGATCACTTCGCTGTCCTGTTCATTATGCTTTAATTGTTCTATTACTAGTCTGAGTGAATATTTAAAAATGATATACATTAGAATCTATTTTATACCGTAATTAGTTTCGTGACTAGAGTACTGGAATTATCAAATTTTTGAGCTATGAGTGTGTTGTGTGTGTGTTAAGGATTAAATTCAAAGTAAAAATAAACATGTTAGTAACTGAGTTCCCTTTGATCTAGCTACATTTTTATTCTTTAAAATTATTATTTATCATTGATTTGTTTAACTTTGTTTTTTTTTTATATAATGACCCTAAAATAATTATCAATTATACTACTGATAACGAACATGTTAGATTGTACAAACGCAAAAGGGTTATAGTCAAAAATTTATCTCCTTTGATTTTTAATGGAATATAGGTATCACGGTCTAGTTTCTTACTTATCATCAGTGAATAAATATAGTAAATGCCTATTCACAATTCCGTACATAAAGTGCATATCTGAGTAGATGACTAAATTAAGCCAGCTTTATGAGGTTAATTTCGTCAACACATGGTATTTGTTATATGCAAAGGTCGTGAATAGAATAATCGGCTACTTGATCGAAAGTGGCTACCTGTAACAAAGTGCAACATTAGAGATATCTCCATCGTGCTGCTAAACTTGAATGAAAACGAGTGGGAGGTCCCGCATATAGTAAGGCTGATCCTGAAACACAACTGACCGAAATAGACAGTGCAGTAGTAATAGCATAGTATAAAATCGGACTAAGATACAATAAAACATAATCACGAACGATAAAGTGATTTTTTTATCTATAATACATAATTACAACACATGGAAATATATTATAAAACGATCCCCAGTCTTCATGATATTTTAATTAAAATACTTCAAACATCTCCGCGGAAGACACTTCGAAGAACTGATTTCGTCATTAATATGTGACAACTAACGTTAATGGCGTGTGGTGTTTGAACTTTGCTTTACACTACGTTATTTAAACCCCAGAATATCTTCAAACACATTAAAATAACATACTCATTCGGGGATACTAATAATTGATTTTAATAATTTGTAGTCGAAATAAAATAGATAGAGAATTGAATGTGATTGGTTTCAAAGTAAAGATTAAGGTAAAAAGCACACACTTGATATTATTAAATTAAACCTAAAAGATCGAGTTGTGTTAGTGGAAATCTACTGTAAAGACTTGTTTGGTCTTGTCGCTATTCAAGACAAGTCTGCACATGCTTAGTTACTTATATTAATAAGAAAGACCTACCATGTAGTAGCATATTCAGTCTTAGATGAAAGAGGTAACTTGTTCTTGAATTGTAATGATTTAATGTCAGAAATCAACCAAAAATACTATCTGAAATGTAATCATCCATAATGTTTTAATCATTTTTATACGATAATTGTGGCTTAAGTTCTGCAGATAATTACTAGAAATGGGACAATGGCTTAAAAAATTAAAATGTTTGCGCCAAAAGTATTCAGTTCAACAATCTTATTTAATCACTGATGTAGGTAGCTCTAATTGAACGCAACTCGAATATCATTTTAAACAAGGGGTTACTTAACTAACAAGTCTTGACTTCGCACGCTGATTGTTGTAAGGAATCTGAAGGTTAACTGATTTGACTCATCCAATAACAATTTATTCCAATTCTGCGTGCTTCAAGATGCCGTCATATATTAGCATGTAATTGTATCTGGAACAATATTTATTCACTATCATAAATTACAAAAGTGTTTATATTTCCATCTAGTACTTGAAATTGATATTTTTCATACATTCATGGCTTCACAGCCGAAGTGTTTTCTTAACGATTACTATTGTTATTCAACCTTGGCATATTTCTTTAATAATAACATAACGTCGTGTATACATTTCAAAATCTTCGCCATTTACATTCACAATAATGTGATGGTCTTGAGTAAACAGTCCTGCTATTTTTGATTGTCTATTATTGTACTCGTTAGTATTTCATATCCTGATTTAATCTTCAGTAATTGTCTTGGCTTCAAAATTGTCATCAATGTGAACTCTTGTACTTATTTTTATGTTTTTACATTGTATTTGAGGCTATTGATGCAACTTCTCTTGTTTAAATAATGTTACTTAAATAACAATTTTATTTAAAACTTTTTTTTTGTTATGTTTTGTATTTTCTTTATATAAATAAAATCTTTCGTGTTTAATTCATTTAACTTTATCATACTACAATCATTTTATACAAAATGAATAATATTTATTGTACGCTGACCAAAAATGCACACGAAGATTATTAAATTCTTATGAACTTTTATTATTCTAAGTTCTCGATTGTCTATGATGATACAATTTTAGTTGATACATCAACAGTAAAGTTTTTACCGTTTTTGATTGTTTATCTTTTCGTTATTATCAAATGAGTTTTTTTTAAATCGCTGCTCGTATCAAGTTGATGGTATTTATTAAAAGGTGATATCGTAATGTCTTAATATTCTCAATTTACGGCTTAATGAATGTTTACAGTTGTATAAAGAGGCGGCACATTGATGAACCGAACAGATAGGCCAAACCTATGATGGTGTAATACTAAAAGGGACCGGTACATCGTAAACCTAATCACAAAAATATAAATTTAATAGTCTTATTTATACGTAATAAAATCAACTATAAAATTTGAATGCGACGTCTCACGCACCGAGTGCGTCAATGAGTTCTGAATTAGACACAATTGAATTCGTTGCTTTGACGACACCGTAGAAAATCGGTCAGATTGATGCAACAAAAGATTTAATTGGTACACGATCTATATTCAATGTATTCACGTCCAGGCCATTGTAAATACTCTTCCATAAGTGAAAACCTTTATTGTAATTTAAACTTGTAGCTTTTAGTATTTAAATATGCTTAAAATACTCTATTAGATCTATTTATTTGTATTGGTGCTTAATTATAAATTCTTGGCTCAGTATTTAATCGTCAGATCTTCAAAGACTTCTTGTTTTGTTGGTATGGCGATTGCCCGAACTGGGTCATGACCACAGTACACAAGTGTAAAGACCGTCATAGTGACTCGCTTTTGCCTGTCGCGTTTCGGGATCAGCTTGTGTATATCCAGTAATCATATACCTAGAGACCTTCAGGCGTGGTATATGTGGGCCGACATGACGACGGAGACTATCAATGGATTTTCATTCTTTGATGGTCGCTTTCATTTTGGACTACACTGTTCTTACCATCAGGTAATCTGTAGTCACTATGTCAAGCCAGTGTAAAAAAAGACAATTTCAGTTCGGAAGTTGTCCTCCTAGATATCTTCCTTAACATTCATAATCATTTTTGTCGCTTTAGAATTTTTGTGATTAATATTTTTGTATAAATTTTACAAATATTGATATTATTTACATTTATGTCTCATTATTTTACTGAATCGAATCTTAATTTAGGAAATAGCTCCACTCTACTTGGCGGCTGTTATATTTTGTTATTTTGTAATTTGTTTAGAGAAATCTTTAGGAAAATAATGTCTCATTAAAACGCCTGTAAAGCTTTTACAGAGGAGTCAAAGGGTTTGCGCGTGGCTGGCGACCGCGGCCCGCGACTGCGCCTCGTTTGGTGGTAACCGCAGAATTATTCGCTTGAGCGCCTTGTAATGAGACTTAGGGTGGCCATTTGTTTTATCTATAAGAGAATAGTATTTTTTTAGTAATATATATTTTTAATACATAATTACAGCATAAGTACCAGAAGAACATATCTATAAGTATATTTTATAATTATAATAATAAAATATCGATACAAAATCGATTTTGGTGTGAGCATAAATAAAGTAGTGGCTGTAATTATTTTGCGATTATATGACGTTTGACGTATGACGTTTCTATTAGATGCAATGCAAGTTTCCTCATAATGTATTTCTTCACTGGTGAGAATGTGGTGCCTTAATCCATACTTGATCTAGAAAACCCAAAGGTACTTGCCGGGATACGAGCCTACGGCCGCTCGGATTGCCGTTAATGGATACTGGTCCATTATACTCCACAGTTTTTATATATAAGTTTTTATTTTATTTTATATATATATATATACTAAACATCATGGCGCAAAGTTTCTGTTGGGGTAACGCGGAGTGTGAAATGTTCTGCCAAAATATTGTGAGGTAGCGCAAGAGATTATTTCCTCTCCCGAAACAGTGCAAAGAGGGTCCGGCGAGGCAGGACTGCGAATAGTTGATTACAGCCGCCATGGTGCTCGTTAATGGAGATATTAAATACACCATTGATGAATAATAAGCTTGGGGTTTTAAACGGTAAAATACCGGCACACTAAATCTACTACCCCCGTATGCAACCGAGACGGTCGCTGATCCTGAAATACGATTGAGTATATAGATTTAAAAAAGATAATTTTCGTGTTCTATTAAACCATGTAAACTTTAGTTATTATAAAAGGCGAGAGAAATCGGTTCCATTACATTTACATCGATTACATTTTTAATGATAATAGTATTAGCACAGCTAGCTAATGATTTGATTGAAACTTTACTATTGTATTTTGAAAGCCATATATTTTAATTAATGGAGATAAAAAAAATGATTTACAAAAGGCGCCCGGCAATATGGATCAGTAGAGTTTCAAACTGATCACAATACCTTTTATCAGGGAAGTCTATACCTAACCTTGGCTAACGTAGATGATAAAATAACGATTAATTTTGCATGAGAAAATATATACCTTATGATACATTATGACATATAGATATTTACAAATTAACATTGAATTTTCAATCAAAATAAAATTCCATATAAATATTTTTCTTATTACAATATAATTTGACCAAAAATATTGTCACCGTAAAACGGACGTCGAGAAACGGGTGGAGATCAAAAACACAGACCACAAATGAGTTTCTGAATCAACTCAGGAGGGTAAATAGTTCTTTAAACAGTGGTTATCACAAATTGCGGATAACGGATGCCCACGAGAGGGTTTTTATGATAACGTTTATCATTAAAACTATGTTTCTATGATTTAAAAGCAAAATATAGTTCCAGATCAGCAATCTTTTTGCAAAAATCTATTACTCCCAGAAAATATAATTCGCTAATAATAATAGGTCTTCATACTTTCAAATATAAAACTTAATTGTCAAGGTATCACGTGGATACTACTAAACCGATTATAATTAGAGATGCCACGAATATTCGGCAACTATTCGGTATTCGGCCTATTCGGCCACTTATTTTGCTATTCGGTATTCGGCCGAATAATACGTACTATTCGGCCGAATACCGAATACTAAATCATGTAAAAAAGACACGTTATATTACTCAAAGTTATGTATT
This sequence comes from Automeris io, assembly GCA_036320925.1. Lineage (NCBI taxonomy): Eukaryota > Metazoa > Arthropoda > Insecta > Lepidoptera > Saturniidae > Automeris > Automeris io. Next base: position 2,159,449 of record JAUDJH010000025.1, on the reverse strand, counting down.
TATTTCTATATTACAACACTTTAGTAATTAAAATTGATCAGTGGCAAGTTGAGATGGATATAAACAAGCTTTTCAGCATTTTTTGGTAGCAAACGATTACGCTTTTCATCGTATATGTTACCAGCCTCAGAAAATAACCTCTCACACACACACACAAACACACACACACTCTCTCTCTCTCTCGCTCACACACATACTAATAAACTTATACCGTTAATATCCATATAAAAACACAAAACACCCTTGAATAACCCGAACGGAAGTGCGAGTCTCACCAGAGACAAGATTTACTTAATTGGTGAGACTTATCACCCTGTGTATATGCATAAGTTTTGTGTTAAAATAAAGATTATTATTATTACTAAACACGCTACTTCCAGGAATATTCGGCGGCCGAATATTCGGCGCTTTGGCCGACAGCGTTGCCGAATATTCGGTATTCGGCCAATTCACTATTCGTGGCATCACTAATTATAATGGTACTTTCAGTTGTACAATATATTTTTTTAGCTAAAAACTGTCAATGATTATGAGGGTTGAGTAGTTCCAGGGATACAATTAAGTATTTTACCAGTTCTTACGGAAGAAATGGCAAAATGGAAATGATAATATGTGGCAAACAAGTTAACAGTCCATGAGACGTTAAGCTGTTAAGGTGGAAAGTCGTAGCAGCGGTATTATGCAGGAGAACCGTGTTTTTTCGATGGGCAAAAAGCTAAACGAGTTTTTTGTATGGATTTGTATAAAGCACATTTCGATGAAGCAGCTATGCTGCTGGCAACTCGAGTTGCAGGCCGCGACAGCATGAAGCTACTACCAGATGCTGCTGTATTGTCGATATACCAAGTTTATTATTACCTATTGAACATATGATATGTCATTGCGTTTTTTGGCCTTGGAAACAATTTTCAACTCCTTTCTGAAGAATCCTGTCATAGTATTGAGCAGTGGCGTGCATTCTATAGAGCATAAAAAACATTATCAAGTTATACTGGACATATAATAAATATGCTGCCTGAAAATTTGGTTAAGTTTTAATTTGGTTACATGTTCAGGTATATAAAGATTATGCTTCTACGCAGTATCGCGCACCCCCATAAAAACATTATCTTGTTGTATTTGGACATTTAATAATTACATATATTGATTGAAAAGTTAGTCCAATTGGAATTCTAAGACTCAACAAATGCCTGATTTAAAATCAATATATTTATTAAACTTCCAAGTATAATAAGGTAATGCTTTTTATCTACTATGGGATGCTCGCCACTGGTTCTGTGAGAATACAGAATACTATAGATGCAGCAATTATATATGTCAAAGTTGATTAAAATCCGGATATTTCTGCAATAAATACAGACAAAATAGTGAGCAAAAGCCAGTTTACATAAAAATAGATGATAAACATTGTTAAGTAGTGTCACACGGTCAGTCTGTCATCTGAGCAGAATCGACATACAACGGCAAGTCTTTCTAGTATGAAATCCGATAGTTTGCTCGTGTGAATGGGTTTATGTGACGTGACGGCGTAAACGGTAGCGCAGGATCGAGTGACAGAGGCGCCCCCCGTCGTGTGTCCAATATTATTTTCTCAGTATCAATCATAGACATTTACACAATAGACGGTATGCATCATATGATTAAACAGGTGATGTTTCTATCAAATAATTATGTTGCTGGACAACTATAAGTTGAAGACAAGCAAAAATAAATCTTATTGAAACCGAGTAAATCGTAAAACTTAGGCCTTAATATTTTTATAAATTTTATAAATCTTTATAATCCAAATTAATCAGTAATTCCGATATTATTATCAATGAAAAATGAACCTTTCATCCAGAACGTTTATGTTGTTTTTTCTTCAAAACATGACTTACTTCTTGAATATTTCTTGAGTTTTATTTGCGTCTTTTTGCTTCATCAAATACTGCTATTTCTGTCTCAATGTAAATCGTTTGTATTATCAAGATTGGATAACAACTTAAAGATATATTTGGGAATTATAGGAATTATAAAGTTAATATGTATTTTCCAAGATATATTTATTTATATCTATTTATTAAAAGCTACACACCATTAATACCCTGATTGTTACAATCATAAAGTAATAAATAATCTATAAGGTAATATTAAATGGTTGTTTATTGAAGTGACCGAGTCTATGTGATATTACATTAGTGGTATACCATTCATTGTAACTAAAACTATTTGTGTGATCCTCGACGTCTTTTTCCGAATTGTCCGTGGTATCAAGATTACATTTTCCTGCGATTCCGTATGACAGCGGGGGTCCAAATAACAGATATTTTGACGCGTACCGTAGTGAAATTTAAAACTGATAACGCCTTCGAAAATCGATCGATTGCCACACAGGATTTGAAGAACAGTTTTAGAAGGCAAATTGTTATTTTATTTGTTTTTGGGTTGAAAGTTGACCGGTTAAAAAAGACAGCGTAACAGTTTTAAATCACAATTTAGTACATCTGTACTATATTTGTAACACTATTCATGATTTAGCATTTTAAATAGTTTTACGTTTAGCAACATTTTTTTAAACTGTTATAGCATACTTAAGAATAACATAGGAGATACAAATGGGTCATGTATTAAATTTTTACAATTATATTTTTTTTACATATAAATGTGTCTTTGATTATTAAACAATTGAACGAAAAATACTTTTATTTTTTATTTTATCAATATTTTTTCATTTTTAAACTACAACAAGGACAATAAGGTAATCTAAAATCAATATGTAGTAAGTATATATATTAGCTTCAACATTCTCACTCATATGTCAGGTTAGTAATTAGAAAGAGTTATTATTGTTAATACTAAAAGTATTTTAGTATAATACGCCTTAATAATATAGCTAATAATAGAATATACGAGCATTTTGAGAATACAAAACCAGTAGCAATAAATCTTGGGCATTTACCGTACAAATAGGAATTTCCCAAATTGAACAGTGTGAAATAAAAGAAGGTACTCCTCTTAAATAACGGACAGTGATCAGTATTTATGGAGTATTGAGCGGAATAAGGGAAAACAGAGACGGTATATTTTTCTAAGCCTCCCAAATAATAATTTCGTTGATATATTAAATTAAAATGAGCTTAAGACGTATTTTATTGCCTCGCCTTTGACACAAACCGAATTAGAATCTCTTGAGCTGATGTTTTTCTAATATATCGACCTCAAAGATTATTATAAATTCGAATCTGTGTTTGACATGGCAATTAATTACGCTTATGAAATTAATTATCTAAATTTATTAGAATAATTTGTTGTTAATTTTCAAAAGAAATGAGAACTTTTCGAATATATTTGTGAACTACGTTTTCATCATTGAGCTCAATTTTATATCCGATATTATCACTAAGTCGTAATCATAGGATTATTTTATTTTGGTTTATAACAATACAATATATTATAGTAGCTGATCCGGCAAACGTTGTTCTGCCATATAAATTATTTCTAGCGAATATCTTCTATATTATAATATACAATTTTGGTCATAGTGGCTTCCACATAACAGGCAGATATATGCTATCCGGGACTTTTATTTAGAACTATTCAAGACAAATAATCCTACGGTACATCATCTTTGTGTAACTCTAATGGTTTTGGTAGTGTACGTCGAGAGAGCTCTCAGAGGGTAGATATTTTTCTGACTTAATTGACATATATATTAAGACCAAAGTTACATAAAATTATTGCAAATTGTAGCCTATATGTTATTACGATGTATAATCTATATCACTGTAAAAGATTCATGCAAATCTGTCCACTAGTTTTATCGTGAAAGACTAACAATCATATTCACAAACTTTCGCATTTATAATATTACTAGTAGGATTAGGTATTTCTTTTTGCTTTATTTTAATTTTAAATTATTCACCGCTACTTTCGGATCTGATCGGATCTTATGTAGTAATATATTGTTTAATGCATCATATTTAATTAGTTCTAATTATTGTGTTCTGCAGACATGCTTTTAGATTTTTTTTTCTTTATTTTTAAGGGACTTTTATTCTTTTGAACATGTCAGCCCCATCATACCTTAACCTAAAAATACAAAAAAAAATATTAAAACTAACACAAAAATAATTATAAATCATTTCTACATGTTCCACAACATTCCAGCGGCACCAGAGGTTGGTTCCGCTAGAATGCTGTGAAACGTGCCTACATTATATAAATTGAGGTTTAAACTATTTACAAGGACAGATATTTCCTTCTTATACTTGTCACATTCCATCAGGAAGTGATGGACATCGTCAATTTTGTCACATGTTTCACAAAGCGGTGAGTCGACCAGTTTCATGAGAAATCCAAACTTCCTTGATGGAATGTGACCTGATCTTAACCTAAATGCTGCAGTTACACAGTATCTGCTTATATTAATATTAGCAAACCAAGGAATAGGAGGAGGCTGGCACTGTAGCGTCTTATACCAAATTCCCTTTTCTTTAAATGTTCTATTAAAATATTCCTTCCACATAACCCGCCCTTGATTTTTATACTTGCCTAAAATTTCTGTGTAAAACAATGAAATACTAACTAGAGAACCGTCTGCTAGAGCTAATGCTTTTAGATAATAAATAAATTATAATACGAGTACAATTGAGAGAAGTATAACATTTTAAATAAAGCTACATGTATTTAGGAACTCATCTGTTCATATGTAGTGTTTTAGGCGTGAATCCATGACACATGGCGACAGACTTTGTTAGATGATGTGTGAGTTTCCTCACGATGCTTTTTTCAACAGTGAACATGTGGTACCTAATTCATAAATTATCTCTACTAATTAAAAAAAATAGCATATTTTAATAAATAAAATAGATTTTTAGTCAGTTTTGTATATCGTAATGATCTAATATGCAGTAAACAACGCAACAATGGCTCTCTATTGCTTTGGACATGTGACAAAGCCCTCTAATGAAACTGATTTTGGGGATAAAATAAAAGGGGTCTCTGTTATTGGCTTCCGGATGTGTTTGTCATACTATCAGTGTGTACGTGCGCTTAGCTACAGAACTGTTAAGAAATACTATTTAAGTGGAACATAAAAACTATTAAATTAAAAAATTCGTTTTTCTAAAATACTAACTGATACATACAAGTCCACCCATCTTTTTATATTGCAAATAATCATATTTTTTATTAAGAATTTCCATTTCAAAGAGAGATTAGAATATAAAAAAAATGTACTTTACTTTAAGTATGCTATGTATATAAATCAATCTTATATAATAGATAAAGTAATTCGCATTTACGATTTAAAAATATTTACTAAAAGTACAAATGAAATACTAGTTGAGTGTAATTTGTTCCGACAAACGGTAGATTTATCAGCGCCAGAAATTTCAGTAACCTCCTGAGTGTGAGAAAACAATGTATCATAACTTCATAAAGCCTTGCCAAATAATTATTAACAATGTCATAATTGAAACTGTTTTTGAAACCGAAAAAGTTTCCACAATTCTCGGTACACTAAATTAATTGTGAGCGGCTCTTTTGCTAGTTCTAAATGTATACTCACTTGCACCAGTTAATGTAAATTCCACTAAGATTTAAAAAAGGGATATTTACACCTAATGGAAAGCAGTAACTGTTGTCTATAATGGTGTGAGACATCAGAAGTTTTGCTATTGAATTGCTGATCTTGAAGAAAAAGTGGAAAAAGCGAAAAAGCAAGGTCATTCATGAGCTAAAATATTTGATAATATATGTAAAAATTCTTATAAGATATCAATAAGCTCAGACAACTACATTTTCTAATAAGTGTAATTATAATAAATTTTAGTTCTTATAAGACCAGAGATGGGCAAAATGTAATCTGATTAATGATGAACAATTTTAAAATGTAGTCGTAATTTTAATTTTCTTGCTCTGTAATCATGATTAAATCCATTTAAAACATTAAGAAATCATAAATGTGTATACAATCTGAGATTTTGTAGTGTTTAAAACATAAATGAGCAAAATGCACTTATATTAATGGTAAAAAACGTAAAATGTAATCGTTAATCATTTTCATTAATCTGATTACATTTTGCCCATCTATGTATAAGACAATATTATTACACTTTCCTCAAAATGATGCAAAGTGACTAGATCCATCTTTTCCCATTATGGGATTAGTTTGTGTTTGTGTTATTAATACACCAAAATGTCTAAAGGCCGCCATGATAATGAAATCTATAAATGTGCAAATAATTAATCTTTCAATGATTGTCGCTTTTTTAACAGCTCTATAACTAATATCATGTGTTTGTATAAACTGTCGTTTCATCATGAAAGAATATGCTAAGCGATTCATTCTACGTAATTAATTCCACGGGATCGATTCGCACACGGTACAAATGTTTGTTATTCTAACAATCAGTTATTACTGCTCTAGGTATTTATAGTATATACTTAACTAAGCTTTAAATTGTCTTCCACGATGCAGAAATAAAATCTATAAAGGAATAATTAAAAATATTTATAAAAAAATCAAAATGATGTAATTTTTCATGCCGATATTACTATCTGCCAACAAAATTCACATCTCCTTTAACCCTCGCCTAGACAATTCGTTCCAGCCAAGCATGACCAAAGAGCGGCGTACGCTGTCAAGTCCGGGCCACGCGTACTTCGAACTGACTCAGGATTATCAGTAATACCGAATTAACTAACGTTCATCAGTACAAGTAAAAATAAACCTTAACCATTGGTTCTATGAGTTTATTGGTGGATCAGAATGAGTTGATATAATTTGAAACAAGTATGTGACTAGTAAAGAATTAGTAAAAGGTGACGTGAACTCGGATTTATGATTGAACGATGAGATTGGAAGGGACCATGTATTGCACGTAGTTATATTAGGAAATAAGCCGTTAAGCCGTGGTGGCTGCCGGCAGAATAGAATAGCACCCCTCTCTTCTTGCTGAGGTGTCGTAAAAGGCGAATAAGGTATCTCTTTAACACCGCAATTCAACCAGGTGTTCAGAGAAGGAAAACTCGACCAAACCTGCATCCCGCTCCCTCCCGATCGTACTGGTTCTCCTTTCCATCGGGCCTGAGGGAGCTTGGACGAGAGAGTGCTTTTCTGGCTGCGCGTCCAGCTATGCACTTAAATATCTCCTGCGCAATTGACTGTTTCTGAAAACTGGACCTCGAATTTCTTAACCGGTGTTGAAACAGTCGCCGTGGCCGAAACCGGCTAGGACATCATCATCATTAGGAAATAGGAGATGAGAGTATTAGTTTGTAATGTTGGTTGTAATTCACATCAGCATTAAGTATTTAATCGCACATATTTTTGTTTTTACACTGCCTCAACAAATTGACTACCCAGTGCACCTGATCGTACAGTGTAATCCTAAAATGACAGTCACTATCAAAGGATCAAAATCCATTGACATACTCCGTCATCATGTCGGCCCACATATACCACGACTGAAGGTCTCTATGTGTATGAGTTACTTGATGTACACAAGCTGACAGACTTTATGCTTATGTATTGTTGTCACGACCTTGTCCAGGCAATCGCCCTACCACCTACATAAGCATGTGATAAGTACTTTTTTTTAGCTAAAATATGGAGAATTACGGGTAAATATCGAATGTATCAGACAAACCATTATGGTCGTGGAATAAATATAATGATAAAGAAAAGAATAAACCACAGGACAAAGATATTTTGCTATAGATCAACAAAAAATAAACTGGACTAAATCTAACTAAAGTTGAATATATTGAATAAAATGCCATAAAAATACCCAATATGGATTTACTGCAAAATTGGTATAACGTGTAAATAGAAAACTTAAAATAATTTATATGAAGTGTTTTTAAAATAATGAATGAATAAATGATAATGTATTTGCATTAGCAGTTATCATTAAATTCACAAATACATAAGACACTAATAAAGAAAATAAAGTAAATAGTATGAATCAAGAACCAGTTCCAATTAAAGAAACACGTCTTGATTTGAATGTGTATTCATTTTTCGCAATATGACCTCTGATGTCTGGGACAGGGGATCGTCAAGACGCACCATGCGTGGAACAATTCGATTAGGGTGTAACACTAGGGAGGAAGCTGACGATGCATCTAACAAATACAAACGTCTCCCACCAACCGATGTCGATAGTCATAGCTCTAGCTCCTATTATAATAAGTTTCAAAGTTAACTTCAACGAAGACCTTTCGATTTTCAGTCGATATGTCATTCCATTTCATACACAACACTCGCAAAATAGATCGCTGACGAGTGCCCTCGCAGCGTGCCATTTCAGAAAAATTAAATTGCTATTGGGGAGACATTTTGTATTATAAAACAAGAGATCTGTTATTATATTGTGAAAAATTATGGCACTAAAAATAAACGATAATGTCAAATAAGAATGTAGAAATAAGAAAGATGTAGATTTTCTGACTAAGGAATTTTATTTTCATGTTTCCGTTTTGAAAACTCCTTACTTCAACTCTATTACTGATGGATAATTTTAAAATATATATTACGTTTCTTTTATACTAAGGGTGTTTTTGATAAATATTTAAATATAAAAGCCCAGCTTCCAATATTATGTTTTGCCAAACGTTGTAAATACAAGTTTAGTCCAATTAGTTAACATTGTTCATTGCGCGCTAGTTGCGACACCAAAGTTGGTCTAATGAGATAATCAAGATAGTGTCTGTAATACACTCTGTATACCATAAACAAGAGTAATAAAACTAATTTGACGTCAGTAACTGCTAAAGCAACGGGTGCTTTCATTGTTCTTGATTTTGTTTAAATGTCGTGAGATGAAGCTATGGATTACTGCGCGTGGGTCACGTTTGACCATGTGAATGTTATGGCTGCTTTGAGGCTATTCCAAGGTTCTATGAGTTGTTTTCTACTTTAAAGCTCGTACTTAATATTAGTTATAAATCAACAGACGTGTTAAGGGCTTAAAGACATATTGGTCCTATTTAAAATGGTGTATTTTTAAGTTAACATTTTAAGCAACTAGATTTTTATCTCATCTGTTACAAAACAACTATTTGGTCTTTGATAGAATGCACAGATTGAATAAAATGTATAAATTTAATCTTTGCTTGAAATCTCCCAGGCTATTTGATGATAGAAATATAGGTGCGGAGAGCGAATTCCGCTCTTTAGCGATATTATTATTTTACGTGAAAGAACATCAAAAGAATATTTTATTCCAGTTGTATCACGCAGTCACAAATCACAGCTTAGCGTTTTATCATCGAGTTCATCAGTAATTTCTTGCATTGAATACAAAAAATGAATTCGTTTGCCACGAATTGAAACGAAACGAGAATGAGCGTTGCCCTCAAAGCAGAAATATGCTGGGGAGAAAAATAAAGATGGGTGGTTCTTATCTAGATGTAGGATTGTAGATTGTAATGAGGGGACGGGTAAATGTGAAAAGGATACGTTTTAACCCTACTCACTTGAAAGTAATTGAAGCAAAATTTGTTAATTTAAATTTTGTAGACTTAATGACGCGAGCAACGCGTTTCTTATTGAAATGTATATCTATATGTTTCACATTCCAGACAATAACACTTTATTTTCTTCTCCCCTATTGTGATTAAATCACAGACTAGTAGTATAGACGCCAGCCTGTAAATGTAGGTTACAGATCCGAATTTGGAGGAAACAAACAAACATTTATTCCAAGAGAATTTTACCTGAAATAGAAAATATATTATGTGGAACATTGAATCCATGAAATATGAAACGAACGATAAGGCTTATGAGATTACTGTAGGATAATATTTTTTTGTATTATATAATATATATGACTATATTTGTAGCTGGATTCAAATATGGATTTAAAACCGATAGTTTTTTTTAATATGGGTATAATTAAGTCTTCAGAAATATATTGCTTAAAAAGTAAAAACAATTTGAAATTTAATTAACATTATTTACCGTAATTGGACAAATTTAATTGCCCACAAAGAGCTTTGAAAGTCCTCAAACCATTCTATTTCCATTGTCCAACGCACGTTCAGTTCCAAATTAATAGGGACTACTAAAGATTAGGGTTGGAATAAGAGTTGAAGTACATTGCTAACCATCACTCCAACTAGATTTTGCCAAATTTGGATAAAAGTGTAATCTCAGTTTTAAATTTACTACGAAAACATGTCGACACTGTATAAAAACTTTCTCATTGTTTCACTAATGGCATTGAAGATTGTTGTACCTATTATCCATGTTCCCACGAATGACAACTTAAGTGCACCCCGGAATGCTATTATTGTAGAAAGTCTGACGGAGTCACGTCTGCCTTAGTTTGCATCTTATAGTCTCCCACTACACGGCTTCATCACATCTGTCGCAGTTACCTGATACCTTCTGCACAACAAGCCATTAGGTCATCAGAATTTTGCACAATAAACGCGTCTTGCCGTAATATTGGCAATTGTTATATTTTTGTGTGAAGATTTGCACACGTGTGGGCTGTGATTGACAAATGTCGCAAAAAGTGAACGCAAATACGCGACACAATCAGTTGCATAATATTCAGGTGTTCCGCAGGTAATATTGGGATAGCGCTGAATGAGAAATGAAAGTTGATAAATAAATATAATGTAGAATGATAATGATTTGTGACAGTTACTATTCTCATGTCAATCATAAGTGTGGGAAAGTTGAACAAATATAATGGTCGAGTTTAAATTAACACCTAATGTAGAATTCGTTGAAAGAAACGTTCATACAACTCGAAATTAGATCTAAGTTTCTCAATCTCAGTAGATTGTCGAGTTTCATTAGTACAATGTCAACAGAAAATAATATTACTTAATTAATATCTATCTTTAATTCTATGTCATCAGTGATGAAATGCTTCAACCAACAAAGATATTTAATTGTAGGTCTTATATTTAATTTTAATAAGAACGATAACAGCAAGCGTTCAAATAACAATTCGATATAACTAATCAAATTAATTGAAGCAAAATATATCTATGTTCATTTTATATGTATACTAGCTGACCCGGCAAACGTTGTTTTGCTATATAAGTAATTTATAGGTGATAATTGATCAGTTATCGAGCGCGATGTAAAATGATGAAATTACTAAAATGCCTATTAATAAATAGAGGTTGGTATTAAAATGGTAAAAATTTAGGGTTGTATGTATTTTTTAATGCCATTATAGAAAAATATAAACAAAAAATTTTGACCAAACATTTTAAAAAAATGTTAAGGGTGAACAATTCTTATCACTTAGGGTTATAAAAAATAGATAGTAGCCGATTCTCAGACCTACTGAATATGCATATAAAATTCGGTAAAAATCGGTAAAGCCGTTTCGGAGGAGTAAGGTAACTAACATTGTGACACGAGAATTTTATATACATATATAGCGATTAGACTAAATCTAGCACGTTCTCGTTCATTGTGTTCTGATATATTAAGAGTACAATATAAGTTTTAATTAGAAACGCTAACAATGCATCCTTTTCGAGTCAGGTGCTCCATAGCAATGTGTGTCAGATAAACAGGTGGCTACTTGCATCCAGCGAACATACGAAATACAAACAGGACAAAAACATCAGCATTCACCTGTCATACAAATCTGACACTCGATACTGGTGCATATGTCATTGACACATGTTTGTTTGGACAGGTAGCTTAACTACTTAAGCAGATTGTTATTGAAGGAAGGATTGCTTTATTTAAAGGTCCTATTTCCAAAACGATATATCTTAGCAAATAATAATTGATGTAATATTTATTTTCCCATGTATTGAATTGTTTGTATTAATTTGTAAAAGGTAAGAATTTCGGCACTATTTTTAGTTAACGGTGTTAGGGATCGCATATTATAAAATAGCGCGTTCCTTTAATTATAGTTGTTTATAGGATATCCTAAAAGGGATTCATATAAATTAATGAGTATGTTAATATTACTAAAGCATTATATTTTTTATATAAGTAAAAAAAATGTATTGATATACACTTTAGACAAGATGAACGCTATAAATGAAATCACGTTTGTTTATAAATTAACATTAAAACTGAGATTAAAGATTTCTTGTAAAAATCTGTGTAAAATTAGAAATAATTTCAAACACTTCACTCGATCTTATTATAAATAACCAATCACACGTAAATGTTGATTATTAATATTTAGTTTTACTGCTTTGAATAAAAGTCCTTTGAAGTCCGCCGTTAATATTTCTTATATTCAGTAGTCTCTAATTGATGTCAAATCTAATGACCCAAGCAACGAGCACACCATCCCACAACATCTGAAAAATCACCAGTTTACCACAGCATTTCACCATCCGGGTATCTTGCTGCTTTCCAGACCCAACACCAACCCAGAAAACAATAATAACATCCAGAAGACCACAGCAACGATAAATAAGTAGTTCTCCGACGGATTAAATAAAGAATACAACTGTTTCCATTCTAAGCTTGCACGTTAATTCTCTAAATGTTGAGGTTATAATTACGCTGCTTTACGGATACGGATTATGACTTGTATCATAGATAAATAAGTAAACTTGTGCTTGTCATATTGGTACTAGATGAAGATATACGTATTTAAATCTACACATCCATGACCCGCGACAAACTAAACTATTCATCATAGAAAAGTTCGCCGCTATTGGGACTCGAAACTAGAACCTTCAGCGTTGCAGGCAGAGTCTAGTGACCCGCATCATTGCACTACTAGACCATCAAAATAGCATCCAGATCGGGAACAACTATCTATGGATAGTAATAATGATTTGTAGTGGGTAAGTATGAACCAGTGAAATGAAGTGCCGAAGCCACAACTTCAGAAGATCTAGACAAAGTAACACTCGATCAGCAATGACGTTAGTGCAAAGTGCATAACGTTCGGAATTGAAATAACGTAACGACGTGATATCTCAAAAGATTATGACAATCCCATACATTTTACTCCTCTACTATCGTAATCTTTGATATAATTATATTTTGTAGAAGCGCTCAGTTTGGCTACTACGCCAATCAAATCCTCTGCCAGACTATAATAAAAGCTTCGTAAATACACCTATTAAAATATTCATATATAATTAAGTATGTAAATGTTTTTTACCAATCCAGCCCGCAGCGACAATCCCTTAATGGTTTCGCTCATACATAAATTTGTGTGCCGTGACCGAGCCAAAACAAACTGCTGCCCGTTCATAATTAATGATCATCCACATCTATTTTACGGTCAGTAATTCAACAAAAAACGCTATTAACAAATCACAAAAATGTTCTTTATCCTAAAACACCTGCTTCAATACATTGTGTTTTAAATATGGACGACTTCTTTGATCTTGATATCTCACTAATAAATAATTAAGTAGTACAAATATTCTTGATTAGTATATTGTATTCGTTCTAGTCGGTGGTTTTGGTTTGTATACTTTAGTTTTTCTTAATAAATCAAATGTCTTTATTTAGATTTATCATAATATGTCGCAATGGAAATTGGATAACGATTCTTAAGTGGATTTCGGCAGGACATCTGGCTAGATGAGGTGATAACAGATGGAGCTTTAAAATGTGTATTTAGCGACCCAGATTGGGATAATGATACATAGAAAGACAAATATTCAAGTTTTCGAGTCATAACTGGAGGAACTTGGCACGAGATCGAGGATAATGGCATAAAATGAAGGAAGACCATACGAAGCAGTGGGAAAAAGCAGGCCTCTACTGAGGATGATGATAATATGATTCTTGGTATTATCAATATTTTAGAGAAAAGTGATTTTTAAAGAAGTACGTGTTTTTATAAATTATTCTATTGATAATTTTAATGGCCACGGTATCAATGAGGTTTTATTAGACTATTTACTAGATTCTTTTAAGAAACATTAACAGGCACGAGTACCTACACACACACAAATATTTAATAAGCCACAATATTAAAAATATTTTAATGGTTGTAAATACAAAAAGTTTATATTTCTTTCAAAAGTATTCTACAAGAATTGAATCAATTAAAATTCCTTTAATGCTTAACCGATACTTACTTTAAATTGTCTAACTGGTACCCTTTCTATGGAGTCATTGTGGTAGGCGTGACGGTGGCCAATGGCTTAAACAACACTCTTAGATGCGATGACAAGGCAGTCTCGGATTGTGGGCTTCTGTCTTTCTAACAACATTATTGTGGTTTGTACTTATTTAAATTGAATATTGTATTATACAAATACAAAATTTAAAAAATAACTGGATTGATTATGCTCCTGTTTCTTCAACGATGTGTCATTATATGCCGTCATACATCAAGATAAAAGGATCATTAAATAGTTGTAGTTTGACTAACCAAAATATATCAGGTATAATTATAAATGTTAGCGCTCTCTTTGGTTTAAACAGTAATTAATATATACAGTCAAAACCGTTTATGGCTTCATCGTTTAGAACAAAAAAGCAAAAAATAGAACTTCGTATCTCTAAAACATCACCAGTTGTTATGAATATCAGTTTTTACGATTAAATGTGAGTAGTCTATTTGATGTGGTTATAAGCTATTTTGTCTGTAATTAGATTTTTTCCGAACACATCACAAACTTTATTAAATAATATAGCTTCTCTAATGAACTTTAATGTAATCTCTAATGTCAATTAGAATTAGTATTAGTTGCTCTCGCTATTAATTTATACCTAATATCTTTTATATCCTTTAAAGTATTTCACTTTGCTCCTAAAAGTACCAGTGGATTAATTACCCTAACTAACCTCTTCAATGTACTACGCTTGTAGATACTTGTAGTTTAAAAGGTGTATCTAATTTTTAAAGTAACCTTCAGTCTTTTTGCCCATTGTTTGATCTCTAACGTTAATAATATCAAAGGAAACCCTCGAGGGCGGTGCTCGAGTTAATCTTGTAAAACCTGTGTATTTTAAAGATACAATTTACAGCCCCTCGTCTTTTCATAGTACTTTAAAATGTAAATTTTTAAGCATCCTCTTGTAACGGTTGCTAGATTTTTGCTTTTAGTTACATTGGCTTAATTTATACTGATGTGAATCAGCGAAGTACTTATGATCCCAATAGGGCGAATTGTACGAATCATATTATGCATGTTTTTATGTAGGTAAATCATTACTTTTTAAAAAGTACAGCAAAATTTGCCATTTCCGTTTATTTTTTAATTATTAGCTTATATTTCTTGCTTTATTACTTGTAAAAAATAATATGACATAAGTTTTTCTATCCTAGAACTATTTACGTTATCCTGATCATATTTTTAACAAAAAAAAAAATGTAATGTTTTAAAAAGTAATGTGGGTACATTACTTTTTTTCTATTATACTTATTTTAGGAGGTTTATGCCGGGGCATCTGTCAGCCGTAACCCACATTTCTTGATACGAGTTTTGAGGACTTTTGATTAACTATCGAATTCTATTAACAAATTAACTATTGTAATTTTGCAAAAGTCTCATATAAAATGAACAGTGTAAACGATTACTTTGCAACACGTGCAACGGGCAGCCATTGCCGACCAAATCATGTCTAAGAGTAGTGCATCCGACCTTCGTATAATAGAGTCCAAAGATGGGGAACTGGTCGTTACGCGTGTTGCTCACTTTAATTGACGATAGCGTCGTCATATATATTACGTGAAATAAAATGTCTTTACACTAAGTCTAAATCAAGCAATATTACAGTCATGTTATAATGGAAGCTATAAATTCAATAACATTCAGTACTGAATGAGAGTTGAAGGAAAAATTGTTTTTTTTTTTGGTTCCCCGGTTGATAATTCTACATAGGACCATCAAGGTAACTGTGAGGGCAGTGACCCCGGTATGTCAGACTTCTACTAACTAAAAACTCCCGAGGTGTCCCTTTAATCACTCACCTCAGGCCTGGGAAACCAAATTCGTCCAGTCGCCTGGGGACCGAACTAACTTATTCAGGCTTCCTCTCTCCTTCCAACAGACTCCTTCAAGGCTGTTGTTGGCTCTGGACGAACGCGTTCCTCCGGCGACGAAGGAAAAGTCAATTAAAGATAACCAAATCATATAGACTTAATTATTCACATATACGAATTCCCAATTCTGGTCCATGATGAAATAATTAAGTATTAATGATCACCAGAACCGATGCGTCCCTCGAGTTGTACCGCCTTTTAATATAGCACTATAATATGTACAAGGGCTATTTTATTACTATCCTATCGTATCTTGAAGAATGGCGTCCTTTCGAAGTGTATAGGAAATTTATGAAAAGGCACTTCGGGACTATAATATATTCCCTAGTAAATATTACACGAACTTCCATGTGTATCTACAAATAAAGGTTAGCTATATAAATTGTAGGATCAATAGTAAAATTATTTTAATCCCTTAATCAAGTACTGACTAATATTAAAGTTTTAAAATGAATAAAGAGGGCTTTTCAAATGTAATAGCGTAACTTTTTTTTTTTGTTATCCCGGGGTAAAATTCTGCATAGGACCATCAAGGCTTCGAGGGCAGCGACCCCGGTGTGTCAGATTCCTACTGACTAAAAACCCCTGGGGTGTCCCTCTGATTGCTCTACCCGGGCCTGGGAAACCAAATTCGTCCAGACGCCCGGAGAGCGAAAAGCCTTATTTCGGCTTCCTCTCTGGGACATAATGGATGAGTATAAAGGCCCCACGCTTCCAATACCTTTCTCTCAGGCGGTGCGCAGTATCCGGCAGGCTCCCTCAAGTCTACTGCCCGGATAATAGCATAACTGCTCGAGTAATCTCAACCCAAGATTGTTATATGATTTTAAATAAATAGGTTAATAAATTAATTAAATTTATTTAATTGTAATCTACTAATTAAATTATAACAAAGGATTTAAGTTATTATGTATAAAGGTATGTAATCAAATAAATATTTATGTTAAAAACATTTTAGTATACTTAGAGTAAGGAGTATTATATTTTAGGATTTAAAATGTTTAAAGCAAAATAAAGTACATATCAAAATATTTGAAATACAGACATAATTAAATCTATTAATAGGAATGTGGGTCGAAGTAAGAGCCGAGGCAGATCGAACCTACCTACGCAGATCAAATAAAAAGAGTTCTGATGGAGGGTAGTGTCAAAAGCACGCGGAAACGGCAAGAGTGTATGTAGGGACTATTAAATTGTAAGGAAGTGTACGAAGTTTACAAGAATAGAGGGAAGTGGCGTTCTATTCTTTCTGGCTACCCCAATAGGGATTCGGAGTTATGATAGATAGATAAATCAATTAATAACATTTCTTTGCTGAAATAATCATTTGGTAATCTTAATTTCCTTCATAGAAATAGATAGACAATAATTTCCGAATCAACTATAAATGAATCATTTGATACAAAAGTAACAGAATCGTCTGTCGTGAAAATTGAGTACTCAATAAACATGCCAGTAAGTGAAACATCTCGACTCTATATTTGTAAGTCAAACTGCATAACGGTTCCTGGAGACTTGGTAAGTGCTACAACCAACAACATCAATACACTTTTAGTGCAACACCGTCGGGAATGCCACCTAGTGTGCTCTGGATTTTACGAGCTATGGATACAATAAGCAATGTTTTTATACGCAACCACAGTTTATTATAACACCTTCATCATATTTAAATTCAATGCAAAATGCGAATATATTGTACCTATTTTGAGATAAATATTGTCAGCATTAAATTACATTCATTTTGTTATCTTACAGCATCTGTTTATATGATTATGTTTACACCAGAAAGATGATTGTTTATATTCACCTCAAAGTGCGAATTCGTAAAAGAGATGTTTTTGTAAGACTTGGATTATATTCGTTTGAATATTAATATCATTTATTTAAATCTAATATCCACCTAGACTTAAAATATATAACGAAAATATTATTATTATTATGCAATGTGGCGGCTATGCAGTCTATTTCAGCCTGTATCACCGCGACCTAGAAGATCTATTGTGATCGCCACCTATCATTTAAAGCTCTCTGTCAAGGCCTATAGTTTTAAAGAACTGTAGTACTTTATTGGCAGAGATATCTGGAACCTCTCCTGGGTGTAGCACGTGGCGGCCCAGGATGCGGTTACGTTTGGGCATTAGTAAGTCACATTCACACAGGAGGTGCTTGGGCGTTTCGTCCGCACTTTCGCAGAATCTGCAATCTCTAGTGCTCCGGCCACCAATGCTGAACAAATGTTTGTTCAGACAGCAGTGGCCAGTCAGTGCTCTTACTAATACTCGTATTTGATTTTTTCTAAGCATCAGAGCCTCTACAGCTTTACGCTGGTCGAAAGCTTTGACGATAATACATCCTCACGCAAATATCCCCTTTGGGGTGAGCAGGGATATGTTAGTGGCTGTATCAACTTTGCGCTTATATTATGTTGTGTGCAACATGACCAGTAGCGCTGATCGCCGTTCTCACAGCACTAGTACACATGATATTTCTATTTAGGCTATGTGGTGCCTAGATTAGGAGCTAATCTAGAAAAACCCAAATGTACGTGCCAGAATTCAAACCGACGTCCATTCGCGTCGTCGGGCATAGATACGGGACCCCTTACCACTAGGTCATCTATGCCATAGGTAGCTTTTCATTTATATCATGGTTTTTTTTTTGTTTATTAGATTATTACACATTTAGAGTTCTTACATCTATAATAAACTTAGTTAATTGACGTGACGGTTTCGTAATGAATTTAAATAAATAGTGTCACATAATAATATCTATAAGTTATATACTCATAGTCCAATATAGTCCATTCTTGTGCCGGTTACCTCAATAACAAATACAGCTTATTTCATAAAATATTGATATTAATTTTTTTAATAAATTATCCGTGTTTAAAAAATTCCAGTGTGAAACTCTGGTAGTGATTCTTATCTAAATATCAATAAATGAACTTATTACGTTACAGCCTACGCATTAGTAAATTTTAACTTGTCCCAGGATAATTTTAGAATTGGAATATACACGGAATAATTTTACGAGGAATTTTGATAGCACAACTTCTATTTTCCGAACAAAATATTCTGCAAGTTCACACTTTTTCTCATATTTTTACGATCCTGGCGTTTCGAAACTTATTAAAAGTAACTCCGTTCCAAGCGCACTTTAGGGCCTCGTTTGCTTAAAGCTTAAAAATATTACGTAGAAAAGTTTAAAGATTCAGTAACTACCTTACCGTTTGGGGAGTGTTGAAGGGTTTATGTTTGGGTTAGCCATATTTATATCAGGTTTATTACAACATACAGGGCAGATGGAGTCTGCTACCCGGATGCGAGGGAGGTGGCACACAGTGTACGGCGTGACGCCCGTAAGAAAGTTTTGGAGTGATGTAATCTTTGTACCTATCCCTCTCATAGAAGAAGCTTGAAAAGGTTATTCGCTCCCCGGGCAACTGAACGAATTTGGAAGGACACCTCGGGGATTTTTGTCAGTAGGACCCTGACACATCGGGGACGCTGCCTTCATAGTGGCGCTGATAGTCCTATGTAAGATTTTTTCCCGGGATACCAAATAAAAATAGGTTTATCAAAACATGGACAAGGTTACTTGAGGCAGTTCACTGCCCATGCATGGGGATTTCAAGGTCTGAGCGTTTTCACATGCTGCCTATTATGACGGTTTTTTAGAGGACATCAATTCCACCCACCTTCCATATTTTGAGGAGGGCTGAGATAGCCAGCCATCCGCGTATCGGTATTGTGGCAGATTGTAAATTTTTCTCCCACGGCCGATCATCCGTGGCGATAAAGGAACACCCAGGGGTATTTAGTGCGTAGGAGTTTGACACAGCCCTGGAACTCATGCTCCTAGTAATCGGGAAGTTCAATGATGTATTTTTTCCTGATAAAAAAAGGTTTATTAAAACATATCCCTTCCGATTCGAAGTACATTTTCTGAAAAAAATTTAAAACAAATTTTTAATGCATTTCAGTTGAAATAGTTTTGATTTCTTATGGAATTTATAAGTTATGTTCCGTATTCGAATAAATGTGCGGCCAACTTCGATTATGCTCTGGCAACACCGTACGGGTTGTCAATTGAGTTTTGCTCTCGCTCGAACCTATCCGCCGAGTAACGACATAAAACATACAAATAATCCTAAATTCAAGAAATTATCCGATTCCAAAGTGTACAAATGTGCTTGGAAGATCCTCAAAGACACCAGTATCCTGGAGGAGAAGCAGGGGCCCCTGAGGAGTTGGCGAACTGGTAAACACGGTAAGTGAAACTCTTTAGGCAGCCCGTGCCAGTTGCGGAGCTATCGAAGTACCGTACAAGTTATATAAAATGAATGGTATTATTGCAAATTGCACAATAGTACCTTCATAATAATTATGTAAACCTCTTCACATATTTTCTAATGAGTCTATGATTCGTTTTATTAGCATGAATTTCAAAAATACAATTTTATTAAAATGTTGCATCACAGATAGGTATGTATGTGAATAGATAAAAAAAAAAATTCATCAAACATCTTACGGTCTAACGCCTAATTTTGATTCCAAGAATGTGCTATTAGCACTCCAATAGTAATTGCGCTGTCACGATCTCTATTCTTCAGAATCTAATAGGTGTCATTCCGTACTTTGTGATTCAGTTCACAGATTGTAATATACGTGGACCGTTTATTGTTAATGGGCTGGTTGGAGTATTGCCTCAACCCTGCGACCTCGCCCCTTCATTATTATAAATTCAAAAATTATTATCACAAACAAAACTTTGTAAATTGTTTCAAAGATATTTTTTTTTAATTATTATTGGAGAAAAATTCTACCATATAAAAAAATATCACCAGTGGGTTTGTTTCTCTTTAATTCCCACCATGATAAATTAAAAAAAAATGTTAATGTTTTTGTCGTTTGGAATTATTAGGTCTGTTCAGTAATTAATCATGGTAAGCTAGTTTTTTTAAAAGCACGGAGAAAACATATGTCATTATATGAAAATCATCTAAGATCTTTATTTAATAAAGCCTGGTTTATATAGCTTTATTCGAAATATTTCCTAGTTTCCCCTGAAACTGTCATATTAACCTTCCAACTTCTTCCTTTAATTATGTTTCTGACCAGCAGAGCAAAGATGTGGACGCCTCCTACGTCCATTTTAGGACAATCTTATGATCAGGGAGCCCTTAAAAGACGAGTGTATAGGCACTTGATATGCAACTGCAGTCCATCTTCGGCCTTAACTCCACCAACCACCAGGCATGATTGAGATCTAGTGTTAACCTGTAATTCATTAAAAAAAAACATAAAAAAAGTTTATTGTACAATAATTATAATTCTAATCAATATGAAACACGAAAAAAAGCCATTAAAATGAAACTGTGATTGTTTAAACAAAAGAAAAAATTGACATATTTTTATACTGTACTATGCCTATTATTTAAGTAATGAAATAGCGTCCAATTTTCTCTCTAATAACAAAAAATTTCAAGTAAATTTTAAGGTCAATAAATATTATTCATGACTTTTATATTTAAAGGGGCGAAAGGAAAGGGGCGAAGTTATAAGAGTAATATGAGCCAGCATAATATAGACTGCAAGCCGACTGGCGAGCTACGTCCATGCATGCTAATGAAAACACATTGCGTTTTGCAAAAGCCGTGGAATTGTTCCGTCTATGATGTCATTTTCTTATAAAGCTACTTGGGATTCCATACTAAGGAAAGTACATAGCTTCATAATTGAAAGTATGTACGGTACTTCGATACCTCCGCAACAGTGGCACGAGCTGCTTAAATAATCGCCAACTCCTCAGGGGCTCCTGCTTCTCCTCCAGGAAACTGGTGTAACTAAAAATGTTTAACTGCCTTTCACAAGTCATTGACCTATACGGCTCCCTAGCATTCTTCACTCCGTTTGTGGAGAGTTAACCTCTTCATTTGAATTCGTTTACTGCAATAGTTGATTGAAACTATACGGGTTAATTTCGAAAACATGTAATTATGACGAGTTTGCAGTAATACACTGCAGTCGCGATCAATACATTCCTTAGTATATGACTGCAACTAGCTTAGCCATGTAGCGGCCTTGCGTAAAGTATTATCAGTTCAACATATCGAGGGGTGAGAGGCTATTTGGTTTAAGCGACATTTTTTGATGATATAGTAATATATATTTATATATATATATATATATATATATATATATATATATAAATATATACGGAATCAGCAATTTTTTACCAATTCCAAAAATGTATATATTACTATTTCACCAAAAAATGTCGTTTAAACCAAATAGCCTTTCACCCCTCGATATGGATACGAGCAGTGTTGTGAACACTGGACATGGACACTAACTAACCCAACCATTTTGTGATGTCATAAATGCCACACAGATTAGCTATATCTTTAGAAAAGAGATAATATCGTACTAGTTTTTTATACTTAATGTATTTTAGCCACAGGAAGTCGAAAGTTAGCCATTCAATACAAGTTAATGACAACATAATTTTCATTAACTCGACGATTAATTAAAACATATTAGTTTAACCTTCACCGTTCACGTGTTTGTATATGGAAATTAACTATTAAGATGGACTATCGGAACGATTTCACTTTAACTTAAATAAAAATGTAGTCACGAACGCTAATGTGAATAAAATTCGAATTAATGACGCTTACGAGGTACGGAAAACCATTTTATTTTGACATTACACCATAAACATAATAACTACACGATTGTTTTCAATACAAGACAATATTACTGTCATCTAAATAACAAGACAACCTTTAAACTACCGGAGAATGGATTTTAGGGCAGCACGGTTAAAGTTGTAGATAATTCGTGGCAAGAAAATGGAAATAGTCGAATAAGCATAGGGAGCAATAATACATCATTATATTATTAACTTATCTTCTCACCCTTGACAACAACAATAGCTGTTGAAACATTTTGATATCATTATTCGTCGGTTGGTTTCAATTTTACTGCCTTTTGACATGCAATACTTTAATTCAATAGCAGACACAACAGGTGGGCTTGTAAGCTAAACTTTTCTTGTTTGAGTCTGGTTTACGAGAACACTAGACGATGCTCTTAACGTTGTCAGATTGTACTTGTCTTCTACTGGATATACGTCTCTCTCCATGATCGCTATTAAGCTCAATCAAGTTGTTATCCAACAGTTGACAGCGAATTTTCACAAATCACACATCTAGTCGGAGGGCATTCCTATTCAAGAGAATGTCTACTCCAATGATTATCGATTAATATAACTTACTCTCTGCCTTTTAAGCCTGCTAATCCACAGATATCAATTGCCGAAATTCAAAATCAGATTGGTGAAGTATATTCAGGTAATAAAGATTGATACATTACTAATTTTTAGAGTAATGAAAAAAAAACTAACTGAAATTAGAATCCAACAATATTTTGCGATGACGCCATTTGCTTTGCAACGTGTGACGGATTTTATCTTAACAGGACGCAGTTGAGTGAGGGCGTAGAAATTTTTCTTTATTATTCTTTTTGTAGTAACGGTAATACGTTTTATAAGCATATATGTCAATTGACAACGTGTACATTTTAAAATGTTTATGTTTAAAATATTCGACATTACGAAGAAAACTGCAGAAATTTAGCAATAGTAAATATATCAAACTATGAATTTGGTTTGGCAAATCGGACTATTACAAATTACTTAGATAAAACTCTGTATAAAGAGTTTTAAAAATCACTCAGCGATCAGAAGCGTTTCTTGAGAATCTTGAGATTAATTCATACGATGTAATGATAAATATGCTATTATTTCCACTGTAACCAGTCTAGCACCCTCTAAACCATTTTTAGATAATAAGGATGAAAACTCTCTGAAAGGGTGCGAGAAAGAGTCAATATTTGCAAACATAAGACGTTATTTAGATGCAAGACACGATCGTCCTGCCAGACTGGGCCTTCTTATGCAAATCTCACCATATCTTTAACTATTCACTAAGAGGTTTATTCACTATGGACCTTTGCAATCCGTCTGATGTAGATACATTAAACATTTCATAACTGCTACTTCAATAACGACCCTCATTTTACTTTCTTTTTCAACTTATTACAAATATTCTTCACGTTTCATTTTTACTTTTTTTTGTAAATTGTAATCACAACCATTAATATTTATTTTAAATATGTCTTCTAATTTGAGTGTAGATAATGTTCATATAATGAATAAAGGACACAAGCGGGTTTACCTTATACTAAATTGCCTATATTTCAAGAAAAACACGTGCGCTTTTGGGTACAGACGTATCTTGTCTATTTTTTTTCAATTAATGTCGAAACTCTGAATATTAAACTGGAATCATTATTTCCATTTTTCAACTTGCAGTCTAATCGCTATTTTAAAAGCATACGTAGCAGAAACGACCAGCAATATGAAAATGATGATTGCGATATATTGCTTCTGAATTGAGAAGAGATACGTTAGTGGCTTAAGTCGGTTTGTATTATTATGAAGCACGGTTCGTGATTTAAAGCGTAATGAATCACAAATTCAATTTTTGTTTAATAGCTTAGAGGGTACTTTTTTCTTTATTCTGGCAAGGCATATAAACTACAATGATGGATGGTGAAAACCAAACAATCTGAATAGTGCAATCGAAAAAACGAGTATGACTATCGAAAGGTAATCACCTACCGATGGTCACCATGATTATGCCGGTCTCCAGTAATAAATATCTCTTCACGCTTTGCTTAAAAAAACCAATGTCATAGAAAGATAGGAACACGCTCACCGGGATACTATTTTACAATCCAATGACCCGGCAAACCCACATCCCGGTTTTGAGATCCTTTAAGCGTAGCGTGAAGAGATATTTGCGCAGGCCGGCATGATCGCAGCGACTACCGATGGGTTTTATCTTACATTTCGATAGTCGTTGGCGTTTTTTGGACTGCACCAAGCTTACCATCAGGTATGGTGCAGTCACTGTGTCGAGTCAGAATAAAAAAAATAAAATAAAAAGAAAACGTGAGAGTTGGAGAACTTTTTAATTTTAGCCAAAGTATAAGTCACTTTTAAACTTAGCTCTGCAACCCAGTGTGCTTGGTCCTATTGTGAAAGAAAGAAGGTGGAATGAGGAAGCGGAGGATTCCTGGAAATGTTTTATCTTCATAATATTATCCTTAGGATTGCTTAGATAGAACAGACGTTTAATCAGTAATACACTAAATACCATTTTTTAAAAGATGCAACGATGAAAAAAAATTTTTTGAACTGATTACCTACAAAAACCATACCACCTATTGTACCTAATAGTTAATCATTCAATTTCATATACAATTTCAAATCACATTGCTACTTAGTATTCAAAAGATCAAAGAGGTTTTGCAAATCATGTCTACTGTGATTCACTTGCATTTTATCTGCGGCCAATTTGTGAACCACTCCTTTCCAGCTAAAAAGGGTTGGCTACGTGAATACTCGTGAGATGCTATCGATGCGTGATTGTCATGAGATTTGCGAAATAAGCTTTATAATGTTTTCTTTCTTAGAGTCATAAAATTTTAGGTTAAATCTTGCATTGTTGCTTCACCTTTCACAATTCGTTTTCAACTTATACCATGATATAAAAAAATGTATTAAAATGTTTCGTTTTGAAGAAGTTATTATAACAAAAATTCTTGACCCGAAATTCAAGAAATCGTTCTATTAACTTAACAATTTAGTTATATTGGGTTATTTATTTTAGAAAGTGTGGGATGAAAAATATGCAATGCTGTTGATAAAGTGGCTTCACCCCAATAACTAATAAAAAAAGACTATAAATTATAGCCAAATAGCAATATCATTTAAAATATGAATTATTCATAATGTTATAGTTGTTTATAGAAGGACTCTAGTTATGAGTATACTTGGTACTAAAATTTCTCCCTTAGTTGAAAATCCATGACGAAATGAGAGCATATCAAAGACCGATGTCTTGTATATAAATAAAATAAATAAAAAATAAAAAAGCTTTTTTTTCTTGCTTAGTCATGTACATTTTAGTTAAGTATTAATTTTGACTTATAATTAGCAAGAACCCTCACCATGAAAGGTAAAGGCCTCCTCCAAAGATGACCAGTGCTTATAATTCTCTGCCGCTTGTCGCCATTGAGTGCCCGCCACTTTTATAATATCGTCTCGCCAGCGTTCGTTTGGCCTTCCTCTTTTTCTTTGACCTTCTGGGCCTGCCCATGGTGTCGTCTTTATAGTCCAACGATTATCGCCGAGTCTCGCAACATGACCAGCCCATCGCCATTTTAGCTTTTGCGCATAGCTGAGAGCGTCGATGGCTTTAGTTTTTTGTCTTATGTCAGAGTGTCGGATCTTTTGGATTTACTTGATTTTCATGATGCTTCTCTCCATGCTGCTTTGGCAGGATGTAATTTTATTTTTTGTTTTTCTGGCAAATTTCCGAGTTAACGAGGAGATTAGGCAGGTATTCATAACTTTAGTTTTCAACCTTATGGTCGTATCGGTTTTAAGAATTTGTTTGAGACTTCAACTTCTTCCATGTAATTTTGATTCTTCTCTCTATTTCCAGTTCGCGATTTTGATAGTTGAATGAGATTTGTTTTCTCAGATAGATGTATTTATATATATTAAGAATAAATGTCCAGGACTGACAAAGTGGAAGACATAGATATAGTGACCCCATGGTTATGTGCACCTAACTTAATGATTTCAAATGACAAAACGCTGCCTGTTCTACTATTAGTCATTTTTGCTCATAATGTATGCTATTACACGTAGGTCTACGTATATACCGCAATGACATCAGTGCAAAACAGGAACAGCAGGAAAGTCCTAAAATGCTATGACTAGACACAATTCGTACAAACAATGAGTACTCATCGTGGTGACGATTCATACAAACCACACAAACGTAGTCTTTGAATGACAAACGGTCAGAATCGTGATCGACGCACCAAACTTTCGCCCATTCATTTGCTTTACATAGAATAATGTTACAACTGTGAATTTTAAAATACAGTCTTCTACGTGTGCGGTCAACATACTTCAATACTGCTGTCATACTTGTTGCATACAAAATTAAGGAGATTCAGTCGGTTAACGAGGCCGCATCGACCGCCTTGAGGAAATGGTTCAATGACAGTTGCCATTGTAATATCCGCCTAAATATAACATAGTTGAAGATCTCTAGTAATTGGGCATACTCAAGCTGATCTAAAAGATGACAATTATAACACCTACACACTTAAAATTTAGCATATAAGTTAGTTTTCGGGTAAAAATAAAAGATAAGAATTTTTATTTTCTAATTCAACCCCTGAAAGGATGAAATATGGCGTTGAAGTTTATATGTAACTTTGTTACCAATTGGTAACAAAATAAAGTAATTACTTTACAGTTCTGTGACACCATACTAGGATAAAACTTTGGAAGAAAATAAAACTTTTTTTTTTAATCAACGATGGGGTTTAAATACAATTTTTATGATTTTAAGTGTTATATTTTTTTTATGTTAGTTCTTTGAAAATTGGAATGTGGCCTCATGCCTACAAAGTAAATACATGTCTGTTTTATAATCTACCCCTTAAAGGGTGAAATAGAGGGTTGAAGTTTATATGAAAATTCGATAACAATGAAGATTGATATGTGAAAGTTGTAATTTGAATACCAAACTAAACGCGTATAAAACGTGTATCATCACTTTTTAAATCTACCCTCTCTATACTTAGTGCTTGTATAGTTATTACCAAATCTGTTTTTAATTTTTCCTGACGACTTTGTTAATTTATTTCCAATTTTTTATCATTAGTCAATGTTTTTAAGAAATGCTGTGGTTATCTGTATTTAGTTTAGTTTAAAATCTATTTTTGATATATAACAAGTTAATATAACATTGATTATATTTGTAATATATACAATGACACTGTTGATAGTCCATAAATAAATATATGTATATATAACGAAATCTATAATAATGTTAAATAAAAACCAATAATTACATAAATCAAGAAAAGATATTATATTATATATAATAATAATTTTAACAAAATACACTTTGTTTCGTGTTCGTTAATCAAATTAAATACAAATTATAACAAGAACCATGCTTCATAATTAAAAAATGTCTGATCAGTAATAGATAGTGTAAAAATATGTATTTTGAGTCATAATTAAAATGACAAAAACAATCAACTAAATTACACAAACATCTCATTACGGAGAAGAAAAGAAAGCTTCTAACAAATCTCGCTTTGATGAGTTTTCGTCAAAGTATGTTTTTCGACGGAAACATCTAATCATCATAATTAAAAGTGAACTCAAAGAGAACAACTAATAACAATTCTTTGTTATTGTTCACGCCACAATACGTACGGCAAATACTGCCACAATTATAATATTTATGTGCACTGGATTTATTTTAACTTATTTCTGTCCGCTCGTTTGATACAACACATGATCGTAAAGCGGGTTATTTATATTCTTGTTAATAAAATAAACATTTTCTTACTGTGGAGATGTGCTGCCAGTGCCATTAATCTGGAAGAGTTTTTAATAATAAAATAACTTAATAATTGTTTATTAAAATTGTATGTCTGTGGTAGCCTAGAAGTTAACGAAACGGTTTCCATGCGCGGTAACGCGAGTGGTTGTACGTTCGTATCCCGGCATGTACTTCTTGTTTTTTTCTGATTAAGCACGCATTTAGGCACTACATGGTTACCGGTGAAGAAAAACTTTGTGAGGAATCCCGCGTGGCATCTAGGAGAAATGTTATGTGTGTGTGTGTGTGTGTGCTGAAAACGGCGATCAGCTGTGATGTTGGTTGCGTTGAGTCCGACATATAAGCGCAAAGTGAATATAGCCACTAATGTATCTCAGCTCACCCCGAAAGAGATATAGCGTGACGATTTATAATTATTTATTTAAGATTTTTTCATAACATACTTCAGTCTGTACGTAATCATTGAATGTTTATAGTGATCATGGAACTAAGAAACACATGGATAATATAGTATAAAATGCACGGATAAAAATAAAGCAACATATTTTTAGCTTTCATAAGCGCATTGTTGTTTATTTTGTTCTGTCGTGGTTTTCGACTATGTACTTTTTTTTACACTGTTGATGATGTCCTAGCCGGTTTCGGCCACGGCGACTGTTTCAACACCGGTTAAGAAATTCGAGGTCCAGTTTTCGGAAACAGTCAATTGCGCAGGAGATATTTAAGTGCATAACTGGACGCGCAGCCAGAAAAGCACTCTCTCGTCCGAGCTCCCTTGGGCCCGATGGAAAGGAGAACCAGTACGATCGGGAGGGAGCGGGATGCAGGTTTGGTCGAGTTTTCCCTTCTCTAAACACCTGGTTGAATTGCGGTGTTCAAGAGATACCTTAGTCGCCTTTTACGACACCTCAGCAAGAAGAGGGGGGTGCTATTTTATTCTGCCAGCAGCCACCACGGCTTCGCACGTCGGCCCGCATATACCAAGACTAAAGGTTTCTAGGTATATGAGTTACTGGGTATGCACAAGCTGCTCTCGAAACGCGGCAGGCCAAAGCAAGTCGCTATGACGGTCTTTACACATGTATACTGTGGTCATTACCCAGTTCGTGCAATAGCCCTACCATTATTTGATACCTAACATTACTTTATATAATTACGACACAGAACGGTGTAACGTAAATAAAATCAGTAGAGATTACGGTGCGTCAACTTGCAATAGATTATTGTATTTTCATGTTGTTCTATTTAAAAACATATTGTAAGCTGCTATTTGGCAGCTAGGTTCTTTATATTTCCTAATTCTATGGTAACGGTGTCTAATGAGATATAATAAGATGATAGAGCATTTGTGCGCAGCTTTATACGCTGTCGTTTACCTTTTCGTACTGGTTTGTGGCTACCACAGCCATAATATAGGACGTTTACAATAACAAGTTTGTTGAAAAAAGCAATCAATAGCGATGCTAGCGAGAAATTATATCAGACACTTCACAAATCGAAAGCAAAGCCACAATTCAAACATAATCCGGTGCTGTGACCGCAACTTGTCCAATGACGGGGAACCAAAACCGCTAGTTTAAGGAAATAGATCTTCTTGTCAATCTAGGCAGTAATTGCAGCATGAGCTCGGTATATACCTATCCAATACAATATCTTAATATAATTTGAAACGATCAAAATTAAAATAAAAAGAAACTATTAAAATGATATTGCTTAACAAGAGATATTATACCATCGATGATTGTTTAGTTGGTAAAAATATGTGATCTTTATGTAAATATGAAAGCTGTTTTTTCTCAGGAATCATCATACTCTTTTGTATTATATTTCATTATGTTGACAAGAACGACTACTAATTTCTTGTCGGCTCTTTTCGGTAGATTCTGCTTTCAGAATAAGTGATAGATTTATTATATTAATTTTTTTTGACATTTCGAAAGTGCTTGGAAGTAGGTCCATTTGAATAATACTGTATTTAATTTCAATACAGAATAAAGCGAAAACGGCAACAAATATTATACCACAGATGGCGTTGTTACTTGCGTGGGCATGTATATTATTATAATGATTCTGGGTTTGCGACCTTTGGCGCGAATACACATTTTTCTTAGCAGGTACAAACAGGCTATTGACACATATCGAGGCAGTTTCATAGTCTCTATCTACGATATACTATAATTATATAAATATAAACTTAATCTCTATGTTGGAGGTGATCTTCACCTGTATTCGAAATGGACCTTTAGTGTGTTCGAAGGCTATTATTATTTTGTTCACACATGAAACGGGAATTCTACGGGATCAAAACCACGGGTAGAAGCTAGTATCAAATGAATGTTTTTTTTTTTGATAATTTGATATAAAAAGATAGCTTGTATACAGCTTAAAGTTGATTTTCAATTGACGTGATTGTAAAGCGAGGTAGTGCTAAGGCGTCTAAAGGGCGATAGACTTGAGGGAGTCTGCTGTCCGGATGAGAGGGTGGCGGTGTGCAGTGTCCGGCGCGCCGCCTGTGAGATAGGTGTTGGAAGGGTGGGCTCTTTACCCCTACCCTCCCAGAGAGGCAGCCTCGACAAGGCATTTCGCTCTCCGGGCGTCTGGATGAATTTGGTTTCCCAGGCTCGGGTGGAGCGATTAGAGGGACACCCCGGGGGTTTTTAGTCAGTAGGAGTCTGACACACCGGGGTTGCTGCCCTCACAGCGGCCCTGATGGTCCTATGCAGGATTTTCCCCCGAGAAACCAAAAAAAAAAAGGCGTCTAAAGGCCGGACTCCATTAGTAAGCGTATAACTGTGGTAGGTACAGTAAACTTGACTAATTATTATCTTCTTAAACCATTTCTGTTGACTGTACAATTATCACAGTTCTGTTCTCTTAATCACAATCGTAATAACGTAGAACCATAAACTGACTTTGTAATAAGTTTTGTTTGTTACAATAATCTCTGAGTTCTCACCCAATGAGCACCAATATGTACAAATATTTATCCTGTGTTCCGTCTCTTTCGTTGCAACGGTGAGAGTAAAGGATGTGTACTCAATACAGGAACACACGAGAAGTGTGATGTATCTTCGAACTCAAACAACGGAAGTTTGCTCACAGACGGACCGGTTCGTTATAATTAACATAAAAACAAAGCTCGGAAATCATTGACTGATTTTTAGAGTCCGGCCGAAGCTTCGGCAATGGTTTCGGCTTGGTCCATTTTTTGACAATTTGTAAGGTAATTTTATTAATCTCTAGACGGTTAATATATCTTAATTAGATAAGTTTTTAAATCATAATATTCACTTTAGCCAATATTGATCTATTTTTTAAGACCTTTAAACCTCATGCTTCCATTTAAGCCGAAGGTTGTGGTCATAGCCGTTTAACCGGCTGCGGCATCGGCCAATGGCGCAGCTGACAGATCTCTTAGGACACTTACACACGACATCTCTATCAAATGCCCTGCCGATATCCTGAAGAGGTATTCCCACACCAGTGAGCATTTGGTGCCTTCATTCGTACTTCATCTGGAAAAACCCAAAGGTGCATGACAGAATTCGAACTAAAGACCATTCGTATTGCTTCATATTGGTACCGTTCGCATAATTGGATACTTCTAATTGTGACACATGTGGAAAGATTGAAGATGTGCATCACTTGCTGATGGAGTGTGCCCGGAACGAGACACAAAGGGAGTCGCTGATGAGCGAGTTTAATATTAACAGACAAAATATTGGAGCATGACACGGCATTTTGGCTAATCCTTTGTCCAGTGAAGTCAGAATGCTGTGCCAGATGGGGACGCTTGCTCATTCGCGACTCTCCTAGGATGTAAGGACGTAGGTTAGGGCACAATGGGGTTGATATATTCCCCTAAATAAAAATAAAATAAAAAAACAATAATAATAATTGGATACTTATTAAAAACAATTTCACAATCACAATCAGAAATGTTACTCCATAGCAAAAATATAGGCTCACTTCAAAGTTTTATTGAATGTGATTTTTTGGCCGAAAGAAGCTGAAGCGTCAGGTCAGGCACTACCGTTTTCATTTAAACATTCCTCGCTTTCCAACCACCCATCTATGCGATATCAGTTCCATCTAGCTTAATGCCATAAATGACATCAGATAAGATAGTGAACATGCTAGCTCGCTTCATTTTACGTGGTGTGTTAAAATCATGAATTAATGTATCAGCTTTATCGGCTAGGACAGACGTAAGATTACTTTATTCCATGTAGATTCTATGCACAGCATACAACACTTACAATCGGTGAAATTCAATGTAAATTCTTGTTTACATATTCATTGAACAGGTGACAAAACATAGTAACATTTTCAACAAAGCAACTTTATATAGTTCACACATTACAATTCACATAGATTTTCGGAACTAAACAAAAATAAAGGTTCTTTAAAAACATTATTTTAAATTTAAAATGCTTATTCCTATCAAGTAAATTATTAAACACACGTTTTCTATCTTTATTAATGAATAATCTAAATGTTTTATTATTTTGATTGTTTTATAAAGATCATCAACTTCATTTTATTACGTATTTCTATTTTTAAAAGTGATGATGTCCTGGCCGGATTCGGCCACGGCGACTGTTTCAATACCGATTAACAAAATCGAGGTCCAGTTTACGGAAACAGTCAATTGCGCAGGAGATATTTAAGTGCATAGCTGGACGCGCAACCAGAAAAGCACTCTCTCGTCCGAGCTCCCTCAGGCCCGATGGAAAGGAGAACCAGTACGATCGGGAGGGAGCGGGATGCAGGTTTGGTCGAGTTTTCCTTTTCTGAACACCTGGTTGAATTGCGGTGTTAAAGAGATACCTTAGTCGCCTTTTACGACACCTCGGCAAGAAGAAGGGGGTGCTGTTTTATTCTGCCGGCAGCCACCACGGCCAATTTTTAAAAGTAATAATAATATGTCATCATGCTATGTTCATTTCAGGGTGAGGAGAAATACATTAATAGTTGTATCCTTTTTGCTATATGTTGTGCCTAGCATAACCAGTAGCGCAGCTGATCGCCGTTCTTAGGGCACTCACACATGACATTTCTATAACTTGCCATGCGGGTTTCCTCATTATGATTCCCTTCACCGATGAGCATATGGTGTCTAAATCCATATTTAATCTTGAAAATCACAGATGTACCTGCCGGGATTCGAACCCATGACCATTCGCGGCAACACGATACTGGTCCCCTATCCACTAGATCATCACAGCGACTTGGACTTTTCTTTTTTACTTGTAGTTGCAATTAAGGAAAATTTTGTGTATGCTCGAATGTCTTAGTGAAATTTACGACAAGTAGCTTACGATTGTACAATAATTTTTGTAAGTTAAAAGTAGCATTTGACGCTCTATGTGCTGCTAAGGAATGGAGTATATTTTCAGCGATCATCTCCATGTTCTTATGACTGGAAAGTTTTTAAGAGAAGTGTGAATAGGCATTTGTTAGGTGGATGCGGTACAACGTCGGACTCAACTTTTCCTTCCTCCAATCGTAATTGAAGGTCAAGTCACCTAATGTAAATTTAAAAAAAAAGTAAAACTGCCAGAACTTCTTGTGTGCCTTATTGGGTGGATTCTGGTTTTCTAACCAATGATTAATTACTCTTCTTTTCACTTTTGTGGTAACTAAAAATGTTTCCATAAATAAAGTTATGTTTAATTTTTACGAAAATGAATCTAGTCAGACATCCTATAAATATTTTATAAAATATACATTTTTAAATTAGTTGAAATCGCGACCGCTTTTACCTCCGCTTATCACTAAGCAAACAGCCGTGACATTATCATACGCTATCAAAGTCAACTCAAACGACAATATACGATCAGTGACTTGGGCCCGAATCTCTGTTAGATCGCTTTGACTCTCACCGAGTGATACACATTAGCTACTTTCATGTTTGTATAGGATATTGCATCCGATATCCTAACTATAATTCTGTCCCATGTTTTATAATTGATTATATTTTAAATTATTATGTCAGCTTCTTCATAATATAACAAACTAGTTGTTGTGGACTAGCGTTAATAGAAAAAAAGTTATTGAAGTTTGATCAAAACTGGTTTTATGGGAGATAAAACGATGTTCATTATTAGTATAGATTAAACAAAAATTTCATTTAGTTCACATACGATATTATATACAAAAATAAACATTCTTTTAGATGACAGAAACAAATATTAAAAAAAAATATCATCAAGTTTTTTTTAATACAGGCCGTAGGTATTGCAATATTCAGTAGTCATTGACTGACTTCAAAACCATCGATCCAAGAACCTGCGCGTACTTCACCAGAAATCATCAATTCCCCGCATCACGGTACATATATACTCAATTCATCCAGTTTTTGTATTTGTACATTATTAAATGATTTTTAAAAGCCTTCGTAATAATATTTTATTAATAACTTACCAATCCGTAGACAATAAAGCTGAATCTATATTTCTGTAGCTGTCAGCGCTCTCTATTCGAATCTCGATCAACGTTCGCAAAAAGTTGTACTGCAATACTTCAAAGAATAAATAAATATGATTATGCTTACGTAGAGGTATGGAAATGCCTACATTGCTAATGTTATAAAAATAAACCATAGTAACGGTTTACAAAAAAAGATGTGGTATACGAGTAATCTAGGTGGAAAAGACTTCTTTATAATATTTAGATAAATGCTTGACCTTAGTCATTCCTTGGGTATCATAAGGCTGATGATGGTACATGGTTGATCAAAAAATACGTATTTACCTTTTTTAGAGACTCCTAAATCATAAGAACGGGAATGGACTCAGGTACAACTCACTTTTTATACGTTATTTGAAAACAGTAACAGTTAAGGCTTTCATTATACTTATTAGTGTGTTAAGTATTGTTACTTAACACACTAATAAGTAATAATAACGTCATAGTATTTAAAAAAAAATCCTATGGGTAAATTTTCGTAATACAAATCCTTAAAATACGTTAAAATGAAGAAGTACCCAGGTTACCCAGGTTCATCAAACTAAAATAAAGAGCTACTTTTTTCACATCTAAAAATGGAATCGTTTTCTAAATAATTAAGTTAAGACCCTTCAGATAACGGTGTCTTTGATTTAGTTTTACAACTACGCTTACAGATTCTAATAATTGAGGAGTATTTGAGAATTAGCTTAACAATGTTGCTTTTCAACCACACGGCGTATAATATGAACAGAAAGAATGACAAAATGTACTATTAAACAATAAAGATTTATCATACTACGATACGCTAGTATAAAACATGTTTTCAAACATTCACCTAAATTCGATGGTTGTCCGTTCTATTTTCTTATTCTATGCCCCGATACCCTCGTTCGAGCAGCTGGCGCCAAAGTCACGCAGATCGGCAAATAAACTATTTGCCAACAACATAGACTAATAAAACAAAGACGGAGCTTTTCGCGCTCTAAGATGAAGAATGTCACTAATTTGATTTGATATATGACCGCGAATATCACTATCAATGGACTAATTGCAAGCACTGGCATAGCATTATATAGTAGTTTAAAAATATATTTTCTTCAAGCGACATTTTTGGGTAACAAAGACATATATTTTCGAAATCAATTTAAAAAAAACTGATTGCAACCATATATATGTATAAATCAACATCGCCAAAAATATCGCTTGAAGCAAATAGCCGTTTACCTCTCGATATTTTATTTCATTTGTTTGTATTTATTTCATTACATTTTCAAGCTCTGCTCCGTCTATTTTATATTATAGTCTATGCCCATCAGCTATATTAAATTACTTATATACAGCTTCAATACAAGTTTTTATTAATTGGCATGTCATGTAATTGTTTAATTATGTCAAGCATCTGGCGCATGGCTTTAATAAAAGTTAGCTTGAGTTACCCGATATCATTTTTGCGAAACGAATAATTTGTAATCATTATTAGCATCTAAAACAGATAAATAAAAGTGTATTTTTTCCAGTTTGGTCCATGAACAAGTAGATAAGTGACCATTTCTGGATACCCATTACTACATAACAGCATTTGCAAGATTTGGAAATCAAGACTATAAAATATTATTAAGTTATTTGAAATGTTCCTACTTATTACATTAAAATGTATAGGGACTAGTTTTTTTCCTTAAAGTTAGCAATTCTATAACAAGATATTTTCTCAGAGTTTTCAATAGGTAATTAGTTAATCTGCTTCCAGTGGCATGATATAAAATAAAAACAATTGTCAAAATAGTACTTGACATAAAGACCAAGATTATACGCGTCAATTTTTTTTTGTCTAAATCGATGTTTCCTATTCTTTTACACCATTGATAAGTTATTTTAATTCTTAAAATACGATATGAATTAATTATATTTAAAATAAATAGTTCTTGTTGACATGAAGATTAAAAAAAAGACTTGTAATGCTTCTGGTAAAAGTTTCTCGTTATAGAAAAAACAATATTTTACCTAGATTTGAGGTTCAGAGGGATCCAATAGAGTTCAGATTGGGAATCTTTGTCTGTATCGACGGCTTACTTAGCTGTTCTGTTTACTAACCTTTTAACTCACCCTCCAAACGTAAAGTTAGAGTAAATAACATCTCCCTCAATCCAAACCCTATCTATACATATATGTAGTGTCTTAATTTTTATCGCAGACTCCATTCATAAAGTGTTCGTTAGTTGCTTTCTAATATATGAATCAACGGTTATTTTTGAGCTTTGGATTAAAAAATCAACAAATAATTAATTAATTAATTATTTTTTATAAAATAAAATTTTATAAAAATAAACCCATCAACAAAGTCTAAGAATCAGGCACATTTTTAATGGCTACTAAAAAATTGTTTTTTTTTTTAATAAACAATTTTATACGATTTAAAGCTTTATTTTATGTTTATTTGTAATTTAAAATATCACAGAATATAGTGCTGATTTCAGTACCTCTCGAAATTAAGTAGTTTATGATTGTAAAATTACTCCGAATTCACTGGTTGTCCATAAGCCTGACATACGTCTTCGCAGTCTTTTACTAGTGATTTATTTTCGTTTTTAATTTAGAACGTATAAATAAAAAAATAAGTTAGTTTGTGTAACCAGAATACTATGGGAAATGTTTGTACTAGAATTACTAATTAATCATTTGGGAGCCAAGATTCGAATCATTGTCAATACGAGGTACCGAATTTAATAAATATCACTATTTAACAAACAAAATATTTTTAACATCTTTTATTCATATTATTTTATCATCGCTCGTACAATAAATCTTGATTTACCTTGTAAACATTTTAAACACCCCTTTTATGAATATAAAATACAAATGCATACTTTAAAAATTGATAATAATTGACAATAATAGATGTTTAAAGTATGACGAATCGTCATGCGAGTTATTTATTAATAGTAAGACGGGCCGTTAGAATTTTATAATGTTAAAAAATTGTTCACACAATAGTCTTTCATCATATCTAAGTACCCTCATGTTATAAAAACGTTTTTTTTATGTCTTTGAAACCAATATTATTGATGTATTCCGAAGTGAATAAAATTAAATTTATTTATCAGATTAATAGTGCAGTTGTATGGAATACTATTTTTATCAAACTTGTAATCTTTACAAATGCCTGACAATTTTAGTATTATTTTTGGAGAATCCATTTTTACAATATTATCGTGTATTTAATTTAGATTTCATATTTGTGAAATTTTTAATTCCTATTTATTAAGATGTTATAGTTATGCACATAAACAATAATATTCAATTCGAAATATTGACAACAATGTTTTTTTTTTTAATTTTAAAATTGACTACACAATTCAACTAAAAGGATTATAATAAGATATCAAATTTTATCTTCAAGGAACTGAATATTTTATGTTTAAATAAACCACTTCGGGCATTAATAATAATTAAAATTAAACGTAGCATTCCTTGTTTGTTACGCTGATCTTTAAAACGGGAAGTAAGTAGGCAGCAGAAACCAGTGTTCCCGCTATTAATGTTAAATTTCGATCTAATTAAGTCGATAGACTAAGGCCTAGACAGAAACTGCCAGCCATTAGCGTCCAACAATCCCTTTTTTCAGTTATCGCTTCATCTAATTAATTAATACCGGTTTTTGTTCGAACAAGTCGTAACTCTGTCATTTGACCATACAGTAGGGTCAGTATGATTTTAGTGTACTAAGATTTTATTCTAATCTCACATAAAAATGTAATATAACTGCCTCTAGCTTGAAAAGTTGTTAATTTACGCTCATGTACGGAACAGCGAACAACAGAATTCCTTCTTAAAATAATATCTACCAAAATTACTTTAGACATCTATCTATATTCTTATGGAACCCATCATAATTTTCCATCTGCCCTACGCAGCAACTCTTTACATATACATTTTTTTCATAAATAAATGTAATATGAACTAAATATATAATCGATGGCTCATATTTGCGGATGGCCCTTGACTTTATTATTTATCACACACGTCATATTGATTTTGATTCATATATGTTTATATGAGACTTAAAAATGTGATTACACCGCATCTGGTGGTAATTATAGTGGTTTCTAAGAACAGAAGTAACTATCGAGAGACGAGAAAATAATGTCAGTCGCCATCGCTTTGCCGGTCTATATGTACCATGACTGAAGGTCTCTTTTTATATGACCAACTTGACGTAACCCCGCTGATTTCTAAACGTATCAGGCCCAAGTGTGTTATTATGAAATTTTTTACATTTATGAACTATGGTCACGACCTCGATTGGCCAATTGCCTTCCTATCACAATTTTTTTTAAATATTTACTTTAAAATGAGTCTCGAATATATTGCAATTGATTTTATTTTATAGGAAAAAAGTTTAATGTGACTTAAAAATGTAAATGCGATTATAAATTGACGTAAAATAAGACAAGAGATGGCCTTCTGTCATATTTTTAAAATTATTACTGTCCCATTTTTTATTTCTATTTTTATGGAAACCGCATCATAGATTGGCGTATGTCCGAACATCTCTCGCCCACACAGCGCCATAATTAACGTTTGAGGAGAGCTGACTTAATGCAATCGGTGAACAGATAAACAGTTCTTGTATTTGCATTTTAAATTGATCGCCGATGTTTTTAGTCGAATGAACTGTTTTTAAAGGTGTAACACAAATTATATTAAGATTTAGTAGGGGTCTATGACTTAAAAATGTTTTATCGG
This sequence comes from Automeris io, assembly GCA_036320925.1. Classification (NCBI taxonomy): domain Eukaryota; kingdom Metazoa; phylum Arthropoda; class Insecta; order Lepidoptera; family Saturniidae; genus Automeris; species Automeris io. Next base: position 2,119,804 of record JAUDJH010000025.1, on the reverse strand, counting down.
AAAAAAATACTTCCTACTTGTTAGCTAAAAGCATTTTTTGCGTATGATGATGTTGTATGTAATTCGGATATAACATTTCGCACTGGATTTAATTCAAATTCCTGAATACATGACCGTAAGAACTCATTACAATCACCATAATGCGTTATGTTAACACGATTGGAAATTCTATAGAGTTTAGAGTATGTTCTAACGCAGTATACGAGTATTCATAAAACAATATTCAAGCTTTTTTGGATGATAAAAATCGAATGATATTCATCATTCGATGACCGATGTAATGCGTAATCTAGCATTCAAATAGTTCTACTTTCTTAAAACATTAAGCGTGAAGGATCATTGGCTTTGCGAGTGTGGCGTTGACGAAGGTTCTACTGATCGTATATTCTTCTCCTGTCTAAAATATCCAGTGTCCTTATACGATATCCTCCCTAGTAACATTCCTCGCCCCACTAACTTTCAAACCCTTCTGTCACTTGTAGAAGCTCCCTTTATAAATACTTTATTGAATTATACAAGACAGTTTAAAATAAAATTATAACAGTAAGGAACTTAAGTATCTGTGTTATATTATTTGTATCGTACCTTTGTTCTTGTTCGTGCTTGCCTAATAACGCTTTATACGTTTATAATGTGTATTTTGCTGTAATTAGTTGGTTTCTTGTTTTTTTTAGGTATACCGATCCGACAATCTCAATGTAATTTAATTTAAAAATCCATATAGGGCAACCTTCCTCGAGTACCATAGTCAAAAATAAAATGCCGTCATAGACAAAATCACATTGGACGTTCAGTGGTGGATAAACCATAAAGAAAAGACAAAAAAATCTACGATTGCTTCGAGACGTATTTTTACGGCTTAGAAGCGGATGCAATGTATAACCGGCCTAATAAATATTTTTTATACTATTATAAATTAAATATAACAAACTAATATGAAATTTCAATTACTCCCAACAAATTATGATTGGCAATTTTTATAGCCTACAAAGCGTAATGTTAAAAAATAAATTACTTCTTTGCCTTTAAACAGCACAAATTTCTCGCAGCCATGTTACTTGATAAAAGTATTAACAAGTGTCCCATCGTTCGTCGATTTCTGGCAGAAGCCGTAACCGTAGCCGAAAATGTGAAGTCTCTAAGAAATTTAGTCTAAGATTGACTAAAATTGAACAATATAATTATTTAAAAAACTTCAAGACTTATAGTTTACATTAATGGTAAAAAAACTTCTAGAATTAGTTTAAATTACTTTGTAACTTGTTAAAAAATAAAATATTTCGAAATTATGTGCGCACCCCTAAGAATTCATTCAATTTCGGAGCTTTGGGCCAAGACCACGCGACATTCGATCAGCGATAACGTTAGTAGAAAATTGCTTAATATATGAGATTGATATACGTTGTCGGAATATTACTTCGTCACGGTGTGTAATTTCCATACTTTTTACAATTTACTATTAGCACTGCCGCTGATAGAATGTTACTTTATAATTGCTGTCCTGTTAGAAACCTGAGGCCACTTCTGGCCAAGCCAAAGGTTTTACCAAGGTGGATTTTTTTAACTGAAGGTAGTCTAAGGCCCAAGCCAAAGGTTTTGCCGAGGTTGGTTTCTTTATCTGAAGGTAATCAAAACACAAGCCAAAGATTTTGCCGAGGTGGATTTGTTGGCTGAAGGTAGCCGAAGCCGAAGGCATGGCTTCGGTCGGTCACTAGTATTAATTTAAGTTGTGATGAGCAATCTGGAGAGATATTACTGAAAAGCTCACAGTCATGTATAGGCCGTATTCGGTGCGATTTGTTCCGGAGCGTGACGAATGGGAAGCGATGTTCTATGTCGTCGCGAACAGTGCGCTTGCACAATGTATGACGCCATCTCATTAGACCGGAACAAACTTGTGTGAACTAGACGCTGTAAAAACTGTGAACTTTAGATACAATCACAAATAACATTCCTGCCATGCCTGGCTGTTAAAAAGTTTAACACTTTCTAATATTTAATAATAGACGGCATTGAATACGACTAAGGAATTTTCTCAATAATTTATTTTCAATTGGTTTATATGATTTTTTTATTTATACATATACTTATTTTATTCTTTTTTTTATATATTGGCTTGACAAAGTGACCATATTGCAGCGAATGGAAAGTAGACATAATACCAAAATCAATAGCGACCGTTGCGCCATAGAACGAGTATACTATTGTAGTCTCGTTCATAGCCGCTGTTGTTATATGTAGTTGTTATATGTATATATGAACTATTTCATGTATATAAGCTAATTCTGAAACGCGACAGGGCAAAACGAGTCATTGTAAAGGTATTTAGACTTGTATATTGTAGTGACGACCAAGTTCAGGCAACCACCCTATCTTCATAAGTGAAAATCTACTTATTTCGCCTGAAAACCCAAACTTCAATCTTTAAGGTGATAAATTACAACAGATAGGAGTAAAAGTCATCGACGTACAATAAAATGGAGATAATGAATACTATTACTAACCCACTTTCTACAATTATGCGTCACAAATTATTAGTTCATTTAAAACATTTTTAGATATAAGGAAATGAAACATTGATAACTAAATTAAAACATGATAACAATCCTTAAGCGACTAATAATGAATATTAGATAACAATTTTTAATTTATAATAAAGACTGAATTTAAAAGGTAAAATAAACCGGTCGATGTATTCGAAGATGATATCAGAACGTACGCAAGTGTTATTTATATTTATTCAGCTTTTGTTAATTAATTAAATTGGGTTGTAGTTTATGTAGTCACACAGCGTATACTGCATTGACCTAATTCGGTACACTTTCAGATAATAGAGATTACAGTGAAGAGGAAGTAAGTGTGTTGGGATAAAAATATGAACCAACTCTTGTACTTAACGACACTGAGCGCTCTTTGTTGAGCCGATTCAATATATCAGTTATGGGAAACGTTATACTCCCATGCAATTATGCTCAAATTTTCTCTTAAAACCAAGAGACTGATGTCATTTCTTCGCAAAACTGAATAAATTTAGCATAGTGTTCAATTAATTTTACTGTTTCTAACCTGACTTGGCAAAGTAACCATATGATACCTAATGGTAAGCGTGATGCAGTCCAAAAAAGGATTTTGACTATGAACATTAAGGAAAAACCTGTCTATAAATCTAAAATATCATGTAGGTACCTAAGGACGATAGGAATATGCTAATGGGAAGATAATACTATAGTTCAACGAATTGGTAAATATAAGAGTTAGAGAGCTTCTTACTCCTAGCCGGGATATGAGTTACTCCGTAACCCCGCGCTTGGTTATTTTATGGAACGTAGAGGGATGAACAAAGTTAAATAACTCTTCAGATCATTCGCTAATACAAAAGGTAGAAAACGCTTAGTGAGGATATCATTTGAGATCGTCATTTTCTTAATATTTCTATAACAGAAATGTATAAACATGTTTTTGCTTGTTAAATATTTTTGATATAACACATAATCAATATATTTCGTTGGAAGCTAATATGTTAATAGTTATCGATTTTAGACATGACAATATATGCGAGGGACTGGTCACGTTGTACACGACATATAACCGCAAAGTCGATACAGGTACTAAAACATCTGTGCTCACCCTAAAAGGTATGTAGCGTGACGATCCAGGTTTACTGAACATAACGTTTTCTGTACTCTCAAAACTGGACGCTTATAATTTATATAGGCGAGCCTATATTTTTCTTAAAGCAAGTTACAGACGCCTCCTAATTGAATAGGACGTAAAAGGAATCAAAGGGAATGATTGCGTCCCCCTAAATTTTCTAGGGGATGTATTGCAGAGGGTAGTACGCGATGCGTGGACAAAATTCTTATAGGGGCCTAACATGGAGTAACGAAAATACAAAAAATATATTTAAATTTGTACTCCATTACAGTTATTTTAAACTAATAAGTGTTTGTTCGATCTAGATATTTTAGTTTAGTGTATGTTAGTTTAGTGTATGTGAGTTGTGTATGTTATGACAGTGTGTGTGTGTGTTGTTTAGTGTGTTTGTTTAGTGTAGTGGCAGAAGGGGGCCGCCGAAAGAGAGCGAACATCTTCTCTGGCCACTCGACGGCCAAGGCACCGTCGCCGGAGGGACGCGTTCGCCCAGAGCGAGGGCGAAATCCCCTGGTGACAATAGCCGGGCAGTAGACTCGAGGAAGTCTGTCGGAAGGGAGGATGAGAGGGAGGCGGTGCACTTTGTCCGGCGCACCGCCTAGGAGAGAGGTTTTGGGGGGTGGTCTTTACTCCTTTCCCTCCCAGAGAGGTAGCCTCAACATGGCTTCTTGTTCCCTAGGCGTTTGGATGAATTTGGCTTTCCAGGCCCGGGTGGAGCAATCAGAAGGACACATTGGGGGTTTTTAGTCAGTAGGAGTCTGACACACCGGGATCGCTGCCCTCACAACGTCTTTGATGGTCCTATACAGAATTTTCCCCCGGGACAAAAAAAAAGGTTCAAACAGTTGTTAAAATCTTAGCAATAGAATATGTATTAGAGATATGATGTTAGAGACGGATGTTGCGCATATCGTGTGGCGCACAAATGTCTTTATTCTTAATAAACTCAGTATCAATAGTCACCATTCTAACATAGTTAACACTATAATCGCTCGTTACTTTAGCCATGTAATGCGCTGTAATGATGCTCTAGAAAACTTGGTCTTTGTGTGGAAGAGTAAATGGAGTCAGGCCTCATGGAAGGTTTCCGCTAGATTGGATCAATCAAATAAAGCTTTGATCAAAGCGTTGATCAAAGAAAATGCCCTCTAAGCATCAGCCCGAGATAAATGGAGAGCTGTTCTGCGCGTCGCCAAATGTTATTTCTGACCATGACTGCTCTGTCAAGGGCATACGACTGAGAAGAATTAAAGCTCGTTGAACTAACAGTAAATTTAAATTTGCATATCATTTTTTTTTAACCAGGAGAAAAATCCGTTAAGGGCCGTCAGGGGGCGGTGAGAGACGCCGCTCGGTGTGTCGGACTCTCATCGACTGAAATACTCCTGGGTACTCTTTCCTCCGCATGGACACCGGCCATGGGCGCGGGATCGCAATCTGCCACGATGCATATATTAACCTAACAGCATAAGTTTTTATTCTACCCAAATGATCTATATCCTTTAGCACATAATTATATTTTTACATTTAGTAAAATTTTGTCATCTACGGAAGCTGTTTTGCGTAAATATCTATTTAATAGTTACAAAGTTGTCGGTTTTGAAATTATTTATATTTTTTACAATCTGCTGTTAGCAAATTCGCTAGCTATAACTGTTTTTTTTTCATAAGCCAAGGAAATGAACTATTATATACTATAATTTGTATTAGAAATATGCATGTTTAGTTACTATTTAGAGGTCACAGAACTTATCCATAAAACATTAAGGGGTTCTTTTAAGGGAACAAGGCACGTGAATATAATATATTTATTTATTTATTTATTCACAAATCTACAGTATATAATTTTATAATTTAATACAGGAAAATGTACAAAAAATCGGATTAATCAAGATGATTTGTGTAACAAGGTTATTTGAGAGCATTAAATGCGATTCAAATAATTGTTATGAAATAAAAAGTTATTAAAAGTTATTAAGCTAGTAAAATTTATATGTGAAATGTGTAGTGTGGTTGTGTACTTTGTGTATGCGACTAAGTGTGTGTGTGTATAAATGTGTATGTTAACTGTCCCTGTCCGAAAACGGCCCGATAGCCTCGACTACCTTCTTCCTGATGGACCCGCAGCTCTCGTGGAAAATATCCACATGAGACATGATATGAGACATATGTTAGTGTAATTTATTATGTTGAATATTGATATATTACCAGAAGAATACAACACGTTAATCAGATTTAAAAAAATAAAATAGTGATTAAAGTGACTGTTTTTTAAACGAGGTTAAAAAAATGAATTTCGTATATAGTTAGCGAAAAGTGTGTGTGTGTGTTCGCCTCCTCCTTTTTGCTGCGAACCGCCAAGGAGTGGAACTCTCTTCCTGCGTCGGTGCTTCCGGCATCTTATGACATGGGAATCTTCAAACGTCGAGTGAATCGGTATTTGCTGGGTGAGCGCGCTCCATCGTCGGCCTTATCATCACTTTCCAGTAGGTGAGATCGAGGTCAAGCGAAAGCCTGTAAGTTATTAAAAAAAAGATCGGAAAAACATTTACTATACATTAGTATCAGGATAATAGGCCACTCATTGTATTGAGACCACATTGTTCTCTACCGTAGTGAAAAAAGCTATAAAAGCTAGGTGGCTATGGATAAGTAAAGAAAGATATAAAATAAAATAATAATAAAAATTGGGAGTCTAACGCCCGAATAACAACTAAAACGTCAAAGTTGAGTTCGAACAAATATAGGATACTATTGCAAAAGCAATATATTCTTACGACGATCGTATGCAATTTTATTGCCGTTTTTTGTTTATAAAATTGGCTAACTGTCAAGGTTTATGGACGTCTGTGTAATAAAATAATCAATTTCTTTCGTCAAATTTCATCAAATTGCTCAGGTTTTATTTATTTAATAAAACCATTCAAATATTTATTTAAAGTAACATCTAGTGTTAAAAAGGTAAAAATAACACAATAAGATGAATTAATGGTGAAAATACTATAGTTCAAAGTGTTAATAAGTCAATTAGCCAACAAAAGATGTTTATAAAATAATCATGAATTTGAGGAATAATATATTATAATCACAATTAATTTGTCTCATGATATACATGCATACTGAACAAAAGCTATATAGATGTCACCACTGTAGCCTCGGGATGTGATTCAATAAAACAAATAGTTGCTATATCACTACTCGTCATTTATTAATATCTTGCAGATTCTATATGACCGCATGCAATGAAACGATATCGCGTGTTAATTCCTACCCGCGCCATCTCTTGATCAATCAACCAAATTAAAATATACACTCTCAATTCAACACATACCCTTAAGTAATATTTCATACATCTGTTACATCCAGAATATAAAAAAAGATTTCTATTATCCAGTTAAAAATATTCAGATTGCCGTATCCAAATTGCCCCTTTTTTAGTAGATCCTATTGAGTAGTTTATAGAACCAAACATGGCAGCGAGATTCCGTTGTAGTAATGTCATTGCTAAGATTGTGGGTAAATTGCTTCATGTAATTTGCTGGTAGTGGGGCTAGACTGATCCATCTTCGGACGTCAGGGGTCAGTTTAGTGTGCAGGCCTTTTATAAGTAAAATCGTTACGGAATTTTAAGGCAATTTACCGAACACACCAATATTAGCTTTCAAAAATTGTTTTTACAAACATATTTTGAACATACTGTTGTGAGAATTTTAATTTGACAAATAATATTTCTTAATTTTTATTTTTAGGAACTACCTTAATTGATACATTTTAAGATGAACAATGCTTACAATCAGTTGCTATCCTGGGCGGTGCGTTTGAGGAAATGAATCGCCCAACATTTCAAGGCGATAGCGATACGCGATGAGTTGCCGCGCACCGCTCCAAGACAAAAAAGATGAGTGGGGGTGGCCATTTACACCAGCCCTTCACAAATGCTGAGAAGTGGCCTTTGTTTTAGGCCTGACGTCGCTTGTTGCCGAGGAAGCTGGCATGACCCAGGCGGATGACTATGAGGAACACTCCGCCGCCTGACGGCCCATAATGGGTTACCCCCGGGTTACCAAAAGCATTTAATTCAGAAAACAATCAATAGCTTAATTTACGTCATAATATTTTATACTTTACAGGTTTTTCATATTTTATTTTTATTTTTTTACACCGGCTCGACATAGTGACTACAGAGTACCTGATGTTAAGTACAGTGTAGTCCAAAAACAAAAGCGACTATCAAAGGATGAAAATCCATTGATAGTCTACATCGTCATGTCGGCTCACATATACCACGACTGAAGGTCTCTAGGTATATGAGCTACTGGATATACACAAGCTGATCCCGAAACGCGACAAGCCGAAACTGGTCACTATGACGGGCTATACACCCATGTACTGTGGTCGCGATTCAGACGGGCACCGACGCCCTACCACCTCGCAAAAGGTAAATAAGGTTTAATCAAACGCTTTACTCGACCACCAAGGTGGTCCGAAAGTAAAGAATATACAATTTTTATTTAAATAGTCGTTCAATTATATTTTCTTCAAACATCGTTTCATTAAAATATAATGATTAGAATCTATATGGTAGCGGAGGAGTGTAACTGTACGGTGAAAAAGAACTTTTTATCGTTATCTCCCACAGATGCGCGTGGAAGGGTTGCGATGGACAGAAATGGAAGCTACTTCAAAGGGGCACCGCTTGATGCTTCCGACAAAGTAAACACTTATTTTATACATCTACGTTTTATGAGAACACTTCTTTGAGATCTTCGGTTAGGTTTACTTGAACGTGGTTACAAAATTTGGCTGTAAATGGGATGCGGTTATTATATAGCTATTAATGCTTTCTACAGACTGTGTTTGATTTTAAAAGTCCGAACTATTTTTTAGGTTTTTTTATTTCTTCGTTTTTTACATTGGCTCTACAAATTGTCTATAGTGCATCTGATGAAGTACAGTGTGGTCAAAAATGACAGTGAGTATCAAATAACCAAAATTCATTGAATGTCTCCGTCGTCATAACTCATATGGCCTACATATAGCACGACTAAGTTACTGCAAGAATTCAAGCTGAGCCCGAATCGCGCCAGACCAAAGTGAGTCACTATGACGGTTATTATACTTGTGTACTGTGGTCATGACTCTGTCCGGGCAATCGCCCTACTACGTTAACCTCTCATCTCTTTTTGCCTTTACAATTTCATAGATAGTTTTTCATAAGAATTTGCTTTATTAGTTGTTTTAATAATATTTTTTTGATACCAAAATCTAAAATCTAATAAAGTTAAATAGTACCAATAAAATGATACAAATGTTTTAAAAGGAAAGGCAAGAGATTATTGAAAAATGAGGCGTCTAGTTTCAAAACCCGCTATAACATATGTTTTTTAAATCCCAATCTTTGATTTACAATCACATTTTTATAAGGTATTTAAATTATTATTCTAGAGTAAAAAAGCAAAAAAGAAAAAATCATATATCATATTTGCTTTGATAAAAACATTTCAAATTAATATTAGAACTATTAAGTAATTTTGTACGAAAAATCGTTTTAGCGGGTTTTGAAACTAGACGCCTCAAATATCAAATGCAAGTTACTAAATTATTTTATTTTAGATACTGATATAAAAATAATAAAGTCATCACATATTATATAATTAATGTTAACTGAACAATTAATATGATTATATTTTTATTACTCAGAATAATTAACCTTAATATTCTGCAAATGTTCCATGAAAAGTACCAAAAAAGAAGCGTTTTATTGAAACTGGGTTGATGTTCATGGCTTTTTAATAGACCTGATGCGACCATTAAACGGTTTATCGAATGCATTTTTTGTGCTAATCGACTACCTATAAAAGTTCCCTCATATTCTCATCCATTGTTGGATATGGACACTTCAGGTTTTTATGACGCTGCGAGTGCTATAAGAACTGTCCGGTTTATTTAGCCATTGTTGGTGGACCATTTATCTCCTTAATTTATGGCGCAGTGAAGCGAGCAGTAGACATATTTGAGTCGTCAACAGCTTATGGCGTTCTGCTTATTGTGATGACGAGGATACCTTTTTTGGTAACACCTGAGAACAAGTTAACTTTAAATAAGAATATAGCAAATATGAAACAGTACCTAAATTGAACATTTTTTGAGTATTGTTTACACAGTCAAAACTTTATAGCGACATCGTTTAAAATAACATATCGGTTCTATTGACACAGAACAAAATCGCGGCAAAAAAAAAATGTTTTTTTTTCACATCACAAAAACATCACCGGTTGTTACGATGAAATATGAGAAGTCCCTTCGATGTCGTTATAAAAGATTTTGACTGTATTTTAAAAGCTAAATATTATATGATAAAATATGAAATTAAATTTTAACATACCTCTGACTTAATTATATATCTATTTGTTACCAATTCCTTAAAGCCATTCCAATGAGCTCAAACGCGATAGTTTACTATAGCATATATGCTAGCGCAGAATTGAGTATTATGTTGCTTTTTGATGATGCAGCAGTATATCCTGGATACTATGTTATAGTAATATAAGCCAAATTATATGATACTACATTTCGAATAGATTAAGGCAGTAATAGTGGATTACGTTCATTCAATAATAAGAGCTGTTCTAGCTGCTGACCAGATTTTCCTCAGTCACTCTAAACTTTAGCTCTAACACTTTTATAACCAAAAGAAAACAAATTAATCCTAAATCATCTATTCAGAAGCTACGATGTTACAGACAAACATACAAATACGCAGGTGAACAGAGATACATACACACACACTAACGTATTAAACGTATTACGTACGTAGCCGTGGTGGCTGCCGGCAGAATAGAATAGCACCCCCCTCTTCTTGCTGAGGTGTCGTAAAAGGCGACTAAGGTATCTCTTTAACACCGCAATTCAACCAGGTGTTCAGAGAAGGAAAACTCGACCAAACCTGCATCCCGCTCCCTCCCGATCGTACTGGTTCTCCTTTCCATCGGGCCTGAGGGAGCTCGGACGAGAGAGTGCTTTCCTGGCAGTGCGTCCAGTTATGCACTTAAATATCTCCTGCGCAATTGACTGTTTCCGAAAACTGGACCTCGAATTTCTTAACCGGTGTTGAAACAGTCGCCGTGGCCGAAACCGGCTAGGACATCATCATCATCAAACGTATACATCTTTTTGCGTCAAAATTTATAAATGACATTCATTTGAATAGACGAATTTGATTAAAAACCTATGATCGTAAAAAAGGAAATATCCATAATACACGAAAGGGAGCCGGAGAGAATAAATAGACTATTGATTCATTCTTTTTTTATATACTAGCAAGAGTATATCTCGTTACTAGCAAGGATAGTTATGAAGTTTGATAGGTAATTAATTAATTCAATGACATAAAGCGGTTGTAGTATAATGTAAGCTTGGTTTTGAGCTATCATTAAAATTCCAAATCCTGCTTGTGACAGTAGAATTGCCGATCATTAATTATGTGTAACCAGACCGAAAGAAAAGTAAAATGAATCCCAAAATGTTGCACTGCTGAGCAAAAGCCTCCTTCTGAGAATTTATTTTGTGATCGTTTCGCGCATTTACTACTGGCCTCCTCGATTCGTCATACTATGCCATTACCATTGTTTGTGCCTTGTAACGCGGCTTTAGTGATTTTCTATGGTCGAACAGTTGCACTCGTGGTATGGGGCAATAAAAGCATTTATCAGGAGTTAAAACGAGTAGGTGTTAACTGGTGAGATAGAGACCACCAGGCTTTGCCCGCTACTGTTTCTTAACAATTATACCGGATACGCCTGCGGTGATATACAAATTATCTTATTGAGAACAGAATTACGGGGGTCCGAGACAGAGCTTATTAAAAGGAATAAATATTTTTGTAAAGGCCGCTACAATTACTTAAGCAGCGATACCTGAGTAATGTAACCTACTTTTAGATATACGTCATTACAAATCATTAGTAGTAACTAATGATTCTTTATCTCCTCATGCGGTTAAGAAATATGTCATAACTCATATGACATCTAATAAACCATGATATGTATTTATTGTGGGCTTAAAGAGTAATTTATGTATTATAATTAATTGTGAAACATAATCAGTCTACTATATTGAGAACAATAAATCTATAGTAAGCGAATACGACCATTTGATATGCGTGCAATTAAAGGTTACGATTTTTTTTATTGTTTTTTTTTTTAATTCTATAATTTGGTTAGGGCTTTAATCACACATGTGATTACGCCAGCCCTGTTTAGCTAAAAGAAGTTCACTAAAATAAAGATACATAAATAATAACACTACACTAAATTATTCTGCTAAAATTTTTAACAGCAACATGAACAGGGATCTAGCCGCATCACACGTGGGTGCAGCGAGTATTCCATTGAACATGCCAACGTCGAAGGGATTTATACGATGCTTACTCATCATGTCCGCTCTCATAGTCTCGCTCCGGTCACACTCGACCAGAAGATGAAAGTTTTTTTTTTTTTATTGATAATGAAAGTAAAAGATAACAGCACCGAGTATATTATTGTCATTTCCCGTTGCACTAATTTCAGGAAAATATAAGTATGTATGATTAAAACTTAATATTAACCTCACAACCGTAAATCCTACACTAAGCGGGCGTCTTGCACTAACAAACTTTTATAAAATATTCTTATTGTCATGCTTTGAAATATTACCTATGTAGTTTTAGCAATTACTAAATGTTAATCATTGTTGAGATCAAATTACACCTCTTCAATTAAATTGAATTTTATACAAGCCTAAATTTGTTTTGTTAGTGCAAGTCGCTGTAAGTAACGATTTAAATTACTTCTGCGCATTAAATTTGAAGATATATACATAAATTCGATTTGAATGTGTAAAAAAAGTAAACTTATAGAAAAAAGCTGTCAACTCTGTAAGCATAAGGCTTCTCAAATAAATCTTTTGCCTTTTCGCCTCATTTAATCCCAATATAGTTGCTATTGAAATATTATCAATCGAAATAGTTTACCCGTACGATCAATTAAACGAGTTTTCCGTTGACAGACTTATATTTTGCAAACATACAAACATCAAATGAATCAATAGTTATAAAGAGCTCATCAAAGCAATCATGTAAATTAATTAATTCCATTAAACCACATTCGTGGTGTCCCACTAGTGCAGTAAAATAAACAACGCCATGAACGCTGGACGGTTCACCTAGTTTCGGCGTGTGCCGTCGCGCAGGCGAAGCCAATAAAACCGCGCATTAAACGTAACACAAATCTTAAGGTAATTACACCAGTTACGGTTGTATAAGTTTTAATTAATCGCTGAATTACACATACAGTTTTATGTATTGCTCCGCTATCGGCTGACTTGCCGTGTATTGGGTTACGAACGCGTTTCTTTTATTATTTTTACCGCGTTTTCATTAAGTGAATCATCTTTTACTAGTCATCTTTCTTCCTTGATTCAAGCTTTCTTATCCTTTTTTTGCTGTACAAATCTTTGGATACATTTTCAATTTAGTTTCCGATGAGACTAGATAGCTTCGAATCTTGAAATGTTTCGAGGCGAGGCAAAATCTATTGTCTGTTGGCCACCCCCACATCAGTACTTTTACCTTTGTATCTCAATCGTATAGATTAATCCAATGAGAAAATGTTTATGGTACAATTTTTAGAGATTTTGGGCTCTGCAACTTTGCAAAATTATTGCATAGAAAACAAAATATTCACGAAAAACGACCTCAGGCCTTGCAGAATTCAAGATTTGGTAACAATATTGTGATATCATTACGCCCCAGAAACGGAGCTGACTTTAGAATTTTAATATAGGTTGGAACTATGTAGGTGCAATGCGATGATTAATAAGAAACATTTCGAAACATGATATAAAATATTAATAAATATATTTTACCAATCAATATTATACAGTATATTAATGCATGAAGAAATACCAATTATGTATAATTTTCATAAAAATGTTATCGATTGTAATTCACGGAAATCCGCTAAATAATTATTTTAACTATTTAATCGTATGTAATAAGCAAAATTAAGTTTTTGCTAACTTAATATGTAGATATGATCATTTGGATTGTATGACATATGGAAGCATTCAATTATTGAGCATAGAGTACATTTGTTGTTGGACAAGGCGTTTAAAAGACATTGAATATGTTGTCAAATGTAAAATGCGAAAGTTAAAAAGTGTTGTCACTAATAAGCCAAATTATAATAAAAAAAACAATAACTAATTTTTGGAAAACCAGGTATTACATAAAAAAAGCTAATGTATTATTTGTTTTTAACAAAATAACATAATATATAAAAATAGATAAGACATGGTTTTAAATTAATTGATATATTTCTCATTATCAAAATAAATCGTGAAAGTAGCAAATGATTGACTAAAACTACGACATTGTCCCATTATGAATTTTAATAGGACTATATTTACAAATAACTATAATATTAACAACAGAGGGGGAGATTTATGGGGAAGTGGAGGGAAGATAAAGTGGTAGTAGGTTTAGCTAATAGTTAACACGACATTAACTGACAATTAGGCGGTATGAAGTTCGCCGGTTCAACTAGTTCTCAAATAAAAATAAACAAATATCAGACTTTTTGTGTAATTAGATTTAAAAGTAAATGATTGGAACCATGTTTCAGTCTCCATCCGGAAGCGCAGGTTGCATTCCGTCTAGCTTCCCGATTGTCAGCACATGCCGGTTTCCTTACGCAACCGATATCTCTATAGATAATGTAAGAATTTTGATGTTTCTGCTGTTAATGAGCTTCGAACATGCGGCTTCGCTATCATCTTTAGTGGATACTAAATGATTTCGAAGTATCAACACGTGGAACCTGTTGGTTCTACATTTTTGTTCGTAACATTTATGTTTTATGTTGTAATTATTTATACAATGAATTTTTAGTACCAACTTTGAAAATCACGATCTTTGTAAGAGGCAGTTTGCTAACAACATAGTATATGTACATAAACGCAAGCTCGATTTAGTGATCTCTTTAAACTTGTTAATGGTCTTCTCAAAGCTGCAAATATTTTATTATCTGTAACGTTTTTTGCTAATATTAGATCACCCAGGGCATCTAAATTTAATTCGTTCAAAATACCAAATTACTCAACGAATTTAGGTCACAATATACCATACCATACCCATATACTGAAAGATAAAGCTGTATAATTCATGTCGAGATCCTGTAATCTCGATATTTTCAACGTTGACACTTTGAAACTTAAAATAAAGAGGATTATAGAATTGGTTGTTATTTGTTTTTCTTTTTGCAATTTGATTTTGTGTATTTTTTTGTTACTGTACATGTCCACGTGTCTACACTTTTAAATGTAATCGAATTTATAATGTATGTCTATGTTTCATATTTATGTATGCGTTATTGTAGACTATATATATCTACTAATAAAAAATAGATAATTAAAGTATTCCGTAGAATAGTTTATTGCCGCGGCATAGATAAAAAGAACATTTTAAGCTTTTTCACCTACCAATAAATTGATGTTGCAATAAATAGAAAACATCGCGAATATAGAAAAAATCCGCGCATGCCATCTAATAGAAATGTCATGTGTAAGTAAGTGCCTAAGAACGGCTGCTAGCTGCGGTGCTAGTCACGTTGGGCACGGCATATAAACGCGAAGTGGATACAACTATTAATATATCTTTGTTCATCCTGAAAGTAATATAGCATAACCATACGTTATATTGTTTTGTATTAAGAGCAAAGAAAAAAATCGTCTTCTATAAAATTTACCATGGTAAATTTCGCCTATATTTTATTTGTATATTGTTTATTTTATTTACTAGTGCTTATGCGATGAGTCGACGTATTGTTAGCTTCAGTTAAATCACTACTATGTCCTAAGACAGTAAAGTTATTAAAAATAATTCGTGTACAATTGATTCTTATCCAATAAAAGCTTAGAGTCACGAATACAGCACCATTACCATAGAATTAAGAGTTCACCTGGACCTCATAAAGAGAATGTTAAGATTAAATTCTACATTCTCATAGAATTTTGTTAAAGCGATGCAAATCACAGTTGAAACCATTGTACGGTCGTGACTCGTGACGTTCAGTTATTATAATATTCAAATTTTATAATATTTAACTTTTCTCCGTGACCACGGGATATGTGGGTGTAGCCTTTATTTAAACTCTGTACGGTTGCACGCGTCAGTGTTAACTTTTACTACCAGTGTCTTTTTTGAGGCTGCGACCATAGTAAAAATGTACTTAGTACCGCAATTTTGTACAAAAAAGAAAACTAACTAGGAAATGAACGAACTACTTTGTTTATAGATAACAATATTTATTAATCAATGATATATTTGAATACTGCATCTAGGAATCAATTTATTTGAAATAGTGTGTAAAAAAAAAATTGAAAAATCTAAAAATTCTGTATTAAAACCATTACAAAAGGAGTAGATTTAGGGCGGCTTGCACTAACAAATTAAATCTAGTTTAGAGTTATATAAAATGCTATTTAGCGCTGATCTGTACTTATTGTCTTGCACTAAATCAAAATCTAGTTATAACAACTCTTAAACTGAAATCATCATTATGATGGAATCAAACCAATTCAATTAATAAGTGTTTTATACAAGCTTAAATTAGATTAATTCGTTAGTGCAAGCCGCCCTTAGTCACTACATGCTCACTAGTGAAGGAAAAATTAAGTGTACTATAGTATTGGGAGAACGTTGATTAGCTTCGCTACTAGTCACTTTGGGCACGACTTATAAGCGCAAAATGGTTACAATAACTAATGTTTCTCAACTCACTCCAAAAGGGATATAGCGTGATGATATATTGTTAGTATTACAAAAGTAATACATAAATAAGAACTCTCTCTTGCGCTAGTGAATACTATTGCAGAAGACAGTCATTTTGTCTATGTATAAAACATGATTTTTCTTAAAGACAAATATAAATTCATTAACAAAAAAAAACTTGGCGTGTGAGTATTACGAAGATAATTCTAATTTTTGTGTTAGTCTATATAAATAAATTAATATGAGATATTTTGTCCCGCACACTATTTATGAATCTAGTTTGTTCACTGACTAAAAATAGACACAAGACAGGAGATTATTTGTAATAAATATTTTGCAAATTAAATTGCGAAATCGTTTGCCAAGGTAAAAACTTGACGAAATGTAAATGTAACAAAAAAGTGACCGCAATAAAAACACTATAAATCTCTACATTATTACATAGCTTAAACTTAATTGAATACAGTAATATAGCGATAATTACAAAAGTCAATATCGCAAATGGTCATATTTTACGAATGTTGTGACAAGCCGCTTGCAAAAGTTGACACATTAAAATCCACAATTTTACATAAATCTAAAAGCTAAGTAGCGAAAAGGCTTTATTCAGATATTACTTGATTTACTATTACTTCTTTATCTAGTAGAGCTTCTCGGCACCATTGAGCCGCAATTCATTTATTCCTAATGTAAATGTTATAGAAAATATATGTAAATTGACGTTATTACATTACAACTGATAGCAATACATTCATACATAAATATAAACGGGTATAGTTATGTATATTTACGTGTTTAATACGAGTGAATAGGCTCTATTGTGATTCCGAATTGAAGAAAATACTGTAACGTGTGCCCTTTGAGAGCATATAGGTACTTTGTCACGGTATGTCAAGATTTTATTGCCCGCAGGTACATAGAATGGACTTTCCATTTTGTAAATTAATAATAATAATACTTATGGACAATAACACGATAGTCGATAGTCGTTGGCGTTTTTTAGACTGTACCATGCTTACCATCAGGTATGGTGCAGTCACTGAGTCGAGTCAGAATTAAAAAAAAAACACATATTGACCTAACCCTAAACTAAGTTTGCGCTTGTACTTTGGATACTAGACTAAGACGTACGTATTTAAATACATACACATCAGAAAATTTTGGTTGTACCTACGACCTTCAGCGTCGCAGTAGCTTCAACTAACTGCGCTATCAGGTCGTCAAATCACTTCATATTATCGAACAAAGTTCCCAATCGCATCTGTTTGACTGTTCGCAATAAACACTAAAACTATTTAACAGATTTTCATGCAGTTTTCTTTAGTAGATAGAATAATTTATGAGGAAAGTTTTGTTGTATAATTTGTTAAGATTTTGTGTAAATTGGTTGAAATATGATGATAATTGATGACAATGTCGGAAAAAATCAAATAGTAGTAGGGAGCTTTTAACGAAAACACTGCAATCCCTTTGAGATATAAAAAAAACATTATATGATCGAATTATGACTCTTTTATAGGTCCAGGAGGAGGGAGAAGGGGAAGGAAGAGATGGGAGGGAAAGCTGGATAGGAGAAGTAGATTAATATAACATTCATGGACTTAAAATGTTCAACCGGGTCATTTAGTTTTATATAAATATCTTAGTACTAAATCAAACGATAATCTGTTTTACTTATTAACAATAAAATATATTTTATTATTATATATTCTTCTATTTAAATATTTATTTAAATTATAACTCGTCTTTTAATAAGTCGGAGAGTTTAAAATAAATATGCATAAATAGACGTGCTTTGATATACTAGTATAATCTCTAAGTTACGTCACTTATTTCGAAAACGAAATATACATAATACTGTAAAGAATTTTGGATACGTTTATTTTTGTAATTCAAATTTCCTCTAATTGTTTTTTTAATATCAGATTTTCAATAAAGTAGTATTAAAGTGCGACGTTAAACACCTGCTGCATTCCATTTTAAGATTTCAACAGGTTTGTTCGTGTTAGTGGAAGGAAAGAGATGTCACGGATGCAATCTGAGAGATTAATCGAACAAGATTTTAGAAAAGGTGCAGCCTTTGATGATTTGCATGTTAGCGATAAGTTAAAAATGTGTTTTAAAAATGAACCGTGAATACTCGATTGAGCAAGCGGCTGAGTGATAGGTTTCTACTCTAAGGTCCATGAATTTGATTCTAACATACAAAAGTGTGTGGTTTGTGAATTTGGTAATTCTGGACAACTTAAAAAAGGAGAATGCATGGTTATTGGGCATTGATCCATTCAATTATGGACTTGTAAAAAGTATTGCAGAAGTATCTAGAATTATTAAGAAAATTTTTAAATATTAACACGCCCAAAACCTTATAGGTAAATAAAACGTGTCTATAATACTTTTATTTTAATGTGTTTCAGCTTACTACGGTTTAGAATTGCCGTTGTTAATTTTGCTCAACATTTTCTAAAGCGTTTAGGACCTTTTTAGCAAGAACGCAATAGTGAATCTTTCGCAGTGCCCAATTGTTATGTGCAAAACAATTGTTATATGTGCAGTTATGGTTCAGATCCAACAGATAAGTGATTTTGCCCTAATTTACATAACTTGACAAAACGTCCTGCGGCCAAATTTCTGTATATTATACGGCAAGCTCGCGTCGCTTCCAGCTATGGATATTCCTCTCCTAGCCTAAGTGTATAACGTTGTTAATGAACCACAACGTCTTGTCTATGTCGAGCTACTGAGAATTTCTACATAGGTTTAGCCATGTTCCTTGTACGTCCACTTGTTGTCTTCTATTTCTGGATGTCTATTTCTGAACACACCTAATTAAATATTCCTTAAAATAAATGGCAAAATTATTTTAACTTCATGGCATATTTGCCACGCTAGAAGTATCACGCTTGTAAAGAATAGAGGTTACAGTAAAACAAGAAATTATGCTTTTTTAGTTAACCAAGAAACAAGAAATCATAATGTTGATTTTTATTTTGCACTTTTGAATAAATTCAAGTGTGTTTTTATAGTATATTTTATATTTATTATCACTCTATATAGAGTAATGGAAATAGAACAAAATAAAAGTGGTATAGAATAGTATAAAAATCTCGTGTCACGGTGTTTGTGTTCCCACTCCTTCAAAACGGCTTCACCGATTTTTATGAAATGTTTTATGTATATAGATAGATAATATATAGATAGGCATGAGAATAGGTTCTAATGTACATTTCACACCGCTAGGTAATTGTAGTGTTCCTATCCAGAATTATTTTTCCAATTTTTTTTTTATGAGTTAATCATAAAAAAATCACGGTCTTAGTACTTTTGTGTGAACAATATCCAAATAATTTAACCATCGTACGTATTTTAAAAAGAACAAAATTATTTATATTGTTGAATGACAGATGACGCCATGTTTCTTTCTGTCATCGTTTCCATCCCCATACACTTACAATACATTCGTTACTTTTTATTTAACAACCAAAATATTCACCAAAACTAATTTATATGGCAGAACAACGTTTGCTCGGTCAGCTATTAGCTATATGTGTTTATTAATTAGAACGATAAACAATGCGTAACGCAATCAATGAGCTGATAAATATTTTTA
The DNA here is from genome assembly GCA_036320925.1 of Automeris io. Taxonomy (NCBI): domain Eukaryota; kingdom Metazoa; phylum Arthropoda; class Insecta; order Lepidoptera; family Saturniidae; genus Automeris; species Automeris io. The sequence continues at coordinate 2,099,735 of JAUDJH010000025.1, read as the reverse complement.
AGACACCGTATATTGTTTTTTTTAAGAACCTTTTGTTTCCCCCACGAGCTTTATCTTCCTTCAAAATAGGTGTTAAATTCACACCATAATCTAAAATCCCTATACAACTTTCCTACATAATTAAACACGTAATTAATAATGATTGGAAATAAATAAAGCACTATATACCCCTGTAAACAAAACTGCTGTGTAGAAACTAACTTACAAGTAAATTTAGTATGTAATAATGTTTAATATAGAGAATATTACCAAAGGTCATACAAGATAAACAACAAGATACCAAACGGGCATATTAGGTTAACGTAAGCAACCCGGTTACCAAACAATACAGATAATATAACTATTGTAATCAAATAATAGCCTACGGCAATGTTGTAAATGTTGGATTATAGTAAACAAGTGTTTACAAGTATTTAATTATAATATTATAGTCTATAAACAATGTTATCAGGTTAACATGATACAGTGATTTGTTTATACAAATCTAGAAAATATGGACTGTAATATTGATTAAAGCTCCTTGAGTTTTATGCTTCCTTGTTTGTTATTTTTTTAGGTTTAACAAGCTATAGATTTTTTTTTTGGTATCCCGGGGGTAAAATTCTACATAGGACCATCAGGGACGCTGTGAGGGCAGCGACCAAGCCCCCGACGACTAAAAACCCCCGGGGTGTCCCTCTGATTGCTCCACCCGGGCCTGGGAAGCCAAATTCGTCCAGACGCCCAGGCAACAAAAGGCCTTGTTGAAGCTATCCCTCTGGGGGAGGGGTGGGAATAAAAATCCACCTCTCCAAAACCTCTCTCTCAGGCGGCGCGCCGGACACCGTGCACCGCCTCCCTCTCATCCGGGAACAAGCTTTAGATGGATTAACGCCTAACAAGAGAATATTTTTTCGGTCTCCATCAGTGACATACATATGGTATTTAGACAGGATGGGCATAATTCCCATAATTATTTTAATATTATATTATATTATGATAGTAAATGTTATATTGCTTTCATAGGAAAGGTAGAATAGGTAAAGGCGTGAATATAGAATAGATATGAATATAAATGGCTCCTTTTTTTGTTTAATTTTAAGTAATTTATTTCAGACTTATTTATCATAAGGGCATGCAATGCTTCATGCATCTATGGAATGAACGCTGCTGGTCTCCACTATCCTTTCTCTTTATTTCTTTCTTTCTTCTTACTGTAACAAAAGGTCTTTCTGTAAATAGTTTTAATCTCTACATTCACATCGATTTCTTAGGATATATAAGAACCAAAATATATATGAATACACGCTCACTTGATAATTTATAAGTAGAACAAAAGAGTTCAATTTCCTTACCTTAAGCTTTGACTCACTTTAATTCCTGATTCTGAATAAAATCTAGTTTTATTGTCGTCGTTGTAAAATTGAGTATAAATGACAATGCTCTGGCTGTGAATTTATCGTCGTTTAGAATAAAATCCATCGAAGTCTAACATATTTGAATTCTTCTCCTATTTCAATTAGGTTTAAACATTTTTACGTAACTTAAATTCGTTTTCTAATTTTAATATTTACTATATATTTCTGATTCTTTTCTCAAACTGTGAATTAAAATGTTTCTTAGGAGCGCAAAATTAAATAATAAATTAATATGTAATTATCTTATTCTGTGGCGAGATTTCATTTTTTTCGCTGACATTCAAATTAGACCTTTACACGTGCTCTTCTTATGAAGTCCTTATCATTACAAAATACTCGGGAATATTGTTTGCAAACAGTTCTGAGAATGAAGACACTTCGGTTAACACACAAATGTTTACTATAGTTTATTTTAAGTACACATATTTGTCTTACTTATACACACAGCTTTATGTAATTTATAATTTTGTATTGGCCGTTGAGAAATAAGTTTTTTTTTATACTAGCTTGGCAAAGTATGTAGGTACACTATAACGGATATTACGCAGAGCGCAGTTCAAAATCTACTGCAATTATAAAGAAAAAGGAGACTTTTTTTACACTGACACGGCACAGTGACTACACCAGACCTGATGGTAAGCATGGTGCAGTCCAAAAAAACGCCAACGACTATCGAGAGGCAAGAAAAAACCCATCGGTAGTCGCAGCGATCATGCCGGCCCGCACAAATATCTCTTCACGTTACGCTTAAAGGATCCCATATCATAGGATGGACTAGACTGCGTTGTTTGTCGCCATAAACATGCCGGCTTGCACATTAGTGTCTAATACTTACAAAAACTCAGAATATATATTAGAATTACTGGTAGATTTCAAAAGGACAATTGCAGAGAAAAATTAAAGAAATATATTTGTTTATGTCCAGTCTCAAAAAAAAGTGTATTTCTTATATTTGTCTGTTATTAAATAAAGAGCTTAAATACGCAATCAGATAACGTTATAACAACTAAACAAAGAAATATAAAGAATTTAGTTGCAAAAGTGTATATAATAATACCTTAAAATTTATTATTCGAGGATTGAAAAGATCGTGTTTATAAAACACTAGTTGTCCCGCCATACCTTGTTCTGCCCTATTTCTCTAAAACAAAGTCACATTGTTTATTTTAATGTTAATAGCTTCCCCGTCAGATTTCATTCTGCCAAAACCCATTGGCCTGTCGGCTGTTTTTTAAAAATTGTTTGAAGGAACCTGGCCTTAATGCTATATGTATAAAAATTGACAAATATTGACATTAATATTTATACGTCACTCAATAATTGTTTTGCCTTCCCGGAACCCGTCGACTAACATTTAAACTTTATGGTATGGTGTTAAAGTTCAAATTGACTTTTAAATATTATTACGAATTTTTTTGTATGAGAATATAGAAAAGTGGTGTTTTTAGACTTTATCAGACAATTTTTTAATTTTCCTCTCCGTAACAACCTTCCCCAAACTTCAACCAACACAACAAAAAAGAAATCAGCCAAATCGGTTCAGCCGTTCTCGAGTTTCGCGCTTATACACATTTAACGATTCATTTTTTATATTATAGAGATGACAACTACTTAAAATGTATGCATATAGACAAATTGATCAAGTAATACATAATAAAAACACCAATGAACTGAGAATATTACGTAAGCGACACGCGTTGTTGTAACAATTTAACTAGGGCACACTTAGAAATGAACAAATCAATTTTGGGTGAGTGAATTATTGGCCACCCGTATGCCATGCAGATGCCTATCCTGTTAATAAAACTCACTCCCCGTCACGCATTGCATTGTCTCTGGGCTAGATAAAGCAATTTATTTAATTAATACAACCCGCAATGCCGACGTGGTGGCACAGAGTGAGATAAACGGCCTTGTTATTAAGACATTAAATACTTTAAGTTATGTGACATTGTTAGGAAAGGGTGTTATTTTACAATGTAAAGTGTATAGAGTCCATCAATACATGTTACTTAAATTTAAAAGAAGAGTGAATAGGCATTTGTTAGGCGGACGCGGTTCATCATTGGACTCATCTTCACCTTCCACCAGGTGTGATTGAGGTCAAGCGTTCGCCTATAAGTAATAAAAAAAAAATATTACTAGTTTGGCTCATGACATGTAGGGTGTAGGTATGCCACCACGTCCCTAAACCTTTCTCTAAAATAAAGAATGTTATTTGAAATTAGATCGTCATAAATATATGTTTATTATAATATGGTTGATTTAAGCTAATCATATTAATAGCATTCTGGTTTAATTTCCTTTCAAAAAGTATTTGTATTTATTCTGTATTGTCAGAACTCTAAAAATTTGTCTCTTCTTCAGTTATACTGCCGAGATACATAAATTAATTGAAATGAAGAGTTAAAATAAAAATAATTCTTGTAACTGAGGAGTAGTCTCGCAGGAAAACTATAGGTATATAGGTTATTTATAAAAATATAATAAAAAAAGGCATTTTGACTTTTTTGTATACACAGATTTGTGTGCACCGACTCCTTAATTTATTCAAACAAAGAAAAGAGCTATTTTCTAATCATCATACTTTTGTGCAAACACTGAACCATAAAAACTATGTTAATTATCATCTTCCATAAAGCATTCGAATAACCTTACCCACTAATCACCGGGTACGCAACCATCTGTCTTAAAAGACGCGCGTAAATAACCTTTCCGTTAATACAACATTTTCGATCTAAAATATAAAACACATTGTACACACAACATGGAACGACACATAGCTTTTTAGTATTTGCGTTTATGCATTTTTATAAAGGAACTGCAAATTGACTCCACAACATTATAACAGTAAGTACAAAGTAGTAACAAAATAATAGCCACTGCCAATGTCATACCGGTCAAATATGAATATGGGAGTTGAAGCTGCTCGCGTCCGTAGGCTTTACCCGAGTTTCCCTACACGTCACTCCTGTGTGGTGCTAAACGAGCAGCAGCGAGGTGGTAGGGTGCCCGTCTGGATCGCGACCACAGTACATGGGTGTAAAGCCCGTCATAGTGACCAGTTTCAGCTTGTCGCGTTTCGGGATCAGCTTGTGTATATCCAGTAGCTCATATACCTAGAGACCTTCAGTCGTGGTATATGTGGGCTGACATGCCGATGTAGACTATCAATAGATTTTCATCCTTTGATAGTCGCTTTCGTTTTTGGACTACACTGTACTTACCATCAGGTACTCTGTAGTCACAATGTCGAGCCAGTGAAAAAAAAAACATCATTTCAGCTCACATCAGTCCACTGTTGAAGGTCAGCTTCTCCTGAAGCACGCCACTAATCTCTGTCTTAGGCTGCTCACATTAACTTCCAGCTGCCTTTCGCAAGTCGAAGGACCATATCACGGATGGACTTGTCTGATGACATGCGGACATGCTGCGATAAAGTTATCTAGATAATAGATCATGTTAATAATCTTTTAAACATATTTTATAAATTATATATGTTGTGTATGTACTGGCTTAATTATTCTATACATGTTTTGGAGTATTATTAACATATTTATATACGCCTGTATGGCGTAAGGGTCGATTTACATCAGATGAACACAGAGCTAGAACAAGAGCATTCTTTCTTGATCTTTTAGTGTAAACGAAATATCGTTCTTAGCGTTTACACCAAACGATCAAAAATTATAAGATGACCCGTATAGAGCTTCACAGTAAAAGCACGTTTTCTTTATGCAGTCAGCAATGCTTTTTGTAATATTAACCTCATATCCGTGGAGTCCCATTACACGACTTTTCACAGAGATAGGTTTCAGTACAAATTTTTGAACCCTAGTTTAAGAAAAACTTGGTTGTCTCTAAATCTAATTGGAATTCTGTAAACTCCAATTAGTTTTGTCAACATATTTCTTTATGTAATTTCTTACGCTACACTTGACTTTGAATTGCATTGCAACTGTTCTGTGAGAATTTATATGAGTTACTAAGTTAATATGAGAGCTTTTTACCGTGCCCTGGAATGGGACGCGTCATTGACAAATGGTTATATTGATTATTGTCAAAATCAATATCTAACAATTCTTTACAGTTATATGTTTTTAGTGTTCTTGACTGGTAGTAATCGATAGTAGTCGGAATAATGATTGCAATTCGTATATTTCTTTCTACTTTAAACTCTTTAATATACACAGCTTTACGGAGTGTGTGTTAAATTTACCTAAAGAATGTCATGGTCAAAAACCACCTGAGTCGATAATTACAGGTTAGCAGTTAAACAAATAAAAGATAAAAAACATAATTGGTTTTATTCACCGAATTGTTTTCTTATTTATTTTTAATTAAGCTTCGTGTCTGTTGCGAATATGACAATTTAAATACTGTTACTGTTGCCAGACAAGTTATTATAATTTCAATTAACTTAGTAGTAGTTAAATACATATATAATATTGTATTATTATGTTATAAACTATAGGAAAAACTGTTTTATCTCGGACCTACCAGTACGTTAAACAATAAATTAGTTTAAGCTCATTTTTTAATAAAATATTTGCATTAAGTACATTCTAAGTGTTATAAGCGTCCATTAATTTGGTAAGCCGATAGAAAATGATACAATGTTTCTAATTTAGATTATTCATATTTCGTTTTCTAGTCTATCGCTACTCTCTCTTGACTGACTCTAGTTAGGTCTATTTCAAACTTTTTATTTCCTGACATTTGCTTTGGCCGTGAACTTTCATAAATTATTTATTACCTTTATAAATTAATTTGGAATTACGCTGAAGTTCGTTGTGTTTTTTAAATGAGAGTATAAATAATAATTTTCATTTTATTACTAACCGAAGACTATTGTGGAGACCTCGAATTGGCAGATGTAGCGTGGACCGTCCCACGGCAAGGAACGATGACCTGCGGAAGACATTGGATGTAAAGCGTCAAAGACGGGGCTGTTAAAGTGTTTGTTAGAAGAGACCTGTTTCCAGCAGTCTTTTTTTAAGTTAACTAGGGTGGGCTCATGATAACGACTAAGCAAAAGACTTAAACCGACGTAGACCAACGAACGTAGATGTAAACATGATGCCCAAAGATTTTTCATAGAACTTATCGATAACAACATTAGACGTTGTTATATAATTGAGGATAAATCAATTTATTAGGTACCAGAAAATTCCTAAGCGCCACTTATAAAAAGTATAAATATGTGATACGAATACTAGGAAGAGCTGACGAGGCCTGTGAATCAATGGAGAGCCTTGACAACTGCGAGGATCTGATTTTAAGATTCGTCGGCGTACTGAGTTGGAACCAAGTGCGAAGAGTTTAAAGTCTGACCATCAGTGGCATAGGTCTATAATTATATTGGCAGTGCAATCAGTTTCCCACATTATGCTAGATTATATATCAGGAAAATAGGATTCGTGAATGAAAGTTGTTAATAGAGGAAGGAAAGCACTTGTCGTAGACGACACTGACTGAATGATGATGATGAAATAGGAATCAATAAACTATAAAAAATATAATAACACGATACTTTTAAGATAATGATGTCATTATCTCTTACTTTCGCCATGTCATTCTCCCACATTGATCTAAATTGGAAACCTATTACTTCAAACGGTTAACGCACAAAATATTATTAAGTTAATTGGAATTCGATTTGTCCGAAATTGAGGGTAAACGCAGTGCATCGTAGGATTTCCTATGTTCACCCCTGGATATGTGGGGCTTGAAAAATCAATGATTCCCTCCCAAACACCGATAAATCACTCATGAACGAATCGGTGCAGTTTATTGAAGTATTTGTAGAGGAATGGGTTGTTAAGGGTTATTTATTATCACAAACACAGTTAGATTACACATAATAATCGGTTTATTTATAATATTTTTTGAGTCTGGCATAATAACCTGAATGATGACAGTCTATAATTGTATTATTATTGGATATATCACTCTCTTTTAATATTATCATGACACACAATTAAATAATTTACGCCTAATCTTGACGCAGGTTATTAGAAAACTTGAGGGACGGGATCCTTGCAATCCCCCAAAAGAGAGAGCCTAGAAAATGCTGTTTGATTGCTGTCAGAGGATCTCTAACTTCCATTCAAACCTGGTTTGCAGCAACATGGAGGACACGCCGGGGGTTTTTAGCTAGTAAGAGTCCGGCTCACTGCATGCGTTATCCTCATGACACCTGAAACGATCCACGCAGCATTTTCCTCCCGTTTAACAAAAAAAAGTTAAGGTAGATATTTAAAAACTTAAGGTAGACATTTAAGAATTGAATATTATTGCATAGTTACAGGCCAGATAAAAATACGTTGTACCTACTCGAATAAAGCCGAGTATATATATTCTCATAGGTATCGCATTCTAGAATCGTAATATGAACTAACAATGTTATTTTTTTGTATATCAGCAAATATTTACTTTTGCCGACACCGAAGAAAATATAATAATGCTAAAATTGCGTATAAAGTAAAACATATTAAAAATAACTTATGTTTACACTTTTTTTTATTGCTTGTCTCGACTTTTATGGACAGACTGAATGGAATCCATTTCCAGTTAATATTTCACATATATTTCAACTTTGAGTTCATCACACTTGGTCTAATTTATTTCTATCCCACAAAGTTTTGTTTTATCATTTAGTTAAGCGCCCCATTATTGTTATCAATGTTTTCATTAATTGTCATTTTATAATCAGAATTATTGTTTCTCACAGCAATAAAACCCATTCAATGCTCAGTCACATTTCATGTGGCACTCCATTCATTTTAATTGCAGCCATTTATATAATTGCTTCATTGGAAGTTAACTTTCCCGTTGAAAGCCTGTCGATTCTAATGTGCCCAATAAAGATTATTTGTATACATTTTTCTAATTTCTCTTAACAATCGTTTAACAAGCTTCCAAAAGTTAATGAATTGTTTTTTTCTAATTTTTATGATATGATTACATAACGAGATTTTTATAACTCTTCCGCCATAGCTAATTTACTAACAAGCATCTCGTACCAACTGTTCTACTTTCCATTTATTAATAGTTTATAATTAAAATACTTTGTTTTTAAACAATGGCAAAATTAGGACTGAGAAATGGATCGTTTTCTTTTACTAAATCTGATGTTCTCAAACTAATAAACTCTTTGTCAAAAATTAAAATGCAAAGAATCGAGAATCGACGTAGAGTTGCCTGCCTCGCGGTCTTTTACCGGTTGCACGGTGGAGAGTGTTCTCAGGAACTACATTCTTTGATTCCACCAGCCCCATTCCACCACAAAACCACAAGACATCGTGTCGGATACCATCCGTATGTGGTGGATGTTCCTTATATCCGCACGAGAAGATTCGCTTCAACATTCATCATGCGAACAGCTAAGGAGTGGAATATGCTACCAGCGGCCATATTTCCGCGATCTTATGACCTGGGAGTCTTTAAAAGAAGAGTGAATAGGCATTTGTTAGGCGGACGCGGTTCATCATCGGACTCATCTTCACCTTCCACCAGGTGTGATTGAGGTCAAGCGTTCGCCTATAAGTTATAAAAAAATAAATAAATAAATAAATAAATATTGTAGCTTAGAAGTTTGGAGCTTTGGAGTTTTCTAATTTTAACAATAACCCAATTTCTTCAGTGGTCTTACAATCATAAATTAAAATGCACTCCAACAGCGAAACACCATATGTCGCCACTTAAAAGCTCTTTCAAGTATAAAATAAACAATATTTTGCTACCGTTTCATTCCGATTTCTAAAATAGAACCGACGTGAACAATAGTTTCGGACAAAACAAACCTATTGTGTCTACTTTAAAGAAAATAGATGGTTAAATAAAACAGCAGTTAAACGGTAACATTTTGGCATTTCCTTGAAGAATATACATAAATAATGAGAGTCTATTGAGCTATTGTCATTCATTTAGACCCACAGCCCGGTGTACCTAGCGAGTACTAGATGGTGAAATTTATATATATATATATATATATATATATATATATATATATATATATATATGTTGTAATTTGTTACATCGCTTTAAATAAATCAGTGGTAGTGGTGGTCATTTTTTTGGTGTTAGGGCGATTGCCCGAACTGGGTCATGACCACAGTACACAAGGGTAAATACCGTCATAGTGACTCGCTTTGGCCTGACGCGTTTCGGGATCAGCTTGTGTATATCCAGTAACTCATATACCTAGAGACCTTCAGTCGTGGTATATGTGGGCCGACATGACGACGGAGACTATCAATGGACCTTTTGAAGGTCGCTTTAGTTTTTGGACTACACTGTATTTACCGCCAGGTGCATTGTAGTCACTATGTCGAGCCAGTGTAAATAAATAAATAAAAAGTGTATATGCTAAGCCAGACAACCTTCCATATCGAAATATTTGAAGACGTAGTGTTATTTCTAATTAAGAGTATATTTGTAAAAATAGTATTACTATTAGCATCTTTGCTAAGAGCATAATATCCATAAAATCATATACAATAAATCAATCTTATCATATTGAACCATGATGGGTAGGCATTGATGGCTGCTCATCGGATCTATTGGCAATAAATGCTGGGGTTCCTCAAGAGTCAGTATTTTCAATAAAATTGCTGCACAACACCGACCTGCTAAAACTTAATATTTTTGGTTATGCAGATGATAGCATTATTACTAAAAGATACTCATCTAGACCGTGGAAGGTGACCGTTGATATCCATCAATGCGTTGGGTGGTCGATTGACTTCAAAGTTAAAACAGCCGGTAAAATGTTAAGTATACTTTTTAAGGTTTGACGATAATCGACACCATTGCAGCTTCTTATCATACATCAGACAAAGGTGCGGTCGAGTGTAAAGTATTGCTGTCAATTTTTGAGTCCGCTAAATATCTCGATAGACTGCATTTTTTTGCAATATTCGTATTGACGTTAGGTTTAACGCCTGCCTCGCAGTCTTATACCGTCTGCACCCTAAAGAGTGTGCTCGTGAGCTTTGTCCTGATTCCATCATTAAATTTTCACTACAAAACCACTGGATGCTTTGAGGAATACCATCCTCACAAGATTTTCTATATTCGTACCAAAAAGTTCGCTTCATCTATATCTCGGAAATAGCGAAGGAGTTGAATAACGCTCCCTGTGCCTGGTTTCCAACAACCTCACGGTTTTAAAGCCTTAAAAGAAGAGTGAATAGGCATTCGTTGGGCGCGTTTAATATTCGGCGTCATCTTTATCTACCACTGGGTGCGTTTGAAGTCAAGCGTAAGCCAGTAAATCATAAAAAACAAATAATACTTTTAATAAATACAGTTACAAATAATGTAGAATATGTATTTTTCGTTAAAACATGTTAATTACCTAAAGCTCGATTATATTATATATTAAACATCAGTTATTTAGAAAATGTCAAACAGATTTTAAGTATAAATATCAAATGCCCACGCCTTCAAATAAAATAAGGTGTTTTGTTATACCGTCAACTTCAAATATTTCAAACAAATATGTGGAATTAATTGTACGTATTTCACATAGTTTGTTAACTTCACACGACGTCAGGCCCACAGAAAACTTGTTTGAAACGTGACAAGACATTTTAAAAGCATATTACTAGCTAACATACGCGAATACATCTAGCAGCAATGCGTACAGAATATCAAACCATTCCATATTTAGCCGTTACTTTTGCTTTTGTGGGTAAACCAATTAGGTGTCACCGTGATTCTCGGCTAAGAAAATGTCTTTGATCGTTGTAAAATCAAAGCGGAATGCTAACAAGGACTATGACAGATTTATAGCTCTCGAACGAAGAAAACGGCTCTATATTTTTAAGATTTAGTATAAGAGCTATTTTGCCCCGAACAATGTTTTGGCGCCGCCTCATTTTGATACGTTAATTACAGTGTTTGTGATATATATAAAAAAATATAACATTATTTATTATTTATTTATTTGAAAATAGTTTTGATAGACACAGATACGTAGGAGAAGATTTTATATTTTCCTAGTACACAATTCTTCATCCACAAAATTCAGGGAGTATTCAAATGCTCAAATTTTAAAGTACATGTTATGTATGTCTTTAAATAATTTGATTTATAGTAGCTTAAAATTGCATTTTATTTCAAATTAGAAATTAACGGCCAAGTATATTTAGCATGAGGCTTGATCATACAAACAAAAAAACAAATAGTCGGAAAAATAAAAAGCTAGAGATGATTTTGACGTGTTTCGAAGCTTTTATCATCAGTTTTTATACCTCAGTTATTCAATGAATAACTGTGATCTTGCTCTAATTATAAGTATATGTAAACCAATACTTTCCTGTGGCTTCGTTTGTGTTTCCTTTTTATTGGAGAAATATAAGATAATTTTAAAGCAAAAAATAAAACCTTATCAGCCCGTAAAATATCGAAAATTATACTTTATTACTCATTCATGGAGTAGTTAATAACAAATTGGAAGTGAGTTAAATTAAATCACTTAATAAATTAGTTAGCGCCAGACCATTGTTTCTTTTAGTTGTAGCATTATACAATCTAAGTAAGAATTTAGTTTTTCGGTCCAAAAGTTGGAACTGGGCTTTGAAATATCAGTCAGGGAGAAAGTTGATACTTGTTTGCTCATATTGATTCTTTAATAAATTTTATGTAATCCATCTCACATAAAGTATTCCACTAGTATCACGACCATTCTTAACATTTCACGTTCGGCATACCAATCGGTAATAACAGGATAGTTCTCCATGATTTAGCAAGCGGTCATCGTACTGAACGCCCGATACTGTTGAACGGTGACAAACTTACCATAGTTATTGTGGTGGGATGCATCAATTTCCTCAACCATAAGAATAACAAGAAAGTTCAATTAAAATCGTGAAGGTTTGGTCGTTGAACAGTCCATTAACACTTTCTCAATTGTTTTTACGCTAGTTTAATTGTGAGCAACCATTGGGTTGATCGAGCTTTCGTTGTTTTACCAACGTAGACTAATGAAGAATATAGAATTGATATGATTCCATTGTATCAATATAATGCTTAATATTTACATCTATAAAATCTTCATCTGCGTTGGTAGATTATCGTCTTTTATATATCCTAGTAACTTTAAAAGGTTTTGCAAAGTTTTGTGTGAATTCGTTTGAGCCATACATACTTGAAACTCAATCACAATTCGAAATAGTCACCTTTATCATACATAATTCATTTATTATTTTTTATTCTTAAGCTTTATTGGTTCTGAAAATATTTGCATGATCCATATTTCTCTAAGTATTATTGAACTCTGTTACTAAAAAATCATCGGTTATGAAAACATTATACGTTTAAAAAAGATAAACAATAAGATTGATTTTGGAGCAGTTTAGAAGTGTTGTTTTTCATAACTTTTTTATAGAGGTGGACTTGAATATCGCAAATTAAGGTTACATATTACTACCACCAATCGTTAGGGAGCCATAGTTTATAAAAAATATAAATGTTGAAGTGTCAAGATCCATGCGATTCGGCCCATGGATATCTATAGAAATATACCGCATGAATACTTTTTAATGCGCCAAAGATACGACCGACTTTATTGTGGAATTCCAACAATAGATTTTTTGCGTGAGATTCAACTTGAGAGTTTATTTCTTTTGGGGAATTCACATAAATTGCATTTATATGAAGTCGTGTCTGTGAGATGACAAAGCTGAAGTCCGAGATATGGTTGACAGCTGCAATGTTTCCATGCTAGCGCGGTCCTAACTCGCCGTGAAACTCGCACGCGAACCAACAAAGCGTCCGTTATGCCCCGTTTCCACTTTGGGTTCCGAACAGTCCTGTACGAACGTACCTTTATGTGGTAAAGGTGTATTTTCACTTAACAGACATAATACTAAAGCAAGATTATTCCCCTTTTAATGCTTAATGATTTTGGTATACATTTTTATCGTTATTTACAATCAACGAATAAAAACAATAGAATCAGAGCATTATTGAACATTAATAAATGTTTCAGTTATTAATACACTGGCTCTCTATACCTTTTATTTAGTTAGTGACCACTCTTAGTATTATCTAATTTTTACACATAAAGGTAGAACGGTAAAATAATGTTTTATATCTATTTTCACAGAAATACGATTGTAGTAGGCACATAATTAGAATTTGTTCTTATCATGTAAATTCAGTGTAATGAAAATACACAAGCGAATTTGATTGTTTAACAAAATATGATAGGTTTGACTCGGCAAACAAATAGCTTTTCGTTTGTCTAATCAAGGAAAATGGCAAAACTATTTATTTTAAATGTTTCATTAGCTGAAAAAATTAATATCTATAATTTCATTAATTACGAGCGAACCGTTTAAAACGGCCTTTTGTAGAACTGTTTTGAGCGATTATGAACAGAAAAGCAAACGCTCGCTTAGATCAAAATTTTCGTTCGGCTAGCAAGTGAAAATGCGGCTTTAGATTCTAACTATTCAAGTTTCATTTACATCGTTTCTTGACAGTGAATGTTGATGAACCACACCTACCTTTAAAGTTACGAGGTCTCGATGAATGCATGCCCTTCACATCGATTATGTTTGACCTAAAAAAAGTTATAGTTTCCTTTGATTTATGTGGATACGGTACATCAGCCGTGCCCACAAGGTTTGCGGATGCGGTTACTTTTATGAAGTGACTTACCTTTCATTATTAATTTACTTTTAATAGAAGTAAGAACCTTTGACGAAATTGGTTGATTGGCAAATTTAGTAAACAGAGTTCATCCCTCAGTTAGTTCTGAAGAATCATATTCAGTATATTTCTAATCTATTCTTTAATAGCTAGAAACAGCAAGCTATTGAATCATTTCTGTGTTGTAATTGTATTAAAAAGTGCTACTGAGTTAAAGAAAAAACACTATAAAACATAGTGTGTAGACATGAGCTTACAAAAAACATTACAAATTATGTTGCTTCCCTTTTATGAACCTGTTTATGTGGATAAATAGTGAAATTGTTTTACTTATCTATAATGTATTAAACTATACGAAACAAGGCAACCTGTGTTGCAAACATAAAATTCATATCAACAGAATTATAATGCAAAAAGTTTAAATAACAAAAGTTACGATATTATGCTTAAAAGGTACAAAATTTAATTTGTTTGAAAATAACAACGCAGATAGTAGGAAAACTATATTGTTTGGATAATCGTAGCTTAACTGGCGATCGGCTTCTATACTGCACAGATAAGCTGTCCCAAAGCGAGATAATGATCACTATTCAAGCAACAGGCAATTGTCCGTAGATTTTTTGTTAAATAACCATTGTATAGAGAAATATACGATTGCGTTTGAGGTGCAATTTTGTCATTCTACCGCTCTCACAGTAATAGATACTAAGTCACAACTGTCCCACAAAAGATAGATTGCGCATTGATATACGATATCCTGATGTTTTTCTTTCGACAACATTATTCCGCTGAATTGTATGTGAACACAAAAGTTTTAGATTACTGATTAGCTGTCAATCTTCAAAGGAATAGTATTATTATTTTTTTAAATTTTTAGGGTTTCATACCTCAAAAGGTAAAAAGGAACGCTTTTAAAACCACTCCATTATCTGTTTGTTTGCCAGTCAAAAACTTTTTTCCCAAATTGCGTGAAGGTGTCTAATTGAAATTATTAAATAAATACTCAGATCTGTAGACCATTGTAGCCATGAAAAAATGAAACTTCTAAGTTAAAAGATATGGTTGTTTACGTCGAAAGAAAATCAAAATCTAGTATTCTTCCCGTTGATCTACAATCATTAAATTTGGCAAGAAGTAATGCATTATGGTACTTATATAGAAATAAATTAAAAGTCAAAAAGGTATACATAAAAAAAAATAATGCAATTATAATCTTATACCAACTAACTTGTACTGAACCCTTAGAGCACGAGTCCAACTCGCATTTTTTATAAATTCAATACTACACAATGCATTTCAACAGTTTTTGTTGCAAAGTGTGTTCACCCTTTCAGTTTAACTGCTTATCCCCTGAACTAAGGTAACTTAAAGTTAACACTAATTTCTAACAATTTTGTGGAAAATTTTCTGCATGCATGAAAACCTATTACAATTGTTGATGGTATCACCAGGTCACTATGTAGGTGGGTAAATCTTCACTTGACCATCTGACTGCGTGCATCAGTTCACATGACTGAGCAGTTAGGGGTCAGGCTTGAGTAATGAAGAAACTGACGCTATGCTTTTGTTTAAATTATTTTGTCTCCTCAAGCGTTTTCTTTAATTTTGCCCAAGACGTAACATGGAATGCTTGCATTCTATTTGTGTTCATAATGAGTTAAATCGAAAGGATAGTTATAGAACGAATTCAAGAATAAAATATTCTTCATTGCTATTCTATGCCAATTAATGTCGACCAATATAAGGTGTTTAGCACGTATGGAACATTGTAAACTCAGATCAAGAGTGAGTTACAAGAATGTGTACTTACAATGAGGTCCCAACACTTTTGCGCTAACATACCTCTGGGGCTGTGAATTTTCAAAGATATTTAATAGAGATTTGACTTTTTTATATTTGATTAGATTATTTGATATTTACCTCTATAATAGAGACTTTGTTTTACTTAAAGATTTAGACAAATTACGACAGATTTATCTACAAACACTCATATTTCTTAACTGGACCCTCTACAAATAAAACAACTGGCATTTTAAACCTGGCTTTTTGTAACACTAGGAAATAAAAACACTCTATAACTGACAAAAAATCCTAGGTCCCTTGAGATCACACTTAAATAGTTTCACTGTAATTATCGCTTTATCATGTTTTATGTGTCCACAGCCGGAGTAGAACACGCGATCCGGCTACAGGAGCGACGGCAACGGGTCAATCCACTTTGTTTTTGCACCGCCCATAAAAACGAATTACCTACGCTTCATTTATCGATCGGAATAACCGCAGCGACTAAGCTAATAGAGAAAGCATGCAATCTACTGCTTCAGTAGATAAAATCCCTCAGTAATTGCATATTAAAAATGCAACCTTTAGAAATAAAAAACCTACTGTTTTATAAAGTCTCAATATTTTAGTTCTTGTATCTATATCATATATAATTTGTTTTAATTTAGCAAATAAAATGCCCAATAGAGTGCCAGCCTTATATTAAATGAAAATCACAATTCTAAACTTTGTTCTATTGTAAATTACTGTAATTTTATTCATTGTTCTCATCGCAAAGTTTAAATCAAAATTTTTAGATCAAAACCGATTTTTTATTATAAAAGTTATGATTTTTTTTTAAATCGCTCTACTGCCTTATCTATACTAATATTATAAAGTTGAAGAGTTTGTTTGTTTGTTTGTTTGTTTGAACGCGCTAATCTCAGGAACTACCGGTTCGAATTGAAAAATTCTTTTTGAGTTGAATAGACCATTCACCGAGGAAGGCTTTAAACTATATAACATCGCGATGCAATTATTAGAAGCGAAGAAATAATGGAAAATGTGAAAAAAACGGGCAAAATTATTCATCCTTGAGGGCTTCCATTGCGTGCGCTGCAAAAACGGTTCAAGAAACCAAAAATATATGTAAGAAAGAATTATTCCTCTTGAAATGATCTAAAAAAATGTCCCGGATAGTATATGTGTATCTTCTAAGATTAACTCACTAGAGCCGTTTTTATGGTAATCAAATTTTGTCGAAATTAATGCATTATTTGTTAAGAGTTGTATCAACGTAATAATATTAATCGTTATCCAAATAAATGTGTTTTTGATTAAGAATATTTAATTGTGAAGAAAATTGTCTTTGACATCACTTAATTTCAATGAACATCTTAGAAGATATTACAAAACCTTACATAGCAAAACAACGTTTGCCGGATCAGCTAGTAAAATATATAAGCAGTAATACTCGAGGAAGCTAACACACTTTCGTCCATACACGAAGGACGTATAGTGTGTGTGTGTTCCCATAAACTACCTATCAACATTCTCTGGAAGTGGCCAACTCCACCGACCTTCACAATTTGAGGGGGCGCCGATCGTGTTTGTGCTTGTACCGCTTATCACACTTTCGCTCCCAGGCCGGCTTTCCGCGTTCAGAGAGAAACACCCAGAAGTTTTCATCAGTCGGAGTCTAACATAAACTTGGCTGTCTTATGATGAATTTTCCTTTAAGATAAAAACTGTTTTTACCCCAAAGCTATGATGACATCGAGTTCTTCAAGAGGGCAGTGAACAATGTCATTTTTGATCAACAACAAAATAACAAAACTCCCTGTGTTACGCTTGACCATACATGACGGTACTTACCATAAGATGAGCTGTCAGCTTTATTGCCAACGAAAGTAAGAAAAAAAATTGTAGCTTTAAAAAATTGAATCAGATAAATGCCTAGTGTAATAAAGCGAGAGCCTTAGTACTTTAAAGATTGCAACCCTATATATAGTATCAAATTCTGAAAAGCGACACGCAGAATCGTGTTGCTATGGCGGTTTTTCTCACACTACTGTACATAACTGAATCTTTAGCAAACATAGCACGTTTACAATGGTTAACGTGGAAACAATAGATACCCTGCGCGCACCTATTGAAAATTTTCCACTATATGAGGTTTCAGCTTCGTATTAACATGTTGGGGTCCAACAAGGACGTAGATGACCGCATTTAAATGTGCATACAAAATATCGATGCGACACAATGAGAATACCAACTGTTATACCCAACTTTATCTTTGCTTCGAAAATTAACTCTTCATTCTAAACTCGTCTTTATTCCATTGCATTTAAGGTAAAAGATGATACAAAAATATTTGCGCGATATCATAGAGAGGTTGTGGTCAAACAGTACAATCCGGACAATAATGCTGACACGTACTTGAATGCAAAACCGATTTCATGTCATGCTACTTTAACATGGACGCCTTATAGGAAGTGCGCCATGCAAATGTACCATTCTGTTCAAAGCTATCTCTATTTTCAAAGTACACGGTTTTACCTAATTAAAGCACATTCCTCGGGAAACATGCTAAAAATGTCGTCCATTACTTAAAGCCGGTGTACATGATGCATTGCGGTGGCAATGCGTCGTTGCGCCGCAAAAGTTTACAACATTGGCAGGCATACAACGCGTTTGTTACATCGTAACGTATTAAAATGTATTGTAAATGACTTTTTTTTCGTGAGTACAATAATGACCGAGAAAGGCAACAACTTCATCGGGCCAAGAAAACGAGCACTAAAAATGTTCAGCCAGCGTTTATGGGTTGGTAGGCAACGCAAGGCATCCCTGTGGGAACGGTCCTCGACATGAGTGGTCAGCCAGGAAAGGAACCTAACGGTAATCTACTAGCATTTCGGAAGCGACTACCTTGAGAAGAAATGCCGAAAAAAACGAAAAACTACGTCGGAGTGGATGAAAAGACTATCTCAACGCATGCACCTTCCACCATTTCGTTTCGCAAAGAGCAATATGTACCTATAGAGTATAGAGTAGTATGTGCACCATGGATATTTATATGTAAAACGATGGAATAGCACCGCTCTACTAGATAAAACAAACTATTTAAAAAAAATATGTTCTAGATTTTTTTGGGGCGTCTTTACTCGAGCCGGGATAAGTGTTGCACTTATGCCGTTGCCAAAAGCACCCTCGTAGATGAGATAATCTAATAATAAAGTTTTGAGATAATTGAGACGATTTATAAATAAAAAGACTAACCGGTTAGCAGCGGTAATCAAGCACTTCATAAATCACACACTGTGTATGTATTTGTATGTGTATGATGTAAAGTAAGGTGTAGGTGAGGATTTTGGATGTGTGTTACTGAATTGCAAATTATTATTAGTGACTGTGATGTGAAAAAAATCTGATGCGATGTTGAAGTTTAAAAGCGAGCTTAGTAACAAAGCTGTACACCAGATGTCGCTTGCGTTTGGATGCATTTACACATTTATTATTTTACGTTCTGGGGTTGCGCCCTTTGGTGCGATTAGTAAAATAAAATATGAAAGCTTTAATATTACGTCCCATAAGTATACAGGTAAATTTATAAAAACTTAGCAACATTTTAAAAATCTTTTATAAGAATTAGATTGCTTTTAGCATTCATTTTTGTAACACATTATAATTTAAGTAAATACCATGAAATATATATTTACTGTTATATGCCAATAAAGTTTCAAATTCTTGTGCACTTTCTTATTAATTAAAATACTTTTTCCCCTTCATAAATTATTGTACTTTTAAAGTTTCTTGTTCCTAAAAATAGTATTATACCAACTTTCGACAGAAATATAAATTATTTTCTCAATAGTTGCTATACAAAATGGGTATACAACAACGTTAGTATTTATTTATTATAATAGCTCGACCTCCATTAAGTCCGCAATTAAAGAAACAAACAAGGAACACCCTTGCGATAAAATAATTATCACTTTCATCCAAGCCGAGCCTCGAAGACCATTACATTAGCGGATCCTTTCAAAGAGCCGACCGACTTTTAAAAAAGCAATCTAAAACCAACGTTCAAAAATGACGTAGACAAAATTGCTGAAAGGTCCTGCGTAAGGAATACATATAAAGCATAGAAGCAATATGACGTTAGCTTTTTTCTGTGACTTAGAGAAAATTATATTCTGCTATCTTGTTAGCTTAAGGGACTAGAATAGTAACGAAGTCTTACCAGTTAAAAGCTTCGGGTTTTACCATTTTTGGCCAAGATTCCAAAGTTGATGTTTAGTCGAAATTTTATTTACCGAACGTTAGAAATTTTTCCAACTTTTATTGATAAGCCTCAGTAGTATAAAAATATGTTCCCACTATATAATAAATGTCATTTAATGAAAAAGGGTAAATATAACCCTGTGATCATAAAAATAAGATCTGTTTTTAATTGAAAACTACTAAAATACTAGGACGGCTAATTCTAACGACTCACAGGCCTTATTTGGGCAAAATTCTGCGCTTTGAATAAATACTTCTATTTTTTATTTCCATTCAATGCTCTCGTTCCAAGCATTTTTTAAACAAAACAATGGCGTGACGAAGTTAAAACAAACTATAACCCTCCGTATAAATAATGATGATACTTCGTCCTATTTACGAGATCAAAAAATGCCCTTTAAGGCACCTGTTGGCATCACCTGCCTTACTGACCGACTGTTAAAAAGAAAAAAAAAACCTATTCGTATCTTGTACATGCAAACAACAGTAACATCATAGTTTTTTTGTAATCTATTATGTTAGAGGTAGGTTTATGGTGAAAGCTAAACATAAATAACAATACATAAGCATGGACTAATAAAAAATAACAGACATATTTGTGCTTTATTACGTGACTCCAATGAAATAAATGGAAATAAATAAAATATGCGTTAATGTCTATATGTACATCACTCTAGCGTTAGATTTTAAATTATGTAGAATATACCAAATACGGGCGATTAACTGACAAGCAGCTGTCTGTCTTCCTATTAGCTTCGTATTCCATTTTTCATTATCGACTGTGAAAAGCTCTGTCCTTTTTTATTAGCCAATGAACAAAACTAATTTTATTTTTAGCACTGGCTTAATAGTGATTGGAATCCGCTGTTATAAAGGATTTTAGGTTTCACAGTGATTGTAATCCTTTTATTTTTATCTATTTCTTTTTACGTCCCATTATCGATTTATCTAAATTACGTCGAGTATAGTAGGCGTTATTATATAATGTGTTAATGTGTGGTTATTTGAATTAATGTGTTCTTTTTTGGTGAGAAAATCCTGCATAGGATCAAAGACGCAGTGAGTGCAGCGACCACGGTGTGTCAGACTCCAACTGACTAAAAACCCCCGGGGTGTCTTTCAACATTCCATCCGGGCCTGGGGATCCAGATTCTTCCAGACGCCCTGGGAGCGAACAACCTGTTTTGGCTTCATCTCTGGGAGAGGTAGGTGTAAAAAGTCCACTTCTCCAAACCTTTCTCACGGGCAGCGCACCGGACACAGCACGGAATTAGTGTTCTGTATTTAGATTATTTAACTAATATTATTAATTAACAATGTCTGCTTAGAACAACATTATGAATTCATATATTATGTTTTAATATAACAAAGACAAAACGATGGGATATTCCTCATAACTAGAAATTCAAGCACAAAATAAACATAGAATTATTATCCCTATAATAAGTAGTTGTGGATTAATTAAGGTACATTCAGATGGTTTGGGCCCGAAGGTATCATTTGCTATTATGATGAGCCCATCGGCTCCTTCGGGGTTTATATTGTTGTTCCTTTTAATAGCAAAAATGATAAATGTGTCTATCGGGATACTCCCATACTCAATTTATTCTCATTCTCAACCATTTTTTTCATTCTGTATAATAGAATTTCGTGTTAATATATCTTAGATAGATTTCCGTTTTTATATTTAGGCGTTTTTGTTAGTATTTAAAAGTTATATATAAGGATGCCAGAGCCGGAGTGGCGCAAAGAAAAATTTGATGCTTGATCAGCTTGATGCAAAAAAATGCTCTTAAAAATTTTAAATACTAAATGATGCCACATAACTTTTTCTACAAATATAAATTCTTCTCTCTTCCTATATATACGTATGGACTATTGTATGTGTGTGTGTGTGTGTAAAATACTTGTGTTAGGCAGGAGTTTATGTGTAATGTATGTACTTATACATTACCATTAATATTTTGAAATAGTCTCTAAAGCTTTGTACTAATTCTTTATTATTCATACGGCAACAGGAGAGTACAGACGTCATACTGCACTAATTTAACTTTATACATATAATATAACAGATTACACACACGCGCGCACACACAAACACACTCACTCCCGCACACCTTTTTGATATTACTGCGAGTTGGCTGTTATTTTATTTTCCTTTTCTTTGTAGTTTTTAAATATTATCATTGTGTAATTGGTATAGATTGTAAAACTGTACCGTATGTAAAATATTTGTATGTGTTGAATATATAAATAAATAAATAAATTCACTTGCTAGCAGTTTTCTACACATTGATACAATAAATGGGTATCAGCGCTGGGTGGCTAAGCTGTACACCCAGCACTTGCTGAGCTGATTTCCCCTTGGCGCATCACCACAGCACAGGCTATTTGCTTTTGCTATTTTTTAATTTTGATGAATCAATCCTTTTGTATTGTATGTTATGTTATGGGCTAAATTAATTCTTTTTTCTTTCTTTTCTCGTTGTTTGGTAGTGCTCAAAATTATGACTCCAATTCTTTTGGGAAACTAGCTGCCTCTATCCGTTTTGTTCTGTTGCTTGATGGAGCGCGGCTCTAACAGGAAGCTTTAGCTGTACGGAGATCTGAACTGACCACTGCTTTAGGCTTAGGTCTCTGGATCTTTTACCCGCTTCCTTCCCGGGAATTATTGTCTGATTCAGGTCGCCGGGACCTCTTCGTGAAGCGTGATTATATGGTACTGTACTATATGTTCAGCCGTGGTGGCTGCCGGCAGAATAGAATAGCACCCCCCCTCTTCTTGCTGAGGCGTCGTAAAAGGTACTAAGGTATCTCTTTAACAACGCAATTCTACCAGGTGTTCAGAGAAGGAAAACTCGACCATACCTGCATCCTGCTCCCTCCCGATCGTACTGGTTCTCCATTCCATCGGGCCCGAGGGAGCTCGGACGTGAGAGTGCTTTTATGGCAGCGCGTCCAGTTATGCACTTAAATATCTCCTGCGCAATTGACTATTTCCGAAAACTGGACCTCGATTTTCTTAATCGGTGTTGAAACAGTCGCCGGGGCCGAATGCGGCTATGACATCATCATATGTCTAAGGCAAACTGAAAACAAATACTGGATGTTCTCTATTCGGAATTGCTGCAGGACTGAGATATTTATGTAATGCGAAAAAAATAGGTTTTTCTATTCATCTTGATTTAGCATTCCAAGTTTTATACATTATGATTACCCCAAGAATCGTTAATTTGGCTCCATTATAGTTTTGACTCTGTTATAAATACTCTGGTTCTAATCATATCCTCAACATTTTAAAATGAAAGATAAGGCGTTACAATATGAAATTATTTTGTACTATTTACGCTAAAATAATGACCATATAAACATATTAATAATGAAATCATAGACGCGGAGTTTAACTAAAACAATATGGCATTAACCCACTAATTAAAGTGTTGGAACAAAGAAACAAAAAGTCCAACCTTCATAAAACAACCTTTAGATCCCCCACGAAGCCGCGCTAAGCCAGTCCAAATAGGGGAACATAAAAACCGCTTTACCCACGTAGGCAATATCACAACGGCGTGCGATCGACTCTAAAGTCACTACCAAACGTGATATAACAAAAAGCAACCCTTTAAGGGAGATCGTGGTTTAAAAGTCTTAAGCACTTTCCATAAAGAAGTAAGCCATTGTATTGATATGGCTACTTTAAACTAATCCTCTTTGGTGTACCCGCTTCCTTTTTGTATTCACTGAGGTATAATAATCGGTATTTTTATAAACATTTGCAAAAAAAAAACTGTTTCTAATTATAATGACTTAGTTAATATAGATTTGCAGCTAATAACAAAAGGGTCTGCGCTTGACGGCTTGTCTAATTGAAGCCTGCTGTAGCAGATTAATTTATAATAAATTTATAAGTGCTATATTTAACAATGTAATTGTTATTTTATTAAAGTGCTCTTTGTGACTACATGACAAAATATATTGAACTACATTCAATATTTGTAAGTGTAGTCAAATTTTTATTATTAGTAGCCCAATTTCACTAGAAAACCTTTTAAAGCGCGACCGAGTCGTAAATATGTATGCAATTGACGAGTCATTCTGATTTTAAACGGTTTTTAAATTAATCCTTAGTTCCTTTCATTTAAAAAGAGTAGTTTTTTAAACAGCCAACCAGTATTCATTCGCAGAGTGGTCGTAGGTTTGTATTCCGGCACGTACACCTAGGTTTTTCCAGACTGAATACAGATTTAGGCACCAGATGCTCGCCGTTGAAGAAAAACATCGTGACGACACCCGCAAGACGTGTAATAGAAATGTCATGTGTACTAGTGCTATGAGAACGGCGATCCGCTGCGCTACTGGTCACGTTGGACACGACATATAAGTGCAAAGTGGATACAACCACAAATGCTCACCCCGCAAGGGATATAGCGTGACGATATATTATTATCAGTTTTTCAAAGGTAAACCTTTAAAATAGTTGAAGTCTTTAAAATAAATACTTACATTATATACGAACTGAATTTCCGGCTTCCGCGCACATAAAACAATGATATAGAAACTTATTTATATAAGTGATTTTAAGTTATTGCCTGCGGTGCGGCGTTCTGTGAAACGGCTCTTGCTTGCGCGGGCCGCAACGTAGTGTCTTACGGGCCGCTGGTTGCCGACCCCTGCTTTAGGAGATAAGCCTTTGGTAAACAGATAATCAATAAGAATATTTATTACTTAAATAAAGATTACTAAATAGTGCCTACATAAAAACAAGTGGGGCATGGGACTTCAGAAAGGTATGAAATGTTATTAAAAAAATTGATGTCCAACAAATCAGATAATTCAAGGTGTTTTTCTTAGTTCAAATATTTTACGCATATCTTTGTGTGAAATAAAAGCTTGACAATTCTTGCTAAAAGGTCCCCCATTCGCCTTGATTCTAAAAGGATTTAAATATTTTTTAACATACGTCAATATACGAAAGGTTAAATAAGTCGTAATCAGTTACGTCAATCTAAATAAAATGTATTAAAATGCGTTATTGTTCAAGCGGAAAGTCTGTAGATATGGCCTCATTTCAAATAACACAATGGCCTGGTACCGCATGCCGGTTTTTTGTCAAGTGTTAAGATTCATTCCCGACAAGGAAAGGGTTGGATTAGTTTTTAAGAGGCACCATCAGATCTATCGTTTCAGCGCGTTTTATTATTCAAATGTTTATTGTTTTGTTTACTTTATTCATTGCGGAGGGTTGTTGTTTACATAACCAGTTTACGTTTTATTTGGATATACGAGTATGTAAAAACGATTTTTAATAGGAATGCCGACTTTTCTCATGGAGCTAACTACTGCAACGGCCCTCTTTAGTGCACTGTTTTACATAGGCCTTTTTTAATAAGTACGATTGAGCTCAGTTTTTGCTAATTATTTATTATTTGCTGATGTAACTAATTAATTTTAGTTCTCGGGAAATTACTTTTATCACTTTTTAAGTGATGATACTTTGCTAAAAAAAACGACACTTCTTAATAACTAGAAAATGCAATCGCAACTTATGATTCTAAATTAAAAAATATCCTTACCACCGAGTTAGCAAAATCCGGTTTAATTTTAAAGATGTCTTAAGTATTCGTAGAGCACTAGCTGACCCGGCAAATTTTGTACTTGCTATTAATGCAAGTTGTATTAACTTTAAGTTAAACCTATTAACCCTTCCCTTCCGCTCCTTCTCCTTTTCCCACTCTCCTCCCTTCAATCTCGCCTTCCTACTAACCTTCTATTTCCCTTCCCCTCCCATCTGTTTTTCATATTCTATCCTCTTTACATCAATTGCCCCGTACCGGGTGAGCAAAGATTAATTAGTGGCTGTATCCACTTTGTGCTTATGGACCAGTTGATCACCGTTCTCTGGACACTAACGCATTACATCTCCATTAGATATCATGTCGGTTTCCTCACGATGTTTTTCCTTCACCGGTGAACATACGATGCCTAAGTCCATACGTAATCTCCAAATCCAGAGGTACGTGCCAAGATTAGTGATGAAAATGCCCGGGAATTTTCCCAAAGTGCCCAAAAACTTCCTTGGGAATATTCCCGGGAATTTACGAAAGGTTCTCGGAAGTTTTGGGCACTTTGGGGAAATTCCCGGGCATTTTCATCACTAGCCAAGATACCAACCTACCACAATACGCCTTACCGTGCATAGAAACCGGTCCATTATTCACTATGCCACCACATTCACATTACTTAATATAAAACACCTATATTTGATATTTTAAGGTAAAAACAGACCATGTAAATATACTAGCTTTTAAATTTATAATATTAATAAGGATCACAAGGTGGGTTATGATCAAATACGGCAGAAAATAGCTCTGTAGACATTTGCCGTACAATCTACTAGTTCACGTGCTTATTTTTTAGCCGGAAGGGCGTTGTAAATGTGGGCAGGTGACATGGTTTAATTATCTAAAGCTGTCCGATAAGTTTAGAGATAAGACGTGATTTTTACCTGAAAACCTACATTATATCGCTTTTGGTAAAGAATCGATTCATAAATTCAAATTAAACCATGAAATTCTATTGATAGCTACTAAATAAAAATGTTTCAGTCACTTGTGTACTGTTTTATATTCCTACATTCGTATATAAATATGCTGTTCATCTAAAGTACTTTATTTAATTTATACTTAAATTTGGCAAATATATTACATGATGGAAAATGCCTACTGTAATTTATAACCGAGTGCATCACCAGGAGTATTGTTATATTACTGCCAAACTATAGAAAAAGAAAAGAAAAAGGATCAGGATAAGGACAGTTTGAAGAAAGTCATTATCAAAATAATTAAAACTAAATAGTAAAATAGAATAGCTAAACGTAGTGTGTGTGGGGCATTCCCCGGCAAGATGGAGGAACGATTTGACAAAGATGACTTTTTTTTACATTGTCTCGACATAGTGACTACAGAGTACCTGATGGTAAGTACAGTGTAGTCCAAAAACAAAAGCGACTATCAAAGGATGAAAATCCATTGACAGTCTGCATCGTCATGTCGGCCCACATATACCACGACTGAAGGTCTCTAGGTATATGAGCTACTGGATATACACAAGCTGATCCCGAAACGCGACAAGCCGAAACTGGTCACTAAGGCGGGTTTACACCCATGTACTGTGGTTGCGATCCAGACGGGCACCGGCGCCCTACCACCTCGCTGCTGCTCGTTTAGCACCACCCAGAAGTCACGTGTAGGGAAACTAGGGTAAAGCCTACGGACGCGAGCAACTTCGACTCCTAAACTACAACCAACCAACTGCAAAAGATTTGATGAGCAAAGCCCAAAAAAGGTCTCAATGGCCCTTATTAAAAGAACCTTATGTTTAGCAGATAACTGGGATAGGCTGACGATAATAAATAAAATATTGTTACAAATCAAAAACAAACTTAATTGCTATGTTTGTAAATACTGAATATCAGATTCAGCGAAAAAATGAATAAAAAATCACTTTATAGTTCTCCTTCGCTCTTAATTTGGCTTTAATTTAAATTAACAATCACCGGCGCAGGTTTCTCATTACACCCTCCTTTCAGAGCCATGTCAGATCGCTATACAGGCCTTTTTTGCGCAAACGTCCGCGAACGTTGTCCGCTCGAATTATACGGCGAAGAGCAATCGTTCATTCAAGAGTGTATTGAATAGTCTTTATGAGAGCTATGGGCGTGGGCCTACATTGTACGCGTCGCTGATGTTCATTCGATCACTGATTAAAAAATAACAGAAAGGACACATCATTAACATCACTTTACGGTTAATATTTAAACAAATAAAAATATTATTCATCTTAACATTATCTATATGCCTTTTTTTTACTTGGGAAAATCCTCATAGGACTGTCTCGACCGCACAGGGGGGTTGCGCGACCGAGGTGTGTCGGACTTGTACCGACTAAAAACCCCAAGGTGACTGACTACTTCTGCGCATTGGCGGGGACTGCGGGTCCTGTAATCAATTAGCCAAAACCCAGTCACGATTATCTATATGCCTAGAGAGTTTTGACCATATTTACGCTGGCAGTACATTATCAACCGTCATCTATTTTTTTTTTACACTGGCTCGACATAGTGACTACAGAGTTCCTGATGGTAAGTACAGTGTAGTCCAAAAACGAAAGCGACTATCAAAGGAAGAAAATCCATTGATAGTCTCCATCGTCATATCGGCCCACATATACCACGACTGAAGGTCTCTGGGTATATGAGCTACTGGATATACACAAGCTGATCCCGAAACATGATAAGCCGAAACTGGTCACTATGACGGCCTCTACAACCACGTACTGTGGTCGCGATCCAGACGCGCACCGACGCCCTACCACCTCGTTGCTTCTCGTTTAGCACCACCTAGTAGTCACGTGTAGGGAAACTAGGGTAAAGCCTACGGACGCGAGCAGCTTCGACTTCCAGAAAGAAGTAGAATTTCTGGTTTGGATCGCTTCGTAGATAACGGACCGGTATCTATACGCGAGAATAATCGTAGGCCTGTATCCCAGTAAGTAACCTCAGAATTTTTCCTGATAGAGTACGGATATAGGCACCGGCTCACCGTTGAAGGAAAACATTGTGAGGAAACTCGCATGGCATCTAATAAAAATGTCATGTACAATTGCTTTGAGTACGGTGATTAGCCATTTTACTGATCACAGTGGAAGAGGTTCTATGTTTATTTGTATTTAAATCATTCATTATTTATTCAATAGGGTGAAGTTGATCGTGGTTAAATATATTATAGATTTGATAAATTCTTACAGAGACATAGGCAAGATGTCTTAAAAATCTATCTATTTCCTTCCATATTTCCAACAAACAAAGAAGGTTTTCGGTGATTATTTTTTGTTCAGTAGGATATACCTAAAGCAAAGTTTTAAATATACTAGTAGTATAGAGTGTCGCTTCTGCTTATTTTAACTTACTATGGGGAGAGTCTTGTCAGCGACCACGCTCGACAATTTCAGATCGCTCGCATACGAAAATGCATGTAATATAAATCTTTCCGGTGAGGCACGAACAACCCAACCCCTCCCACTCAGCCTGCGGACTATACGAATATTAAATTCCACTCACTCTTTATTTTAAATACGTATCCGACAATTTTAGCTCGTATTCTTTGCTGAAAACAGCTTAGCGTCCATTACAATCGCCGCAAGCATTACAAGGATATTTTCAATGGGTATTACTTTTTTTTAATTCAACCTTTTGCTTTGTGTCCCTCGATTCTTTTTGCATCGTCCATCAATAATATTCGGACAGTTGAATGTGTGTTTAAATGACTATATTGGCCCAGCTTTTAAAATTATCTACAATCTTTGCATTAATGTCTTCTAATAACGTTAGATGTACCTCATATTTTATCTTTTTGTTTTATATTACATTTTTTTTACTTAATATTAATTCAAAAATATAAATCCAGTGTTCATGTGAAAAATGACAATATCGAATTGAAGTTTTTTTATGGTAATAATCGAGTAGTTCATAAAAAGACAAATGTAGAATAAATATTTTTTTAAAGTTAATCATTCAAAATTCATCAAACCAGAGAAACAGTCTTCTAACTTTGTATAATAGGCACAAGCATAAAATTATTTAGGGGAAAAAATATTTTATAAACCTGTTCAAAAGGCAACCAGCCGAAACTCGTATGAAAACATATTAAAACTGGAATAATTGTTATAAATATTTAAATAACACTTGTCTCTCGTACATATGAACAAATAAGGAACAAGGTAGATAATGGCGCGTTACGAAGTTATTATAAGTAGCATAAGGAAACTCTTAAATATAATGTAATCAATGTTTAAATATTTTGACAGCCGTGTACACTATTTATTATCCTTATTCGATATTTAGTCGTGATAATTCAAAGATGTACAAACAACTAATACTATGTTATTATTAACGGGTAATGCATAATATTTGTTCTGTACTGTAATCTAACAGAGGTGCGTTGTATTGTCTAGGAACTTAGACGCCATTTAGGGATCATTTTCACAGAGCTTATTTTTGTAGTAGCGACATAGCTTACGCTAAAGCATTACTAACAAAAGAAATGAAGTTTCTCACGATTATATGTCGTATATTTATAATAACAACTTTAAAAACAACAATTTTTATGGAAACAATTTAACAAGACATAGTAGATGCTAATAAATTCAGAATAATTGGAGAAGCGCTGTAAAATACTATAGCAGATTAAATTAAGATGGTAAATAATTGAATTAATGATAATAAATGCAGTTACTTATGAAAACCAACTGGAGTTTTTTGAATATCAGATCAGTAGGGAGCCTCGATATGGTATAATATACCGACGAACCTGCGAGGAATGAATTGGGAGAATGGAATATTACTGAAGATAAAAAGCAGTTCCGAGATTTTGAAGGGGCCTATATTCAACCGTGTAACGCTAAGAGCTGTAATACAGTACGCATTAAAAACTCTGTCTCACCCGTGAGGGTTACTCAATATCGATATTACATTCTATCGACATCATTTCTTATAGTTAAAATGCATTAAGTACCCGAATAAAATAAAAATAGATTAAATGGGGGAACTTAATCGGCAACACTGGGAGCATATTAGCATGTGAACAAAGGAATAAAAGAAAGCAAAGTACGGTGCTAGTAGACTATCAAGTGATAGTCTTGACTCTCATAGACCCTAAGCATCGTTTATCAGTTAAATTGTTTGATTAGTCTTAATACTGATTTTTCTAATTCAAGTTTAAGTCCCATGTAAGATAATTGAATACTTTCCATTTTTATTATTTGTAAGACATTAAAACTTTAATGTTCTTGAAGAATATAATTTTCTGATTTATTTTAGTAATTGTCAGACAGGATATTTATTACACGTATATGGATGGTTTATTTAGTAGCATGCATCACATAAAAACTTAAATAACATTACCATGTTATGCTTGGACACTTATGAGGTATATTGACTTAAAATTTGATAATTACCTGAATAGAAGTTACAGAATCGAAATTGGACTAAATTTTAAATAAATATACGTATTATATATCCTAGTATAATATAATATTTTTGCTTGCTTCTTTAGGATGTATTTGTAACCTGTTAGTTATCTTTAACTTATTTTTATCGTAGCTCGTGAATTTACCTTCAAAATCTGTATAAAAGACGCCTTTCCGAAGACGATGTTATTATATAATTAAACAACAGAGCTAACAAAGGAAGCGGCTGTCATAAATGACGTGTCGTATCAAATCAAACTGACGTAAGTTCAAGCGATACCGGACCCCACGACCCTAGCGTGGTCGCCTCGGGTACTTTTTATATTCTAATGGTAAGTTGTCAGACTTTAGTTGCAGTGGAATGTAATGCAGATTAAAAAAAATTATAACATCTATTTGAGGAACATAATTTTGGGAACAATGTTTGAGTACAATTATCTGAATTCGATTGAAATGAAGAACTAATATTAAATTGGTTCTTTAAAGGCACACGGTTTCTGTAAACCTCATTTTGAAAAGATCTTAGAAAAAGAGGAGGAAAATAAAGAAAATAATGTGGATTTATTTTATATCCTAGCATTATACTCAGAATACTTTTTTTTACACTGGCACGACATAGTGACTACAGAGTACCTGATGGTAAGTACAGTGTAGTCCAAAAGCGAAAGCGACTATCAAAGGATGAAAATCCATTGATAGTCTACATCGTCATGTCGGCCCACATATACCACGACTGAAGGTCTCTAGGTATATGAGCTACTGGATATACACACGCTGATCCCGAAACGCGACAAGCCGAAACTGGTCACTATGATGGGCTTTACACCCATGTACTGTGGTCGCGATCCAGACAGGCACCGGCGCCCTACTACCTCGCGGCTGCTCGTTTAGCACCACCCAGGAGTCACGTGTAGGGAAACTAGGGTAAAGCCTACGGACGTGAGCAGCTTCGACTCCCAAAACTCAACTTCAACTTCGACTTTAGTTAATTTCTGAAAATTCTCTCGTAAAAGTGTAATGATTTTTTGTAACAAAGTTTTGTCGGCATTTTTTAATTTATTTTTCGTCTGCGCTATAAATTTGTCACGTTATTGAATTAAACTGGCAACTTATTAACAATAAAATTAGGTACTTATACATAGTCGAAAACTTTATAAATATACTTAAGTATGATTATTATTTGTTATTTATTTATGGCAGCGCGATAACACTCATTTTGGTCCACTTGTCTATGGACTGTGTTTTATGGTATAAATATATAAATAATATATCACCACAATGTAGAATGCAGTATCTGTATCTACTTTGTGTTTATATATCCTGCCTAACGTGACCAGTAGCGTAGTTGATCGCCGCTCTCAAGGCACTTACACATGACATTTCTATTACATGCCATGCGGATTTTCATACGATATTTTCCTTCACAGGTAAGCAAGCATTAGTGATGCCACGAATAGTGAATTGGCCGAATACCGAATACCGAATATTCGGCAACGCTGTGGGCCGAAGCGCCGAATATTCGGCCGCCGAATATTCCTGTAAGTAGCGTGTTTAGTAATAATAATAATCTTTATTTCAACACAAAACTTATGCGTATACACAGGGTGATAAGTCTCACAAATTAAGTAAATCTTGTCTCTGGTGAGACTCGCACTTCCGTTCGGGTTATTCAAGGGTGTTTTGTGTTTTATATGGATATTCACGGTATAAGTTTTTTAGTATGTGTGTGAGCGAGAGAGAGAGAGTGTGTGTGTGTGAGAGGTTATTTTCTGAGGCTGGTAACATTTACGATGAAAGGGTAATCGTTTGCTATCAAAAAATGCTGAAAAGCTTGTTTTTATCCATCACAACTTATCACTGATCAATTTTAATTACTAAAGTGTTGTAATTTGGAAATGAATACATAACTTTGAGTAATATAACGTGTCTTTTTTACATGATTTGGTATTCGGTATTCGGCCGAATAGTATGTATCATTCGGCCGAATACCGAATAGCAAAAAAAGTGGCCGAATAGGCCGAATACCGAATAGTTGCCGAATATTCGTGGCATCTCCAGTAAGCATGTGACCACCTATACCCACTAACTAGGACTTGTACGGCCAAATATACATATAGCATAAGAACTATTAAATTAAGGGTATAATATAAATCGAAGCATCAACAAATATTGAGGTAGCAGCTTACAAAACGATACCACAAATAAACGACATCAAATCGTGTCGCGACTTATTCCATGCTATGGTTTTATAAAATATCGTACTTTTTAGTTGCATTTAGTTGAAGCGGTCGCATGTAGTTCTCACGAGCAATCGATTGTTCCCCAACCTTTTAACTATCGGACTATCGAGCCACGACTCACTGGATACCATAAAAACTTGCTCGGTTTCATAGGTCAGAAATGGATAGAAATTTTGCTCGGTAACTAAATAAACGGAGATCGATTTGTCTAGATAAAATATATTTTGATGTTTCTAATTTCTATACAACTAAAACACGTTAGAACGAGTTCGATTTAGTTAATGGGAAGAGATATGTTTGAAATAATTTAAGCTACTTTTTGCGATACTTTTAAAATATTTTACATTAATTAGAGATTTAAACTGTGGTAATATTACATTTTTTAAATGATATATGTATATGTTTATTACTTACTGTACTGACCAATGATTAATAGCTCTGTAAATGCTTAAGTATTGAGATGGTATTTGATTATAAGAACTGGATAAAATTCGCTCCAATATCATCGATTATAAAGTAACTTAAAGGTATAATAATAATATAAATAATATGTCATCACGCTATATTCTTTTCGTGGTCAGCAGAGTGGACATAGCCGCTAATGTAAAGGTATTTACAATGAATGAGAATTTACTTTAAAAAAATGATTACCTTTAATAGTGCTTCAAATATGCCTTTATCTCATTACAGATACCACTTACTGATTTATGTCAGTATTAACACTAGATTGCTCAGAGCAGTTATTTTGACTGTTTTTAAAGTTTAGTTATCTAAAAAATATATATATTTATAAAGAACCAATTTCTTAAAATATTATTACTTTTATATATTATCTTATAGCATTTATTAATAGTTGTACTTACCTCCCCCCTCTCTTTATTCCCTTTATACATATTTGCTATACCTGTATTCAGTCTTTCTAGTGTTAAGTATATTAACAAGGAAAAAATCTTACGTGTTGATGAGTAGTATGCACGGAATGTATTGTTTTTATAAAAGAATACATTAAGTTATTACAAACACTGTTAATATTCAATATACATAGTAGAAAGTAGCAATAACAAAGTCTATTAATACAGATTGCATCGTGCGAAGTAAACTCCAGTGTGATTGACACGCGCGGTCCAGCCCACTTTGCTGGTGGCCTTAACGAAGCGCTCTTTGTTTTATTTCTATTCCCGTAATACTTCATACACGATGAAGTTAATTAGTCATTTTATTCAGCTCTAGATTAGAGTTATTCAGAAAATTCAATCAAGATTTAAAATGTTAGTGGCTGTATCCAATTTGCGCTTATATGTAGTGCTCAAAGAGACCAGAAGCCCCGCTGATCGCAGTTTTCAGAACACCTTTCCTCACGGTATTTTCATTCACCGGTGAGCATGTGGGGCCTAAGCCCGTGCGTGACCTGAAAGATCCCAGAAGTAGGTGCCAGGGTTCAAACGTACAACCATTCGCGTTGCCACGCATAGATACCGGTTCTTATCCACTAATCCACCATAGTCATATCCTAGTAGAAATGTGTAAAATTAATTCAAACTATCTTATTATCAACTTTTTGTAATATTTATTAACTTAATAATGTTTTGTGAATATTAAAAGTAATAGAACAGTATTATGTATTATAATTTCTGTGGACGATCCTATCAGTATTATTGTAGTTAGACATTATACTCAAACATTTAAATGATTTTTTTCCCGGCTCAAATAGGTTTTCCTTGTTTCCTTATTCTTCCTCATATTTTTTTAATACATTTTTGACACAATATTCGTAAAATCCTAAAATTATCCCACGAAACATTACGACGTGAATGGATTCTCGAGTTTGCTAACGGAACGTAATGGAGTGAAAATATACTTGAACAAAAAGTACCTATTACCAAGAAAAGATAACGAGAGCATTGCCTATGCCCGTCATTACGTGAGTCAGTTATGTTCGGCAAATAATGGTTAGAGTCAATTTTCGACTTGTTACAAATTACAAATTGGTTCACAGAGATGATTATCAGTTTTTGAATGCTTAACAGATTCATAGTTGGTGAACAAATCTTGATTTGACGCTGCCATTATATTTGAATAATCTACAGGTAACAAACAAAATACATTTCAGCCTTTCTGAAAACACGTATTAGGAAATAAAATACTCAAATTTAGGCATGTATCTCATGATTTTTCCAGATTACGTACGGATTTAGTCAGCACATACTCACCGGTAAAGGAAAACATAACGAAGATACCTGTATGATATTTAATAAAAATGTTATGTGTAAGTGCTCTGAAAACGGCGATTAGCTGCGTAACTGGTCTCGTTGGGACGACATACGAGCACAAAGTGGATACAGTCGCTAATATATATCTGCTTACCCCGAAAGATATATAAAGTGATAATGTAATATTATATTTAAACTAGAATCAAATAAAGGAATATTTTTTTACAGAATGCTAGTAACCGTTTACAGGTTAAAGCAAGCTAAAAATATGTCTTTAAAGGTCTGGAGATTTGGGAACAGAAAAACTTTACCGGCAACACGGTGAATGCGTAAAATGGAATGAGTAGCAAAAACTCAACCCTAGATCCTTTTATTTTAAGATGACTTGATATAAATGATAGTGAAAACCTCTAAGCTAAATCTGCAAAGCCAAATGATTATTTTACAAAGTCATGATTTCTATGAGGTCACAATGGAAAATATTTTTTTAGTAAAGACATTTCTATGCATATTACAAACATTCCAGAGTATTGAGGTGGTAGGGCAATTGCCCTTACTGTATTGTGACCACAGTACATAAGTGCCATTGAGCTTGGTTTTCGGCCTGTCGTGTTTCGGGATCAGCTTGTGTACATTCAGTGACTCATATACCTAGAGACCTTCATTCGTGGTGTATGTGGGCCGACATGACGACGGAGACTATTTTTTATTTATTTGTGGCTTTATTCCAAAGATGGAAACTATTAATTCAAATAAAATATTAATTAATAATTAGAAATAATAATAATAATTAATTAATTTATTTATTTATTAATTTTATTAATTATTTCTTTTATTTTTTGTTTTATTATTAACTATTATAAATAATTTTATTTTTTATTTTTTTTATTTATTTTTTATTTTCGTCCTTTGATTGTCGCTGTCCTTTCTGGACTACACTGTACTTACCATTAGGAGCACCGTAGTTACTTTGTCGAGCCAGCATAAAAACAAGATAATGTACAGTCTGTAAAATCAAATGAAATGCAATTAAGTAGAAATATTAAGATTTCTTTACAAAACAAAATTAAAAAAATATTTTTTCATCAACAGAACTAAAGAATTCAAACGTGAGCACTTGGGAATGTAACTAAATGTATTACTAATAAAATAAAACAAAATTAACAATAAATCCAGATCTTGGACAAAATAAATTGCTTAATAAATTATTCTTAATTTGCTGACCTTACAAATACCAGTCGACGGAGTGTATGTAGTTGTTTCATATCGCAATTTTTTTTCAAACATGTCCTTGTAACCATATTTTATAACTGTGTCTTTCTTTAATCAATAGATTTAATCAATAACACATTCTTTAAACGAGTATTTATTGTATAAATACCAAACGATAAGATTTTAATAATAACATGAGAAAATATAAAAAATCCATATGATTGGATCATAAAATTCTGTCTTATTATTCTAATGCTGGCATTTCAATATTAAAATTTATTATTTTTTATTTTAGGTTAACAATGCGATTAACATTTCAAATAATTATTTGAACTGAAGGTCGCGTGTGCTTTAGAAGAGAATACAATATCGACATTAAAACTGTAGAATAAATTATGTGACGCAATAATTGCTAATTGTGTGACCGAAATACACTCGTCTAGACTCGAGACAGAATAATTTGAAGGTGAAATATTCAACCTTTGAGGTATAATTTGAATTCGTTCACAATGTTTGTTCTACTATAGTTTGGTTATGGTAACAGCAGTCTATAACGAGCTTATAACAGCAATTGACTTGTTTCGCCGCCGGGTCCAGTTTATGTTAACCAGTAATTTTGAAAGCATTTTATGTCGAAATATTTTCTTTATACGTACCATTTTATGTATCCACTATTTGTATTTCAATATCACTTAGCATATATGTAATCTATATTGGAATACTTATCTATATACTTTGAAGTGATGACTCTACAAGTTGTAAACTCGATATTACATCTTTCAAAGATTTTTTCATACCAAAACTAGAAGTAAGAGCCGCTGTTGATCGAGATTTACCTACCCAAACTAAATGAAAAGAGTTCTACTGCAGGAAAAAAACTATGTACTGTAGCACTTCTGTGGGGCAGCCTTGTCGAGGAACTTTTCATCGATGTCGGGGTTTGATAAACTTCTTCGTTATGTATGTTGGAAGTAAAATAACAATTTTATATATAGAATTTATATACTACGTTATTGTCTTTCTGTTTCCAAAATCGTAATACCCTATATAAAGGCCCATTCGAAAATCTCCGATTTTCCTTTTGTTTGTTCTATATAAATTCTAGACAATTTAATTTATCGTCCATCACCGATGACCTTCTTACTTATATATCTAATATAGTACTCATTCGAGGTTTCTAGAGATATAAGTGACATTCCATTCATCAGTCTAGCCCATTATGGAGTTAACTTGATTATTGTTGATAGATTTGTTTGCGCTCTGATGACGACCGATTTTTCAATCATAATAATCAATAGATATTTATTGTTTACTCAAAGTATATTCTTCAAAGTCTAGGCAGCACTGTGATTTTTACCGCGTCATATTTTACCGTAAATTCTGTAACACTTGGAATCATATGAAAGCACAAGTGCTGGTGAAAAACATCCGCTTTAAATTTTTTTATTAGATTGAAAGACAATACGAATAAAATCAGCGCGGTAAATATCACGGAGTAAAAAATCGCATTGTGGCCTAGACTTTAGTAGAGCTATTATTTTGGATGTCAACTTGTGACCCTGTGTGTGTATTGCGACGGAAAAAACACGTATGAATTATCATAAAGTTAAGATGTGTTTAAAATAGAGATGCAGCAACCATGACTTTGGCCGACAAGCCGATTATTCGGTTGAAAGGGGTTGATTTGCCGGCCGATTAGTCGGTCAAGCCAATTACGATCTCAGGTATGTTTGACAAATTTCACGACACTTTGTTAAGATCTGATTCGTGGGCAAAGAGTTGTTAATTGGCGTTTGCGAAGGTATCGCAATATGTTTTATTTACTTTACATTACGTCTTGTTTTTGGCTTAGCACAAACCAGATTGGTGTTTTGTGTAACTGCTAGAATTATAACCCTGTTATATTAGATGTAAAAATTTGGTGTGAAATAAAGATTTGTTATTATTGTAACATTGACAGTTTCATTTAATGTAAGAGATGGATAGTGAACGCTTTTTGCCGACTATGTAAGTTACAGAAAAGCCGGCTTTACCGACAAGTCGGACATCTCTAGTTTATATTATGAATTTATCTATACTAATATTATAAAGCTGAAGAGTTTGTTTGTTTGTTTGTTTGTTTGTTTGTTTGTTTGAACGCGCTAATCTCAGGAACTGCTGGTTCGAATTGAAAAATTCTTTTTGAGTGGAATAGACCATTTATCGAGGAAGGCTTTAGGCTATATAACATCACGATGCAATTATTAGGAGCGAAGAAATAATGGAAAATGTCACAAAAACGGGCAAAATTATTCATCCTTGAGGGCTTCCATTGCGTGCGCTGCAAAAACGGTTCAAGATACCAAAAATATATGTATGAAAGAATTATTCCTCTTGAAATGATCTAAAAAAATGTCCACGACAGTATATGTCTATCTTTTAAGATTAAGTCACTAGAACCGTTTTTATGGTAAACAAATTTAGTCGAAATTAATGCATTATTTGTTAAGAGTTGTATCAACGTAATAATATTAATCTTTATCCAAATAAATGTGTTGTTGATTAAGAGTATTTAATTGTGAACAAAATTGTCTTTGACATCACTTAATTTCAATGAACATCTTAGAAGATATTACAAAACGTTACATAGCAAAACAACATTTGCCGGATCAGCTATAGTGTCTTGATAACCGCGAAACTCGAGAACGGCTGAACCGATTTGACTGATTTCTTTTTTGTTGTGTTTGTTGAAGTCTGGGGAAGGTCATAACAGAGAGAAGATTTTAAAAAAATATCTGAAAAAGTCTAAAAACAACACTTTTCTATATTCTCATACAAAAGATTTGTTATAAGTCAATTTGAACTTTAACACCATAGCATAAAGTTTAAATGTTAGTGGACGGGTTCCGGGAAGGCAAAACAATTATTGAGTGACGTATAAATATTAATGTCAATATTTGTCAATTTTTATACATATAGCATTAAGGCCAGGTTCCTTCAAACAATTTTCAAAAAACAGCCGACAGGCCAATAGCTAATAACATTAAAAAAAACAATGTGACTTTGTTTTAGAAAAATAGGGCAGAACAAGGTCTGCCGGGACAGCTAGTGTCTAATAAACAGCTAATAAAAAATAAGTTTTATTGCAACTTTCGTTAGGTATCATGTTTTATTATTATGAAGTCTCGGAGGCAATTAGTTATTGCATATCTAATTAATTTATCTCACATTTTTATACTACGTGCAGTTACAACACAAATATTTTGTCGCAAA
Source organism: Automeris io (assembly GCA_036320925.1). Taxonomy (NCBI): domain Eukaryota; kingdom Metazoa; phylum Arthropoda; class Insecta; order Lepidoptera; family Saturniidae; genus Automeris; species Automeris io. Next base: position 2,059,688 of record JAUDJH010000025.1, on the reverse strand, counting down.
TCATGTACTTTATTATTGTTTTGGGCTATAATTTATAATTTCTTATTGTTAGTAGCAGAAATGTGTCAGAATTAGTTGACCAGAAAACATATTTATTATTCAAACGGAAACAAAAATGTATTTTAAAAATACCTGTTTTTCAGAACAAATCTAGTCTTGCAACAGTAGTTAGAAATATATATGAGCTATTTTATAAGTACAACTTTATACGGAACAATTTTTAATATATCATATTACAAATTACATTATTCATATTTCTCGATGAATTATTATTTGTAACAGTAAACTGGCATCTTAAGGTAAATTGTATTTCAATATCAAAAATATCCAGTTATAAATAAAACATTTAATCTAATGTAAAAAAGGATGTACTCAAGAACGAGTAACTTTTATAATTTTAAAATAAATAATTTATACAGCTTTGTAATTTCTTTTTTAATACGTATAACTAAATTGTGAATACCTTCTAGAAAGAAAACAGCACTAAGGCTAAATATCAACATTTCATTACACTCCAGAGCACTAACTTAAACCTAGGCTTTCAAAAACACAGTTTGTTGACGCGACTTGCTTTACAAAACGTCGTAAAAGTAAAAGTTTAATATTTGAAGATGATATAGTTAAGATAAAGCCGAAGCAATACCATCCAGTGCCACCTGCACCCATTTAAAATTCAACTACAAGCCAAATTGCACTCTATTTGTATAAAAATAACAGTTAAATTCGCTTAATTTGGTGATTGAAAAATACTGGATGCGGTAATTTGGTATTCTGAAGGCAGTATCAGGGCTGCCTGCATTACACAGGTCTGATATGACTATTAAATATCAATATTTTATAAGGAAGTGGGTGAGGTATTTCAGATTTTTATCGTTAATATTAACACCTTGTTTGTTTATAGAAAAGGTTTAAAGAAAGTTTTTTGTTACTTCAGATCTATGCAGCATCTGCCCCGGATGCGTTGTAGTGATTAATGATGGGCACTACTGTTTTTTTTTTTACAATTGTCACGTATTTCTTAGACTTTTTAAAATAATTTATAGAAGGATGCTTGACCTCTATCACACCTAGTGGAAGGTCCGACGATAGACCGCATTCATCCAACAAATGCCTATTCACTCTTCTCTTAAAGTCTACCAGGTCATAAGATCGCGGAAGATGCTGTCCTTAAAGGTATTCTTAGGTGGCCGGGCAATTGTCCGAACTGCGACGTTACCGCAGTTCACATCGGTAAAAACCGTTGTAGTGACTCGCTCTGGCCTGTTATATAAAAATTTGCAAATAATAATTCACAAAAAATCTTTCTGGCCATATTTTCTTTGACATCGTATCATAATCTTCGACATCGTAACAAACTCTTAAGTATATCATACGATGAGGGAAATTTTGAAATAACGAATAAACTTTACAATGTATAATACATATAACTATATATAGAGAATAATTTATGTCTGACTGTAAATATAACATCGAGTAGGTTTTCAGTGGCACACATTAACAAGTAGATAAAGTATATAAACTAGTCTCTGAAACTACCGAGCACATATCCTATTTACTTAAATGACTGATATGTAATAATTTAGACAAATATATAAAATGACGTCATCTCTTTTGATATTGTAGAGATGTTTATTCTATATTTCTCCCTATTATTAATTGAGTCTAAAGATTTGGATTCATAGCGCAACATTAACCTGTGACAGGAATTAATTTAGGGTAACAATACACATCTTACGTTCAACCGGGTGTGACGCATCTCTCGGCCACTATGGGCGTCTTCATCTGTCATTTTGGAATTATTAAAAATAGAAAAGTAGGCCAGAATAAAAAACCGTGCAAGGCCGAGTCGGTCTCGCGGCCAGTGTTCTCTATACGAACTTTTTGGTATACCATGATGATGATGATGTCCTAGCTGCATTCGGCCACGGCGACTGTTTCAACACCGATGAGGAAATCGAGGTCCAGTTTTCGGAAACAGTCAATTGCGCAGGAGATATTTAAGTGCATAACTGGACGCGCTGCCAGAAATGCACTCTCTCGTCCGAGCTCCCTCAGGCCCGATGGAATGGAGAACCAGTACGATCGGGAGGGAGCAGGATGCAGGTTTGGTCGAGTTTTCCTTCTCTGATCACCTGGTTGAATTCCGTTGTTAAAGAAATACCTTAGTCGCCTTTTACGACGCCTCAGCAAGAAGAGGGGGGTGCTATTCTATTCTGCCGGCAGCCACCACGGCTAGGTTACCATACCATACCATATATAATACATTAACAATCTCAATATTTTTTATAGGTAGCTATAATAAATAACAATAAAATATCGGCATACATTACGCTTGCTCAGTGTTTTCCCTTTTACTGGTGAGCATATAGCGGTCCCTTACCCACTAGACCTCGGCAGCCAGTTACAAGTACATGTTTACCTACAAGTTTTCAGATTTGTGGAAGGAACTGCACAGTCTCTACTGTCTAGTCTACTGGTCGTCCAATCGGAAAAAACCCTTTGCTAACGGCGAAAGGCAGCTCTAGTAACTAACTGTGACGTCGTTAAGTAAAATCAATAAAGCTGTATAATTGTTTTTTTTTTTCTAATATTTTTAGAGCATTGACCTACACTTGTGATCTTTTTACGCTATGACAAGCCCTATAGCGTCGATCCCTTGTAATCTAACAATTCTGAGCACGTCTGTTATAAGAGTTTTTTTGCCTTCTGAGTTATGGAACCCTAAAAATCATGTTGGAGCACCCGCCAGGTTGATAGCTGCTTGATCCTTTTTCTAAAGTAAACCGTCGATCGGATCGCAGTGGTCAAAGGATTTTTTATTTAAAATATACTTCGTAAAAATCGAAAAGTGAACAGTTTTTTGTTCGAGCTATAAAACCAAATATTTCTATCATTTCGTATAGTAAATAGAACGGTGTCCATTAAAATGGCGGTTTATTGTGCATTCTGGCCGGTGATCCAGTAAACTTTTGTTACGACTTTCAAGGTAATAATATAGTGGTCACGTTAATATGTGTAAGTTATTACTTTAGTTAAGGTACTTAAAAATCAATTATCTAACTATGTTTTGGATAAAATATCATAAATACATGGATGAATAATTATGTACAAAACGCTTGACTAAAAGTGTAGCAACATATTTTGGTAAGGTTATTCCTGCCCATTTTATTGTTTTGAGTTTTAGGATTCATATATCCAAAAAAAAATGAACCCTTGTAGGTCACTTTGTAGTCTATCAGTGTGTCTGTCTGTTGATACCATTTTTTCAATAACGCGAAGATGTATGAAGTGGAAATTAAATTCTAAAACTTAGTTCTACGGTTTTTTGTATCCTTGCAAAAATTATACTTCTAGATTAATGAAATTAAAAGATATATCCGTTTATGTTATATTTTCTCTCGTTTTTACTGTTTTCGCATAGATATCAAATCCTGTAGGGTACCGCCCGTTGATCTAAAATCATGAAATTTGGCGAGAAGTAACGTTTTATATCATAAATATAGATGAAACCCCGAAAACTGTGTAATTATACTCGTATAATAAAAAATAGGTTTATTGTGATTACAAATGTATTTGCAGATGGTAAAAGAACTGCGACCTATTTAGACGTAGGGGGATAGCTGTTTACCAACAGCAAAGTTAAGTTTATTCCCAAATCCGGTTTACTGAACTCAAAAATCAGAAGATCACGACGAATCAACTCGCTACTGATCATTGAAATTTCATGTCGTTCTTTTTAATAACATATTATTTACTTCAATTTTGACGCATGTGTGTGGTTTCTTTATATTTCCTAATTCTACGCATATATAATATAAAAAACTAACTAATGTAATATGTAAAGTTGATCCCAAAAGTCTGCACAAATGAACAATAGAAATTTCAAATTAACGATTGTTATAAAATTGTTTGTTTTCTGTTAACAAGCCGCGTTTCTGTTTATTATTGAAACTAAACAATGGAAGTTGTAATACCTGACTTCGTTTGTGAAACATTAATACTTTCTGTAATCACAAAGTATATTTATGAATTCAAAGTCAGACTGTTCGAAATAGCTTTAAAAATAAAACTATGAGGAATTCTATTATAACATTGAATTTAAACAATATGTTTTTTTATGTTTCATCATAGTTTATTAAATTGTATTCTTGTTATCATAACATAAAATATCGTTTTCATATAAATGTGTCGGTAAATAACAAACCCCAGTAAGTCACTCTTCAGTTTCATTTTGTAGCTTAACTCTAACATTTATACTTTTTTATTCTCCATGTTACGTGAAAAATTTTTGAGAAAAACCAAAATAGAATATAAAAAAGAAAACTTATCCCTTTATTTACTTATTTTCTTGAATTTTTCGTATTTTACTTAACTTGGAGATACAGGTTTTTGGTATTTAGCGACACAATTTAACTTAAAATAAAAGTGCGTTCCATTCTAATGAACTACATAAAACACAAAACTAATTCTAATAATTTCTATTCCAATCACATTTTCATGTCTATAGTTATTCGAAGGTTATATCTTCGTTTTATTTTGAGAACGCGGACGTCCCATACTTTCGTTTTCATGTAAAAGTTCCTTATTTTTATCCGAGATGGCGTGATTAAATAAATTACTTTCTGTGTGAACACGTCCTAGTTTTGAACTATCGATAGTATTTAAATTAATATAATTGAAACATTTTTAGTTTATTGCTGTTACTTTATTTACGACACAGTAGACCATAGGTTCGCGGAATAGAAATTGTTAATAAGTCGCTCCTGCCTATCGTATTTCAGGTTCTACTGAAGCATATTTTCAATATATAAAGATTGTATTTTTTTTTTCGAACAGGACAATATGTTGGTGGCTCGGATAAACCTCCACAACTAAACCGGGCGAGAGGGCGAACATTGAGATACTCAGCCGGCAAATTTATGGGTTGGGTGGCAACGCAAGGGCACCCCTGTGGGCAAGAACCTCGAATTGAGCTGCCAGCTAAAATATGAAATCTACTAGCGTTTCGAAAGCGACTACCTTGAGAAGAAACACAGAAAGAAACTCAAGGCTCCGGTGGAGTGGATGTACAGAGGTCTTCCACAGTAGAATATGACGGTAAGCACACAAGCAACTGTCAATATATTCTTATCTTTTGGCGGTCATCATCATCAATCATCTGTATTGATCTTTAGCATTCTAATAATGTTGGAATCTGAACTAGAAAAAACAGTATATAATTGTAATAAATAATATATCGTCACACCATATCCCTAACGGGGTAAACAGAGAGACTCATAAGTGGCTGTATCCACTTTGCGTTTATATGTCGTGCCCAATGTGACCAGTAGCGCAACTGATTGCCGTTCTCACAGCGCTGACATATGATTTCACGACGTTTTTTTCGCCTGAGAGCATGTGGTGTCTAAACCCTTACGTGATATAAAAAATCTCAGAGGTACAAATGTCAGGATTCAAACCTACTGGAGAGGCGTGTAAATAGCCTTCCATATAAGCGGGAAACGTAACTTGGTTGGCGGTTAAGAGAAATTAAAATTAGGTCAAAAGGAGTATTAAGGAAACTTATCACTCCATAAATCGCAGCTGATATACCAGAATATCTGAATCACTAACCTGTAGGTTTGCAGCTCGTCCAGTATATGCTACAGCACGGTAAGGTTCCAGGGGTCCGGTAGCGGCCACGGGCACAGAAAGTTTCCTCTCGCACGATTACACCTTATTTCTCTTCTTAATAACAACGTCGTGTGGCGGCTTTATTATATTAATAAGGCAGTTTAAATATTAGGTCCTTACATATGAAATTGGCGTTTTGTATGGAAGGAACAAAAAGTCGAATATTTTTTAATATAATATATTTAATTAATCAAAGTATGAACCATTATTTTCTATGCACTTTTGCCATCTCATAGGTAGTTCATTTCATATGTAAGGACCTAATATATTTATGATAAGAGCGGAGATAGCACGACGTCGCGGCGGTTGCATACAATTTTTATAGTACAGTAATAATGACGTTTTTGTGACGTCATAACAGAGCGGTGGTAGTATGAGCGACATCTATTGGTTTCACTACAGAATCAGGGATGCAGATAATCCTTATATCATTCGCAAGTAACTTATGGAGTGATAGAAGAATTTTGGTATGAAGCGGAAATATCTTAACCGCCTCACCACCTACCATTCGCATTGTCGCACATGTAAGCCGGTTCACTATCCACAAGGCCACTATAGCCACAAAACTATTAAAATTTAAACATTTTCAAATTCAACAGTAAACATTGCATATATTTAAATAAACATTAATAACTTTAATAGCTTTGAATTAATATTTACAATTTTAATCTAATTTAAAGTCATATTACTTTATCCTGACTCGACATAGTAATCACACCACACCTGAGGGTAAACGCGGTGCAGTCCAAAAAATCGACTACGACTGTCCACAGTACATAAAAACGTATCGATAGTCGCAGTGATCCAACCTGCCCAAAATCTTTACACGCTTCGTACATATATAACAAATCATATAGCTCAAACTACATCAAATAACTTCTAGTCTCAAAATTAAGTATTTAATCTATACTAATACTATAAAGCTGAAGAGTTTGTTTGTTTGTTTGTTTGAACGCGCTAATCTCAGGAACTACTGGTTCGAATTGAAAAATTCTTTTTGAGTTGAATAGACCATTTATCGAGGAAGGCTTTAGGCTATATAACATCACGATGCAAATATTAGGACCGAAGAAATAATGGAAAATGTGAAAAAAACGGGGACAATTATTCATCCTTGAGGGCTTCCATTGAGTGCGCTGCAAAAACGGTTCAAGATACCAAAAATATATGTAAGAAAGAATTATTCCCCTTGAAATGATCTAAAAAAATGTTCGCAACAGTATATGTCTACCTTTTAAGATTAAGTCACTAGAACCGTTTTTATGGTAAACAAATTTGTTCGAAATTAATGCATTATTTGTTAAGAGTTGTATCAACGTAATAATATTAATCTTTATCCAAATAAATGTGTTGTTGATTAAGAGTATTTAATTGTGAACAAAATTGTCTTTGACATCACTTAATTTCAATGAACATCTTAGAAGATATTACAAAACCTTATAGAGCAAAACAACGTTTGCCGGATCAGCTAGTCCTTCATATTGAAAAGGAAACAAATTACTTTAATAAGCTGGTTGTGTTGTTACTGTATAAAAATTCTCTCGTTTGTCTTCTAAAGATTTCATTCGGAACTTTTTAATTTTTGAACGTGCACTTCAATTATCTCAGTCATTCATCTCAGTCAGTCTTCATAAACGCGGAGAGTTGAAAAAAATTTTGATACTTGCAATGAAATTAAGTTTTCATTTAGCTTTGACCTTTTCGCGATTGGGTAAAATACATAAATCTTCCTTTAGGAAAGTTTATTTTTGACAGTTCGGAATTTATTTCTGTTTTGGTTTACTTCTTAATAAAATATCATGATAAGAACTTACTCGGAGCTTGGTGTTAAATTTAGCTCATCTTTATTTAATGTCACGAAAAATAGACTAAAGATAAATTTGACAATAAAAACCCTTTTAACTTCATCTCAATCAAATTCTGTTTGATTTATTTTTATTACACGCACACAAGCAATGTTATTTAATTCAATATAACATTCTTTTAATAATATAGAAAGCTAGAATATGGTTGTAATAGCCTTTGATTGATAGTAAGAATTCCATCATTTGCCATTTTCTTTTTCATTTTATAAATTACCTAACTTAACACATAATTTAAAAGACTGTGTTTTTCTTGTTTTCATGTCGTTTGCTTATCACTTACGTAAGTTTTTTAGGAATCGTCTCACGAGAACATTGTTATTGTTTAAGAGCACTTCTTACGGTGATACGGTCTGATGGGTAAAGGACAATTTTCATTTTATTTCCTTAGGATTAGTCTCTTAAGTGTTTCCGCTGCTTTTATGAAGCTTTTCCTACTTGTAAGGCAGCCCTATAAATTTGTTCATCATTAATTTCTTTTCTAATAAATTTTTGTAGTTCTGGTGGCAATTTTATGGAAAAGTGTGATAACAGCCAAAGGATCTTTGTATAATACTTGTAATAGGGTAGGCTAAAAGACTGTCTATCAGTATTGTACATGTGGTAAAGACCTAAAAAGTATTACTTTATTATACTTAGACACTTAATAAATATTATTATTATCAGTAAGGTTCGTTCTACTGCAGGGCAAATACCCTTCCCTTTCCTTCTCTTTTTTCATTATATTTGTGGAATAGGAAGGAGTATGGAATTATAGAAAGGGATTTAGATACATTAAAAAAATTAATAAGTTGACATGCCATCTGTTAATATCCAGAATAGGAATTTCAGAATATACATTAGAACATATTTTAAAATCAATATATATGTTCAATTATTACAAGATAATGCCTTTTCTATGAGATTCACGCCATTGCTGTCCATTATTAAATAATATTTATATGTATCTTTATTAATGATGTAAACCATGTATTTAATTACAAATATCAAAATTATTTGATCGACGTATATGCAAGAGAAGCTTAAGACAGAGCACCCAACGGTTGGCAGTGAACAATTCCGAGGGTAGGTGTGAGTCAGCGAAATCTTTCTATTGCTTTTTTACTTTTAAGAGTACCCATTGATTCAAAGAAACTTGCTAATGGCACCTTGTTTTGTTTGGAAAGATGACTCGCTGTAACAATATTTATATTTCAAATAAATTTTATTGGAATCTGTTCGTTGTGATTTAAAATTCAGAAACAGATTTTATCGACGTAAGTAGTAAGAGATGACTCACAGACACTATAAAAAACACCATAGCATCATCACCATTCTTTGAAATGGTATCGTGTCTGTCTAAACTGGACACGCGATAAGTTATATAACAGGGAAAGGGGCGTGCCTGCTACTAGCTTAATCTCTTTCGCACGCATATTTTTATCATAGTGTTATGTCGATCTTAGTGCATATGATTTTCATTTATCACTGTTAAATCACCAGTGTAAAGCCTGACTCAGTGGATCAGCTCGTACATGTTCAATTATTCAGATAATTAGAGGCCTAAATACGGTATTTATATATCGTTTGATATACTGGTGTGATAATGAAAGTCTAATGATTCTCGTTTATTGGTAACCGTCATTGTATATCGTCTGCGCTATCCTTACTATTAGAACAAATGTCGTTAATATAATATGCCACTGGAAAAAATTTTTGCCGCCCAACCCATAAATTTCGCTGGCTGAGCGCCCTCTGCGTTCGCCCACCAAGCCCGGTTTTGTTGTGAAGGTCTTTCCCAGGCCACCAACGTAGGACACGCCGAAAAAAAAAAAAAAAATATTTAAGACTAATATGAGCAGTGGCGTGCATCCCATAAAAGCATAAAAACATTACTTGATATATTTAGACTTTTAATAAGTATATTGACTTAAAATCTAGTAATTATTAATATTAATTAATAAAAATATTTGTTAAATATTCAACTATATAAAGGTAGCGCTTTTTATGCTGCTATGGGATGCACGCCACTGAATTTAAGGTAGTTATTATGTTACAAGGTAACCTTACCAAATTATCTTTGTTATAAAAATTCTATGTATTTTGTGGTTTTATATTAAAAATTAAAGTAGTAATAATATATGTTTAATAAAAATGTGTGTTTACAAATTTCCTCAAGACGTGATCTAATAGAAATGGACGTATTTCTCTATTAATTTCGTAAAAATGCATTCGAATATGTGTCTAAAGTAAAAGAACAAATAAATCTGCGATCGTTTCGACACATGTCTTCGAAAATCAATAGTCGTTGTGCTGTTAAGAAGTTAGCACGTGTTCTCACTAAGATAACTGTTAAGAGAACGTTCCCTTTTTAACCGACATCAAAAAGGAGGAGGTTCTATGTTTAGTCGTGTGTATTTCTTTATACATGTTAAACGATTACTCCGCCATTTATGAACTGGTTTAGATAATTCATTTTTTAGTCAATAAATTGTATTTTAAAATTGGTACCATTTTAATATGCTGCAGGTCTGACGAAGGTCTTCTTGTATATAAGCCAGAACTCTGGAATTGTCAAGAGCGAAATGTATCCTCGTATATCTCCGTCATGAGTGAACCGATCTTAATGTTTTATTTTTGTTCAATAAGATATACAGCAATTGTGTGGGTTCAATATGGTAAACTTCTGATGAAGATCTTCTGTTATGGAATTCCTTAACTGATAACATTAAATCAATTTTGATTAATAAAATCCATTGTATTTAATAGGTATTTAGATGGGATACATTAAAACTAGTTATACAAAATACGAAATGGCACTGACTTCAGAAATTACTAAGTTATTTATATTAATATACCAGTATAAGTCATTTAATTTACAGATTGATACATTTACAATAGAATAGAAGTTAGATAGGGATCGCAAATTCATTGACGATGACTCTGTGGTGTGTGTGTGCGTGCGTGTGTGCGTGTGTGTGTGTGTATGAGTATGTGTTCGTGTGTGCGCGCGTGACTGTGTATGTGAGTGTGTGTTGAGGTTAAAATGCAGAATTTCGAGTATCGATATCCAGTCGCCTGTCTCGTAGTCTTTTACTGGTTGCACAATGGAGTATTCACAAGAGCTACATTCCCCTATAAAGCCCTATTTTACTATAAAACCACCAGACGTCGTGTCAGATTCCATCCGTATGTGGTGCACGTTCTTTATATATGCACGTTTCTTGTAACGTGAAATTTCGAAAGCTTATTTCTATTCCATACATTTTGAACTTTTTTATTAGCGTTATCTCTGATCGAATGTTAACTTATCGAAGTCCTCAGATTGTGAACTTTTCTATTAGCGTTATCTCTGATCGAATGTTAACTTTTTTTTATTTATTAGACCAATAATTACAAAGCAGCACATTAAAATCAGCTGACACCCAAACTAGGACAACCTGTATCTTGGATGTCAAAAAATTGAGTTATCGAAATCCTCAGGTTATTAATAGTATTGATTTATTTATCTCACCAATCTCTTAAAAGAGCCAATTGAACGTGACAGAATGTACATAATTTTAAACGAAATTTGTAACACACTTTTATAAATATGCATAACATAGATCTTAGTTTCGCAAGATTTCCAAGACTTTTACAGATTACGATAACAGACAACGGGGACACGAATAAATAAATGATAAGATAATATATACCGTTAATGAGTCACAAACTTGAAAGTCCTCCTACAAACACATAAAACATATTTTTACGTTACAATACTATCAATTTTTCAATCCTTACAATTGTCCCAGATCTTAGCTATCATAGACTTAATCATAAAGAGAAGACGTGGAGTATAAAATCTTACTGATATCTCATCAATTGAATAAAGTTAATGTAATGGCGCGTCTAGTGGTGTCAACTTTCGTAACTGACCACTTATTGTTGGTTTATAAATGATTGGACCAATCAGAGTATAGTGGTCTACCAACATATATTAAACTGAAGACGTCGTAGCTCTTGACAGAATTATTGCCGTGATCTCATTATATGCAGCGAGACTAGACTTGCAAGACTCTGCGTCCTTAGTAATTTTTATTTTATTAATTACCTACTGTGGGCCAGGACAGGCCTATATAGTTTAATCAGGCTTAGGGCGCGAGCACAAAAGGTGCTAAGCTAGCAAATTTATAGGTTGGGTGGAAACACAAGGGCACCCCTGTGGTTACGACTTCGATTTGGGCAGCCAGCCAGGGGAAACAACCTACGGGTGATCTAGTAGCGTTTCGGAAGCGACTACCTTGAGAAAAAATGCCGAAAGAAACCCAAGGCTGCGTCGGAGTGGATACGTCCTTAGCAGAGCAAAAATCTGTTTAAATACTCAGGTTCTTAACAATACAGGGAAGTATAAGATGAACAATATTGAAATATTTAATCAATGGTGTTTAAATTACGAGTTTTGTTCTACAAAGGTTGCAGAATTTTCCTAAACCTGGTCACGCTAATTGTGTGGCATACAAAAACTACTATATATCAAGAACAGTTATCGCCAATTGACTGTATATCATATCTATGTAAGTATTGAAGCAAAATTAATGTGTTAATTTACGTTATTTACAATATAGTAGTTTTAACTGGAAGATTCCAATTCATTAATAAATAATCAACATTGTCTATTGGTATGACTGCATTTGAATAATGTAAAGCACATCTTCAGCACTGCACGAATGTAAAAGTTTGAACTCGTTAAAAATTTACTTTCATCGCTATAGTTGGTCAGAAGTCACCATTTTGCATGGCTGTGGAAGAGGATTTTATTGTGGTCACATTACAGCAGGACAAACTGTAGTAAAATTATTTTGTTTGTTGTTTAGCGCTCACTAAAGTTTTTATGGCTCTATAAAGCATTCTAATAATTATAATTAAAGGAATTTATTACATAGATAACAATTTACTGGATGCATATATAAAAAAAAACACTATAGGTTACCTTTATAATCAAGAAATCAATGCAATTAAAATATTATTTTTACAAAAACTTTCTATCTCTACCATGATAAAACGGTGTCTTGTTAGGAAATTTAATATAGTTAAGAGATTTATAAGTTGCGATGGTCAGTATCTATTTAAATTTATTTATAGGAAGTTTAGTTAGAAAATGCAGACAGCTATAATCATTTTCGATACCTTTTGGGTACCTATTCTTATTAACCTTTCGGTACCTACATCATGTCACTCTTGCGCTTACAGTTTTATTTGTAGATAATACTTAAGCATTGTATGATTACGTATTAAAATATTGGTAATCTAAAATTTCAAAGCTGCTTATTGTATTTTATATTACATAAACAAATAACTTCAAATTCATCAGTATTTATCCGTAAACTAACCTATAACCTTTAGTTGTATCGATTTTACGTTAATATCTATTTATAAATGGTCATTTTATTAGAATTTTATATTTTTATCGTACGTTTTTGCTATTTCGATGCCATAGGTCTGAAAGGAAATTGATTCTTCGATAAAAGCTCTAACTTATCTATAAAGTATTCATTGATAGACACTATCAAGATAATACAGGGGCCAGCGTTTTACTTATCTACACGTTAATGCATAGATTATGTAAATTAAGATTAGTTTTATTCAAAATTTAGTCTGATTGAGTCCGCCATCGATTGAAATCTCAATCAAGCGAGGTAAAGTTCTTGGAAAGGGTTTTATCTTTCTTTGTATCACTTCCAGAATAATTAATGTAATCATTTTCATTCAATTAGTAAGTTAATGTTGCACAGAATAGATGTTCGTATTTTTCTACAGCGAATAATCTAGTTTGTTTATTATTCGCTGTAAAGGTATTCGTTTAATAAAGGTCAACACCTATTTTAAGTGTACTCTAGAGCATTGTACAATTTATCAATAAAAATTAGTGGAATATCATTTAACTATGTTTAAAGTAAGTGTGTGGTATTTATATTGCATTAACAAAAAAATGAAAACACCTGACACTAGTTATACTGTAAAAAAATTACTGGAGAGAACTTTTCTGAATTCTTTTGAATTTGTAAAATATCAAGCTTATTTGAGACGGCTCATTAATGCTTTTTTTTATGGTATGAAATTATATATGGATTTCAGTTTCACCATTTATTTTCTGAATTTTTCGCTTCTACATTCATCATGCGAACAGCTAAGGAGTGGAATATGCTACCAGCAGCCATATTTTCGCGATCTTATGACCTGGGAGTCTTTAAAAGAAGAGTGAATAGGCATTTGTTAGGCGGACGCGGTTCATCATCGGACTCATCTTCACCTTCCACCAGGTGTAATTGAGGTCAAGCGTTCGCCTATAAGATATAAAAAAAAACCTTTTTTAAATAATGCTAACTAGACTAGTTTTACACCTTTCGAGTTCAGAAATACATTTACGACTGAATCAATATCTATGTTAAAATCTTAGATTATAGTTAAAATAATCATACTAATGTATAACTTCAAGCTATTCAAAATGTCAAACTACTAAATTCGTTACGATGATTCATTCAATACCCGTTGTACATGTACTTATGATTTTATCTGTCGTACGAGTTTTAATGTTATCAATTTAAGAGAAAATGTCACAACATATTTCAAGAACTTCATTGTTAGTTTCCAGTATTTATGAACAGTAGGCTTTGTAATTTTAAAATAAAGGAGTTACTGTAATTAATTATTGTGGCTTATCGAAAACATTAATTATTACGTTTTTTAAATGACTCACAAGTTTATAATGAGAGTAAGATTATTATAATAATAGTAGGCATAATATAACAAAGTATTTTAACTACAGGCAGATAAATATTTTACATACATCGCATTTCATGTGATTCAAACGGGAAAAATTATATCAAAAATAAAACAAATTAGATTACCTAACAACCAAAAACAAAATACCTAAAACCAAAATTATGTCATGTATTTTCATATGTGAATAATAAAAATGAATGATAAAATAAACAAGGACAATAACACTCTGTAATCAATTCGTTTTCGATAACAAAGTTATTTAAATACCTCAATTGAGGCTCAAATCAATAGTAAAACAATAATTTATATATTGGGAATAAAAAATAAGTAACTAAACAAAGACCTCATAGATACATGGTATTGAAAATAATTTAGATTTTATGTTTAATTGGTTTCGAGTTTTGCTTTAATAAAGGCTAGCATGTACCACTTTCGTACACAAATCGACAAGCACGTCTGTCTTTGTGTTTCTAAGATGTTAAAATATAATACACTACATAAGATTGACAATTTTTTCTACAAGTAATGATGTCAAAGAGATATACTTCGTGCAGTATAAGTAACTAGGGGTAATTTTCAGTTTAATTTTTCTTATACGAATCAGTTTCATGCTATTGCTGCTTTATTCTGTAGAAATAGCGATATTGTATTATTTGTAGATACGCCCTTATCGTCGCACAAACGTAACCTTATTCGACTTACATCAATTTAGACTTCGTGTTCCCATGCTCCTATTACGCCCAACGACGCATCGGAATTGGCCAGAAAATCACGATAAGCATCTCCGTTGTCACGATCCAATTTCGACCCACAGGCTCCTGGTAAAGGTTTGAGTGAAAAGACGTGACCTCTGCGCCGGCTCGGGCGAACTTGGAGTGTGAAACGCCATGCCCGGCCAGCGGGTGGCGTGAGTTGACGATCATAGAACAAATTTTAACGCTAGTGATGTCAACTTATAGCATTTACCCCTAAATATGGTGGTTTTTAAATCTGTAAGTCAGGAGAAATATACATGATTGAAGACATATACGTTCTATCAATTAAAAAAAAAAAAACTGTTGACTATAATGATATGTGTAATTTAGAAATAATAAATGATGTACACCTTCAATTTAACTATAATTTAGGAATAACTCAAAAATATTTGACAGTCTATTTATTATTTTTAAAATAAAATGCTAATTCCAAAGGAAATACAATTGTTTACTATGTACGGTATATATAAACTGGATTAACTTAGAGAATTATATAATAGGTATATTGAAAAATTTTGTTTGGAGTTAGTAACACTTTTCTATATGTACAATCTTTACATATAGCTTTGGAATATCAAACGTCGATCAAAGTCACAATGGATACACAAATCTGATTTGACCCTGATCGTTTGAATTAGTCATTTTTATTGTGGATTGTACTCAAAGGTTACTCAAGAAGACGTCGAGTATATCATAGATCTTTTTGATAACATATTAATGGATTTGCACTAATATCATATTACGTCTTCTTATGTCAGTTTATAAACGGTCCAGTTGCTAGCTGTTTCATAGACAATTGAATCAGTTAGCACATAGTTTTCTACCAATATAACAAATCTAACCTAACGCATTATGGGACAAAATTATAAATATAGTATGACAAATAGACTTACGACGTCTACGACGTATAATATCTATGATTGTACTTTTCTAAATGCACATGATATATTGTTTCATGTTAAATTAAGCGTGTAAAAGGTTTAAGTTATTACGACTGACAAATTAGAAATCTATGTTATTTGTACTAATGAAATATATTTTCAATTAGTAAATATTACTATTACAATTTATATTTTTTATTTAATTAAATCACATGTAAAAACTAGAAATAAATAGAAATTATTTATTTTATTACGAACAGTACAAACGGTGGATTAAATGCTCATTGACATTTCCTGTAAGTCTTCCTAATGTACATTAAGAAAAGTGATGTAAAGTAAGAAAAGAAGGAAAATAAGAAGTAAAAATAATTATTCTGACAGAAATAATAAAAAAAGCCTCATTTTCTATAATTTTCAAGAAATTATTGTTTAATAAAGAAAAAAAATACTTTACGCCAATACGTCAATATCTTCTGTGTTCTAAATTAAATGCATGATTATAGCGATTTAAGTAGATGAAAAATTATTTTTCTCAAGCGTAAATCATTGCGTATGCGTAAATTCAGACAAAATACGTCATATAAATATTTAAATTAGCTACTAAAATTGTTGACTTTTATTTTAAATATTTTTTACTTACATTTATTTACTTTTTGAGTTATTTTTAACAGGTAGTTGATTTTTAATAATAATGAATGTAAAATTTGTAATACGATATGAAATTAAAATCTCAAATTTTGGAGTAGTTATAGATTCCAACTGACAATTTTACAATAATTATTGTTACGTACATAAAGGATATTATTAGTATGGCTGAATTTGATCTTTTAAAGATAACATAACAAGCCATTAAGCGTGAAAGGTAAGGACTCGGTTTGTAATCTGGTCAATTTCTTATCTAGGCTCGCCGATACTGGGTTCGATAGAACAACCCAATGATGCGTTTAACCGTGAAATCCTGAGATAGGACCGATATTCCCGGATATTGATAGCAGGTATCTCAAACCAGAAATTGTTCTGGAAATGGTTTTGATATTGTATAAGATTTGGATAGCTTCATCCGGTTACGAAAATGTTTTATTGTGTAGAAAGGAGTTGAACAAGACATTAAAATTATTTGTGTTCCTTCAATGTTAATGTTACTTTTGTTTGTTCTAATTGACTGTCTTTAAAATAAATTGCAAAATATGAATTAATTTACCAAGTTTTGAAGACCTCTAAAATCACCCGAATCAGTTATGAAGATTGTATGTTTTAATGAAGATTAATGAAAATGATTAACGATTACATTTTACATTTTTTACCATTAATATGACTGCATTTTGCTCATTTATGTTTTAAACACTTCAAAATCACAGATCGTATGCAAATTTATGATTTCTTAACGTTTTAAATGGATTTAATCATGATTATAGAGCAAGAAAATAAAAATTACGACTACATTTTGTAATCGTTCATCATTAATCAGATTACATTTTGCCCATCTTTGCATAGAGATATACTTGATAACGGTAGTAATATTATGTAGTTTTTATCGTTATTATTTCTCAAATACGTACATTACATCTTATACGTATAATATCATTTCAAGATTTATTTAAATATGTGAGCTTTGTCATCTTTTTAAGTGTATTCATTCTTACTATAATTGATTAACTCATTCAATTCTCCAAATACGAATAGAGGTTAAGGTACGCATACACACATAGTATATTTGGTTATATGTACATTATTCTGTACACTTGTACTTATTATATTATTATTATTATTATTTAATATAATAATTTATATTTCGTAAAAATATTAGTTTATCATTGGCAAAAGCCAAAAGATAATGAGGGAGGTCATCTAATTTATTATAAAACATTTCTCACAATCTATATTTCGATTATTTGGAGATGAAACAGTCAAAGAGATTGTTTTTCTGTAAATGATTATTATAAATTAGCACATATATTGTTGCCCATGGATTAACAAAATAAACTATAAAATCTTACGATTGTAGTGATAGCGTGTATGAGAATTAGCGTTGGAATTGAAACATATTAAATTTGTGGTCAAGTTTTTAAATATTATTATTTTTGTTTAATAATTTCACATCTGTCTAAATGTTATAATTCATTAAAATTGAGCAAAGATTTATATATTGTAAGTATGAGAAATCAATCTTGGGAAGGACCAACTTATTAATTTGTAAATCTTCCGATGTAATAAATAGTTTATTTTGTAGATATTGTTAGGGCAATGCTTATATTTGCTGTGATAATATATTTTGATTATAGTTTTAATTAAAGGTATGCATTAATATAAATTCTGTATTAATAAAAATAAACAATCTGTTAAAATATTGTTACAGGTTCGAGCCAACTGGAGCTCTGCTGTTTTTGAGAAAAAATTGAAAGCATTCGACCATTCACTGGTCATTTAAAATATGTCACACCATATGGCATATATGACGCTTTAGGTAACTATTATGAAAAAATCGATAGAGGTCTTTCGAACCGTGTCCTACCGAGTCACATAAATACACTTCTAACTGGTAACGAATGTATTCTGTATTGTAAATCTCTTTTATAGCTACTATGGTGTATCCGTGACGGTTGAAATATGACTTCGGACCGATTTCTACCTGAAAAGGGACCATCATTATGGCTTGCAATGATTGTCGGCAAGCCAGAAATTATTTTCAACGTTTTTTTCTGCTATTCCTATTTTTATATCGATTTTGAAACAACTAATTTAACAGTTGTGTGCCGAAATTTGATTTTACAACGAAGCATATTCATTTGTCTTTGTCGGCATGAAACACCATCGAAGCTATTAAGAAATGCTAATATTTGTAATATGTAAGCAAATGTTTAAACTGATATCCCCAAACAACAATGTTATCGTTTAGAATACTAAACTTTAAGTACATAGTATGTTTAAAATTGCTTATTCAATAGATAACATTTAAATGTGTTGCTAATTTCGAAATATTTATATCATTTGATTTTTATTTTGTGTACATAATAATTGATTACATAACATTTTTTTATGAAGTGCGTTTTGTTTTTGCATATACGTATTTGAAATGTAATTGTAAAGATTTACCCTAAAGGTGTTAAATAAAAGATTTAATTATTTATATGGTTTTATTTATTAATAATTATATTTAACAGTCCACAGATTTGACATTGTATACACATATCTTATTTCTGTTAGCAACTTTAATGTCAGTACATCATAATCTATGATAGTGAAATATTTACATACTATTAACATAAATCATGAATTCCTATCTAATGACTAGGCTTATTATAAATTAATAAATATTCCTAAATAATTAATTACAAATGCTATCTACAAAATATTTGGTAACAATGAGATAATAATCAATACCAAAATATTTATACAAGTTTAATTCGTACTAATTCATACTGGCAAAACTTACATTGATTTCAGTCTTAATTGATAACAACAGATTATATATTATAGTTCTTTATACAAAGGTTTAATACATAGAAATGTTTTAAATATTTCAACAATATAGTACATTTATATATTATCTGTAACAGAGCAAGGAACAAAGTTAACATTTGACCAAATTATCTAAACCAGCACATTTGTAGAGTCACCTTTCAAGTTTCAATAAGGCCAAAGTAAAAAGCAGTCTACACGTGTGCTCGGAATGTGACGTTCCATTAAAATATATCTCTGGGAGATAAAGATAGTTTTAAACTAATCTTATCATCTGTGTGCGGCCGAATGGGTCTGGGGCAAACAGTCGTGCATAGACGATCGTGGCTGTAAGTAACCTTGTTCGTCAAGCATAGTCGGGGAGTGCTGGCCAGGATGTTTACGTAACGTATTAGGAGGCCTAGGTCGGCCGCCGTATGGCTGTTCGTAGTTCTGTGTATCTATAGATATATAACTATGGTGCAAGTTTTCCCCGTCTTGTATTTGACTCGTCAAAGTAGTATTTGTTAACATAGATGTATCGTCTTCTACGTTGAGGCCTGCGTTGGCAGTTGTAGGAGTTTGGGGAGGAATTGCATCATATTTATACCAATGCTCTGGAGCAGTGGGAGAGGCTGTGTATCTAGATGGATTTCTCCTTGCATTTGGGCAGGCACCATGATTGTAACTTAGCGTGTCCTTATTCCAATGCAAATTATTTATATCAGGCATTACAAATCTAATTTTTTCCCAGAATTTTTTTTCACCCCACAACAAAACGTTACATGTTTTTAAATAATTTTGAAAATCTATATCTAAATTTAGTGCGCTGACATCTGTTGTTAAAATGAAAACAACTCTATGGCGTCTTATAGACGGGTGAATAGTGGTGATGACATGTTTGATTGCAGCTTTGAATGAAACTTTAGACCATTCATTTTGTAAGAAATTGAATGATACGAAAACAAGAATTCTTTTAGATGATTCTGCAGCATTAGTTATTTGTTCTAATAAATAATTTTCTGGTGCATGTTGAAGATCTCTGTAATGGAAACACATTGTATAACCAGAATGTTCCATTTCAGGGGCTACAACTTTGGAAACAAAATCATCATCTAATAAACTGTATACAGCATAACCATCATACAATCTGTCTCTGTCTAGTTCACTTTCTTGTATAGATGCACTTTTGAACAGCCTTACTCCATATTTAGAATGAGCCCAAAGACGCACATTTTGTCTGAATGAAAACGCTAAAGCACCAAATAATAAAATAAGTATGACACTTATTAAAACTACAGCTAGAAGAGGTACAAAGTTTAGTTTTATCGTGCTTACTTCATCATATTGATATGGTTGGTTTTCTGTTGGAACCGTATTATCCATTACACTTGAATCATGACATTTATCAATCGCATCAAATACAGTCAAATTAGATGGCAGTCCATTTTCACTAGCACAGTACACTTCGATAGGATCTTCATAAAGCTTCTTTAACCAGTTGTGTAGGGGATGTATGTTATCGCATGTACAAGTAAAATAGTTTCCTTGCACACCTATACTCTCTAATAGTGTGGCCTGAATTAGTTTTTTATCAAGATCTAAAATTTTGTTGCCTTGGAAATGTGCAACTCTCAGTGACGATAAATTTTCAAAAGTTTTATTAGAAACACTTGTTAAGAGGTTATCATTTAGGTATAACTCCCTTAAGTGTTTGGTTTGAGCAAACTCTTCACCAAATAACTCTGTCAAATGATTATTTTCAAGATGCAAAATATTTAAGGAATGTAATCCATTGAACGTGTCATTGTCAATGTTTGCAATATTACTGTTATTAAGGTAAAGTTTATGTAATTTCTTTTTACCTATAAATAAATGACTTCCGAGAAGACCGAAATCATTGCCATCAAGATATAGCTCTGTAGCATCCATTGGTATTTTTTCAGGGATTTCAGTATAGCCAACATTTGAACAATCAATGACGTTTGAATTCCAATTGCTGTCATGAAAACAAGAACAACCTTCTGGACATGTCATTTTACAATCACACGCCTCAAAGTCACAGCAAAAACAACTTGATGAACAATGAGTCTCGTACGAACAGAGAAACTGAGTTTCGGGTACATCTATTAAATTTGCTCTTCTACCGTATTTGTTATTTACGACTTCGCACATTACGGAATCCAAATCTACGAATCTTGGATACTGTCTCATATGGTTCCATAGATTAATCTTTTGTAGCCAAATCATGTGACAGTTACAAACAAACGGATTATTTCCAATGAAGAATTTTGGCAACGTTCTGTGTTTCGGTATATGAGGTAAAGTAAATGCTGATAATTCAACAGATCTCAATTTATTGTCTGTCATCACAACTTTTTCTAAATTTTTTTTCTGCAGGAACGTACCCGATTGAATGGTCTGAATTTTATTATTATGTAAGAAAAGGACTTCAATAGAATCAGGTATCGATCGTTCATCGATGTTCTCTAAAGTATTAAAGCTGACGTCGAGCATTCGGATGTTTTGTTGAAGATCATGTTCGTTTTCTAGTTTTGTGATATTATTATTATGGATATCCAACCATTCAAGAGTATTGGGCATATAGTTATAGTCAAAATAAATTAATTTATTGTCTGATATGTTGAGCCATCCCAGAGTATGCAATTTAGTAAAAACTCCTCTAATGTCAGTTAGTTTATTTCCATCTAACCGAATAGCTTTTAATGTAGGATTTGAAATAAAAGCGTCTTGTTCAATAGTTTCAATTTTGTTAGAAGCCAGATTTAAAACTTGTAGTGAAGGAAGAGTACTGAACGTATCTTTGGGGATGCTTTTTATTTGATTGTCTACAAGTCTCAATCCATAGAGTTCTTCGAGACCTTCAAATGATGTATTTAAAATTTTAGTTATATTATTCTTTCCAATGTCAAGTGATTTCAAAAATCTCAATCGTTTTATTCCCTCAGGAATTATGTTTAGATTGTTGCCGTTAAGACCTAAATCTTGTAAATAAGTAATGTTCTCAAAAGATCGTTCATGGATCGATGAAATCTGATTATTGTCAAGATACAGTTGGCTCAGCACAAATAAATTTGAAAAAACATGTTCATTCAACGTTTTTATTCTGTTGTCTGATATAGAAAGTTGATGTAGATTCTTAAGTTCAGCAAACGCACCATAACTAATTGTTTCTATAGCATTGTTATCAAGATTTAGTACTTGTAAGTTGTTAAGGTCGTGAAATGATTTAGGGTCTAAACGAGCGAGAGCATTGTGTGATAAATTTAATATCACTAAACGAATAAGTCCAGCAAATGTGTCTCGATTAACCCAATCATTGGTTAAACGATTCATCGATAAATCCAGTTTCTCTAGTTGATCAAGTCCTTCTAATAATCCTGGAGCCAAAACAGAAAGAGAATTATTTGCTAATGAGATTTCTTTAATAACGCGCGATGACTGAAATAGTTCCGGGGGGACAGCGACTAACTTATTTCCAGACAAGTTCAGAATTTTTAATGAGCTTAATCCAACAAACGCTCGGTCGCCTATCTCATTAATTAAATTGTTCTGAATATTCAAGACTTCTAAAGATCTGAGGCTAGAAAGTCCGTTATCAGGAAGTCTTAAAATATTATTATGAGATAAGTCTAACGTTTTTAATCCGGTATTACATGATTTTCCAGGAGCTACAGGGCCTTTTCCCCAATCCGAGAAACCAATTTCTGATATGTCTTGGATCCTATTGTTTGTAAGATTCAGTGACTCCAAGCTAAACAAAGGACAAAATACTTCTGAAGGCAGCATATATATGTTGTTGTCTCCTAAATCTAATGTCCTAAGTTCCATCAGACCTCGGAAACTTTCAGCATGGAATTCCATAGTCATAGCAGGCCAATCTGTATTGTAGGATCTTAGCGTCAAACTGGTCAAGTCACGAAGCGGTGATAACACAGTTGCAGGCACGTACCGGATTTTGCAGTACTCAATGCGCAAGTCCTCAAGTTTGCGCAACTGTCCCAAAAAACTGCCGGTATTCATGTGCAATGAACTTTCGAAGAAAAGCAAATCGGTGCACGATAACTTTAACTTGTTGACGCTGTACGCCTGCGCGGTAGTAATGTTTTTAAACAAGAAGTCAACTGAGCCAATGGTTTTGATGTTACACGTGAGAAAGTTTGATTCACTCAACTTTGCGTCCGAATAGTCCCATTGACAGCCGGCGGGGGCGGGCGGCGCGGAACGTGCGCGCGCACCGGCCAGAATCACCAAACAGATCCAAACTTTTAACGAAAACATTTCACTAAAGTTCATAATTATTATTACACTATACAACAGTACATTTGTCACTCCAGTATCACTAACAAGTCTTTAAAATCACTTAAAAGTTTTCAATTCAACGTCACTTAAGTGTACGCAACTTTTTATAGCGCATGTAAACAGAACGAGCGTGAGCGCGGCAAAATTTTTGACACAGCCATTCTCTCCTATGGTCTGGCGGTAACTGACCTACGAAGTTTGAACGAAAGCCGCATGGGTATTGGGAGGGTGGCGGAGCGGGGCCCGCGGGGCTTGATAACGTCGACGGGTGGGACCCGGCGCTGCATCAGCTTACAACAGATGGCACGCGTGTTTTTTAAACACTCAGAAATATTGGTAATGCAGCAGAAGACTTAGGCCTGCGTGATTCAATGAATTCGTCTCATCAAATTTCATCTCAAAGGAGGTCGCGGTCATGTCTGAAACAGAAACATTGTTTGAAACGAAAATGAAATAAATTAACTGTTTGTTTTTAGAATTATCTATAGTATAATATAGGTAGTGGCAGAGATGGGCAAAATGTAATCTGACTAATGATGTACGATTACAAAATGTAGTTGTAATTCTAATTTTCTTGCTCTGTAATCATGATTAAATCCATTTAAAACATTAAGAAATCATAAATGTATATATAAGCTGGGATTTTGTTGTGTTTAAAACATAAATGAGTAAAATGCAGTAATATTAATGGTAAAAAACGCAAAATGTAATAATCGTTAATCATTTTCATTAATCTGATTACATTTTGCACATCTATGGGTAGTGGTAAGTATTATACTTACCTTTATATTTTGTTACAATGAAAGATTAACAGGAAAATTGTAATATTAATTATTTTTTAAATAGAAGTATAATATTGCGTTTTCATAGGCAAGGATATTCAATACAACTTTGATGAGATGGGCGGACGTTCAAACCTCAACGCAAAAGTAAAATGATTGACGCATCTGTATAGGAAAAAAGTATCGGAACAAAAGTGTCTTGTAGCTATTTCCTATCCATTGAATAGCAGAACAGATGTTCTGTAACAAAAGTTTTATTACAAAAACAATTTTACTTACTTGAAACGAACTGAGCGTTTATGCATATTCAGTTAGTATGGACTTTTAATAATTTTCCCAAGTGTAGAACTTAAAAAGAACTAATATTAGCATATAAAAAAGTAAAATTAAAAGTGACAAATTAATTTTCAGCTTTATAAGAGTACAAAAGCATCAAAATCATTTAAAAATCTGGTTAAGAAATTTTCTGACAAACTGTAATTTGTAACGAATATGCTACTAAATAGAATAATAATAATACATTATTTATTAGAAAAACAATTACAAAGCAGCACTTTAAAATCTACATTTAATAACATAAATCTACATTTACATTTTTAGCAGAATATTAGAAATCTAAATTTTATCACGTGGCTATGGTGGATTAATGGATACAGGACTAGTTTCCATGCGTGGCGACGCGTATGGTCGTAGGATCGATTCCCAACTCTAGGTTTTTCCAGATAACATACGAATTTAAGCACCACACGCTCATCATCGTGAGGGTGGGTTATGACATCTAATAGAAATGTCTTGTGTAAGTGCCTTGAGAACGGCGATCAGTGGCGCTAATGGTCTCGTTGGGCACGACATATACGTGCTAAGTGGATACAACCTTAATGTATCTCTGCTTACACCGAAAGGGATATAGCATGATGATATATTACCTACTATTCCAAGCATTTATTGTGCCGTGGTGGCTGCCGGCAGAATAGAATAGCACCCCCCTCTTCTTGCTGAGGTGTCGTAAAAGGCGAATAAGGTATCTCTTTAACACCGCAATTAAACCAGGTGTTCAGAGAAGGAAAACTCGACCAAACCTGTATCCCGCTCCCTTCCGATCGTACTGGTTCTCCATTCCATCGGGCCCGAGGGAGTTCGGACGAGAGAGTGCTTCTCTAGCTGCGCGTCCAGTTGTGCACTTAAATATCTCCTGCGCAATTGACTGTTTCCGAAAACTGGACCTCGATTTTCTTGATCGGTGTTGAAACAGTCGCCGTGGCCGATTCCGGCTAGGAAATCATCATCATCATTATAAGCATTTTATACATTTTAATGATATTATTATTTTGATGAATCATTAATACTCAGTGACATGATAACTGACCTTATTTTATTAATAACAAAATGTAGTTAATTACAAAAGTAGTTTTAATTTTAGCGTCTATTCCTATATAATTTGTATCCTATCGATTGATACATTAAAACGTAAAAAAATAAGTAAGAGAAGCTATGATAAGCTAGTTAGATACAAAAACACGGCCATTGAAAGGATGGATCCGTCGTGCGGCACCGCAAAGTCAAATCGCAGGCCATCGAATGCCATGACACGTGCGTGACGAATCAGGTCTACCGTGGGAGACCGACCTCTGCATTTCTTACTTATAACAACCATCTCAGTAAGTAGCCGCTTTTGACCACGAAGTAACACCAGTAATTGAATGGAATTCACTTACTGGAACATTTTTTAGTTTTATCATTTTTCTTTGCTTAAACAATGAAAAACAAAATACAAGGTGTCTCAAAAGAAAGTTCACATTTAAATCTTTTTTTAAAAGAAAAGTCTTAGCTTTATTGAAAAAATGTTTATTTTATATTGAAGTACACTGTTTGGGAATTTATTTTTTAAAAATAACATCGTCCAAATGTAAACCGTTGCGCTCTCGGCATTCATTTAGTCGGGCACTAAAATTGCCTATGACAGCTCGGCAGGTAGTCTCCGTGATGGCTGCCATTTCATGACGGATATTTTCTTTTAATTGTGCCAGGGAAGTCGGTTTATTAGCGTAAACTTTTGATTTGACATAACCCCACAGGAAAAAATCCATAGGCGTTAAATCGGGACTCCGTGGAGGCCAATTTATGTCACCTCACCTGGAGATTAATTTGTTCGGAAAAATTTCTCGAACTCGAGGCAGAGATCTGTTGGACGTGTGTGAAGTTGCTCCATCCTGTTGGAACCATGTTCTTTGGTTGTAACCAGGAAAGTTTTGCAGTTGGGGTACGAAAAACTCGTCTAACATCTCCACATAACGCTCTGAATTCACTGTGAGTGTGTGTCCCCTTCCATCTTCAAAAAAGTAAGGGCCGATAATTCCTCGCGCCGACATCGCTGCCCATACGGTGACTTTGGGTGAATGTAGCAGTTTCTGATGTTTTTGTTTTGGGTTGGTTGCACTCCAGTAACGACAATTTTGCTTGTTTACATGCTCATTCAGGTGAAAATGGGGTTCATCGGAAAACAAGATGTTGGTGAACGTTGGAAAGCGCTCAATCATCTGATTTACAAAGCCAAGCCTCTGACCAGCATCTTGAGGCTTCAGTTCTTGCACTAACTGAATTTTGTACGGGTGCAGCTTTAAATCTTTGTGTAAAATGCGGCATAATGAAGATCTGTGCACATTTAAAGCAACAGCACGCTTCCGAATCGAGAGGTTTGGATCATCTCGAATAGACTGAGTAACACTGTCCACGTTTTCGGCTGTTCTTGATGTTCTTGGCCGCCCAGATTTTGGTTTCTCCAGAGTTGACCCAGTCTCTTCAAACTTCTCAACCCATTTTGCAATGAGTCGGGTGCTAGGCGCATCATTTAAGTGACGAATATGTCGAATACTGCAGAATTTTCTACGCGCTACAGTCGCCGAATTACCGTTTTTGTAAAACTCACGTACGCACAACGTACGGTCCGCACCAGAGAACCGCTCCATAGCGACCAAATTCCCAAGAGCCAGACTACCGACTGACATACCCCCCGCACCCCTCAGAATAGTTGCTTTCGCGTAATAAGATAAGCAAATGTGAACTTACTTTTGACACACCTTGTATATCATATAACGCTGGTTATTTTTTTTTAAATCTGCCTCTATTAATATATTACCTTTTTTTCATAACTCGGGGTAAATCCTTAACGGACCTCGGGGGGCGGTGAGGGCCGCCCTCCGGTGTGTTGGACTTGCACTGACTAAAACCCCCGGGGTGTTCCACCTTCCACCTACCGGCATCGAGGGCACAACTGGGGTCTCATCCTCGATGACCGGCAAGATGTGCGGCCTTAAATAGGCCTCTACTCGTTTGGGGAGGACTGGTGTAAAGAGCCACCCTCTCATGCATCTTTGTTGTGGAGCGACACGCGCGGTTACATCGCGCGCCGCTCGCACCTTTATTAATATTAGGTCCTTACATATGAAATTGGCGTTTTTCGTACTGGCCACTTTAATCACAAATTTCTCCTCTTTGGTAAGGAATTCCAAATTCAAATTTGTACAGCTATAGACTCATGTATTTGTGCTTCGATGATCGTCATTCATTTGTTTTTTTCTTCTGTTTTTTTCTGTTTGCGTCACTCATTTTACAAAATGGAAAACTTAAAATATCGCATTATTTACGAGTACGAGTTCCGCCGTGGCACTAGTGCTGCGGAAACAACTCGAAGGGTGAATGATGTGTATGGCGGTCGTGTTGCAAAAGAAAACACAGTTCGTTTTTGGTTCCAACGTTTTCGTTCTGGAAATTTCGACCTGCAGAACAAGCCCCGTGGACGGCCTGAGACTCAAGTTGATAATGAAGAGTTGAAGGCTATTGTGGAAGCGGATCCATCGCAAACCACGTCCGAGTTAGCTGCAGGCTGCGATGTTAGTGATAAAACTGTTTTAATTCACTTGAAGCAAATTGGGAAGATTAAAAAGCTTGAAAGGTGGGTACCTCACGAATTGACTGAAGCAAACCGGCAAACGCGCGTCGACTGCTGCGTTACATTACTAAACCGGCACAATAATGAAGGTATTTTAAACCGAATCATTACCTGTGATGAAAAATGGGTTCTTTACGATAATCGGAAGCGCTCAGCGCAATGGTTGGATCCTGGCCAGCCAGCCAAATCCTGCCCCAAGCGAAAATTAACCCCAAAAAAGTTACTTGTAAGTGTTTGGTGGACTAGTGCCGGTATTGTTCATTACAGTTTTCTCAAATCTGGCCAGACTATTACGGCTGATGTCTATTGTCAGCAATTGCAAACCATGATGGAAAAGCTAGCGGCTAAACAACCTAGGCTGGTCAATCGCTCCACGCCACTGCTGCTTCACGACAACGCTAGACCAAACACTGCGCAACAGACGGCTACTAAATTAGAAGAGCTTCAATTGGAAAGTCTAAGACATCCTCCGTACTCCCCGGACCTTGCTCCAACAGATTACCATTTTTTTCGAAATTTGGATAACTTCTTGCAAGGGAAAAAATTCAACTCCGATGGGGCAGTCCAAATCGCCTTCAAAGATTTTATTGATTCCCGTCCGACTGGTTTTTTTAGTAAAGGGATCAATGAACTACCTATGAGATGGCAAAAGTGCATAGAAAATAATGGTTCATACTTTGATTAATTAAATATATTATATTAAAAAATATTCGACTTTTTGTTCCTCCCATACAAAACGCCAATTTCATATGTAAGGACCTAATATATTACTTAGATAAAGGTGGTCAAAATTAATGGAACACTACATTTCTCTTTTGCAAACCTATTTCGTTCCTTTATCATGAATTAATTAATCTCTTCATACACTCTCGCAAATTCCAATTACTTTATATCAGATCACTGTATTTAGTCTGGAAAACAAGTAGAATTTATTTTATTAAAATTAATATTGAATAAAGTAACAAATTTAGGAATGTACATAACTAAAGCAGAATTCGTAAAAGAAAAACGTCTGTCCCCGCAAGGTCATATCAAACCATTGATATCCTAGTCAATATTGAGAGAGAACATCTCACTTGTCTATGTGATGGTCCAATATTGGCACAAGAGAGCATTAAACACAATATTACCACTTATCTGGTGATATCTTACTCCAAAAACCATCGCATAGTTTATTTCTCTTAGAAAAGTTATACAATCGTAGTAACTATGCCCAATATTGATAGACTGAGTTCCAAATGACTTTTGTGGGAATGTCTTTATCTGAGTATATTTATGAATTTTCCAACAAACAACAGGATTGATTTAAATATTCACTTTAAAATATAAACTGTACGTGGAATCTGAAATGGAATATAAGGTCAAAATCTATTATAACGACGTCGAAGGGACTACCTACTCTTATTTTGTCGTAAAAACCGAGGATGTGTTCGAGATATTAAGTCCTATTTTTTTTGCTGGGACCTTTGTTCTGGGGAATATAATCGGTATGTTGTTCTAAATAATGTCGCCATAAACGGTTTTGACTGTAGTTCATAATATATTAAATTATATATTTCTTTTTACGAAATTGTAAATTCATTCGTCGCTGTCTGGAATTCCAAAATAGCTTCTGCATAACTATCTTTTTTTGGTATCCCGGGAGAAAATCCTGCATAGGACCAATAGGACCATCACGGACGCTGTGAGGGCAGGAACCACGCTGTGTCAGACTCCTACTGACTAAAAGCCTCTGGGGTGTCCCTCTAATCACTCCACCCGGGCCTGGGAAACTAAATTCATCCAAACGCCCGAGGAGCAAAAAGCCTTGTGTAGGCTACCTCTCCACCCTCCAGAAGCCCACCCTGCAAAACCTCTCTATCAGGCACCCTCTCATCCGGGCGGCAGATTTCCGCAAATCTACTGCCCGGATAATTATATTTCTAAATCCTTTTTAGAATTTACAAACCCTAACATTTTTGTGTATAAATTAAAATAAAATTTAGTGAGAAGTAAAGAATGTAAAAGAAATTCAAATAGTTTTTTAGATTTGAACAAAAATGTTTTGAAAGGACCACCAATGATAATGTAGCTTGTCCGTACCGTAAGGTAGCTTGTCTATTTCAGACAAAAGAATTTTACTGCAATTATGAATTGTTATCGAGACAATAGATCGCAAGTTAATACCAGTTTAAGTTGTTTTGTGGCTGTCACCACCGCAACAAAGTTTGTATTATTGTATTAAGTATACAACTGCTTTCATTCGTTTTAGATATGCTTGAGGTTTTGTGAGACTAGTTAAAAACTTTTTAGAAGTTTAAAGGTTCACTCTTGACGATTACTGACTAAAGAGTGTATGGAGAAAATTAAAGAACGATTTACCATGAGCATTATTTCTCAGCTCAATAACTCATATATTAAAATGTGATGTGAGGAAAACCTTTACAAAGGCTGAAGTTTATATCGTAATCATGTAAATGACTCTTATATAAAATAAAACAATTATTATGTAAAATTGTTCCGGGGAACAACAAAGTTTATTTTTAGTTTTAGGTACTAAAAAATAAAACATTAAATTTAATGTTTAGCTAATAATATTACCTAAAATAGTTAAACGTGTTATAGAATTATAATGCCTAGACTGAATTCTGGTTTTACTTTGTATCGTCGCATCTTCTTGATTTTGTAAAAGCCAGTTCTTTGTAATTGATTTCAAACTATCTTGTATATTATCATTTAAATGGCGTAAAAGCTGTCTTAAATTTAGATGATACTTTAAAAGATATTTACTCAGTCCAGGGCAGGTGAATTATTTGTACTGACCACTTAATTCTTATCTGAAACACATGTTAGATGGGACTTCTTAAAAGCGTAATTTTTATTTGTTAAGTAAGACATTGCACGCCAACAGCCGAACGTTGAACATTAAAGGCGTTTTACGAGATAATCTCAACAAAATATAGCTTACTTCTCGATAAAGGTGGTCTCGAAAAACAGGCACTACCAAAGCACGTTTCGAGTCAAATAACCAAGGAGAAAGGGTCCGAAACAGAAAACGCTTTGTGCTAAAAACGTCGACCCCTTATCTTCCTTAGATGGGTCGGGGACATAGACATAAGAAGATAACGAATTATCATGCCAATAAACAACATTGCCATTAAAAGAATCTATTGTAGCTTTTGGACAAGAATTAGAATTAACAAAGATTTAGTTAATTGCGTAGTGCTTGAAAGAGATAGAATTTGAATTAACGTACAAACATTTATTGAAGTTTAACAGAATAAAAGAATTCTTAAGAGAAATACCAAGTCTCGTGTGATCTGATAGTTTTGAGAGTTTTATTAAATTAGAACATAAAATACGTATTTTATTTGTGCCGTGTCTTATGAATTTATATCCATCTATGGTGGCTGCTTCCACAGGCTTAGCACGAAGTCATCATTCATACGAGGAGATATCATCGTAGCTCGTCGTGGCCACGGCTTTCTGCTTGTTAACAATAAAAACGTTATCCGGCGCTTACACAAAATGTATCTTGAAAAACGTTCAACCTTGGTTTATTCATCATTATAGTCGTTTTACCTACCCAACAATGTTGTCACACACGAGATTTACTTGTAAACGTTAATGCTTGGTTTGTTAAACTTATGGTAAAATTATAATAATTTGTATATTCTGAAAACAATTTAAATTGTAGCAATAAATCAAACTCAATCAATTCATGCGTAATTAGTTGGCCTAATTTTACAAAATTAAATAGGCCTAATCGCTCAACTTCTTTAAAAGTTGTAAGACCTTCATAATACTTTAAGTCCATTACCTACTTAATAGTATTACGTCCAGATAATTATGATAATGCGATTAACCAATCCAATATAGACGAAATAGCAACGAACACAAATTGCCAATTAATAATGGCCCTAAGGGTATGTAATTAACAGTTGCATTAGTGAGTTGCATTATGCATGACGCTGAATCTCTGTCCGCCCCGTTATCTACGAAGCGTATTTCGCTTACAAACATTTACATAATTGTAGTTGTTTAAATGTTGTTAATTGTGCATTTTACTCATTCTGACGCTATAGATGTTAATTTAGGGCGGCTTGCACTAGCAAATAAAGTCTAGTTTAGACTTTCATAAAATTCTATTTAGCGCTTAACTGTACTTATAGTCTGCACTGAATAAAAACCCAGTTGTAACAACTCTTAAACTGAAATCATCATTAAGATGGAATTAATGTACTTCGATTAATTAGCGTCTATAAATGCTTAAACTAGACTTAATTTGTTAGTGCAAGCCGCTCTTAGTGCATAAGGCTTAAACAAAACTGAGTTTATTAATAAAACAGCAGATATCAAGTAAAATGTTTTAATAACGTTGTATTGATACGCTTGAATTTCTCGTTTCGGGTTTCATTTAGATATTTATACTTTATTGTTTTCTTTTAATTCGTTTAGGCAAGAATTCTCGACTTTTGAGCATCAATAGAATAGTTGCTACGAAATATCAACTCTAGCATTTAGTTTCATAGTCTATTATTGAAAACGTAGATAAACAAGTCCAGGGATTAATAAGTTAGACAACAATATCATACACCAAACTTTTAATTGTAGTTATTTAGCTAATGTTTGGTATTCAAGGTAGATTTTTTCTAGTTTCTCCAAACTATCGGATTTCGTTTAAGCAAGACTGAGAAAA
The DNA here is from genome assembly GCA_036320925.1 of Automeris io. Taxonomy (NCBI): domain Eukaryota; kingdom Metazoa; phylum Arthropoda; class Insecta; order Lepidoptera; family Saturniidae; genus Automeris; species Automeris io. The sequence goes on along the minus strand of JAUDJH010000025.1, from coordinate 2,026,603 downwards.
ATTTATGTTTATATTAGAATTTGTAATATTTCTTGTTCAAGGAAAGCGTCCGTTATAATTAAACTTTTGATTACATATATATTTTCTTGATAGTGAAAACTACATTATCATTGTAAATTTCAACTTACAAATAAACAATGATTTATTATATTAACATATAATGACGATAAACAAAAAGATGTTGATCATTTGCCTAAAATACAAAGCTTGATAAATATAGAACATGCGTTTAGCAACTGGCTAAAGAAAGTTGATAGCACCAAATTTCGTCGATATAAGCTCACTGCGAAAAATCGGTTGACTTTTTGACTGTATCTAGCTTTATATCTTTAGTAAAAAAATATTCAACAACAATCATAGCCATAGCTATGTGATTATCGCATGATCTGGAAAAAGCAGTCGTGCATGAATGAAATCTTTATCAAGACAGTGATTGGCGGAGCAAATATAAGTCAACATAGCAAAATGTCTGCTTTTCAATTTATTACTCCGAATTTACCCAAATTTATTTTGATTACCACGTACTTAGGTAGAAACGGAATTGACACAATGTGATTGTGATTGACTACAAAATTCGTGGATTTCTGTTTTAAACATATTTCTTGCAAACATCTTTTGACACAATATATATCATTCCCATTACCTTTGAGAATGCTATTTTCTTTTATCTTTTACATTTTGTTGGTAATAAATTGCTAGTATCTATACTTCTATCCCTTTACAATAAATATTAGGAAAAACAGAGTAAGTTAATACAAAAATACAACCTTCCTAGCTGGTGACATTTAAATATTTTAAGTACAGTAGTAAGTAGCGGTAATTCCATAGATGCAAGAAAGCATTGCATGTCCTTACGATTAAAAATTCTGCAATAAATTTAGACAAAAAAGGAAACATTTATTTAATTAATCATATCTACTCTATTTTCACGCCACTTATCTTTCCTATAAGCGCAATATAATATTTGCCATACTAATATAATATTCAAATTGGTTACGCGAATTCTGCTTACCTTGTCCAAATATCCTATGCACGTCACAGACAGTTAGTATCGTTCCTTTAACAGGCGGCTGAGTGTACCTTTTGGCTTAAGAGTTTTCAATTGCACTTACAGGCCTGGGGGCTAGAGTGAATGGTCAAAGTATTAAACCACGTTAAATTAATGAAATTAACTTTGTCTCCTAATATGATCTAGTAGAAAATATTAATTTTGCGCAGAATGAACGAGTTGAAAATTCAAATCTTTTATTATATTATTATAGCATTTTCCATTAAAATATAATAATATATATTAATAACAGATCGTTCTGTGCTTGTAGTAATTGACTAAATTACTTCTTTTTCGGTTTATGTATCCATTTGTGCGCTCTGTGCGTGTGTGTGTGTGTGTGACCTATTTGTATTATGTGTATTGTGTAGCAAGCAGTTGAAACAAATGATAAGTGCCTGTATCCTACTATTTCACAATCTTTTTAAATTATTTCTTTTCGTTAGTTATTTATTTCAGTCAATTCTAAAGATTTATACTCACTGCATGTACACCCAACTCAGCTGAACTCTAATTCTTCAAAATATTTATCTCTTACAATTTTTAAAGTAATCGTTTTAGCTTCTATTAACGTAAAAAGAAAACTGTATTATCAAGAAAGTATTTTTCAGGTTGGTTATAAAAAAGTATATAATGAGATGCGTGTGCTAAAGTTTTTGTCCGTCACTTGACTGAGTCTAGTCAATCTCACAGGTCGCGTACAATTATTTTCATCTTATTAAATCATGTTCCTATGATTACTGTAGATATTAACATGGATCTTATTTTCCCACTCCATTACGTTTTCTTTATACATTTAGTCAGCTTTATCGTAATGATGGGTAATTTCGTTTGTAAATAATTTTAATTATCTAACTTTCTAAAAGATTCAGAATTATATCTGAACGTTTCCTTAATAAATTATTGTATTATAAGTGTTTTACAATAGTGTTCCTCGTTTTTAGTAAGTTATAAGTTAATTAAGAACCATTGTATTGTTTCGTCTCATATACATTTTTTTATTTTGACTTGTTATAGTCTCAGGTCTGATGGTAAGTATTGCCAAGTCCGAAAATTGATTACGACTATCAACAACAAAAAATAGTTGCAGGGTATATGCTGATAGTAATTTTAAATAAAATTAATAAATATGGACGTTACATCACATACCAATATCATTAGAAAATAAATTAGAATTCACACGCACACCTATCATAGGTGATTATAAAAAATATACCTAAAAATAATCCGCAAAATTATTATCATGTCAAATATATTTTGATTTAAAGCGTTTGGTAAACGATCCAACTCCAAGAATATCTAATTATGAACTCAATTTATGATGACAGAGCTATTAGTCAAATATTCAAATATTGATTTTATAGCTTGTAATTATGCAATTATATTCCATGTAGTGTTGTGAGCTCATAATTAGAAATTTGTGATTTATTAATTCGGAAATTGTATATTCAATCATTAAATATAAATTACTACAGTGTTGAAAATATATTTTCTTGTATAATATTGTGTTAATTCTGTTTACAAACACGCTATTTAAATTTTAGATAGCTTGTAAGTATAAATGAGTCTAAAAAGTTATGTAATTTATAATTGATGAAGATGAATTAAAAAATGATGATTTTGCGTTAAGTTGCGATCTTATTTTATAATAAAAGGTCGAAGTTAAATAATTGTTATCAAAAGGTATCCCTTTTATTATACCGCTTTGATTCGATTTAAAATTTCTTATCAGTGCGGAATTTGTTAGTCTTGTAAACTTATACTATACTATTAGCTTGTTGCTATGTTATTTTTTGACTATATTAAAGACTTTTCAAGGTAACACAAGTTTAAACAAGAATGTTCAACGAGGAATGTCCATCTAAAGCAAACACTTGAAATCTGTCTGCAGATAAAACAGTAATAATAATCGGACACGTCGCTTGTTAGACAAACATGAGGAGATCCCTCCTGATACCGCTGAACAATGCGAGCGAGTGGGCGCCCTGGATACAACTTATGTGAGTTTTAAGTCTCCATCACAAAAGGATGTGAGTAATACAGCAAGGCAGTTTACGAGACAAATTAGTGATTCGATCAAATTTGAAGATTCTAATATGAACGTGATATATGTGGCCTTTCCATTGTTAAATACCTTTTTGAATGCATTATCATACATCGCAAACGAATATTATTACAGAATACGTGAACTCCTGTGGTAGGAATGAATTTATCGGTGGCGTTTGTTTATTTCTTGATATAATCTTTATTTTTAAATGATTTAAGAGAAAGGAATTTAATTAAGGCGAATATTAAAATATTCACCATTAATATACAATAAACAAGCAATCCGATAAGAGAGAATTAAAACGAAACAGTGAAAGATGATTTTTAACCTTTTAAGGAATTAAAGAGATGAAAATTTTCCATCGCTATCTTGACAGTTTACTTGTATCATGGTAGAAAGCCTATATAAGTTAGATAACGGTTCGCTATCAAAATGATTCGCTATCTTCATAGCGAAATCTTCAAGCATCATCTTCAAGCTCTTCAGCTTTCTATGAATATTGGTACCGATTTGGTTTTCCATAAACATTTTACGATTCACTTCTGCTTGTTTAAACCCTGGATTCAAAATTTATATGAAGAACTTTGAAGGTAATACAAATGTTTTTTCCAATCACGAATTACAATATTTTATGAGATTAAGCTAAAGTGCACACAATCTTCGAATATTTATTTAACTATAAATAGAAGTATGAAGGTGCCTTTAAAGAAATTAATATCGGAATTTACTTGTTTCAAAATTAGCGAGAGTGTTTGAAAGAATGAATGAAAGTTAAGAAACTGATAGAAAAAAATATAGAGAGAAATGGTTTTTTATTCTTTCAACTTAACCTAATAGGGGGAATACGTGCTGGCAGATAGAGAATATAGATATATGATATTGAAAAAAGCAATAAAATAACCTGACTCATTAATAAATTACATTACATATAAATATACTATGTTTTATCGAAGGTAGATCCAGAGAAATTCACTTTAGCAGATTGTGACTCAATGTTTGAGGAAGACGACTAATTCCAAATAATATACACATATGTATAATCAATGTCCAAGTAACCTTTACGGAAACCAAAATGAATTTAGGAAAAGAAGTGTCCAGTATATAGAAAGTTTGATCTTATTAGAAGCTTTATTAAGGTAGATTCTGTAATGATATTACTGAAGTTGGGGCTTCGTACATTTCTAACCGTAGTCTTATAGTTATTGATAAAGGAGACAAAATCAATGAAGGTTAAGTAGATAACGTCATTAAAGAAACAGAAGGAAGAGATTTGTATCAAAAGATCAAAGATTTTATAAACACTAAAATTTTATTCTAATAAAGTAAATGTTATCAATTTCTTTGAATAGGTTTAAAGTAAATGAAGTATTGGTCTTGGAGGTAATGAACTATCTTAATAACAGAATATTCCTGTATGAGATATTTGTCATGGCTAATGTAGTAAATTAATAAAATCAATGTATTTTTTTTTTTTTAATTTTAGTTATCAAATGTCTTAATACTTTTATCTGCTGTTGTCCTAGATTATATACATCTTATATTAATAACGAATTAAGAGTTAAAACTAATTGAGTAGAACATATCATAATTTTCCAAATAAATTGTTTGCTAGCTTTCTTAAATATATTTTTTGTAGTTAAAATAACCAAAATAAGAAACTGAGTTTTAGTCTAAATATTAGTAATTTCAATTCAATTTCCATGTTTGTATTATAATAATAATAACGCCATCATGAAGAGGCATTGCTAAAATTATGAGAACAACGTTTATGAAATGTTGACTAGTTGAAAATCAATCATGTACAAATCGTTGCTCTCCTAAGATATGCTAATATGTAGAAGGCATACCGAGTTTCTGTATTGTATCTCATTTATTTATGTTTGGTCATCATCGTTTAATATTCAACATACCTTGAAGAGATATCGGCTGCAATCAATCATAGAAGTGTTACTGATTTTTTAAAAATATACATAGTTGTTGACTCTTACGCATAAGGACATAGAGATTACATTTGAATAAGAAATATTGTTATTCATAATGGTCTCATGCCAGAAGGTTTCAAAACGAAGACTGTGATGGCTAAACTGAATCTTATATTCATAGAATTTAAGACTAATATCAATAGTCAATTCATAAACATATAATTCAATACTGTTAACATATTTTATTATTGGATCTGCAAAAGATGCATTAACTTTTAACATTTAATTCATTAGGCTTATTGTGTACAATACGTTTGAATTGTGTTTATAACTGCATTTGTCAAATAATTTATCAAGTGGATTGCGTACAACTGTTGAGTGATCAATCAAAGACGTGGCTGTTGAATACAATGAATCGGATTTTACTGCTTGTTGTAGAGGTTATCCGATTAATTTCTTTTTACGTACACATACCGCATTATAAGTGGTAACATATTTTTCAAGATAACTACCATTTGTCGATGTAAGATTATAAATTAAGAAAAGAAATTGCGTATATCGTAATTTGAAGTTAAACTTATTATGGTTGAATAGATTAGAGGTTAATCCTCTAGTTACATATCGTACTTAGAATGTGATAATTGGCTTGAAGAGATAAACGTGCTTTATACTATAAATAACCTATTTTTATTAGTATCTGGTGTTCCAAATAACAATAATATTATATTTATCATGTACATGGTATAGCTAATGTAGTTAAACTATCTTTTGACATAGCCATGAAGCGTGTTATGCTCGTCTTTACACTACAGGATATAACAACAGTACGCAACATTGGTTTAAGACGAAAAGCTAAATCACAGACGTCGTGAAATTATTTGCATCACACAAGTAGCGATGGACGGGGCTGTGACTCAGTACAGTACTGATGATCGTTGGAGCAAATTCCTCACGGAATGTTGGCCGAGTGAGTACCACTGATCTTTTGGTGAACCCTCGACAAGGTGGGCTGTTGACATTGACATCTAAGGTGGATCATGGATAGAACTTGGCTACGAGCAGCACAGATAAAATCCTTGTGGCATAATAAGGAAGAGATTTATAATTAGCAGATGATGCCAGTAAGCTTATGAGGATCTGTTGAAAAATAAGTGCACTTATTAGGAAATATGGCGTCATGTCAATTTATTAGATCTAAATTATATAAATAGAATCTAGCAACAGTCAAATATTTTTATTATTTCATAATTCATGTATCTAAATTTAATTCTTAAATATTTTTGTATTAGTTTAAAAATGCAAATGCTATGTTCACGCAAAGCTGACAAACGTAGAAAAGCTGTGATTATAATTGTTAGATTTAAACTTGTTTACTGTTCATGTAGATATGTATACTTAGGTATGTAGACTTGAGGGAGTCTGCTGTCCGGATGAGAGGGTGGCGGTGTGCAGTGTCCGGCGTGCGGCCTGTTAGATAGGTATTGGAAGGGTGGGCTCTTTACCCCTACCCATCCCAGAGAGGCAGGCTCGACAAGGCATTTCGCTCTCCGGGCGTCTGGATGAATTTGGTTTCCCAGGCTCGGGTGGAGCGATTAGAGGGACACCCCGGGGGTTTTTAGTCAGTAGGAGTCTGACACACCGGGGTTGCTGCCCTCACAGCGGCCCTGATGGTCCTATGCAGGATATTCCCCCGAGACACAAAAAAAAGGTATACATATTCTTCCAATACATAATACATCAAATAAAGGAGAAAGTGCTAATAGTAAAGCTAGCTGTATGAATGTTGGATAAATGTCTATAGAAAGCTTATAGTTATTATCCGTAAACAGTTATTAAATTGTTTTATTGTCCTAGAAACATAGTCATGCATGAATTCTCAACTGAGAATATAAACAATTATAGTACATTTCTATATATCTAAGTGTTTATAAATATAGAAAGCGTCGACGTTTTCTAATTCGCAATTGTTATTGACAATCCATAATAACTACATATTTACAGTTTTTAATACTTTAATTGGTTGTTATAAACCTAAGCAATTTTCAATACAATATTGAACTGTAAAGTTAATTTCGTTGATAGCATTCGTACATATGTTTTTATTAAATCAAAACTATTGTTTTGAACACGAGAATAACAATACTAGAAATTTAAAATTCGTCACAAGAGTGTTTTAAGGACTTGACACTCGTCTGACTCTTCTAAAATATTCAGCTTCGAGGGTACCTATGATATGTCAGAGTAAACTGGTATACTCGAGTATATTTGTATTTAGATATTTCATAGTCATTCTTACCTCTGCAGTGCATCAGGCTGTGCCATGATGTCCTAGTCAGAATGTTAAAACAAGAGTAAATGTGATTTTTAAAGGCTGGTATTATAATCAATTTGTTAATAAGACATTACAGGATACGGTAAAAGTCCTTGTTTTATTAGGTAACTCATATTATTTCTTATGCAACAGTTGCAATGCAATTCAAAATCAAGTGTAGTGTAAGAAATTACATAAGGATATATTTTATTGTTAAAATTATTCGGAGTTATACAAAATTCCATTAAGACTTAGAGAAAATCAGGTTTAGGTTCTAGTCCTGTAATGGGATTCCACAGAGAAGATGTTATGGCGATTATTGACGAATAGTATTGTTAATATCCTTGTTATAACTAATTGTCTGGTGTTTTAATTAATTAATAAAAGCACTCATTACTTTTAACTATTTATTTTGACACCAAGAAACTGACAGCTGAGACGAACCGTCTTAGATTATAAACATTAATGGCAGCAGCCTAGTGCTGCGCTCTATATATACAGACTATAACAATCCTTTAGATAGTAGTGATTGGTTTTTAGATTACTTTATTAAATTAGTAGCAAAATTTAACATAAGATATAGTTATTTAATTCAAAACCGCATCTTAATTTTAACCTTTTCGTTTCGTGCTATAGTTGGACAGTTCACCCCTTTCTGACGAATTTCCCTTGACCCGTGGTAAGTGATGGATGCTTTTGAGTAAAACACAGGCATCAATAGATTAATGACCTGGAGATAGGCCGGTCGAAACACCAGATAATGTATCTGGTCACCGGGCTATTAATTCAGTGCGGTTACTTAACTTGATCAATTCCTATTAGTGAGTTTGGTTATTGATTAGTTTAACTACGGAAGAATGTTTTCACCATGTATCCTAACCTAAAAATTTATTACAATATTTTTTTTATATATAAATTTAAACAACATCTTTCAATATTTATTATCCATTACACTTAAATTTTAATACTTTCATCACACATTCTGCTACCCTAAAATATTTTTGAAGGCTTAATTTGCTATCATTTATATATTTTACGTTTGTAGCATAAACAACAAATATGAAGTTACAATTTCTTTTCTTTGTTAATTTAATAATAATATATCGTCAGGCTATATACTTTTCTGAGCATGCAGAGATATATTAGTGGTTTTGCTCACTTTGTGCTTATATATCGTGACCAACATGACTAGTAGCGAAGATGATCGCCCTTCTCAGGGCACTGAAACGTCTTAAATATTAACTTAAACGTTATTTAAATGTCTCCAATCAATATGCTTTACCATTAGTAAAAGAAACTCAAAGATATACTCGACAGTATATTTCTTTAAACTTCTTTTTTTTGTTTAATAAATATTGAACTAGGTTTAGTTTAACTTCTGCTGTACTGTCGATGTGTATGTTTTACGCACTGCATTATAGAGATGTTCTAAGGGGCGGGCTCTTTACACCCACATAGGTTACTTGGTGCTTGACGATGACTTTTCGTACACCGAGTAGTTGGAGGAATATGATCCCTCAAGCCTGGCTTGCAACGAGTAGACGGACACCCCCTAGGTTTTTAATCGGTAGGAGCCAGGCAGACTGGGGTCGATTACTTTAAGAACTTTCCCCTGTGTTACCAAAAAAAGGGGTTAAATTCATGTGTCAATCGAGATAAATGTTTTGATAACGAATATAAAGCCCACAGTATTCATTTCTTCTGCTTATCTCTTCAGCAGTTATCAGAGCTCTTCGATGAGCCTAATTATACTATCGATAAATTATATAATAGTTTGATTCACTCCGTATGCCATGACCCGTTGACATGTCCTGTTATGGTCTTCAGCAATGCATAGCACAATCACATGTCCCTGTTACAGCAGATACGAGTATTTACGAGCTGACTTGCCCGCTGCATGAAGGCAGATGCCACACATGTTCTGCTTTAATTCGAATAGATGACGCCTAGGGCTGACAAGTCTTGATTTTTAAACATTTGAACTTAAATGTCTTTTCTTCCATTTGTTTAACTTCTTAATCTATCACATTAATGAATTAGCTTTAATTATAATATATCATCAAGCTATATCCTTTACGGAGTAAGCAGAGATACATTAGGGCCACCACAGCCACTATTAAAAGTATTATTATTATAAAATTATAACGTTGTTTTTCTAAAATTTACAAACAGACCACCCTTGTAAGAAATAATACACTGAAAACAGATTACTGGGAGAATACATCATCTGAAAATATGATTAACAAAGCGCTATTAATTTCTTTTATTCGTTAAATTAAATACACCATAAAAGCTAATAAAGCTTGCTGTAATTTTTTGACAGTTTTAATAGTTAAAGATCATAATTTAAAGGGATAACTCGTAAATCCATTGACCTAGTATCAGAAATGCTAATTAGAAGGTTTTTAGATGTTTTGTGAGGCAGCCCTACCACTAAAATTCATATTAATGATCGCTAACGAGTGGAGAGAATGCCATTGGCGATATTGATATAAATTGATAGTATCTCGTTGCGACGTTCATTAATATGCCTGAACGCGAATATCTTATCTAGTGCTTTAGTTATAACGATGCTGAGCACTGACCGGAGCTCTTGAATAGCTTCCTTCAAATGATTTATGTGCGTAGCAACAAACGCTGCTTTGTTTTACGCATGTGTACTGATTTATGACTTTCAAAATATACCAGGTATTTTAAACTAACTTCAAAATGATTTTGTTTTAATATATTGATTGATGACTTTTTTATAATTTTGTTTATTTATTATACATATTATACAAGCTGTGCAAGGCTTCGCAAAAACATGACGAATTATTTTGTTTCCAATCTCAGAACTTACTGAAGCAGAAGTTTAAGGTCAATTGTGATTAGCTTTAATTTAACGTTCGCTGTCTTACACGATAAGTCTAAGGCTCAGATTTATAGACGTTATTTTGTCTTTGCTTAGCAAAGTTCTCAAAAAATATGTTTGTTTTAATAAAAAGTGAGTATTTAATAGGAACTTTAGTCATATTTTTCACATAGTCAAGTCCATGTTGACAAAATCGGTGACTTAGCAAATTCTTGGACATTCATTGAGTAATATAAATTGTAATGTTTTAGCAAATTCTAAGCAAACATAAAGTTGCGTGTATAAATCTCAGCCATAGCATCGCAACGCGATCCAGATTTTTAAATTCTCAATACAATGACTACAGTGCACCTGATAGTAAGTACACTGTAGTCAAAAACAGCAGTGACTATCAAAGTACGAAAATCTATTGATAGTCTCCGTCGTCATGTCGGCCCACATGATAATGATGATGATGTCCTAGCCGGATTCGGCCACGGCGACTGTTTCAACGCCGATTAAGAAAATCAAGGCCCAGTTTTCGGAAACAGTCAATTGCGCAGGAGATATTTAAGTGCATAAATGGACGCGCTGCCAGAAAAGCACTCTCTCGTCCAAGCTCCCTCAGGCCCGATGGAAAGGAGAACCAGTACGATCGGGAAGAAGCAGGATGCAGGTTTGGTCGAGTTTTCCTTCTCTGAACACCTGGTTGAATTGCGGTGTTAAAGAGATACCTTAGTCGCCTTTTACGACACCTCAGCAAGAAGAGGGGGGTGCTATTCTATTGTGCCGGCAGCCACCACGGCTACACACATACCACGAGTGAAGGTCTCTAGGTGTATGTGTCACTGATCGTACACAAGCTGATCCCGAAACACGACAGACCACAGTGAGTCACTATGACTGTCTTTACACTTGTGTACTGTAGTCACGATCAGTTAAGGCAATCGCCCTACCACCTAAAAATAATTATACTAATTTAATCGAGATCTATGCCTCGTAATCGAGAAAAAAAAACATGTGAGTAATTCTCATGTCGAAAGCATGTATATTTGTTCATTTTATTACTCTCTTTTAAATAAATTTCATGCGAAACAAATTCACAATACGTCTAGTGCAAATAAATAACAAAAATATTCAAAGGATTAATGGGGTTGTATTTTTTTACAATTATTCCGTTATGATTTCTTTTAACCCAAACAATATGTTACGACAATTGACACTTTATTATATCGCCACGCTCGACAGCTTCGCATAACTCCGTGCAAACAAGATGGGCTGTTTGATTTCCACTTGATACAGATTCACAAAGGCTTCGGAGGTAGGGTTGCCTTACACCCTGAAAAAGTGAGGTTTGTCCCACTTTTTTAAAATGAATTATTTCTCGCCGAATTACAAAACACGTCTCCATTCGTCCCAATAGTGTTCCAGAGACGAGAGAAATTACTTGTACCAACTACCATTATAATACACATATGTAACTTCAGGTAACAATATCTTGTAATAATTTATATGATTAGGTATAAAAAACACAAAATACGAATTTTTAAAAACATTTCTTATATTTGTATGTTGTTTGTTAAAGATCTAGTTTATGAACATGAAATACTTGCATTTTTTTTATAATTTACTCACATATTCCAATTGTATCCCGATGTTACACGAAGACAGTTAAAAATAGATATTTTCACTCTATTTCTTGCATGAACGTTTTAAAAGAAAGTTCTCATGGCAACCCTAATCGTAGGTCAAGGTCAGAAGTTGTTAGCCTCTGGTGCCCATCAATATAATGTAAATAATCTCGTACGTCCCGGCCGCAATAAAGTATCGCAACGTGATGGATTGATGTATTTCGACCGCCATTTTTCTATCGACTAGCACTTTGTGTGGGATTTTTGTTGCGTACATTATTATTGCGTATTTGTTGCGTCTATTATACTAGGTATTTTATTATACTGACCCGAAACGACTGGACTTTGTATAATGGTGATTGAAGTCCAAAGTGCGACGGAGACGGCCAAATTGCGGGAATGTATTAATAGTCACTTTTGTTATTAATGTTTCATTTACATTTATAGATTTTACTTGTATATATTATTCGTATATATAGGCTAACTTTAACAGTTATAAAAAAATAAAAGAATTGGAAAGCAAAAATAGAATTACGAATTATAAAGAAACCACACACATTCGCCAAAAGAAGAGCTAAAAAAGTGTACTTAAATAGCACAATATGAAATTTATACGACCTGCAGTGAGTAGATGTGTGGTGATCTCTTGATTTTAATTAAATTGTTCCGTTTTTGTGTTAAAAATTGCTGTTGAATTAAACAAAAACACGATAAAGCAAGATAAGCATAGATGAATTACTTTGAGCTGCGCGTTATGTACTAAATTACTCTTCGATGTATTTGTTGTAACCATAATGAATAGGATATTTTATAATAAAAAAATATATTTACTTGGAATATTCACTACACCACATCTGATGATAAGTATGGTGCCGTCTAAAAATGCCTACGACTATCGAGAGGAAAGAAAAATCTATAGATAGTGCAGTGATCAATGTATGTGATTTTCCGTAAATATATAAATAAATATTATTTAATTTGGATTGTTTCGTATGCGAAAGTCTAAAACACCCATTATAGTTGAAGAATATTACGGTTTAAGTAAACACTTAAAAAGTACTTTACATGTATAAACCTGATTTATACAATGATTCATCAATTCAATCGCTATTATAAAAAATGACTCAGTAATACTAAAGTAGTTGTAGTGGATGAAGGACCTGTACTTATGCGCGGCAATGAAAGTGTTCGTAGGTTCGTATCCCGGCAGGTACATTTGGAGTTTCGCGGGAGAAGGGAACAGTTTGCGCAGGACTCCCAGCGCGACGATCTCCCCTCCTGACATAGGCTGGGCGGGTGACGTTGAGGGCGGTTTCCAACAAGGGTGCAAGCGGCGCGTGCCGCTCTACAACACAGAGGCACGAGAGGGGTGGCTCTATACACCACCCCTCCCTAAACGAGTGGAGGCCTACTCACGGGCGCACGCCCAGCCGGTCATTGAGGATGAGACCCCAGTCGTGCCCTCGATGCCGGTAGATGGGAGGTACAACACCCCAGGGTTTTTAGTCGGTGCAAGCCCGACACACCGGGGGTGGCGCTCACCTCTCCCCGAGGTCCGTTATGGATTTCCCCTGGGTTACAAAAAAAAGGATGACGTTGAGGGCGTCCCCGTCCAGTGGATAGTGGAAGGGTCGGCGTGTGTGTGCCAACACGCCGTTTCCCATAGAGAGGCAGTGAGGGGTTGAAATCCCCCTCCAAGAGAGGAGGCCTATCCATAGATAGGCCAACGGTCGCCGAGCTGTCGGAAGTATCTGGATTCCCAGGCTCGGCGAAGGCGAAGAGAGGGCAGTGCTGGCACCCCGGTAGTTTTAGTCGGGGCAGGTCCAACACACCGGGGGGTGTGGCCCTCACCACTCTCCCTGACGGTCCGTAGAGATTTCCACCGGGTTAACAAAAAAAAAAAAGGTACATTTGGAGTTTTCTAAATCAAGTACGGGTTTAGGCACCACATGCTGACCGGTGAAGGAAAAAGGTAATAGGAATGTCACGTGTAAGCGCCCTGAGAATGGTGATCAGCTATGGTACCACGTCACGTTGGGCACGCCATGTACGTACAAAATAGATACATGCACTAAAATATCTCTGCTCACCCCGAAAGGGATATTGCGTGATGATAATACCTATATCGATATTACCATTATTAGTAATACAAAAGTATTAATGCACATATATTTGTTATTAATCTTCTCAATATTTTTCTTAATGAATAACAATCATCGTTGCGATATAAGTAAAGCCCATTCAATCAATTAGTCCTATGCGATGTTGCAAGCAATCATTTGACATTAGCTATTGGAGTTTGAGCGTTCATTTTGATTGATATAAATCGAGGTCACCGACTGATTTATAAGTTGTATTCGCCTAACATTGTCTATTTAATGGAGTAATTAACTTTCATTAAACTGGACTTGTAGCGTGTCAATTTCGTATCCAGATTGTGTCATCAACTAAGTAAGAGCTTATTAAGAATGGCGCTATAAAACATACAACATAACGTTATATATATAACTCTATAACGTAACGTAACGTAACGGTTATATTCTGTAACGATTTAAACACATTATAACTATTTGTTTTAATTTTCTATATAAAACTCTTAACAACATTTCGTTTAAAATTTTTAGGAATTCCTTTTTCCGATCGAAAATAAATGATAGACAACCGATAGAAAATTAGTAAAAAGTTGCATACCATTTTTCTGCCCAATATCTCACACACTCTTGCTGATTCCGCGTACTTTGGACCTTACTCTTTATTAGAATTCTATTTAATTGATCTGTATAGGTAATTCTTTACCGGCCTCGGGTCTTGCTTTCTATTTCATTAAATAATATTAAACGCTAGCTGGAGCCTTAGTAGTTAAAAATTATTTTAAATTACTATAAAGAAGGTAAGAATAATTATAATAAAAAATGACATCTTTGAAAACATTCACATATATCATTCGAATTACACTCGCACCGTACATTTCGTAAGTGAAAGATTCGTTGAATAGGCTGTGTGATTACAACTAGCACTTGGCCTTTGTTGAACTATCTATCACTGCTCGGTGTACTCGCATCTATGTATTTGTTACGCGAGCTGGGATTTATTGACGCTTCTTAAACTTTGCCTAGACCTTGCTAAGGAAATAAATTTTTATCTTTACTCGACACAGTGATCGCATCATACCTGATGGTAAGCATGGTGCAGTCCAAAAAACGCCAACGACTATCGACAGATAAGAAAAACCCATTGGTAGTCGCAGCGATCATACCGGCCTGCAAAAATATTTCTTCACACTACGTAATCGCGCCAAAAGGTACAAACCCAGAATATTTGAGAAAAAAAAATGTAAACGCACCCAAATGCAAGCGAATTCGTGGGGATTGCGGGTTCTGTAATCAATTCACAGCAAGCGCATTTTGTACTGGATTACCCTTCCATACTATCCACCTCATTCTTTATCTCTCTGTGTGTTTGTACGTGTACGTGTGTGTGTGTTTATATTCGTGCGGGAGAGTGTGTATGAGTGGGCGCGTGCGCACGCGTGTTGCGTCTCTCTCTCCCTCCACTTATGTGCCTGTGTGATTTAATTTCCTAATTTCATCTTTTTTGTTGGTATTAGTATATGTAAGGTACCTTATATTTAGTGTATGGCCGTCCTTAAATAGTATTGTAATTTCTTTGGAATTTATTTTAAGTTACATTTACTCGATAATTGTTATAAAACTGTCAACAGCCTTAAAATTGTAACACAAATTAATAAATATTCCTCTCAACTCCACGATTTTTACATTACTCATATAAAACCAAATTCATATCTCGGTATGGACCTCTATGTTTTTCAACTAAATCGATCCTTGCATAACATCATCTATTGAAGGTAATAACGTAAAGAAACGGACATGAATTCGAGTAAGTATCAAGTCTTAACATCTTAAGTATGTTGCAATAAAATCGTCCCTTGAAGTCTGAATCTTATAAACGACAGGTCAAAGGTTACATAGAGTTCGGTTTTAATATCATTTTCTTCTGTAACAGTGGATACTAGCAATAAATTGTTAATAAAGCGTCCTATCTTAAGATATCAAAGAGTGTATTTACCCAGACATCGCATCCTGGATAAACCCTATAACTCCTTTCACTGATCACACAATTTTATTTCCATGAAAGCTATAATCATAAAATTTTTATTACTATTCATTCGAAGCGAACACTTACGATACGGAGAAAAAATATACGGTGATCTTGCTTTGGAGGTTTGTAATCAAGAGCTTGCATTTTGTATAAATATTTATTAATTCGGCTTCCTTAACTGCATAAGAAATGTAGAAGAGATTTGTTCGTATTTTATCATTATTGGTTACATTGAAAGTTATTTTATGGGTTATTGTTTTAGGAAATAGAAAATTATTATATACATATAGATAAGTGGAAGGTTATTTGCTTTAAGTAATTTTTTGACGATATTAAAATATATATTTTCGGAATCTTTTTTATACAGGTTCAACAAAGTGACTTCATTGCTCCTGATTGAAAGTACAATGCAGTCCAAAAATAGCAACGCCTACTAAGAGATGAAAATCCGTTGACAATCGCCATTGCTATATCGGCTCACATATACCACGACGGAGGGTCCCTTGGTATTTTTTTTACACTAGCTTGATAAAGTGACTGCAGTGCACCCGATGGTAAGTCTGTGTAGTCCAAAAACGCCAGTGACCATCAAAGGATGAAAAACTTTTCATTGTCTCCGTCGTCATGTCGGCCCACATACCACGACTGAAGGTCTCTAGGTATATAATAATAATAACTTTATTTCAGACTACTAAAACATAAAATGTTATAGTTAACATTAATTCTTAACGTAAATACCCGAGTGGATGAGCCTCTTCACCCAAAACTGTATATTGTAAAAGGCCCGTCCACTTTCCTAGCCAAAATACTCAAAATGCCATCAGTAGTGCTCCTCAAACGCTGCAGCATTGAAGGGCACCGCCGACCAACAACTATATATGATCAACTAGATATACATAAACTGATCCCAAAACGCGACAGGCCAAAGCTAGTCACTATGATTGCCTGTATACTCATAACCCAATTGGGACAATTGGCCTCACATATTAAATTTGATCAGATATAAAATACCGGTATGAGAAGTATTTTTTGGTTTGTTAATTTGTAATTGGTAAAATCTGAAATTTAAAAGTATATAAATATAACTTACACCGTTGAAAAACGTAATTCAGAAGTTATTAAGGCTATTTTTCATTTTAAAGGTAATACATTTTTACGCTTGAAATGTGTACTGTTTTTTTCTATTGTTTACAGACGGACATTTCAATTCAATAACACCTGGTGGAAGGTGAAGACAAGTCCGATGATGTACCGGGTCCGTCCAACAAATGTCTATTCAATCTTCTCTTAAAGCCTCCCAAGTCATAGGAACGTGGAAATACAGTCTCTGGAAGCGTGATCCACTGCTTAGCTGTGCGCAGGATAAATGTAGAAGCGAAACTTTTTTCCTGGGGATATAAAAAACGTCCACGACATACAGATGGTGTCCAATACGGTGTCTAGAGGTTTTATGATGAAATGGGACTGGTGGAATTAGACAGTGTAGCTATTAATAACACTCATTATTGTACAACCGAAAAATAACTGCGAGACAGGCGACTTTACATTAGTCGATGCTTATTTTTACGTTTGTAAAGTCAAAAGCTCAACTAGTTATATATAAGTTATTATAAACTTGTCTTTACCAGTAAATATCAACAAACCATTTATAAAACCTCATTACATATTTTCATTTATGTCTCTATAAACGTGGAAAGAAAATAAAAGCAATTTTCTCTTATAATGGACTTTAAATAAATATCAGATTTATATGCCGAGAAGTTGTGTATATGAGATATCCATGTCACTTTTGATCGTGTGTTCAAGCATGATTTATGAGTTTGAGATCCACGGTGAGGTCATGTTAAAACATTCGTCAAGTCGTCCGTCAGTAAAACTTGCGATTCGTCATGTAACTCCAATCGAGATATCGACAGACGCCTAATTTATGTATGAGTTATTATTTCACGCCTTATTTGTACATTGATGTGTGAATAATTGGCAAAAAATCACTGAGCTTGTTTGTTGTTGTAACTCTTAAATAACTTGGATAAATAATTATTACTTATTTCATACTTGATAATATTTTTTTATCATGATAATAACGAATTTTTAAAATTTACAACTTTAAACTGTATTAAGCTTTTGAAATTTTAAATTCTGCATTTCACAACAGCCTACTTATGATGAATTTAGGATTAGGATATTTAGGACGTGTGGCTGTGGTGGCCGAGTGGATAAGGAACCTGGACCCATGCACGGCATCGTAAATGGTCGTAGGTTCGTATTCCGGCATGTACCTCTGGATGTTTCCAGATTAAGTATGAATTTAGGTTCGACATGCTCACGTATGAAGGGAATCATCGTGAGGTAACCCGAATGACATCTAGTAGAAATATCATGTGTAAGGGCCCTGAGAACTGCGCAGCTGCTTACGTTGGGAACGGCATATAAGCATAAAGGGGATATATCCACTAATGTATCTCTGCTTACCCCGAAAGAGATATGGCGACGTCACGATATATTATTATTATTTAGGACAAAAAATAAATTAAATTTGATGTTTGCACTAAGGAAAATGTAACAAAAACTTTTGGCTTAGGTAACTTAAAATTATTTGAACGAACGGAAATATATTGGTTTATGCGTAAAGAAAATGCAATTTCATTTTTTTTTTCACTGGCTCGACATAGTGTCTACAGAGTACCTGATAGTAAGTACAGTGTAGTCCAAAAACGAAAGCGACTATCAAAGGATGAAAATCCATTGATAGTCTACATCGTCATGTCGGCCCACATATACCACGACTGAAGGTCTCTAGGTATATGAGCTACTGGATATACACAAGCTGATCCCGAAACGCGACAAGTCGAAACTGGTCACTATGACGGGCTTTACACCCATGTACTGTGGTCGCGATCCAGACGGGCACCGACGCCCTACCACCTCGCTGCTGCTCGTTTAGCACCACCCAGGAGTCACGTATAGGGAAACTAGGGTAAAGCCTACGGACGCGAGCAGCTTCGACTCCCACTAGGGATCATAGTTTCATTATTTTTTTAATAGTTTTATTTTTATTCTATTCTTTATGAATACAATGGATTTCAAAGTGTTAAACCAAATCTGTTCTATAACAGGTCTTAAAATTGTTGATTCTAAACTTGATGTAAATCTAAATAGAATTATAATCATTCAATGCGACGTTAATGAGGTCCGTGTATCAAGGCAGAATGAGCCATGAGTACAGAAACTCCACACGTAATTTATTAGTAACTTTGTCCTTACTATCTTATTAAGGCCAAGCTTCCTTTCCTGGGTGATCTAATTATCGACAAGTCGAGAACAATAATACGTAATCTGAATATTTATGAGTGCATCTGTAAATTTGATGCACAATGAGATACTGTTTATTTTTAAAATTGTCTCTGTAATGAATTATTTATAGTCAGCAACCGGTACTGACGTCCGCAATATTTTCAGTATAAATCCGTCCAACATATTGTATGCAAAATGCCATTGAATACGACGCGACTCCGGATCATTATTCCAATATACTGTTGCGATATTCATCACGCAGCTAGTGGTTGCAGTATTTTATACAAATCATCTTCGGCTTCAACGGGAGGATGCGGTCTTCTGGACGTACTCACTGAATCAATTTTAATAATGGAGCATTTCAATCCTGTTTGATCTTTTGTTGTGAGTAGTTGGCATTAAGTCAGAGACTTTAAATGATACCTTTTTAGGATTGTCAAGGGCTCGTTCCCGGCAATTATTTAATGCGTTATTTTTATCCATATACAATATATTTTTTTGTTATTAAAACCAATTATTTACAAAAGATACATTTTAGGTTTCTCTTATAGACTAAATGCAGTGCATTTTTAACATATTTTAGGCTATAAATAGTATAACCCGTGAATACTAACATAAATATACAAAATGTATCTGTTTTAATAATAAAGTCCTGAATAGAGAATACGCGCCCAATAATCATTCTAAGTTGTGAACTCCCAAATTAGTGGTCGTCAGTATAATGGCTGTCCTATATAAAGCTATTACAATAAATTCCTTAATTGCCCACTCCATTGTCTTATAGCCGAGATTCTTCAACGGTGATGCAAAAGTGATCTCAGAAGTTTAAACGGAATGTCAAGATACTTAAGTCTTTGTGGCTAGTAAAATATAGCAACTGATAATAATTTTAACAACTCCTTTTAATTACGTTATTTTGCAATATCAATGTGACCTTGTTTTACGCACATAGTGATAAATTAAGTAAAGAATTAAATTATAGGTACAATTTACAATTAATTTAACTCACAGGATAGATAATATTGATATTTTTTTACGGACAATGACCTTGTCCCAAACTATTCGAGACGAAGTATGTTCAACCTCGGTACGTTGGAACACTCAGTACAATCTAGTACCAATTTGTGGCCCTAGATAGGTTGCAGAAGAGGGCTATCCACACTATGTATGGCCCAAACATTACAAAGCATCTTGAATCGCCCCAGTTGCGCAGAGTTATTAACTGATTCAACATTTTCTATTAAAACTTCAAAAGAAAAAGGTATCTGGTACAAAATTATACAAAGTCAGCCTCCTTGGAGCCCCTGGTTCTGCGATGTGACGCTGAAGAGATCTCAGGTTGTTTTATTACACAGATTGCGTTCTGGACATGTTCCATCTGGAAAGTTTGCTCATCTCATGAGAAAGATACCGTCTCCAATGTGCCCGAGTGCGGAATTATAGACGATGTTCTGCATGTCCTGATTGAGTGTGTTCAGAACGCTAGTGTAAGGAAGGATGTTATGTGTAAATTAAAATTAGATAGACGTGATGTTGGTATGTTCCATAGTATTTTGACGGTGCCCACTAAAGCAACTGCCGAAATACTATGGAAACTGTATGAAAGGTGAGGTATGAAAGATTTTATTTATAAATATTAGGCTACGATGGGGCTGATATGACTAAGTTAAAAGCCCCTAATAAAAAATTAAAAAAAAATAAAAAAAACATTTCCTATCGTCTATACCACGGTGAGTGTTCTGAAGAGTTGTATATCTGATTCCACCATTCCATTCCTTCCATAATAGAACCACGTATGTTGGCTTAAAAAAGTCACTGATTTACAGTAACTCATATCCAGGCCAGAATTGAATTCTCTAATTCTTACTTTTGTTGAATCACTGCGACTACGGTCAGGTTTCTCTTTGCTCTCGGTATTCGTAGTAATTTTTAGACTGCACCGTGCTGACCAATAGTCGTGATGGTCGTCGTCACAATGTCAAATTAGAATAAAAGTAATTCTGTAGAAAAAAATAAGATTTGTAATAATTATTTCTAGAGTAAGTTTTTTGTGAAAATATTCCATGATATAAAACGATGTGACTTGATAAAGGATTAAGCTCAAGCTGCTGAGGGCTACGTAACAAAAGTGATGCTTCGCACAGCTCCGGATGAGCAAACAAGAGTGATGGAATGAAAAATCCATGTGTTTGTATTGCAATCAATCAAACAATGCTCCCAGCTCCCAGTTTCCAATGCTAACTTTCGCAATGGTCCGCCTATTATTTAGTATTGATTTTCGACTTTTATTTTTATTGGGCTTTTCCAATGTTTATAGAGATTTCCGAATGCTGTAATGCCTTGAATTCGTCAGATTGGATTTTATTTGGGCTCTTTTGACTGGATACGCTTTTCGCGTAACTATTTTAGTATCTTTTTTTATAGTAACAAAAAATCTTTATAATACGTTTCATATTATAATTTTTTCGTTTTTTTTTTAAGTTGTACTCAATCTTTTTTGTCTATAATACTGGAATATTTATAAATTTATATAACAGTTGTACTTTTTATTTATCCATATTTATCAATACAAAAAACTAATCAATCAAAAATGTCGTAACATGTTCTTTATATATTGAATATTAGCTATGCCTCTCATGATTGCAAAAAATGATACATAGTAATTTGAAATTGAATATTCCTCTCAATTTCATCGAGTAAGTGGAATCTGCCATTTATAATCTAGTATCTTAGTCATGCAAATAAAACACGAGCAATCAAATCGTTCTCACTCATATCGTGCATAAAAAATTGATTTATTGACAGCCTTTTAATCGTCCACTTATTGGCTTGTCAGATATACTCATAGCAAAGATAAGTATACCTACAGTTATAAAATAAAAAAATAAAAATACATAGAAATATTTTTAGATCGTTTTACACTTGTTTTTCATAGATACAAAACATAATAAAAATATATCTGCACACCATATCAATTTCGGGTGAGCGGATTTACATTAGTGGACGTATCCATTTTCCGTTTGTATGTTATGCCCAACGTGACCAGTATCGCTGCCAATCGCCGTTTTCAATGCACTTGCACATGACATTTCTATTAGATGCTATGCGGGTTTCCTTAAGATGTTTTCCTTCATCGGTGAGCTTATAGTACCTAAATTCATACTTAGTCAAGGTAAATCTCGGTACGTACGCAGCCGGGATTCGAACTTATGACCATTCGCACTAGTAACACATAAGTGTCCCTTATCATCACACACCACAGCCACAATAGTCTCAGAAAAAAATGTTTTTATACAAAAAAATCGTAACTCATGAAATATAACCAATAAAATATGATATTTTTAAGGAAAGAAACCGAAATATATTTATTATTATAAGGCTATGAATTATTGGTTTGAATCCTAATATATTTTTCTTAATATTTAAATAAATAAAGAAAAATAAACAACATAGATAAGGTGGCTACTAATTATTAATTTATTATTCGTTTATCAATTGAAGTCTTCAATATAGATTATAAAAATAATTAATTTAAATGAAATTTGATACTTGTGAGCGTACGTTTACATATTTATGTATATTTAATGATAACTATAACAATCGTAATAAGAACCGTTAGTCGAATCGAATGAAGAAATTCGTTTCTTAAAGGTCATGTTGTTCTTTTCAAAATTTGATCTGACAATGACCACAGGAAGCGTCCACAATGGGGTCTTGTTTAACTGTTAAAGGCATCCAATCAAGCAGACCAGCGCTTAACCGAACAAACAACAAAAAGTTCACACTCAATCAAGACGAATCCAACGAGGTGTTAAGCTAACACTATCAATCATACAGAATAGGGACATGCTTCGTTATCCACAGACGATGGGTCACAGTTGACATTAAAGCAGTAATACAGGTACGCAACGTGAGGACGAATATGATAAAATCGCCTCAAGTACCTACATAAGAAATAAATTGGAATGACAATATCCTGTGATATAGAAAAATACACACAACCTGATAAGTAATTATATCCGTAAAAGAGTAAATTAAAAACAAAAAAAAAAAGAACAACGCAAAACCCAAAATTAATTTGAAGAAAAAGCATATACAACAAATAGTGATTGTAACTGGGCAATATTTCACACATAACGTAAGTGTAATAATGGGTATTACTTTCAATGAGAGTAATCATATTCTTCTAGAAATATAGTCTATGCTAAAAATGTGCCCAATTTCACGATTTAGACAAAAGAGTTCACCTCTTTCAAAAAACGTATATATTTCCTATTCCATCCATGATAGAAATAAAAAGATGAAGTGTTTTGAAACAACTCAAGTATTAGTTATTAACATTTATTCTAGAACTGTTAAATTAAATGATAATTTTTGCAAGAAAGTGTGAAAAAGAAAAATATCACGTTGTATTTAGTGAAAGTAGATACACACTTGTCCGCAACCGTCGCAAAGAAAATAATGCGATGTCGTCCTATAAATATAAATGCAATTTTAACGTACTGAAAGGTGTTTTACTGTCGCTGGATTAAAGCCAAAAGCTGTAATAAAGATGCTCTCGTTAAATATTTGATGGGACGGCGAGTTATTTAAGTGGTTATAGTTGTAAATTTTTAAAATGCGATACATATTTTTCATGTCCGAAAGTGTTATGAAACATAGTTTTTATTACGCCTTTAAATAGTTGCTTCTAGACATCATGCTTCATACTCATGTCTTCAGCAGGATGTGCGAAGTTTATATGTTAGCGCTTGCTTTTAAATTGTATTTGACAGAAAATTGAGTAGAAAAAAGGTTTTAGTTCGCTTAGCCTCTTCTATCTAAGAAGTGTGACCTTATATTTGAGAAGTTAATATTTAATAAAACAATTTTTTTATTTATTATGGGGAGTCGAAGCTGCTCGCATCCGTAGGTTTTACCCTAGTTTCCCTACACGTGACTCCTGGGTGGAGCTAAACGAGCAGCATCGAGGTGGTAGGGCGTCAGTGCCCGTCTGGATCGCGACCACAGTACATGGGTGTAAAGCTCGTCATAGTGACCAGGTTCGGCTTGTCGCGTTTCGGGATCAGCTTGTGTATATCCAATAGCTCATATACCTAGAGACCTTCAGTCGTGGTATATGTGGGCCGACATGACGATGTAGACTATCAATGGATTTTCATCCTTTGATAGTCGCTTTCGTTTTTGGACTACACTGTACTTACCATCAGGTACTCTGTAGTCAGTATGTTGAGCCAGTGTAAAAAAAAAAACTTTAATGTTGATTAAATAGTATTCTTTTATGATTCATAAATATAGCCTCACTTCACATCGTTTTCCACCGTCTGTATCATGGCGAGTGTTCTGAAGTGCTATTTAACTATATTTCATCCTCTCCCTTCCTTAATAGAACCATGCGCGCGGGTTTCGGAGTCACAGCTATACGGTATCTCACATCCCGGCTAGGATTATGAAGTTGTCTAATTCTTACTTTTGCCGTGTCTTTACTATTTATACTGACAGCCTGTTTAGGCTTCATCTTAGGAGGGGTGGGTGTTCAGGCGCAGGGCATGAGTATAAAAAAGGTCCTTGACATCCCTTCCGTCTCCCTACATTCCATTACATTCCCATTCCACGCTCGGTCCTTAACGGTGATACATGTGTACGCACGGCGGTATCGCTACACTTATCATCGGCGGCGAACTCGGTCACACTACAGAATAGTCAGTTGCTTTGGACAATACGGCGGAACATCTAATTGAGTGTATACGGTGAACGGTGCGGAGCTGCAGTAGCCTGTCCTCATCATCCAGTTTCCAGATAAATGCCTTTTGAATATTTCATTGTCACTGTGCCTGAACCAACTCGTTGTTCCCTAATTCTCTACGTGGAAATCCAGACCAGCGACGCTCTCCGGCGGCTACATAAATTTTTGATTCCCTTGCTATCCTCGCTATTCGGCTAGAACAGTGGGTGTAAAGAGATCAAACCTCCAAACCTTTCTCACGAGCGGCGCACTTGACACTGCACACCACCTCCCTCTCATCCAGGCAGCAGTTTCCGACAAGTCTACAGTTCGGCAGATATTCTATACTTAATTCCAGACAATGTAAACTATAACGCATGTAGGAAGTGTCAAATGGAATTTAAAGAAGCTTTCGAAATTTCACGTTGATACGTTATGTGAATTCCATATATTTGTACTTTTCTACAAACGTTATTAATAAACGAACAACACGTTGTCTAGAGGGGCAGATATCTATAACATACAAACATATAAAAACAAAGGCGAGTCAATTATTAAACTAACAAGTAACTGTTTTTAGCAAAGTAATAACTCTGGAATAATACTTCGGACGCGAACGATTACAGGAAGTTGCGTAGCTAAGTACAGTTCACATAAAAAGTAAAATCCCGCGACCACTTCCATCCGTAATGAGACGTGGAAAAACGCTGGCAATGTTTAATCTGATGTCATCTCGGATGCTGCAATCTCCGGCGCATTGTTTACACAGTATGCTTTTCAGTCGATGGCTCGCTGGTTTTAATTAATAATGTTTATATTTGGTTATTGTTTCTACTCTTTATCAAGCAAATAAAAGTTATTATAAATATAAAGCAAAAAGTTATTTAAAAAATTATAAGGCGGATTCTCTAATTAACTAATCAATGCCTAACACAAATTTTTGGACTTAGAGTGTTCAAATTAGACAAAGAAATTCTTTTGATAATGTAAGCAAGAACAAGACCACTAAAGTTTCGCTTGTACCTAAAGAAAAATAGGAAATCGTTTACTTTCTACGTTCTTATCAAGAGTGAATAGGCATTTGTTGGGCCTCAAGCATTCCATCATTAGCTGCATTTTCACCAGGCGAAATTAAGATGAAACGGTTTTCTGTAAAGCAAAAAAGTCTTTAAAAATATATTATAAAGCCTCAGTAATTCCGCATTAGATTTACATCGGTATAATATAATGCGTCCTTTATATTTACAGATGTAATACCATCCAGTCTCAGATTAGCTTATTAAATTTTAAAGTGCTTTGAAATACTAGTAAAATCATATCTATTAAAGCATTTGTACATTTCATAGAGTTCAAAGTTTTTTTTTATTCTAAGGCTCGACAAAGTGCACTAGAAAGACTAGACTGTACCTGTTACAAAGTATACTCCAAGAATACCAACAACCGCCCATAAAGGAAAATCTGTTGACAGTCGCCATTTTTATTTTGGCCTACATACGCCACGACGGAAGATCTCTAGGTATATAAACAACTGGATATACACAAACTGATTCCGAAACGCGGCATGCCGCAACGAGTCACTATGACGGTTTATCAATTGTTAAGGGTGGTCACGACCAAGTTCAGCCAAATGCCTTTCCACCTTATAATTTAAGCAAATGTAAAAATAACTACACACAAATAATAATCTTATTATTGTAATAATGTAATATTTTTAATGCTTTATTACTAAGCAAGAATATATTATTTAAATGGAGTTATTATTATTTAAAGTTGTAGTGTTTTGGCTATTTCGGAGTATGATGGCTTGAAATGTCTCATAAGTAAATGTATCATAAAGCAGGATAACTAAAGCTTTTTTAGTAAAAAGGCAATTAAAACAGATAGTAGGTACAGTTTTGTCTACGTTTTTTCGCTCCTGCCAGTCCGACCGGCTTGTCTGGGTCTGTGTTAATATTTGCTTCCGTGCATTATTACTTCGCGTCCCTTGCACAATGGAGCGAGAATTACCTTTGGGGCTTGTTCAAGCTCCCATGATGAACCAGTAAAGCGGTTTTATTTTGTATTTAGTAATATGTAAGATGCAATGTTAAGGCTGAGATTCATAAACGCTTGCTTTAAATTTGCTTACACTCAAACATTACATATTATATTATTTAATTAATGTCGAAGTATTTAGTTAGTGTTTGACTTTTTCAACTTGGACTTAGCTCTACGAATGTTTAGGTTAAGATTTATAGACGCAACTTTAAGTTTACTTAGACTTTACAAAAACATTACAATTTATATTGCTCAAAGAATGTCAAAGGATTTGGTAAGTCACCGATTTTGTTAACATGGGCTTTTGGCTCTGCGAATACGATGACTATACTCAAGTTCCCATTATATATTCAGTTTTGTGTCAAAACGAATTAATTTTTGAGAGCTTTGCCAAGCAAAGACAAAGTAGCGCCTGTAAATCTCAGCATCAATGTGGTAGTTTAATATTTCTTTTTTTTATTTTCAATAAATGTGTTCTTCATAATTTTAGTCGAATTTTTCTTAATGAAACTAATTTTAGGTAGTAAAAACAAGATTTTGTTATAACGTATGACATAATATTTGGTCGATAATGTCCAGAATTAGTTGAGAGTTAACGTGCCTGAAAAATTGGTAGTTGTCAGGGTTATTCTTGTAACCTTATAACCTAGTCATACTATTATTTGGTGGCATCCTAAAAGAACAACAACGTAACTAGTATTAGCAATAAAAAGGAAGCTGCTTATTATAAGTATCATACTGAATGATACTTAAATGAATGAATGAATAATTATCTTGTTGGATAAATGAATGAATAACCATCTCGTTGAATGAATGAATGAGCGTAAGTCACCTCTTTTAGCACTATTCAAAATATAAAATTCAAGTATAAAAGCGAGCGGGCAGCCCTATGACAGTAAGACCATTTTAGGTAAACCAAATCTAATGTGCGATGGGACGGTTGAACACTGTTCGCATCAAGTCCCGCTAACTACAGTACATAGCGTGTTACTGTGATATGGACTACGACGTTATATAAATAAAAAAGTGATCCGGCGCTGCCCGGTAGAAATTTCTTATTTGACCCCTTTGAGTATTCAATTTCCAAAAAACACCTAAACAAATATTTTTAATTTTTAATCAATAACCTAAATACTAGTTTTCCTAAAGCTTACTTCCGATTTAACGAATTTTCATACAAAATTTCAATATCTATTTAACCCCCTTAAGGCGGAATATTAAAAATAAAATATGTACTTAATGGATGGATAGGATGTAAACAATATCAAATGTAAAAAAATCATGTTTCTAATCTTAGTAGTTTATGTTCTACGAAGATATGTTACTTAATAAAAGTTTTTGTTTAAATTTTATATATAGAAGATAGATAGTGGGGAAAATGTATCTGAACAGTTGAAGAGTTGGAGTTGGTTGGCCTTCGATTCAAGTTCACGTTATTTTACATTCGGTTGTCCTTACTTAGCTTAGATTGACATTAATACAAAGAAAAATAAACTCCAACAACTCCCAATTCTAAAGCTCGTAAGTAGAGTCAACAGTCATCTTAAAACTGAATACCTAGATGCATGAATTTTGTATGAGACTCTTTTTCTGCGCTCTCTTAGCTTACGGCGACACGACTGTTTTGCATATCTCTATGACTGCTGCATAGAGGTTGCGATTTGAATTAAAACACAGTGTTAAGAAACTACTACACTTTTTATTCTTACTTAGTATCACTGGCATAAATTGTTCATCTGATATGGAAGTCAACTTTATATAATATTTGGGCTATAATTTGGAATTAGGGAAATAGGGGAACAAAGTAAAAATATCAAACCAAAATACCTGTCGAAAGTCACTGTAATCAAGCCGACCTGCACAGATCTCTTTACATTATTATTATATCGTACAGGCAAAAGTGTATTTGAGTGCGTGTGTGATAAATGTTAGTTAGGTCACGACTAGTGATGAAAATGCCCGGGAATTTTCCCAAAGTGCCCAAAAACTTCTTTGAAATATTCCCGGGAATTTACGAAATGTTCTCGGAAGTTTTGGGCACTTTGGAAAAATTCCCGGGCATTTTCATCACTAGTCACGACTAATTGAGTGAACATTATTGTGGCGAATGCCAGAGTGATTGGACGTCTCGAACTGACTGTAGGCTACGGCTGATTTATTTAAACTAACTATTATCTATCCCAGATGTCACCAACGAACTTTGCAATCATAATTACCATATTTATATCAATTTTATTAATATTTATCCGACTACTATATATAAACAGTCGGAAATTAATATCATAAAAGATGTTAAAATAAGTCACATAACAAAATATCAATGACATTTTACCTTTTTTTTTAACAGTGCCGCCGTTATTATAATTATTTATTTATGGGCTATCAAAAGTAGCATTATATATGTATATTGCAATATAATGTTGTACACTAGTTATATATCGACAATAGATACTAATTACCGGCAGTGACGTGCATAGGGTATTTGGACAGGGTAAGCAGATTCACATAATTAATATGAATCTATACTAATATTATAAAGCTGAAGAGTTTGTTTGTTTGTTTTTTTGTTTGAACGCGCTAATCTCAGGAACTACTGGTTCGAATTGAAAAATTATTTATGTGGCGAATAGACCATTTATCGAGGAAGGCTTTAGGCTATATAACATCACGATGCAACTATTAGGAGTGAAGAAATCATGGAAAATGTGAAAAAACGGAGAAAATTATTCATCCTTGAGGGATTCCATTGCGTGCGCTGCGAAAACGGTTCAAGATACCAAAAATATATGTATGAAAGAATTATTCCTCTTGAAATGATCTAAAAAAATGTCCATGTCTATCTTTAAAAGTATATGTCTATCTTTTAAGATTAACTCACTAGAACCGCTTTTATGGAAATCTAATTTGGTCGAAATTGATGCATTATTTGTTAAGAGTTGTATCAACGTAATAATATTAACCTTTATCCAAATTAATGTGTTGTTGATTAAGAGTATTTAATTGTGAATAAAATTGTCTTTGACATCACTTAATTTCAATGAACATCTTAGAAGATATTACAATGTTATAATAAATAACTAACTAAAATGCCCAAAATAACTATTCCACGCGGACGAAGTCGCGGACACAGCTAGTAGTATATAATGATAATAAATATTAAATTACTTTCATAAGAAAGCTAGGTGGCGTGAAAATAGAAGAGATATGTATATAAAGAGTTCCATTTTTTGCTTAAATAAAAGCAATTTTTTCCAGACTTATTTATCAGAAGGGCATGCAATGCTTTTATGCATCTATGGAATGAACGCTACTGATTACCGGTAACCACACCATTTCATAAAAAACCATTGTCTGATAATATACAAATTGTAAAAATTTAAACAAATTCATTACGCATGATTAAAATACGAATGGGTAATAAATTTACAAGTACAATATGTATATATATGTATATGGAATAAACAATAGTAAGAACAGTGTGAAACGTAACACCTACTCACAATTTTTTTTTTGTCTGATAATATACCTATATTATTATAGTATTTCTGCCCACATACCTATTATATACACGCAACTATATTGTTATATAAATTATGCAGAGCTCATGCCATCTAAATCGTAAATATAATATATAAATTTTAAAAACCATTTTAATCAGTGCATTTTTTCATTGTTTCAGTAACACAGCACGTTAGCCAATTACAAGTATTTTTCATTAGCACTGTTTTATAACTAGCCTTAACATGCAGTATTTCATTCACGTTATTAGACTCTTGATAATAACGTCGTTATCTGCGTTTGAATATTTAGCATTGATTATTTCTTTTTTATTTTAATTGCCTCTTTTCCATACAAACGTACTTGGTAAAGTTTTTGGGTTAGACTAGACACCTATTATTAATGCTGCTAATAATATAATCTAATGGAATAGAGCGTTTCAAATGCGTTAGAAGGACGAAGAATAAAATGGATGAACTATTTTAGTTGTAAAGGTACCACGTCGTCCGACTCAGCAAATTATTATGCCGTGTTAATCTGTATGGGACTGATTCTGACATTCAACTGCATTACCGTCTGCCGTTGCAGTCTACCGCGTTGTACGGAATATTACCTTAACGGTAAAAGCATCGAGCACTTAGTAAAATATACGGTATTATTAAAGATATATCAGTTCATCCGATCGTTCTTAGGGTAGGCAGAGAGATTAAAATATCTGACATATACTAGCAGACCAATTTTGCCTCCATAATTAATCATTCCATGTTACTTCAAATTTGAGTAATTCAGAGAATACCTGTTAACAAAACTCTGACATTAATCTATCCTATCTATGAGTGTTATATCTGCTTTTATTCAAGAAAAAGGTTACGGACTGGTGTAAAAGAATGTGGTGTTAGATCAATGTTATCTTTATACATTACATTTATGTTTAAACTTAAAACTGAGCAAATTTAATCTATTTTTAAGTTATTCTCATAAAGCACAATAAAAAAAGAAGGATAAGATACATAAATTGAGACCATGATTTCCAAAAATTAATTTTAAACACGTCAGAATTAGTTTTAAAGCAGGGATGTTACGGAGCTTCGACTCCGACTCCGATAAGTCGGAACTTCCGATCGTTATTACACCTTCGGTTCCGACTTCGGTTCCGAAACTTTTTAATCGGAGGTATTCATCGGAGGTCACCACCACTGTTGTAACTGTGTTGTGCTTGGTTGTGTTAGTTTGTGTTGGGTTGTGTTCGGTTGTGTTCGGTTCTGTTCGGTTGTGTTCCGTTGTGTTCGGTTGTGTTCGGTTGTGTTCGGTTGTGCTCGGCTGTGCTTGGTTGTGTTCGGTTATGTTCGATTGTGTTCGATTGTGTTCGGTTGTACTCGGTTCTGTTCGATTGTGTTCGGTTGTTTCGGTTGTGTTCGGTTGTGCTCGGTTCTGTTCGGTCGTGTTCGGTTGTGTTGTGTTGTGTTCGGTTGTGCTCGGCTGTGCTTGGTCGTGTTCGGTTCCGTTCGGTTGTGTTCCGTTGTGCTCGGTTGTGTTCCGTTCTGTTTGGTTGTGTTGTGTTGTGTTCGGTTGTTTCGGTTGTGCTCGGCTGTGTTGTGTTGTGTTCGGTTGCGTTCGGTTGTGTTCAGTTGTGTTCGGTTGTGTTCGGTTATGCTCGGTTGTGTTCCGTTCTGTTTGGTTGTGTTCG
Source organism: Automeris io (assembly GCA_036320925.1). NCBI lineage: Eukaryota > Metazoa > Arthropoda > Insecta > Lepidoptera > Saturniidae > Automeris > Automeris io. Next base: position 1,994,454 of record JAUDJH010000025.1, on the reverse strand, counting down.
GTCGTGTTCGGTTATGTTCGGTCATGTTCGGTTGTGCTCGGCTGTGTTCGGTTGTGTTTGGTTGTGTTCGGTTGTGTTCGGTTGTATTCGGTCGTGTTCGGTTGTGTTCCGTTCTGTTTGGTTATGTTCGGTTGCGTTCGGTTGTGTCCCGTTGTGCTTGGTCGTGTTCGGCTGTGCTCGGTTGTGTTCCGTTCTGTTTGGTTGTGTTCGGTCGTGTTCGGTTCCGTTCGGTTGTGTTCCGTTGTGCTCGGTTGTGTTCCGTTCTGTTTGGTTGTGTTGTGTTGTGTTCGGTTGTTTCGGTTGTTTCGGTTGTTTCGGTTGTGCTCGGCTGTGTTGTGTTGTGTTCGGTTGCGTTCGGTTGTGTTCAGTTGTGTTCGGTTGTGTTCGGTTGTGCTCGGTTGTGTTCCGTTCTGTTTGGTTGTGTTCGGTCGTGTTCGGTCGTGTTCGGTTGTGTTCGGTTGTGTTCAGTTGTGCTCGGTTGTGTTCGGTTGTGTTCAGTTGTGTTCGGTTGTGTTCGGTTGTGCTCGGTTGTGTTCCCTTGTGTTCGGTTGTGCTCGGCTGTGTTCTGTTGTGTTCGGTTCCGTTCGGTTGTGTTCCGTTGTGCTTGGTCGTGTTCGGTTGTGCTCGGTTGTGTTCGATTGTGTTCGGTTGTGTTCGGTTGTTTGGGTTCTGTTTGGCTGTGTTGTGTTGTGTTCGGTTGTGCTCGGCTGTGCTTGGTCGTGTTCGGTTGTGTTCCCTTGTGTTCGGTTGTGTTCGGTTGTGCTCGGTTGTGTTCCCTTGTGTTCGGTTGTGCTCGGCTGTGTTCTGTTGTGTTCGGTTGTGCTCGGCTGTGTTCTGTTGTGTTCGGTTCCGTTCGGTTGTGTTCCGTTGTGCTTGGTCGTGTTCGGTTGTGCTCGGTTGTGTTCGGTTGTGCTCGGTTCTGTTCGATTGTGTTCGGTTGTTTGGGTTGTGTTCGGTTGTGCTCGGCTGTGCTCGGTTATGTTCCGTTATGCTTGGTCGTGTTCGGTTGTGTTCGGTTGTGTTACCTTGTGTTCGGTTGTGCTCGGCTGTGCTCGGCTGTGTTCTGTTGTGTTCGGTTCCGTTCGGTTGTGTTCCGTTGTGCTTGGTCGTGTTCGGTTGTGCTCGGTTGTGTTCGGTTGTGCTCGGTTCTGTTCGATTGTGTTCGGTTGTTTGGGTTGTGTTCGGTTGTGCTCGGCTGTGCTCGGTTATGTTCCGTTATGCTTGGTCGTGTTCGGTTGTGTTCGGTTGTGTTACCTTGTGTTCGGTTGTGCTCGGCTGTGTTGTGTTGTGTTCGGTTCCGTTCGGTTGTGCTTGGTCGTGTTCGGTTGTGCTCGGTTGTGTTCCGTTCTGTTTGGTTGTGTTGTGTTCGGTTGTGCTCGGTTCTGTTCGATTGTGTTCGGTTGTGTTCGGTTGTTTGGGTTCTGTTTGGTTGTGTTGTGTTGTGTTCGGTTGTGCTCGGCTGTGCTTGGTCGTGTTCGGTTGTGTTCCCTTGTGTTCGGTTGTGCTCGGTTGTGTTCGGTTGTGTTCAGTTATGTTCGGTTGCGTTCGGTTGTGTCCCGTTGTGCTTGGTCGTGTTGGGTTGTGTTCGGTTGTGTTCGGTTCTGTTCGGTTGTGCTCGGTTGTGTTCCGTTGTGCTTGGTTGTGTTCGGTTGTGCTCGGTCGTGTTCCCTTGTGTTCGGTTGTGTTCGGTTGTGTTCGGTTGTGTTCGGTTGTGTTTGGTTGTGTTCGGTTGTGTTCGGTTGTTTTCGGTTGTGTTCGGTCGTGTTCGGTTGTGTTCGGTTGTGTTCAGTTGTGCTCGGTTCTGTTCGATTGTGTTCGGTTGTTTGGGTTGTGTTCGGTTGTGCTCGGCTATGCTCGGTTGTGTTCCGTTATGCTTGGTCGTGTTCCCTTGTGTTCGGTTGTGCTCGGCTGTGTTGTGTTGTGTTCGGTTGCGTTCGGTTGTGTTCCGTTGTGCTTGGTCGTGTTCGGTTGTGCTCGGTTGTGTTCGGTTGTGCTCGGTTCTGTTCGATTGTGTTCGGTTGTGTTACCTTGTGTTCGGTTGTGCTCGGCTGTGTTGTGTTGTGTTCGGTTCCGTTCGGTTGTGTTCCGTTGTGCTTGGTCGTGTTCGGTTGTGCTCGGTTGTGTTCCGTTCTGTTTGGTTGTGTTGTGTTGTGTTCGGTTGTGCTCGGCTGTGCTTGGTCGTGTTCGGTTGTGTTCCCTTGTGTTCGGTTGTGCTCGGCTGTGTTCTGTTGTGTTCGGTTCCGTTCGGTTGTGTTCCGTTGTGCTTGGTCGTGTTCGGTTGTGCTCTGTTGTGTTCGGTTGTGCTCGGTTCTGTTCGATTGTGTTCGGTTGTTTGGGTTGGGTTCGGTTGTGCTCGGTTGTGCTCGGCTGTGTTGTGTTGTGTTCGGTTCCGTTCGGTTGTGTTCCGTTGTGCTTGGTCGTGTTTGGTTGTGCTCGGTTGTGTTCCGTTCTGTTTGGTTGTGTTGTGTTGTGTTCGGTTGTGCTCGGTTCTGTTCGATTCTGTTCGGTTGTGTTCGGTTGTTTGGGTTCTGTTTGGTTGTGTTGTGTTGTGTTCGGTTGTGCTCGGCTGTGCTTGGTCGTGTTCGGTTGTGTTCCCTTGTGTTCGGTTGTGCTCGGTTGTGTTCGGTTGTGTTCAGTTGTGTTCGGTTGTGTTCGGTTGTGCTCGGTTGTGTTCCGTTCTGTTTGGTTGTGTTCGGTCGTGTTCGGTCGTGTTGTGTTATGTTCGGTTGCGTTCACCTGAACCACTGCCGTGATGCGCAGAACCTGCTACTGCAATCTGTCGTGGAGTGGTCGGTTGCCTTAGCCGTGGTGGCGGAGCCCTACGGTGTTCCAGCTGAACACCCTCGCTGGCTTGTCGATTCCGGGGGCTCCGTCGCTATTTATTGGAATGAAGGCCCTCCCTGTTCTCTATTAGAAGCAGGACAGGGCTATGTTGCCGTGGAGTGGGGCCCTCTGGCCATAGTGGGCTGCTACATCTCCCCCAATGCGTCCCTCGCCGACTACGAGGGATACCTCGACGAGGTAGCTGCATGCATTCGCAGATGCTTACCCCGTCGTGTGGTTGTTCTTGGCGATTTTAACGCCCGTTCGAGGGTCTGGGGCGATCGCCTGGACAACCAGAGAGGGGAGGCGCTCTTGGAGTGGTCTGCCGGCCTGGACTTTCGGCTCCTCAACCGAGGTTCAGTCAGCACATGCGTGCGGTGGCAGGGGGAGTCGATCGTGGATCTCACGTGGGCGACTCCCTCGGCCATCAACATGGTGTCGGGGTGGCGAGTGGCAGAAGAGGTGGTCACCTTGTCTGACCACCGCCACATAATCTTCAACATAGGCCACCCCGAAATCTCCAGGAACCAAGAAAGCAGCTCCCCGCGACGTTGGTCTCTAAAGAAACTCGATAAGGATTTTCTTGTCGCAGCCGCCAACGTCGCGGCCTGGCCTGAAAGGAGAGAAGTGTCCGATCCAGAAGCAGAAGCCACCTGGTTCCGGGATGAAATGACGTCTATTTGTGACGCTTCCATGCCCCGGACCAGGTGCTCTAAGCAACGGGCCGTCTACTGGTGGTCGGAGAACATAGCTTCGCTTCGTGCTGAGTGCCTCCGTACCCGACGCCAGTTTCAACGTGCCCGACGCAGAAGGCGAGCAACGGCCGACGAAATAACCACAGCCTACGTTATATATCAGGCGGCTCAGTGGGCGTTCCGAAATGCGATCTCGGACGCCAAGGCTCGGTCTTGGAAAGAATTACTTGAGGGACTAAGCAGGGACCCATGGGGACGTCCTTATAGGATCGTCATGGGAAAACTTCGCCCATGGGTACCCCCTCTGACGCAGACTATGGCCCCGCAGTTAGTTGTAGAGACGGTCAATTGTCTCTTTCCGCGGGTCCATGGCGAACCCTCGAGCCCCCCGGCCACTCCTACCTTATCATCTGACTGGTACGACGAGTACAGAGTGACCGAGGGTGAACTGGACCGAGCAGTCAGCCGCTTGAAGGCCAAGAACACAGCACCAGGTCCAGATGGTATACCGGGCCTGGCCTTGGCCTTGGCTGTGACCGCTCTGGGTGATAGGCTGAGGAAGCTCTTTGATAGCTGCCTCCGTACCGGAACCTTCCCCAGGGCCTGGAAGTCGGCCGAGTTGGTCCTAATTAAGAAGGATGGCAGGGCCGCGGAGTCTCCCTCTGCGTACCGACCCATATGTCTGCTGGACGAAAGCGGCAAACTTTTTGAGCGTGTTATTGCCGCCCGTCTCAGCCGGCATCTGTCGCGCATTGGCCCCGATCTACATGACATGCAGTTCGGGTTTCGACAGGGCCGTTCAACGGTTGACGCAATTTTAAGCGTTCGGTCCCTGTCGCAACAAGCCATCTGTCAGGGCAGGGTGGTTCTGGGCGTAAGCTTGGACATTTCCAATGCTTTTAATACCCTGCCCTGGGCTGCAATCAGGGGGGCACTTGAACATCATAACGTGCCTCCCTACCTGCGCAACATTGTCGGGGCGTACCTGCGCGACAGGTACATCTCGTACATGGGTCGGAACAATATTCGTTATAGGAGGGAGGTGTACTGCGGGGTTCCACAGGGGTCAGTTCTAGGCCCCCTTTTATGGAATCTCGCGTACGACGCGGTCCTGCGTGCTGAACTTCCCGACGGTGTCAGCGTCGTCTGTTATGCAGACGATACGCTAGTACTTGCCGTCGGGGAATCCTTCGCAGGGACCACCGAGCTCGCCGAGCGTGAGGTAGCACTGGTCGTTTCTAAGATCCACGAATTGGGCCTTCGGGTAGCGCCTCATAAATGTGAGGCGCTATGGTTTCATAAACTGCCGCGAACAAGAGAACCACCTGATTCGTCGATCTGCGTAGGTGACGTGCAGATAAGGGTGGGCCGGTTCATTAGGTACCTTGGGCTCACCCTAGATGGCCGCTGGGGCTTCGAGGAACACATCGAGCGCCTTGTCCCCCGAGTTCAGAGAATAGTAGGTGCCCTACATCGTCTCCTGCCTAACCTCGGGGGACCCTCCGAGGGAGTCCGTCGCCTCTATGCCGGAGTCGTGCGATCCGTGACCCTTTATGGGGCGCCAGTCTGGGGGCACAGGCTGCGCATCCGCCGCTGCAGACAGAAGATACACAGCCTGCAGCGGTTAATGGCCATACGGATCGCACGCGGCTACAGAACAATCTCATATGAGGCGGCGACGATCCTGGCACGCTTTCTGCCCTTCAGTATCCAGGCGGAAGTGGACTCGGCAGTATTCAACCGAGTCCGCGAATTCCGTCTGAGAGGCGAAAGCGTGCCTCCCCTGGCGCTCGAAAAGCTGAAGGCAGAAGAACGCCGATCAGCCCTAAGAATTTGGCGCATGCAGCTGGATGAGGTGCGGTGCATGCGCCAGCGCGTGGTCGGTGCCATTCTGCCGAACCTCGAAGCCTGGTTTAATAGTAGGTATCACGTCACCTACCACCTGACACAGGTACTTACGGGACACGGATGTTTCCCTGAGTACCTGTGCAGGTTTGGACGAGAAGTAACGACCCAGTGCTACCACTGCTGTTCGGACCTGGATTCCGCCCAACATACGCTCGCACATTGCCCGGCGTGGGGCAGCGAGCGGCGGGTCCTGGTCCAAAGGATCGGACACGACCTCTCCCTGCCAGCAGTGGTGTCGGCCATGCTGGCAGGATATGACAACTGGAGGGCCGTGGTCTCCTTCTGTGAAGACGTCATGTCCCAGAAGGAGGCCGCAGAGCGAGAGCGGCAGAAGGCCGCTCGAAGAAGACACCGGGGTGCCGGCAACCGCCCCGGCACATCAGTACCAGCCGATCGGTCGATCCACGACCGGTTGGCTGATGCCTTTGGGGTCGCGGCCGCTCAGGGTGGGGGCCCTGAACGACTGGTTAGTGACCCTCAAGAAGTAGGCAGAGCATTGTGACGTGCTCTGCCTAAATACAATGAGCAATGTCGGGGAAGATATCTTCCTCAGAGTTTGTGCCCAGCGGGCGCGGCGCGACGGGGCTGCGGCGAATTGATTACAGGTCCCGCGGTCCCCGTCAATGCGCAGAAGAAGTCACCTTGGGGTTTTTAGTCGGTACAAGTCCGACACACCTCGGTTTCGTGCAACCCCCCGTGCGACCGAGACGGTCCCATGAGGATTTTCCCCAAGTAAAAAAAAAAAAATGTTCGGTTGCGTTCGGTTGTGTCCCGTTGTGCTTGGTCGTGTTCAGCTGTGCTCGGTTGTGTTCCGTTCTGTTTGGTTGTGTTCGGTTGTGTTCGGTTGTGCTCGCTTGTGTTCCGTTGTGCTTGGTTGTGTTCCGTTGTGTTCGGTTGTTTCGGTTGTGTTCGGTTGTGTTTGGTTCTGTTCGATTGTGTTCGGTTGTGCTCGGCTGTGCTTGGTTGTGTTCGGTTGTGTTCGATTGTGTTCGATTCTATTCGGTTGTACTCGGTTCTGTTCGATTGTGTTCGGTTGTTCCGGTTGTGTTCGGTTGTGCTCGGTTCTGTTCGATTGTGTTCGGTTGTTTGGGTTGTGTTCGGTTGTGCTCGGCTGTGCTCGGTTATGTTCCGTTATGCTTGGTCGTGTTCGGTTGTGTTCGGTTGTGTTCCCTTGTGTTCGGTTGTGCTCGGCTGTGTTCTGTTGTGTTTGGTTCCGTTCGGTTGTGTTCCGTTGTGCTTGGTCGTGTTCGGTTGTGCTCGGTTGTGTTCGGTTGTGCTCGGTTCTGTTCGATTGTGTTCGGTTGTGTTCGGTTGTTTGGGTTGTGTTTGGTTGTGCTCGGCTGTGCTCGGTTATGTTCCGTTATGCTTGGTCGTGTTCGGTTGTGTTCGGTTGTGTTACCTTGTGTTCGGTTGTGCTCGGCTGTGTTGTGTTGTGTTCGGTTCCGTTCGGTTGTGTTCCGTTGTGCTTGGTCGTGTTCGGTTGTGCTCGGTTGTGTTCCGTTCTGTTTGGTTGTGTTGTGTTGTGTTCGGTTGTGCTCGGCTGTGCTTGGTCGTGTTCGGTTGTGTTCCCTTGTGTTCGGTTGTGCTCGGCTGTGTTGTGTTGTGTTCGGTTCCGTTCGGTTGTGTTCCGTTGTGCTCGGTTGTGTTCCGTTCTGTTTGGTTGTGTTGTGTTGTGTTCGTTTGTGCTCGGCTGTGCTTGGTCGTGTTCGTTTGTGTTCCCTTGTGTTCGGTTGTGCTCGGCTGTGTTGTGTTGTGTTCGGTTCCGTTCGGTTGTGTTCCGTTGTGCTCGGTTGTGTTCCGTTCTGTTTGGTTGTGTTGTGTTGTGTTCGGTTGTGCTCGGCTGTGCTTGGTCGTGTTCGGTCGTGTTCCCTTGTGTTCGGTTGTGCTCGGCTGTGTTGTGTTGTGTTCGGTTGTGTTCGGCTGTGTTGGGTTGGTTTGGGTTGTGTTGGGTTGTGTTCGGTTGTGTTCGTTTGTGTACGTTTGTGTTCGGTTGTGTTCGGTTGTGTTCGGTTGTGTTCGGTTGTGTTCGGTTGTGTTCGTTTGTATTCGGTTGTGTTGTGTTGTGTTGTGTTCGGTTGTGTTCGGTTGTGTTCGGTTGTGTTGTGTTGTGTTGTGTTGTGTTGTGTTGGGTTGTGTTGTGTTGTGTTGTGTTGTGTTGTGTTGTGTTGTGTTGTGTTGTGTTGTGTGGTGTTGTGTTGACCTAATTTGATATACGCCGGCGATGCGCTTGAGGGAGCGTGCCGCCCAATTCAAAAGTTCGGGCTTATACTTTCGAAAACATGTATCAATCCTGCACCATATTAAAATGGGATCAAATTTAAGATATAATAAATAACATATCTTCACGCTATCACGCTATGTGAGCAGACATACAATAGTGGTTTTATCCACTTTGCGCTTAAATGTCGTGGACTGCGCGACCAGTAGCTCATGTAATCGCTTTCTCACAGTATTATGAAATTGTTAATAAGAAACAGCAATTTGTGACTGACATTGCCTCCGCCTCCGATTCCGACTCCGAATCCGACTCCGATAAATAAAATTTAAAAACTCCGACTCCGAATTCGGTTCCGATAAAACTGCCTCCGTTACATCCCTATTTTAAAGTACTCAGTTTCATACAAAGTTAGATCACTATTGAGAACAATTATTAAGCGAGCTGCAAGTTATATCGTAGACTGCGTTAGTACAGCATTGATTAAAAATTAATTGCTTCTTCAATCAGTGCTCGACCGATACGCTGCAACGAGCCGTAGTATAATATGAGTGTGTTCACGCTTGTATGTGCATAATAATATCATTGGAATGTAGGTCGAATGCTGATTGCAGACACTCTTCTCATATTGAATTCTCTTTTTTCCACTAAACGATGTCGGCTGCGCGAAAAATTTCATATCGGCGCGCTTTGCAAGTAAAATCAGATAACTTTTGACACTTCAATTACGTAGTGATCGCGCTTAATTTTTTTGGCGAAACATGTGGTGTCAGGACCACACAGGGTGAAGTTGCGAGAACAAAATACAACTTTCCCCAACTCGGGCGGAGGTATAAGGAGGGAAATTGAAAAGTTTTTCGCTTTTAATATTAAGCGAGGATCTGCACTATTGATCTTATTTTCAATGCTTGAGGGGTTTTCTTATTGTTTAATGTGCTTTAGTTTATTCTTGTTAGATTCCCATTAAATTACAGCGCTCTGAGGCAGATATTTTATTAATTCGTCAGTCCTACCTGTCAAGAATGAACGTTCAACAACTATCATCGCTTAATTTATCTCTTTGTGCGCGTAGATATTGCTAATGTTTGGATGGATATGTTTATTTTAACACGTACGATGGTTTAAAATTCTTCAAAGATATGCGTAAATTATGTCAGATTCCAATTGCTTTGAAGTTGAAATGTTTAATACTTGGAAAGCTAAGGTCGCTAATTATGTTTTACATTTTACATATAAGCGTGATATCATTTTAAATATAAATAGATGATAAATGTTGCTGAAGTAGCTTAACTGATAAAAAACCATTAATGAGGATAAACGTAAAAGGTTGTCGATTTAAATCCTGACACGTAACACATATTCGCCGGTGAAGAAATAAATCGTGACGAAAACTCTCATGTCATGTTAGAAAAAAAGTCATACACATTGATAGAGAAATCTTTGCCGATTTCGGCCTCGGCGACGTTTCGAAATCACACCAAATAGGCGCGGGATGCGGCCCCATTCGACGATGATAAACTCTGATGAAAATATTCAGAAACAGTCAATTGCGCAGGATATGTATTTCATGCGTGTATACTAGCGCTTTTACAAACGCACCCTGTTGTCCAAATCCCTCTTAACCGAATGGGACGGGGAACCAACACAACCAGAGAGCGGCAGGATGTAGTGTCTGGGTACTGATATCTGACCCCTATCAACTCTCTGGCCATTCACAATTCCTTGCTCCCTCGCCAGAATTGTCAGGTAGACTAGGCTACCATTAGCACGACAGATGATGAATAAACAGGCAGACTAATACACTAAGATCTATAAAAGTCATACGAACTACTCTAAGAATGGTAATCAGTTGCTTTACTGGTTACTTTGGGTCCGAAGCAAAAGTGTAAATCGTGTGCGTAAGGATATAATATCATAGGTGGTAATATGAAAACTATGGTTATTTTACAAATGTACACCGACCATGTTTAGAAGGCTATCTTTATGAATACAAGAAATTTGGGAGTCGAAGTTGCTCGCGTCCGTAGGCTTTACCCTAGTTTCCCTACACGTGACTCCTGGGTGGTGCTAAACGAGCAGCCGCGATGTGGTAGGGCGTCGGTGCCCTTCTGGATCGCGACCACAGTACATGGGTGCGAAGTCCGTCATAGAGACCAGTTTCAGCTTGTCGCGTTTCGGGATCAGCTTGTGTATATCCAGTAACTCATATACCTAGAGACCTTCAGTCGTGGTATATGTGGGCCGACATGACGATGTAGACTGTCAATGGATTTTCATCCTTTGATAGTCGCTTTCGTTTTTGGACTACACTGTACTTACCATCAGGTAGTCTGTAGTCACTATGTCGAGCCAGTGTAAAAAAAAAATAGATTTCTAATCCTACTAGATCCTTATAATGATATTCAATTTCTAAGACTACCCTACACTCTATTCAAAAATAAATAATCATCATTAAATAGTACAATAGTTGAAACTTCTTTAAAATTGAAAATGTCTAAGCTATAAATACAACTGCTGACGAAATTTACTGAAAATAAAAATTACAAAGTCGAATTTATCGCCGAAGCAATGTTTCAGATTCAGTTTTTGAGTAAATAAAATACCGTTTAATCTTGTTGACTTTTAACGAACTTAATTTATGGAGTCTGGTAAACGAATTTGTCTCTTTTACGGTCGCTTAGAACGGATTTCGACAGCCAGGATACGTGTGGAATGGCAGGAACCCATTCGAGGTTCAATGTTTTGGTTACATAATCCCCTTATATTAATTTCACGTCCTGCGACCACCAGCGCGTGTGGTAATTTTTATCGAGAAAACTTTTTTAGATTCAATAAAATGTGTTTGTTTACGGAACGAAACCGGTGTCCACTGAGCTGTTTGCTTAGGTATTTTCATAAGCTAACAAATTACTGTCAAAGTATATACATTATTATTTATTTGTAAATAAAAATGTGTAATTAGTTAAGGTCGTTAAGGAAAGTTAATTTTGGTGGTAGGGCGATTGCCCGAACTGGGTCATGACTACAATACATATGTGTAAAGACCGTCATAGTGACTCGCTTTCACCTGTCGCGTTTCAGGATCAGCTTGTGTATATCCAGTAATTCATATATTTAGAGACCTTCAGTCGTGGTATATGTGGGCCGACATGACGACGGGGACTATCGATGGATTTTCATCCTTTGATGGTCGCTTTCGGTTTTCGACTACACTGTACTAACCATCAGGTGAATTGTAGTTAGTATGTCGGGCCAATGTAAAAAAAAAAAAATCAAATAACGTGTTTTGTAGGTTCGTCATCTACGTAATAAAATCGTTTGAGTTTTTTTTTGTTCTAAAAACATGTAAATGCATAGAAAAAGGTTTATGTTTATCTACATTTTGTGTTACTTTTCAGCTTAATTTTTTTTTGTCTATAATAGAATTGACTTGTAGTTTAGAAATAAACTAAAATAAGTTATTAATAAAATAAAATTATTAATTATATTATATTTTTCCACTGTATCTTAAAGATTTACTTGAAATATTAGACTAGTTACGTGGAATTTTATTCCTATAAACACATAGGTTTTGTAAAAAAGGAATTCTTGACACTTATAAATGATCCACACTTAATCCGGTGAAGTGAAATATTTATGTAAATCGTCAGACTATTTATCACATAATCTCTGATAAGTTGATTCATTAACGTGATTCATCCTGAGGCTTGTTGGATTTATAACGAGAAGAGATGTGTGTTTGACAAAATGAACCATTAGCTATTTCGAAATGGCTAAAGACACGCTCGTCAATCAGAAACTTGGCAACTAACCCTGTGCTCATTTAAGTTCACTTCAGGATTTTTTTACACAAAGAGACTACAACGTACCTAATGTGAAGTAAAATGTAGTCGAAGAACGGTGACGACCATCATAGAACCATATCAGCCTAAATATGCAACGACTGAAAATCTCTCAATAAATAAACGACTGGGCATATAAACAAATTAAACACACGACACGATGGGTAACACGACAAGCCGAAGCGAGTCACTATGACATTCTATCCACTTGTGTAAGTATACATAAGTGTGGTGGTGTGTTTGTAGATTTATGTAATGACGAAATAAAAAATATTGTCTTCATTTAGTTTACTAAATTTACTTAAAATTAAATTAAATTTAAGTTTGGACTTTAGTCCAAATCTCCCACCTCTTTTCTTCTGAGACCTTGATAAATCAAATGACATATGTATAATGGCCAACTAAATATTTTTAAGTACACATTTAAGTGAAAAACGAGGAAAACCTGGGAAAAATGCAAAATATCAAGTAGATCCTCAGCCATTTATGTAATAAAGGAACAGTTTTATTTTCTACAAAACAATACTGTTTGGCTCTACTGGCCAGTTGTAATATTCATCATTCCGTTGGCTTCTGCGACTTTAAGCGGTGCATGTCCTCCTTTATTTCTATTTTTTATTTATTCTCGCCTCGATTGCTGGCAAAGAGTATTCATAAAACTATAGAGCGTTCCTTGTTTTACACGCTGTTTTATATTTCAAAGGCTATTTATTTCAGTAGAAACAAGACATTTTATAGTATTCAGTATGTCTAGTACCCACGACGTTGTATCCAGTGGGAAATAAAAATGTCATACGGTTTTTAAAGTAGGTTTCCTTATTGCAGTTACATTGCTATATGTGTATGATAACGCATTTTTTTTTTAATTATTTAGCAGCAAACGTGTCACATCTGGCGGAATGTGAAGAAGAGCCCGCTCATAATCACTTTTTTTAAAGGCTTGCGAATGGTAATCTCATGATACAAGAGAATATTCACCACGCAAGGGCGGTATCTGACGAGATTAATAGTGGTTTCGTTGTGATAAACATGATTTTGTGTTTAAAATTTATTAAAGAAACATTTAATTACAGCAACATTGGTTCTTGGTTTAAAATTCTGCTCAATAATAACAATCTGCATTTTACTATAATGTACAACGAATAAACTGAAAGGAATGAGCTTCCCCGTTTTAAAAAGCACAGCGTGAGATCTAAGCTGTGGTGAAAGCGCGGCTGTGATAGCTTAGTAGGTATTGGATAGGTTTCCATTCACGGCAACGCAATAAGTCTTAGGTTCGAATTCCGACACGTACCTCTGGGTTTTTAAAAAGGAAATACATCGTGAGGAGACCCGCATGGCATCTAATAGAAATGTCATGTGTAAGTGTTTTAAGATCAGCGATCATCTTTGCTACTGATTACGTTGGGATTAACAAATAAGCGCAAATTGGATGAAGCCATTAATTTATCTCTGCTCACCCCGCAAGGAATATAACATGACGATATATTATTGCTAGCATGGGTTCAAGTTTTGCATTATGACTTTCAAACTTCATTATGACATTATAAGAGGTTTTTCTTGAGTGCTGTTCAGGTGCTTGGTAATCGGTTAAGGTCTACCAAACAGTCACGTGCAACTGACAGCAGAACATACTGCCGCGTACCATTACCTCTTCATAGAAATACGTTCCGTGCAAATCTATACAACGCAGTCGTTTTACTACCAGCCTGCTACCGCTATGACGTTAGCACTTCACCTTTACCTCAAATGATAATATTAAAACGGAAGACCAAGTTTGATGCTTTGCCTTTTAGAACAGGGAGTAATTAGACTGTGTGTTTTGCGAGTCCATCTTTAATCATTTCGCAAAATATACCGTAAACTATCTATAAAATTAATAACGTGAGCTCTTAAAACGGTTACACCATTACCTAAAATAATAATATTCTTAATTGAATATTTAAAATTTCTCCATGACTTAATTTATTTATGGACATAACACGATTTTGCTTTTTCCATGGTGTTGTTAACGTAATTATATTTTTCAATTAAAAACTAACACTTATATTTTAATCAGGCAAATATTTTTTTGATTAGAGTAAAATTTTTAGTGAAATTATTGTTCGCGTGTGAGATGCTTATCAAATTATTTCTGTAGTCACGATAAAGAAAGCTTTGGTGCAACTAACGTACTTTTTATAGCCCAAGTTGGTAATGCAATATCGTATGCATTGCTTATTCCAATGGTCGTAGTTGTAAAAAACGTATAACCTTTACGAATACCCTTGAACGATAAAACTAAATTGATTTAAATTATGGCTTAAGCACATTTATTCTATTTGAAAGATTATTGCTTAAAATCCACCCATGACCTTCGATTATTATCGTGTATTTAGGCCTAACGCGCACTGCGAATTTTCACCTCGTGATTTTTACCACAAATATTGTAACACTAGTAATTGTATGACAGCGCACGCTCATGCAGTAAAATTCATAGACAAAAAAATCGTTTATATGAGAAACAAAGCGGCATAAAATTCTCGTGGCTAAATTTCAGTTCTCTTCTCTTGTGTGAAACTAACAACTCTGTTAGGATAAATAACGCGCGAAATGATTTCGCAGCTCAAGCTCCGTGAGTCTTCGTTCGCGACTAAATTCGTGCGATACTTTCTTGTGCGGTTAAATTCTACAGTGCGTTCTAAGCTTCAGACTGGTAGGTATGATGCTGACGACTGACATTATACTGTTATTTTTTGGTAGTCAACGTCGTTAATAAGATGATCTTTCTACTATATCAGGTGCGGTAAGGTATTCTTACATTGCTGCCAAAAAAAAAAGAAATGATTAAGCCTCAAAATTTCATAGAATCAATAGCCAGTAGAATTTAGACGAATGAGCAACAAAAAGCTAGATAAAGCTATTGAATAAACACGGGCCTAGCCCAAATGATTATTACAAAAACGTTTCAAACAAAACAAACATATAATATATGCAATAAAAATGTCTTCAATGCTTATAACGAACTAAAAATATGTATTTTCAAACTTTCAAAGTCACGACGCGCGATTGATTTTATTTATACGCGAACACATTTATGTCGCTTTGTGTGTGAGATGGTTTAGTTTACAGCACCCCATTCCTCGGTTATTGTTAGTGTTCTAGTGTAATAACAATTTATGTACGTACACATTTGTAACGTGGCTTTCGGTACGTAGTTCCTTTTGAAATATTCAACTGGACCATACTCCAGAGTACCATCAGCCCACTTTGTTGAAACTGGGTCTTGCTAAATTAAAATTAATCTTAGGAGGCAAAACACATGTTCAAACCAATGTATGTATATTAAACATACAAAAGACTCTCCCTATATTAATTCTCATTGCGAGGACAAACTATAGGCAAAAATTTTAGGTTTTTTGAACGAGTAATCTCGTTCATAAATTACAAATTCATGAAATGGATTTATTTAATACATGTATTATAAAATTTATACTTAATCAATATTAAGTGATGTTTTATTTGATGGCAGGCTAATCAGAAAAGTATTTTTCACTACGGTATTTATATTTAGTTTATTAGTAATAATAATATGTAATCGCGCTATATCTCTTCAACTCCATTCCTAGGGCATTTACACATGTCATTCTTATTAGAGGCCATGCAAATTTCATCGCAGTGTTTTGCTTTACTGGTGAGCATAGCGTGATTAATTCCGTAATTAATCTAGAAAACACCAGTGGTGCATGCAGGGATTTAAACTTATCATCATTCGTATTTTAGCACATGGATACCTGTTCTTAATTCACTGGGCCCATACCGCCACAGTTTCTTAGTTTTATTTGTTACTAACACTTTGCCGTCCGGGGTCACCACAGCATGACGTGCGCGAACTTTCGGTCAACGAACATTTCATGAAAGTAGGGGAACAGGGTTGAGAACTTATGAGAACTAACGATGAGATTAATAAAATTTAACAATTTATAATCTCTCGATAATGTCAAGAACGGCCGGCGACAAGTCAAGTGATCCGAATTAAAGCGCCAAGTGTGCCAAGCGAATAAATATTTACGAATGTAAAACTCGCTCCATAATATATTAAAATGAATCCTGATAATCAATTCCACTTTTAGTTGGCTCACTTTGATACTCTCTTTAGACTTGTTCCTCGCTTGGGAGCTGGCCGATGACTGACTATTCAAGCTCGCGGTAGCGTTATATAAGGGCGAAGATATAGGGTGGCCATCTAAATAGCTCTCTTTGACGTCAAGACAACGATTAGTGTTGCCATTTTAACAACGAGCGTAACAGTCGGCCATCCGTCACAATAACGAGTCCTCTCGTTTCAAGTTAAATGTATCATTAACCTATCCTAGTCCTCTCCTAACAAGTGACATTGAGCCCGGTCTTCGGCTCCTCTCATTTAATCCCCTCCGGTCACCTTTCGCAGGTCATCGCTCTACCTTGCCAGGGGGGGCACACTACGTCTGTCGATCCACGGTCTTCACTCAAGAACCCGTCCGCTCCAACGATCGGGTTTTTCGGCATACATGGCCTGCTCACTGCCACTTCAGCTTCAGCTTGATAATCTTCTGTAATTCTCTGTTGGATAACCTCATTTCGAACTTTACCTTTCAAAGAGATGCCCAACATAGCTTGCACCATCGCACGCTGAGCGACCTTAAACTGGTGAACTAGGCCAACCGTTAGCGTCCACGTCTCTGCTCCGTACGTCATAACCAACCGAATTCTTCTTTGACTTCTCCCTCGAAGTTGTTTCTACCGAACTGCAGTGATTGCCGCAGGTATACATATTCTCGAACAACTTCAAGTGGTGCTACTTCTAATCTTCCACTATCATTTTACTCAACGTTATTATACATCACTCTTATCACCACAGCTGAACAAGAGGCTAGCTGCGTCTATTTTTGTTATTAGATATTTCTCTGAAATCGCATCACTATTGTATCATCAAAGCTGAAAAGAGGCTAGCTGCGTCTATTTTTGTCATTACAAATTTCTCTGAAGTCGCATCACTATTGTATCATCGCAGCTGAAAAGAGGCTAGCTGCGTCTATTTTTGTCATTGCAAATGTCTCTGAAGTCGCATCACTATTGTATCATCACAGCTGAAAAGAGGGCAGCTGCGTCTATTCTTTTACTACCAATTTTCCTGAAATCGCATCACTATTAGAGCTGAAAAGAGGGTAGCCGTGTCTATCCCTTCGTTACCAATTTTCCTGAAGTCGTATCACTATTATATCATCACAGCCGAAAAGAGGGTAGCTGCGTCTATTCTTTCACTACCAATTTTCCTGAAATCGCATCACTATTAGAGCTGAAAAGAGGGTAGCCGTGTCTATTCCTTCGTTACCAATTTTCCTGCAGTCGCATCACTATTATATCATCACAGCTGAAAAGAGGGTAGCTGCGTCTATTCTTTCACTACCAACTTGTTTGAAGTCACATCACTGCGTCACTGTTATATCATCATCGATGAACAAGAGGATAGCTACTTGTATTGTTCCACTACCAACTTGCTGGAAGCCACATAACTGCGGAATAAGAGGATAACTACTCCTTACTCTTTTACCATCAACTTGTTGAAGTCACATCATGGTCATATCATCACCGATGAACAATTGTATAACTACTTCTCTTCTTTCACTATCAACGAGCTTGAAGTCACATCACTGTTATATCATCACCGCTGAACAAGAGGATAGGTACTCCTATTCTTTCACTATCAACTTACTTGAAGTCATATCATCACTGATTAACAAGAGGATAGCTACTTCTCTTCTTTCACTATCAACGTGCTTGAAGTCACATCACTGTTATATTCATCACCGCTGAACAAGAGGATAGGTACTTCTCTTCTTTCAATATCAACTTGCTGGAAGTCACATCACTGTCAAGTCATCACTGATGAATAAGAGGATAGGTACTTCTATTCATTCACTACCAACTTGCTCGAAGTCACATCGTCACTGATGAACAAGAGGATAGCTACTTCTTTTCTTTCACTACCAAATTGCTTGAAGTCGTATCACTGTCGTATCACTAAAGCTGTACCAGACGGTAGCTACTTCTAATTCGCTGAGAACGAGTACTGCCTTGCCGGCTGTCATGGCTGGCAAGACTCCGGTTGCAGTGCCCAACCTTACAATCATCTCAAAATCTCTCATATAGCGCCATAGAGCGTATAGGTGTATCTCTCCTTGGTCACTCGACTTCGTTATGCTTACTTGTTTTCACCTGAAACCTAGTCACTACACGCTATACAATAACTCCCATATTTAGGCACTCCTTTAGGCGCACTGAATCGATGGAGACATGTTCCGACCACTGTATCAACCCTTGGCCTCACAAACGTTTGTTATTCATTCACAGAATATTATTATCCCGTGTGTCTCTCTGCTTCGTCACTCGACTTCAATATAAGCTACTTCTTTTTATCTGAAAACTGGTCACTACACGCCATACAATAACTCCCATATTTAGACACTCCTTTAGGCGCACTGAATCGATGGAGACATGTTCTGACAACTGTATCAAACCCTTGGCCTCACAAACGTTTGTTATTCATTCACAGAATATTATTATCCTATATCGACATCTTCTTTCCACAATACTTTTATCCAAGTCGCTGCCATCAAGACCTCCCGTCACACTTACGTATCTTTTCCATCACTTTATATGCTTGCTAACTCAAAATATAACAATTAAGAATAATAATCAATCTGTTAACAAACAGAATTCACAATAATATTCATCACCCAATAACCATCATTTTTATATCATATCCATCATAGCCCACTAACGACATCTGCTGTTGGGCTTCTCTATTATTATAACATTGGATATGATTTATACACTTCCCAAGCTCAGTCAATATAATTATATCAGTATATAATTATATCATGTTTTAATAAAACATACCTGAAATAAGCTTACTTCACTTACTTTCCTTGATCACTTGTGGGCGTTTGCAAAACGATATATTTTGCTGTAATCTCACTTCTGAGATGTAAAACTCGCTCCATAATATATTAAAATGAATCCTGATAATCAATTCCACTTTTAGTTGGCTCACTTTGATACTCTCTTTAGACTTGTTCCTCGCTTGGGAGCTGGCCGATGACTGACTATTCAAGCTCGCGGTAGCGTTATATAAGGGCGAAGATATAGGGTGGCCATCTAAATAGCTCTCTTTGACGTCAAGACAACGATTAGTGTTGCCATTTTAACAACGAGCGTAACACGAATCGTGCGGAGGGTAAAGTGTTAAGGTTGCTACTGTTATTGTTGCATTTTCTATTTTTTAAATAATTTTATTGCAAACATAAACTTAGCATTTAATGTATCAGAAAGAATAATAAATAAAAAGGAACTATCTCGAACCAAAAGATAATATAAATTTATAAGAGTCCATAATATTAAAACACCGAAAACTACAGCATTGTTAAATATAACTTGAAATAAATTCTTTAGATTTCTGAATAAACAGACGTCTACGCAATCTATAACTTATAATTATAATAATAAATTAATACTTGTTACCGATATCATTACAGTATTGAAATATAATGACAGTGATTCTTGAAAATATTACCAAGGTTTAGTGTTATTTGTAGAAAGTCAATTGTTACATATTAACTTTAAACTGTCAGAACATCATGGTCTAAACTGAGAACCGATGGAAATATATCACGCAAAGAAACTGCTCAGCGTAATCGATCGTACGTAAGATTACAGTGGTTTACTATAAATGTTGTTTTGAGGTCAAACTCTTATTTGCTTTTAAAGCAAATCAAATAGGTCGAAGAACAAAAGGATTAGTTATGAACGGTCGCTTTGAAGAGAATGCGTCTATAACTGTCTTCTGAGATTGTGCTGGGGTTTCAGTTTATTGTTTTGTATTTAAATCGATGCTCATTCACTACTGACCTCAGATTTTACTGACTCGTTCATGACCTATATTAAAATAGTAAATTATTCTGGTAACATTGGTGAGATCCAAATAATATTAGCAAATAATTAAAATCTTTCTTATATTTTTAACTATATCAATCCCTATTGGGATAGGCAGAATAATTGGAACTTCATCAGAAATGTCTTTACTTAATCTTGGTTGGTAAGTCACATTAACATCGATTCTCACTTACTTAGATTTGAATATGGTCCCTTTTCTTTTTTTTTTTTGGTGACCCGGGGAAAATGTCTTGCATGAAACCATCAGGGCCTTTGTGAGGCCAGCGACCCCGTAGCGTCAGACTCCTACTGACTAAAAACCTGGGAATCCAGATTCTTCCAGACGCTCGGGGAGCGAACAGCCTATTTAGGCTTCATATTCAGAAGGGGTGGGTGTAAAAAGCTTACTCCTCATATACCTTTTTCATGAGTGGTGCACCGGACACTGCCCGGCTGAATGTGATCCCTAATCTCGTGTATATATCGTATCGTATATGCATAATCAATACTATTTTATAGATTATTTTCACCAAGTATAACATAAATCAGGATTATTTTTCGATTTTTTTTTATTTTTCATTTGGGTAAACGGTATCTTTACTTTTTCTCCTCTTTCTTCTATTCTGGTGTTTATATCTGTTGTATTTCTAATCATTATAATAGACACATTAAAAATTAAAATTGTATTATTTATTTTTGTAAAACTGTTATTATTTATTATCATAATATGCTAAACAAAAATATACCTGAGTAAAAAGTCAACTTAAGGACTCCAGATGTGTTATAATATAGCATCTGCTTATACATAGCTCCTGAATTTAATGATCCCCAGGGCGCTGCAAACTAAACAGCGAACATGTTCTAATTTTAAAGGAGCAAATTGTTCGATACGTTGAAACGGATATAGAAGACACACGATCCCGCGGGAAGCCGATGAAAAAACGTAAAGGCGAAACACATGACCTCATTTGTTCCAAAGCGAAGGAATTATTTATTACGTTTGATACTTCTCGCGTCGGCTCGCTCTTTATCTTTTCTTAGATCTACTGTGATTTTAATATTGGTTCTTTGTCTAAAGGAATAGTATATTTGAAGATATTTATATCTTCAGTAAATAAGCATGGGAATTTTATTACAAGCAAATGAAGGGTTGGACGAATCTTTTATGAACATCTCTTTCGTTTCATGACAATATCTTACTTTTCTTACAAATTGAATCGAAGAGATATCGAAATCAGTTTCAGAGTGGTTCTTCCTTCCAATCATTGGCAAGTCATATTTCTTTCCATGAATGTGTCAGGCTGATGTATCATTATTGAATTAACAATATTCTAATCAATGAAGGCAATCTTTTGGCCCATTAACAAACAGTTACAATTTGCAAAGCAACTGTAGAGGTGTTTAAAACCTTTTTTCAACGATAAGATCAAACGTTTGAAATGTAAGAGCAAACAAATCTTGACATATTTGTACGCGTCCGCCAGATGCGCCCGCGCCTAGGTGTCGACTAATGAGTTTCGGGCGACGATGTAAACATTCGACGCACACTGTCAAAATCATCACGAGGGTCTTATAAAAAATATAAGGATATTTGTCTCATATGTAAGTTTATGGCCTGTAAAAGAAATACAAGGGGAAGTGTTTTTCTCATTATATCCAATATGTTTGATATTTTCTGGTAATCGTTTTCGATAGATGTTAGTTGAAAATCGGCGTGTTTGAAAAACATTATTATGCTCTTTTAGAACAGCTTTCCCATTTTGCCTTCTTCAGCAAAAATATAATGTATCGTTTCCGCATGTTCAAGATTTGTTACGTATATACAGATTCCAGTAATCAGTATAACTAAAAGCCTTTTGCTATTTGTATTTGTATATTTAGGTCAGCATGACGACACAGTTATAAATAGACTCCTAACTCTTGGCGATAATTGTCGGGTTTGAAATATAATAATCACCAGATGCGATGTATTTATTCCGCCATGGAAAAAAGCTGTTAAGTACGTAGAATTGTTCATAGTACACTTAATTAGTTCATATAATTCAAAGGCAACCAACGGTGGTGATGATGATACTATACTATATATGTGTGTGTGTGTGTGTGTGTGTGTGTGTGAGTGTGTGTATTAGAAAAACAAATACAAAGCAGTATATTAAAGTCAGTTGACACCCAAACTAGGACCATCTGTATCTTGGGTATCAGCACATTTCACACAATTTGTTACATGCAGTTTATATTCGCTGCGTAGCTCTAATCTTATCATCAAATAATACAATGATATTACATACAATATACATTCAAAGTATACAATAATTTTACAATAATGTTTAAGGTTTAACATTTATTCCCGCAACAATTCCTCAGTGTCATTATATCCCAGATTCGACAACCAATACCTCGGCTTCATCTTACATTCGTACTTAGATAAATTCTAAATATTTAATTTATAGTTAACCTTGTTGTATATCCTTGAACTAAGAATCCAAAATTGTTTCTTTGCAAAATTAGACTATGAATCGGCATAGGGCAAACATATCTCATTTTCACTTATGAATTGTAGTCAAGTAACTGATTGTTCGCATAAATATTACTAAACATTTTCTTTCTTATTTGATGTATAATTTTGTACCTCGGAATCAAAGTAACAAACAGCGAACAAAAGAATCGTGTGTAACCCGATATAAGTCTGTTAAATGTTTACCAACGCTTTATGTTTGGCGAAATCAAATACGATTTGAGTGGCGTTCCACAAAAATACAAGCTAAGGGAGGCAGTAGCGAATTCAGTGTAAACAATAGCTAAGTCGAGGCAAGATTATTGGAGAATTTGTTTTAAGCCACTTGAAGCACTTGTAAATATTTGGAAAGCTTTCGTACGTCTTTCGTGGAACGGTTCACCTGTCTTCGTGACGTTTAGGTTTAATGTTGTTTAGTTTCGTGAAGAAAAATTTGTTTAGATAATATTTTTTATGAGTATTATTTATTTCCATGATTGCCTTTTATTTTTCACTTCTTATGAAGTTATTGTCCTTGCATTTATTTACTTATCTTATATATAAAAATGAATCGCAAAATGTCTTGATAAGCGCGAAACTCGAGAACGGCTGAACCGATTTGGCTTAAATTTTTTTTTGTTGTGTTTGATGAAGTCTGATGAAGGTTATTACGGAGAGAAAAAATTTAAAAAATTCCCTGCAACTGTCTAAAAATAACACTTTTCTGTATTCTCATACAAAAAATTCATTATAAGTCATTTTGAACTTTAATACCATACCATAAAGTTTAAATGTCAGTGGACGGGTTCCGGGAAGGCAAAACAATTGAGTGACGTATAAATATTAATGTCAATATTTGTCAATTTTTATACATATAGCATTAAGGCCAGGTTCCTTTAAACAATTTTCAAAAAACAGCCGACAGGGCAATGGCTATTAACATTAAAAAAACAATGTGACTCTATTTTAGAAAAATAGGGCAGAACAAGGTCTGCCGGGACAGCTAATTTATAATATAGATTTTATTGTTATTTTATTTTTAACAGGCTTTCAAACAGAGTATATACATTCAAAAATAACAATAGATATCATGCCTTCCACACATACAGTGCACCACTCCAATAATGTGAAAGCGCAACATGTACTACAAGCAAATTTCCTTATAAAAAAAGTGAACTTCGAATGCAAAAAATTCTAATGGCACAGTGATATGGAAACAAAAGATCCTTTATACACAAATTATGAATTTTTAATTACATTAACCGTGAAACGATTTTAAAAGACTTGCCTTGAAAGAGGTCAGAGAACTACAAAATATATCTTTACTTTCATTATGAATCTTATTAAAGGTCCTACATATACATACATATATATAGATTATATATGATGTATTTTTATTCGCGTTTCATAAATATTTTTCCTAAAGAAAGTTAAATTTCATCATTCAGTCAGTCAATTCAGTGATTTGTACCAGAGGAGAGAGTTTAATTTATTGGCTATAAAATATATTAGGGTTTATCGGATAGGATTACCTTGGTAGGTAAACTGTTAGGTGTGCTTGGATGTGTGTTTGAAATTCTAGTTTACGAGTAATAGCTTCAGCAGTTTTAACGTGAAGCGTTGTTAACAAACAAATAGACAAACAAACAGACAAAAATAAAATTTTGTTAATGATAACATGTGTACCCAGGCGTTGGACTGTGGAATGGTTTTCCGGCGAGCCTGTTCCCACCCTCCTATGTTATTGGGCCTCTTTAAGTTAAGTGTGAAAAGAAATTTGTGCAGGCCGGCATGATCGCTGCGACTATCAATTGGTTTTTTACTGTAGTTAGTCGTGTTCGTTTTTGGACTGCAGCATGCTTACCATCAGGTGTTTTGTGGTCACTGTACCGTGTCAGGATAAAAAAGTGCTATAATTGTCATTATTAATTTTAATACAATTTTTTAGTTATCTACAAAGTATAATAATAAATAAGATACATCTTATATAACAATATATCTTATTTTCACGTGAAGTTATTATTTTTTTATTGAAGTTTGTATTATGACCTCATTATTATTTTATTAAATAATAAAAAGTAATTTCTTATAATTGTAAATGAATTTTTATAACATACGCACCATATTTTGAGGTACTAAGAATTGAAATATCTTAGCATATCCAACCCCATTCAGTATTCAAACAATGATGTGAGAGATATATCTTATGAAACGTCACACAGCTCTGATAACCCCTTTTTGGCAAAATGCGGAGAGAACAGAATTTACTTTCGCTAATGGCATGGAAGTGGCGACAACAGTTGGTAAGCAAACAATGCAAGCCCCCACTCAGATGTGGATGACAAAATTATTTGCTAAGAAAAACATTTTTGGTTACGTAATTTTTTTATATTCGTAAATTTAGTAAATTTTAT
The DNA here is from genome assembly GCA_036320925.1 of Automeris io. Lineage (NCBI taxonomy): Eukaryota > Metazoa > Arthropoda > Insecta > Lepidoptera > Saturniidae > Automeris > Automeris io. Next base: position 1,970,110 of record JAUDJH010000025.1, on the reverse strand, counting down.
ACTATTATGTGTTTCTTCTTAATTTAGTAAACAATTGAAGTTATAACTAGTAAAAAGTGCAACAAATAAAAATAATCGTAAATTAGAAGGGGTTCATAATTATTTAATTATAGTCAGAATCAGTTATAGACACATCAAAGTGACTACACATATTTAGTCGTAAAAACCTATAGTAGTAACAACCAGTGATGTTTTCGAGATACCATCCTATTTTTTTGCCGGGACCTTTGTTCTGGGTCAATACCAGTTAGGTTTGTTCTAAGCGATGTCGCCATTTATGGTTTTGACTGTACTTAGAAATATTCCGTATAATTCCCATTTGTATTATTAACTAATAATGACGTTTGTTAAAATCAGTAGTTTTTATTAATTACGATACAAAAATTATAAGACTTTCAGTAATAATTTTATTATGACACAAGATGTTTTGTTCTAATTCGCCCGCCTAAGCCAACACGTGCTATCAATCAGTACACAGGCGGCAAAACAGAAAGCTATGCTTTATGAGAGCTCACAGACACTCGTAAAGATGTGGGCTTGATTGAAACCACGTTTGGTGGACCGGCCGTGCGTTGAACGCTTGTTTTTAATTAAAGGAAATGTGATAAGTCGGGAAGCAACGGTTGACGACCGTGACGAAACGGTATAGTCAGATTTTATGACGGATTTAAATTTTGATGCACGGTTTAAAGCGGTAAATGTTGAGGAAGGTAATGAAACCAATACGTTTTGTATTTTAAAGCATTTTATTGCGTTTGCTTTCGCTAATAGATTTTGAACTCAGATATTGCTGGTTTATAGGATATGCAAAGACAAACGTAGTATGTATTAGTATTTATTAATGGTCTATCACTTATTGTTTTGTATTTACGCCTTTTAAAATTAATACCGCGTATCTCTAACCTATTTCATCTTGGTGAAGAATCATCATATCGAGGGGACTATTTGGTTTAAGCGACATATTTTGGTGATATAGTAATATATACATATATTGAATCGGTAAAAAACGCTGATACGGAAAATATATATACTACTATATCACCAAAAAATGTTGCTTAAACCAAATAGCCTTTCACCCTTCGATATAATATTGTGATATCTACAAATGCAAAAGCACTACGATTTAGACATAATGATTTTGTTTCTATAATACTAAAGAAGATATCTTCGGGTAATTCATAAGAATGATATCTTAAAAAATGAATCACCATATTGCTAACGATAATATTATAATATATTGGAAATGGAAATAAAAGCATGTTTCTCCCAGGGATAAACACTGTGGTTAATTCACAAATGTCGGATGCCTGAATTATAGCGTCTGTAATAAGTCGTATTTACCTCTCCACGGTCGAGTGTTATTAACGTCAAAACATTGGTATAACACGACGTTGCTTTCCGCGGACATGTCTTCCAAACCGCACGTAGCAATCATCATTATGAATCAATCGTCAAAAGGCAGATGTGTAACAGTTACACTTCATCAGTTGCCTTCATCTTTCGTTCCGAAAGGTATTAACTATCATCAAAGCGCTGTCAATTGGAGGCCTTACAACAGTTTGAATTAGATTTAAAGTAAATCGCGTAAAATATTTTGGTACCGGATGATCTACGCAAAGGGTTGAGTGCGACGGGCTATCTCGACGTCATCGCGTGGATCCCTATATTTAGAGCGTCACTTAATAGCGTACAATTTCGCTGCCTGTACCGTCGATTGTGTAGGTGCATTCATAGGAAAATGCTCAACGGTATGGAAAATTTGTCGCGGCCATTATTCGTAGCGGACGATTAAATCGGTTCACCCGTTAGATTCAAATTTAGGGAATGTTTGGGCTAGAATTCTCATATTCAAACTAGATTCACATCCAGCGGGACACCATTAATATATTATCTTTGTTCGTGACGTTATTTAAAGCATCGTGAAAGAGCTTAGGTTTGTAAATTACTACAAATAGTACAGAATAAAGGACTCATTTGCGGTACTTTTTTGGAAAGTTTTAGTAAAAATAAAATAGAGTCGATGTCTTTCTTTTTTTCTGTTAAAAGTTACCAAACTCAACCAGTTCAAAAAATTACATTGAGAATGTAACCAGTTTTTAGCAATCAGAAATAATATATAAGTATTTATTTATTTATACACGGTTTTTTACGCTGGCTCGACACAGTGACTACAGTGCACCTGATAGTAAGTACAGTGTAGTCCAAAAACGAAATCGACTATGAAAGAATGAAAATCGATCGATAGTCTCCGTCGTCATGTCGGCCCACATATACAACGACTGAAGGTCTCTAGGTATGTGAGCTACTGGATATACACAAGCTGATCCCAAAACGCGACAGGCAAAAGCGAGTCACTATGACAGTACACTGTGTACTGTGGTCATGACCCAGTTCGGGCAATCGCCCTATCACCAAAAAAATCCGGTGCATTAATAGTAGTGTAAACAAATATAATATAGAAAAAAAAACAGATAAAGTTATAGTTCTTATATATCAACTTATAATAGGAGCATACATATATCATAATAATAACATATCGTCACGATATACCTTTAATAGGGTGAGTAGAGATACATTAGTGACTGTATCCACTTTACGCTTATATATCGTGCCCAACGTGACCAGTAGCGCAGTTGATCATCGTTCTCAAGGCACACACAATATTTATGGTAGATGCCATGCGGGTTTCCTCACGATCTTATAACATAAATTAAAAGCAGTTGGCTTAAAGTAATAGTAAAAAAAAGTAAGTAATTATCGTTATAATATTAAATAAAAACGTAAATTATAAGTAATAAAGAAAAATACAAAAACATAATAGGTACAGTATTTTACTGAAAAAAGAAAGACTAATATCGGAAAAGAACACGCTACTCGTAAATTACCATTTAAAAAATATTAATCATAATACATTTTTTTATTTAAATCGAGGAGTGTGAAAATAATTTGTTCTTCGCATGTGCAAAGTAATTTGTCATCGAGTTCTTGTTAATCTTGTTGAGCAACCGTATGTGTTTGTTCGTGTTTTACAAGATCTGTCAAACATTTTGTCTTATTTTAATTAAGTTCTCAGGACAATAAAAACAATCTTTTCAACCATCGAAATATACCTATATATGTATTCAAAAGAAGGCATATTTTCTTAATAGTGCCACAAATGTTTTTTTACATTAACTATAACCGGTACTGCTTAGTAGTGGTAGGTTGTTTTGGTGTTAGGACTATTTATTGCCCGAACTGGGTTCAGACCACAGCACATAGGTGTAAAAACCGTCATAGTGACTCGCTTTTGACTGTCGCGTTTCGGGATCTGCCTGTATATATCCAGTTACTCATATACATAGACACCTTCAGTCGTGGTATATGTGGGCCGACATGACGACGGAGACTATCAATGGATATTCATTCATAGACGGTCGCTTTCGTTTTTGGGCTTCACTGTACTTACCATCCGGTGTCGAGCCAGTGTAAAAAAAAACTTATTAGCCCTGCAACACATAAATGTAGAGAATAGTTTCTACTAATAATTTGTTTTTATATATTAAAGAGTGGAGTTTCAATTTTTTTATATAATTGTAATTTTAAAAATTTGGAAAATGTTTGTCATTGCTAAATACATTGTACACAATTACAAATAATAATAAAATACAACAATATTATTGTAAACTAGATCGTCATGATTATATATTATAACAACACTGTACGATTGACTTAAGCTAATCGTTTCAACTTTATTAATCAAGTAGTCTATTCTTGTAAAACTGTTTACTCGAAATCACTGGCTGCTCATAAGCCTTCGCATCATCATATGGCTTCGCAGTCTTTGTATTGTTATTTTTATTCTTGTAATTTAGAACTATTAATAAATAAAAAAACCTGAATGAGTACTTGATACTAGTTTTCTGAATTATCTTTAGACAAAAAACGTTATCAGCCACAATCAAAGTCAAATAAATGATATCATTTATTTCCTGTTTCACATCTAAAGCGATGCGATTAAAATATTACCTTTATTAACATTTTCTATGGCTCATTTTGTTCTGCTTTTAGAACTATTGTCTCCTGCAGACTTTTTATAAAAAAGATGGCACTAAACAATCCTAATTCGTTCTCCTCTCCCGGTTTAAAGCTTTATATAAATATAATTCTAATTTTTATTAACTTTTAAGACAATATTTAGAGTTATGAGCCCTGAAATGTGGATTTATTTTAAAACTTACCACATAAACCAATACCAATATGATATCTACTTGTGATCACTAATACCCTAAACAAAATAATAGGCCCAAAACAAGGTTCGGTAGTAAATAAAGAGATTACTAAGGAGTTTCGACGGACGGCACTTTCTCCTGTGTACCTTTTTTATCCCGTCAGACAATAGCAGACTTAGTTCGGTAGCGTCTTCATTGCAGTAATACTCCCGGTATTTATTCCCAAAACGACGTAAAGTAGATAAGCCTCTCCGATGTAGAAAAATTTCCTTTTAGATTTATTGGTAATCTTGTTTCTGCTTTTATTGTTTATCACATACAATGAATTAGACTTCCTTGTTCATATTATTTGTTTAAGCTGGGGTTATACCGTTTGTTTTGTCTGTTGTTGAATCCAGGGAGGAGAATAGGGTTAGTTGAATCAATTCTTTACAAGGGACGCTTTACAAGGGAGATCTAGATATATGGTTTTCTCTTTTACAGTAATTTTTTGCATTAGAGTGATCTACAAATTTCATTTTTAGTTTCATGTAATATAATTTCATAGGCTGCTATTTGATAGGAGCGACGGTGATGTAATGAAATAAAAAATTGTTAAACAAGAGCAATGTTAACCATTCCACACGATTTCGTCGGCCATTTCGATCACTAACGATTCCCGGAAGCTATAATACTTTGTTGGGTTTGTAAAATTAGTTTGTTATTTTTCCACATAAATTGTCGGAAGCCTTTATAATTAGGACATTGGGTTTTCATCACTGTTATGAATAAATAAAGTTATATTTCAAGACTTGTTTTGGTATCAAAATATTTTTTCTCAGATTTCGTTTTCTTTTAATGTTTTGTCATAATATTTTTATACATAAAAATAAACAAAAAGCTATACTTTGTAGGCAATATTAGGTCCTTACATATGAAATTGGCGTTTTTCGTACTGGCCACTTTAATCACTAATTTCTCCTCTTTGGTAAGGAATTCCAAATTCAAATTTGTACAGCTATAGACTCATGTATTTGTGCTTCGATGATCGTCATTCATTTGTTTTTTTCTTCTGTTTTTTTCTGTTTGCGTCACTCATTTTACAAAATGGAAAACTTAAAATATCGCATTATTTACGAGTACGAGTTCCGCCGTGGCACTAGTGCTGCGGAAACAACTCGAAGGGTGAATGATGTGTATGGCGGTCGTGTTGCAAAAGAAAACACAGTTCGTTTTTGGTTCCAACGTTTTCGTTCTGGAAATTTCGACCTGCAGAACAAGCCCCGTGGACGGCCTGAGACTCAAGTTGATAATGAAGAGTTGAAGGCTATTGTGGAAGCGGATCCATCGCCAACCACGTCCGAGTTAGCTGCAGGCTGCGATGTTAGTGATAAAACTGTTTTAATTCACTTGAAGCAAATTGGGAAGATTAAAAAGCTTGAAAGGTGGGTACCTCACGAATTGACTGAAGCAAACCGGCAAACGTTTTCTCAAATCCGGCCAGACTATTACGGCTGATGTCTATTGTCAGCAATTGCAAACCATGATGGAAAAGCTAGCGGCTAAACAACCTAGGCTGGTCAATCGCTCCACGCCACTGCTGCTTCACGACAACGCTAGACCACACACTGCGCAACAGACGGCTACTAAATTAGAAGAGCTTCAATTGGAAAGTCTAAGACATCCTCCGTACTCCCCGGACCTTGCTCCAACAGATTACCATTTTTTTCGAAATTTGGATAACTTCTTGCAAGGGAAAAAAATCAACTCCGATGGGGCAGTCCAAATCGCCTTCAAAGATTTTATTGATTCCCGTCCGACTGGTTTTTTTAGTAAAAGGATCAATGAACTACCTATGAGATGGTAAAAGTGCATAGAAAATAATGATTCATACTTTGATTAATTAAATATATTATATTAAAAAATATTCGACTTTTTGTTCCTCCCATACAAAACGCCAATTTCATATGTAAGGACCTAATATTAAGTCGTTAAAACGTTTTCATATTGTTTGTATGTTCATACATATGTAACACTACTGGTATCCTTGGCAAGCCATCTAGGACATCTTTTTGAAATATGATTTTTAAATCAAAGTTGCAACCAATTTCCATTTTACCTTATTACTTACAAAATGTAGCTTACTATTTAAATTTGATTATGTTGTTGATTTGTTTCGCATATGTTCCGTATCTATAACAATTAATGATAACCATGACACAAAAAAAAACAAATTGAATTCCAGAAAATACTGTTAGACCAGATTGTTTAATCACGAATAAGAAAATATTACCCCTTCTATAACAGAAAACTGGTTGAGTTTATATGTATGTATGAAGGATAGGGAAGGTTTCAAATTCCGCTAGGTAACTTAAATTATAATTAATTATTTACATTAATCCTTCAATAGTTTCCTTAGATCATCGTCTTTTCAGCCCCGGGAATTGAAATTTATTCAGGTGGGGCAAAGACTGCTGCCAACCCCCCTTCCAGTCCTTTTTTTTTCGTAATAATATAGATTAATTAAATAAATAATAAAAAAATACAGTACAGCTCAAGTTTTAGAAATTTTATGGTCAACAACTTTGTGAAAATGTAAATATAATTTATCATGTAAGAAGCGAAATACTTATGAAAAACGATATTTTACCTTGCATTACATAAAACGTAGTAACGGTATCTTATGAGACTTTTGAGTTCACTTTTAAAACGTTAAAACCAAAGGCTTGTTTCAGCCAATTTAGTTATGAAAAGGCTGGCTCTCTTTTTTTGGATATATTATTTATTGGGTACGCTGGGTTACATGCTCGCTGTGCTTTCGGAATTAGGCACACATGACTTGGGCTCTGGCTTAGACCCCCCTCTCTCCCCCAGAACCGGGCCTGCGTCTTTTTATCCGTCTTTATACGTAATAATAGTCAGGAGACATATCGCTTGTGATATAATTATCGCTTGAAAGCATATAAATCCTTTGATGCCATTAGTGAAGTGATTCAAAGAATTTATTCACTGAAACTCCTAATGACATGCATACATTGTGGAGCTGTGGCGGTATGCAGTGTTAACAATATTCGGGTAAAGCAGACCAAATTAAGCGAGCTCATTAGCTGAGTTAAGGCGTCTAGATGAACATGAAGGAGATTTATCGAAACAATTAAAATGCTATTTTAATTTTAGCTTTGAATATAACAATGAGAATTGTATAACTTATACAATTTTTGTGAATTTTCTGGTATAATAACAAAGCTCTTGTAAGTAAACTGTGATAATCAATAAAAAAAAATTAAATTATGATTTGAAGAACTTACAAATTACATTTAGATTGATGTTACTAATCATGTTGATGATGATATACAATCATCATACACATATATATATCGAGGAGTGAAAGGCTATTTGGTTTAAGCGACATTTTTTGGCGATATAGTAATACATATATATATATATATATATATATATATATATATGTGGAGTCACTTTGCCGTCATCCGATTTACATTGGCGAAGCGCATTGAGTCGATCAACGGACGGCAAATGGAAACGCACAACGTAATTAGTTACGCATGACTGAGCCGGTGCAACATTGTTGCTAAGGCGCGCGTGCGAGCTCACTTTGCCTCGGCTACCCGCGCGGCTCACACTATTGCTTGCCTGTTGCATACTCAGTGTATTATAAATAGCTTTCGCATTTAACCATTGTAATATTATCATCATTAAATATTTGTAGTCGTAGCCCATCTCTCATTTACCATCAAGCACCTTCATCATAAATAGCAGCGCAGGTGTGCATCTTGTCATAAACCAACGCACACCACATCGCTATACTGGTGACCCCGGAAGAACACAGAATTTTGAGCAAGTACAGGATGGCAACGTCAGATAATACGAATAAGGAGCCTTTCCAAGAGGATCGTAACGTGAGCTCGGGCGAAGTTTACCGTGTTGGACCGAAGATTCCACCATTCTGGACGGAGGAACCTAGCCTATGGTTTTCTCAATTGGAAGGTCAGTTTCGTATTGCAAATATTACTAAAGATGCGACTATGTACTACCATACGATATCGTATTTAAATGTCGAAACAGCAATTATCGTCAGAGATATTATACAAAACCCACCAACTACCGACATGTATAATAAATTAAAATCAGAATTGATCGGTAGGCTTTCTTTATCGAAAGAATGCAGGATTATGCAACTAATTGAAAAAGAAGAATTGGGTAGTCGCAAACCATCACAATTTTTACGACATTTACAGTCTTTAGCCGGCGAGAGTGTACTAGAAGATTTTATTAAGACTATTTGGAGTCGCAGACTCCCTCCTAACATCCAAAATGCAGTTATTTCACAGGCCGATATGCCGCTGGAGAGATTAATGGTCATCGCTGATAGGGTATACGAGTGTGGACCGAGTTTGTTTCCACAACACATTTCGGAAGTTCGTCCGTCAACCACATTTTATGATCCGAATCAGCAAGCGACTACATCGGGTCATGACCGTGATAAGTGGATGCTCGAACTGACCCACCAGGTATCAATGCTGACAGCTGAGGTTCGTAGATCAAATAAATTCCCTTCCCGCCCACAGCAAAGTCAACAGAGCAGTTGCAGTCGTGAACGATCAAGATCTGAATCACGCCAATGGAGAAACGATTGTTGTTGGTACCATAATAAATTTGGGACTCAAGCAAAGAAGTGTACGTCACCTTGTTCTTTTAATTCGGGAAACTACAACGGCAGTCATTAATGGCCGTCAATGCCTGCCCTATTTCTGCTACAGGCCGACTTTTTGTTACTGATCGTCGTACTAAGCTGCAATATCTGGTTGATACAGGATCAGACTTGTGTGTTTTTCCCAAATCCCAAATTAGAGGCCGTCGCCCAAAAACGGAATATCAGCTATTCGCGGCCAATGGTTCTGTTATAAGCACATACGGGTATGTAAACCTTGACCTAGACCTAGGACTAAGACGTGCTTTCACCTGGAGATTCGTTGTAGCAGACGTAGACAAACCAATTATAGGAGTCGATTTCCTAGCCTTTTATGGATTGTTGGTCGATTGCAAAAACCAAAGACTCTTCGATAACATTACAAAGTTATCAGTACATGTCCTATCGAACGCTAATACTGATTTCATTACTTCAGTTAAGACTGTCGTTGGAAGCAGTGATTTTCATGACATTTTAAAAAAATATCCAGAACTAACAAGGCCATCAGGCCAAGTTCTTGACCCAAAACATAAGGTTTATCATTACATAAAAACTTCACCAGGACCACCTGTTTTTTGTAGACCACGACGCTTAGCACCAGATCGTCTGGAGATAGCAAAGAGAGAGTTCGAGGCTATGCTACAAAACGGGACAGCAAGACGTTCAGAAAGTCCATGGTCTTCACCATTGCATTTAGTGCCAAAAAAAGAAGACGGCTGGAGGCCATGCGGAGACTACAGAGCTCTCAACGCAAGAACTGTTCCGGACTGCTACCCAATAAGGCACATTCAAGATTTTGCTAACAAACTAGCAGGTACAAGTATTTACTCAAAAATAGATTTAATTAAAGCGTATAATCAGTTACCGGTTTTTCCTGATGATGTTCCAAAAACTGCGATAACTACGCCATTTGGGTTATTCGAATTCCCATTCATGACCTTTGGCTTAAGAAACGCAGCACAAACCTTCCAGAGGTTCATTGACGAAGTACTAAAAGGGCTGGAATTTTGTTACGGATTTTTGGACGACATATTAATATTTTCAAAAACTACTGAAGAGCACTTACATCATCTGGATTTACTCTTTAAAAGGCTAACCGAGTATGACATTTTGGTAAATACCTCGAAGTGTATTTTTGGTCAGACTGAGGTTACATTTTTGGGCCATCATGTTTCAGCAGCCGGAATTCGACCAGTACCAGAGAAGGTAAATGCGGTCAACGAATATCCTGTTCCCAAAACTGTAAAGGAATTGCGTCGCTTTTTGGGTATGATTAATTTTTATCGCCGGTTTATTAAATACTCGGCCCAGATTCAATCACCTCTACACGAACTGCTATCGGGACCCTCGACCAAAGGTTCACAGCCAATTAGCCTTAACAAGCAACAGTTAGAAGCTTTCCAAGAGTGTAAAACTTCCCTTGCACAAGCTACTCTACTAGCACATCCAGACATGACAGCAAAATTATCTATTTTTACTGATGCTTCTGACTCAGGAATCGGAGCCGTTTTACAACAATACACGAACAATATATGGCAACCATTAGGTTTTTTCTCTAAAAAATTATCAACATCACAACGTAAATACAGCCCATATGATAGAGAACTGTTAGCAATTTATGAAGGAATCAAATATTTTCGACACATGGTAGAGGCACGACATTTTACAATATTTACGGATCATAAACCGCTTTCCTTTGTCTACAACCATCAGCGTGAGAATGCTTCACCAAGGCAATTTAGATATTTGGACTTCATTGCACAATTCAGTACTGACATCAAATACATACCAGGCAAAAATAACATTGTAGCTGATTCGATGTCTAGAATTGAGGAAATTACAGCATCTATTAATTTCGAATCTCTAGCACATTCCCAAGCTACTGATCAGGAACTTCTAGAATTACTACAGACAGGTACGAGCCTAAAATTAAAGAGGATTAGGTTACCTAGAAGTGATACCGAGATTTACTGCGACACATCTACTCAGCAAGTTAGACCTTTTGTAACGAAGCCATTTCGCAGGCAGATTTTCGAATCACTTCACGGTCTTAGCCATCCAGGAGGAAAAGCTTCAGTCCGTCTAGTCTCGCAGCGTTACGTATGGCCAGGATTGAGCCGAGATTGTAAGCTGTGGGCTAGAGAGTGCTTACGATGTCAGTCATGTAAAGTTGGACGTCACACTCAAGCACCACTTGGTGATTTTACTCTGCCAGAAGGCAGATTCCAATATGTGCATATAGATATAGTCGGACCTTTACCTTATTCACATGGCTTCAAATATATCCTCACTGCAATCGATAGATTTACGCGATGGTGTGAGGCGTATCCCTTAGCAGACATTACTGCTGAAAATTGCGCTCGAGAGTTTGTTGCCGGATGGATTTCAAGGTTTGGTTGTCCAATCCATATAACAACCGACAGAGGACGTCAATTTACCTCGCAACTTTTTGAGAGCTTGGCAAATATAACTGGTTTTAAGCACCATATGACGACAGCTTACCATCCAACCTCAAACGGAATCATAGAAAGACTCCATCGGCAATTAAAAGCAGCTGTAATGTGCCATAATAATTCCAACTGGTCTGAAATATTACCAATGGTACTATTAGGCATACGTACTTCTTGGAAGGAGGATATACAGTCTTCAGCAGCTGAGTTGGTATACGGACAACCACTCAGACTACCTGGTGAATTTTTCAACCCTAGTAATACTACGGGAGAAGACATAACTGATTTTGCTACCAGATTAAAAAGCCACATAAGCAAATTGTCACCATTGCCAACCACTTGGCACGCTAATAAAACTTTTTATGTTCCCAGGCAGCTTTCTTCCGCTTCTCATGTTTTTCTACGTGAAGGACAATTTCTGAAGGCCCTTCAACCTCCATATACAGGTCCGTATAAAGTTATCTGTCGCGGGGAAAAAACCTACGACATTGATGTCCACGGAAAAATGACAACAGTTTCAATCGACCGTCTGAAGCCAGCTTTCGTCATTACTGATGAAGACAAGACTGAGGATCATCAAGAGGAACTAAGTACATCTACTCCAACCAGCACACCAGTCGTGACTACACGTAGCGGTAGGCGAGTGAAGTTCCCTGATTTCTACCGACCGTAGAACCGGTCTCAGCAAGGGAGTGGTGTGGAGTCACTTTGCCGTCATCCGATTTACATTGGCGAAGCGCATTGAGTCGATCAACGGACGGCAAATGGAAACGCACAACGTAATTAGTTACGCATGACTGAGCCGGTGCAACATTGTTGCTAAGGCGCGCGTGCGAGCTCACTTTGCCTCGGCTACCCGCGCGGCTCACACTATTGCTTGCCTGTTGCATACTCAGTGTATTATAAATAGCTTTCGCATTTAACCATTGTAATATTATCATCATTAAATATTTGTAGTCGTAGCCCATCTCTCATTTACCATCAAGCACCTTCATCATAAATAGCAGCGCAGGTGTGCATCTTGTCATAAACCAACGCACACCACATCGCTATATATATATATATATATATATATATATATATATATATATATATATATATATATATATTTGGAATTGGTAAAAAACGCTGAGTTGAAAATATATATTACTATATCAACAAAAAATGTCGCTTAAACTAAATAGCCTTTCACCCCTCGATATAAATATATATGATGCCCTTACCTATATATATATATATATATATATATATATATATATATATATATAGGTAGGGAGATATTTCAGAATACAATAATTTGTACCTTCTTGTAACTAATAAAAATGTAAATAGCAATATTCCTTAAAAAATCATAAAGAAACATTGATGAACAAATGAGAATTGATCCGTAAAAAGTTTGGACACCGCAGCGCGTGTGGTGCACGATTGAATGGCATGTAGATAAAATTTCTTTTAGGTAAACAGGTAATTGTCTCCTTACCCTTTCGTGCTTTATCCTGGCTTAGGAGAGACAAAATACCTACTTAATAATTAATTGTTATTTATTCTATCATGTGTGTCATTGCCCCTTAACATGGTGACTATAAATTACTTTGTTGTAATGGAAATATTAAGATATCACTATTCCTATATATTTGGAATTAGAATCAAATGCTGAATATCCTCCTTGAATAGATATTCGATTCGAGGGAGATCCCTCGTCTATAAAATCAGCCTGTATATAAGTAGGGACATGTCCAGCTGCCATAAAAACATATAAATACTCTCAAATATAATGATTGTTTTAATACTAATAAATAACAATATATCAACGCGATATATCTCTTTTGGGTGAGCAGAGATAAATAAGTGGCAGTATCCACTTTGCACTTATAAGTCGTGCGCAGCGCAGCTGATCGCCGTTCTCAGGGCACTTACGAATAGCATTTCTATTAGATGCCATGCGGGTTTCATCACGATGTTTTGCTTTAGCAGTGTGGATGTGGGGCCAAATTCCGTTCTTAATCTGGAAAAACTCAGATGTACGTGGCGGGATATCAATCTACGACCATTTGCGTTCAATACCGAATATTAATATAATACATATTATTACAAAGAGAATACATTTGCCAATAAATTAAATTAAAGTCAGTACACATTTTATATAATTTTCCTTAGTACGTTCGTCTGTCTGTTATTTGTCATTTGCGATAATTAGGACGCGGAAGTGTCTGCCAGCGTTTCGCTTTGTGTCCAAACAACTCCGCAATGTTTAATTTCGCGTCGCTTAACGCGCCTTCACCAATTTAGGTCTTTGTAATTCATACCAGGGATGTTACGGAGATTCGACTCCGACTCCGATAAGTCGGAACTTCCGATTGTTATTACACCTTCGGTTCCGACTTCGGTTCCGAAACTTTTTGATCGGAGGTATTAATCGGAGGACACCGCCACTGTTGTAGTCTATTCAAATGATTTCATTTTATATGTTGTATAAACATAATATCAATTAATCAAACAATCAATACACCTTAACTTGAAGAAATTTTTAAAAAATTGTTTAAAATAAAATATGATCAAAATGATTAAATATAAACCTAAATATACATTAAAATTTATTACTAAAAGGTTTTGTTTTGTATTAAATAAAGTATAATAGAAATTAACACAAAAACAACCCTGGAGCAAATTTGATTTAATTAGTTCACTGTTAATGGGATAATGTTAATAAGAAACACAGCAATTTTTATTTTCATTGTCTGTGGATGTGTAAACTTATTACTTTCTAATTAAAAAGGTTTATTAAATAATGTTTTTACTTGTCCTTAAATAAAACTACTTTCTTTTGCCATCACTTGTGATTACTGACATTGCCTCCGACTCCGATTCCGACTTCGGTTCCGATAAAACTGCCTCCGTTACATCCCTAATTCATACAGACAAGCAGCAATGTATATTTTTTAATTTTGTAGAAACAATAATCAAAATTTATTAGGTTGTTGTATAATTAAAATACAAAACCTCAATAATGAAAACATATATTTTCACAGAACTTGTTCATCAAATAAATTTCTTGAAAATCAGTTTACCATTCTATGAATATAGAAATTTTATTTATACTAATATTATAAAGCTGAAGAGAGAAAGATCAGGGAGACGACAGTGAGCTTTTTTAAAAGATTTTATTCTTGCTACCACTTCAAGTGGAAGCTGATTATAAACTGAACTTAATATTAAAAACCCCAAGCGTCTCGGAGCATTCCTGTCCCGGTGGTCGCCTTATCTAAATGCGAGCTAAGCATATCTAGTTACTGCTCTGGGACAAAAATACTACGCCACTACAGGAAGGGGCAAGCAGGAAGGTGTAACTCCTCCCTCCTTGAGCTCGAAGTCATCTGTCTCTTTTTTGGGCAGATGATTTCGACGTAATACATTGTAAAGTTTAAACTTATATATTAATGCCGCAATTATCGCGAATACAATGGCATAGAGTATAACTGTACTAACGCTAACACTTCTTAGTTCTATGAAATTAGTGTAAGTTTCACCATTCACAACATCACTTTTCTTCAGAGCATACACCAAGGTTTGCAAGTCGTTTAGATCCACTCCGCGCAGGTTAACAGGTCTATTCTGATTCTTCTGGGTCGTGGATAATAAAGGTAATTGAATTATAGGAAAATTGGTACAGTTGATATTTTTGCCATGTATTTGTCGTTTCTTCAGATTATAGTTACTTATTTTTACGTGGCAGTCATCGTCCATAGTAAGTATATATGTTCCTCGGAGTATTTTCTGACTTACTTCATTTTCACAGTATATATTTAAGGCGGTCTCGTTTTTAGTGAAAATCATCCAACGGTTAGTTTGTATCAGATTTATTTTAATATCCTCTATTGTTACCGGAACTTGTTCACAAGATGAAATGTCCAATGAAAACTTCATAAGATCAGCTGCACAATCTCTTCCCGTGAATAGATGTACATCATCTTCGTTGCAAAGAAAACGGGCTTCATCAATCTCGCGACATGGTTGCGAGAGCGATTTCGTGTTCGGACCTTTCACTAGGAGATAAGGATATTTAGGAAAAATGACGGTCGTAACACCGGTCGTAATATTTAGGGTTGGTAAAGGAAGTATTTTAAAATAATTATATTCTTCATTTTCAATTAGTGGTATTTGCATTAGGAACGTTATCTGATTTTGCTTTATATACGATTTTATCTCTATACATTCTTCCAACTTAACTATATTTTCTATACTTACGGGATACATTAATTTATCTGTTTTTTCTATTTCTGTTAATACTGAAATTAACTCACTGGTGTCTACTACCGACTGATGCAATATCTTGACTCTACTTAAAGCTATCGCGGTCTCGATTTCATTCAATCTAGTATAGAGAGTTTGAAAATTATGTAAAAATGTATTATATAAGTGAACAAATTTATTGCTTATTTGGTATAGATTTGTCTTATTTAGGTTACCCTGAAATTCTTCGATGAATTCTTTTATTTGTTCAAAATTTACTTTTGTAACAACAGCTATGTCTGTAAAAGTTCCCACCATTTCGGTGATTAGAGTTATTTTCTTAGCTATCGCGTCTTGTTTACTTTTCAATTCGGCTATTGTCCTTTCAAATCTAATGGCGTCATCATTATCTAAGTTACCAGTAAAAACTTTAATTAATGTACCGAGAGGATTAAGCAACCCTCGTTTGACACGAATTGATGGGATCAGTTGTCTGAATTTCTCTATCGTTAAATTTATTACAAACATAACTTGAGACCTTACATCATTAAAATCAGAATCAAAATTATTAATATTAAAATGTTGACGAGCGTGCTCATCAAGCGTAGTATACTTATCAATGTTTACATTTAAGGCCTCTATTACTAGTCTTAAGTCTAAAATCTTAACTATAGTCCATTTGTCGTTGGAGACAAATGCCTTCCCTTTTCTTATCGGTAACAGGCCAGGGTTTTTCTCAACTGGTTGAAGTTGAAGGGCCTGAATTAGGATCACTGGGATTGCCAGCAGGGTTAACCTGTGAAGGGCGTTTTACGTCTTTAATAGGTACTTTTGTTTCCCTACCCCTGGTAGTAATTCCTAAAATGTTTCTTTCTATAGGTTTTACCACCTGGGCTTTGTAATATCTCGGCTTATCTTTACTTCTTCTGGTATTTGTTCCTTTTACAAATAGATCGTCTCCTATTCCTATTTCAAAGTTCTTTTCTCCCCCACGTTTTTGCTTAACTTTTTCTTTTCGCGTGATCATTTGATCTGTTAGAAATTCGTATAGGCGTTTAGTTCTATGTGCGTGCTCTCTAACTAATTTTTGGGTGTACTGTCTATTAAAGTCTACATGAAATATGTTATTTGAGTCTGTGTGCCCAAACACGGTTTCAAAGGGGGTAAGGCCCGTAGTAGAATGTATCGTGTGGTTATAAGACATGATAGCGTAAGTCATAACCGTAGCTGCATCGGTTAGCTTTTGCTCATACTTTGCAAGGCGGTATATTTCTAAAATAGTCGAGTGAAATCGCTCTACAAGACCCATAGAATTAGGGTTGTGTGGTGTAGCGATGTGCAAGTGTATTTTATAAAAGGATAACATTTCTCTAATTAATTCATTGTTAAATTCAGTTCCTGAATCAGCACTTATTTTTGTTGGGGTACCGTAAAACGAAAAATACTTAATTAGGGCTCTAATGATATCGGGTGTCGATTTAGTATCGATCAGGAACGCTTGTCCTAATTTGCTAAATGCGTCTATGACAGTAAGGAAGTAATTGCCTTCTATTGAAAATACGTCTATGAAAATTTCCTGAAATGGTCTATTTTGCGTTTGTGTAAGTTGTAATTCGGGTTTTAGCGGCTTTCGATCGTATTTCATGCGTTTACATGTTTCACATGCATTAATAATGCTGGACACTGTTATGTCCATGTTATTCCAGAAGAATGTTCGTTTTAAACGTATTAGCGTTTCTTTAATTCCTCTATGACAATTCTTTCCTTGATGGTATTTCAGTACTATTTCCTTTTGTTCATTTTCGTCGTCTATATAAACGACTCGCTCGGTGCACTCGTAAAATTTAACTGTATTTTTCTTAAATAGATTTATTACGGCTTGTGTAAATTCGTTACGATGTTCTTTGTTCTCAAAATATATGAAATATTTAATTTTTGGCTTTATATATTCTTTTAAGAATTTACTGATTAATTCTGGTACTCTTAATGGCAAGTGTACTTCCAGTATTTTTTGGTTTTTATTTGATAGATCTTTCACTGACATTTTGTCCCTATTCCAGGTATATACTAAAATTTGGTTACGTTTGGTATCAATTGCTTCATGTAGTATAGGAATACCTTCAGTATCAAGGTCTTCTGCTGAATGTATTGTGTTTGTTTTTGTATCGGATTTCTCAGAAGCCGTTAATGTTGAGCTTCCGATAGATGGTACTAAATGTGAATTCGAATTTTGTTGCATATTTGTGTCAGAATGGATGCTCACGGTTCTCTCTGAGCTCGACGAGATCGTTATCGGAGACGTTGTTTCATCGCGTCTTCCTTTAATTTTCTTCGATAGTTTTACTATATTTTCAGTAACTTCCTCAAGATGGCGCTGTAGTTGCTGTTCCTTATCGTCTAAATTTACTTCCATGGATTCGTTATCATTTCCACCTACCATATTAATTCGTATTCTGGACAATGCGTCTGCGTTACTATTCTGTTTTCCGTTTTTATATATGATATCATAATCAAATTCCGCCAAGCGCAATTTCCATCTTGTTAGCTTACTATTCGGTTCTTTAATTGAGTTGAGCCACGCTAAGGGCCTATGATCGGTGTATATGATAAATTTGTTTCCGTATAAGTATGGCCTAAAGTGTTTCGCGGCCCACACTATTGCTAATAGTTCTTTTTCTATTGTGCTGTATCGGGTCTCTGCATCGTTAAGCGTTCTACTCGCAAACGCTATTGGTTTGTCGTTTCCAACGGAACCTTGGGACAATACGGCACCTAAAGCATAATTAGATGCGTCGGTAGTGAGAATAAAAGGCTTTTTGAAGTCTGGGAATTGTAGCAATGGAGCATTTGTCAATAACTCCTTGCACCTTTCGAAGGCGTCTATGAATTCCTTAGTGATTGACACTTTTTTATTCTTTTTTAAACAAGCTGTCATGGGTCTTGTAATTTTTGAAAAATCTTTTATAAATTTTCTGTAATATCCTACTAGTCCCAGAAAACTTTTAATTTCCGTCGGCGTTTTAGGCAGTGGGAATTTCAAAACAGCTTCAATTTTTTCGTCGTTCGGTTTAAGACCTTCTTTAGTTATCGTATGGCCTAGATATAGTACTTCCTTCCTAAGGAACTCGCATTTATCTAATGTAGCCTTTAAGTTGGTTTTTCTGAGTCTTTCAAAAATCATTCTAAGTTTTTCTATATGTTCTTTTAAGCTGCTAGAGTACACGATTATATCATCAAGGTATACTAGGCAGTGGATGCCCTGTAGTCCTCTAAGTATATTATCCATGGCACGCTGGAACGTTGCTGGGGCTGTTTTCAATCCGAAAGGCATTCTTTTGAATTCGTAATGACCGGATTGTGTTGTAAATGCAGTTTTCTGCCTATCTGTTTCATTCACTTCTAACTGGTGATATCCACTAGCTAGATCTATTGTACTAAAATATGTAGATTTACCCAACTTATCAAACAAGTCGGTAATATTCGGTAATGGGTACTTATCATCTGTTGTAATTTCGTTAAGTCGTCGGTAGTCAATTACCATTCTGAATTTTCTTTCGCCTGATGCATCTGTTTTCTTAGGTACTAGATGTACTGGTGCACTCCATGGTGAGTGTGACGGTTCAATTACGTCATCTTTTAGTAATTTTTCTACATGTCGCTGGATTTCTTCGTTCTGTGACGGTGGGTGACGATACGGTCTTATGTATATTGGGTCCTCATGACGCGTCCTAATGTTATGTTTAACGTGATTGGTAAAAGACAAAGGGATTTTATCACAATAAAATATGTCACGGTATTCAAAACAAAGTTTTTTAATGCTGGTACGTTCCTCTTCGTTCATATGCTCGAGACGTAGTTTATTTAAGTTGTCTTTTAAAATTTCGTCCATCTGATGGGTATTACGTAAACGTGTATCCGTGACGTTTACTGGAGAATCGTAAGGCGTGATATCAAACGGTTTCTTAAAGGTGATTTTAATTCCTTTGTTGGTAGAGTTCTGTATTATTGTTGACGCAAATGAATTTGTACAATTTACAAGTGCGGTCGGCATTCGCACTCCCGGAGCAAACTGCTGATATTTTAATATTCCATTTCCTTCTCTTAAGTTTGTAGGTATTTTAACACGCATTTCACTTCTAGGTTCCACATGGATTTCGTATGGTGGACTGTACCTAATAGGAATATTAGTGTCGGGCGTAATTAACTGTTGGTTCTTCATGTCAATATTTGCTTCTAATTTTTTTAATAGATCAGAGCCTATCAGACCGTCGTATCTGTCATCGATGTCATAAACATAAAATTTATGTGATAAATTAGATTGAAAAGTTGGTAGAACGGGAATATATATCACTTCTTCGTGCGTACTCCGTGCGTGGGTACTTATTACTGTAAATGGTTCATGATACTTATAATTACTAAAATATTCATCGGCTTTAATTGGGCTAATAAATGATCTATTACTACCCGTATCGATAAGAAAACGTGCATTGATTTCTGGTATTATAATGTGTGGTAGCTTATATATACTATCACAGTAGTTAGTATATATTATTTCAGGACCTCCTCCTCCGAGGCTGGTATAGGAAAATTTTCGTCCTCATACTCGTTATACTCCTCATTCTGGGTATCGTTATAGTTGTCTTGTTCATGTTCATAATACTCCTGCATTTGGGAAGAGTAAGGGTCATCATTTTCAATCATGTTGTTACGTATTGGTGCCGTTCGCATCGACACATCTGTATTGAGGCGCTGTGGTAGCCTTTGTTGTGGCGGAATGCCAAATTTAAATTGTTGTTGGGGTGGTATTCCATATTTGAATTGTTGTTGTTGGGGTGGTATCCCAAATCTAAATTGTTGTTGTTGGGGTGGTATCCCAAATTTAAATCGGTTTGGTTGTTGTGTTTGAGGGTTATACTGAGGTGGTTTAAAACCTTGTTGTTGAGGTGGTGTGTTTAATCTTTGTGGATTAAAGTTAGTGTTCATGTTACCGTTATTTGGTTGAAATCCGAATTTAAAATTATTCTGCGGAACGAATTGCGGTGGTTTTTGCGTTGCTGATGGCATAGTCGTTGTGTTAATTTTATTTTTACTTTTGTACTGTTCCAAGAAATTTATTTCTTCTGTAACTATACTTAATGCGGATTCAAGAGTCGTACTACCCCTAAGTCGTACAATCCTGACTAATTCTTGCGATAGATTATACAAGAATACGTTTAGTGCGGTATTATTGTATATTATCATTTTCGCGGCTTTTACACCCTCGTCGGTAATTTGGTTAACTTTTGCTAACAATGAACTTCTAACATTTTGTATTCTATGTGCAAAGTCTATATGTGTTTCTCCTGTTTTAATTTTTAACCCTTCAAGCTCAATCGCTATACATTCCTCGGACCTAGGGTCTCCGAAATGTTCCGTTAATAAATCTTTTAACTGAGGCCACGTATTAATATCTGTTCGTTCGCTAACTAACGCGGCTGCCCTTCCAGTAAGTTTACTAGTTATTGTATGGAATATATAAAGATCTCGCGCGGCATTTGCCGGGGCTTGAAAGCATTTCAATACGTAAGAACATTTTCCCACGAATAAATTTAATAACTTATCATCTCCGTCGTATCTAGGGATAAGATCCGAGATTTCTTTAGGGATAAGTGTTACGCTTTCCATTTTTAAAATAAAAATAAAAAAATTAAAAAAAATAAAAATAAAAAGAAAATACAATTTACGAATAAAAGACACGATAAAATTTAAAATTACACAAAACACACAAAATTAAAACACACAATTAAAACACAAAATTATAAAAAAACACAAATATAAAATACAATTAAACGTGGACAGTAAAATCAGTTGAGTTTATTTAATTCAATATTCTTTTAATATTCTTATTTCTAAAATTAATCTGTCGATTTTGGGACAGTCTAAAATTCTTATTACTAAAATTAATCTGTCGATTTTAGTACAGTTTAATATTTATGCACGTACCACGGTGAGTTTGGACCACGGTATCGCACAACTAATTTCGCTGTCGATTTCTAGTACTGCAAAATCAGTAATATTTTAAAGATGCTTATAACTAAAGTCGAACTGTCGATTTTGGGACAGTCTAATATTTATGCACGTACCGCGGTAAGTTTGGACCACAGTATCGTACAACTAATTTTGCTGTCGATTTTTGTACTGCAAAATCAGATAACCAAGGGATATTAGGTAAAGGGCAGGAAAAGTGAAAAGGTCTACTCACGATCTGCACCAATTCATCGCCTTGGGAGTCTCTCAGCTTCCTTTGTTCCACTGACTCACTTATTTATTTGGTTCGTAAGGATCCGCCTAACGTTTGAACGTTTTTCTACAAAACCAGTCAACAGAACCGATTTTTGTGCTCATAAAATTGACGTGGTGATGATAGCAGATCCTACCGGCTGCGCCAGAAAGATCAGGGAGACGACAGTGAGCTTTTTTAAAAGATTTTATTCTTGCTACCACTTCAAGTGGAAGCTGATTATAAACTGAACTTAATATTAAAAACCCCAAGCGTCTCGGAGCATTCCTGTCCCGGTGGTCGCCTTATCTAAATGCGAGCTAAGCATATCTAGTTACTGCTCTGGGACAAAAATACTACGCCACTACAGGAAGGGGCAAGCAGGAAGGTGTAACTAGAGTTTGTTTGTTTGTTTGTTTGTTTGTTTGTTTGTTTGAACGCGCTAATTTCTGGAACTACTGGTTCAAATTGAAAAATTCTTTTTCTGTTGAATAGAATATTTATCGAGGAAGGCTTTAGGCTATATAACATCACGATGCAACTATTAGGAGCGAAGACATAATGGAAAATGTGAAAAAAAAAAACGGGGAAAATTATTCATCCTTGAGTGCTTCCATTGCGTGCGGTGCGAAAACGGTTCAATATACCAAAAATATATGTATGACAGAGTTATTCCTCTTAAAATGATCTAAAAAAATGTCTGTGATAGTATATGTCTAATTTTTAAGATTAACTCACTAGAACCGTTTTTATGGTAATCAAATTTGGTCGAAATTAATGCATTATTTGTTAAGAGTTGTATCAACGTAATAATATTAATCCTTATGCAAATAAATGTGTTGTTGATTAAGAGTATTTAATTGTGAACAAAATTGTCTTTGACTTCACTTAATTTCAATGAACACCTTAGAAGATATTACAATAACTTATATAGCAAAACAACGTTTGCCGGATCAGATAGTTAATTATAAAGAAAAAGAAAAAAGTTTAAGATTAGGGATATCCATATAACCTATTAATGTAACTGAAAACAGTATATATTTATATTAATAATTATAAACATCGTATGGTATATAATAGAAATGGCACACATAAGTGCTCTGAGAACGCCGGTCGGCTGTTGTACTGGTCACGTTGTCACTCACGTGGTCATCCAATATATTGAAAAAAAAAATGGGTGCACATATAACTACCACTAGCACGTGGTATATAATAAAAAAGTAAGTATTAATTAAATTTAGTACCACTTTTCCCATCGATAAGAAATCCACTTTCAATTATATATGGTTCGTTTACAATCAATATCGATAGAAAGTCGTTAAGTGTGAAAGATTCCTTGGATCTAAAATAATTCATTAAAAATTAACAATCGACGGGCGCGTTCTAACAAAGGATAGAGGTTCGTGACGAAATAATAATTACGTTTAATAATTATCTTATCAAAGACGAACAATTTGTTTGGGTTGATTCAATATTGCTATAATTTGGTTAGTTGTCAGCTGTCTGATTGATCAAAGGGCATTGAAATTATCGCCTCTGTTACAGTATTCACGGTTTTTATCAATTTTTTTTTTGTTTTGCTGCAGTTTCAATGTAATATTCATTGTTGTTTAAAAATATTTCTTTACTAAACTTACTTAATGTCGGAGAATTATTTTAATTATGCAAAGTTCTCAAAATAAAAATTCGTTTTAACAAACAACTGAATATACAATAGAAGTATAGTCATAGTATTCACAGAGCCGAGCCCATGTTGACAAAATCGGTAACTCAATAAATCCTTTGAGATTCATTGAGTAATAATATAAATTGCAATTTTTTAGGAAAGTCTAAGCAAACTTAAAGTTAGTTCTATAAAGAAAATCAGAGAACGAAAGGCTTGATCATACTTCTCAGAGTATAGCCGATAAACGACTGCAAAGCAAAATACGTATTCGATAATTATAACGCGTTCACAGTTTCCAGTCCAACATGGGACGAAACTTCTTCTTGTTTTTCTAGAACAATCGCAAAAGCTATTTAACTTTAGTGGCAATAGTCTACAATCGAGTTTCTAATTTGCATCCTCAAATAGAAGTTGCTCCACATAGTTGTTAGTTAATACAAATATGATTAATTAGTTGAATATAGTGCACACGGTATTGAAACAAGCTACAATGTAAATTCAATGTAATTTATCTTTATCAAAGAATACCCTTGTATAGCTAAAGTTATTTTCCGGTTTGATTTGAATATCGTTATGTACGAAAGTAATAAATATCTTGGTGAAAGCAACCAAAATACATAAAAATTTAAACACTCTTGATAGAAATTTACTTGAAGATTTCAAGAACAGGCTTAACCAAATAACATTTCCTCAGCTATATCGCTAGCAGAAAAGATCATAATGTTTGAATTTCGCATAACGTTATGACGTGATTTTTTTTTTAATACAGATAGGCTTGCGTTTGTCCTCAATCTCACCTTTTTTTAGATAACCCGAGGGAAATCCCTAACGGACCTTCAGGGGGCAGTGAGGGCTGCCCCCCCGGTGTGACGGACTTGCACCGACTAAAACTCCCGGGGTGTTCCTTCTCCCGCCTGCCGAGTGCCAAGGGCAGGGCTAAGCCATCTTCCTCGGCACCCGACGAGGCGTCCTCAATTTCACCTAATGGAAACTGATGACGAGGCCGATGATGTAGCGTGATCACCCAAAAACTCGAGTCACTCGTTGCTTGAAAACTCTCATGTCATAAAATGTTGGAAAAACAGACGCAGGAAGCGAATTCTAGTCCTTGGCGGTTCGCAACAAAAAGGAAGAGGCGAATCGCCGCGTACGAGCTGCTATTTCAGAGTTTATAATCTGATACATTTTACAACTTTCTACTAACATTTATAGCTGATCGGATATCACTTTCTCTATAAATTGCAAACTAAATATTGAGAAATATTATATTATATTTAATATTATATTTGGGAGTCGAAGCTGCTCGCGTCCGTAGGCTTTACCCTAGTTTACCTACACGTGACTCCTGGGTGGTGCTAAACGAGCAGCAGCGAGGTGGTAGGGCGTCGGTGCCCGTCTGGATCGCGACCACAGTACATGGGTGTAAAGGCCGTCATAGTGACCAGTTTCGGCATGTCGCGTTTCGGGATCAGCTTGTGTATATCCAGTAGCTCATATACCTAAAGACCTTCAGTCGTGGTATATGTGGGCCGACATGACGATTGAGACTATCAATGGATTTTCATCCTTTGATAGTCGCTTTCGTTTTTGGACTACACTGTACTTACCATCAGGAACTCTGTAGTCATTATGTCGAGCTAGTGTAAAAAAAATACAACGCGAAAAGGACGAAGAAAGTATCAGTAATAATAAATAAAATATCACGCATTGTTAGGAGGTTCCTCACTCTGAGCTCCTAACTACCGGTGGCTTGGGCCTTAGGCCTCGCCCCTGTAGGTCTACATGTTTTTATATTTTAAAATTTATATGTTGTTTATATGTATTTATTTTAAAATGTAACAATATTGCATATATAAAGACAATAATAAAATATTACAATTTTCTATTGTAAACTTATTTTGTATTATTAATAATAAAATAATACTACTAATATAATATAACGTCAGATTGTTTCTCTTTCAATGTTGCCAGGGATATATTGGTGGTTGTGACCACTTTGCCCTTATATTTAGTGCATTCTTCTCTGACCAATCGGCAGCCAAAGCACCGTCGCTGGAGGGACGCGTTCGTCCAGAGCGAGCGAGACATCCCCCGGTGACAATAGCCTGGCAGTAGACTTGAGGGAGTCTGCTGCCCGGATGAGAGGGAGGCGGTGAACGGTGTCCGGCGCGCCGCCTAGGAGAGAGGTTTTGGAGGGGTGAGCTTATTTCTATCCCTCCCAGAGAGGTAGCCTCAACAAGACTTCTTGTTCTTCGCGCGTCTGGACGAATTTGATTTCCCAGGACCGGATGGACCAATCAGAAGGACACCCCAGTGGTTTTTAGTCAGTAAGAATCTGACACACCGGGGTCGCTGTCCTCACAGCGTCCCTGATGGTCCTATGCAGGATTTTCCCCCGGGATAAAAAAAAAATTTAGTGTACAACGTGACCAGTAACGCAATTGATCACCGTTCTCAGGGTATTTACACATGCTATTTTTATTAATGTCGTACTGGTTTTCTCGCAATGTTTTCCTTCATCGGTGAAAATTGGGGTGCTTAATCCGTAATCTGGAAAAACCGAGAGATGCTTGTTATGATTTGAACCTATGACCATTAGCATTGCCGCGCACGATTACCGGTTTCTTAATAACCAAGCCACAGCCTTATAATAATTTTTAATATTATTTGGCATATGGATGTCAATGCCGAACGGCAGTTCAATAAATTCATTCCATTGTTACAAAATAAAACCCATGTTTGGTGAAACAGAAAACAATTCAGAAAATCAAATAATTGATATAAACCACACGTCGAAACATTAATCACTCTAACAAATCATTGATATGTTCCGATACAGTACGCTATTTTGACAATCGAAATTCGTTAAGGGTGGGAATCATTTTAGTAGCCACAACTACTCGTATGAGTTTGATTTTAGTAACGTTTTATTTTATACAAGCTTTTGCCCGCGGCTTCGCTCGCGTTAAGAAGCATTATAATTAATTAGATATAGTTTTAGTGGCTTTAGTTTTGTTAAGCGTGTGTACTCGTAAAAAATTAGGGCCTAATCTATCATTAGGCGCTAAATACTATAAAGCTATTATATTATATTATGGTCGAAAATCTGAGAAGGTTTATACAAACTTTCATCCCCTATTTTATCCCCTTGGGGGTCGAATTCATCAAAATCCTTTCTTAGCGGATGCCTTCGTCATAACATATACCTGCATGCCAAATTTCAGCCCGATCCGCCCAGTGCTTTAGACTGTGCGTTGATAGATCACTATGTCAGTCAGTCAGCTAGTCAGTCACCTTTGAGTTATATATATTTAGATAATCGTGAACGTAATCTTTAAGTACCTACTTACTTATGTACTTTTAAATTTAAAGTTTTTTTTTGTCGTAATATATGCTTCTTTTATAATTTTGTAATATAATTTTCAACTTATCATTGCCGATTTTGTTATTGGACTACACTATATTGTACTTACCATCAGGTGCACTGTAGTCACTTTGTCGAGTCAGTGTAAAAAAAAAAGATATTCTTAATACAAAAACCAAATTATTGAAGAAAAGGCATTATAAACTTAAGTCTTTTTTTCGATACTTTATAGTTTTGTATTATAATATGGCAACATTTGAGGCGAAGTTCGGTTAATATTATACTAAATTACACAAAACTCTTTAAAATTTTTGAACTGCACTATAACTTTATAATCTCGCGCGCTCCATCATCGGGCTCAGCTTCACTCCTCAATAGATGAGATTGAGGTCAAGCGTAAGCTTGTCTGTAAAAAAAATACTTTGTGTTACAAATGGTAAGGGTATTAGTATCGAGAAGGAATTGATTTTACTTCGAAACTGAATCAGGAAAATATATCTCCGATCTGACACGTGGCCGTGGGTGTGACAACTAAAGGAATCTGTTTTCCTTCATTTCACTGACTATGCGAAAATCGTCGAGGGCCATTTATTTCGAAATTCACGGCTCATGAACTAAGCACCACATGTGAAGGGTTGTTTGAATAATGTTAGGAACAGGAGTGAGATTCTCCAATAAAGCGAAGACTACTCTAAAAGAAATTGATGCACACAATCAGGTTTCTTTAAGATAATTTCCAAATGTTTTGGACTTAATTTATAGTGAAATTTATTTTACTTATCTTGCAAAGTTTTATAATCTAGTCCAGAGGTTTAGTTAATAGATTTTTCTACAATTACAGAAAATTATTTATAAAGAAGTAGTATTTCTGGATTACATACTCAAAGATTTAAAAGCTAAAGAGAATTTGACGATAAATAAAATTAAGATAATAATAATACAATTTATTAATAATTACACTTATACTACGGGTACTAGACAAAGATATGAATACATATATACAACCATGAATTGTGACAAACTCGTCTGTTCATCACAGAAAAGTTTACCACTACTGGGACTCGAACCCAGGACCATAGCATCGTAAGCAGGGTCGCTACGAACTGCACTATCAGAAAAACGAGTGCATGACTTTTTAAAATACGGGAAGTAATAAGGGGAATATATAATTTTTTTTTTTTTTTTTTAAATAGAAATTAATTTAAGTTCAAATCTTAAAAATGTTATTATTTCAAAGCGGAAACACGAAGTACCTAATTCTATTAAAATAATGAAACAAAAAGCTATTTTAGAGACTTTAGCCTGTACGGCTAGTCATGACAGTTTACACAAATAAACAATGACCCTTTAATATTGTGGTCAAAACTACACTATTTCATGTATAAAAAGCCTTCGGTGTAGTATCAAATCGTTTGTCATGGTAACATGAAATTGACGTCTATTGTGGCTTTTTACCATATTGCGTGATGTACTAAAATTTTTCCCGTCGATTTGATATCCGTATTGAACTAATCATTGGTACACATTACACAGCTGAGCGATTAAGCAATTTCTCGCTTCAGTAATCACCCGCAGATGGACGGACATACGCATTTCATTATAATATATTACAGAACAATATGTAATTTAGCACACTTCCTCCTTCACGGTAGCTGTGTAAAGGGGCAGGTATTTATCAAAGTGTCTTCCCATAGCACGTTTTATTATGACCCACGTCGGACTAAGATGATTTTATGCGCCAAAACGTCAAAACTTGTATCCCACAAAATAATCCACATAAAGCTTGATCACTGCTTGAATACGAGTAATATATGTTTTTTTTTCTAAAAGTCGAGTTATGCTGAATGTCAGTGACGTGCATAAAGTATTCGCACAGCAGTAGCGTTCATTTCATAAATGCATGTAAGCACTGCATGCCCTGACGATAAATAAGTCTTGACTAAATTCCTTACAGTTAAACAAAAAAAAGGAACCATTTTTATTAAAATCTAATCTATATTCACGCCACCTATATTTTCGATGAAAGCAATATAATATTTTCTATCATAATATAATATTCAAATTAGTTACGCGAATTCTGCATACCCTATACAAATACCCTATGCACGTCACTGTTGCGCTGTTGTTGTTATTATGAGAATAACTATTGTATTATATTGCTTTCATAGGAAAGAAAGACGGCGTGAATATAGAATAGATATAAATATAAATTGTTACTTTTTTTTGTTTAACTTTAAGCAATTTATTGCAGACTTATTTATCACAAGGGCATGCAATGCTTGCATGTAACTATCGAATGAACGCTACTGCTGAATGTATCATATTTTAGACGAAAACGGAAAAAAAACATTAATGTCGCAGCGTTAAGTTCCATAATACTTGGATACATTTTAGATTTAATTTTATTGCTCTTGGATTTGTGCTGACTGCCTATGATTATTTTGATGGGTAACTACATGATTGTTCTTAGACGATAGATCATATAATATATATCGTTTGTCATTATTGAGTGTGTTAAAATAAAAATGCAGTGCTTATAAAATTGTCTGTATAATTTAAATATTTAATAAAATCGAACACAAGGTTTTAAAGCAAAAGCGTAACGAACTAAAAATTGCACAACGAAAATGAATGACCATTGGCAGTTTATAATGTTTCTAATATCAGCTGTGTGGCGAGTTTAGATTTTAATTAAACCAACATTATTTTTTTATGATAAAATTTAATTTAACATCGTGCTATTTTTACAATACAGTTTGGAGATTTATAAGCTAAACTTCTTCCGATTTCATGTTGTACTCTTTAAAATAGGTAAACTTAGCGCGATCCACGTTTTGATATCGCTTAGTCACTTATGTGTCTGACGGCCTGGTCTTCCCTTCCCCGGAATCTCCTCAGAAGGTGTATCTTTGCTACATTCTATCGTGATGCTATTGTATTATCACGAATAATATAATTCGCCAGAATCTTAAACATAATTAAATTTAATAATATATCGTCACGTTATATCCTTTTTGAGGTGAGTAGAGATACATTAGTAGTTGTATCCACTTTGAACCTAAATGTCGTGCCTAGCGTTACCAGCAGAGCGGCTGATTGCTGTTCTCGGGGAATATACACATGAAATTTCTATTAGAGGTTTCTTCACGATAATTTCCTTCAACTGTGAACACGTGATGCCTAAATCCGTACTTAATTTGGAAAATCCCAGATATACGTGCCGGGATACGAACAGACGACCATTCGTCGCCGTGCATGGATTACCGTCCACTAAGCCACTGCAGCCTAATTTCCAAACACACAGCCACAGTGTTATCAATTTTAACTGAAAAATTGTCTTCGTACTACAATAAATTTCCATGTCAATCGTGTAAAACCTTTAATAATGAGGAAACTAAAACAAACGTTGCAGACAAATTTGAATGAAGTAAAATTTAATTTCCGATTTATTGAATACTTTGCTTTTAAAGTATTTCAACGAAAGTAACTTGAAATTTAAAAATTTAATTAAAGAAGTTATTATAAGCTCAATTAGCTATTACGGCTAATTGGACTATAGCGGATTTTCTTTAAACAGACTATGAGGTTTTTTTTTGTTTTATGATGGGAACTTTTTTAGCAGTAGGTTGATTTTAATAACGAAGATCTTTTTTTTAATGGTAGGGCGATTGTCTGAACTGAATTGTGACCACAGTACACAAATGTAAAGACCGTCATAGTGACTCGCATTAGCTTGTCACGTTTCGGGATCAGCTTGTGTATATTCTGTTATTCATATACCTAGAGACCTTCAGTAATGGTATATGTGGGCCGACAAGACGACGGAGACTATCGATGGTTTTTCATCCTTTGATGGTCGCTTTTGTTTTTGGACTACACTGTACTTACCATCAGGTGAATTGTAGTTACTTTGTCGAGCCTGTGTAAAAAAAGAACTCAATAAGTAGCAACGCTTACTTAATTAAAACGATATTTTGTTATTGCAATTGTATGTTACATGAGTAGTAATTTAGTTAACTTTAGGCACTAATAAATTAATAAATTGTCTATTAATTCATGATTATTAAACCCATTCGTTTTTTTATAATTATAATCATTAGCCCCTTTTAGCCCACTACTGATGATGATACTCTTCTCACAATATGTGACATCGAACCAGCTGTCCAGCTCTTCTCACCCAATATCTACCAGCAATCTTTCATAATTCATCATTCTACCTGGCAGTGACTTACAAATATTTACCTAACTTACACAGTATCGCTGTATGCTATATTATGTACTATTCACGCACGCAATGTCGTGTATTAATACTAGTGTATGTATCAAGTAAGTTATCAAGGGATTACATACCTAATAAATATCAAAGACGTAGAAGTTGTAACGCTAGTGGGTCACCGTAGGTTCTTTCAAACAAACTACTAAATACATGCTTTCTACAAATCATGCCGCAAGGATTATATCTGTACAGCTCCTGCCCAAGTTCTATCCATGACCTTATAAATGTCATCAGCCTGCCTCGCAACAGGTCTACCAAGAGATCTTTAGCAACTTCTCGGGCACAATTCCGTGAAGGCCTTCATCCAATGAGTCTAGGCAGGTGTTCTGTTCCTCACCACTTGAGTGATGTGAACTTTAGTTTTCCGTCTTATATTAATATTACATACTCTGTCCCGTAATGTAATGCCGAGCATAGCACGCTCCATTGCATGACTGAATTTTTTTTTTTTAATATATTATCTTTCCAGTAGCTCAAATACCTAGAGATCCTCAGTCGTGGTATATGTGGGCCGACATGACGATGTCGACTATCAATGGATTTTCATCCTTTGATAGTCGCTTTCGTTTTTGAACTACACTGTACTTACCATCAGGTACTCAGTAGTCACTATATCGAATCAGTGTAAAAAAAAAAAAAACATATTCATGTTAAGCTCTTTGAGGAAATATCACCTATGGATGTATTTAATAATTTAAGTAATAATTAGGTGTTTCATAGAAAAATAAAGGTAAATTTCGTAATTCGTTTTATAAGGGATCTTGTCTACGAAATTGAAATTAAGGAAAACAGGTAAACAACTTTAGTGCCGTGGTAAATAATAGTTGCAAGCAACGCAAAACTTAGATACGGTACGTATTCCATTTAACTTCGCGCTCAAACTGCGCTCCGAAGTTGGTTAATTTGTATGTGCGTTGTCAAAGCATATTGAAAGATTGAAATGGAGCTGGTCATGAGCTAAACTACGGATGAATAGCGGATTTAAAAATGTATCTATGACAATAGTTTTAGTAAACAACAAATTCTGTTTACTAATTTGATATTAGTCTTTCCTAATAGTATTTTCAACTGTATCTATTTTATAAGGCCCAGGTCAGGTCTTGTATGGAATACTGTTCGCATCTCTGAGACTGTTCTGTCCAGTACTTGCTCGACGCCCTGGATAAATTGCAGCGATGGGTTGTCAGCATAATGAACGATAAAGACGTTTGTCAGCATCTTGAACCGCTCCAGCTGCGCAGAGATGTTGCTTCATTGAGCGTTTTCTACCATCTGTATCATGACGAGTGTTCTAAAGAGTTATTTAACCTTGTCCCACGTTGTTGTAAAGAAATACGATTTAGCTTATATTACATCAATTTGCCTCGTACAAGTTTATTTAAGTTTCAAGTGTGAAAAGAAAAATTAGGTCATTTAATAAATCAATTTATTTGCGTGAAAATTTACAAAAGAAATATATTACTTGTATTGCATACGAAATATAAATTACAGTTTTATATTATTATATAAAAAAATAACAATAAACTTCCGAAACTATAAAAATCTCAATATTATAAATAAACAATAATTAATCAATCTTGGTTTCGACGAGATTCTCTCTTGAAAATATTTAGCTTTTTATTCAAAAAGAAATAAATTATGAAAGACAACCAATATTACTATCATGAAGATTTAAAATTGTGAAAGAAACAATTATGTTATGCGTAAATGAATTCATTATATTTCTTAACTCTTGATAAATTAACCCTTTAGATTATTCCGTCTCTAAAACGATCCAAAATGTAGTTTTGAAAATTCTGCATAATATGCTATTCGTTGAAAATCACATTTCGCAGTTCGTTCATGCGCATTACGTTTGATATAATTTTAACTTGAATGTTGCAAACAGCAGTTCGATTCAAAATGAATCGTATATCGGAAAACCACCACGTATCGGAAATAGAAAATGTCTCTTATAAGCTACGTACGTTACGAGTTTACTTACAGTTTAAAGAAACTTGTTTGCTGTGTCAAAGGGATTGGTAAATCAAGGTTGGCTTGGAAATAAAAACTACGTTAGCCGATGTAATGTATTTATTAGTGATGTTACAACTATTCGGTGATTAGTTGGCAAAGAACGTCTACTACTTAGCTTTTTACTTTGTATGTATTTCACAGTATAATTAATAAATGTGAAGTTATATTATCTTAAACCTTGATTGTTATAATAAAAACAAATCTTTATTTCTCAACAAAGGTTTACATCTAATATAACAGTTTGATAATTGTGACGATTATACAAAAATACCGCCTTGACCCAAGCAAAATTAAGAATGAAGTCGTACAGAGAAGTAAATAAACCATGTTATGACACGTTCGTAGGTGGCGGTTGCGACTATCACGTGAATCAGTTGTAAACGAAGTGTCGCGGAAAATCCTCGAGATCTCGATTGACTCTTCCGAATAATAGGACGACTAGTTGGCCTTTTTCAAACAACTAATCGGCTAGTCGTTCCAAGTCATAGTTGGCACATCTCTATTATTTATAATTTTTATATTACAGTTAAGTAGTTGATAAATTAAAATATATTTTTGAGAAGATCAAGCAATTAAGGTAATCCCATATTTTTATTAAACAATATTATATGAAGCTCGTTTGATTGTTTTTTTTTTTATCAATTTTTATTAGTCTGCTTGAATTTTAGGAAAAATTTAGTTCATGAGCTTCATTCCCTGATTCTAAAATCCCTTTTTTACCATAAATCCATTAACTTGAAAGATACTATCCTTACGTGGTGAATATTCCATATAATAAAAAAGAGATTCTTCGTTTACAATGAGAACAAAAAAGGAGTGGAATACGCTCCCCGCCTCCATTCTACGATCTTACGATTTGAAAGCCCATAAAAGAAGAGTGATTAGACATTTGTGGTCCGTCATAGGCCTCATCTTCACCTGCCATCAGATGTGATTGAAATTAAGCATTTGCCTTTAATTAATATAACGATTTATTTTTGTGTATTTTAACTTTATTTGTATTGTAGTTATTTAATCTAAATGTCTTATCAAAACTGATTGTTTTCTTAATTTTTTTCAAATATTGAAATAGTATAAAAATGAAATATTTTGTTTATTTATAAAAACCGTCTTCAGCGTTACAGTACTTTAGTTTTATAGGATATATATACGATATTGATTGATTGATATACGAGTATATTGGCTCAACAAAGTAACCTGATGGAACGAAAAGAAAATCTTTTGATAGTTGCTTTAGTCATGCCGGCCCTCACATACCACAAGTGCAGATCTTTAGGTATATGAAAAATTGTAGACACACAAATTTATCCCGAAACGCAATACGCGGAAGTCAGTTACTATGATGGTTTTTGCACTAGTGCACTGTGGTCACGACCCAGCTCAGGCAATCGCCCTATTACCTCCAAATATGCAGTATGCTTAAACCAATTTCGCATCGATTAATGTAGTCCCGGCCTTGTTAAACATCGACGCTGCGGGCGGTTAAATGAAAAATTTCCGGTACAAAAGAGGCATTTTTTAGAAAATCCTAAGCAAGTAGGGTCCTGTCGATAATTGAAATAACAAACTACGGCGTGCTGCTGCTGACATAACGATTGACGTTTAATTTTAGTGTGCAAGAGAACAAAACGCTCCACTTGAGACAATGGCCACTGTTTAGAAAATGAAAGCCTTTAAAGTAAATGTCGCAGAACTAACAAACTTGCTAATAGCCGATAAAGTTTTATAGTTTACAAAACTCCAATGCATTTGTATAGGAATGTTTTAATAACATTTACATAAGCTATAAATGCATCTACATATTACAAGTAAAGAATTAATATTATTATTAGTGGATATGACTTTAAGAGATTCCTAGCAGAACTGAATAATGTTATGTCTTTCTAGCTTTTATATTTATACTAGCAGATAATAACGGTCAGATTTTCTTGATGCACTGGGTCTCTTTTTTATTATCCTCCCTAGTGGTAGAGGCAATTTGCATCATGAATATTATATGTCATTTTTGAGAAGAACGAAAAATTTTAAATAATAATATATTGTCACGCTACTTTTATTCCTTTTGGGGTAGGCGGAGATACATTAGTGGTTGTATACAATATTTATTTATATGTCATAATCAACGTGACCAGTTAACTGATAGTTATTCTTAAGGATCTTATTATAGAAATGTCATGTATAAGTCCCCTGATAACGGTGATTTGCTGCGCTACTGGTCATCTTGGGCACGATATATAAGCGCAAAAGTGGATATAGCCATTTATCTATCTCTGCTCATCCCGAAAGGGATATAGCTAGGCTATATTTATTATTTATACTGAATAAAATGAAATAAAAACCTATTATTAGAAGAATTTTGGTATAAAGTCGTCTCACCAATAAGTAAAGATTATTTTCACAATGTTGTTCTTGCAGAAATAAAAAAAAACTATGTATTCTAAACTTTCTAAAACTAAAAAAACTAAACTAAAAAACTAAAAACTAAAAAATTCTAAACTATGTAATTATTATATAAAAAAACATGTCTTCTATTTATATTAAAACTGTTTAACGTATGGAAACTGTGTCATAATGTAGGCGTAGTGTAAAGTGAATATTAACTGATTACGATTTAGTAAAATTTAGTATTTTTAACTAAAACATAGCTCAGTCACGTACGTACGCACTAACGAACTAAACGAATTCCGTCAATGCTTTAAAATTTAATTTGTCGAAATGAACAGAATGTTTTCCCGGTCAGAGCGTCTTTACGAATTTCTTTTCATTGATACTTTGAATACCAAGAGAAGTCCGAATGAATACTTAATCACTTAAAAGTTCCTATTTGTAATAAAACTGTGAGTACGCGTTCCTTTCAGAATGTAAAAGAAATAATTAAAAAAAAAAGAGCATATGTTTAAATTAATAATAAAAAAACTAGGTTAATTTTTGTTGAAATAAATGACTATTTTACTTAATTGACTTTGAGAAAACTTTATTTGTATTTACAAACTGAAACGATATATAACGGAACTGTCAAAAGTCATAGAGTAAGATAAAATAGTTTTCGAACTCTAAAAAGAAGCTTGTTAACTGATCATGGCGCGTAATTCAAAATTTATTTCGAAATATAAACCTATAGCTTAAAATTGAATAAATAATTGATAAAAAATACAATTACGAGTTTTTTACACTTACACGGTAAACCAAATATGCGGCACCTGATGGAAAACATAGTATAGTCTAAGAACAATTGCAATCACCAAGGAACGACAATTCATTGACTGACGCCGTCGTTGCCAGTCTATATATACCTCAACCGCAGGTTTCTTGAAATGCTTTAAGTCGATACGAGTTATTATATCAAAACTTACCTTAAAGGAAGTAAAATGACTCCACAAAATATTTAATATGCACAAAGAGATTAAACTATTCAACGAGAAAATTATAAAGAAGAAAATTCGCATGCAATGAGCTATTACTAATTCTGTTCACCGTACTGTACGCATGAAGAATTTTTAGAAACAACTTTTGCCTCTAAAAACCAGATTTTAATAGCGTACAGTTTTATAATGATAGAAAAAGTGAGTACGAACAAAGTCGAACAACGGCGCCATTTAATATTAAAACTTGAGAAAACAATTCCCTTCAATAATGGAGAAATACCCGCGGGCCGTATTCAACAAAATAAAGTATTTAGACCCAAGCGAAGCACAGTTTATTAGGAAATTTATCTTTACTCAAACTTACAGAGTTGATAATTAATTTTTATCGACTTTATTCTTTATATTGACTTGATTATAATGAATATATTCGAAGCGTTATAGGATATTTGTGTAGGCCGGTATAATTTAAGCGACTATCACAAGGTAGTTGTCTCTCGGTAATCGTATTCGGTTTATATTGTACTTCCTATAAGATGTAGTGCGGTCATTATGATTGCAGTCACTAAAATTCTCGTAATGCTAACATACTAGTATCAAAAGTCACACATTGGATTTTAGAGTGACCCAGCACATTTATATGCAAGACCAGCCGATATGTGATGTGTGAGCCTTAATGCCTATACAAAATTTACTAAAATTATCAATATTAAAATAAGAGTACACATCAATATCCCATCTACCTAAAAAAGAACGGCCTAACAATTTACGTACACTCGAGTTCAAAACATAATTTCTGCTACCGAAAAACAATAACATATATGTCATGAGAGTAAATAAATATATGTTACCTAAATTAATTAATAGTTTGCCTCGCGACATATAGGACGTATGCCTCTACGCCCCTAAATTCTTCACTAAAATAAAACAATATTATTGTAAACTAGATCGTCATGATTTTATATTATAACAACGCTATATGATTGACTTAAGCTAATCGTATCATCTTCATTAATCAAGTAATCTATTCTTGTAAAATTGTTTGCTCAAGCTCACTGGCTGCTCATAAGCCTGACATATGGCTTCGCAGTCTTTATATTGTGAACTATTATTTTTAAATTAAGAACTAATAAATAAAAAAAATGTAGGTGACTATGCGGCGCTATCAAAGAGTATTATCTTGAGCTTAGCACGTCAGCGAGTCGAGACGGCCACAATTTGACACACGCTTTAATATAACAATAGTGTTAAGCATAAGTCGAAAAACCATTGACGGTAGATCACTATTCTTCGAACGGCTTGTTTTAACTACGATAAAATGTTCAAGGTAAGTATAGAAGTAGGAGAGCAAAGACTGATCACGATATGTCTTTGTCTATCAATAACAATGCAGAGTTTTTCACTCACTGTTTGTGTTCGTAAATTCTTAGGACTTTGAAAAGAATATATTGTTAAAAGTAAAAATGGGGAAAAACATAAAACCACAGGTAATTTAACAGCAATAAAAGAAAATCACATGTACTGAAACCGGACAGCAATATGACAAAACTGCTCGTCTGAAAAAGATGAAAACAGTAGCGAGCACGACAGCTGTTATAATTTGTAGCTTGCCTTCTTAAAAATACTCACAGGGGCCGACATGATTATATTGTAGTCAAAGGCCTTTTTTCAAGAATAAAAAAGTACTCAGATAATCACGATAAACTATGAGTATAATTCGTATAAAATAATTTGTTTTTATTATCAATTGGAAATAAATGACCAATGTTTTTAACTACGTCTTATTTAAAACAATTTTATTTTGAATACACAGATAACGCTATATAACAATTTAAAAAAAAACCTATATCGTACTTAAAAAAGAGATTCTTCGAAAAGTATATTTACTACAATAACTCGAATATAGTAAAAAGCTGCAATTGAATATTAAAATTTCTATTGAGAATTGAATATTTATTTTACAACTCATTAAATAAGTTAAACAATGTGACTGAATTCCCGCGTTGCGGTCCAACGCGTACAGATTTTATTATGCCCTAACACGATCTCCCTTTTTCAATATAAGGGCAAACCGTAAAATTTTATTTTA
This sequence comes from Automeris io, assembly GCA_036320925.1. Taxonomy (NCBI): domain Eukaryota; kingdom Metazoa; phylum Arthropoda; class Insecta; order Lepidoptera; family Saturniidae; genus Automeris; species Automeris io. Next base: position 1,931,500 of record JAUDJH010000025.1, on the reverse strand, counting down.
TACCGGTTACTTTGTCCGTTGAATACACCTCGTGTTATGCTAATATCCAGGCATCACAAAGCCAAGACTCAGTATTGTAAACTCTGCTACAAATTTGAATAAATATTTACAGTAAACAGGGTAGAATGCATTAAGCTTGGTTTAAATTTTAAAAACGTCTCATAGAGTGTTATGTATGGGCTCTTAAGAGCGTCTTGAGATATCATTAGGGCATTCGGAGCGAGGTCCTGAGCTAGATTAAGACTTGCACTACATTCTCGGCTCTCGACTGCCAGACAATGCGACCTTTTCTTTAACTTTGTTGTTGAGAAAATTAAAATGTTGCTAGAACTTTGCATTCGTTACATTCAGATACGAGAAAGGAATGTTTATTATAATTTTCTAGGTTAAATTAAAAGTACTTTTCATATGGTTTTTTCATTTAACCTAAATGTTCCTATAAATCATCCTATGAGATTGTTTTTGCTTCTATTTCGTGGATTTCTTAACCAAATTTCACAAATTACAAACAAATGTTTTTACAATGAGAAAAATCGGTGCAATAAAAAGAACCTTAGGATAGTTGATCACTTGACCTCTACGACACCCAAATTGTCATTTGTATAAGAAATTGTCGTAATTATTTTTAGACTTAACTTTTTCACAAGTTAGCATCATGTTAGAAAGACTTCTTTCTGTTGTTGCAGTTGTCCAAAGATGACAGTAGCAACTTTCCACAAGGTGGACTGCTAAATTGTTTATCACCTTTTGTGATTGAAAAAAAATCTAATTAATCTACGCACGTTTACCTCACAACGAAGTAACTTAAACTATTTCCAACTTTCTTTAAATAAATCGTTTAATCGTGTTTCACGTTAGACTTTGCTTTAAATACTATAAATCAATAAATAAATGATTAAATAAATTAGATTATAAACATTGCTTACCTATAAGATATTGTTAACATCCAAATTCTGTATTGAGGTTTATTGGTATAAGATTCCCCACAATGAGGCGGTGTCCGGCGCATTGCCTAGGAGAGAGATTTTGGAGGGTCACCCCTCCAAAATCTTTACTCCTTCCCCTCCCAGAGAGGTAGCCTCAACAAGGCTTCTTGTTCCCTGGGCGTCTGGATGAATTTGGCTTTCCAGGCCCGGGTGGAGCGATCAGAGGGACACTCCGGGGGGTTTTAGTCAGTAGGGCACTGCCCTCACAGCGTCCTTGATGGTCCTATGCAGGATTTTCACCCGAGATACAAAAAAAAAAGATTACACGCAATAGGAAAAATAAAACAAAATTCAACATAACCCCACTTGCAATCAAAGCACAAAATCATGATACACTATGAATACCGCGCGGCTTTAAAGGCAATAATTCCGTAACTAAGCTTTTTGTTTGAAATCAAAATAGAAGCGCTCCCGTAAATACTAAGATACAAACGGAAATCTCGTCTGCTCAAGGCGCCCAGTTCTTAGCACTAATCTCGGTAAACGCCTCCACTATTTGTCTTGCCGGCTATGTCTGCATGATCCTACTGTATGCAGTTAGTGTAACCATTCAAATAAGCTGCACAGTGGGTGTTGTGCTTGTTCCATTTTAACCACATTATGTGTTACATAGCATTAAATAAATCTTTAGGTTTATATTTATACTAAATAAATACACATCTATAATGACTGAAGATATTTACTTTTCATTATTCCTTTCGTTGGTTATTTTACTTACGGTGAATTAAGTTAAGAGTATTTTTTTGGTTTGCCAAATGGCATTCTTTGTATGATCAGTTTTAAAGAAAGAAGTTATATTATCGACTATTTTCAGGATGTTTCTAATTTAATTACTATTTTCAAAACATATTTGATAAAAAAATTTTTTTTTTAAAAGAATGTGATATTTTTTATATACGTTTCATTTATTAAATTGTAATTTAATGTACTAAAATTTTCATTGTTTACAATATATATTAAAATCATTAATATAAATAAATTAAAAACATAATTTATTTACTTTATTTATTTTATTTGTTGAACATAAAAATCACAGGTGCATTACACAACATTTTTAAGTAATTTACATTAATCAAAATTTTGCCAATTTTTTTATAATTTTATAATATTAAAAATACAGCTATTTGATACTGTGTTTTAGAGTAAATAACGTATTCATCGTTTGTTTACTTCGATTGACACGAATACTATATTAATTAATTTAACTTATCGCTATTTTCAGAAATCAAATTATTGTTACATTACTTCTGAATAAGTCGATGTCATAAATTATTTCTTTGTTATAAAGATTCGTATTCGTGATTGTAAAAGCTTAACCAATGTGCATAACTGTGCATACAGTGGAGAATGGTCAATTTGTTACTGCCAGTGTCTGGAGCATGATGAAGATTTTATTGTGCATGCATAATGCGAGTCCGTAGGTGTGAGGATAAGTAAAGTCATAAGTTGTTGTTGTAGGGCAACAAAAGGAGCCACACACGGTAGCACCTACGCAAGCCTTGATTGTAAACGTCCGAGGATATTCAAGTAAAATGGAGCATGTGTAACAGAGCATACACAGGTAAATTGTAATCAGATTAATAAATAACAATCTATACTAATATTATAAAGCTGAAGAGTTTGTTTGTTTGTTTGTTTGAACGCGCTAATCTCAGGAACTACTGGTTCGAATTGAAAAATTCTTTTTGAGTGGAATAGACCATTTATCGAGGAAGGCTTTAGGCTATATACCATCACGATGTAATTATTAGGAGCGAAGAAATAATGGAAAAAGTGAAAAAAACGGGGAAAATTATTCATCCTTGAGGGCTTCCATTGCGTGCGCTGCAAAAACGGTTCAAGATACCAAAAATATATGTAAGAAAGAATTATTCCTCTTGAAATGATCTAAAAAAATGTCCGTGACAGTATATGTCTATCTTTTAAGATTAAGTCACTAGAACCGTTTTTATGGTAAACAAATTTGGTCGAAATTAATGCATTATTTGTTAAGAGTTGTATCAACGTAATAATATTAATCTTTATCCAAATAAATGTGTTGTTGATTAAGAGTATTTAATTGTGAACAAAATTGTCTTTGACATCATTTAATTTCAATGAACATCTTAGAAGATATTACAAAACCTTATATAGCAAAACAACGTTTGCCGGATCAGCTAGTTACAAAATATAATCGTAACTTTAATTTTGTTAATCTGTAATTATTATTTTTTTACACTGACTCGACATAGTACCTGATACAATACAGAGTAATACAGAGTACCTGATGGTAAGTACAGTGTAGTCCAAAAACGAAAGCGACCATCAAAGGTCGAAAATCCATAGATAATCTACATCGGCATGTCGGCCCACATATACCAAGACTGAAGATCTCTCTAGGTATATGAGTTACTGGATATACACAAGCTGATCCCGAAACGAGACAGACCAAAGCGAGTCACTATGACGGTCTTTACACTTGTGTACTGTGGTCATGACTCAGTTCAGGCAATCGCTTATCGCAATCGCAATTATATGATTAAAATCCTTCTAAGCATTTATGACTCATAAATTTGTATGCAATTGAGGATTCGTTAGTGTTTAAATATAATTAGATTAATTATTAACGATTACGATTGTATTTGTTAGTCATCACATCCTTAGTAGTTTGTCGCAACATTTTGCTCATCTATGTAAAGGAGCAAAATATGGCAAAGGTAAATCTTCCGGCGACCATATTCCATTCTTATTTTATTTTATATTGGATTGGCAAAGTGACTACAGAGTACCCCATTGAAGGTACATTGTAGTCCAAGAACAGCAAAAACTACCAAGGGATCAGAATCCATTAAGAGTCGCTTTCGTCGTGTCAGCTCTCGTATACCACGACTGAAGAACTCTAAAAGTATAAGGACACTGGAGGCAGACAACTTATCCTGAAATGCTATATGTAGACGCAAGATACTATGACAGTTTTTGTACTTGGATACTGTAAGTAGTCTAGCCCCATACCATCACAAAAACACTAGGCATCGTGTCGGATACCATCCGTATGTGGTGGATGTTCCTTATATCCGCACGAAAAGATTAGCTTCTGCATTCATCATGCGAACGGCTAAGGAGTGGAATATGCTTCCAGCGGCCATATTTCCACGATCTTATGACCTGGGAGTCTTTAAGAGAAGAGTGAATAGGCATTTGTTAGGCGGACGCGGTTCATCATCGGACTCATCTTCACCTTCCATCAGGTGTGATTGAGGTCAAGCGTTCGCCTATAAATTAATAAAATAAAAGTCTATAAAATTATTGTTTATTTTGTTATAAAAATATATATCAAACTAACAACCTAATAATAAAAAAAAAAATGATATACCTTACCATTTTTTTCATAATACTTTTTTTTTTTACCCTGGCTCAACATAGTGACTACAGAGTACCTGATGGTAAGTACAGTGTAGTCCAAAAACGAAAGCGACTATCAAAGGACGAAAATTCATTGATAGTCTACATCGTCATGTCGGCCCACATATACCACGACTGAAGGTCTCTAGGTATATGAGCTACTGGATATACACAAGCTGATCCCGAAACGCGACAAGCCGAAACTGGTCACTATGACGGGATTTACACCCATGTACTGTGGTCGCGATCCAGACGGGCACCGACGCCCTACCACCTCGCTGCTACTCGTTTAGCACCACCCAGGAGTCACGTGTAGGGAAACTAGGGTAAAGCCTACGGACGCGAGCAGCTTCGACTCCCAAAAAACCAAACATACTAAAGTTAACATTCGGCAAAAGACATTTGGCTTGCATCCGTTGCAGTCTACCGCCTGCCGCGTTGCGCCGAATATGTCCTTTATTGTGCAGGTTTTATTAATTTATATGCGTACGGACATAACGCATATTATTTCCATTTATTGTTAAACACTGATTTTAAATGTGAACACAAAATGTCGTAAGTAGTTCCTTAAGCTACAATTCAAATAAAATAATCTCTTGGTTGCAAGCGTTTAGAGCTCGGGCATCTAATCTGGTCTATGTATATTTAAAAGGGATGAATATTATTACAATATCAAACGGAAAGAGACACGCGGTCCGCAGAGTTCAATCCGGCACAGCTTAGCTGGATATCGAATTGCAAATGGCCAAGGAAAATGTAGCATTTAACGCTTCGCCAACTGTGAACGACTTCTATAAAGATGAGGCCTCGCTACGTTGAATTTTGCTTAAAAATTATTATGATTTTTGTTTTAAAAGGAAAAGAGATCAATATAGAAATTAAATAAAAATACCAAATGTCTGTTCAAAATGTTAAAGTTTAATAATAATAATATATCGTCTCGCTATATCCATTTCGATGTGAGCAGACTTTGCATTAGTGCCTGTGTTCACTTTGCGCTGATATGTCGTGCCCAACGAGACCAGTAGCGCAGCTGATCGCCATACCCAGGTCACTTAGACATGCCATTTCTATTAGATGTCATGCGGGTTATCTCATAATGTTTGCCTTCACCGGTGAGCATGTAATGCCTAAGTCCTTACCAAATTTGGAAAAACTCAGTGTTACGTGCGGAGATTCGAACCTACGATATTTTTTTTTATTTGTTGCTACTTCGATTAAGACGCAAAAGTATTTTCTCCTGGTGTTAAATTATATATGTGGCTCAATTAGGCAATTTATAAGCTTACAGTATCTGTATTTGGTAAGAAGAAAAACATTACAATTTTAAAAAAGGTAAAATATGTTTTTTAGTTTGTGGCTGGTGTTGCATTTATTCATAGATGATGATAGCCAATAACATCAGATGAGCAGTTAACTTACTAGCTGTTAGTTTAGAATAAAAATAAATAACGTTATGTTAGCTAATTATCTTTTTTATGAACTAATCAACATTTGAAAAAGATTTAGAATCTTTCTATCGTAGAATAGCAACCGTTTTTTTACAAATAAGCTAAAAAAGGTGAAAAAACTATTAGTTTAATTAAAGCGTGCACGGAATATAAAAATGCTAAAATTACCCTAGAACAGCTGTTATTTATTATTGCAATTAATATTATTCAATTTAGCTTAAAATATATAATCCATAAAATAAATAATAGGACAAAATTTTCTTGATGTGCTTTTAATATTGTAAAAATATAGTGCACACCATTTATTTTAATTCGACGTTATAAAGCCGCATCTTGCAATCCTTGCAATCGGGCGAGCCCACGCGACAGTGCGGTTCCAACACAGAGCAGCGGCGCACTACTGGGGCGGTTTAGAATATCAACAATACTTAAGCGAAGGTGCCACTCTCATACATCGAGTAATGTCTGTAGAGCACTTACCAGATGAGCCTTCGTAATAGGAACTCTAAATGCAACAGCCTCCGATATACAAATGGAATCTCGATTGATACTTGTACCTGTATGCAATATATGTCCACTTAATCTTATTGTATGTCATAAAGTTTGATAGCTAAAGAATAATTAATTAATAATATTTTAGTTTGTTTCAGGATACAATAATTTTTATCTTTTTATAACGAATATAAAATAGAAATTACTATATCCCCTAACAAATCATAAATAAAAAATTATCAAGAAATAAAAATGAATACGTGTGGACATCGAAACGCGTATTGTACAAAATTGAACTGTAAATAAAAAGTACATTTATCTAATTTTAGTAAATAGGTGTTGTTGACTTGTTTACCCTTTAGAATTTTGCCTGGCTTAGGACAAGCAGAGTACCTATTTTATAATTGATTGCTTTTCATTACTTCATGTGTGTCATTGTTCATAAATTATAAAGCACTATTATGTAAACTATAATTTACTTTGTTTTAATGGAAATATTAAGATATCACATTTTTTTACATATGCATTTGAAATTATAATCGAATACTGAATATCCTCCTTTGTCTATAAAACCATTCTGTATATCGCTACGCTATATTCTTTTCGGGTTGAGCAAAGATATATATATATATATATATATATATATATATATATATTCTGGTACTAACTTTATGCTTATGTCTTATTTCTTTCTACGCTATTTGCCTGTCCTTCACCAGTGGTACCTAAATTACTTATGTATGTAAGCTGTGAAAACCCCGATACACGTGCCTGGATTCTAAGCTATGGCCATTCTTTCATTATCTATTCGGAATACTGCCTATTTCCCCATTTGATTGAAATCATAGATATTTGATAGTATTGAGAAAACAATAACTTGTATAAGACATAGCTGGCTGCGTGTTCTCAGGAATATACTTAGGGATTTTTTCGTAAGGTTCTAGAATATCTGTGGATAACTGTATCGCAACATGGGCGTTAAGCTAGTCATAGTGACTCACTTCGATTTCTCACGTTTCGGTATCGGCTCATGTAAATCGCGTACCTGTCCATATACCTTAGTTTAAGGTTTTTCCTTAGGACGTACATTTAGACCGACATGATGAAGGCGTCTGTCCATATACTCTTCTTTGACGTTTGCCAAAATGCTAGGACTTACTCTGTACGGAAAATCAGGTGCGATACAGTCACTTTTTAGTGTTACAATAAAAAAATCTAAAAATGATATAATAATAGTATCAAATTTTAACGACATTGAGATTTTTAAAAACATTAATAATTATCACACTATATCTTCGCTTAAATTATGTATATACATCATAAAATAAAATTGTAATACTTTTATTATAGTTCTAGCTCAAAACAAGGTACTCGAGGAAACAGAAAGGATCCTAGATACGTTTAAAGTAATTGGGAAGCTACAACTTCTGACAATTGCAACAATAACCGTTTCAGGAAATTTCCTCCAACTTACGCATTAAAATAATATCTGAGGTAAGGAAATTGGCCGCGAGATGGCGTTCGCCGCTCAAGTTAAAATAAAACTGTTAAGACTTTAGACATTACGTTTCTTCATGAGGCTAACTTTGATTGTCTTCTACTTTCTTGGTATTATCTAGCTGATTTCGTTCTGTGCTTCCTAGATTGTCGTGGTCTGTTAGGCGAACGACTTTATTAATGTTTTGATAACAAACATTGCATAATCTTTTCTAAAATTATTATCTAAAACATTTGAAGTTATTTCCAAATATTATTTAATATTCCTAACAGTTTAAACTATGTATCATGATTAAATATTTAAAAGCTTAGTGTTTTTAATAACGATTGTAATTTAAATTAATAATAAATACATCATAACTAATTAAAATGTTTTATATTATTTCCATGTATATTTTTATAATGTTTTATAATTATATTACTATTAACAAATTTTACTATTATATCAAAAATTAAATTAGAAACGAGAAAAAATATCAAGCTATTAAAGACAGTAGTTCAAATGTAGCAACCTTTCCTTTTATAATTAAGTATTCGACAAAATGAAAATTGAATGAGGTTTCATCAGCGATCAAAGTCATCATGGTCAATGACCGAGCTATTGTCTCAAAATTAAAATTATTGTGTTATCTCGTGCGCATTCGCCACCGCATTCTATGTAAACTAGAGCTTGCAGTCTCGATCACGGTTTGAGTTCCGGACCACAATTACGAGTTGAGCGTCCAAATTCCCGCACAGTTCGATTCTGACGAATATTTTGAAATAATTACTTTAAATTATTAACTTGGTTTTTCTTTTTAATATTGAGTACAAATTTTAATGATATCTGAGCATTTTTGAAGTTATTTTACATTAAAATGACAAGTTTTATATTTCACAAACGATCCTTTAGTAGCATCGTCTAAAACATCCGTACAACTTGTCAGTTTTAATATGAATTGAGAAATATCTTATATGAAGTCGCATTTCGGTGATTGTTTATTTTAGGATATCGATATCAAATTGTTTTCTTTGATGCAATAAAATAATGTACTATGTGGCACAGGAAGATAATTTGGTAACTTTTTTCAAATAGGATTTTCTTCCAACTCTCAAAAGAATGTATAGTCCAGGGATTGTTCAATTAAAATAAGTCTTGGTATCAAAAACGGAAGAAAGCACGGGATTTTGAGAGTTTGAACCTCGAGTCTCGGGTTGGAAGCCCTATTATAAACCATAACGGCTATGATGGCCGCAGCTAGTGTGCCTCCAGCGATCGTTTGGCCCTCCACTAATACGCTAACGTTTTAAATTATGCCTTCGTGATTTTGGGGAGATACGAGAGCGTACCCTCGGGTATAATCTTATGTTATCTTTGAACCGGCCACTTTGAATTCTAAGTCTTTGTTTTAACGCCAATTGCATAATGCCTTTAAGGGTTTGGGGGATTTAGAAATTTTAATATCCGAGAAATAACAGAACTATTTAGACAATGCTTACATGTATTAAGCTACATATTTACGTTATAACTAGAGATGGGAATAAATAGGAAAGTGCTGTTCATCTAACATTCATAAATGTCCATCCAGATTGAAATAGCACTATGATAAAACTACGCGTATGAAAGAGATGAAACCAATAAAGCCAAGCTTGGCCTCTGTTATAATTTGTCTTGAATCAAGTAATAACAATCTGAACAAACCTTATAAAATACATAGCGAATGATTCAGAAGGCTTTGAAAATATACCTTTTTATATCATCAACAATGCACACAAGTCCATTCTGGACATAGGCCTAATAAGTACTATTGAACCTGGTCTTTTTATCCAATTATAGCAAGCCTCTTTTCGCAAGTCATCGTTCAACCTTGTCGGGGCATGAAGCAGACGTCACAGATCGCTGAGGCTAAGATTTATAGATGAGACTTTGAATTTTCTTAGACTTTACTCAAGCATTACAACTTATATTGCGTAGGCCGACGCTATTGCGGCGTCTATCGACGGACTGTTTCAGCACACTTACTCAAATCTACCGCCCAATCTATTTCAACAATTTTTTTTTATAACCCAGGTGAATATACTGCTTAAGATCATCAGAGCCACCATAAAGATGGTCACCCAAGTTTGCTATACTTCTACTGGGTAAAAACCCTCGGAAGGTCCTAAAACTATCTGCCAGCCAGGCCAGCGTATCCGTATTCTTTTAACGACCCGGCGAGAATGTATTTGAGCAACATTTTTTTTAGCCGCCCGGGGAAAAATCATTTGGGACGCTGTGAGGGCAATGATCCTGGTATGTCAGACTCTTACGGACTAAAAAACCTCGGGGTGTTCTTCTAATAACTTTACCCGAGCCTGGGAAACCAAGTTCGTCCATTTGCCCGAGGAGTTAATTCTATTCAGGCTTTCTCTCTGGGAGGGGTTAGTTTAAATACCCCAACCTACCAGACTTTTCTCACGGGCGGCATGCCGAACACTGAGCACTGCTTTCCTCTTATCCGTGCAGTAAACTCCCTCCAGTATACTTTCATTCTGTATTTGAGTATACTCAACCCTTCAATTGCTGACAAATAAAAATAGCTGCGTACAAAATATAAATATCCTTCTCTAATCACTCCTTATTTACGAAAATAATAACCCAATTTTCATACATAAAAATTAACCGCTGTTTACTTATGAAAACCGAGCATTTGTCGATTGGTACAAAAATAGTGGCTTGATAACGAGCGCGTGCGTGCCACGTGCCCTGGCGGATTAACCCAGCAGGCGCTCCGGATAATTAACTGCACAAAATACTGGCTATCGCCCACGATCGATGGCGTGAATATACGAGCACGAACCATCAGGCCCGGCCGATGAAGGGCAAACGTTCCGTACACGCAATTATTTTTGATTATGATTGGTCTTTTCAAACCTAATTAATGCGACCAATTTACATAATCCTGAGTGATTCATGACTCTGTTTAGTTGTTAAGTCTTTACAATCTGTTGGGGTTTTAATAATTTTAGTGAAGCTCCAATAATGCCAAATTATTATTTTTTTACACTGGCTCGACAACATTACTACAGTTCACCTGACGGTAAGTACATTGTAGTTCAAAAACCATAGCGACAATCAAAGAACAAAAATCCATTGATAGACTCCGTCGTCGTCAGCTATATAAGCTATTGGACCTACACAAGCTGATCTCAAAACGCGATAAGCGAAAGATTGTCAGTATGCCGATCTTTACACTTGTGTACTGCGGTCATGATCCACTTCAGGCAATCGTCCTACCGCCTCAAAGAAAAAGCAATATAATGTTATTTTACTAAAACACAACACAGAGATACTTACACACTTTTTCGTAAGTTGAATAAATTCTTGACTATAATAGGAAAAAAAGTGAGAGTAACATACGTTCAATAGGCAAATCTATATATTAAAAAAAAGACTTGTCTTGGCTGATATACAATATTATAGTAGAGTGTAACCTACTGAAGCTAGAAACAAAGATTTCACATCGGATTCTATTTATGTTGACCCATTATGGTCGTTTTTTTTATACCACCCGCATGAGACTGAAATAAGAGTTGAATGTTTGATTAAAAATCCGTTATTCCTGAAATAACATAAACACTATGAAAACTTGTATTTAGCTATATGGTCAGAAATAAAAAAATAGGTCATTAAACGTTTTTTGAAAATCGACATCCTAGATGGTAAAACAAAAGATTTCTGCCGGGCAACGCCGGCACTTCTATAACTAATAAATAATAAATATTAACCGTTATTGTTTTTATAATTTTTACTTGAAACTGTAAAATATTTCCTAACAAATTTAAAACTTTCGATTTTGCACTCATTATAAGCATCTAGTACTCCGTTTTATGTTGCCTTGTAAAATACTGATACTGTGTGTGTTGTATGTCGTGAAAATTCAAATAATTAAAAAAAGAGGGTATAGGAAGTAGCTTCCCGTTGAAAACCCCCGCATCGCGTCAATCTGCTCGCAACCATTATTTTTGTAACCAGGTCGAAACGTCGAACCATAATTAAAACTAAGTTGATTCCCGCATAAAACCCGTTAAAGTGTAAATAGCTTTCTAGTAAAGTTCAGCCTATTTTTATGCAAAATTCAATAATAGTCTTTTGTGATGTTTTAGATGAATGAAGCCCTATTTTTTTAAATATATAAAGTTTTTTTTAAATTAATATCCGACATCTATTACCGTCGCTTACCTATTGCGTAATGAGGAGGATTATTTCCGTTTTAAATTTTAAAAATACATCAACTAAGTTAAAAAGACCCCAGCTTATTCAACGTCTTACTTCTCTCAAAACTCAATAAGTATAAGCGAAAGGGGATCAAAATGTTAACAATTCTAAAACGGTAAAGTTACTTTATTTTTAATAAGTTTCCATACTTATGGTATCGTATTGCCAAGTCTACCGTTTTGTAACATAAGAAGGTAGCATCAAGTGTAAGCCGATTCCCTTGATTGACGGAATTCGTCCTTCGTTCTTAATTTGTAGGAAGAGGGGAATATAAAAGATATATACTTACAATACAAGGCTAGTTGAATACAATTTAGAAATTTATATATATATATATAACTTGCAGTTGCGGTATTTACGCGCGGGAACGCAAATGGTCGTAGATTCGAATCTCCGACACGTACCTCTGGATTTTTCCAAAGGAAGAACGAATGCATCATAATATCACCTGTGAAACTGATATATGTTACGGAGCGCCGGTATAGATGGCTCCAGGAGCATGCGCGGAACAGCATCAGCAACACCGCGCATGCGTGTGAGGATGAAATCTGTCATTAAAAATCTTAAATGGAATTAACATCGTTTTATTTGCATTCACGAATATTATAAGCAATTACTTGTAATTGAGTATATTCATTTCAGAAGGAAAACCCCGTAAAGTAACCCATATGGCGTCTAATAGAAATGTTACGTGTAAGTGCCTTGATAACGGTGATCAGTTGCGCTACTGATCACGTTTGGCAAGACATATAGCGCAATCTGGATACAGCCACTAATATTGTATATCTCTGCTCACGCAGAAAGAGATACAGCGTCACGATATATTATTATAACAACAGAAGATGTCTTACGAAATTGAAAGAAACGGTAACCTTTTACTGGTTCAGTAAATTAAATTTCTGGTGAATTGATCGTATGTTTCTATATGACGGTCGCAGAGTTACATAGTCGGCTGGGCTTAATCTACAGTGTTTACGCGTCGTTTGTGTTCAACAACCGACATGTTGAATTGTGTTCCTTTTCCTGTGTCTTTTTTGCGTTATAAAATAAAATGTATTGCTTACTATTTGTTCTATTGCTTTATTATTGTAGTTCTCTTTTATTTATTGACTAAGTAATGTCTTTTGTAATTGGCACAAACTTTTTCGTGTTTTAATTTATTAAGTCAATTAAGGCGACTTGTACCAATAAATAAAATTTAGTTTAGGCTTTTATAAAGCGTACTTAATTAACTCGTGTTCAATGGTGAATTAAATTTGACAGTTGTTAAAACTGGATAATATTTTCGAGGAAAACAATAAGTAAGTACAGTTTAACGCTAAATAGTGTTATATACAAGTGAAAAATAGATTTAATTTGTTGGTGCAAATCGCACTTAGTGTTAATAAGAATTAAGAATTTCTAAAAATAGATATTATAATCTATGTACCTTAAGAAGATTATATCCATAGTTTTGTAATGACTGTGTATATTACATTTTTTACCTCATATGTATATAAAATATGTTTACGTAATTTTAACTGGTTAGCTAAAATAAAAAAAAAAAAACATTCTTTTGAAGGGTTTTTAATTCAATATTTCTTTAGATTATTTATTTCTTGCCTTGTTGAAAAAAGCTAGACTATAGCGAAGATTGTGAAGGAGGCCGCCGAAAGGGTCAGAGAGCGAACATATTCCCCGGCCTTTCAGCGGCCAAGGCACCGTAGCCGGAGAGACGAGTTGGCCCAGAGCGAGCGCGACATACCCCGGTGACCATAACTGGGCTGTAGCCTTGAGGGAGTGCGGAGCGCAGCCTTATTGGGAGGTTTCGGAAGAGGGGGCTCTTTACGCTCACCCCGGCCAAAGAGGAAGTCCCAACAAGGCTTTTCGCTCCTCGGACGTCTGGATGATTTTGTTTTCCCAGGCCAGGGTGGTATAATTAGAGGGATACCCCGAGGGATTTAGTCAGTAGGAGTTTGACACATCGAGGTCGCTGCCCTCACAGTGCCTCTGATGGTCCTACGCAGAATTATCTCCCAGGTTACCATAAAATGGCAATTACTTTAAATAAATACAACGCACTTATTTAAGATTTTAGATAGTAATCATCCATTATATTATATTTATTTTCTATAGAAATTAATGCCACATTAAATTAATACGACAATATAACAGAAACTCCACGTATTTAACATTACAAAGAAAACTAGCTGTAAAATATACTTTATCGTTTACAATAACTGTAAAAGTTTTACATTAACTGCATCGTGGAAATAAAGGCAACATAACAGACTAACTAATACGTGCATTTACACCGTCATATCGGCAGTTTAGACGGTTGTTTACCTTCCTAAATGAGCGTCAAACGAGAACAAACTGTTATTGGTCTGTTAACGCAGCGGGTATATCGATTTAAGGCGAAAACAATGTATTTATAATAGGAACGAAATGTATTAAATTAATGCTACAAGCATTTATACATTATTTCTTTATTTATTGCTGCTCAGAAGCTCCTTGTAATTTAGAACTAATAAATAAAAGATAAAAAACGTGACTACAAAAATTTCTTTACGAATTTTTTTGATATTTTCAGCGGTATATAAACTAAATTCTATAATCTGATAAGATTAGAAAGTCTGTAGGGTCACTGAACTATTTTCTTCTTGGTAATTCAGAGGAAAATTCTGTAGAAGTGACTAAAAACTCCCGAGGTGTCCCTCAGCTTTCTGCCAGCCGGATCTGAGCAATATTCCTCCAATCATCTAGCAAGCGAATTGCCATTCTTGGGCTCAAGTAGGTGTAAAGAGCCCACAATGAGAACCTCCTAACTGCTACACCAATATTCCGTCAAAATGCGATACTAAATATTATATAACTATATTTGACTAAGCGGGTTAAACACGTACAATCATACTTTTTAACTCACAAATAATACGATCGTAGTTCACTTAAGTAAATAGGAAGCTAGACAAAATGTTACATTAAACAATAGACTTTAATTAAGATGTCACTGACGTAAAAATCGCGGCCGGCGGGCGGTTTAACGAGCATCATATCTTCGGTCTGGAGGTGCTGGCGGTCATGCCGGCTCAGCCATAAAACTGTTATGAGTTCATTTCCAGACGGCGCCGTCCTAGGATCTATGTACATGTAGGTATGTCGCACACACTCGGTACCATATAATTCTACATGAATAAAAACAGAACTGCAAGTGAAATAAGGAATATTTTATAACTGTCTTCATGCCTTATAGGATATTTATTTTATTATTTATTCTTATACCATAGAATATTAAGATATCTACTATTTTATTTATTCTAAAGACAACAAAGCGTGTACAGCGACTTTAAAAATCGAATTTAATCATCCAAATCCATTTGAGGGTCCAATAAATAAATATAAAATAATTTTTAAATATTGTTCTACTAGTACTAATAGTTACAGTTTTCCTTTTTTCTTTTTCTTGTTTACGACTTTTTAGACAAGTTGAATTTTAAACAATTGAATAAAACTATTGAAACTAATAGGTTTCTATATTTATTTAAAGTGTGCAGAGTATACGTAAGAAGCAAGTTTTGTTAGACTTTTCAACGCTCGGCGAAAAAAGAGGGATGTTAAATGTCTAGCTAGAATATCGGTCTAAATGTGATTCTGTATTTGCATGTCTACATATGGCATTGCGGGTAGCTTCTAAACGGATGAATCGATTTTGATTTAATTTTTCTACTTTGAAAGCTGGCTTGATTAATAGTGTTCTTAGCTATGATTGAAAAACATTTGTTTAGCTGCTTGAAGATAATCATCTCTTTTCTAGTCTTTAAAGGAATATAAACCACATCTAACGGTTTAATCGATTCGAATTTTAGTATTCTATTCAGTTATATTATAACAGGGTAGCCTGGAACTGATGCTGCGGTCATTTGGAAGCAAGAGGATACTTAACTCTTCACAAACTTGGAGCTGAAATATCTTGTTTGAAATTGTCTCAGTAAATAGGTTACAAATAGATACATAACTTAGGAGTGTTTTCAATTTTCATAGAAATACTTTTTTAATATTCAAATAATTAATAATAATGTTAACAAAGGTTCAACATACCAGGCCTAAATTAATTAAATTACACAGAACATGTTCAAGTTTCAAACACCGCTGAATCTAAAACATGTCTTCAAACTTCGACGTGGGCTTGTAACTGAAAACTGTGCTATCAACCGAACATTATTCGAAATAAATCCTTTGAGTAACAAACACCAGTTGTAAATGTGTCGAGGGGCAGATAAATATATTATGTATCCCTAAAACAGTAAGAAATCCCGAAGATTTGCAAACTTTCCCCCTTTATGACGGATGAAGCGCCCTGCCAATGTTTTCTGCTTGAATGATATGAAAAACTTTATTGTCGTTGCATGTTATTTAATTATACACTCTAAAACAAATTGTTAGGATTCAATTTTATTCTCGCTTATGCACAAAAAATCTTTTGTAATGTAGTCATTTGACATATCATAGTTTATAACCATGGCAAACTACAGAGAAAAACTATTAAAAGCTGCCTTAAATTGAAGACAGATTGCAAAGTTTACTTTATGTCTTATTTTCGTTTCGAACTTACAAATTCATATTTAATGCATGGTATTGTTGTAACTTTTTTAGTAACTTGGGCTTACATAAAATCATCAGAGCCGCAATAAGGAAGACGTCTAAAAGCCTGTTCTCTCGCCGAGCTGTTGGAGGAATATGGATTCCCAGGCCTGGCTAGGAGCGATATGAGAGACACTACGGGGGTTTTGAGTCAGTAGGAGTCTGACACAACAGGTTCACTCCCTTTACAGCGGTCCTGACAGTTTTTTTTGCAAGATTTTTCCCCTGGGTTACGAAAAAGCCAGACACAACCAGTTCCTAGGGCGTTTTACTTTAAGTGAGGTCACGTATGTATAAAAAGTAATAAATTTTGAGCCAAAAATGTCCTATTTGAGGTTAGTATACTGAAAGATTTACTTTTAAAAGCCTTCTTACGTCAATTCACTCAGGTAAAAAGATGGATCAAGTTTATATTAACAAAGTCATAAAAATATTTTTGCTACAATTTCTGAAAAACACTTTTCAGGTGAAACATATTCAAGATGAATTTACTGTGTAGATACGGTCAAAGAGTTGGCGGGATCAAAGGGACGCCAGTACTTAATGTACCGCCTGAAGCCTCCGCCAAACGTAAATATTAGTAACATCATGTCCTTCGTGGATTTTTTGCCAAATTCTATGAAAAATGTTTTGGTTGAAATAATATTTTATAAATTGAAGGAACCTTTTTTTTTTTCTATTTTGTTACAAGTAAACAACACACAACTAGGGCTTATAGATGCAGCCGGTCAGTATGCTTGAAGGATTCTGCTTCCGGCCGTGAGAAAGGTTTGGAGGTATCTCGCCCGGTTTAGTTGTGAAGGTCTATCCCGACCATCAACGTATTGTCCAGATCGAAAAAAAAGGCATGGAGGGATGGGCTCCTTACATCCATCTATCACATTCGTTACAATTAATATGTGAACCATCGTTATATGAACAATCGTAATTGTATATAAATTGACGTAACAAATATAATAAAACACGTATATTTCTTCTATCAATTACGTTTCGTATAAGAAAAATAAGTGATTCCATTTAATTTCCCAGTGCTAGTTGTCGTTAACAATTTATTTCCATGATTGCTGGCGCCCCGTAGTCGTTGGGGTAAAACAATAGTAACTCGCTCAGCCGCTACATAGAGAGTCAACAGTAGGTTATCTCACTTAGTTGGGAAATATCTAAGCTATTATGGAGCATTTATTAAAATTAGTTACCAATTAAGAAAAATAAGTTTAAATTACAACGAATATAATTGGAATAACAAGGTATTGTTGATAATACCCGGTTTTATCATATTAAAAAGTTTTTATGATTAACTGAGAAGCTTTGTTTATATCACTCAATTTGTATAATACTAAAAATGTTATATTTTTTATAACTGTCGTAATTGGGGACTTTATTTCGTACAATGTTATTAAAGCTAGTTTTATCAAATCCATGCGCACTGTTTATGTTATATATTAGGAAAGTGCTTTAATAAATTAACAGCGAACTGACTACATAATGATAGTTCAAAATTAAAGTTTTGTAGAAATAATACACTGAGCCTCATATTGTAGTTAAATAAAAACTTCAAAGATAACTGTAAAACTGTTATCATTTGTTAATAATGATAAAAAATTACAATGAAGGATACAACTTCTTACATTATTAATGCGAATTTACAGAGATAAGATACAAATATACTTCTCTCATTCTCTCTCTCTCTGTCATATGGAAGTAAAACGAGACTTACTATGTTTGCTGTAGTAGGAACGCTATATATAAGTTGATAAGTTATTAATTTTGGGCTCTGTCGTGAAGTAAGAACAGTCTATTTACTATAATCAATATCAATGAAAATATTATTTTATATTTTATAGTTGCGACAATAGTGGCCGTACTGTGTACTCTTAACACAGCGGTCAACTAGAGGGTAATTTTTCACGTCGGACCGCGATAACGTGCGGTCAGGTGCTAGAATGATTTGTAACCCCGCAACACTCAACCCCTCACTTCTTGATGTTTCAAAACCCTGATCACGGTATGACAGAACTGTCAGATTTATTAAACTTTCTTCAATAAAGGTGATGTTCATTTCCAAGTGAAAAGTAAATGGCTTTCTTAAATCTAAAAGTAAATGGTTTTTTAGGTCAACATAGTCATCCCATCCTAGACCACTGCTGGGTATAGGCTTCTCTTAAAAACTGTTATTGAGTCCGGTTTTTGCCTCTTTGTATCCAATCCTTTCCATTTACGATCAGCAGGTCTTTTACTCCACTTAGCCGGGAGCGATCGCACGCTACGTTTATTGATTTGCGGTCTCCACTTAAGAACCTTCCTGCTCCTACGATCATCAATTCTTCGGCATACGTAGCTTGCTAATACGGAGAGCGTTAACTTTAACTCTCTGTCGGATAACCTGATTTCGAATTGTATCCTTCAGAGAGATATCCAAAATAACTTGATCCATCGCACGCTGAGCGACCTAAAACTGATGGTTGGTTTTCGATAAAAACATTAATAAACATATTTTACCGCTCTATTCTACCCTTAATTGTATATGATATGTCTTGATAAAACAATAGGGTTTATTAATTTTACATAACGTTTTGGTTTATCTTTTTAGGATGATACGAAGTTTTATCTTAGGGCTTAGCCATTTAATATTCGATCGTTAGAAAAAACTTCAATGTATGGAGTTAACGTAGTATGTCATACGTTATATGGAAATTTTATTTCAATCCCATAGATTTAATACTTTTCCACTAACGTTATAGCTGATTGATCGTTACATTGTCTAGGCTAACAGAACTCATTAAAATGATTTACAATCAATGATTATAAATAATTTCATACTTAATAGATAAGTTGTTTAATATGTGTACGTATATATTGATTGAGAATTAAATTATATAGACATATTTTATCTGAAACATAAATAGCTTCTACAGGCAGAGTCCTTAAAATAAATAGCCTAAATTTCAAACTCAGTAGAACGAATTAAATTTTATACATCAAAACAAAAACAGCACTTAAGGGAATCAAAATTATATTAACCACTATTCAGTAAATTATGAGTATCTCCACATAAAAACAAAAAATCTCCATTATTATTGTATTTTTACACGTTTATGACAGTTGTATAAAAGTTTTCAGTAACTCCGCTCCCATAAAAACTAATGTAGAGTTCACCGGTGGCATAAACTGTGGTGTGAAATTCACAGTAAATAAAAACACATCGTAACCGAATAAAGGCAGTCGGTAAGGCTTTTAATTGGGGGTGGAAATGGTGATTAATGCCATCAGATAAGCCTAAAACCGACGTTGGCACGAACAATAGGAGAACGGGTTTTTTTGTGAAAACACACACATTAACCTAATTCGTTTTAATTGGCGCAGCTAATCATTTGTAAATACTTTCGGAATTATTTAGCTAGAAGTCTTTAATTTAAGCTTACGACGAACTACTAGCATAGCACCGTCTTCTTCTTCTTTTTTTGTAAGTTGATTATATAATATTTATGTTTTTTTTTTCTAGGCGGAACAAATATATTTTAATTTAATTTAATTTCTTATTGTTATAACAGTATCATTTTCATTTTACCTTTTAGAATCAAACCATGTTACTGCTTTAAAAAACGATGATATGTTTCTGATTACATAGCCAAAGCCAAAAAAATTATTTTACAATTAAGGAATTAATCATATCGCGAAAAATCTTTAAAATTTTAAAACTCTATTTTATCTGTTTTTAAAATAGTATATAAGTAAAGTCGGAGAAAACAAAATAGCTTCTTTTTTATTCGATGTTTATTTTTTTTAAATCGCGTACAAAATCATTTTTAACTGACTTCATTATTGGTTTGTTAATCTTGACGCTGAGAAAATGGGCACCAGCGCCTAATCATGTTAAGGCTACTAAAATTATGTCAAAGTATACAATGGCCTTGTTCAATGAACTTAAATGCCTTAAGAAAATGAGCCACAAGCCTAGATCTAGATTTCACAAGGTTACGTGCCTAAGCATTGTTTTGCTAAGGATTTATTTATTACTACTAAACTCTGTCCTCATTTTGTAAATAATCTTGATGTTTTTTTTTTTTTTGGGGACTGTGATATTATACAATTAAAGTTTAATATCTATTGGCTCCAATCTTTTAACGAACAAATCAAAAATTAACAGGAAAAGCGTCTGCACCGCATCTGATTGAAAGTACAATCCGATCCAAAAATCTAGTACAGCTATCAAGAAATAACCTGTCGATAGTAGCCACGATCATGCCGGCCTGAACAAATATTTTTTCAATCTTCGTTTAAAGAACTCAATGTAGGATGACGAGAATACTTTCACCGGGAAACCATTCTACAATATAATGACCTGGCAAAGGTAGGAGTTAAAGAACTTCTTAGTTCTAACCGAAAGAGAAGTCAACGTAAAACTGTAGCTTCCTAATTCAGCGTGCTTGGTTCTATCATTAATAGAAGATGAATGACCTTATACAAATCTTCAGAACGTTAGGCTAGTAATAGTTTTTTTTTAATTATATGTTTTACACAGTTACAGTCTATAATTACGAATTATATCAATAAAATATATGTTATTATATCATTGTACAATCTTGCCATTTGCGGCCCAATTTCTACTACTCGTATATGCTGTATTTAGCGAATCAAAAATAATTACAACGTATTTTGTAAATTTCGAACCGCGACAGACACGCATGATAAAAATGAAATCATTGAGTAAATAATAACAATATAATGTCATACTTTATTCCTTTTTAGGGTGAGCAGAGATATTTGGTGGTTCTACTCTTATATGTCGTGCCAACTTACACGTGAGATTTCTATTAGATGCCATGCGGGTTTTTTCAAATTGTTTACCTTCACTACTGAGCATGTGGGATCTTACCATAATCCGTACTTGATCTGAAAAAACCTTAGAGGAACTAGAAATTGAACCTTTGGCCATTCGCAGTAACGTAAATACAGGTTACTCATTCATTAGGTCACCATAGTTTGTCTGCAGGTCATTGTGTCGGGCGAAATACACGAAACATATCGTCAGGTGAAAGGCTATTTGGTTTAAGCGACATTCTTGGTTATATAGTAATATATATATTTATATATATATATATTAGTATATCACCAAAAAATGTCGCTTAAACCAAATAGCCTTAAACCCGACGATATAGTGCCGGGGAAGTAGCTTTTGCTCCAGAGTTTGTGCTCAACGAGCGTGTCATGGTAGGCCTCTGGTGAATTGATTACAGGACCCACAGCTCTCGTCTATGCGTAGAGGTAGCCAGTCACCTTAGGGTTTTCAGCCAGCGCAAGTTCGACACACCTCGGCCTCCTAGTGCGGTTGAGACGGTCTTAAAAGGATTTCCTCCAAGTAAAAAAAAAGGTCATCATATTCATCATTATATTAGGTTACTAAAAATACGGTTCTCTTCATCTATACTGTCATAATTATATGAGATTTGTATATTTTGATGTGTGAAAGGATTTAAAATAGGTTTCGACAGCTTTGTTACGTGCGTTGATCGTTAACACCTAATGGTTAAAAGTATAGGAAATAACTTCATTAAGGCTTATTTATTTACTTAAAGGGGTGTTAAATTTTACGGAGTATTTTCGTGCTTTAACAAGATTATTTGGACTTGTAAAGAGTTACTACCATTAAGCGTCGTTAATTAAGGGTTTAATTGTTATATTTTTCGAGTTTCTACTATAATATATAATAATAATTCGTGTTGTTTTTAGTATTCATAGAATAGTATGTAAATGAAAGGAATTTGAATTTTGCTTACATGGTTTCAATATTTTTGACGAAAGCATATGACATCGTAGTCTAAGGCTGAAATTTATAAACGCTATCTCGACTTTGCTTAGAAAAGTTCTTAAAAAATAAATTCGCTTTGTCAAAATACTGAATATACCATAGGAACTTGAGTATAGCCTAAGTATTCGCAGAGCCAAGTGCATATTGACAAAATCGGTGAAATACCATATCCTTTGACATTATTTAAGTAACATAAACTGTAATGCTTTAGTAAAGTCTAAGCAAACGTAAAGTAGCGTCTATAAATCTTAGCCTAATATTCTTAAGAAACGAAAAGAAAAATAACGAGCAAGTAAATAATGTCGTCTCAGGTTAAATTAAAAAACATTAACTTACATTTATGTCATTGTTTGAGCATGAGGTAGATTGTATTTACTGATTTCTTGAACATAATATAATATAACGAAGTAAATACAATTTTTTTCATGCATTTCATATCGAGTGGTGAAGGTGGTTTAAGCAACATTTTTTGGTGATATAGTAATATATATTGTATATATTCGGAAAACGCATTTATAGCTGCTTTTTTATTTTTTACCTTTCTAGGAAGTAATTAATTTTATTTTTTGTAATTTTAGTTGTTTGTAGATAGGTTACAATAATATCAATTGATTTATTGATATTATAATTCGAATAATTTTGATGATTTACACGTTTTCAATGACATAATCAGCTTACGATTAAATTTTATGAATTCAAAAGTGTTTAAGCTAAAATAATTCTTCATTTCTACATTAATTCGGAAACATTAGGAATAAATAAAATATTTTGTCTGAATTCCGATAATACTCGAAATGACATTCCAACGTAACAAAGCTAGAAGTCACGAAAGGTTAATAAAGCCTGCCAGTAATGGTCTGACGATATTTCCTACACATGTGGAATAATACAATTATATTATATTGGTTAAAATCGTATTCATCTTCATGATTAACAAATAATGTTCTGACACTTATATAAAACGATTTCATTGAATTAGTTTACTAGAAAAAATATAAGTATGAAATCTGCAAATGATAAAGATGTCTGAAATTAGTTCGTACAAAAGGAATATAAAGGTGAGATTTATAGACGTTACTTTGAGTTAACTTAGCCTTTACTCAAACATTAAAAATTGTATTATTTAATCAATGTGAACGTAAAGTAAGTCAACCATTTCGTCAACTTGGATTTGGCTCTGCCAATAACTGGGATATACTCAAGTTACCATTATATGACACGGGATTCTTCAAGAAGACAGTGAACAATTCCTTTCTTGGTCAACAACGCAACAACAAACTGCAAGCCCTTATATCACAGTTGTCTTTAGGCGACATTAATCATTTACTACAGGTGAACTGTCAGCCTGTTTGCAGGCAAAAGTTTTAAAAAATCTTTAATCGTCAATGGCGTGCTTTATTTTGGACGCCATATACCGACGCGACGTTGTGTCGCTTAGGGGTATATAAAAAGCGACTGCAAGTACAGATATGCTAAGTGACTGTTGATAACCGTCACGTTCTGGTGACTGTTAGGGTCGTTTGCATGACCATACTTTTTTAGAGAACATTGAGTGTTTTAAAAACCTTTATAAGTTAGATATAAGACTTATGTAAGTTTCATTTAGTTTGTGTTTTGTATGTATATTGTTCCCTTCTTTTCGAAAGTAAGTTGTGTAAGAGTTTGCTAACACAATTAAAGATTATTTATTTATTTATTTATAAGTACACTTACATAGACTACATTAACACATAAAAACTATATAAAACATGAAGAGGATACATTATAAATGTCATTATGAATGTGAATGGAAGATTATAGCTTTGCTATTGTAAATATTATTCATATTTATTTATTTAAGGGCTATCAACAGTTCCATTGCATTTTACATTAACAATGAGGCCGCATGCACAAGCTAAATGTCTACAATGGATACTAATAAAAGACAGCCATAACATGGCTCAAAAGTATTAACTAACATATCAAAACAAAAAAATCAAAACACCAAATAGAAAAAAGAAAAAAAATCCTAGACGGTAATACCTACAATTCAAATAAAAAATTAACACACAAACGATACAATACCAAGAGCAATGCCAAGCTCAACACACCTGATTAATGAAATATGATAAAATACCATATTAATGAAATATGATGAAATAGTTGTATTAATGTTTTTTTTTGGCATGTTCTACGTTAGTAGCCTGGGAAAGATCTTCACAACAAAACCGAGCTTGGTGTTATAATAATGTACTTTTTAAAATCCGAAGCAAGTTCCTATGAGAGACTTTAAATCCTGGTATTCTATGTTTATGGCGATACGTATTTATCGAAATTAATAATGCAAAAATAAGTAAAAAAATTGTTTTAGTATAACATTGTTTTCGCTTTAAAATTTGTCTACATAACTAAATTCTTCTAGAGATTAATAAATTACGTCACTAAACTGAGGCCGTCTTATATTATTAGTAAAGTATTGCTTATGCATTTTTTAATATAAAATAGATTTTCCAGGATATACAAATACCTAATATATCTCTATTATTCAAACTACGTCAAATGATATCTGATATTTAATGAAGTATATTCATTTTATGCTATGAATAAAACAAAATAAAATGTGCAAATATATTTCAGTTATACTATGTCCATTGTTTTACGTAAGTTCTCGCAATTAAGTACATATTTGTGTCCATCCCAATTCTCTTAATGGACTTGCATAAACGAGCTGGTTTACGTAAAGTCCAGTTACGAGGCTGTTATTATTTTGGAAACATGTAACGTAATCAAATGCAACATTTAAGTGTGAATACATTATTACCAAGCTTCAATACTAATTTTGGATATGTATTTAAAATTCATATCTTACCATACTATTTTCGGAATTGCAGTAGGAATTAATTAATAAATAATTTATTAATATCTTTTTAAAACATTAACAAAAGTGGATAAGATTTTCCCCTAAAAGTGCCTGATTACCTTAAAAAGTTATCTTTTTATAATAGCGCTGTATTTTAATTAAATAAACTAGAAAAAAGAAATAAGAATAGGAGATGGATGAGAGAAGTATGAATTGAAGATTATAGAAGTATAATTACAGGAATAAGGGTATGAAGAATAATAGGGAGTAGAAGAAATAGAACATCTTTTTAATATATTCTTGCAAATATCCCCGTTATCGTACTCCAGTTACTTATCTACAATGGTAAATACAATAATATCTAAGGAACGAGATTAATCTCAAGAGCTGAAGATTTGATAGGCTTGTGGGTGCTTATCAACACCTTTAATCCTTTTTGCTTAGTCCAAGTTTCTTTTAAGATTACATAAAACTACAAAAAAAGAGAAGTAACTTTAAAAAGAATGCTCGAATTTTCATTCATCTGTATTTAATTGAAGATATAGTATTTATCTCGACCTGTATTCTATAAGGTCAAATGTGAGGTTCAGGCCAAAATTATTTTATTTGATAGATGTGCTTCATTTGTCGAGCTCTTTCTAATAATCTAGCTAACGTAGTTCTATCCCTTATTAATCGAAAGATATGGATTTACAAAAAGTTTGATCTCGCGACTTTTACAAGTTATGCTGAAGCATAGAGCTTCGTTGCAACTTCAGGTTGGCGTATTGTCATGCGACATTGTGCTTCTAAAATATTTGGAGCAACTAATGTAAAACTTTAATAATCTATTGGACATACTATAAATTAAGATAAAGACAAATGCTATTAGTTATCTGTAAATTTTCGTTTAAAATGACATCTAACTATATGTCTGGAAAATGTGTTACTTTATCCCTTAACACAATTATTTATATGCAAAAGTTACTTAGTAAAATCAAATACCATGTTTTTTGCTTATAATAACAATTGATTATAATTATAAAAAAAGCTTTTTAAAAAAATATGCACACTAAAAGTTATTACAGTAACCAAAAACTTCGGATAAATTTTATAACCAAATTTTAAAAATAAATAGTTATATTAATGCGATTTATATAAAAAAAATCTATTAGCTCTCTTGAAAAGTACTTATTTTAAACATTCGACCTTAAAAAACTCACGCCGAGATATTATTCTAACGTAAACAAAAATCAATACTTCATTTTGAACTTTGAAGCTACATTATCGTGACTATGTACTGTCCCAGATATAAACAAATTTATCAAAACTCATAATAAGTATTTACCCTTATTAAACTTGATCTGCCGTGTCTATACGCCCTCCCTCCATAACCCTCGGCTATAATTTACACGGCAACGTTTCCATGTCTGTTTACATTTCATTTAATTAAAACTCGGCCGTTTTATAGGCTCTCCTGTCGTCGATGATGCTCCATATTCAGCATTTTACGCCTTTAATAAAAATACTGTTTGTTTGCTTTACGATATAACACAGCCTTACTCATTATTTTTAATAATTTTGCAAAGATTTTCATTTTTAATTTCATTTAATTTCTTCATACGTAGATGAGTGGTTTATTTACAAATAAAAATAACAACATTACATTGAAATACCTATAACATGGAAATAAGAATAATACGGCTTTTTTCTTGTTAACTCGGTGGAAATCCCTTCCGATCTCAGGGGAGTGGTGAGGGCCACTCCCCTGGTGTGTTGGACTTGAACCGACTAAAACCACCGGGTGCCAGCAATGCTTAATCTTCGCCTTTGCTGAACCTGGGAATCCAGATACTTCCGAGAATATCTTCGGCTTAGTTTAGACTGAGAGATTCTTTATATTTAACCAATTTTCTTTTAAATATCATGCTGCTTGCTCTCTGTTGTACACTAACAGAGTTGTTGACCGAACGCACTATATCAGCTGACAGCAGATACTAGTGCAAAAAATACGATTTCATAACTCTTGCTTTTAATACAATCGATCTAAAAGTAAGGTTATCGGTAGATAGGTATGTTTTATTTATTTAATAATCAAATCGAATACTGAACAAATGACAGTTTTGTTAATCACATGTTAAAATGTGAATTATAAGTGCTTTTTGAATATTAAAAAATTACAAAGCCATTACTTAGCCTGAACTAGGCGATAAGTAAAAATAATACATTTCCAGTTGTAAAATTACTGTATAGAGTGCAAAATGTAGGTACATTGTCCGTTTGTACGGCCGCGACGAACTTTATTATTATTTGCTCGAGGCACGACATCTATAGCGCATAGATAAGTTTGCGCCATGGAGGGATTAAATTTAAAGGAATGAGTATATTAATTAGCAGTACGTATTTAAAATCACTTTGTTTGTACTGTTTACGTTTCAATTATAATTTTATTTTATAGTTATCAAGCGCATAGTGAATTCTACTAATGTATCTTTGCTCACCCTGAAAGAGATATAGCGTAATTTTCAGAGTGAAAAAAATTGATTTGGAAAAAAAAAAATCTAAGTCAAATCTTAAGACCAGTGTCATTTTTACTGGTTCAGTAAATGTAGTGTTAAGAGAATTTTTTTACAACAATCTGTCCAATCACCAAATTGTCACTTGAGTCTCAATGCCTCT
The DNA here is from genome assembly GCA_036320925.1 of Automeris io. NCBI lineage: Eukaryota > Metazoa > Arthropoda > Insecta > Lepidoptera > Saturniidae > Automeris > Automeris io. Next base: position 1,903,530 of record JAUDJH010000025.1, on the reverse strand, counting down.
GACAGCCTTATATATCTATAATCATAGATGGGCAAAATGTAATCAGATTAATAAAAATGATTACGATTACATTTTACGTTTTTTACCATTAATATGACTGCATTTTATTTATGTATGTTTTAAACAATATATAATCACAGATTGCATACACATTTATGATTTCTTAATGTTTTAAATGGATTTAATCATGATTACAGAGCAAGAAAATTAAAATTGCGACTACATTTTGTAATCGTTAATCATTGATCAGATTACATTTTGCCCACCTCTGTCAGGCGACTCAAAAAAGTTGGAAACCATTACGGATTAGACAAAGTGAAGACTTCCATACTCGGTGACACGATAATCGTACTTCAAAGTGCTATAATTTTGTGAATAAACCACCACAAGTGAAGTAAATCTGAGTTACGCGACGCGTTTTAACATAGCAGATATTTAAATGGGCAATAAACACTGATTTATAGTAGTTTGGTTGGATTATGTAACTATAAAGTTTTAGTTCAGGTTTTAAGTGCACATTTTTCTATTCATCGGTTTATTGATGGTGAAAATGCGTGAGCAAGAATTAATGTAAATCTATATGAACCTAGAATAAAGTTACTTTAAAAAGCTTTTTGTCTAACTTGCTATTAAAATTATCTTACGTTTAAATCTTAAGTAGATTAAAATCCCTTAATTTAATCTTATCATAAACATGAACAAATTTATGTAATATATATTATTAGGTTTTAGTTTGTCAAAAGGAAAAAAGAAATACTCTCAGAATTATTACGTCTGTTGTTCTGTCAGGACCTTTTTTCTCAAGAAAGAGTATAGGTATCAAGTTGAAATTAATAAAATTCTCAAATCTGCAATCCTTTTTAGCTCTATAAAACTATAAGCTAGAGTTAAATTTCTAAGTCAACACAAGATACAATCATTTCTACCGTAAAAACTTTCGGAACCCTTCCAATATACCACAACGTTAATTCTATATTCAGTAGTAGCACCCATCTCAGAGGACATCAGCCTAAGCTAATGTACCAGTCGATTAAACAACAATCCATAAAAGTACTTTTTAAGCAACTGGATTGTCAGAGCATGGAACGATCTCTCAGAACCAATTTAAAAATCCCCTGAACAAATATTATCTAAATTACAAAAAGAAAACAATTTGAAAAAAAAAAAAGCAAAATAGCAGGATACTGACACTTGTCAGTTATTCAACTGCTTGTCTGATAATAATAAATAAATATGGTCCATCTTTGTGATTCCAACTAAGTTAACCAAATATGAGATATTAATTTCAATTTTCACGCTCCCGTAAACTGCCTCAAAAGCAGGAAAAGTTTCCTAAAAGGAACTCAAAAGGAACCCATCAGAATACTCCAAAAATGCACAAGATAAATTGAGGCACTTGCCTTCGTCACCCAACTACGTTCCAGTATCTGAAGAGCTTTCAGCTTGCTATGAACAACCATGGTAGATTTTTGTACACTAACACGGGACTGAGACTACACCATACCTGATGGAAAGCATGGTGCGGTCCAAAAACGGCAACGACCAGCAAAAAAAACCATCGATAGTCGCAGCGATCATGCCGGTCAGCAAAAATATCTCTTCACGCTTCGCTTAAAAGACCCAATATCATAAGATGATGTAAACACGCTCTCCAGAAGACCATTCTACAACCCGACAACTCGGCATAAGCAAGAGGTCCGAAAAACTCTAAATCTGCTTTGCACTTAGGTGGGTCATTGCCGGAGTAACCTGGGAAAGTGGTAACTTTGACAGTAAGAATAATACGGGAATGGATCCGCAGGTCTACTCAAATCATGTCACATTTACTTTCGTGCTCATCAAGCATTTCTACCTGCTCTTACCATATAGGGATTTGACGTGGTGCCCGACAAGTCTATTGACGTGGCTTCATACTTGTTAGGCTATACATAGTAACTGAATATAAGTTTATCATCGGTAAGAAAAAAAATCGAGTTTGATCCAATAATCATGTTGTTAACACTAATTTTATTTTTCTAGCTATTCCATTAGCACCTTTTAGGGTTGTGAAAAGATAAGAATGCGAACAGAATTCTTTTTATCGCCGCATCCCTGTCATAAAAATTAAATCCGTTTTAGAATCCCGTCGCAGCGTTGTGAAATGAAATATTTTCCCCGTTTTTAAACTTTTTATTCCTCATGGTCGGTTGAACAATAAAGTAATGAGGTAGGTGACTGGGTGGCGCGACTGTGGTCGTCGACAGGTCTTATGACACCCTTATCTGCGAACACACGCGATAGTATATATTATATATGTTCAAGTCCACTGTGAAACACTATTGTGTGCTTTAAAGGGTAAATTTAATGCTTTCTACGAAATTAATGAAGCACTTTTAAAAATTATGTCTATATGCAAACAATGGCAATGCGACGGGTTTCAAAAACATTCTTTGGTTTCGATGATGATTTTATTGGCTTCATATAGTATGGCTCGACCAATATGAAGAAATCTCTATAGCCTTGTCGGAGTCCTCAATGAAATACTTAAAGAGCAGGTAGCAGTGTTTGTGGGGAATAAAAGAAAGAAAAATATTTATTTGACACACAACACTACATTCAATACAGAAATCAAGGTAGAGAACACCAAAATCAATTACTCGTGCTGTGATGATGCGTCAATGTGAAGTTAGTTCAGCATATGCTAAGTGATGAGCAAAGCCACGTATTGCTGATTTTCAGTTGACACATATTGACGCATAAGGGTAAACGCGAAGTAACTACCTCTAAAACGTAGTAAATATAATATAATAAATAAAACAGTCATATGAATTCATTAAGCGTGATTTCATTACTCATGATAATCGCCTTACTCCGTTATCATTGCGTGCCTATTAGCGCCAACTCACTTTGATAAAATTTTACCTTTTGTTTCTTTGTCGTGAAAGAGGACTTTAATTTTATAATTCCCCTTAATCACATATTCATTAGTCGATAACTGTTGTACGGTAATACATTTTGCCATGACACGGTATTTGGGTACCGACTGAGCTATTCAGTCCTCTAAACCAAATGTAAAATGTATTTTTGTTCTCATGAAAAAAAACGGTTATTTTTAATTGGGTACTCGATATTCTATGACTTACTTTTTAATTATTAAGGGAGGATAAAATAACACATTTGCTAGTCTTGCTTAACCTGGTAAAAATTAATCTATTTATAATCTAATCTGATTTATAAAAGTATTTCTTCAAGCAAATAGCTACATAATGTAATTTATCATTCATTAATGATTGAAATTATTAAATGATAAAACTAAAACGTAATTATTATTTCACATAATATTTACAGGCTACGATTAAATATGAAAAAAAATTAGAATATTAGAAAATGACCATTTTTATGTCTCAGTTGAGTCTTTTATTACCATAAAATTAATTGTGAAAAATCGGTAATTTCCTACTTTTAAAGTACGAGAAAATGAAGAAACTCCCTTCTACATTTTTTACTTTATGTAGCCTGCTCTACAATGATAATAATCTTTTAAACATTCAAGAGCTTAGTAATTAATGAAATCAAAATACTTCAGTTTATTAACGCCAGCTTACTCAGTATTTTAGTGGGTAGGCAAACGACTAAACTTAAACAAAAAGAGTTATCTATTGTATTCTTAGACAATGAATAATCTTTGTAAATATTTATAAGAACTGATCGTAATCGAGCGTAAATGGATTACTTAAATTTTTGTATTTTGTTGTTTGATTATAGACAAAAATGATCTTGATAAGATTAAAATACACTAAATAACTGTAATTTCTCGAGTAACCATTAAGAGGCATTGCTTCTGGTGATTTAATCTGAGCAGTATAATATTATTATTACAGTAAAATATAAAGCTTTGTATTAATTTTGTAACATTTATTAAAATCAGTTTTACTAAATTACCAATATCCTCTTTCATATATTCGTTTCATTATTATTTATGTAGAGCGCTTTTTAAAGCGATACTTTTTAAATGATCGATTTTAAACCGACCCAGTTTCGTCAACATCGGAACGGAATTGAAAAATAACAGCAAACTAATTGGAGCACTCCTGGTAAAACCCTTTTCATTCGATTCCCAAGTTATCGACGGCTAATTTAAATGGTTTGCTTCGGCTGCGAATTCCGCAGAATTCAGTCTGAGTTTTTATTAGAATAATTAAATTTCCCACTGGTTATTTTTGAATATTCAGGTGTTGGAAGAAGTTTTTAATTAATAACCCAATTTATAATCTTAACACAACTTTATACCTTTTGTAGTCTATTGATACAACTTTGTGTGCGTTTGTGTTAATATATGTCAGGTCACGACTATATACGTGAACATTACTAATATTTGTATGACCAGTTGTTCATATACCTAAGCTAAAATTTATTAACTCTACTTTGACTTTGCTCAAGAAATAATTTCGTCTCTGACAAAAAGCTGAATATGTAATAGAAGCTGCAGTATAGTCAAAGTTCAGAAAATCAGTAGCTTACCATGTAGTATGACATGAATTAAATTATATGCTTTTTAATGTTTGAGTAAAGTCTAGGCTAAGGCAAAGTAATGTCTATAAACCTCAGTACTAGATAATTTGAGTTGTAGTATATGATGGCCGACGCGACGACAGCAACTGTCAATGTATTTCATTCCCTGGATAATCCTCTCTTTTTTGAACTATTATACATCGTGCATGGTATAGTGTCGACCCAGTATGAAAAATATTTGAAGTGTAACGTAAATTAAAATTTTGCTATATCTTCGTTTTAACATAAATTTATTAACTTAAAATTAGGATACAATCGTGTCTGCGAGGAAGCTGACTCGGCCTTGCCCTTGGCACTCGGCAGGTGGCAGAAGGAACACCCCGGGGTTTTAGTTGGTGCGAGTCCGACACACCGGGGGGCGGCCCTCACTGCCCCCTGATGGGTCGTAGGGATTTCCCCCAGGTTACAAAAAAGGATACAATCGTCATATAGGTCAATTTACATATTTTTTTAAACAGTGAATCCTTGTTCGAATAACATGAGCACGTGAAGAAGGTAAAATATATTAAAAGAGAGAATAAGTAAATAAGGACATTAACTAATCTCTGCTCACTACAGTAAGGATATACCGTGAGCATAACTCCTCAATAATAACATAAAAAGGTAATACAATAAATCTACGTGCCTAAACGTAGTCTGGTAGAAAGTACTGACTCCGGTATGGCAGATAAGGTGAATAATTTCACGATATAAAATAATATCGTTATCAAGAAGTCGACGTTTGACTGGGATTGCGTGCAGAACGGTCGCGAGCCAGAATTTATAAGATTTAGTCGGAAAGTAAATTAGCTACGACGGAAAACTTTTCGGTAAATACAAGCAGGGAGTGGATGCGGATGAGAAAAGAAAAATGGCAGACACGACTAAAATATACCATTCCTATCAATATAAAACTACTATAAATTAGAAGCAATATATTTCCTATAATCGAATGAAACTTATGTATATTAACGTCGGATAAAATATTAAAAATATGTTATAGTTTGTGGAAAGGTTTCTTTGCATTTAATATGAAAACTCAAGACATTTTTTTCTAATTTTATTTACACTGATCTAAAGTATATACGTGCCATTTCGTTTGATGACTTTCTTCTATATTGTAGTAAGGAACACGACCCCCGTTGCTTTAGAAATTTTAAGACTTCTCGTCGAAAAAAACGTGACAATTAGTTTTGGCGGTCTTCTCCTTGACTCTCAGCTCTTTTTGACAGAAAGAAATATAGCTGGAAACAACATTTTACTAATTTGATTCTTTTATTAAATGTAACAAAACTAGCTTTATACATAGAGTACAGCAAAAGATATTTTATTACATGTTTATACGTACCTATACGCGAAAAGCCTTTTTTCCCAACCTAATATGTACATGAGATTATTTATGGATTAGGAACCGTAAAAAATAACTTGATTTTTTTTTCAAATAAATTCATATTATCTATTTTTTTTTATCGTGACACGTCAGAGTGACCACGCCACGCCTGATGGTAAGCTTGATTACAATATTATAGTTTCAGTAGGTACTAAGTATTATTGGTTAATAGGTACATTATTCTATTTAGATAGAATATTGCATTATGCATAAGTATAACTTATTACCGGGCAGTAGATTTAAGGGAGTCTGCTGCCAAGATGAAGCATATGTGGTATGTGGTGTTAGCCGTGGTGGCTGCCGGCAGAATAGAATAGCACCCCCCTCTTCTTGCTGAGGTGTCGTAAAAGGCGACTAAGGTATCTCTTTAACACCGCAACTCAACCAGGTGTTTAGAGAAGGACAACTCGACCAAACCTGCATCCCGCTCCCTCCCGATCGTACTGGTTCTCCTTTCCATCGGTGCTGAGGGAGCTCGGACGAGAGAGTGCTTTTCTGGCAGCGCGTTCAGTTATGCACTTAAATATCTCCTGCGCAATTGACTGTTTCCGAAAACTGGGCCTTGATTTTCTTAATCGGCGTTGAAACAGTCGCCGTGGCCGAATCCGGCTAGGACATTATCATGTGGTATGTGGCCCGAGCACTTCTTAATAGAGAACACCCTAGGCAGGTTATTTTACTCAATTCTCCCGAATATAGACTTTGAGAAAGGCTACGCACTCGCTGTATTGTCAAAGAAATATAGATTCCCAGGTCCTTCTGAGAGTAAAATGAGGGACGCCTTATTGATTCTAAGTCACCTGAAGTCTGGCATATCGGGGTCACCATCCTCACGGCTGCGCTGAAGCTCCTATGCAGGTTTTTTCCGCGGGTAACGAAAAAGGTTTAATTTTTGTGGACATATTTTTTCACTAATTCAAACCAAATATAGACACAAAATTAAACGGATTTATTTCGCATAGTGTGTTAATTATTACGTATTACAGAATTGGAGATGTGCACACTACATTGTCTAAATCCCTCAAGCAAATATACGCTGCAGTTTAGACTGTACCGTATGCGTTCTTAATCCCGTCTCACTGATGTCTACCCTATCTTTTTGGCAACGCCTGATCTACAAGCGTGTGCTCTCTCCTATTTTAAATTGCAAGCAGTTAGCTTCTCATTACACGGGGGTATTTGCATTCGGATACAAAAGTCTGCGTCTACTTTACATTAATTATCTCCTTATCTTCTTCTTTTGTACTAATTACGTTATTATGTAACTTTTAACATGTATTGTTATTTTAATTAATTATATTAGTTTCTGCGTATGTTTTTCTCTTAACATACGAGCTGGTAGCCCTTAAAAGAAGTGTATATGGGATTTTTTTGGGTGAACGCGGTCTATTATCGTCTTCATCTTTGCTTATCATCAGGTGTGGTTGAGGTCAAATTACCCTGTAAATTATAGAAATGATTTGTGTGTGCTCATATATTTACATGAAATGAATCACAACTTTTGGTATTATTTTGTATTTTATTGCAATTTTTGTCCAATATGTTTATTTTTAATATCAGAAGTGCTTCATTAACTTGAAAGCTCCATCCTATTTTTAGAACTTGTATTAACTTGCATGTAAAAAAACGAAAAGTAAAGCAAATGGAGCATATATTTTAAAAGGCAACATTTACTAAACAAATGTATGAATGATCACAAACTTAACACGAAAGATAAATCGTAATGAAATGTGTAACGCAGCTATAAGGTTATTTTGTAAAAATAAAAGCAATAGGTGATTGTAGAGGGTCATTCAAATTTAAATTTTCACTCTCTTGTACAAATCCCTCGGGTGAGGGCGGCCGTGGACGGATAGGGGAGTGTGCTAATAAAGCAAATTAAAGATTAATAATATATTGTCTTTGTATAGGTTTTTATACATACGCGTTCGCAAATACAGAAAGGGCTTTACGAAATACAATACAAATCATATAATTGAATTGAAAATCATGTAATTATGCTCTTTGTTTAGCTCGTTAATGATTTCCTATGCTTATTTGGAAAATACTTCACAGAACGTAAATTTAGGTTCAGTGTAATATAGGAATCAGTTGCGAAACTAACTATTATAAATGCGAATGTGGGATTATTATTATAACCTTTACTCAAACTATAACAAATTTTTACATTTTAAAATAAATACATATTAAAAGATAACATATCAATTTTATGAGTTTATCAAATGTTTGTGTTGATGGCGATGATTAAAATAATTTTTACGTATTTTTTTTTACATTTTTTAATTATATTTGATAACTAAAAACAAAAAACAATGGTCTTCTAAATGTAAAAACTACAATTATACTATAAAGAGAAAAGATGGCATTAAAAGAGGTTTTATGTAATAATGAAATAAGGTTTTAAACATAATACCCATTATTACGATTTAATTTCTTCAGTTTTCAACTGATATCGTGAAATTTTGCACACTCGTTAAACCACGCGCGCGCGTACCAATGGTGGCTCGCATCTGATTGTGATACTAGGCGGTACCACCAAAAATTTAGCTCGTATATTTAGTATATTCATTGAAAACATTTATTTTTAATAATAATAGAGTGAAAATTTAAGCGCAGCAATCTATGTCCGAGGAACATGAGTTATGAAGTAAACATAAACGTATTAAAAACGAAGATACGAAATCTTTTTAGAGTGTGATCTGTTCACTCTTTTAAGGAACACTTCACACTGTCAATATTCTATTTTTATTTGAGTGCTTAGTTGGTGATTCAAATAAAAAATATTTTGTAACCATTTAAATAAAAACCAATTAATCTTTAATTGAAATAAATATCAAAATATTTCAATTAAATTGAGCACTAGATTAATGACTGTCGTTAAGTGCTAATACAACAATGTAACAAATTTGCATCTAAAAGAACTAAACCTGCTGCTAACTAAATTTGAATGCCTTTTTCTTTGAAATTAATAAGCCGGGTATAGTCGCCCAGGGAAATTAATACTTTATCAAGCCGTAGAGTTTTAAGTAAATTTAATTTTTCATTTTGTTTTGAATATAACTCAATATAGTAGCTATTTATTTTACGCTAGTTTGCGCTAAAACTAGTTCTTTTAATTTTTTTGCATTTGTTATTTCCATAAAATTATAATTATCAACAATACTTCAGTTAATCATACCGAACAATTTAAATAAATATTTTCCATATAAACTTCAAATTTTTGTTTAATTTTAAAAATATGTATATAGTTGTTTTAGTTGAGAATGAAGTTTAAGTACTATTAGAACAAAAGAATTATTTGGTAAATGTTAATTACAAATAACTTTATAAAAAATGGAAAAAAACACCGACTGTTTTGAACAGGCATATAAATATTAAAGACAAAAAAAGGATAAGATTTATTATAGGTATTTAAAACACATAATATGTTTGAATTTCTATTGAAGAAGTAAACGAATAATCTCATTGTTCAATCCAAACCGTTTAAATATTTTTTAATATAAAATTACATCGTATTAACTATTCAATTTGATTAATGAACCAATAAAATGTACGTGTCAAACATATTTAGATAACGTAGGAAATATACACCTAAAAGGGTCTTTTAATACGCTATCATTTTCAACCTTGATTTTTTGTCACTATACTTGCAAGCAATCAGATTTTCATTAAAACGTAACTTATAGCTAAGTAAATAAGGTTTCAATTTGCATTGCTGTAGTTTTAAATGTAATGAATTTTTGTCAAGTTCAGTCTCAAAATAGACAGCTTCGGGTGACACGCTTGGCCACCAACAAACGTTGCACCTGTAAAAAGCGCCTATCTCGCCCAAAGATTCAAAGCACCAAGTCCGACTTATTTATGCTAAACTAAAAAAAGAGTATTATTTAATTGACGTCGGGTTCCCACTAAAAAGAAACCTTAAATTATCAGAAGGGGGCTACTGGAATGAGAAGTATTTGGACTCTGCCCACAGTGGTGGAATGCAAATAATTCAATGTGACAGTTTCGACGACGGGAGTGTCGAGGCATGGTTTTATTTGAATCGTTTACCAGAATTACCAGTTATTTTATCTATTTAGGTAAGGGTTATCAAATTTTAAATTTCATGTATTTATATTAGTATTGTGCTTTATTAATAAGTTTTGACGAAATAAATACAGTATGTAGTAATAAAATAGTATTCCTTATTCGGTGTAATATTAAACTCGTTCCTACCTTATTAGTAAACGAAGTTTATCTTTAGACTAGGTTCTAATAATTGTTGAATTTTTAAAACACAAGATAGCTTATAACTGTAAATAATAAGTAATGTTTTTAGTGGTGGACTTTACGATTCTTGATTTATAATTAATACTTTAACTTTTTAATTCTAATCATAATTTAAATAACAATTAAATAGCGTATTAAATATGAAACTTAACTTTAAAATAAGTACATTTTTTAAAATATAATGTAATACATTAAAATTAGCGATGGCAGTATAGTATTTCAAACACCTTTTCGTTAAAATATTTATTGTGAAAATAAAATTAATAATTTGTCTTTATTTATATATTTTTTAATATACAATCTACGCACTTGAAACTTACTTTTATATAAGGTAGTAAGACAAATAAATATGATTGTTTAACAAATAAATCCTTACAAATCAAAGATCGTAAACTAACTGGATTATATTGCAAACGATCTAGGATTTTATTTCCGATATTGTATCGTGAAATCACAATCATAATTTCAGTTTATTGGGCGGAATTAATATCCAAACATATTACATATTAGATCGCCGTAGAAGTTAATGCAACAAATAAAAGTGAATTGTCGCTTTTATTATTATAAGGATATTCTTGAGTATACGGCCGAGTGGTTATAATATTAGGGAGGTATTAAGAAAGTTACGAATGCTAAGAGTAAAGGAAAAACTTTACTAAGAATATTGCGTTGGCAAAACTTTTGCCAATGATAAGTTTTACGCCAATGATTCACTATTGGGATATTTCAGAAATATACAAAATATTTCTTATTACAGATTTGTTTTTGCCATATAGTAATTTCCTTAATTAAACATTTGGGCATGAAAAAAATAATCAATGTGATACAAATATTGTTAAGGGGCTAACAATATTATACCAGTCACAAACACTGTATGATTTAAAAAAAATACTCTCCTATCTATGTATGCTTACTTTTGTTTGCTTAGTCTTACAATAATTTAAGTTTATAATATTTAGACCTGAAACAATTACCTGTAGGCCATCAAATATTTTGTAGGCGCGGGCACCAATAGACCAAACTGCTTCATTTTTTAAGTTGATTGCTTTGATCAAACCTTACTTGTTAATACTTATTTATAGCTTTTGTATTGATGTGCACTTCAAATTATTTGATTGTTTTAACTAATTTCCACTTTATAAGACAATCGACTTATTATTTCCGAAGCGTAAGCTCATTTGTAGGGCTATTTACTGCATAAACTGTATTCAGTAGTCCTCTGCTGGTATGTAGTGCTCGTAAACTTACAGGCTTGCCGTTCCACGCACTGCGCTCATTTTGTCCGTAACAAGTGAACCAGAAACTCAAAGAAGAACTTTTAATAGTTTTTCTTTATTCAATCAACATATTTTTGCTCTTGGACACTTCTCTCGTTTGCCAACAACTTGTTTCGGGACTTTCTTTCAGTAGATGCTCAGTGAATGCTAACAAATTTCATCTCACGTGTGCTTTAAAAAGTTCTTGTCCTATTTGTATAACTGTCTAGACTGTGTATTGTAATTTCTTTCTTCTTTCCAATCAATAAGTTTCCTTGTAATTTTGTTTATTATACGAGTAAACGAGTAGGCAAAGTAAATATTGCTTTATCAGAACAATTTCCTGAAAAATATTTTTAACAGTAAGTCTTTTTTCTTTGATGTTTAGAAATGAAAGAAGAATATAATTATGTTGTGAAGAAACTGTGTAACATACGGTATGTTTTTGTTATACAAAAGCCAATTCGGCGTAAGCGGAACAGTTACGCCAATTTTCATTACTAATTTAAAGCTTCGTTAGGTGTCGTCACATCTTTGTCGATAAACAAATTGGCGTAAACATTATGTTATTTCTAAAGAAAATCATTTTTAACGATACAAGACGTGGAATAATTTACAAAGATATAATATGAATCAATATTGTCTAGTTTGGTTATGTAGAGTAACTAATCAAGCGCACATCGATGATTGACGAGTAAATCGATTTATTTAACCCTTTGTGTCACGCATTTTTTGTTTAGTCCAATCGGCTTGAAATTTAGTACTCTAGGTTTTCGGGGTCGTTTATTACGATTCCACGCTCTAAATTTAAAAATTCTACATGGCGGATCCAATATAGCGTGTTGAAAATGCAAAAATTCATTGTAACCGCATGATATTTGACACAAAATTTTGACATTTTTAGGGCGGAATCGTAATCAGCGACCCCAAAAATTCCTCAGTACAAAATTTTGAGCTAATCCCACGTAAAGGAAAATGTGTATTTCGAAAACTTCAAGAGATAATGAATTTTTTTTTGTTCAATCATTGCGATTTGTTAAGGTTTGTTTATGTGCATAAGCAAAATCATCCATGATTTTTAATTATTTCACATCAATTTATATTCTTGAATATATGACTGATGCTGAAACACCAAAAAAAGATCGAAAATTCGGTCGAAATTGCTCAGAAAATGGTTCTAAAACAGGTGGCACTCCGAGAGTGACACAAAGCGTTAAAGAAGACATGGATACCAATTCCCTAAGCTCGTAGCAAAACAGTTCAACGAGGATTTACTCTAGTGATTTTAATCTAACAACTTGATTGCTTCAAGTGGAACTGTTCCCGCTAAGATGATTTGTATTATTGAACAGTGAGATGGGTAAACTAAAGTCAAAACCTATTATCAAAATATTTTCAAAGTCTTAAATTACATTTCAATGTACCGTTAATGTTTTAAGCCACAGGTTGCCTATTTCAGGTAGTATGTCAATGAAGTAGTAATGGCAGCAAGCAGCAGCTGCATCAATAATGATAGCAAATAGGTTTGTATATAACGTTAAATCAAATAATGTAAACTATGCTTTTATATTTCGTGTTTGTGACATATATAACAAATGTTTTTGTGATGTGAACATACTGTCTTGTTCAATTGTCTCTTTTAAGAATTCGTTTTGTTTTTTTTTTTTTCGACTGGACGTTATGTAGGCCTGGAAGAGCTTTTGCAACTTGTCTGGGCGAGAGGGACAAGCGCTTAGAGTGATAAGCCAGTAAATTTATGGGTGGCAATGAAAGGACAACACTGTGGGTACAAACCTCGGCTTGGACAGTCAACAATTTAATATTGAAATAAAAATATACTACGGTTTCTAAAAGAACTTCAAGGATAGGTTAATATTTGAGGCACTATAGATGTGTATTAAATTTATTTTTATCTGACCTACGGATCATGACAACTAAAATATAATTATAAAAAATATCAATTAAATTGATATTATATGTAAACTTTACATGTAAATAAAATCCCATGCCCAATAAAAGCTACAATAATTTCTTAACGTCGCGTCCCACCGGATGCTGTTGAAACGGAGACAAATTACCAGGTGAACGAGTGCAATTGGAATTGAAAGAGGTAAAAATCAGCTTCGAATCGACATCTCCAGGCCGTGACTGAAATACTCGATGAGTAATTTTGAGATTCCCCGAATGTCAGTACTGTACTGGAGAGCAAATGTCAGGTCCTAATAGCATTGCTAACATGATACGAACGCTTGAGTGTAATCGAACTGGTTGGTTTGTTACAAAAAGTTCAACCGTTGTTATCCTTTTAGATTTGTTATTCAGTTTGTCTTTTATTTGAACTTTCGTAGTACGATAGTTACAACGTATATATTATATTGGGTTTATTCAATTGAATTCCGTAGTACATTTGATCCATCTCGTAGGGTTTAGTCAGCGTTTGCGATTTAAGCGCACAAAAATATGTTTCTTACGACATTACATTACAAATCTTTGAGTTTTTCGACTTTTATATACTATAATACCTATTTATTATACATATAAACCTTCCTCATGAACTACTCTATCTATTAATAAAAATTGATTCAAAATCCGTTAAATAGTTCTAAAGATTTTAGCGAACAGACAGCGCAAACGACTTCATTTTATACTATGTAAAGAAAATGTAATATTACTTTTATTGTGTTAATCACTTATATTCTATATACTAGAGAGGTTCTCTATAGTCATATTATTCACGCTTCAACTAAATAATAATTAATAATAGAACAAACATATAAGTAAATAAACCAGGAAGAATGTTCGAGCACTAAAAACATACGCCTACTATATTAATTACATTTTTTTAAACAAAAACTAATGAGGTTTCCTTGATGCGTTACATTCTATTAATCCTGCGTAACAGTCAAGAACATCATTTAAAAATGAATATTCCTCAATATGATGAATGTTCCCCTGGCCATCTGTTTAGTGACGCTAAGCAAATAGCGGAACAGATTGTCACGAAACTAACAAATTTCATTACAAAAAATCTCGGTCGGCAAGGAAAATGATTTATAATGCTATTTTGGATATATTCATAGGAATGTTTGCTTAGAAGACGTGAATGAAGGGGCATCGGTTTCAGATTTCTTGCTACCACCGCCACGGCAGTGTCGGTAGTAAGAACAAGCCAATGTTTGATTTCTTCACATTGGTGAAGTGGTCAGTGTTTATAACAAAAAAAATTTAAAATTAATGTTTTTCCTAAATGTGTGAAACAGCTTTCTTTTAAATACTCAGCGAAAATATGAATTGATAAATTGATATGATGCTTCTCATTTACAAATTTTATTACGAAATAGTACATTGTATAAAAACATTACAATCAAGTTTTAAACATATATTTTTATATGTGACATATATATTTATATATGACAGTGTTATATATGACGGGATACAGCCTGTCAGGGCGCCACGTGCTCCTTAATTCAGTGTTGGCAATTTCATAATTCAATTTTGTTCCAAATCGAATAGTTGCTTACGATTGCAACGCCATCTCTGATTGCATGCAGGCACTAAGCCTGACGTTTCAATTAATAACAATTTAGACGCTCTCACTTCGTCATATATATACGAGTATATAAAGTCATAACTGTTTATGACGACATCGTTTAGAGACATTATACCGATTATATTGACCCAGAACAAACAACCCGCCAAAAAAATAGGACTTCGTATCTCGAAAACATCACCGGTTGTTACGACTATCGGTTTTTACGACTAAATATGAGTAGTCCCTTTGATATCGCTGTAACAGATTTTGATTGTATATATATTATGTTTTTAAATTTGACTGTTAACTGTTTAAAGGGTGGCATTTGATTTTATTGTAATTGTATTATTAGAACAAAGATCAAATAATATCATATGATGCAGATTAAGTGCCACTCCATCATAACTTTTCACAATAATTCAACGCACGTGCCATGAGTTGTCGTACGACAAATCTCCCAATCTGTTGAACAAGTATCGAATTACTTTCAACTGTCCGGTGTATGCACTGCGTTGGCTCTGATCAAACTTGTTAGAAATTCATCCGTTGCATTCTCTCTGTTACCAATCCCTAATGTGTTTTGACACTGTGTTTGGATTTAGATAGAGTTTATATAAATAATATTACCAGTGTTTTTGCTTCCAAATATAACTGTTCGATTTGATGATCTTGTATTAATTTTTTTTTATAAGCATACATAGGGTTGTCCTCAGTCTTGCCTGATAGAAAATTATAATGAAGCCGATGATGGAATGCGTTCATCCAACAGAAACATATTCACGCCTTGCTTAACGACTTCCATATTATAAAATGCTGGGAAAACAAACGTGGTAAACGAATTCCATTACCAGGTGCTGCGTCGTAAAAAAGAGGAGATGAATTGCTTTCAAAAAAGAATTTAATATAAATTGAATAGAGACGATTCTTCTTAAAGATATTTTTATGATTGTTACGATGATCTAGGTCATGTTTTAGACAATAAGTCGAATAAACTAGTAGGAAATATTCTTTAATTTTGACAACTATAATATGCACTCTATAACTCCAAAGACATGAAGGAGTTGTGTACTGTAATATGACGTATTTTGGGGTATCACAATTCTCGCTATTACGGGATATGAAAGGAAGAGGATGTTCGTAATTTCTAATATTGATATTATAATAACTAGATCGCTTGTCTAGTCTTTACATAGAGATTACTAGGATCTCCGTGACGCTATTAAATAATGGCTAGATCAGAATTACAGAAATATTTCCAGCGTTAAATAACCCCAACTGTAGATGTGTGTTTTGCGAGGTGGTACGGCGTCGGTGCCCGTTTGGATCGCGACCACAGTACATGGGTGTAAAGCCCGTCATAGTGACCAGTTTCGGCTTGTCGCGTTTCGGGATCAGCTTATGTATATCCAGTAACTCATATACCTAGAGACCTTCAGTCGTGGTATATGTGGGCCGACATGACGATGTAGACTATCAATGGATTTTCATCCTTTGATAGTCGCTTTCGTTTTTGGAATACACTGTACTTACCATCAGGTACTCTGTAGTCACTATTTCGAACCAGTGTAAAAAAAATAGATGTATGAGAAATGTGTGAGAATTTATGAATGTATATTAAGACAATTTGCAAAGTTCTCAGTGAATATTGATAAGATGAGCAACAATTTACTGATAGCATTTAGAAAGTGTATGGTGATATCGTTTAAAACATCATACTTGTTATATTGACCCAGAACAAAGGTCCCGGCAAAAAAGGATTTCGTATCTCGAAAACATCACCGGTTGTTACAATTATCGGTTTTTATGACTAAATATGAGGAGTCTCTTCGATGTCGTTATAACAAATTTTGACTGTATAAGACGAAATACGTAATGAGATCTCCACCCAAACGATTTTATGGCCCTTTAAACGTCACACTATACATCCAGTAGCGAGACTCCATGTGGTTATACGTTCAAGACAATAAACCATCCAAATAGGCATCCCTAACATAATAGGACATTCATTACAGTTAGCACAATGATACCACTTATTTACGGATAAAATATTTTAAATTAATCGTTAGTAAAACTTTTATTATGAAACTATTGTAAATGTTCAACAAAGTAAACGTTTTTCATGTACGCATGAGTCTGAATGTTAATACAAATGAACGGATCCATGATGGGTTTAGTAAAAATTCAGTATTTTAAAACTATTTTAGCTTTTCGACGGACGAAAACCGCTTCATTCATCCCAAGTTATGCAGTTACGGTGCCCGACAAGCCGTAAAGCTTTAGCGTTTTATCGAATGCATTGCAGAAGATTTAATTGACACAAATCTCTCAAAGCTAGAACTAGTAGAGAACATAAAATATGATATCTTGTTTCAAAAAATTTGGTTTTACTTGTGGTGAAATTTAGTTTAACTTTTATTTAACATAATACGAGATATTAACGGACACTATATTTGTTGTTTTCAACAAAGAACTCCTCGTTAAAATTTATTTAATATAATATAATAAGTAATTTAAAATTTTATTAAAAGTTTTAAATAACGTCACTACTACACAATCCTCGAACTTTTAAAAAATAGAATCATGTGATTTTAGAACTTTGTATTAAATCGTATAAGACATTAAATATAAGTAAATCCCCTAGTTCCATCTAAGCTTTGATACAAAGTTCTAGCCTAATTGATAATTCTATAGAATTATATGACTAACTGTCTCGAAATGAGTGCACGTAACCCTTCTGCGGAGTACTTTTTGTCTAGAATTTCCATGGAACCTAATCCCAAAATAGGTTATTTTTGATAAGGCGGCTTGCTTTACCAAATTAAATTTAGATTAGATTTTTATAAATGCTATTTAATTGATGCGGTTTAATTCGATCTCAGTAGTGGTTAAATTTTCACAGTTGTTAAAACTAGATAAGGTTTCCGGGCAAGACAATAAGGATAGTTTAACGCTAAATAGCGATTTAATATATAAAAGTTTAAATTAGATTTAATTTTTTGGTGCAAGCCACCCTAAGAATATTAGCGGCATTTTAAGTTAGTGTATGTAAAAATATACTACATCATAATTGTTAAAAAACTAAAATATTAACCACAATTTACTTACACTTATGGTGATAATAATTGTATGAAAAAAATGTGGTAATGGATCGATATGAATATTGAATCAGAGGGATATTTTGAACGACAGTTTTATTCATACTTTACTCATAACATGTAATTGCTTGTATATATTGTCTTCCAATAGTATAATTTAGAAAATCTTCAAATTATAATATACGTGTCCAATTGCTAAAGTATTAGGTAAAAGTTTTTAAAATAGTATTTATGACTCGACAAATAACATACGCTATACGTGAATTACAATAACTTACGCCATGATAGTGTTGACTTATTAATAATAGTGAAAACTTTTGTCACCATGAACAACCAAATTCCGGCTGCCACGCTTATTAGCAAAAAAAAATGTATATTGTCATATACAACACCCGTGCCAAATCATTAAAAAAATAACCCACTCAAAGGGGATAATATATCCCACAAATCATTACGCGAACTGGTTCCATTTCGAGTACATGAATAACTATCGAGTGGCTGTCGCACCTTTGATACTAATTTTACTGTTAACACAATACCGAACCCTAAAATTATGAATGAACATGAGCGTGGCATTAGCGTTATAAAACGGTAGGGGTGACAAAATGACCCAACAAATGCTGTTAAAATTGTAACCCCTTGGGAAGCAGACCGTCTAGTGTCTGATATCTATAACTTCTGTAAATATGTGTATCACGCCATTATGAGAACTAAATAAAATAATCACAGTGCGTAGACCGCAAAGGTTTATTGTTTAATAAAGATCGTGTCGATGTTTCGAATTTTCATTCCTTTTAATCACATTACAAGCATTTTTTGGTGGTAAGGTGATTGCCCGAACTGGGCCATGAATACAGTACACGTGTGTAAAGAACGTCATAGTGACTCGCTGTGACAGTCGCGTTTCGGGATCAGCTTGTGTATGTCCAGTAATTCATACACCTAGAGACCTTCAGTTGTGGTATATGTGGGCCGACATGACGACGGAGACTATCGATCGATTTTCATTCTTTCATAGTCGATTTCGTTTTTGGACTACACTGTACTTACCATCAGTTGCACTGTAGTCACTTTTTCGAATCAATGTAAAAAGAAAAAGCTATCATAGAGAGATAACGTTATTTTAATCATATAATATATCTCCAAAATGTTCGTTTCAAAGCCAATGTAAAACTAAAAACAAGAGTAGAGCTAAACATTTATGATTGAAATATGTCTGCTTAAATTCATAATAATCTTATAAGTAAAAGAAAAAATCTGCGTATGTTCTGTGACTGGTAAATAATTTAAGCAAGTGTATTTTATCATTTAATAACAATATGTTAAAGACACAGTTTGATAAAGTAAATAACATTTTTGAAGAGCATTTATAATTTATGTCATCATTAATTATAAGAGTTGCCGTAACAGTAGAAGTTTAGACAGATGCATCACGACCTCTTCATAGCCCTCTGCAATGTGTCGCAAAAACGTTAAGTCCAGGGACCACCAACAGCAATAAACCTGCAAAATCCCAGTTAATCCCCAACACTGTATATTATGATCGTTGGATTTGGGAAGCGCATCACTAATGCTGAACATGTGGCGAAGATGTGTTGGATATGTCTCTGAGGGAGATAGCCGTTATCGAATATCGAGAGTAGTTGAACAATTTTGTTTTGAATTCTTCAGTGTAATACATTCTGTATTATAATTGTGTCCCAATTATGAATATTAATAATTTCTTTCATATTGTGTTAATTACTTTAGAATTGTTTCTTTGAATTGATCGTTTTTATTTTCTAAGCGTATTATATCCTATCAAAGGGCATACACAATTTTGTTTCTGACATAAGAGTCAAATTATTCGCAGGTTTGCCTAAAATTTCAATAAGTTAAAAAATAAATTTTGATAAATTGCGTACTCACAATAACTTATTCTTGAGAATTTCAAGAATAATTTGAATACAGACATTTAAAATTTCGAAGTATTTTTGTAAAATCTGTTTTCGCTAATCCACTTTCAAACTTAGCCAGGCCTCAGAATGGCAGAAAGGTCCGCTGAGTGTTTACTTTGTTTCCACGTCGAAATTGAATTAAACTTTTCGCGAACTCTGCGCTCAGACCAAGGTTCGCTGCCACAACTGCAACTATTTTTTAGGTTTAGCCAAAATGAAATCTCGAAAAACTGAAAGCCAAAGTTTTGATGCGGGATTAATTCTAACTCTGTTTTGTACGTAGAATTGAGACATATGTATTTTTGAAACCTTTGGCGACAAGAGTTTTATAGTAAAGTAAATAAGGGATTCCAAAATCTGTCGCTAACATATATGGTTTAGTTAATTTTTAAACATTACTGCTAATATGCCTATGTGATTATATTCATAATTATAATTAAATATATCAAAACTTGCGAAAATGGCTGGTATGTATAATCTGCAGTCAATTTTTGATCAAATTGTGACAATACTAACAAACATAATGAAGGAAATGTTGTTTTGAGGGTTAAAGCGCTTAATGATGTATATTAGATATGGATTGTTTAAAAGACAAAGTGTGTTATTATTATAGTTTAATTTATATAAAAGAGTGTTTGTAGACTAGTAGATGAGAGACCTGAACCCATTCACGGCGATGCTGATGGTCGTAGATTCGAATGTTCAAGATTTAGTATGGATTTAAGCATCATATGTTCACCGGTGAAAGAAATCATCGTGAGGAAACCCGCATGGCATTTAATAGACATGTATCTTGACTTTGATTTTATAGTGTATGCAATATTATTATTGTATTGTATTGAGTTAAGATTGGAGCTACGCAGCGGATATAAACTGTATGTAACAAATTGTGTGAAATGTGCTGACATCCAAGATTCAGGTAGTTTTGGTGTCAGCTGACTTTAATACCATATACTGCTTTCTAATTGTTTTTCTAATAAATAATTTTATTATTATTTATCTTGAGAACAGAGATCAATTGCGCTACTCATCACGTTGGTGGCGACGTATAAGCACTTTCCCATCCAGTTTAGTTGTGAAGACCTTCCCCGGTCAATCAAAGCGCGTCATTTTGAAAAAAAAAGTATAAGCGGAAAATGGATTTAACTAATAATGTATATTTGCTCACACCGAAAGGTATATAGCGGGATGATATATTATTATTAGTTATATGAGCCGTGGTGGCTGCCGGCAGAATAGAATAGCACCCCCCTCTTCTTGCTGAGGTGTCGTAAAAGGCGACTAAGGTATCTCTTGAACACCGCAATTCAACCAGGTGTTTAGAGAAGGGAAAACTCGACCAAACCTGCATCCGGCCCCCTCCCGATCGTACTGGTTCTCCTTTCCATCGGGCCTGAGGGAGCTCGGACGAGAGAGTGCTTTTCTGGCAGCGCGTCCAGCTATGCACTTAAATATCTCCTGCGCAATTGACTGTTTCCGAAAACTGGACCTCGAATTTCTTAACCGGTGTTGAAACAGTCGCCGTGGCCGAAACCGGCTAGGACATCATCATCATCATTAGTTATATGAAAAGTTTTAGAAGCGTGGGGTGTCATAACAGAAGCTATAATAGAAGCTTACAAGGAAATCATTTAGTTGTTGGTGTACAATATTTCATTTCTGAGATTTCTACAGTTTGATGTTATAAAATTAGTTATAAATAGACATAAAGGATCCGTTACGTAATTGTTAAAAAATACAAAATTACATCGAATGTGTATTGTTTGAAGAAACCCTTTAGAGCTTAAAATTTATGCACCCTCTTTGTGCGCAGCATCAATACCAACCTAAGTGTAGGTTACATGCCCCATTTGAAAACTTCCTGTTGATATTTGAACATAAAAGATTATATACCGCATTGGTGTAAAATAATCGTATATTTCTTTTGTGTTTATTTTACTATCCCTCATGATTCACCCTTCTGCGCAGTTATATTGTTCTCTTGGCTGGGTTGTGTGCTCGGATATTTTTGTGGTTGATAAATAATTTGCCTATTTTGATAACACGAAATGAAAGTGGTACATTATCTGCTAGCTATAAATAACTTTCCTTTAATAATACTGAGACATCAAATAATATCACTGAAGTTTAAGGACGTACTTGTAGATTAGAAAATTGTGTTGCAGTATTGAAAAATATTGGCTTTAGATTAGGTACTATGCCAACTGAAGTATGTATATAAATTTATTTTTCCTGACTTGGTATAGTTACCTAATCATACCAGATGTTAAGAATGGTGCAGTCTAAAAATTAAAAAACCATCAACATCAACAAAAAAAATCGAAAGTCGAAGTGATCATGCCGGCCTGCACAAATATCTCTAAGGCTTATAAACTGAAATTTGAATTATTAACAGAAGAAGCGCAGTTAGCATCTTAATTACTTTGGATCACAACAACTTAATTTTATGTTGAATGTAAATAAAATATTATTCCATTAGTTCGCAGAAATATTTTTCAAATGTATTTTCAAAATGCAGGTCTGTTTTTTTTTTACACTGGCTCGACACTGTGACTACAGAGTACCTGATGGTAAGTACAGTGTAGTCCAAAAACGAGAGCGACTATCAAAGGATGAAAATCCATTGATATTCTACATCGTCATGTCGGCCCACATATACCGCGACTGAAGGTCTCTAGGTATATGAGCTACTGGATATACACAAGCTGATCCCGAAACGCGACAAGCCGAAACTGGTCACTATGACGGGCTTTACACCCATGTACTGTGGTCGCGATCCAGACGGGCCCCGACGCCCTACCACCTCGCTGCTGCTCGTTTAGCACCACCCAGGAGTCACGTGTAGGGAAACTAGGGTAAAGCCTACGGACGCGAGCAACTTCGACTCTTTTGATTGTATTGAGAAAGTCTTATTACAATATTATTCACAAAATTATTATATTTATCTTTTTATATACTTACTAGTAAATTGGCGTTTCTGACTATTACGAAGTTATCATGAAACATCCTACGTAAGTTATGGAGATTTTTTATAAAGCGAATATAAATTGAAATAAATCATACTTTCCAAGGATTTGGTATAAAGACAGAAATCAAATATAGGAGCTTCTCGATCATTCAATTTCGTAGAATAAGCAGGAAGCCATAAAATGTTACTGGAATTTTAATACGGAACAACCACTTGAAACGTGCTGATTTTGACACTAACTCTTAAAGTGAACTATAAATTTTACTCGTAAAATCTTAAGAGCATGTCAAAAAAGGTCAAAATGTCGATGCTCTGGGGACCTTGAAAATTGGGTTAACATCTGCTTCCAGCATCAACATGTGTGTGAAATGTTTAAACAAGAAAAAACTGAGATAAATTTATAATAAATAATTGTATTTAAAATTATGATAATTATATAAATATAATTATTTACTTTGAAAAGCAAAAAAATATTTTATGAAAGTTTTATTATATCGTCCGGTGAACGGCTATTTGGTTTAAGCGACATTTTTAGACGCGACGTGATATAGTAATATATATATAATTATATATATATATAATTGGAATCAGCGTTTTTTACCGATTCCAAAAATATATATATTACTATATCACCAAAAAATGTCGCTTAAACCAAATAGCCGTTCACCGGACGATATAAATACTTTGAGGAAAACATCTAAAAAGTTATGCTGAAACAAGTTTATGTAGACAACATACAGGAACTAAATTATATGGGATGTCCTCATATTTTTTTTTGCAACTTGTTTATCAAAGTTTTATATATTTGTAGTATGTGCTTTAAATATAAATTGTACTTTGTTAAAATAGATATACTCGTAGATACTACTAAGACACGTTTTCGGGAAAAAAGCTATTATGGTGATATTTTATTAAAATAAAATTTTTAACAACATAATATTTTAATCTTAAAAACTAAATGTCAGATTTAAATTTTATATACAAATAATTAAGCATTCAAAAATTATAAAATCAATCTAAAATCTATTGAAATTGAACAAATGCATTTAAAAAAACTATTTATTGGTATACAAAAAGCAATTTTATTTTGTTCACAAATAAAAAAAACAGAAATATCATTAAAATAATAAACGTATGTATTCACATTGCGTTTACAGACTACAGTATCCTTTGACCACTGAAAATTAGTTTCATCCAGATTTCTCAGCAAAGGCACAGTATAAAGATATGCAGTATAGAACACATATAGCCTGTAGCCCTCCAATGTGTCAATTATAAAGAATATGAAATAAAAAATATTCGATAGTCACTTAAGATTTATTGGAAAACAAAAATGATAACAAATAAAAATACAAAATAAATTTACAAAACTGAAAACAATAAATTAGAATGGCATTGTTTCATATCGTGAGATGAAAGGCTATTTGTTTGAAGCGAAATCTTTTGAGGTGAGATACATTAGTGTTGCAAATTAAATACAACTGCACTTTGCGCTTATATGTCGTGCCCAACGTGACTAGTAGCGCAGCTAATCGCCGTTCTCGGGGTGGTTACGTTTTTTTTTTACACTGACACGGCATAGTGACTGCACCAAACCTGATGGTAAGCATGGTGCAGTCCAAAAAAACGCCAACGACTATCGAAAGGTAAGAAAAAACCCATCGGTAGTCGCAGCGATCATGCCGGCCCGCACAAATATCTCTTCACGTTACGCTTAAAGGATCCCATATCATAGGATGGTGGGAACACGCTCGCCGGAAGACCATTCCACAGCCCAACGACACGACAAAAGAAGGACAACATTAACATTTGTATTAGATAACATACGGGATTCCTGACGATGTTTTCCTTTACTGTACATTCTTCATTCTACATTCTTTGATTCCACCAGCCCCATTCCACCACAAAACCACAAGACATCGTGTCGGATACCATCCGTATGTGGTGGATGTTCCTTATATCCGCACGAGAAGATTCGCTTCAACATTCATCATGCGAACAGCTAAGGAGTGGAATATGCTACCAGCGGCCATATTTCCGCGATCTTATGACCTGGGAGTCTTTAAGAGAAGAGTGAATAGGCATTTGTTAGGAGGACGCGGTTCATCATCGGACTCATCTTCACCTTCCACCAGGTGTGATTAAGGTCAAGCGTTCGCCTATAAGTTATAAAAAAAAAAACTGTTAAACATGTGGTACCTACACTTGACCTATGTATGTGGTGAGTTACGGAATCAGCGTTTTTCATTGATTCTGAAAAATAGTTGTAATCCAACAGAGACGACTGACACAGGACGATAGTCCAACAATATTTGTCATCATACTGGTTTAAATATACCACGAAGGAAGGTCTCTTTCTAAATACAACGTTACTGGTAACTAACGCAAAACCTCGGCTGACTATGGTACATCAAGACTTACGACTTTTGTTTTATGTTTTTTGCGAAAACTTAACACATCCTAAGATATATATTTATTATATATTATATATTTTGTTAGTTTTAGTGGATGTCTATCGTTCGTTGTGTTTTAAGTTTAGTCAGCAGATGCTACGAAATCGTGTGCTCCAGTTGCATCGTTCCGCCTTTCATAGTGTTAAGAAGGTCCGAACTGCAAATTTGATTTATTTGTTTTTTGAAAAAATAGATTGAATTAAAAAAAAGTCGTAAAACAAAAGTTGTCAGTCTTGATATACCAAAGTCAGACTTAAGAGGTTTTGCGTTAGTTACCTGTATCCCTGTATACAATTGGACGTATATGAGCCTATTTCGAAATGTGACTGGCTGAAGTTACGATACTGTTCCTTATTCGACTGTGGTAGACGGGACATAATAAAATTATGCAGCAGCAGTAGAACAAAGCGGCACCACATGGGTTTGTCAGTAACCCTTATTACAAAGTTACATTAACCGTTTCTGTGCAACATCGCTACAATGTCTGATACGGTCCGCGTTGTCTGTTGGAGTTATCAATTATTTTGCCCGAGGCACTTTCTTGTTTCACTGTTAATAACGAGATATTCAGCGTGCAACTAGTTGGCTAACAGATAAACATACAAAAGCAGGCAAGTAGGGAGTGAGAGAAAGGCACAAACTTTTATCTGATTTAATTATTAATTAGATTAGTTTTATCGGATAGATTACTTTCATCATTATTTTTTGTTAGTATAAATATATTAATTTATATAATAATAACATTTACTAACCTTTTTTTTAATTATGTAAGGAGAGGCTTAGAATTAAATAGAACTTTAAAAACTATTCTTAACCATACAAGTAAAGACGAGGATAACAATGGAAATTTACACATGTATTTGGATAATATAATAACTGTGAAAATTTTTACGATGCCTACAAAATACACAGAGATTAGTGATTAAATTCAGTCCTGTCATGTACGAAAGCTACAGAAAGAAGTATACTAGATATCAATAATTCTATCTAGTATCTAGAATCTATAATTAAAATAAATGAATACAGTTACACTCTTTGTCGTTATTTATTTCTATCGCATGTAGCTAATAAAAATTATGAAATATTTCATTCTATACACCGGCGCGGCGGTGAAAAAATATTGACTTAATAGATATTGTTAATATATATGATTTAGCTTGCAAATAACAATACAAATGTAAACAATCAGTGATCTAAAACCTCCTAGTATGTGAATAAGAAACACAAGATAAACACAGATGTATTGATCAAACTGTATCAAAAACAAGAACAGACTATAATAGGCAAATAATAATATATATAACCCGTCGGAGGCCGATTGAGTAAACAGAAGATTCTATATCGGCGTTGCTTGAATATTGTCTTGTTTATTAGGACCGGACGAGACCCGCCCGAGGCAAGGATCCAATATAATGGAATACTTCAACGTTATTTGCTGATACACAACTACTTACGACATACGCCCCGGGCCTGTATTAACGTGTATAATAGTGACGACACGAATAAAGGACCTTAGTAGAGACAAATCTCCGGATTAAGGAAAGAGCAACTTTGTGTTATTTCGCAAATCTCATCGATGCTTTGGCCCTTCAGCAATACATTGTATTAGTATGTAGTATTATTAATATGTAAAATTGTATTTATATACTGCAGTGTTAATGTTTAAACGCCATTTTTTGCTTTGATACAAAAATATAAACTTAAGTTTATCACATTCGGATGTAATGATACCTTTACTGTAAAGGATAATATTAGAAAAAAATATTCCAAAATAAATGCAGTGTATATATTTCATTAATCTTAAGTTTAAAAAAAATAATATTAACAAAATGAAACGGATTTTAGTACAAACGCAACTGTAGAATATTCCTTTAATCAATAAATATATTTTTTACGAAGATAAGAAAAGTGTGCAAGAGATTGTTAACAAAAACATCAGCGAATTTTCCTTATATTACTTCACAATATAAATAAATACTTTTACATATAAAGCATGTTCGTATATATATAACCAAGAACTTAAGTAAATATTAGAATACGGAATACGTAGAAATGTATTACTCAAAGGATATTAACTCTTAGATTTATTAAAAGTACTGTTAGATACAGGAAAATATGAATATATTTATATTAGTAAAGAAATTGTACTGTAGGCTTATATTGTGTGTAAGAACACACCACAATAAAGCTGACGTATCAAAAGATTTCGAACTCTTTCTGAAAGGAAATATAAGGAAATACTTTTACTGTGTCTATTGTTAATGCTTTATTAAGACGTTTGTATTATTTAAATAAAATGTTTCATATTCTTAGATACGTAAATTTTTAATTGCATGCAGGGGTTTACATGCGTATGTGGTTCACATTCCAACTGCTCGCACGAGACGATTCACCCCCTCTTTTTTGCTGCGAACCGCCAAGGAGTGGAATTCGCTTCCTGCGTATGTTTTTCCAACATCTTATGACTTGGGAATCTATCAACAACGAGTAAATCTATATTTGTTGGGTGAGTTCTATTATCCGCTTCATCATTACTTCCATCAGTTGAGATTAAGGAAAATCGTAAGCCTGTCTGCAATAAAAAAAACTTTTTTTTTTTAACCCGGTGGATATCCCTACTGACCGTCAGGGGAAGTGGTGAGGGCCACTTCCCCCGGTGTGTCGGACCTGCCCCGACTAAAACCACCGGGGTGCCAGCACTGCCTCTCCTCGCCTTCGCCGAGCCTGGGAATCCGGATACTTCCGACGGCTCGGCGAGCGTTGACCTTGGGCAGGCCTCCTCTCTTGGAGGGGGAATTTACACCCCCTCATTGCCACTCTGTGGGTGCAATAAAAAAAAACTCACTTAACATACTTTAATTACTTAATCATGTATACTCTTCGACATTAAATTATTATGATATATAATTATTAATTAAAATAATTATTTTAATATTTTCGACTGAAATACTAATAAACTAACACGCTATATGCCTTTCTGGGCGAGCAGAGATACATTAGTGGCTGTATCCACATTGCGCTTATATGTCGTGTCCAACGTAACCAGTACCGCAACTGATCACCGTTCTCGTAGCAGTAGTACACATGATATTTCTATTAGATGCTATGCGGGTAGTCTAACGAAGTTTTTCTTCACCGGTGGGCATGTAGCGCTTAAATACGGATTTAATCTAAAAAAACCCAGAGGTAAAATGAAATGAAATGTATGACCGGTGGTCGTGGGTGTGGTTGTAGAAAGACATGGATTTTGGTGTTTTACTGTTTATTTGCACTTTAAGGCACACAGAACTGCGACGCACACGCACGTACTCTAGCCTTGGATCTCGGTATTCGACTGATTTAGCTAGAGCATCCCTTGCGCGCGAGCACCCCTTACCCCGCACGTCTCGTATCACCCTAACGACCTTAGGGCGTGTAATACAATTACGTATCGGGCGGCGTCTACATGCTATAAATGTATTTATTTCGCCATAACTTACAAAAAACTAATAATTTAAATATAGTAACACAAACAGTATACAGAAACAAAAGAAAATACAAAAACATACAAACATGACGAAAATGGGCCCTCCATCAGCTTAAAGCCACAGAGGAAGTCTGCAGCGCTAGTTTTCGTGAAGGTACGTACCGAAGCTCGAACATAGGTTCGACCATTCGCGTTCCCATGGATGCCGGCGATGCATACAGAGCGCTTGAATTTTCGACGGCAAACTATGCAATTAGGTACCTAGCTACTTAGGAAACTCAAAGTCGCTTATATGTTTTCTACTTTATAGTTATAATAAAATTATAATAATTTTAGGAGGTTCCTCACTCTGAGCTTCTAACTACCGGTGGCTTGGACCTTAGGCTTCGCCTCTGTAGGTCTACATGTTTTTATATTTTAAAATTTATATATTATCTTTTCAGATGTATTTATCTTAAAATTTAAAAATATTGTATTTATAATGAATAAAGAATAATAATAATATATAGTCACACTAAATCCCTTTTGAGGTGAGCAGAGATACCCGAGAGACGTGACCCGCACACCGCTCCAAGACTACTTATGAGGAGAGCGATGGTGGCCCTTTACTTAGCCCCTCGTAAACACAGAGGTCAGGCCTACCGAATAGGCCAGACGTCGTCGCGGGCCGGAGAAGTGGACGCAACTGTGCCTCACGTTCCGGCTAGACGGAGAGAAGGAACACCCCGGGGGTTTTAGTCGGTGCAAGTCCGACACACCGGGGGGCGACCCTTATCGCCCCCTGAGGTCCGTTAGGGATTACCCCGGATTACAAAAAAAAAAGATGAGCAGAGATCTATAACTGGCCGTGTCCACTTTGTGTTCCGATTGTAACACAATTCACAATATACGTGAATGCCAGAAGTCGATCTCCGCCTTTAATATTTATTATTTACCTGTAACTTGTTTATGTAACAAAACGTGTAACGTAACGTAGAGTAAGTACATTCTATCACAGGAATAAAAATAACACCGAGCAATATCCAACGCAGCCCGCGTACTTACCTACGAACCATATCTATTTCTGCGTAAATCTGCGAGAATCTTCGTTCCTGTCTCATATCGTATTCATTAGATTTCATTTGTCAGCGCTCGTTTCTTTGATGAATTATTCACGGCAGACGCAATTTGTTTACTTTAGTTATACGCGGAACTAGTTTGTTACATTTACACTTAGATTACTGTGATTATTTAAATAACCATTCACAACTTTAATATTTACATCTACTGTTTTTTACGTAAAACAAAAAAAAATCCATAAAATAGAAGTATAACTGATGTTGTCAATACACGTTTCCTCTAAGGAGATCAAATATAAATTAATTTAAGTCAAGAATTAATTATAAAATAATAAATAACGTAGTATTGTTTTATACAATATGTACACTATATCCCTTTCAGGGTAAGCAGCGCTGTAATAGTGGTTGTATGCGCTTTGTGCATATCTCGTGCCCAATGTGACCAGTAGCGCAGCTTATCGCCGTTCTCAGGGTACTGACATTTATTTATTTATTATGTAATGACATTTCTATTATATTCCATGTGGGTTTTGCTCACAATATTTCACATCACCGGTGAGCATATGGTGCCTAAATCCGTACGTAATCTAGAAAAATCCATACGTAACATACGTGCCAGGATTCGAACCTACAACCACTCGCGTTTGCGCGCATAGAAACCGGTTCATTATCCTCTAACGGCCGAAATTAAGAACCAATCTCTATACCAATCTAGATATCAATCTTTCAAATCCAATCTCCTATCGGCCGGTAACCTATCCGGGTCCCAATAAAAAAGCTTTCCATAGTTGATCTCGTTTTTGTCAAGATAGCCGTAGCCATCTTTTCCCTCTATAAAGTTTCGTTTTACGCAAAAAACATTATTATTTACATAATCATTGCTAAAACTCTTCTAGTAAAAATAATATAAACAATATCGTGAATAATGTTAAATATTTATTTTATAAAGGGGTCCATATAATTTTTGTTTTTAACTTATAAATAATAAAAAAGTATTGCAGCGACTCGACTCAGTATTGCAGCGTGTCGAAGCTATTGTCGTAATATTAGGAAAATAATATTTTTGGGTAAATTTTAGCCAAATGTTTCGAGAAAAGAAAATAACTAAGAGACTTTTTAGATTCCCTAATTTAAATCAAGTTTGAAGACTGACTACCTAATTATAATAATAGCTGTTTCCCGCAACTTTACTTGCATTTATGACACGTTTTCAAGATATTGTTACATCTATTCAAATTAAGACTCGTATCCATTTATAGCACCTTTCTTTCCTTAATAAGAGATTTTAATAATTCACAAGAATTCTGATAATTAACCAAACTTTCATGTATTATAAAAATAGGAAGAATGTAACTAAAATATTTATATTATACTAGTTACTAAGAGGCTGTTATCTTTACAGATCTTCTTGGCTCTTTTAATTATATTTTTGAGATGAACATCATATTGTTTATTTCTTGTCTGTAAGTGTACACAAGAATGGAAAAAAAAAGTTATGAAATATGATATTTTTGAAAAAAGATATATCAATGTGAGAAATATTTAGAAACTTGACTGTTATGTCCTACGTAACCTAACCTAAAAGTAAACTCTCCATTATTAAGGCTTTGCATATAATTCACCCTCTTAAAATGATTTACAGAGCGTCTTGGTCGGTCAAATAATATTATTAAGTTTTCCAAATCACTGTCACAATCACTACTTAAAGATGTCATTATAATATTTAAAAAAAAAACAATAAACAACAATAAAATTAACAATTCAAAGCACAAATCGTGACAACCACAGCTTGCAATCCAACAAAATGCTGCGATCGTAATCCCTGATTGTTTTAGCCTATCGAAAGAAATGTCAAAGTGTACAGATTGAATATTGGGACGGACAACTCAGTATTTCCATACAAAAGTCAATCCGTAATCGTCATAAGCCCTCCCGAAGATGGATTAGTGTTATAGATAGCGGTGCTCATATCTAGATTGGTTATTGGGACGCTTTTTATAAAAAATGGATTGAGTTTGTTACCAAAAGTAGCTACTAACAGATCAGGATTGGATATTAATTTCGGCCGTAAGCCACAGCCACTTAATGAATTATAAAACTTACAATTTTTATTTTAACAAATGATTTCAAAAAGAATTTACAAATATCTAAATATATTTTTTTCTACAATGTTCGCGCCAAATGATTTCGAATGATCTATGCGGAGGCGCAACCTCGAAGATTTATATTTTTAAAATAAAAGAAGATTGTTTTGTCATTCATATAAAAAATATAGATGTTAATAAAATATATGTAAAAAATATATTACTAAGAAACCGATAAAAAATGTTTATTTGGTAAACCTAAATATAAACCCAAAAGGGAAGGCACTTACTTACTTATAAGCCATAGGGCCTTCCCATACAGCAATGATAACGTTAAAATTTTCAGCAGTATTGTTTTATAATTTTATTTTATAACTTTCTTCTTGTATTATGATTGTCCACGGGTGACGGCAACAACTTTCTATCACATGAGCTGGCAGCCTGTTTGTCGTCAAAAGTAAAAAAAAGGTTTTCAATCTATTAATTTGAGATTGCCTGTATTTTGTAAATATGTTCGTTCCCCTTCATTTATATATTTTAAATTCAGTTTAATATTTTATTTATAAATTATATTTATTAAAACTGAGGAAACAAAAAGTTATAATATATTTCCAAATAATAAGATCTTAAAATTTTTATTTACTTGAACATGTGTAATAAAAAAATCATTATATCAAAATTTTATAACACAAAAATACACAAGTCTGGCATATTTTATAAATAATAATGTATTATAATATTATATATTTATGATACAAAAATAAACTGCCGCTCTACCACGTTTTCGCGAAAGAGCCGGAAATCCGTTAAGAATCAAACCCGCTTTTCATCACTATCTCATATTTCAAGAGGATAAAACAACATTGTCGGGCAAAGGCCCCTTTGTGGCGCAATCGGGGTTATCTTGTGGGTTTACCTATACCAAAACTTCAATGATCATACCAGGAATCCTTCAACGGGCCTGTTCGCATCTTCATAAAATCTGAATCTATTATTAAATTATTCAAGAGGAACATATACTTCACCTTTGGCTCTTCCTACTAGCTATTTAAACAAATGGCTTTTTTTATTATGTAATTAAGATGCATATTATTGGTGACCACAAAACTTAGTTTTTCCTGGAAAAATAAGGCCCGATTTTGGCTTGAAAACATGTCGGTGATGACTCTTTGATTAAGACGAAAATGCAGTCTATCGAGCATCGACGTAAAGTCGCATGTCTTAGTTTTTTACCACTTTGGGGAGTGTGTTCATAAGCTTTATCCTCTATTTCCACCAGTAGCGTGCATTACATAGAAGCATAAAAAAGCATTATCTTGCAATACTCAAGATTTTAATATATACGAGTGTATTGATTTAAAAATCAATCCTATTTAGATTCTGACACTTTTATTCGGGTAAATACCAGATTTCAAGTACATAATTTAATAAAAGACCAAATATAATAAAATTATGCTTTTTGTGCTTTATATGGGATGCACACCACTGGATTCCATCATTCTCTTTTCAGTACAAAACCACTATATACGATGAAGGAAACCAGCCTTACGTTATTCCCTATATCCGTATTAAAAAGTTCGCTTCATCCTTCAAAATGCGAACAGCAAAGGAGTAGAAAGTGCTCCCTGCGTCTGATTTACCATAAACTTATGTTCTAAGAGCCTTTTCTCTTTAAAAGAAGAGTATGGAATTATTTGTTGGCCAAATACTGTTCCTCATCGGCTTCATCTTCACTTATCACTGGGTGAGATTGAAGACAAGTGTTAGCCTGTTAATTATAAAAAAATAAAGGAATTGTTGTTGTTAAAAATTACGATAAACATCTTAAAAATATACTTTGAAGGCATTTCTTTCTATTTTTACATATATAGTGTTAATAATTGTGTAATTGTATAAATATTAACTTAATAAATCCTTGTATTTTTACAGAGCAACAGCAGAGTTATAGATGATATTCGCCATTTGTTGATGGAATGTGTCCGATCTGAATCTGTGAGAGAAGCGTTGCCTTTGGTCTGAACAGACTTGACATCGGGATGTTTAACCAAATCTTAACAGAACTATTATCTGATGAGGCGTCTGGCCTGTTCAGATCAATGGCACCATATGTAATATGTTAGGTATTTCTGTATTAGGGTACGATGGGGCTGACATACGTACAAACGTAAAAGTCCCTTAAATAAATAGAATAAAAAAAACAGCAAAGTTTGTCTATATTAAACCTCTAAGGAGATTAAAAACCTTATACCCATAAAAAATCAATAGAATCCGCTATATTTATGTATTATATCATATTACCCAGCCACTTCCGGTAGGGTATGAATTTTCTCTTTATGAAATAAGTATATTGTTCCCTTTTTTTTAAAATGCGTCGCAAAGGTAGAAATATGAATCATGTAGTGCCCGCGCCTTGAGCGTATGATAAAAGCAACTCTGCCATTTTACTGCTCATATTATCGGTGATAAAAAAGACAAAAGGAAAACATGTTTTCCTAAAATTCTGTGACAAGGACACACGGAGTTGCTAATGTAAAGATATTCCTGATATAGCACAAGATGTAATGAGATATTGCCATTTTTCTTGAACTGGAAACGTGAAAATGTAGATATAAAATACAATTTCAAATTTTTGTCTTCAAAATATGTATAGATAGTCAGATACACCTAAGTTCCTAACTTAAATTCGTATGTGTATTACTGTGGGGGAATAGGTTTTATAACATGATAATCAATAAAAAAACATAATTTTATAAATCTATAAAAACTTTTTCATATAAATTATAAGAATCTGTATTATATAGTTTAGTTTATTCTGTCTCCACTGAAAAGAGATATTTAATATTTTTTTACACCTTTCTTCAGGAATATATGTAAATGGAGATAAAGTTTGTATAGGATAAGCCAAAACTTTTATAAAATAATCCACTGAAAAAGCTTTAATATTAGGTCCTTACATATGAAATTGGCGTTTTTCGTACTGGCCACTTTAATCACAAATTTCTCCTCTTTGGTAAGGAATTCCAAATTCAAATTTGTACAGCTATAGACTCATGTATTTGTGCTTCGATGATCGTCATTCATTTGTTTTTTTCTTCTGTTTTTTTCTGTTTGCGTCACTCATTTGAAAACTTAAAATATCGCATTATTTACGAGTACGAGTTCCGCCGTGGCACTAGTGCTGCGGAAACAACTCGAAGGGTGAATGATGTGTATGGCGGTCGTGTTGCAAAAGAAAACACAGTTCGTTTTTAGTTCCAACGTTTTCGTTCTGGAAATTTCGACCTGCAGAACAAGCCCCGTGGACGGCCTGAGACTCAAGTTGATAATGAAGAGTTGAAGGCTATTGTGGAAGCGGATCCATCGCAAACCACGTCCGAGTTAGCTGCAGGCTGCGATGTTAGTGATAAAACTGTTTTAATTCACTTAAAGCAAATTGGGAAGATTAAAAAGCTTGAAAGGTGGGTACCTCACGAATTGACTGAAGCAAACCGGCAAACGCGCGTCGACTGCTGCGTTACATTACTAAACCGGCACAATAATGAAGGTATTTTAAACCGAATCATTACCTGTGATGAAAAATGGGTTCTTTACGATAATCGGAAGCGCTCAGCGCAATGGTTGGATCCTGGCCAGCCAGCCAAATCCTGCCCCAAACGAAAATTAACCCCAAAAAAGTTACTTGTAAGCGTTTGGTGGACTAGTGCCGGTATTGTTCATTACAGTTTTCTCAAATCTGGCCAGACTATTACGGCTGATGTCTATTGTCAGCAATTGCAAACCATGATGGAAAAGCTAGCGGCTAAACAACCTAGGCTGGTCAATCGCTCCACGCCACTGCTGCTTCACGACAACGCTAGACCACACACTGCGCAACAGACGGCTACTAAATTAGAAGAGCTTCAATTGGAAAGTCTAAGACATCCTCCGTACTCCCCGGACCTTGCTCCAACAGATTACCATTTTTTTCGAAATTTGGATAACTTCTTGCAAGGGAAAAAATTCAACTCCGATGGGGCAGTCCAAATCGCCTTCAAAGATTTTATTGATTCCCGTCC
This sequence comes from Automeris io, assembly GCA_036320925.1. Classification (NCBI taxonomy): domain Eukaryota; kingdom Metazoa; phylum Arthropoda; class Insecta; order Lepidoptera; family Saturniidae; genus Automeris; species Automeris io. The sequence goes on along the minus strand of JAUDJH010000025.1, from coordinate 1,867,434 downwards.
GACTGGTTTTTTTAGTAAAGGGATCAATGAACTACCTATGAGATGGCAAAAGTGCATAGAAAATAATGGTTCATACTTTGATTAATTAAATATATTATATTAAAAAATATTAGACTTTTTGTTCCTCCCATACAAAACGCCAATTTCATATGTAAGGACCTAATATATTCAAAATTCTAACCTAGGGAATAGTTAAAAAACCAGTCCATAGTTTTTTACTATTGAAATTACAATACCAAAATATCTTGCCATTTCTTTTTAGAATACCCTGGTTTCAGAACCGGCGGAAGATTTGTTTTATTGTTAGTTTAAAATTACTTAAAATAGGCCTATTCAAATAAAGCTATTGTGAGTTTTAATTTTATATAAAATCTAAATAATAATATATCATCAAGCTATGCTCCTTTCGGGATGAGCAGGGATATATCAGTGGCTGTATCCACTGTTGCGATTACATGCTATGCCCAAAGGGATCAGTGAGTAGTGCAGTTGATAGCCCTTCTCAGAGCATGGTTTCTTCACGATGATTTCTTTCACCGGTGAGCTTGTGATGCTTTAATCCGTACATAGTCGGTAAAAAAAACTATAGGTATGCGTAAAATTTAAACCTATGACTGTTCGCTTTATTGCACATGAATACTGATCGTCTATCCATTAGGCGACCACAGTTACAATATAAAATCGGATCTAAGTAATATTATATAGAATTGCTATTATAATATAGCAACCAATATCAGAGAAAATGATAAATGACTTTACAATTAAGCATGAACAGTTCCTGTTTCAAGTCAATAGTACAAATAAATTTCAAATGTAATAAAAGGAAACTTTGTTATAATGAACAGGCGCCGCGTGCACTAAACTATGTCTCAGTTAATATTGAGTGCGGGAGTTATTGGACGATGGCTATTCGGCCGGTTGTTGGCTGTAGAATCCGGTGCACTAAATAAAGTTTGATAGAAACACTGGCTAGTTAATCGAAGCCAATATTTTGATTTACCGATTTAAAGCGAAGGTGGATTTATTTCGAATAATATTAATTCGGATGAATTTATTATAGGTTAAACTGTCATCGTACGGTGAAAAGCCGTAACTGATATAATATAAAGTTGACAATTGAAAATAAAATCTTTTTTGAGAACATTACATGTGTTTTTTTAACTGTAGCTGAATGTTCTATGAGCAAAATACTACCTACTAGAAAAAAGAAAGAAAGGTATACAATTTTTATGGCAAAATTAAATAATTTCTGATAATTATGTTAGTTACCACCATTTTTATTAATCTGATTACATTGTGCCCATCTCTGGTTATAAAGCATAAAAAATATTACAATGTTATACTTGGACATTTAATAAATATATTGGCTTAAAATCTGGTGTTTACCAAAATAGCAGTCTGAGAGTACAAATTGGACCAAATTTTAAGTATAAATATGTGTTAAATATCCAACTATAACGAGATAATGATTTTTATGATTTATATGGGATGTATGCCACTGCTTATACTATATGATAGCAGAAGGAACTATTTCATACTTCTTGTTCAAAATAAATTCAGCGGACAATTGCTAAAAGATGAGTAACAACTAACAGTGGCAAGCGTCACGTTGGCCAGAATATACCGCGGTGAAAAACTTCTAGAGTACGTTACTAATTGGAAATATACAACCTGGTTCAAAAAAACGATGTAACGAAGGATGTTGCATTGACGAGCATCACACCCACGCAGTTTCTGTAACATGTTTAGGACCACCCGTGTATCTCAAATCTTCGAGGGTAAATACAGCTTTCTTTTAACACTAAGACGAATGCATGCTGCCACAGAATTACCTTCATGTCAGTGTGTTCGTTCGTTGTCATTATGTTTAAAACCTTTAACTGGAAATTCCACCTACCTTAATTGAGTCGAATTTTTATTCTGTGCAGCTTTGTATTATAGACTCTAAAACTTTGAATGACTATGATATAAAATAGCATTTATGTTATAATCTGTACCATAGACAATTTTATTATAGATGAAATTATTATATAGTGCCTATAATATTTCCTTTTCCTATGTGCTCGGTTTGAAATACAATTTAAAAGCTGTTATACACAGAAAAAAAAAATTTAATCACGCTATATCTCTTACAGGTGACCAGAGACACATTAGTGGCTGCATCTACTTTACGCTTATATTTCGTCTCCATTATGATCAGTAGCGTATTTTGCTACTTTCACTAACCTATTCTGTTTTATATCTAATATATAATGTGGTATGGGGCAAAGAAATAATTTTCTGTTAATTTCATTGTTTCCCTATTTTAAAGATAGCGATGTTCAAAACTTAAAACAAATATTTTAATAAAAAGGTTTCTACATTCGCATATTTTACAAAACGTGGTCATAAAATAAATTACATTCTTTCCTCGCACAATTGAAATCATATATTATAATTACACCGAAATTTTCAATTCCACTGAGTTATTATTTTAACAGTGCTATGGGAATATCACTATGTCTAATGTGTCTTCATAAAACTAGAGAGTAACCTATGATAGTGTTAATATCCCGGGAAGCAAGACTTATTGGCCGTTTGCCGTTACCAGGAAATAAATGGCCTAACCGTAGCGCCGCCTGGCGTGTCCTAACTGCTAACGTAGATCGCATACATGCACTGTTAGTGTTTCACAATGAATTATGTACAACCTTATTAAATACTCCTGCTAATTACTTTCTATTTTTCTTATTACTACCAATAGTACTGACAAATTAATCATTTAAATGCGGAACAAATTTTGTAAGCATGAGCCAAAAATGCGGATGATTTCGGAATATAAAATATATGGATTCAAAACCATTCTTCCTGTGATACTAAATGACACCTTTTTCCAATATTTCAATCTTCTCCGTTCGTCCAGCAAAATGTATACAACATTTTATCAGACTCTTCTACTGCACCCATGAACCTATTATAATTATGAATTACATAAAACAAAAGGAGCGATATTTCGCTCCTCCGCACTCAAACGGTCAATCAAAGTATACACTATTACCACAAGAATATGTAAGTCTAAGTAGATGATCTACTTACGTACTGATACAATGTACATTTTTAATAACGTGACATTAACACGTTTGTCGCCCGTCAGACATATCTGGGTATGTTTATATATACGCCTGTATGTGTGTTATGTAAAACTTACTGTAATCTAACGGGACTGCCTGTGTTCAACTCTATATTATTGAATAAGTTTTAATTAAAAATCCCTGTCGTCTCACCAAAGTTTAGACGTAATTAGAGGGATTGGCCCACGAATCCCAGCGATCGGTCAAATTCATTGTCATCTACGTATTAAAAACAACGTTTTCTGATTTATTTTACAGATAAATTCTTGCTGCGTTTAAGTTTATTTCGTATTGCGAAATTTTATGAAACGGACGTGAATTGCGTTTAAATAATGTTAGAAGTGTGAGATGTTTTAAACTGTATTTTAAGAAAAATGATGTGGACTACTTGCAATGTAACCTACCACTGGCTAACATTATGACAAGACTCATTTAAATTATATGTATGTGTACTTGTATGTACTTCCAAGATGAAAGGACAAATATCGTTTTGTGTGTTTTATATATACAAATTCAAATCATTTTTAAGATATTATTATTATTTATTTCAAAGTTAAAAGAGATAGTCGATATCTCCTATCTACTTCAACATCATCATAAACCTACCTTAGTCTACTGCTACATACATATATGCCTCTCCTAACAAGTGTCATTAAAATCAATCGTCAGCTCTTCTCATCCAATATTTTCTCATACCCTTTGCCAAATTGTCACTCCAAATTGCCAAGGGAAGCCCACGCTACGGTTGCCGATTCACGATATCTACTCAAGGACCTGCCTGCTCCAATATGCACCGTTTCTACGGCATATGTGTTTAGCCTATTACCACTTCAACTTGCTAATATGAAATGCTATGTCGGTAACTTTAATTCTCTGTCAGATTTTTTAAAAGCTTTTTTAGTTACGGAGAATACTCATAAGACTTTCTCGGCTAACTTGTACTGGTAAAAAGCCCCAAAGTGTCTACTTCTGCACTTTAATAAGGGCTGTGAGCCATTTACTAAGCTGGTCGACTAGCCCCACCATTAGTGTTCATATCTCGCCATCGTACGTTTTAATTGATGAAGCGTATTGGTTATCGGCTTAACAGGTCGAATTTTGATTCCTAGGAATAATAGGGACATAAAAATCTGTTTGAATAAGCTTAATCATCGTCATGTACTGGTATGAATATCTTGTAAATATTTAACAGTATTAATACACGATGGAGTTGTGTTAACAACGAACCGAGCTTGTTAATATAATATTAATTAATTTAACTTGTATGAAGCCACATAACGTGACGCTCTGCCTCTAGGTTCAGTTGTTGCTTTTTATTTCCATGTGAAAGGAAGGCATACAAGCATACAATTTATCTGGTGGTGAGCAGTCACCGTCGACAACTGCAACACAAGAAGTATCATCGTTTCATTACCGAAATAAACAATTTTCATTCTTTTTTATGAGCTCTGTTTTATATTCCAAAGAAAAGATTGCACTCGAAATCCATTCCACAACTTTAAAGTGTCCAACAAGAAGGTTCTAGGAAGTGACACAGTTGTTGTAAGCTATTAAGACTTAGGGAGGAGCTGATGGCCAGCCGTGCAAAGTGTGTCCCAGGATTGATGATGAGGGCACCAGATCAAGCAATTCTTCAGTACACGGTATTGTACTTACTGTACACGATAAAATTCGCAGAGAGAAAAGATTCCTCTACGAAAACTAACAACCTTATCATATTTTTACAATTCCAGTTGACGATACGGAAGTTTGCTCGGTAGCAATAACATATACCCCTGGCGGTTGATTTTCAAAAATTACTGATATACATATTTTTATTCCTGACAAAATATTGTAATAAAGATTATTACACTAAGGTTGAGATTTATATATGATTTTTTGACTCTGCATAATCTTTCCTTATCTTTTTAAAATTGTATTCTTTAATGAATATCAAAGTATATGATAAACCACCGATTTCGTCAACTTGAATTTAGCTTGTCAAATACTTAGGCTATATTAAAATTCCTAGTATGTATTCAGTTTTTTTTTGTTATACACGTACCTATTTTCTGAGCAAAGTCTAAGCTAAGTCCAATTAGGTCTATAAACCACTGTCTTATGATATGAAATTCTTTAAACGAATCGTGAAGAGATACTTATACAGGCCAGCATAATCGCTGCGATTATCGATAGTTTTTTACTGTTGGTGGTTTTAATCGTTTTTTTTTGGACTGCACCGTGCTTCTAATCAGTCGTATTGTGGTCACTGTACCGAGACAGGTTAAAAAAAATCTCAGCCCTAGTCACTGCAATCATTCAAACTAAATAACTACACTGAACAAAGGACTTTTATATCGGTGTAGGTGTGATATAGTAAAACATACATAGACATAGACAAAATACCGAGAATCTGAGGCAGGTTGTAGTCGTAACCACAGAGCATCCATTATTTAGAGCTCATCGCCGTATGAGATTTAGTACTAATTATTCGCCTTCAAGGTGCTTGAATGCTGACATTCTTTAGCAAGTGTTGAGTAACATGGACGAAATAATTTAGCGAGCTGGATATCATTTATTGAGCAAAGGCTTTTTTTTTTAATTATTTATAGACGAACGCTTGACCTCAATCACACCTTGTGGAAGGTGAAGATGAGCCTGATGATGAAACGCGATCGCCTAGCAAATGCCTATTCACTCTTGTCTTGGAAGCATATTCCACTCCCTAGCCGTTCGCATGATGAATTTAAAAGCGAATCTTTTCGTGCGGTAATAAAGAACATCTACCACATACGGATGGTATCAGACACGATATCTAGTGGCTTTGTGGTGGAATCAAAGAATGTAGTCCCTGAGAACACTCTCCATCGTGCAACCGGTAAAAGGCCGAGAGGCAGGCAACTAAAGATAATGTCCCGCTATATCTCTTTCAAGGTGGGCTGGGATACATCAGTAGCTGTATCCACTTTGCGCTTACATATCATGCCGAACGTGATTAGTAACGCAACTTATCACCCTTCTCAGAGCACTTACACGTGACATGTTTTTTGTAGAATGTTTTTAACGAGGATTAAGGGCAGCTCCTAACTACAAGAGTTAATATAACAGGGTCTCAAGATATCATAGCTCCTATTATTTGTTAACCCTTAACTTGGCAGAATGTTCTTTCTTTCAATATCAAAATAATATTCATACCGTTTAACCCTTATGTTCCAAGGATGTCGTATAGAAACTAACCGTGCGTTCAAAAACTGAGAAATTACCTAAATATTCATATAAAAATATTAAGTTTGCGCTAAAAACTTATGGCAGTAGGTTTTGTAAATTCTGATGTATCTTCACAATAACACTATCAAGAAAAGGGTTAATAAAATTTAGCGTAGTTATTAAAATTTTGATGAAGCGTAAACTTTGAACAAAAAATTAAATAACTGGTCAACTTTTCTTTACAGAAATGATCCCAATTTCAAAGGAAGATCATTATCTTATATGACATGAAAAAAATATGAACAAGTGTAATTTGTCAAATTCAATGAAAACTTTTTCATATTCTATCTGTACGAATCTTCACGTATTGCCCCTAGTGGGTAGGTACTGTAATTTTCTCTCAATCAATAAAGGCCGTTAAATAATGGTAAGCGAGTGTATTTTTTCCTAACTGGGGGTCAATTATTAAATTGATTTAAAAATGACACTTAAAGTCATAGTTGCGGCTACAAATCTCAACCTAAAGGTATGCGTTAGATTTTGGCAGTTGCGACTGAGAAGCGATGATCCAAAAACGCCTGCCAGGTATTTTCTTCTCCTAGTAGATTACCCAGGGCATCTAATTTTAACTTGTTCCAAATTCCAAATTATTTAACAAATTTAGGCCACAATGCACCTTTAATGCACATTTCTATATCGAGATCTGCTGATCTTGATATATTTAATTATAATATTTTGAGACTCAAAAGGGAATGTTAATCATGAGGATTCAGCAATAGTTCATTATTCAATTGATTTTTCCTTTGTTTTGTTTTTTGCAAATTAGATTAGTGTTTTTCTTTTTGTTACTGTTCCGGTCCGAGTATTGCTCGTATTTTCACTTTTTTCCTTCTGAGCAAATCTACACTTTTAAATATATTTGCATTTGTAATGTATTTTATTCATGTCCTATATATTTATGTATGTGTTAATGTACACTAAGTTACTATTCCATTAAATAAATAAATAAAATAAAAGAACACGAGCTTGACACGCTGTCTGAGAACGCAACGCATTCGCCTATGTCGACGACTTCTCAAATAAATGTATGCAGTCCGGTAAATCGCGACCATCCAGCCACTGCTGAGTCACCGCTCCCGTACCGCGACTGGCAAAATCCGAATCGTACCTTAAGACTTCAAATCTACTTCATGATTTATTTATAAAATAATAATAACACAATCACTATATTATTGACTCTGTGGATTGTTGACTTGATTAATTATAGTATTTATATCTCTCTGACTGTAATATATTACTGTGTGAACTCCATCAATGGATGACTAACCACAGGTCATCCATGACCAACAAAAAATGTAGTCATCATTATTGTTCTTTGTTTAACGTTTGAAACAACCATTATCGAGTGCTTAAGTACTAGTTAAGTCATTATGCAAGGAATCGACATCAGTAATTTTAGTTTAAAATTAGATTTACATTTTGATGATATGATTTGAAGCGATACTGCGTGTTTTAGTTTCGAAAATCGAATGAGTAATGAAATTCGTTGAAATTAGATTCACAATTGAAAATTTTGTGTTGATCTTATAACAAGTAGTTCGTAGTTTCCCAGTGAAAAAGTTATCCAACCGTAAATATATAGTTATGTTACCAAAAACAGAGTCAGAATACATTTAATATTAGTACGTAATTCTATATGTTAGATGTAATGTATGTTCATTGGTTGGAAAGAATTTTTAGTTGTTTTTATACAAATGTGGTGTTATTACTCTAAAATGGCGTATCTATAAATTCTATATCAGGTCATTCGAAATTGTAATTATACAATAAATATTTTATAATATTACTAAAATCTGCAAAACGCTTGTATTTTATTAGCCAGTTTCGTACTACTATAAGGTAAATTTCTCCCTTCCTTTTACACCATATTTGTCAAATCCATGAGTTTGGTCATTTAACCCGTATGAATGTAAAAGCGAATCTTTTATATAGGAATTTATTTAATATAGGAACGTCCACCAGCTCGCCAGGCCCTCGGAAGTATCTGGATCCCCAGGCCCGGCGAAGGCGAAGAGTAGGCAGTGCTGGCACCCCGGTGGTTTTAGTCGGTGCAAGTCCGACACACCGGGGCAGTGGCCCTCACCATTCCCCAGACGGTCCGAAACATTACCACCGGGTTTACAAAAAAAAAAAACGTTCACCACATATGGATAGTATACGACGCTGTTTCTAGTGGTTTTATGATGAAATGGGGCTAGTGGAATTATAGAATGTAGAATGAGAACATTCTCCATTATGCAACCTGTTAAAGACGTCGATGCAAGCGACTTTACGTTAAATTCGTATTTCGAAGGCGATTTCCAATGTTTTATCTTCTTTAGACGGTTGGTATTATTCTTGAATCGCATTGTGATTAATATCAGGCTCAGTGTAGTTACTTTGTTAAGAAATTATAAAAAATATATATTTTAACTGTCATATCGTTTTTCGTTAGTAGTTCCTGGATAATGTCTTGCGGTTTCCTAGAGCTCTACCGTGCGGAACTGCGTAACGGTCGGTCCTAAGATAGTACCGTATTATGTACTCTCTAGTAGGATCAACTTAAATTCTAGGGGTATACTGATAATGATCATCAATTAATCTCGATTAAAGACGCAAGTATTTGTCATGAATGGTAACAATTATATCTAAGTTTACATAATTTTTTCCTGTCATTTGGTTGGAATTAAAAAACATATAATTGTTAAATACTGTCGTTGAATCGGTAATTTATAACTATTTATGTTTCTATTATATTATAAATATCTCAAGAATATATTTTGGGGTGAGCAGAGATACATTAATGGCTGTATCTACTTTGCACTAACATGTTGTGCCCAATGTGAGATGCAAAGCAGCTGATCGGCGTTCTCATAGCATTTACAGAAAAAGTTTTTATTATAGGTCATACGGATTTTCTCACGATGTTTTCTTTCACCGGTGAGTAAGTGGTGCCTAAGTTCACACTTGACACTAAGTTTAAGAGCATTTCTTATATACCTATCTCTAGCAGCAACCGTGCCATTGACAAAACCAAAAATACAGATTTTCTTTGAGATAATCGTAATTATAAAATTATATTTCAATTTTTCAATATTATACTTTCGAACAGACATTTAAATGAATTAATATTGAGTCAAGTCTTTTTAGGGTTCCGTACCTCAAAAAAAGGAACCTTCACAGAATCGGTTTTTTGTTGGAACGTCCGTATGTTAAGTCCCTTTTACTCAGGAACGCGTGAAGTTATCATGTTGAAATTTGTAATAAGTGCTGAAATTTAAAAACTACTGTACCAGTGAAAAAAAATCTAACTTTCAAGTCAACGCAATCAGAAGATATGTCCATATAATTTTTGCCATTTTTGAAAAGAAATTAAAACCTAGAGTACTTTCCGTTGACCTATGATTATAATATTTTGCAAGATTATACATTCGAAATATAATTCTAAATGCATTAAGTTCACGGGTCCGGTAAACCTTTTTTTTTTACTTGGGGAGTTTCCTCATTGGACCGTCCCGGCTACACATGGGGGATGGTAACCGGGGTGTGCCGGACTTTTACCGACTAAAAACCCCAAGTTGACCTCATCTGCACTAAGACGGGACTGTGGGCCCTGTAATCAATTGCTCCACAGCCCCGCCGTGCACAGCATTTCTTAAGCTCTGTCTCGCAGGAAGGCCTTAGCAGCAATGCCGTCCCTCAGGGTCCGGTAAACCTAGTGTTAAACTCTGAAAAACCCTGACATACGTGCCGCTATTCGAACCTAAGATCATTCACGTTTCCGTTTAAAATATTTTTTTTTTGTATTTTTATTTAAAGATAATAACAAAAATAGAGTACTTGTTAATGGAAAACCTAAAAATGCTTGAAAAACAAATTTGTATAATATTCATCTGCTTTAATGTTGTAGTTAAGAAGTCACGTTTATAAAAATAAATTACACTGCACTAAGAAAAGCAACTTGATGTAAGTTTTTGACGAGTTTATCTAAGATGCATGACACGGCATCCGAAGTACTGTGTGACGAGATTCGCGCGCCGCGAGAACGATACTGTGTACGCAATGTAATGTAGACTTCATAATTATTAGAATAGACTTACATTGGATTTCGACAGTTCTTTTAATGTCAATGCTACTACATTTTTTAAATTAAATCCAATGCCAAAGGTTCAAAATGCATAATAAACAAAGCAATATCACTAATACACTTAACTCTATACGACGCTTATACATTGGGAGGATTCATTAATGTGTAAAAGTTTTTATAATGTAAAGAGCATTTCTGAAACTCGACGTAGAGCCGTTAGTATTGAAAATACATTTAATTTATTACAAATACTATCTTTACGCTTCTTAAATGTAAAAACGCATTTAAACACTAATAAATCAACAATTTTATATAAATGTAGAATTCATTTCTGTTTTTAAACTTTCTAACTCGGGATGTAAGACATAATGATTGAAACAGTTTTGAACATTGGTACTAAGTACAACACATTACAAAAAGTATTGATAATTCGCTCTGTTGATATGTACTGATTACTACGGATAAATGCAAATTAATCGATCAGCTGATCACAGCATTTTGAACAAATTTCTAGTCAAATTTATTTAAAACGTCCTATAATATAGAAAGGAAAGATATTTAGAACTACAAAGTTAACAATTTTATTACTATAATATATGAAATAAAATTAAAATGTATTGACAAATACTTGACAACTTTTAAAATATTTAATCAATATCATTTTATCTGTTATTAGCTAATTTGATCAATAATGTTACTAGGATAACAATCCGTTTATGTTTTCTTAGCTATTTTATTTACTACAAATTTATTTATTTATTTAATTCTAATAAAATTATATCTGTTAAATTGCCTTTACGAACTATATAGTAGCATTGGGTTTATTTTTTGCCAGGTCTATAATTTTGTTATGCGTGCAGAATGGAGTTATAATGAAGCTCGTTTAGGAAGGTGTCTTATGAATACTGACAACACCGCCCGCCCTAGACGACTTAACTTGTCAGAAGTAAAACAAATGAAGTTGCGGGCTGAGCTTCTTCGACGCGTAATTATGAAAAGCGTTAATTTGTTAAAAACTTTACTTCCTGCTCTTATTAAAAAAAATCAGAGAGTTCCTTTTAAAACTTTAAATATTATATCAGAGTTTTAGAATCAAAACAAAAGATTTCCCTTACACTAATTTTAATCACGTTAAGTATCTAACCCTTTTTACTAACATAATTTAAAACTATATTCGAATTGCCGAAACGCTCTTTTAATTTTGGGGTTAAATTTAAACAAATCATATATTAATTTGTTGCTTTGGATTTGCCTTTTTACAAGGTAATAAACATATATATAAACTGTTTTTTTTTATTCATTTTGCATAAATACTTTTTAGGTCATATAAGTCGTTCATGGTGAGTATAAAAATTTTGTACATTTTTATATACATACCTAGGAATTATTTTATAGATCTAACATAACTCAAGAAAACACAAAATAAAAATTAAAACAGGAATATAAAAAGTATTTTTTAAAATTGTGAATATAGTAAGAAAACTAATAAAACTAAAAAAAATAGATTTTTTTAATTTAAATAAAAGTATAGAAAATTCATTAATTTTTTCTTTTTGCCAGTGTAACAAGAGGATTTGACGGCTTGGAAATAAAATACACCAGCCATTGTTAGATAAATTTATTTCGGAAACTAATAAGTGTTGATAATGAACACGTGGGTCGATGGCCGTGAAGTTCACTCCTCTCAAGCGAGAGAACAAGAAAGGATTTAGCTGGGAGGAATGGCACGTCAATGGGCCGATGGTGACCTTCGACCTGTTACTGATCGCCTTCCAACGGCTGCCTATATTAAAGCGCGCCGCGATACTCGCCATGCTACATGAAGCGCGGTAAGATGAGCGGCCTACCCAATAAACGATGACCAGATTGTTGTACGCAAACTGGGCAAAAGCACCGTTGATTTGGGGTCACTTGGATAGTAGGGTGGACGTTTATTAACACTAGATTGCCCAGAGCAGTCATTTCGACTGTTTTTAAGGTTTAATTATATAAAAAATATTAATATTTATAATGAACCAATTTTTTAAAACATTATGAATTTTATATATTATCTTATAGCATTTATTAATAGTTGTACTTACCTCCCCACCCCACTCTCTTTATTCCCTATATACGTATTTGCTATACCTCTATTCAGTCTTTCTAGTGTTAAAAAAAATACTACATACATGTACTTATTACAATAAGCGATGTGATTATCGCAGCTTGCATGTTACCTACAATAGACGATCTGACATCAAAGTAAACTAAAACATACTATGTATAATAATCATATTTCTGATTCTTGCAGTTAAATAGCTCACCGTGAATATTGTTAATGTTTACATCAATCATTCATAGCATACTACATACATATTTCATATGCTGCAGTATCCATACGTGTAATTACTTTCTGCCACCGTACAGCTTATTTTGAGCAACGTCTTCGCTAGTCGGTTGATGACATACGAGATAATGAATTCACATCTAAATTAATGGCGGAAATATCTTCGTTGGATTAAAGTGTTACCTTTCACAGTAATTATATCGGGGGGGAAATTTGCTGAGGCAATGTATTATTAAAATGTCTGGATATAGTCGTCATAACAGAAATCATATGTTTTTTTAATTAAATTTTACGGCTCTAGATACAAGTCTTTTGAGCCCGTCGTTAGTATTTTTAATATTCAGTAGTCTTTGATTGTTGTCAAAATCACCGATTCAAGCAACGCGCACTCCAGTCCACCCCATCAGAAATATTACCAATTCGCCGCAGCATTTTCGGGCGACAAAGATGTCCAGAAAAACATAACAACGACAAACCAGCAATCCTACGGAGAACGCAAGCGTATACGCTCCAATTAGACGTCAATGAAATCAAATAAATAAATAAATAAATGTTTTGGTTAAGTTTTACCGTATTCTTGCTTTAGTATCGTTTATTTTCAAAAGTTAGCAAAATGATTCGTTGCGCTTTTCATAAAATATTTTCATCCTTATTGTCTAGGGAGTCTTTCACCTATTGAAGTATTTTTAGTTTTTACTACATTGCTATTTTTGTTTTTATTTCAATTCGTTTCCTAAAATATATTGTTCTCTCTTCAAGCTTTTTTCGCTTAAAACATCACGTGTCTGTAGTTAGTTTGATTATATCAAGCTACTTCAAGATAATTCGCGGTACTGATTTTTTTTAAAGAGATATATAAGAAATATTCATTATTCTTTAATCATGTTCTTCCTCTTTCAGCATTCAAAGCTTTATTAAAATGTTATTATAGATATCTCATCATTCTAGTGTAGATTACCTGATACATTAATTATGTATTTACCCGTCATGACATTGCACAATTCATTTTATTTTGTAACCAGGGATCTGCCTAATAGCAACAATGAGCCTTGGTAATATGACCCCTCTTTGGCGACATCCCTTCTTATTAAGGGCATTTGAAATCCTCTAGGGAGGAAACATCCCTTGACATATTTGACATGTATAATTTATAGGTGCCGGCATGCAAATAGAACAAAATTTCCGATAATATAACTTAGTACGACGTTGTCTTCTTATGTATATTACTTTATCGAAATCTTTATGCCCTAAAAAAGCAATACGTAATATAATGGCATTAATAATTATTTTAGAAATAGTTATTAATAATAATGGTTAGTACATCACAAACGCATACTTTAAAACTTTGTCAGAATCATAACAAACCAAGTTAAACAAACTAATTATTGAGGTCTCCTAATGAAACATAGATCGCCGAGCGAAATAAGACTAGAAACATTTTAAGAAACAATCATGACTAATATTTTTTTTACTTTTTGAGGACAATCTTAATCAATATTTTTATAAATTAAAATGATTAATTAAATAAAAGTACAAAAAGTTATTAAAATATCCATAACACTTATCTGTACAGAATATTTTTTAAAATAATAAAGATAAACATTATTATAAAAAAATTGCAGTGTCTGTGGCTCTTTACAAAATAAACTCGACAACAAAAGATTTAAACCCAACAGTTCTAACAAAAAATGGTAGATATTTTAATTTTAAATAGCCCGGAGGCGTCGAAAGCACGGGAGTCCTCAGGATACAATGTTTTATAGCTTTAAAAAAATTGTCATTGGCACAAGATAAAAGTAATAAGCGAGTGGCTACTTCAAAAACCTACTATAAGCGAGATCATACACTTTTTAATGTAACTACATAATTACTTTGTTTTCCTTCACTTGCGCTATAAAATATTGATTATTGACAAATTTATTGGCCAAACAGAAAGTACCCTAAAGGTTTTAATTTTCTTGCAAGTGTTAGAATTGACTATATAATAAGAATCATCACACTGACATTGGCGAAGTCACAAAGGAACAGTCCTTGGAATAAAGCCATAAATTATGGAAGAAAGATTGCCTTGTTTTATAGCTTTTTTGTTTTACAGCTTCAAGGGATTCTAATTTTGAGTACTTGATAATAATTTCGACAGGACACGTCAGCGTGTTCCGGAGAAAAAAGATATTCACTGACAGACAAACAATAATGCAATCCTGATAAGTATTAATTAATTCTAATAAAATCCGTCTGTGTTATTTATCCTTAAATTATAGAAATATTTAGGTTATATGTTTACCTATATGTACCAATATGTTGTATACCCATATGTTTAAAGATCTGTAAACATAAATCGATAAGATTGTTTGTCTTAGTAGCAAGTTTATTAAATGACGTTTTAACAACAATCAAAGTTAATATAAGTAATAATTTAATAAAAATTTATTCATAAGCTTAATTCAAAGAATGCATAAGAAAACCAGAATGGGTTCAGCCACTAATACAATGTTGGCCATTCCGAAAGTGGCGTTGGTTGATAATATATTATTTCTGTTAACAAAAATCAAAAATAATTAAATTTTAATCTAGTGCAATAATCGCTTATTCTTATAGCTTGTGAACTCTAAATCTGCAAATCACAACTCAACGTTACGTTATTACGCGATCCGAAACACTGACGTTATTTAAACCTTTTTAAAGCTTTCTTCCTTTATGTGCTTAGCTATACCGCACCTGTTTGCTTCAGGGCATTGCTCTTTTATATTTTTTTAGGTAACACAACGGGAAAACAGAGTGATGCGGGAGTTCAAGCTTTGAAGTTTAGGGTACTTTCTGTATTTTTGAACACTGTCAATTTTATAAAATTTACAGAATTTTTTAAAACCAGAGAGATCGTTTGACTGACAATACAGATTTATTATAGATTAATGTCTTTTTTATGTTATATTATATTCATATCAAAACATGAGTAAGGCTTGTAGACGATACTATGACATGGCTTAGCCTTTATTTAAACATTAAAGTAATTTGATTTAATTATTTTCAAGGCACATGGTAAGTCACCGATTTTGTCAACTTGGGGTTGGCTCTGCGAATACTTAAGTTATACTTTAGTTTCTATTATATATCCAGATTTTGTTAAATTGAGTACGTTTTCTAAGCAAAGTCTAATCAAAGTCAAAGTAGCGTTTATAAATTTCTGTGTTATTCTTTGTTATTCTTTTTTTCTGTGTTATTCTTTTCTTCGAATGCCAAAGGTATTAATTAACTGCTAATTTATATTTTATATGTACAGAAATAGCCGATTTTATTTTACACTTGTTTCGAATCATCTCAAAACATTTTTTTCTTTACTTTTTATTGTAATATTACATCATTTTCTTTTAATTTGTTTTAAGATTTTTTTCCTAATTTATGACTTTATTCCAAGGACTGGTCCTTTGTGACTCAATGTATGCCAATGTCAGTGTGATGATTAAAAACGAGAAAAGTCAGTGGATTATGCTGTTTCAAATGTGATTAAAAATATTGTTCGGTCGTCAAATTGTAATTTTTATTCTTTATTATATATTAACTGACTTGATTTTGTTGTGAATGTTGCAATGCACCTAATAATAACACTCCGAATGTTTCATGAAAAATTTAATAAATCTCTATTAATTATTCTTAGTTTATAACACAACGCATTCTTTTTGCTCTGAACGTCTTCTACAATAATCAATACATTCAAATATTGTATTTTTAAAAATAAGAACTTTTAATAACTGTAATTATCAGTCCTTTAGTAAACAAATATGACATTGCTGCATTATTATAATAAATTAAAAAATACAACATGAACACACAGAAATTATCTGTTTTATTTTGAATTTTTGCATGCTCTAGACTTTGACTTTGACATTCATTGAGTAATAATATAAATTGTAATGTTTTAGTCAATTCTAAGCAAACTTAAAGTCGCGTCTATTTATTTTTTTCTGAGATTTATCTCAGCCTAAGAGAGAAATTTTAAAGCTTGCCAATCTAGTTGCGCATACCTCTATATAAATATTAACTACAGTTATATTTGTTTTCAATGACCGAAAGCATTACCCTGAACGTCCAAGCATTAGATATTAATGAAATTTCGGGCATATTTCGAGCAAAAACAAAAGAAAGTTACTTAACAGTTCGCATCACGTCGAAAGAAAACGTGTCTTACATTCCTAATTTATGATTTATAAAGCATTAACCTAAAAGCTTCTTGAAACGTGTTAGAAAATTGTGCACAAGGGAGCTTAATAAGTAAGCGTTTCGCTCTCTGTAGACATCAATCGAAATATATTATAATTTTTATAATGTAACGATTAAAATAAAAATACACCATTGACATGATAAATTAGTAGCTAGAGGTCGTGTATTTAATGTTGACGTTTTTGGATTGGAAACTCTTTTTTTGGTATACCCAAGGAAAAATTTGTATAGGACTATCAGGGCAGCGATCCTGGGGTGTCAGACTCCTACTGACTAAAAACCCCTGGGCTGTACTTTAATTCTTTTTTCCGACGAAAAAAGTGATTTCCCGTACCGCCAGTTGAACCTGAGATTCCTAGGTAAAGGTAAAGCTACTAGACCATACGGGATATTTGGATTGAAAACCTAATCTTAATTTTTTGGGAACAAATAAATAATTTGTGATTCATTATGATTGAATCTAGATTAATCTATAATAACGTGTATCTGTTTATAAAATAATTAATAAAATAAAATAAAATATTTTTACTTTTTACGAGTATATTAAACTTATGTAGCAATTGAAAACTTTCTAATTCAATGAGCAGGTTCATACGCCACCGACTTCTGTTAAATCGTTTATCATCAAAATTAATTTCACTTTAGGTTGCTTTCGAAACGTTATTATTCATTTCGTTTCCTTAATTAAGCAATCTGTTTACAATGAAACAATTAATTGGCATTTTCCATTGTTTGAACTCCTTATAGAATATTAACGTCTTTTGCTTTATGTCAAATTTTAATATTAAACCCGTTGATCTGTAGTGAAAAGCTTTAGAAAAAGTTTCATTCCTTTGTAATTTGTTTTTATAAAATAATGAGAATAATAAAAAATTTATAGCACTTTGTAATATAAAGAGAAATTAATTAATTTAACAGTCTTTAAACGAATTCTGAACCCATCCACCCAAGTATGTTCAGTTTTTCTTCAAGATCATCAGAAAAATTACCATACTTATGCAGTTGATTATAAGTGACTGCAATCACTTTCCATCAGATGGATTACATGTTTCTTTGCCACGTTTTGATCGTCATCATTATCTTCTACGTCTCTCCTTATAAGCGTCGTTGAATCCGGTCTTCGACAGTTCTCGCACGCTTACTACCAGCTATGTCGCGGAAGTGAAGTGATTAATGAAAAAATAAATGAAAAGAACTAAGAGAAAATTTTGTACCTTAAATTTTTTACCTTTGTAGTTTAATACAGAAAAATGCACATAAAATATTTTAAAGTTTAAAATATTATTATATCAATAAAAAGTGTAATTTTTAAACTAATATAATATTTAATAATATATTTAAACTTACATTTTCAATTTTTGAAGTAATATATTTAGACTATGTATTTTTTATTTTGATTGCTTTAATTTTAACTAAATTATTTCAGTCAATATGGTGCTTTGAGCTAGTTATATCATTGAATATTTATATAATTTTAGAACTATATTGTTAAATTTACTATAGAATAAATTACCCGTTTCTTGTATTAAGATTACTAAATAATAATAATATATATTTTTGGGTAATTAATATACATCGGATAATTGATACGCAGGCTATTTCCAGAAAAATACATATACGTAAAGCCTAAAGGAAGACACAATTTTTCATTAATGAATAATTTATCTCATTTAGGGTCTCTGTTATATTCACGAAATCACTTAGGCTACTTTAGTTCGAGATATTTCATATATTAAAAAAAAATCAATTGGATCTCAAGAATTCCAAAATGTGACCCAAATATAAGGTAGATATAAAATATTTTATTCAAAGCTCTTGCGGTCGATAATTTTTACATCGAGCAACCAGCCTCGCATGCTACGGGCCCATTTATAAACAGTTGGGTGAGAGCCCTTAATAGTGCGACGACAGCTAAATGTCACCGAGCGTTTATTTGCTTACGTTCCCCCCACTATTTTCACGTAACTTTATTATTCAGGCAAAACGATATCATTAGTAATCGAGTTTTTTTTTTCAAAGCGGCAGCATTTAAGCTGACGAACTACCTGATAGGATTATTATTACGTATTTGTTTTTTAAATGAAAGTTATTTGAATATGTTTACTTTAAATAGATACCTGGAGAATGTAAATAAAACCAGTACAGCCAAACATGTAGTCTTTTTATAAAGTCGATATTTTTGAGCTATTCTTTAGAAGCAAGAAAATACAAAAGAAACTGTATATACCATATGTACATACAATTAGCAGATTGATTACCTATTACTTTCAAGCTCGTTGCTATAAAAATGTTATGAATGAAGTTAATAAAAAATGACGATATATCTATAGGCTATAGATTACATGGACTACTGTATCGGACACTGATTTTTTTACATTAGTATTTTGTAGTAAATTTTATATTTTTGCATCATAATTATAATTATGATATTTTTAGTTTTTTATAACATTTGAAGATTATAAGTTTAATTAAAATAATTGACAATTTTAGAGAAGGTTTCGTTCTAGTTAAAAATGTTTTTGAGCCATGCTGTTGCTATATGTTTTTAGTATCCATTGTCGACATTTAGCTGTGCATGCAATTTTATTGTTAATGTAACACAACAAATGTACAATGGAACTGTTGATAGCCCATAATTAATTAAATAAATAAATAAATGCATAAATCCACAGCTAAACGATTGCGTGTCAGTATTTAATCTAGTACGTTACTGTACCATAAGCCAGCCCTTTGGTACGCCAATTAATATGATCTACGGCCAATGAGTACGATAAGTATTTCCAAATTAACTGTTTATTAAAACGAAAGTTATTAATGGAGTGAAAATGAACTGCGTTTAATAATTTCGGTTATAAAAAATAAGTATTTTTCTGGAAATACTGCGTGGAAAATTGAGCGGTGAAAGGCGTTGATATTTCGGTAATTATAAAGTTTTTTCGTGCTTATATACCGTTCAGCCTTTTACGCTTCATAACAGAGTTGGGAATGAGTGTTTTAACAGGAAAAACGTTAATTAAGTAGGCATCCATAACCTCGGAATGTGTTATTTTTACCATTAAAACGTTCATGGCGAAATGCGTCCGTGACCGAATAATATTGAAAATGTTCTGGAAAATAATAAAACATTTAATAATTTAAATGATTTTAATCGATTTATTTAATCAACAGCCGTAATTAACACTTGCTAATTCATTTGCTTATTATTTATTAGACAACAAACATTCTTACTCCCGTAAGCACTTACCACTTACACCTACCCCCTTATTATGTATTAAGCACTAATGATGCTTCTATATGTCGTATTTTAAAATTTCTCAAAATAGGAACATCGTTATTTTATTATATGCAGTTTTGCGCTTGACCTCAATCTTATGTGCTAGAAAGTAACGACGAGGTGATGATGGAGTACGCTTCACCCAACAAATACTGATTCACTTGTAGCTTGAAGATTCCAATGTCGTAAACTGCTGGAAAGACAAACGCACGAAGCAAATTGCACTCCTTGACGGTTTAGAACAAAAAAACTTTGTACGAACATTTAGAACATTTGTACAATTTAAAACATTTCTTGAGGTCAAAACTAACGATTACCTGTAGGCATATAAAAAGGTTTAATTTAGAAATTAACTCCAATGTTTTCAATTTTATTTACTTACATGAGAATTTGCAAGGAAGAACACAGCTAATTGTAAATCTGGTCACTTTTATGTCTAGATCATCTAAAAATATTTCCAGCCCATGTCATAGTTCTCTAGCCAATGCCTCAATCTTATTTCGGCACTCACTTATTTTTATTGTCAAAAAATCAGAAAAATTATCCGGTATAAGTCATTAAACATTAACAACGTATTCATAAATATTTTCTTAGTAATTTTGTATTGAAAGATTTGTAAAACAACACTACTTTCAACCTTATGTTGATAGGATGTATTTACTTCAATAGTATTTTTTATGAAAGCAATGAATTAGTTGACTTGGCACATCAAAGCTTAGGAATAAAGTCACAATTCAACGGCCGTAAGTTTTATTTAATTTATGTTAAGGATCAGAACTTCCTGTCAGCTATTTTTGATGATCACAAAGGCGCCATTGGGAACCAACTGTGTTTTATAAAGTGCCATCACATACTTTATGAGATTGGTTTAAGTGATAAGACAATAACGTATTTCAATGCTTCAAGGTAATTGCTTTTAATGTACGTTATCTAAGATTATAATTTGTTTATCTATCTATTGAGTTTTTTTTTTCAATATAACCAGAAAGAATGAAATGCTACTTCACTTGGTATTTAAATGTATTATAATCAGAGATGGGCAAAATGTAATCTGATTAATGATTAACGATTACAAAATGTAGTCGTAATTTTAATTTTCTTGCTCTGTATTCATGATAAAATCCATTTAAAACATTAAGAAATCATAAATGTGTATGTAATCTGGGATTCTGTAGTGTTCCAAACATAGATCAGCAAAATGCAGTCATATTAATAGTTAAAAAAGTAAAATGTAATCGTAATCATTTTTATTAATCTGATTACATTTGGTCAATCTATGATTATTTATATTATTATACCATTATCAGTTGTTCTGAAGAAAAGACTTGTTAATAATGTTAGAAAAAAAATAGTGAACTTTACAAGCCAAGTTTATTTAGTCTATGACGTGGCTATATCCTGTATAAAGATGGCAGTCTCTCTCAATTAAATATATTAAGTAAGATATACTTTCCTATTTCGATTTATTATTTACATATAAGCGCAAAGTAGATACAGCCACTATGTATTTCTGCTCACTCCAAAAGGGATAGAACGTGACGATATATTATTATTATTTCGATTTATACGTGGGAACTATGAATAAATTTCATAACTTTGTAAATAATATTTTTTTGTACTTCTTTTGTTAATTTTGATTATAGCAATAAAAAAAATCGACTGACCTAACGCCTAATTTCAGTAAATTTTTGCTTTATTTGAAAATACTTGTATGCACTAATGAGTTATAAATGTTTGAGCAAAAGATTATTTATTGTGATTAAAAGTTTTTTGAAATTTAGATTGCGTTTTTGAAACTGTACGTGTTTTTTAAGACTTTGTCGGGAACTGAAATTAGAGCTTTAAAAATAATCATTACACAATAAAAATATTTTTTATAATTCGATTTTATTGATTTTTAAATAATAATATATCGTCATTTTATTTTATTTTCTGGGTGGACAGAAATACTTTAGTGGCTGTATCAATTTTGTGCTTTGCTAACATTAATTAATTACAACAGCATTATTCCGCTATCGCTTATGCTTTACAAGCGTGAGAGCGATTTCATTTCTTTCATTAACTCGACCAAATTAATGTCAATCAGTTTTATTGCTGGATAAATTAAAAACAGTAGCAACACATCTCGGTTGGTCTTCACTGAACCAAACCATAAATTTTGGCTTTTAAAAGGGTACAGATAATTATCTTTATGCCCAACACCCCTTCTTAATTTATAACTTCGAGCTTTGGTCAGCGGTTTTGTAGAAATTTTTTGATCTAATTAAAATATCTTTTGGAATTCTTGAATTTTAGCTCTATTAATATATAGTTTGTTAAAGTATTCGATGGGTCCATGTAATGTTTACCATAAATGTTCAACTATGTAAGTAGAATGTAGTGGCCTAGTGGAAAGGGGTCTATGTACGGGAAAGCAAATGGTCGCACGTTAGAATCCCGCCATAGACCACTGAATTTTTTAATTAATCAAAACATGGTCTACAGTAGTATGGATACGTCGTGAGGAAACCGGTATGGCATCTAATAGAAATCTCATGTATAACGTTTATATCTTTAACGGATACAGGCACTAATGTATCTCTGCTCACCCCGAAAGGAATATAGCGTGAAGTTATATTATTATAAAGTACTTCTATTAATAATTTAAATATATCTTGTACAAGTGAAATCACAAACGATATACCGCATATGGCAACCGTAAATTCACAAAATCGTACCTAAGTACTGACAAGCGGTTTACGTCTCTTAAATCAAGATTAAGAGCGAACATACGGGTCATACCTCAAAATATGTCGTTCATAAATCAATGTTTATATAAGAAATTTGCCCCGACTAATTCTGGGCGACTTCAAAGTGTCTTGAGCGTAGCTCGATGAAGGGTGAAATGGTAAATACATATTTTGAACTGTTGTTGGTGTTGATCTACATTTAGCATAAAAATTGTTTATATTGGGTCTGAGACAAGTTCATGGCATTTTTTCCAATGAATGGCGTTGGTTGCATATAACCAAAGAAACATAAATTACAGCAATACCAAAAAGTGCACCTTTAAAGGTGACCTTTCGAACGTTAGTTAAGTGTAGAGCAAACATTGTAATCTGTACAGTGGTTCGAAAGTATTTCGTACTCGAACATGGAGCTGAATAATGAAAATATCTGGTATATTCTACAATATCGTTATGACAACAGGAACTAAGCTGCGCAAGCTTACGAAAAAAAATGTGCTGTGTACGGTGATTGTCGATAATAATGGAACATATTTGGTTATGACTGGTGGTCGTGGGTGTGGTTGTAGAAAGACACGGATTTTGGCGTTTACTGTTTATTTGCGCTTTAAGGCACATCGAACTGCGACGCACACGGACGTACTCTGGCCTTGCGTCTCGGTAGTCGACTGCTTTAGCTAGAGCATCCCTTGCGCGCGCACACCCCTTACCCCGCGCAACCCGTAACACCGTAACGACCTTTAGGGCGTTTAACACAAACGCGTATCAGGCGGTGTCTACATGCTATAACACTTATATATTTGTGTTCTTGTATATGTGTATTTTCATCTATGATGTAACTATCTATGATGCTTTGAAATTAGTCCCTGATACTGTGTATCTGTACTCTATTGACCCCTAGCTTGCTGTTTTCTGCGCGTCGACGCAATAAATTGGTGTCAGCTGAAAATCAGCGCTGGGTGGCTCGGCTGGTCACTTAACATTTGTTGAGCTGACTTCCTTTTGGCGCATCATTACAACAGAGGGTATTTGCTTTTGTTGTTTTCTGTTTTTATTAATCTATTCTGATGTGCTGTATGTTGTGTTGTGTGCCAAATAAATGTTTTTATTATTTATTATTATTTTTTATTATTATTACTAAATCAATGCGCTTCATGAATCATTAAGTGTGGAGTCATATCAACGAGCCAAGTTTAAACTTTCTTTATCTAAAACAAACTTTGAAAACATTAAACTTGCTCAAGATAGTCGGTCTTGCGGCAAACTCTCCCGATGGAGCTGTTTGCTTACTTTCTCAGAGAAGTAACATCAAAGATATGTTTAAGAAAAAATGTTTCCTTAAAAGCCATGAATTATGTTTTAACTTAGTTTTCCACGAGATAAGTATGAAAATAACTGTTGTAAAAAATGTCAAGAGCCATTATCAAACTTGAAACAACAAGACGTGTAAATAAATATTACATAATATGGTTATTACATAAGTATAAAGCTTAGATTATAAATATTAGGTAAATTTTCGAAGATATGAATGATAAATATTATTATAGAATTTGTAAAGATATAAAGGAACTGCAAACACACGTTAAAAACTAAGCCACAAATATGCACTTAAATAGAACAAAATGAATTTCATTTTGGCTGCTATCTGTCGCGAGTTGACGTGCCATAATCTGCTGATTTTAATTAAATTACGTCGTCTTTGTACCGAAACTGGGTAAAAAAATGATACCGAGTTAAAGAAAAAATACTATAGAACTAAATGAACATATGAAGGCAGAAAATATGTTCCTGGACGTTTATCTGCGTGTTTTGTACTAAACTCGACAATGTTTTTTTAATTCCATGAATATTATATTGTTGAGGTCGCTGAAGATTGTACATCAGAAAAAATAAATATTAACACGCTATCCCTTGTGAGATAAATAGAGACAGGTGTGATTGTATTCAGTGAGATTTCTCTCGTGTTTATGATCTAACGAGCTTTTATTTTGCTAAAACTCGAAGCCAGAAACGTAATGGAAGAGTTAGTAGCTCGGCAATGTGAAATGACAATTGAAGGAATATTGTCCAGAATAGTGGTATTATATACTTTAATCCGCAAAACGTATATTTATGCCAGAAATTTTAATACGATTGCTCTTTATTGTAATAATATTTAGGAGTTTTATTGTCAACTATAGATACATTAACTGCACTCTACAGGTTTCCAGAGACAAGTGATAGTAGCTCGTAATTCAGTCAATTAACTATTCCCTCCTCTCTTTTTTGGTGTCCCGGGGGAAAATCCTACGTAGGACCATCAGGGCTGCTGTGAGGGCAGCGACCTCGGTGTGTCAGACTCCTACTGACTAAAAACCCCCGAGGTGTCCCTCTAATCGCTTCACCCAAGCCTGGGAAACCAAATTCATCCAGACACCCGGGGAGCGAAATGCCTTGTTGAGGCTACCTCTCTGACAGGGGTAGGAGTAAAAAGCTCACCCTTCCATAATCTCTCAGGCGGCATGCCGGAGACTGCGCACCGTCTCCCTCTCACCCGGCCAGCAGACCCCCTCAAGTCTACTGCCCGGCTAGAACTAACTATTCCCCCCTATTCAACTGATATTGGGTCTTTAATTTGTATATAACATGTGATGCCGGCACTGCCCATCAATTCATGTAATATGGCCTTTTCTTATTTTCTTTACTGACTTTTTTATCTTATTAGTCTTCTTGAATTATATATTTCAGCATATTGAGAAAAACTGTTTGAGTTAAATAATCTATAGCGTAATTTTTTATTTGTATAATATTATAATAATTGTTTGATTCCCTATTAATTAATAAACAAAATACATCGATTGCCTTGAGAGAAGACCAATTTTTTAACATAATATTAAAGAGTACGACAAAATTAATAAAATCAATGATGCTTAAAATCGATTTCAATAAATAATACACTCGTTTGTTCAATATAGGGACCGGTATCTTGTAATGGATCACTTAATTTCGATTAACCGAACGGACGCCGTCCCGAGAACAATACGATGCCGGATATTACTCGTTTTTGCTTTTTGATCGTTTTAACGACATTTCGATGGCGATCTTAAACAAATATACTGGCGCGTTTAGAACGACCCATTGAATATGAGGATCCCTTTTACAATCGTGAATATTTTTAATTTAGTAGCTGAGAATAGCCGTTATTGCCCGGGTAGAAATCGAAACAAAAGCTCCTGCAATTAATGACTTTCATCTTACCTGTGGATTTATTTTCCAAAAATAAATGTTTCTTATTTATAACTAAAACCTTGAATACGAGGATTCATAGTATTTGCATCAAAACTGGTGGATTTGCAAAAATACTTTCATCCCTGATTTTCAATCTATTTATAAGTCTTTCTGGAAGACTGATTTGTTTTAATTTTATGTTTTTTAAACAATTTTATATAAAGATATGTTTACCTTGTGTCTATGCAGTTACATAGCACTTCGTCGTAATAAGAAACCAAACAACCTTTCTGTCGAGTCTTTTTATTTTCGAACAGGACTAGATATTGATAGCCAGAATAGACCTTCACAACTAAACTGGGCGAGAAAGCGAAAGCTAAAGTGCTCAGTCAGCAAATTTATGGGTTGGATGGCAACGCAAGGGCACCGCTGTAGGTACGAACCTCGACTTGGGCCGCCAGCTAAAATACGAAACCTAACGGTGTTCTACTAGCGTTTCGGAAGAGACTAACTACTTTGAAAAGAAATGCCGAAAGAAACTCAAGGCTGCGTCGAAGTAGAACTACGCCCCGAAGCGTAAACACACCGGTTAGATTCTGTCGAGTGATTAGTCTACGCATCGTCTTACTGCTAAATAGCTCGGCGAGAATATCCATTGACAAGAATGCCCATATTCCCTAAATGTGTAATTTATAATTAATCCCCCAACTTCATGGTCAGACAATACGATCCCCGTAGTTAAACAACATATTTCAGTCTGAATCAGAGAGGGTATACTAATTAAGTTTATATAATATTTGCTTTGTAAATTATTTTAATCAAGCCGTAACGAGTACTGTGTTTGCTTCGTCTCAATTTTCTCATGTCCACATAAGTTAAACGATGTTTGTGTAAGTTAAGCGGCTTAGGTCTTGTATTTAGCTAGAGGTTACTATTGTGGATTTGATAACTGTTAAAAGTTTTCAGATTATTGTATAATGAAATATGCGAAGACAATGCACTGCTAATTCAAAAGTATACTTATTATTAACTAGCTGTGGTGACTAAGCGTGTCCTGGATTTGATCTGGGACATATTTTCGGAAGTAAGCTGCACAAGGTGGCACAAAAGAAATCGATAAAATTATCGGGATATAAAGAAGCATATATGATATTAAGTAGCATATATTCAGATGTAGCGGACGCTAGAGACATTTGGGATACTTAGTACAATATAATAACAGTAAGGCTCAGTTAGCTTGATACGTCTGATCACTCTGGCGTCCGCTTTAGTAATGTCCATTCGACTTGTCATGGGCTGACATTTATTAACACGCACCTAGATACATTCGTGTCAGTATGCTACAATAGATTATACCGTCTAAGCGTGATAGGGTTATAAAAAAAAACATTATTTTTAACATATGTAAAATAATAGTATGATATCTAATGTGAAGACCTAATAAGAAATAAAAAATATTCTTTCCATACATTTTCGTCATAATATTTTCGTTATTAATAAATTATATGCATTTCCTATTTAAAAGTCTTAGTTTAAAACCGAAAATTTTAGTACCGAGTTTAGTACCGAAAATTAGGTTGTAAACGGAACTTTCTTCTCAGGATATTGAAATCTATATATATAGAAATATATCTGAAATAGAGAAATAAAAAATACACCCATTAAAAACTACAAAGTAGCTCACCATGTTGGTCCATAGTTAATATGCAATAGTTTTTTTTATTAATATAATAAATATCCAATTTTTTTCAGATGTGGATATTCTAATAATTCAATAATGAGAAATTTAAATCAATATATTTTAATAACATTTCTAAAACCATAGCTATCAAAAATAAATACAAATGCATTGATTAATAAAATTTACATATTGAAAAACTTTTCTTTTCCTGTTTATCCCAAATAATTAAGATCCAATCATACATCCATAACTGCTGCTAGCAGAGCGTTACGCTTCACTAAAATACCCCAATAAATATAAATTTCATTGCAAAATAAATCTTTAAAATAACAGCCATAAAGCCTAAACTTTATAGACATCGCTTTCCCATATCGAGTTAGCGATGTCCAGGGAATAAGAGTAAAAAGTAAGATTCCACCATGTCTGACCATTTCCGACGGCTATTATTCGTCTCCCTCTATATCCGTTTCCGTCTGTCGCGAAAACAAAATACTACTGCAGAGAAAACACGGTCCGTTGTGCGACTCAGGTCATCTACTTTTGAACAAATTATTCTTTGAACCTTTTCAGTAAATGTTCTTATTTGATATCGCACATTTAGTTGAATTAAGACCCTCCATGTTTTTAAAACACCTGTCAATAATCGCCATCGCAAATGAATATACAGGATGTCCTAAAAGTTGTGGTCCAAATACCACTCCTGTATTGACCCTTTAAAATTGGAACACGAATTTTGAAACAGCCTGTATAACATAGCCATCTTTTAAGTTCAAAAATCATGAACGACCAAAATATTCTACGCGACAGATGAATGTTTCGCTTATAATTTTTATGTTTTAAGTTTATTTCTTTAATGCTACAATGAGCCTGATATACAACCTCAAGTAAAACCGCGTAAAAAAATATAATAAAGCTTTGGATATCATGTATTAAAATTACAGCCTAGATTTGTGATATCCGTGCTAAATTATATAAAGATAAATATTGTATACATGTTTTGATTGTAATACTAATAGGGAGGCTGCCAAAATTTAAATTGGTTTAAAGAGCGTTGACTTGGCCCTCAGGGCAACGTAATAACAATAATAGGAGATAATTTGAAGAAATGTACATATAATTTTGTATGTCAAAAGTAATAACCAACAACGGATTATAGTATTGTATAATGTATGTAATAAAAACCAGCGATACAGGTTGTGATGACATACAAAGTACGATATAATTTTAGTGCAATGTTTGATAAATTAATTTAACTTGCTGTCATTATTGTTACTGTATCAATATCTGTTTATTATAAAACTCCAATAGAATTTAGAGGGAGATTGGTAACTAGGTTGGCGCTATAGAAAAGCAATTAATATCTGAAATACAGGGTCATATGTTCGATTGCCAAACGGAAAAAATGCTTATATACCCCGCATCTAGTTTATTCGGATTTGAATAAGTGTTTATTTGGAATTTCTGTTTGTAAATGAACTTAATATATAAGTTAATTCTACTATGAACTAATATTTTATGAAATAATTCACCGAATGCAAATGGACTCGCGTACCGTAGGTTTTTTTCAAATAATCTTTGAAAGTACTGAACGTTGCTATAATGAAAATATGAGGATATGATTAAGGGATAAAGTTTATAGTTTGGAAACTATGGTAGAAAAATTGTTGTATTGTTGTAGAAAGTAATAGATTTTTATTAATTTGAGAAAACGGAACACTAAAATATGCGCCATAAACGGCAATATATTTTAATAGCGTTGATGTAGAAATTCGATTTTTTCCGAGCTACAATGGACTTGCAAGCTTTACAGAGTGATTTTATAGACGAGGAAGATATTTCAGAATACAATAATTTGTACCTTCTTTTAACTAATAAAAATGTAAATAACAATATTCCCTAGAATACAATAATTTGTACCTTCTAACAACTAATAAAAATGTATACAACAATATTCCCTAACAAATCATAAAGAAACATTGATGAACAAATGAGAATTGATCCGTAAAAAGTTTGAACACCGAAGCGCGTGTGGTGCACGATTGAATGGCATGTAGATAAAATTCCTTTTAGGTAAACAGGTAATTGACTCGTTACCCTTTCGTACTTTATCCTAGCTTAGGAGAGACAAAATACCTACTTAATATTTACTTGTTATTTATTTTAACATGTGTGTAATTGCCCCTTAATATGGTGACTATAAATTACTTTGTTGTAATGGAAATATTAAGATATCACTATTCCTATGTATTTGGAATTAGAATCGAATGCTGAATATCCTCATTGGATATCTCCCTCGTCTATAAAATCTGCCAGTAGAGTATTTGATAGTAATTTAAACTTCCTACCTTCACGTGTTCCTTATATAAGGGTCATAACAAGGATTCCATTTTTCATTTGCGTAACGGTACTCTAATAAATATTAGGCAAATCGGAAATAAAATGTAAAAAACATTAACAGCTTTTACAACATAAACACGTTTTTAAATGTTAAAAATTTCCCGTTTTCCCAACGAAGTGAACCTCGTACCACAAACAAGCAATGCCTGTAAGTGAAAAGTTTTGCTGTTTGCGCTTTTAACCGATCTCTGTGCTGAAAAAACACCCAATATTGATGTACGCAACAATAATTTAATTTTGTTTATACGGGTATGGCGTAAAAGTTCGAACATTTTTTACATTTACGAGATGAATAATTGTAAGTAATGGGTTTCGGTATGAACCAATTATATTAATTTACTTTGCATCATAACGTGCAAAAGTAGAACGATGCTCATTTCACACGATATATTGCCACGATATATTGATATATCATCACGATATATTGCCACAAATTCTGTAAATACTTGGAATTACATCGAGAGTGCGAAGACTATTTGGCGTAAGCGTTATTAAATTTACCAGAATATTCTGTTCTGTCCGTTTTTCCATTTTAAGTTTCGACACGAATAATCACATATTTATTTATACAAACGGCATTGACGTAATAAATTCGCTATGATTAAAGTAAAAGAATAAGAATACAAAAAGAAGAAATGCTACAGTAGCAAGTAGAAGTTTATTGACAGTGTTAGGTGAAGGTAGTCTCTGATAGAAACATTCGAAACATTCGAATCAGCTGATTACGACATTTCTGATAAACCACATTCAGTGCGAGCCTCTTTTGTCAACGACAATGTTATTAAGACTACGGTGGAGCAAGATCCCTTGCCGACAACATCGGTCATCGTAGAAAGGCTTAATTAGACTAAGAAAACAATTTCGAATCATCGACAGCCATCGAGTAGAGGTATATAATATTGTTTGCTTAATTAATATTTGCCAAATATTCATCATTAAAAAAAAACGAAATTTAAATATGACAAAACTCGTTAATATAATTGAGATAATCGTCATATATATATATGATTAATAAAAAGTATTACTAAGATTTTTTTAAAGTTATTTTCAGACTTCAATTTAAGTACTATTTAGGATAGTAAAAAAAGTGAGAACGTCAACATAATAAATTAAACTACCTACCCATAGAACGAGATAGTTTTAGTTGCTTAAAGAGTTAAAACGCTCTGAAGGTTCTTATTAGAAATTAATAACAATTACAATCTTTAAATAACGACTAAAATAGAATTTTACATAATTATCTACGATTTTAAGAAGAGCCTGTTGTAAATTCTAAACGCTTCAGAGATTTTGCCTCACTGAGCGTTTTCTACCCTCTGTATCATGGCGAGTGTTCTGAGGAGTTGTTTAACCTTGTTCCACCCTCTCCCTTCCTGAATAGATCCACGCGCGCGGGTTTGCGGTGTCACAGCTATACGGTATCTCACATCCCGGCCAGGACAAAGAAGTTCTCTAACTCCTTCTTTTGCCGTGTCGTTGGGCTGTGGAATGGTCTTCCGGCGAGCGTGTTCCCACCATCCTATGATATGAGATCTTTTAAACGTAGCGTGAAGAGATATTTGTGCAGGCTTGCATAATCGCCGTGACTACCGATGGGTTTTTCTTGCCTATCGATAGTCGTTGGCGTTTTTTGGACTGCACCATGCTTACCATCAGGCATGGTGCAGTCACTGTGTCGAGTTGGTATAAAAAAAGCTGCAATATGATTATTTCGATCATTCGATTTATTCAATATTACATAAAGATCAGCTTTCTGTATTAATTAAAGTAATCGAAAACGAACCAAAGATTAAAGAACTAGTTACGAGAACATGAAAGAACGACCCAGAATTAGAGTTTCACGAATCAAAAACGAATTTGTAATATGATAGATCATCTTTATTCCTGGAACTTTCAAAATTACTCAACGATAACAGTCGCTGTATATTGCTCGAATTTAAGCTTTAAGTCTTTGTTGTTAATGGTCATTTTTAATTAAATGTAAATGTAAGCCATCGTTATATGACCATCCGGCCGGAAGATTGTTCTTTAGATATGATTAAAAGGGTGAAGATTGTTTTGTGTGGCAATTAAAGCATTTGGTTACTAAAGTTCTATTTCTTCGTCTATATATTTAAATAAACTTGTACTCGGTAAATCACCAATTCTAAGCTATTTATAATTGAAGCTTCCAGAACTATAGTAGACCAAATCATAGACAGATGCAAAAAATATTTTTTAAAAATCTTAAATCCCCATTAACTTAAAATTATGAACTTTAAATTATGTAAAATCATATTTAAATTTAGTTTTTTTTAATGATGAATTTTTGGCAAATATTAATTAAGCAAACAATATTATATACCTCTTTTCCCCCGTAAAGTGATAAAGTCTTTTTCGGAAGGGAAATTGTCTAGCGGATCCGTTAATTTCAAAATAAATTTTACGTCGCGTTTAACATCAATTTTAATCTAATCTAACCTAACCTTTGCCTCTAAAAGTCACTTCTTATATTCTTAGAAAATAAGAAACTAATGAGCCGAGCGTATCCAATAGAAATTCATGCGCAACATAGTTATTATAATGTTGTAGTTATTACATCATAAAATTTACTTACCGTACTAGTGTGTACTGCAGCGCACGAAGGAATTCATTTAATAGGAAATGTTAATATAGCTGCATTAATTTTATGGGCGTTTGGAGGTGGCGAGAATAGGGACTTATTGAAAATTTACAACATGGTTTAGCGTGTTGGTTATGAGTAAGAAAAGCTACATAATTCAGTAAACTTTTATATAATTTATATAGATTGTATAAAATATTAAAGCTTTATAAATTACAGGGAAACAAAATTGACGTTCACTTTTAATTAATATGAACATTTTTCTTTTAAAATATAATATTATATTTAATATTATCTCAAATAATTATATTACACGTGATAATGTATTGGAGAATAAAACTCAGATTTAGAAATGAAATAAAATCATATTTCACTTAATTAACCGTATGAAAACAACACAGTTTGGAAAAGTCATTTTAAAGCAGATAGGAAAAACACTGTCTTTTCGACAATATTAGTGAATATTCTTTATAACGGAAAAACGAAATAAAAATATATTTTTTGTGTATCAATGAATGAATGAAGGAGGAACGGAAATTCGAAGTTTTGCCAGAATTTCAAAAGAATAACCATAATATTCGTAACTCAGATGGGAAAGAAAGTCAAACTAAACAAAAATAAAAACTACGGTGCCTGCGAATCGACATCCAAGTTTATTTTCAAAGAGCCATGATCATCGGGAGGCGGACTTTATTACGTTTTACGACAAACCTTAAATGCAAAATGTAAACACTGACGCTGAGGGGGCATACAGAATGTAAACAAATTAACGAAGATACCCCGATGTGTTTCGCATAAATTGCTAATATAAACTTCCTCTTAATTTGTATTTCTTCTTGCGATGGATTGTTTAATGTTATTAATTACCCATTTTCTTCAGTTTTATCACTGTTTGCCGTTCCATCAGTTTTATTTAAACCTGTATCTATTTTACTAGTACTATATAGTAGTTACTATTATTTCTAAACTTATATTACACATACTGAATCCTTATAATAAGATCTTATCAGGGTGTTTCCTTTTTAATAAAACTAATAAAAGTCCTCTAAAACAAACATATAAAAAGGGCTTTGAATAAACCAATAAGCTCACGAAGATTGTCGATTAGTTCTGGCTTAAAGTATCTCTTGATCTATTAACTTCATTTCAATTAAATCTAGGCGCATTTTGCTATGTTAAAATATTAAATATAAAAATATATTTTAAAGATAGCTTATTTGTTTTACCAGCTAAAAATGCAACTAAGGTTTTAGAGTCCTTTTGAAAGTTTTTCTATAATTTATATATGTGTTTACTTACTAAACATTTTTTTTTATGTAAATAGTTGAACTTTTCAGACAATAATAACTATAATACTAATAATTAATTCGACAATTATATTTAAAAATAACTGAGATCTCATGGAACTCATACGCAAAATCCGAGCATCCTATTTCATTACAGCTCACTTACTGGGCATAAAACAGAATTATTCTCAATAGTCTTGGAGCAATTTTTAAAAACTGGATGTCTCAAAATCTCATTTAGTGACAGACTTACGAGCGTTTAGAGAGAAAATATAATAAAAAACATAACCATTCGACAAATCCGGCCATGTGTCGAATAAAGTCGTGCCGGCGTCAGAAGATATGCAGATATATTTTCTAATTACAATATTTTTTATCCTCCAGATGAAATGACGAAAGTGATGACATTTTTATGCAAAATTATGAAAATTGAGACATTAGCAAATTCTATGTAAATGAAAATTGTCGTCGGACGCCCTTTGCTTCCGCTGGTCAGCGAATATAATCTAATAGCTTTATCTTCAAATAAGCAAGAAGTTCATTTTTAAAGAGTTTTGTTTCATAGCCCCTTGAGTTACTTTTTAACTTTTTTTACTATTTCATTACGGAGTAAATTTGACTCGTATTTTTCTTTACTCACTTATTTTAATTTGCTTAAATATTTACATTCGAATGTAATATTGTTATTAAAATTGACTCTCATAGTTAATGCTATTTGGATTATATTATAAATTAAATATACATAAATAACATATAATAAAGTAAATAATATACAAATATTATTTTAATTTTGACATCTGATTGCATTTCACAATGGATGATTCTTTAATAATAATAGATAAACAATGGATGAAGAACGAAAAAAAGAGAAATAATATCATTTGTATTTTTTGCAAAACATGAACATCATTTGCATCATTTGTATTTTAATGAAAAAGATACATTTTGCTGTCATAAATAAAAAAACTTATATTTAAAAAACTTGGAATCAACTTAATAGTAGAAAAAAATATCTTCATCTTAACATGAATATTATATTGACATGAATAAATAAAAAGGTTAAATCAATTTTAATAATGAGTGATATTAAAAATAATCTGGTAGTATTTATAGTAGTCACACATTATTAAACAGTAAGTAGTATAATTATGAATGAGTATAATATAATCTTAAAAAATCTCAAAAGAATATACATCGCATTCAAGATATTGTTCTTATTTTATTCCTGTCACTCTATGCGTGTGTATTTTTGGTGGCACATTGTTATTCTAGCATCCCGGCATGACGGCATCTCCTCTTAATTTCAAGTAAATCGTGGTACTCTCACGATGGCAGACATCTGAATAAACAATGAATGAGCTTCTATTAAGGTCCGTCACAAAGTTGCGACTGATAAATTGCGTTTAAAAGTCGCTTTCATTTTTACCCGTTTAATATTATCGAATGCTTAAAACATGTATGCAGTATTTTACAATCTTCCAAATGTACTTATTCGTTAGTATATTATCGCTTCATTTTAATAGTTTTGAAGTAAAACTACTTTGAGTGTGGCGAATATATATCACAAAATTTTATGGTGCAATTTGATGCAAGATTTCATTTGATTTGATTTTTTTTTTGATGCAAAAAACTAATATTTAGATTTTTCTAAATAAAGAAAACTGTCATGTTTCTGTACATGGGTGAGGGCTTTAAACAACATTCTATATTAATGGAACATATAATATAAAATAAACTGAACAAACTTCTATAATTGTTTTGTTGTTTTTTTTATGTTGAAGTTGCTGTAATTAATATAATATTTTTTATTTGTTATACGGGTCTTATCAGTATTATTTACAAATTGACGTATTAAGAATTGAGACGAATTTAAGAATTGATATTTCTAAACAGATATTTTTAAACTAGTTCAACAAAGTAAGTACACCGCACCTGATAAAAAGTACAGTATAGATTAAGAACATAAAAAGCACTCTAATAGCTACTTACAGATTATTGAGTGCAATTCAATAATTTTACAGAATCTATGTATCTAAGAACTTACTAAATAAGCTAATATATCAACAATCTTTAAGTAATTTTAAATAATTGTCTGTTAAATTAATCATAGAGAAAAATGTATCCAGTCGCAAGCGTGAGGGATGCCTTAAGCGAGCAATGGATAATCTCATCGATATATCAAGAGCGCCGGCTACGGCTGTCCGAGTTGAAACCATCGACTTAACACGAGAAGTGACTAATAAATATATATTTATTCAAATAACAACATATACCAACTAGTAATCTACAAAACATAGAATTTTCTATTTTTTATTCTTTTTCAAAAAGTATATTAAGATCGTTTGCATAGGTTTTTTTCTCACACATTACTCAAGTGCCACTGGATATACGTAAATGAGATTTTAAGAGATGCCTTCGCACGTTGTATTGTAACATGTATCACGCGATCTTGCTTACAGCCATTATACTCAAAAAAAAAGATAACGTATATAACATAGTCTCAAATTAGTGTACGGCTGAAGGCTTCTGCAAAAAAAACAACTTAAGTACTTACGGTAAAATGTACAAATAGGTATAAGTTGTAGCTAAAGTTTAACACGTAATTCATATTTCTCGGCCATAGAAGGCTGCGCTTAAAGCTTGTCGGGCTATTGCTACCATTATCATTACACACATAATAAATCTGGCCCTCGACAATCTATATAAAATCATCTACATGTCAAATCATTTGAGAGCTTGTATATATAGCGGCTTAAAGAAAAATTTCGCCCACGCGATGTAGGTTAGTAAAATTGTATCGGAATTGTTAATCAATACATATATATGTGTACGCGTTTTTTGCCCGCTAACCTCAGAAACGGCTTAACTGATTTATATGCCGCTTTCATTAATTTATTGTGGAAAGTTGTCTTTAAAATTTAATTATAAAAAAAGTTATGTCAATTTAAAAATTATGTTGATCAGTTACTAAAAAATAATTGTTCAGATGATTTGGCTCAATAATATTCATATATATACCTTTAATTAAATTCTAATTGCGCACTGTCGCTGTGTTTAAGTGGAAGATGTATGATAAAAATATTATCATAATTAAAGTACTGATTCCATGGGAAAGAAATCGCGGACACAGTTACTAAAAAATAAATATTTTCAATCAATATACTATATATATATATCATAACCGTGCCGTTTAGCCGTGGTGGCTGCTGGTAGAATAAAATAGCACCCCCCTCTTCTTGCTGAGGTGTCGTAAAAGGCGACTAAGGTATCTCTTTAACACCACAATTCAACCAGGTGTTCAGAGAAGGAAAACTCGACCAAACCTGCATCCCGCTCCCTCCCGATCGTACTGGTTCTCTATTCCATCGGGCCTGAGGGAGCTCGGACGAGAGAGTGCTTTTCTGGCAGCGCGTCCAGTTATGCACTTAAATATCTCCTGCGCAATTGACTGTTTCCGAAAACTGGGCCTTGATTTTCTTAATCGGCGTTGAAACAGTCGCCGTGGCCGAATCCGGCTAGGACATCATCATCATATATATATGATCCACATTTCAAGCGCGTTCCATCCATGTCCTCATCATTACTTTCCATCACATAATATTGAAGTCAATCGTAAGTCACTTTTTAATATAAAAAAAAATGAAATATAGACAGGGGATACCGTGGAACCCTTTAAACGTAGCATGAAGAGACATTTATGCAGACCGGCATGATCGCTGCGACTACCGATGTGTTTTTCTTAACTGTCGATAGTCGTTGGCGTTTTTTGGACTCCACCATGCTTACCATCAGTTGTGGTGCGGTCGGCGTGTCGAGTCAGGATAAAAAAGAAGCCAACAATAAAGAGTGAGAACTACTACAATCGTGAGGAAAGATGACTATAACCTGTGTCATGCGTAAGATTAGTGTCCATTAGATCAGAAAACAAAGGCTATTTACACAACGATATCATAATGACTTTGTACATTACGACAAAGTTTTAATCTCAAACCATATATTTACGCAACTAACATCTTAGTCACCGGTTGAACATTTCCTTAAACAATTTACAGCAGCCACAATAAAACTCTTAAAATGAACTCTTAAAAATTATTTTTATAAATCATCCTTTTTTATACAGGCTTAATGAAGTGACTAGATTGGACCTGATGAAGCGTATAGCCATCCAAGAACAACAGCAACTGCCGTGAGACCAGAGATGGGCAAAATGTAATCTGATTAATGATCAACGATTACAAAATTTAGTAATTTTAATTTTCTTGCTCTGTAATCAGAATTAAATCCGTTTAAAATATTAAGAAATCATAAATGTGTATACAATCTGTGATTCTGTAGTGTTTAAAACATAAATGAGCAAAATGCAGTCATATTAATGGTAAAAAACGTAAAATGTAATGGTTAATCATTTTCATTAATCTGATTACTTTTTGCCCATCTATGCGTGAGAGAAATCCATTGATAGTTGCCATCTTCACGTCAGCCCACATATACCACGACAAGTCTCTAGGTATACGAACAAATGGGCATTCACACGGTAATCCCGAAACGGAACAAACCAAAAGTGACTATGGCCCAGTTACAGTTACTCTCCATAAATTTTAAAACTACTTTAAAAACTAATTAGTTCTAAATTTTTATGCAATTCATGATTCATTAGTATTTAAAAGCATTTTTTAATTTAAGAAGCGTTCCTTAAACTAGGCGTATGAAGTTTTTTATTACACTTCTATACTGTGACCACGATCCAGTTCTAACAAATGCTCAACCACCTTAAAACGGCTATATAATAGTATTACGATTTGAATTCTCAACTAAAATAAAATAAAAAGTAAAGTTACTTTGGAAAGGGGGCTCTAATCCGTTAACAGCTGTAATTGATAAAAATTCGTTGTTATAATATATTTTCTCACTACATAAGATTTCATTCTATTATATTTTTTCTTCTTAAAAATTTTGGAAGGAGCAGAGCTACCCGAGATTCTTGTTTTTAGTATTTACAGGTCAACATTTCACCTCATTCATGCCTGGTGAATGTAAACCCGATGATGAATCGCGTTCGTCCAATAAATGCCCTCAATCTTCTTTTAAACGCTCGTAAGCTTGTGCTAAAACATACGCAGGGAGCGTATTCCACTCCTTAGCTGTTCACATTTTAAAGGATGCAGGGAACTTTTTAGTACGGATATAGGGGATATCCGCGTAAGGGTGGTATCCCTCACGGTGTCTATTGGTTTTGTGGTGAATAAGGGATGGCGGAGTCTCTTGAAGCTCTTGAGCGCACTCTTCAGAGTGTAGTTGATCAAAGAGTACAAGGAAGACAGCTTGACATCCATGCTCGGTAAATTCTGATTTCCGAACCAGTGGTAGAATCTATTACCTTTTTTCTTCACTTTGTCCATTTAAAATTGCTAACAAATGGGTTACTAAGTTACATAAAGTTTTATTTTATTTCACATGCCACGCAGTCAAATCGTTCGTTAATTACTGACGTTTTGAGGATATGCGAAAACAATGATAGGATATGCCAGTTGTATGATTGACGTTATGTCAGGTGATTTAAATAAAGGGATGAATTGGGATGAATGAATTTTCTTATTTCAATTCCTACTCAGTAACTCGCGAGTTATATGTTAAATATATTAAGTATTTATCATTTTCTGTTTTTTTTTATGTGTGTTATATCCTAGGTTTGATTATGTTTTGTTACTTCTTTATTTTGTGGATAATTAAAAACTTGTGTATCTTCGTTATGTATAATTTTGTCAATATTATATCTCAGTTCATTTCCGTACATATATAACAATAAAATATCATTTTATTTTTATATTAACGTAGTTCATCTGTACCAAGTTCAGCGAAGTACAAAGCGATGTATTTGACACAGAACATAAATCCATTAAATAAAAAAAATACTTTTAGGTAATGTGATTTTTTCTATGACGATTCAAGGTAAACAAAGTTCGTCGATTGATGTTTGCTAATTCGTTTATATTGAATGCCGAGTATTCCTTTGATTCTATGATATATTAATAGCACTCTTATGTTCTGTATACATTTTAATACGTAATATGAAATGTACATAAAGTTAACGTCTCTGAAGAGTCATTGCCCAATCACAGTGATCACAGTACAATTCACAAGTCCATCTTAGTGACTGGGTTCAGCCTGTCGTGTTACAGGATCAGCTTGTCTCCAGTCGTAATTATTCTAACATCTACAGGTCTTTTGTCGCGGTATATTCTAACTGACATGGCAAGGCGTCTGAAATTATCTCTAATCACTTGTCTCCAAATATGAAGGTATGATGGTAAAATACTGTTATAAAAGACCTTGGTAAAGCCACAGCTGTGTTATATTAAGTCTTGCTACAACAAAATATTAAGATTCTAGCGGTGGTGACCTGGTGTTGCCTGGGTAGAAATAATTTACGCCCTTTACGCAGATTGATTTTCCAAAATCTTCTTACCTTATATTTTAATTTGTAACAAAAATATATCAGTATATTGCTTACTTCAAAACTGGTGGTTTTTTGAACAAACTTGAAACCCTTATTTTATTTTATTTTTTTAATTTGGAGGTTGATTTTCATAAGACGTCGAAATACATATTTTTTATTTCTGACTAAAAACCTAAATGTTGGTTTTCATTGTGCTTACTTCAAAATAAACGAATCACCAAACAACTATTAAACATTTATTTAACTCCTTTAAGAGTGGAATATACAAAATCCACCATTAATACATGCGTATTATATAAAAAACCCAATATCCAATTTGCATGTGCAACTTAAGTCATTTGGCCTCTACATCGATATGTCAGTTAGTTTTTATAAGGTATATCACTATCAATCAATATTCAACTTTTGATAAAATCTGAATTCAAACTAAATATACGCGTACCTTTTCACTAGAATAAATAAATAGCAATGTTCCTACGTACCACTGCTCCCGAGTTCATTTAAATCAAAAGGCCGACGGAATGTACGTTCAAATGTTTAAAAAAATATGCCAGAGTGCTCCAAAACTTGCAGAAGCTTTTATATGAAACTTAATGTTTTATATTTACCGCTGATGTAAAGTCTAAAAACCGATTTTTTAATATACGATGGGTTAAAATTTATCAACATAAAATAAACGCTTAGTAAGCTTGTGCTTATGTTATTAGTACGAGATAAATATATACATACTTAAATACATATAGTATAAATCTGTAACTCACCACAAACAACTTTATTTATTATAAAAACTTCGTCAATAGCATGACTTGATTCCTGAACCTTCGGCATTACAGACGGATTACTGCGTTATCAGGTTGTGAAACAACAAAACATAACATAAATAACTATTCGCTTTTAACAACTAGTGATATATGCTATAAAATAAGAGTCTGCAAAGTATCTGATCTCGTATTAAAAAAACTCAAATAAATGACGAAGGTTTGAGTAAATATAGGAAAAACTATTATATGAATTTATATTTTTCAATCAAATTAATAAATTACGTTTTTATAATAACTACAGGACTTAAATGTATTGAAAGTTAATTTAAGGAGCACTTGCAGCTATGATTTAGCTACTATCTCTTCTTAAAAAAAATCTAAGATTTCACATTTGCCCGCAATCCCAATTTTGAACGCAATTTAAAAGTTGATATTTCGAGCTACGTCTTTTTTTCTACAAAGTTTACGGTATAAATAGATTAGATGGAAACTAGATTATGAACGTTTTTAAGTTTACAGATTTGCACCTCTGGTTGGTTGGCAGCTGCTTACCACCTTTTATATAAAAACATATTTAGGTTCAATACTAGGTCTGTGTATTAACGAGTACCTACATTAAATCTGCGCCTGTTTATTGTAAGCGAAATGTAAACATTTCTGGCATTACCCCCCACACGTATCGAAAACCGTTGCAATGTAATGGGAACAAACATAAAATTAATGAACTTCGCGAATGTATGGCCGTGTAAAACAATACTGCACCATTTGTATGAACGAATTATTCTGTATAATGTTACACCAATCGGCTTTTCATTACACGATACCGATAAAAATTATCGTCATCAAGAAAACTCCACGCCGCTTATATACAGCATTGATGCGGTTATATATTATTCTTGAAAACATATGCTTTAGAAAATATAGTAATAATCATGGGTGTTATTTATTTGTAAAAGATTCTTCATACAGAACCACAGTAGTAACTTCTCTGATGGCTGTAATAATACGCACTTTAATCATTACTGTAACTATTTTTACCTCTGCAATGTCGTCGCGCTGGAAAAAATCTTCAAGGAAGTGTACTATCTTCCTCATAAAATATAAGGTCCTTTAAAAGGAGTTGGACTGGAATTATCGACGAACGCAATTCAGTTTCTTAATAAAAACTGACGATTTTTTTTTAAAT
The DNA here is from genome assembly GCA_036320925.1 of Automeris io. NCBI lineage: Eukaryota > Metazoa > Arthropoda > Insecta > Lepidoptera > Saturniidae > Automeris > Automeris io. The sequence continues at coordinate 1,824,891 of JAUDJH010000025.1, read as the reverse complement.
ATACAGTATACATTTTGTCGAGCTAATATAAGAATACCATGTAAATGACGGCAGACAGGTTGCTATCTTCAGTACCTGGCCATGATTTCTAATATAGGTGAATAGAAAGCTATCTTTGACAATACTCGCATGTTTTCCGACCTAAAATCCTAAAGCAAACACGAAGCAAAAGTGTTCCTTAAACAAACGTTAATGGAACGAAATGAGGAACAATAAGGAATCTGATATGAGTGGACCATCCGTATGTTATTTCAATAGAGGACTAGAGAACATTTGTTTTACCTTACGTGTGAATTTTTCGGAAGGTACCCGGTGGATCTAACCCAACAATTTGGTCCAATGAGCTTTGGTGCAAAAACACTGGCATCCCGTGAGATATTGGACGGAATCGGAGCCTGAATAAATATTATTCGAATGGGTTGTTTCAGTTTTATTATTTACTTTGTCGTCCGCTTCATAAACTTTGATATCGTTAACCGTTTTAACAATCTGTTTTTACTTTTAGTTATCTTGTTTTGTCTTGTCTGCGGGGTAATATCTTCTGGAGCTTTCTTTAATTTTATGTTCCTAAGTAAATTCAAGTTAGTCTGTATTTATTAAATAGTTGAGATTTATTTTCAACGTTAAGTTATATAGAATAAACTGATTTATTTGTAAAATCAACACATTAATGATTCGTTATTGTTAAAACTGTTTTCCTATTTGAATAACTTTACTGTAACTTATTTCACAGGTGTTTTTTCAACAGATAAAAAATAAATTCTACACACCACTTGAGTTGCTAGGTTTTAATTTATAAGCTTATTAATTTATCGTCTACTGAAGTGTCCTCTATACATACCTATGTATATAATAATTTTAAATCTTCAATATCAATATTGACCTCGTTTAAATTTCATATTTATATTTTTTTTTAATAGGTTTTTCTTGATATTTACAATCATTGATCAGATTTACAATTTGAAATTGGTTTTTAACCTTGCCGTAAATATTGCTATTGAAAATAATTTATTTTTAAACAATAAAAGTAACTGTTTACATATAAAATACAATTTGTGATTGAATTTTTACAATTATAAAAATAACTATTATTTCAAAGTGTTTAATAATGCTTAGTATGTTATATTCTACATACATACATATCCTGCGAAATATCCGCTCCACATCACAAAGGGATTTACATAACCCCAGAATTATTGCGGGTTAATATTTCTGGTAGCAATAACATCCCCTATGTAATATTAATAAATCATCCCTCATAAATTTTAATTATGTATTTGATACTTTACGTCCTTTAATGGCATGTCTGCTTTTATATTGGTAATTGATGCCTTGATTGGGACCTGTTATCAAATTTATTTGCTTACAGGGCCCGTAAACTGTTTTATTTAATTGAAAGTCTTTTTTATACAAAAACGACAGTCAATGTATGTCCGTTTCAGGAACAAGTAGTTAGATGAGACGGCTTAGGATTAAATAAAAGCGGCTGGCTTCGTTTATATGTACATAATATTTTCCTTACTATGTCAAAAGTCTCATTTGTTTTATCAACAACGAGGTTGCTATGGTTTTAAAACTAAGCAATGTGACAGTTCTACTTATGGAAAAGTTATCTCTTATTTTTTATTCGATATCTTAAATGCTTACATATTTTTATCTCTTGTCACAAATATAATTAAAATTCGTTGTTTAACATATTTATCTTAACAACTTAGATTAATTCAATAGGAATGAGTATTTTTTAACCACATTAATTTTATTATACTTATAGATTAATACGTCGGACGGAATTATCTCCCTCGAGCCTTAACAAGGAAATTATGGGTCATTTCATGTAAAGTTCAAATGCCCACCTACTGTTTCAATGAATCAAATCATCGGCCACCCAGACATTACTAGCAGGTCAGAAACTGATTTATTTTTAATCATTCAAAGAAAATAATTTAATAATACGGTCCTAACGTTAGCTTAATTTTGAGTATTATCGCTTTAGTAGACGAAGTCATTTCTATTAAGATATTAATAGAGATTAATTTCTAGCACAATAGATTACAATTTTGTGGATGTTGAAATATGATATATTTCATTTAAATATTTATGATTAAAATCAGTTTTATGAAATATTTAAACCTTTTCTTGTCGTACTTGGCAATTTTATAACATTATCCCAATCATTATTGCAATATTATCACGTTATATTATTATCGAAGTAAGCAGAGATATATAAGTGGCTATATTAATATTTCTGTTATATATCATGCCCATCGTGACCAGTTGCGCAGCTGATGTACGTGCTAATAATTATTAATTAAAGGGATTCTTTAAATTCAAAAATATTTTCTTTACACACAATGATTGCTACACCTTTAAAGTTAATTTAAAATTAAGATGGAATCCCAAACCTTTAAATATGTGATCCCTATAAACCCAAGCGCTTTATGTCTTCGAACGTTAAGATAAATTAATCCGTACAACGTCTTCATATCAGAAAACAATAAAGCTAGTTACCCACTTAACTCTTTGATGAATTTATAATAACATAATTTCCGAGTTTCCACGTTGAAGCTTGATCTGATTTCACCCCGTGTAAGTTGATACACGTGACCTGATGATACGAGCACCGATGCAAGCAAATTTTATCGACCACAATCAATCTCAAGTTTAATGAACTGTTTATAATTATACACCTTAATCCCACGGCGGTCAGCTTATATTGGCATAAGGAATGTTTCACATATGACCTTTTATTTGATGTAGCGTGCCTCGTGACGTAAGTTATATTGGCTTCGATACTTGGAAGTTTTGATGTGGCATATTAACTTGCAAATATAGAAGAACCCATACAAAACACTTATTGATCGAATGTTGCCGTGCAAGTTGCAAACTGAAATTTATGAGGATGCAGTAAGTAAGAGCTGAAGATCGGCCGTTGGTTCACTTGCCTCGGAGCTTTGTTTATTGCCAGCCTCTGACGTAGCGTCTAGCGCTTATGAATATTGATAACTGACTTGCTCTCGGCTCAAACTTTTTGAAACGGTACGATATTAATATTGGATAGCTGCATTCGTTTTATACGCTTCAATTTTGTTGCTTCCAAAATACGCCAGTGGAATAGCATTTCAAGTTTGTTTGAATACACTTTATGTGAGACTTACGTAGATGCAGAGAAAATATAGAAAGAAAAAAAAGAAAGAGAAAGCTTATGGAGCACCCTGAATATCAACCTTTTGGACTTAGGCATTTTTTCATAGCTATTTAAGTAATCCCAGTAGTCGAGAAGCTCGCAAAATGTATAAATTTATTTACAACAGATTAGTGGAATCTTAAGGTTTGTCTATCTTCTGTAGTAAATATATTTATTTACACTTAGTGTGATGTTTTTTTTTTATTTTTGATTTATATTTATTGATTAGCACGATAGGGCTGGCATGACTGCATGCGGCAGTCAAAAGCCATATAAACACATTGATTAAAAAAAACGCTCCTAAATTAAAAAAAAAAACTCTTTTAAATATTAACACTAGAAAGACCGAATATAAGTATAGCACAGTATATATGGACCGAATATAAGTATATATGGAATAAAGAGAGGGGGGAGGTAAGTACAACTATTAATAAATGCTATAAGATAATATGTAAAAAGTCATAATATTAAAAAAAATGTTCCTTATAAATATATATATTTTTTTATATATCTAAACTTTAAAAACAGTCAAAATGACTGCTCTGTGCAATCTAATGTTAATGAATAATAAATCTGTTCATATAAAAAGTCTTGTTGTGACTGTTTTTTTTTTATACTGGCTCGATAAAGTAACTAGATTTCAACTGATGAACTGTGTAGTCCAAGAGCAATGACTGCCAAGGGATGGAAATCCATTGACAGTCGCCTTCGCTTTCAGCACACGTTTACCACAACAGCAGGTCTCTAGGTATATGAACAGCTGGATCTAATAAATGTAATTATAATGTTTTTTTTTATCCCGGGAGAAAATACTACATAGAGCTATAGGTCTGCTGTGAGGGCAGCGACTTTGGTATGTCAGACTCCTAATGACTTAAAACCTCCGAACTGTCCTTCTAATTGCTACACCCGGGCCTGGGAAACCAAATTTTGCCAGATGCCGGGGGAGCGAAAGGCCTAGGCTAACTCTCTTGGAAAGTTGTGAGTAAAGAGCTCACCTCTCCAAAACCTATATTTCAGGCGGTGCGCTGGACACAGAGCACCACCTCCCTCTCATTCGGACAGCAGACTCCCTCAATTCTACTTCTGCTTCATCACGACCTCGCAGAAGAATGCTACTTATTGCCATAGCTCTTAACTGCTGACCACGGCTTTCACCACCGCCGGCAGAGAAGGTCGTCACCAATGTGGTCCTGTAGAACCACCTTCCTTTCCTCAGCCTGGGGTTATACGATTATAATATAAAAGTAAATATTTAGCATATGGTTTCTTAAAATTTTAATCCTGATAGAAAAGAAGTTAACATCAGATATTTTTCTCAACTTTATCTTTTTTACTTCAGTCATAAAACGCGGTATTTATTGTCTGTATACTTACGAAGTACTGTAAAGTATCGGTATATTGAAATAAAAGATGAAAGTTTGTAAATGGCTTTAAGGGACGCAGGAGTACTTACTTAGATTCTCTTTGTTCTATAAAAAAGGACTTTTTATTATTTTCTATACAAGATTGGTAAAGTCGTAGCACAAAATCGTCCGCAACTTAAGTCAAGCAGATTGCTGTTCGTCGATATTATGGTTACCGTAATCATGCCCGCATGCTCAAAAGTTTATTTCTACTGAGTTCATAAATATTATTGACAGACTAAAAACCCCAAGTTAACTATATCTGCATAGGAACAGGAACTATGACTTCAGAAATCAATGCGCCACAGTTCATCCGTGCCACGCCCTCCGATTACTATCTCGGGGGGAAGCAATTTTCTCCCCTTCTAGCTTAGCGTCATACATTGACTTAGCCTTTTATTGGTATCGATTACTCTTTGACAGTGACTAAAATACAGAACATTGAATATTGACGTAAACTCACCTGCCTCGTATTCTTTTACCTATTGCACAGTGGAGTGTTCTCAGGGGTTACAGTCTCTAATTTCGCCAGCCCCATTTCATCATATAACCACTAGATACCTTGTCCGATGCTATATGTATGTGGTAGACGTTCTTTACATGCGCACGTAAAGGTTCTCTTCTACATTCATCATGCGAACAGCTAAGGAGTGGAATATGGTTCCAGCAAGCATATTTCCGCGCTGTTATGACCTGGGAGTCTTTAAAAGAAGAGTAAAAAGCATTTGTTTGGCGGACGCGGTCTATTTTCAGACTCATCTTCTCCTTCCACCAGGTGGGATTGAAGCCAAACGTCCGCCTGTAAATCATTAAACAAATTGAGTAACGTAAACCTACGGGGCCACTCTGTTGAGTGTTAAGTGTCCTTCTTTCTATATCTTAGATGAAAATAGAGAAGATAAGTATGCCACATATCTAACTTAATAAATATAGATATACTTATTCAACGAACCTACCAATCGTTTCATAATATATTCCGGACCAAGTACCCTTGTTAAAGTTAGTAGATGTTACTCGAACCCCTGATGTAGCCAATACATAGCTATTTCATTTGATCTTGTTGGTTTCATCAAATATTTAGGTCGTTTAAACTTGAGTGAAGGATGTCGAGATGCGCCCCAGGAACTTCGAAACTGCATTGGCTTTTAAAGTTCACAGTGTACAGAGTATGTTATTTAACTTTAATAATAAATACTGTGGAATATAAATATGTTATAAATATTTTTTACTTCAAAAAGGAACCTTTATAGGAGTAATTATTTATACGTTTGTCATTCTGGTACGCTGAGGTAAGGCGTAAATATCGGATTTGTTTTTTTTTTCGACCGGACAATACGTTGACATCCGGAACAGGCTTCACAACTACACTGGACGAAGAGTCGAGCACGTAAGGAGCTCAGCAATCGAGTTTATGGACTGGGTGGCAACGCAAGGGCACCCCTGTAGATATGGACTTCGACTTGGGTGGCCAGCCAGGGAAAGATACCTAACGGTTATCTTCCGGCGTTTCGGAAGCGGCTAACTTGAATAGAAACGCCGAAAGAAACTTAAAGCTGCGTCGGAATGAGAATCAGATTTCGTACGTGGAACAGTTATCTAAACAAATAATAGATTATATAATTTTTATTAAAAAATAACTTATGCTTCATATTAGATTAATCTTTCTCCTAATGCGAGATACCGCTTAACGTAAAAGATAAGAACATAGTATTTATAGGGTTTAAGCCGCACCAAGTATTTATGCAATATTATTCATTACATAATAAAAATTATCAGATATTTTCAAATATTAGTATTCGGTGGATTAGGTACGGGTATCACCTAATCCGATCCATGTCTACAAGCAGTCAATCACACATAAAAGACCGTAGTCCTTCGTAATTTTGAAAAATTCTACTTCTAACCAAACGCTATAAAAAAATAGCCGTTTATGTAGTAATATTTATGTTTTAACAAGGGAATTAAAACTTAAAGGATATTTCGCGTTGAGCTAGAAACACACATTTGATTAAAAGCCATTTTATACATTATAAATGTTAAGAAAAATTCTAAAAACGAAAATAATAGTTACGAGTATATCACGAAAAAGTGTTTTTGCAATTACAAACTTAAAACGAATTGTACCGAACACTCACACTTGACCAGTATGAGTTTACATAAAATGAAATTATAATTTAAGCTTATTGAATATTTTTTTGTATAACTAATGTTTTTAAAAGTTAATAAAAAGCCTAGGAGCACTATTCAGTTGCCTCATTAAAAATATCACACTGAGAATAAAAACAAGGCCAGTAAGTATAAATAACCACAACTTGTGTATAAATCTTAGTTTGTAGTCGCCAGGGCTGTCAATTCATCAACATCTAATTAAAATTGAGTTTATTATTGGCTGCTTTTATCAAGCTTTTCTCTTAATATTAAAATTTATATAAAGTTTAATGACTGTCATAGATTAAGATATTAAGATTATATTTAAAGAATATTAAGAATCTTATAGATATATCATAAATAAGCTTTTAACAGCTGTGTGTGTGTGTTTAAACAGCTGTAGAAAACATTTTCCACATAATAAAATATTATTATTTTATTTGTATTAACATTTAACATTTATGGTTAAATCACAGATAAAATGAGGCTGTATTTTAAGGTGAGTTATTACTTTCATTTATTTTTTGTAAATTACATTTTAAAAAGGGAATTACCCATATTAAATATTATTATCCCAAATATATATGCAGAAATCGATAAATAAATAAAATAATTCATAGCCAAAAATACAAGTAAAACAAATATACAGTAAAATGCGATGAACAATGTTATAAATCGTTCATTATGACGTAACTATCGGACAGTCGCGTGGGTAGAACAAAATATGTTTGTAATAGGACCACAAATGCTACACCGTCAGCCCTTACCAACATAGCTCGGCAACCCGCAATGAATACTCGAGTTTTCTGCCTCAACTGCAGAGTGTAAATATACGGTAATATGGGAATAAAATCCTGGATTTAATCTTCACGTAGTCGTCGCTTAATCTTGCAACAGATATGGCAGGAGTAAATGTTAAATATATGTTCGGCAATTACGGAAAATTGCATTATGTGGATGGTGTGTCGTATCGCATTACAGAGTAAATAATGTATCTATAATTTATAATCAACATACAAAAAATAATTTTACAAAAGAAATTAAACCTTTAAAGCCGGTGTACACGTTGTGGCGCCATGCCGCAAAGATTTACCGCATTGGCAGGCATACGGTGGTGCGGTACTGCAACATTATTACGATGGAACGCCATCGCTCAGTGCAGTTTAGTATTAAAAATGTATCGGAATAGACTACGGAGCGCTACCGCTACAGCATCGTAACACATGCATAACTCCGCAACACCCACTCGCGAAGCGCAAATCCTGTACACGTACGCAGAACTGCGGGAACGCAACGTTTGCGCAGTATGGGTATTTGCAGTGGCGTGAATTCCATAGAAACATAAAAACATTATGTTAATATACCTGGACACACTTAATACATATATTTTTTAAAATTTTATACCGTTTGTGTTCTCAGTCCCTTTTCCTGGTAATTAATAGAATTTCAGTCCATATATTCATTAAATGCCCAGGTATAACAACATAATGCTTATTATACTTCTATGGTATGCACGCCACTCTGGGTATTTGTATGTAAAAAGATGGAATGACAACGGTTCGGAGCCGCAACGTATAGTGTTTATTAAAGTAAAAAAAAAAAAATTATTTTGAGTTTAAAAATATACATATCTGTGACAAAAATAATATTTTTAATACTCAAATAATTAAAAAGTCAAAAATGGTTATTGGTTTTGTTCTTATAGTTAGGTGATATTTTTAATTCCATAAATATTTAATTGGTCTCTTTTTTTTTTTTTACTTGGGGAAAATCCTCATCGGACCGTCTCGGTCGCACTGGGGGGTTGCGCGAAACCGAGGTGTGTCGGACTTGTACCGACTAAAAACCCCAAGGTGACTTCTTCTGCGCATTGGCGGGGACCGCGGGACCTGTAATCAATTCGCCGCAGCCCCGTCGCACCGCGCCCGCTGGGCACAAACTCGGAGGAAGATATCTTCCCCGACACTGCTCATTGTATTTAGACAGAGCACGTCACTATGCTCTGCCTACTTCTCGAGGGTCGCTAATCAGTCGTTCAGGGCCCCCACCCTGAGCGGCTGCGACCCCAAAGGCATCAGCCAACCGGTCGTGGATCGACCGATCGGCTGGTACTGATGAGCCGGGGCGGTTGCCGGCACCCCGGTGTCTTCTTCGAGAGGCCTTCTGCCGCTCTCACTCTGCGGCCTCCTTCTGGGACATGACGTCTTCACAGAAGGAGACCACGGCCCTCCAGTTGTCATACCCTGCCAGTATGGCCGACACCACTGCTGGCAGGGAATTGGTCTCTTAAGTTAACAAAACTTTAATTTAAAATTAACGATATTTTAGAAAGAAAATTAATTACTTACCAAATGAATATTTACTACATGGATTTTTTTATTTCTACAGTACCAGATATTGAAAATATTTGATTTGTAACCACAAATTAATTAAAATATGATGTTTAATTGTTACTATATAATTTATACTTAATCTTTAACGTAACGATGAAAGCAAAAAACACGTCCGTAATTCATTGAGTTTGGCTACTGATTTAGGTAGATATATTAAAAGAGGGTTCATTATTTAGACAGGCTAATAAGAATTCCTAAGTCGCATTTATGTCAAGCTAAGACGCAAGCCACCTTATTAGACATTAAGCTAATAAAAATAGAGATTAAGTTAAGATACACTCAGAAATAAATAGGGTATTTTTATTAATTAATTAAGTTCAGTAGCTGATAGATCCAAACAGAACAAATCCGATTTACCCAATTAATCAAAATGACGTTTCATGAAAGTTTTTAATTGGAACTCTATAAAGTTTTATAACAAGTTGTCATTTAGATTTTTTTTTATTTTAACAACGTTTTTTAATAAAATATTTTTCAATTGTTATTTTAATCAATAAATTTAATTACCTATCTAGTGTTATCTAAACTTTAAACATTTTTACTATACATTTTTGGACTATTAGATATTTTTGGACTATACATTTCTACGTTATCTTATCAATATTACTAATCATAAAAATTGAGCTTTACAACATTAAGAAAATATAAACTTATTTAATATTAGTAAGTTGTTGATCATTGTACAAAATCATTGGTCGGTGTCATTATAAATACTTTAACGAGTCTTATGCGTGAATTAATTTACTCTTAATTATAACTCGACGTTTCAACCTAGTTTACACTGAGCATGGCACGAGCAGACCAAAGCGCCGCGAAGACTTCGTATCGAACAAGAAGTAACTTCTTTTACTCTCTTTTGTTCTATATATTGAAGCCTTTAACCTGTAATCTTTGGCTTGTACAACCAAGTCGAAACGTTGAGCCACAATTAAGAGTAAGCTAATTCTCGTATAAGACCCTTTAAAGTATTTATAATAAGTGAAAAACGAGAAAATTTATAATGTGTTATTAGTTAATATCGTTTACCGGTTCGTATTTAAATGGAATGCTGAGGCTGTAGTAAGACATTTATCTTTAACTAAATTGTGATTACAAAATAACGTATAGGTAGGTATACTATATAAGAATATTAGTGATAGTCATTCACCTGGACCAGTTCCATTTAGGAATCGCTGATCTATGTTCAGAAGGCCTAGGTAAAGTGACATTCAATAAACAAAAACACTGGTAGAAAGTATATAATGTACGGAGGCTGTCATCTAAGCTTTTGAAATATCATATCGTCAAATTATATATTTTCAACCAGCGTTATCGTTTATGGTACTTTACTAGGCTCTCAATTTCCTTTCTCACTTCTAGTATAGAAGTCAACGATAAGCGACGGTATCCACTTACTCTCTATTGATATGTCAGCTAGCATGGTCACCTTTTGTAAAAAAAATCATATCGTTATATTTTCTATATTAACATTATGAAATGTCTGTATATGTGTTTGAATGTAAGGAGTAAAATTCGAAACCATTTAAAAATATCACCAATATTTAAAATGGACCTTTGGTGTGGACATAGTCTATTTATTATCATATTCTTACGCAAACTGTTAATCCCATGTGAGTGAAGCCACGTCCACAGCCAATATTAAATTAAGTTGTACAATATGAACAAAAGACACCAATTTATTTGTATTTGACATCTCTAAACGAATAATCCATCTACAGTCCTATCAATGAAACCATTAATATAACAAAAGATACTTACACAGAGATAAGTTATATAAAATAATCGGAGAAGTCAACAAGATTTACGCCTACGTCCGTAAGGAGAAAAGACAATACTCTATTACGTTGCCACCTACTGATTTTAGATTTGGACGTGTTAAACTCCACGCCGCGCTGGCTTTACATAAAGTTATTTTGTGTTACAAGGAGGGCTGGAACGTTTCAACTTAGATCATTAAAAATTTAAACAACCTTTGTTAGCTGAGTTATATATTAATCAATTTTAATGAGCTGTTTTCAATTCAATTTCATTTATGTAACCTTGAATTTAACATTTTAGAGAAATCCTTGGTTAGGGATAGCTACTTTGATATAAATTTTAACATACGTATAATTACATACTTTTAATCCAAAATTGTTTTATTATATTTTTATTAAATGCCTTTAAATAAATATGATTATGGACCAAGAGTCCAATACAATGAAACATTTTTTTATATGTGTAAATAATATTGTTCTTTATAAAAATAATTAATATCCATAAAGGTTAGTGGGTAAAGCAATAACCTATGGTTCTAACGCTAATGCTCTAATATTTTTAAAATCTATTATTTATTGTCGTGTTGATCGATAAAATTATACAAAATTTATAAAAAAATCCCCCTGAACCATTTTTCAGTATCATCCAATAAATTCCATTATCAATTGAGAAATTAACCGTATGATTTATATTAAATGGCAAATAAATATTTATATCCAACAGATAAGAAACTTCTAGACTATATTTTTAATAACGAAAATAAAAAGACTTCAATCAAATATAATGTGATTTATCTTCGACCGACAGATAAGCTTTTACGTAAAACTTATGCCGTACACGACAGTTAAAACGAACCACTAAAAAAACATCAACTAAAATTAAGGATCGTATTACGAAAATCCATTAGAGTTACCAATAAAAATAGACTCCAGTTCACGTCCAAGCCGATCCTAAATTCAGTCATTCGAAATAAAGACACGATAAAAGGACGCCTCGCCACTATCTTCATAAAACGCGATAAAAAATATTTCTTTGATGCACCGATTGTCATGATTGCTTAGTTCGATATTCTTTACCAAATACAATATTTTAACTGAAATCTGTAAATTAGTATTTCAAGATTATCTGCAATACTTTTACCTTTCATCAAATGTGGAAAACCTTAACATATTTTAGAAAAAATATTATTTTTAAAAGAGTTTATCTTAATATTCAGTATACTATATTTACAAGCTTAAGCTCGTCAGATGTTTGCTTTCATTGAGTTGATAATGTAAACATGGGATTCTTTCATTTAGATTGAAAATGAAAATGAAAAATGAGAATGTATTTATTTCGCCACAAACCAACAGACCAGAAATTTCAATGCAGCAACACAAACAACACACAGAAACATAAGAAAATACAAAACATATAAACATGGCGAAAATGGAACCTTCAGCAGCCTAAAGCCACAGAGGAAGCCTAGATTCAATAAGAATTAAATAACAACTTTAGTGATGAAATTAAAAACTTGAAACTTTTGTTTAAATGGATGTTATGCCCGAAAAATTTTACTTTAATCATGTCTCGAAGTTTTGATCTGGTTACACAGGCCATAATTGTTATGTAGCGACCGTATCAAGTTACTGTTATGTATTATAATAATGTATCACCTCAGTATGTACTCTCTATTGCTTATCATAACTTTCTCTGAATCATATTTTTCCTTATTGTAACAACCTAATGTTTAAACTATTTGAAGTATTCACTATCATAACTGTTGTTCATACAAATCATTATCGCTTACTTCGAATCCCAGCATATTCTTCCTTGTTTACCTCCATCCCTAATGACATCCGCCCTGTTTTTACTCATCCTCGATCCCTAATGGCGTCCGCCTTGCCCCTTCCACGCGGCACCTCAACATATAAGCACCGAACTTTCCAATCCAAAATCATTCTCATCTCCGATTTCATACCATCAACTTCTCTTAGATCTAAGTTGTAAAACTAATTAATAAATATAAGTAATTATTGTAAATCTTCCACAATAAAGATTTTTTTTTAACAAGTTTTCGCGTTCGCCATATAACAATTTTCGCGCAGTCGGTAGGATCTTGCGTGATATTCGTATTAATACGCGTAAAAGACGAGGTAACGAACGTCGTCTCAACGGACAAAAATCGCCAAGAAGAAGACGTTGCGGTAGCCGAAGGCTTTTGAACTCCTCGCCGAAACATGCAGCTTCTCTACACACTGTTATTCTGGTGAGTGGCTTAGACTTGTTTGCTCTGTATCAAATCCTAAATCCTTAATTCTCATTTAAAAAAATCCTAAAGCTATTTTCTACTCATAATTATTATAACTACAAAACATGTCTACAAATACAGAAATAAAAACAGAAAAACAAAATCAAAATACAATAGACACTCTAACCCTGGTCAATCTAATACCAGTTTTCGACACTACACATGATGACCAAGTCTATAAATATATTAGATCTTGCAGCTCAGCCTTCAGCCTAGCCCGAGTTGAACAAGTACCACTACTTCTGATATATGCTTTAAATAAAATCACAGGCACACGCGCAGCAGATGTCCACTGTAGACAGCATAACACATGGAGGGAACTGAAATCCTTTTTAATCGAAAAATTTTCTAACGTAAAAACTATTGCACACCTAAACCTCGAACTTCAGTCGATGTTTCAAAAATTCAACGAATCTATAACGGAATACCTCCATAGAGTAGATTTATGTCGTAGCAAAATTATAGAAAAACTAAACACGGAAATCACTGACAATTCGCTCTTGGGTCGAGTAATAACCGCGGAAGAAACCGCGCTAAACGTATTTGTAAACGGCATCAACTCCGAAGACGAAGAAGATGACAACGATGACAACATTCAAAAATTGAGCAATACCGCTCAATCTTTGTTCTAAAGGCGGGAGGTGTTATGTAGCGACCGTATAAAGTTACTGTTATGTATTATAATAATGTATCACCTCAGTATGTGTACTCTCTATTGCTTATCATAACTTTCTCTGAATCATATTTTTCCTTATTGTAACAACCTAATGTTTAAACTATGTGTATTATTATAATACATAACAGTAACTTGATACGGTCGCTACATAACACCTCCCGCCTTTAGAACAAAGATTGAGCGGTATTGCTCAATTTTTGAATGTTGTCATCGTTGTCATCTTCTTCGTCTTCGGAGTTGATGCCGTTTACAAATACGTTTAGCGCGGTTTCTTCCGCGGTTATTACTCGACCCAAGAGCGAATTGTCAGTGATTTCCGTGTTTAGTTTTTCTATAATTTTGCTACGACATAAATCTACTCTATGGAGGTATTCCGTTATAGATTCGTTGAATTTTTGAAACATCGACTGAAGTTCGAGGTTTAGGTGTGCAATAGTTTTTACGTTAGAAAATTTTTCGATTAAAAAGGATTTCAGTTCCCTCCATGTGTTATGCTGTCTACAGTGGACATCTGCTGCGCGTGTGCCTGTGATTTTATTTAAAGCATATATCAGAAGTAGTGGTACTTGTTCAACTCGGGCTAGGCTGAAGGCTGAGCTGCAAGATCTAATATATTTATAGACTTGGTCATCATGTGTAGTGTCGAAAACTGGTATTAGATTGACCAGGGTTAGTGTCTATTGTATTTTGATTTTGTTTTTCTGTTTTTATTTCTGTATTTGTAGACATGTTTTGTAGTTATAATAATTATGAGTAGAAAATAGCTTTAGGATTTTTTTAAATGAGAATTAAGGATTTAAGATTTGATACAGAGCAAACAAGTCTAAGCCACTCACCAGAATAACAGTGTGTAGAGGAGCTGCATGTTTCGGCGAGGAGTTCAAAAGCCTTCGGCTACCGCAACGTCTTCTTCTTGGCGATTTTTGTCCGTTGAGACGACGTTCGTTACCTCGTCTTTTACGCGTATTAATACGAATATCACGCAAGATCCTACCGACTGCGCGAAAATTGTTATATGGCGAACGCGAAAACTTGTTAAAAAAAAAATCTTTATTGTGGAAGATTTACAATAATTACTTATATTTATTAATTAGTTTTACAACTTAGATCTAAGAGAAGTTGATGGTATGAAATCGGAGATGAGAATGATTTTGGATTGGAAAGTTCGGTGCTTATATGTTGAGGTGCCGCGTGGAAGGGGCAAGGCGGACGCCATTAGGGATCGAGGATGAGTAAGAACAGGGCGGATGTCATTAGGGATGGAGGTAAACAAGGAAGAATATGCTGGGATTCGAAGTAAGCGATAATGATTTGTATGAACAACAGTTATGATAGTGAATACTTCAAATAGTTTAAACATTAGGTTGTTACAATAAGGAAAAATATGATTCAGAGAAAGTTATGATAAGCAATAGAGAGTACATACTGAGGTGATACATTATTATAATACATAACAGTAACTTGATACGGTCGCTACATAACATAATCACCAGCAAACTAAAACGCCGCGGAGTTTTTTTGGGTGCGGGAAGTTACTTCATCAACCCGATTTTGTTCTTAATAATTTGAATAGTCCCGCCACACGAAATTGGTAGTATCAGTATTTTTACAAGGCGACATGTGGTCCTAAAATGTATTATTGAAAATTTTATTGTCATCAATGAAAAATTCAATTTGAATAATTATTACTGAAACATCGTTTAAAAATACTTTTATTATAAAAACGTAGACGTTAAGCACAATCGAAAATATTTTTTAAAAGTCCTATTCTTGATATCTTATGACTCAATATATATGTAAATATAAATAATAAAAACATACAAATACCATAAAGTTTGGGTACGATTTGATATATAATGCATAGTTTTAAAGTACTTTGACTCTATCTACATAATTGGACATAATCCAATATTAATGAAGCAAACTAAATCTGATCCCATTGAAAACCGATAGTATGAATTTCTCTTTGCTACTTCTTACTTTTTGTAAACTTCAATATAATTTACAAATACTAGTATATATATCATCATGCTATATCACTCTATACTATCACTTTTGATGTGACCAGAGATACATTAGTGAGTGTCCACTTTGCGCCTTATACTCGTATATCGCGCCCAAAATAACCAGTAGTGTAACTGATCGCCAGAAGTTTTCAGAAATCTGGTTATGCATGACTTTTCTATTAGATGCCATTATTATATTAATGTTTTTTATTTCAACTTTAAGCTAGATTCACTAATATAAATTGATTTTATTAGTTTCAATTACAATAATATATGTATGTATTTCACCAGAATACGGACGTGGTTAGCCAGGAGATATCTCAAGAATCAACATTGTACCGCCCGCCCACACAGTTCACAATGTCCTCAACAAGCTTCAAGCCAATGATGGCGCACTAAATTACCGACGACTTTTACTGCCGACCATTTCTGTCTGTTGACAGTGACTGGAAGATGCGTGGACTTGTCAAGCTATCAATACAAGTGATTACGTCACAATGACATATTAAGTATGCCGTATATTAAATGCGGCAGCTATATTGCCTTATATAGTAGAAAGGTGTATTTTTTAATTCGTTACTAGGAATATATTGGTAACTTATTTATTTTATGGGGTTACCAGTGGCCCGATACAATACTCCACTCACCAAACACATACACAATTACAACCAACAATGTACATACTATTCTTATTAAGGCATCCATAATATAAGATTGGCATGTTTATATTGTATTAATGTTAATGCTAATGAAATTCAAGATTATAAATTAACCAATGTCATGAGTAAATACATTAAAACATTTAGAGACTATTTATATTATAATTCTGTCTATTTCTTAGTCTGATTTATATACGCTACTTTGACTTTTCTTACACTTTACTCGATCATTCTCAATTATGTGGCAGTAAAAGATTGGATGAGAAGAGTCGAAGGCCTATGTCCAGCGGTGGACTAGGATGAGCTGATGATGATGATGAATGTCAATGTACCGATAAGTCACTGATTTTTTAAATTTGGTAATAGCTCTGCGATTATTTAGGCTATACTCAAGTTATATATTCGGTTTTTTGTTAGATCGAATTTATTTTTTGAGAACTTTGCTAAGCAAGGTCGAAATAGCTTCTATAAATCTCAGCCTTAAAGTTAATTTAGAATAAGGAAATGGCGTATAATATATTTGGTATTGTCTATTAATTATTTAAAAAGTTAAATCATATGCTAATTGTGGTATAATTATTCATGTAAAATAAATAAAAATCAACAAAAATTATAACAAATACTATCTCTTCAAGAAATATCAGTCACATTTAGAAAAGCAATGATTTCGATCAAGTGAGATGGGAAGATTCATGAATTTCAAACGACGCTTATACCACTAAATAATTGAAATATTTTCAGTTTTACTTAAATATTTTTAAAGGAGTTAATCAATTAGGATTACTTTTTATACGATTCTTATCTGGATAAATAATAATAATCGGGAAAAATAAAAAGTAAGATGCCTGACTAAAATACTTTTCCCTTGATTATCATCAGAGTTTTATTTCACATATATACATATTTTTTTTTAATTCTTTAATCTGAAAGTTATTTTAGGATATTTTTAGATTTATTTGCTAATTTACACATTTGTACATTTAAAGTCGCAATTCTAAGGCTATGGTTATGGAGACGCGCCCGCGCAGTTAAAATGGCGCGCGGTGGGAGTGGTGCCTGCTGGCAATGATAGCCGCTGATTGGCTCAACTTATAATTTAATTATGATTCGAATGAGAGATGACACGATAAACTCGCTACTGGACACCCCTTGATTATTTTCTTAATACGTGACTGCATTTCTAAAGGAACCGGCTTTATTTGATTTAATATACCTACAACACGGGATTTAATTAGACGTTTTATTTATGTCGCGGTAATGTAGTTATATTAGGAATTTTATTTTAATCGTAGATTTGTTGATTTGATTTTTATTTCTGTTAAATTTAAAAGATATTATTTATTTATGTCATTTAATAGTAAACAGTTACTGGAGACGATAGAAAAATATAAGAAGAAACAAGATAATAAAAAAATGCGTTGTTCCTTTTTTGATGAACCTGAAGCCATAGTACTTCTAAGTATAAAGTGTACAAGAAAGTTATAGAATAAACTTGAGTGAATAAAATTGTTAAAATGTTGTCATAAGATATAGAATTAACAAATATAAAGAAATCACATACGCGTGCCAAAAGAGAAGCTAAAAATATGTTTTTCAGTAGAACATCATTAAATTTTGTGACGGTTTTTAGCAGTTTAACGTGTCGTGATTTCTTGATTTTAATTACATTATATTATTTCTGTGTAGTAATTTTATTAAGAAATCCTACAGAGTTAAATAAAAATACGATAGAACAAAATAGCATAAATGAGCTTACGAAAACATACTTAATAGAACGTAACTTCATATATCATCACACTATATCCGTTGCGGAGTGAACAGAGGTACATTAGTGAATGTATCCGATTTGCGTTTTATCTTGTACCAAACGTGACCAGTTAGCGCAAATCACTATTATCCGCCCCTTTCCTTTCCATTTAATTTTTAATTAAGACAAAAATATGATTGAAATGGAAACATAAGAACTAGGTAAGTATACACATACCACCTACGTATAGTTCAGGGAAATTCAAACATTGCGACATTCCAGTACATTTGACACTATTAACGTTCTTTGTATTGTTAGACCAAACCATATTCGAAATATGTGCGAAGTTGATTTCTATTGACTCACAGAAAGCACAAATTAACAACTTAAATGATATGAGTCATGTACGTACCTAATTATCTATATATTCCTTTTATGCTATGTTTATAGCTATAGGTTTCTTTGTTTGACAAAATTTCCACAAAAAAAATCATCCAATAAAGAAATCGAACTAAGAGGCACAACACAATAACAGTAAACTACGTACTTATTATCGAGGGGTTGAAGGCTATTTGGTTTAAGCGACATTTTTTTGTGATATAGTAATATATATTTTCGGAATCAGCGTTTTATACCGATTCCAAATATATATACTACTTGTTTTAAGCGATATATCACCATAATATATCGCTTAAAACAAATAGCTTTTACCCCTCGATATATAATAAACAGCTTAACTGTTATATTTTACTCATAAAAGTTGCGGTACCGAAGCCTAGAAAAGGTATTTTACTTCATTATCTAGAACTGTTTAATTTTAAATCGTTCATAATTAAATAAACAAAAACGTGCCATGAAAGTCTTCCGCATCTGCCTGGCATCTAATAGAAATGCCATGTATAAATGCTCTGAGTACTGTGATCAACTGCTCTACTAGTCATTTAGGGCACGATATACATATAAACGCAAAATGGATAAAGCCTCTAATAAGCCTTGCTCACCCCGAAAGGGATATAGCGTGATATGATTATTATGAATATCTAGTGAATTTGAGAGTCTGTACTAAATATTTTCAAAGTTTTATATGCTACGAACTTTCTATGATAAAAGTTAATTCGAAATGATACTAAATGCAGTACTTTCAGTTAACAAAACTAAATATACGCTAAGTACCAACAAATCATAAAATATTTTAATTGTTTTCAAACTACAATAAAAAGATCATATAAAATTCTCCACCAACTAGCAAAACACAGCGGTACTTATTCATAATGACTGTATTTAAACGAATTCCGACGTTAACTTTCATAACATTCTGGCAAAGTTGAGCAGTACAAACTAAGCACAAAAATATTCCAACAAGAATAACTTAAAAAGCCAAACTATTCCGCCGAGTTTTGCACGCAGCTTCGTTACTACATATTCAGTTAAACTGAACACGGAATGGTCCACTGAACTTTCTTCGTGGAAATATTGTAATTATATATTTCTTTAATACGCCCCGTTGCGTATGAAAGATTTTCAATACATATGACATATTTATAACAACACAAACAATTACTTTCAAAATTGCATAATTCTTATTTCGATTAATAATATTTCGATGATTGGAAACTGCTGAGTTCGATATCTTTTAGTCTAAGCATCTATACGCCTAGGTTCGATATGACCACGTGGCTATACAATCTCGATTGGAGTATATCAGGAGTATATACATATAAGGAATCAGCGTTTTTTTACTGATTCCAAAAATATATATTACTATATCACCAAAAAAAAATATCGCTTAAACCGAAATAACCTTTCACCCCTCGATATATAATTTTTTTTATCCTCATTCGTCACAGTGACCACACCACGCTTGATGATAAGCAGTCCAAAAACCAACAACGACAATTAAAAAAAAAAACATTGATAGTCGCAGCGATCATGCCGGTATGTGCAAATATCTCTTCACCCATTTAAAAGGGCTCGTCCAACATATACTGAGTCATAGAGTGCTTAAAGACTCCCGTGTTATACCATAATGAAAAGCAAACGTGAGAAGCGAATTTCGATCCTTAGAGATACACAGTTAAAATTAGGCTTCCTTTTTCTCCTCATCTTATATCTTCTTCTTGATATGATGTCGTTTCACGATGTGATCCAACTAGTCATATGGAGATAAATACGTATTGATATCTAGCCCAATCTAGATTCAGCCGTATCGCGTTGTGGTCATATAAACCTAGGCATATCGACAATTAGATCAATAGATACCGACCAAGCTGGTGTAGTCAAAAATTTAGTTTATGTTTGTAGAGTTAATACTTATTGCTGGTGTATTAATTGCTAGTATAGTTACTAGCAGAGATGGGCAAAATGTAATCTGATTAATGATGAACGATTACAAAATGTAGTCGTAATTTTAATTTTCTTGCTTTGTAATCATGATTAAATCCATTTAAAACATTAAGAAATCACAAATGTGTATACAATCTGGGATTTTGTAGTGTTTAAAACATAAAATAGCAAAATGCAGTCATATTAATGGTAAAAAACGTAAAATGTAATCGTTAATCATTTTCATTAATCAGATTACTTTTTGCCCATCTATGGTTGCTAGTGTGTAACTTGTATATACATTAACGGATACCTATACCTAGAGAGCTTCAATCATAATACATGTGAGTCGAAATAGCAGTCTGGACTTCCAATGGATTCTCATTCCCTGACTGTGGTTGCTGTTCTTGAACTAAGTAGACTGTACTCTCCATCAAGTGTAATGAAGACACTGTGTTGAGCCAGTAGGTATATAAAAAAATCTCAAACCAATCCATAACCCACCCATCTTTGTTGTGCCTCTTAATTCACGATTGTCTGCAGTTTTTTATGTCTACATTAGCCGGATAGCTTGAAGAGCGCGGTATGTTTATCCCACTACAATATTAATTTTATCCCATCTGCTGCTATTTCACCTTGAAACATGTCCGCCTGTACTTACCCATTATAATTTTATTACGATACCTGTTATGCAACAGTTATTTAATTCTAATATTGATTGCATTTATTTTTAACAACTAAACCTTGACTATATAAAAATATATGTAAAATAAAACTAAAAAATATTCAAGGCCGAAGAATTTTAATCAAAAAAATTGATTCGAAGCTGACATAATAATATTTTACGCGAGATTCACAATCAATATTCAACTTTATTTAGTATGGAGTTAAGGGTTTAAATTACTCTGTTAGGATCCCGTGAGGATGGACAGATGATAGGCTTGTTACTGCTTTCCAAAAACAAGGTTTGGCCCCTTCGGGCGGAATTGATAATTTACTCGTTCCGAGGGCTATCATTAGGGTCGTTGGGTGATTGCCGGTTCCACACAAGACGAAACAACGTCGGCGACTTGGGAGAAGAACAAACAATGTTTTGGGTCGTTAACAACATAAATTATACTTTGACGATGGCTTATTATGACGTACGGTTTAAAATGAATCGATTATTTCACATGCGGATGTATCATACATTTAAAAAACCAATTCTATATTCTGGGTACAGAACGTTCTGGGTACGTGGTAACGTATCAATGGATAAATATCGTTATTACTATAAATACGAAATAGTTTGTTTATTTGATCAGATCTCATGGGTTCAAGCTGAATGTATAGATACAAATTGCAGTTTCCTATAACTTTACTCAAAAAATATAATACACTTATATATTCAGGAACTCTATACAAAGTAATAATAGTCGCTCTTTGATATCGTTTAAATTCACTAGTAAAATATATAAGAGTGACAGAAACATTCGATATATCCTGCTATCAATCCTACAATAATGAACGGAAATTAGCTGGAGAAAGTACTCATCATTCTATTCTATAAACCGATTCGAGGATATCGATCGCGTGCTTCCCCACAAAAGCCTAGCCATGTGGCACTTTGACTATGGAAACTTAGCGAACACGATGATCCCATAGACCATTAAACATAATATTAATATATTGGAATTTTACATTCGTTGTCATCAGATCGATGACGAAATACAATTAGGCTTAAATCGAGTGTATATTATCTAGGGAGGCTGTGTTTTACAATGGCAAACTTATTTTCTTAAAAAGTGTAAGCAAAGTCAAAGTAATGTTTTAAATTGAGCAAGACAAATTTACCGAGTGTATCAAGTAGTTTGACTTATACATTATGAGTTACTTATCCACTTACTTCCAGAAATAATATAATTGCTCTAATATCGATAAAAAGTTTCCTAAAAGCAATTAAGTTTCTAGACAATTTAACCTTATTATTAAGTTATTGTAAGCACAAACAAAGCCTGGTTGTGACGTGCTTTCTTTGGTATCTGGACCAGACTGTGTCGAGTATCTATTTAAACTGTCATTTGAAAATGTTTCGTTTTGTGTCCCTTTAGAATACTTAGATATCGTCGTAATAGAGTAAATTTTTGATTTAACTGTCTGGAGATTATTTCAAATAATGTTTAAACATAATGTAATAGAATTAGTATCTGCAAATTGCAATAACACCCGTTTGATTCTTAAGTAAAAACAGACGAAGAATAAATATTAATATAAATTATATTATGTTTCATTCACTAGAGAAAAATAACAAATTATCATCAACTAGCGTAAGAATTCCGCTTTTTTTTTTCGAAATCAAATGTTATAACGAACATTAAAACATTTTGCTGAACTCGTATATTGAGTTAGTTAAATTTCTAGTTACTATAATCTATGTATATAGATGTAAAGGGGACATACCGATCGTCATAGATTGTCTTATATACGAGTAATATAAGCCTAAAAATAGAATATGTTAATAAAAAAAAAGTTTCATAAGGAGCATTTTTAATATAGGTACTTACATAACTTACGCGTTTAATTGATTTTAGCTCATTTATATAAGTTTTATAAAGAAGGAAAATAGAAAAAAATTGAATATGACATATTTTATTAGTCTACTTCTTATCCTAGAAACAAATAGCGAAAACATAGTAAATTGAAGAATAAGAAAATACATACAAGTCCTCATAAGGACTCATTTTGTTTATTATAATGTAAGAAGTGTCATACTTAATCATTTACTATTTATGTTAAATGAATTTATACCATATGTTTGACAATAAACCTCGTTAGGAAGCTCGCACAGGCTTTCTTAAGATTCGGCAATCATTTTGATGCATACAATTATGTTAAACAATATATAACATAGAGTTGTTACTTTATTTTATGTCAATTTCATAATTCTTTTATGCAGTATTGGGCGATGAGGCTTATTCACTCTGCTATTTATGTTAGAAATTAATATTATATAATAATTTATTGTATAACAGATTTTATTGAAGGTGAACTGCGAATTCTAGCATGCGCTGCTGGCTATTTTCTGCCTTGCTGTAGAATTCGCAGCGAGCCTTAAGAAATGGTACAAGCCAAATTTTTATTTTCCTCTGAAATTTTTACGTCGTTGCAAAGGTAGAGGATATTTTTAAGCAAAATACTTTTTTTTTTTTTTACTTGGGGAAAATCCTCATAGGACCGTCTCAGCCGCTCAGGGGGGGTTGCGCGACCGAGGTGTGTCGGACTTATACCGACTAAAAACCCCAAGGTGACTACTTCTGCGCATTGGCGGGGACTGTGGGTCCTGTAATCAATTCGCCACAGCCCCGTCGCGCCGCGCCCGATGGGCACAAACTCGAGGGAAGATGATACGCTTCCCGATATTGCTCGTTGTATTTAGGCAGAGCACGCCACAATGCCCTGCCAACTTCTCGGGGGCCGCTAAACCAGTTGCTCAGGGCCCCCACCCTGAGCAGCCACGACCTCAAAGACATCAGCCAACTGGTCGTGGATCGACCGGTCGGCTGGGACTGATGTGCCAGGGCGGTTGCCGGCACCCTGGTGTCTCCTTCGAACGGCCTTCTGCCGTTCTCGCTCTGCGGCCTCCTTCTGGGACATGACATCTTCACAGAAGGAGACCACGGCCCTCCAGTTGTCATACCCTGCCAGCATTGCCGACACCACTGCTGGCAGGGAGAGGTCGTGTCCGATCCTTCGGACCAGGTCCCGCCGCTCATTGCCCCACGCCGGGCAATGTGCGAGCGTATGTTGGGCGGAATCCAGGTCCGAACAGCAGTGGTAACACTGGGTCGTTACTTCTCGTCCAAACCTGCACAAGTACTCAGGGAAACATCCGTGTCCCGTAAGTACCTGTGTCAGGTGGTAGGTGACGTGATTTCGACTACTGAGCCAGGCTTCGAGGTTCGGCAGAATGGCACCGACCACGCGCTGGCGCATGCACCGCACCTCATCCAGCTGAACGCGCCAAATTCTCAGGGCTGATCGGCGTTCTTCTGCCTTCAGCCTCTCGAGCACCACGGGAGCCACGCTTTCGCCTCTCAGACGGAATTCGCGGACAAGCCAAATTTGTATTTTCCTCTGAAATTTCTACGTCGTTGCAAAGGTAGAGGATATTTTTAAGCAAAACACTAATCCGAGATGTCAAATTTCGTGAGTTAACAATTTTAGAATCTATCTAATACAATATGATCTACTAATTTATTTATATCATGCTAATCTGCTACTAAAACTACTTATTTATATAATTGCAAATCTTCAAGTTAAAACTCACTAACAAAGAAGATTAGCACTAGTATTCGATATGTAAGCAATTAACGGTTGATTAACCCAAAAAAAATGACATGCAGAAATGTCTAAATATGCAATAATAATTAATGTCGTTTATATTTAAATAAAAGTTTTATAGATGAACAAATCAGTGAAAAAACTGAAAACAATCATTACAAGATTTTAATACCCCTAAAAACCTTTATTCTTATATAGGTAAAAATCGAATGTTAATAATCGATAAAATAATATAAATTAAATATTAATCTTAGAAGTATTTTCTATTTTTCTTTTTTTTTTTGGAAGTAAACTACATAAATAGAAACATACTAAAATAATAAGATAACACACAGCAAATGACTCGGTATGTTATCCAAAGAGATGTATCCGGCAAGCCGTATTGTTAAATACAATGATTCCGTAACAATATTTTGAAAGCCACAGAAGCTAAAGCTTAGTAAAGAAGTACATTCACTACAATAGCACAATGTGAACCATTCAGTCTCCGCTTCATTTTTCTTGTAGACTATGGAAACGGAAGTTGACATTTGTGCGATGAGCTAACATCCAGTTAACTTTGGTAGGCATTGTTATTGCTGCGTCTTTTGTACTTAGAAGAACAAGTCATTGTATATTGTGCACTTTTTTTAAACTTCTATTTCGTTTATTGATACCGGCAGCAAAGTGTAAAGGAAAAAATATAGCGTGTATTCCTATGTTACATTTTGAGGACCAAATCATCTTTTATGCTGGATGCATTATATCTACGAAAGTTTACATTAATTACTATATTATATTTTTGAAACTTAAAATATATATGTAGTTTAAGTAGATGTGTTTACGTTTTCCTCCATATTTCTTTTTAATATTTTGAATTTCCTTCCACTTGTAAGATGTACCTAAATTATGGCTATATTCTCTTTGAATTTGTATAGAAATAAGAAATATGAATCAGAAGTGATATTTCGAAATACCGTATATTGGTATACTTCGAATATTATAAGCATTTAAAATACCGAATGTGCCGTTCTCGTCTTTCTAACCATAACATAAAAATGAATGACTAAAAAGTATTCTAAATAAAAGCTTTCCTATACGAAAAGACTAAAAAGTAACAACAATATTAGCAATCAATCTGGAATTCAACTATCCATCCAGTTACTGTCAAACTGACATAGGCCCCAACGCTCCCAATTTGACACACCTAGGTATCGCCCGTACCATCTACGGGGCAACTAACTTATTTTTAACATGAGAACAATCGATTCTCGACCTTACTACAAACTAGGAACAATTTGTGAATGAGCATACAAAATTTCGTGGGTCAACGTGTACGAGTCCTCATTCGCTAGATTCGTCCAGAGATTGTGGTCGATCCATCAAGCCAAATGTCAAAACTAATACGGAACGCGGTCCCGTGAGAGATCTGAGAATCGTAATTATGCGTTTCGATGCATCGGGCATCATCCGATTAAAATTGGCAGTCAATAGGGGTTTGATTCATCACAAAGCACAGTATGATGTTAACGCAGCAAAGGGGAAATTAAATACGATAATATCTGCTTAATTTAAAGAAATCACTTAAGCCTTAATTGAGTTGTATTCTATGAATGTTCGAATAGGTACGTAGATAAAATATTTGCCATTATATGATATATTTAATTCTTCCATAAGAAATATGCATTGGATATTAATTCGCTCGTTTTAAGTAAATATTAAGTAACCAAATTCAAGATCATAATTATTCACTTTTATACAATCAACAAAATTAAACTAAACAACAATATAGATATTTCTATAGACAAATAAGTTTCCTCAGTCATTTCAGTATATAAATGAAGTTAAACTTCTAGAGTGCCACTCTAATAGTTATTTCCAATGTGACCTTAATATAGGGACATGAGTATTTAACCTTTTTTGGGACGTTGTTTTTAAAGTTATCGTTGTAGAATATTATGCCTTATCAGTGTGGTTGTATTTAACGAATTTGTTTTATTTTTGTTGAGGGATAATAATAACTTCACAGCATATTACATAAAGTGAATACACGAAATAGAAAATAAAATAAAAAACTACAGTGCCAGTAACGAAGTTACACTTGCATATATTTTGTTAGTGTGTTTTGGGTCGCTCGTATGCGAGTGGACAAGTGAGTGTTATATGAGTGTATGTATGTGTGATATACCTAATAGATAGTGAAATATTTTTCTACAAAATTTAACCAAACTTCTCTGGAAATAATAACATAAATAAAAAGCAATCATACACATATGTGCCAATGTCCCTGAAGAGGGTAAATAATCGATAATTTCAAACACTATATTGCTAAAATAATTTACTATAGCTCTAGTGATGATGTTTGCTATAAACATTTTATTGTGTAATAGAAAATAGCTCTCGTCTAATAGTATCTTTAATCCTGTAATAATATAATTTATATTAAGCGTATTTCATTTATCTTGAAGTAGATTTTGAGTATAGATACTGCTTAGTTATGCCAAATTAATAACTACGTATACACTATGTATATCTGTTAATATTGTTATTGGAAACTTAACTAGTAGTGACTAGACAAGCCTACATATAGGCACTTGAATTAGTTCACACGATAGGTAATAGAGAACGCTATATATCACGTTAAGTGTTAATTGCTGGTGTAAATTGGACGCTTGTATAGCCTTGTATTGGAACTTGTGTATCTAAATGATGTAGTTTTATAGTAGTAATAGATATTCAACTATAGCAAAACCAAATTCCTGTAGCGAAATTTGTGAATCAATGACAAGTATACATACCATAGAAATGATAAGCAAAAACATTTTGGCTCTTTTCACCATACCTTTACTCCTAGAGTTACTTAAAAATAATGATGAAGAGTTGAAACGTCAAAATGGCCTATATGACATATTATTATGTAACTAACTATAATAACATGTCGTATAGGCCATTCTTTAAATTAGCCTTTCTGATTTTCTTTAGATTCAACTTTAACATTCACGAGTAATGTTGCTACAAAATCACCAACAACGTGATATAATTTTAGATTCAAAGCCCACTTGGGGTATCTTGGTCACAAGAATGATTATAATATGGGATATGAAAAACTACTTAAAGAAGTTGTTCGATCTCAATAATGGCCATCAATAAAACATGTTTGAAAAGTTATAAAAAACAATGAAGTAGTTATAAGACACATGCCCACAGGTGAAGTATAACTTCGTGAGGAATCCCATATGGCATCTAAAAGAAATGTCACGTATAAATTCTCTAAGAACAGTGATTCGTTGCGCTACTGGTCACATTGGGCACGACATATAAGCGGAAAATGGATACAACCATTAATGTATCTCTACATACCCTGTAAGGGATGCAGCTAAACGAAATATTATTATTTTTTTAGATTTATTTTTTACTTGAAACGGGATCACGCTTGACCTCAGTCACACGAGAAACGCCAATGAAGCCAGAAAGAGGAAAACAAGAATGAGGCCTACAACAAATTAAAATTACACAATAGAAAATTGTAATTAATTTTACTTTTGTTTTTTCATACTTTATATTTAAATTTAAAATGATTAACTTCTGTGTTAATTAAACTACTAAAATTCAATATTTTTATTTAGTACAGCTGCGATAACAATAGAATCATTAAGCGTGGTATAATTCTGCAACGAAAACATCCATTGAAAGCTCATAACGTGTTGACAAAAATAAGTAGATCATGTTTATAGGAAAATTATGGAGTCAAAACACACGTCGTATAATTTTCCTATTGTCTTGCGATATAAATGAAGAATACTAATTGAATCTAGTTGAATGAATCAAATTGAAACGGGTATCGGTAGGACATATAAGTCTTAGACATAGATGAGAAAAGTGTAATGTAGCCTGCAAGGTACCGCAATGCTAAATTGTTCTAGTAGTTCAAAATCGAGATTATAACCTCTCGTCCATGGAATCCCATTACAGGACCCTAAATCTCATTGGAATTTTGTAAAATTCCAATTAGATTTTTTTTTTTATTCTATTTATTTAAGGGACTTTTACGTGTGTACGTATGTCAGCCCCATTGTACCCTAATACAGAAATACCTAACATATTACATATGGTGCCATTGATCTGAAAAAGCCACACGCCTCATCAGATAATAGTTCTGTTAAGATTTTGTTAAACATCCCGATGTCAAGTCTGTTCAGAGCAAAGGCACTCACAAACGCCTCTCTCACAGATTCAGATCGGACACATTCCATCAACAAATGGTGGATATCATCTATGATTCCACAATTTACACACAGTGGAGAATTATTGAGTTTCGTAAGATGTTTAAATTTGTTAGATGGAATGTGTCCGGATCTTAGTCTGTGTGCCACTGGCACCAACTTCCTGCACAAAGTTGTTCCAGAAAACCAGGGTATACGAGGAGGTTTGCTTTGCAAAGTTTTATACCAGATCCCTTTCTCTCTCGATATTTCATTAAAGTAAACTTTCCATATTTCATAACATCTATTTTTATGTTTTGGTAACAATTCTGAGAAATCTGGTAGTGTATTAATAATTTTTCCGGATAAGCTACCTATCTTTGCAAGCCTGTCAGCCTCCTCGTTACCCTGAATACCAATATGCCCAGGAACCCACTGCAATCTCACAATCATTCCACTGGTAGAAAGTTGGTGTATTAAATTTAGAACAACATAAGCAGTCGATACACCTCTGTTGCCAGAGGCGCATCGTGCTATGTGTTGTAGTGCACTTTTGCTGTCACTAAAAATAACGGTCTTCCTCCTATTGGCACTTTGAGCAAATATAAGTGATTATGAGATTGGAATGAGCTCTAGGGTCATAATACTAAAACAATTATTATTTATCTTAAAACATTCATATGAGCTTGCATTTCCCAAATGCTCTGGGATATAAATGGCAGCTCCACATCCAGATGTACTCTTGGATGCATCAGTGTAGATCACATTCCAATCAGAATATTTTTCTTGCAACTCTCTTACAATATTACTCCAATTAGATGTATCAATAAAATATATTTCTTTATGTAATTTCTTACACTACACTTGACTTCGAATTGCATTGCAACTGTTCTATGAGAAATATTACGAGATATCTAATAAGATAAGAAATTTTTATCGTGTCCTTGGGTCACTGACGAAAGGTTGAGTACCAATTGGAATTACTATTATCTTTATTCAAACAATATAACAATATTTATATGTAAAAACATATATAAAAATATAGTATATTCATTTTAATATATAAAAACATATAGAACTTCATAGGCGAGGTCTAAGGCCCAAGGCATTGGCAGTTAGGAGCTCAGAATGAAGAACCTCCTAACAATGCAAGCAGTGTCACGTAATACTGCTTTCCGTATGCGGCCCTTAATCCAACAACCAAGGGAGAGCCTCAAGATGATAATGAGGCTCTTTATTATTATTATATTATTACTGTTCTTTAAAAATAATATAAACAAAAACTTATAATGACATTAAAACAGCGTAACCAAGAATAGGTAAGTACTTGTATTTATGGTTTGTGGATTGTTTCCGTGACAACATCAACAATAAACCAGATAATTTAATGTGCCCACAAATTTAATGACATTTTTAAACGTTTGTTTATGCTTAAAAATTCTTTGAAATCAATAAAAGAAGCTATAAAGTTTTTAACAAATTTTTAAACAAGTTGTAATTTTTATACACCGTGACAAGCTCTCAAGGTTTCCACGTTTACTGTTCAAATAATATTATCTTTTATTCCGTTCCTTGATGCCATATATTGTTCAATAAACACAATAACCAAGCATTAACCAACAAAACCGATTATAACAATAAAAAATAAATAATAAATTTAATAAAATTGCCGAAGCTTAAAAAGTTTCCAAAATATGTTATAAACTGTCAATAATGTCAAACAATAAATGAATTAAAAATGTAATGTTTTCATTTTCCCTTTTGAACATAACGAAACAGTAATTCCTAAGCATAATGCCTGTTATCAAAGCAAAATGTAGTATAGTTTCAAATTCTATAAATAAATATTGAATCCCGGTAAGTCACAACTCAATAAATCAGAGGTAAACTAGTTTTGTAGCTTAATTTATATTTTCTCTTCATGTACGGTACTTCGATAGCTCCGCAAGTGGCACGGGCTGCCTAAAGAATTTCACTTACCGTGATCTCCAGTGTGCCAACTCCTCAGGGGCCCCTGCTTCTCCTCCAGGATACTGGTGTCTTTGAGGATCTTCCAAGTACACTTATACACTTTGGAATCGGATAATTTCGTTGTATTTAGGAATCTTGTATGTTTTATGTCGTTACTCGGCGGATCGGTTCGAGCGAGAGCAAAACTCAATTGACAACCCGTACGGTGTTGCCAGAGGTGTCGAAAGTTACCCGCACATAAATACGAATACGGAACATGCCGCCGACCTTAAAATACGTAGGATTTTAACTAGAAAAGGACGAGTATCCAAGCCTGGACGGATAAGTTACGACGATGTTGTAACTTGGTAAAGATTGAAGCAGAGACAGTACTCATGCTTGGGAAAAGAATGTTGTTTGTAATTGTAAATAATTCACCTACGTATAGTGCGAGTGGAAAGTAATTATACAGTATAGTATAGTAGTAGTAGTTATACAGTAGAAGTAGTTATGTTATATGTTGTATTATTATTTATGTTAGTAGTATAATGTTGTGTAAAAAAAAGAATGTTTATGTGAACTTAAAACTAAAGTTATACCAACACGTAGTGATGGTGGAAATATTGCTTAATTGTCGATAGGAAGTGGAAAGACCTTAACAACAGGCCGTCTGGTGTAGGAATTGCCCACGCGCAGTGTTACAACGCGGACAACGTAGTCGTGGCCAGGATGTATTTGGTGTACACCAGATATTTGCCACTGCATCGGTGGCAATGCATTGTTATCTAGTAATTCTATAGCATCCTCGGTAATAGCAGGCGTTTTGTTGTGGTACCATTTACCCCGCTGCTGGAGTTGTTGGAGGTATTCGCGACTCCATCGTATGCAATGATGTTGTAGCATTTGTTGAAGCATTTCCCATCTCAGCAAGATGTTGGTTTGCGAGTTGGACCAGTCATACTCAGGCAACGAGGTGAATGGACCGCCCACCGAGAAGTGCGCTGAAGTTGCAGGCAAAGGATCTGATGGATCATGGCTAAGCATACACAACAGTCGGAAGTTAAGGAATGCGTCGATCTGATGTACGAGTAGTAAAGTGTTAAACTCGTAAGTTAGGATTCGAAAACCTACAACGCGGAATAAATGTTGCTTGAAATTTTTCACTCCGGCCTCCCATATACCATCAAAGTGACTAGCGTAAGCACGTAGAAAATGCCAATTAATTTTTAAATCAACGGAGTGTTGTTTGATATCCAAGCTATTGTTCTTCAAGAAAGCGTACATCTCTCTTAAGTACGAGTTACACCTTACAAAAGTACGTCCGTTGTCAGAATAGATGTCAGAAAAAAGACCGCGTCTTGCCGTGAAGCGGCGAAGAGCTGAAATGCAAGCTTGTGTGATTAAGTCGGGAACCAACTCAAGGTGTATAGTTTTGGTGGACTTGCATACGTAAGATTTAAAAGTTTTATAATTACGAAGTCGAATAGTTTTAGTTTGAAAAGGACCGATGCGTAACTTCAATTTATGGAAATGATCGATTAATAAGTTAGTTAAAATATTTGACTTAGGTAAGTGAAATTGTTGTTTTGTTTCGTAATTTAATTTTGAATCATAGATGCGGCCGCCGACCCTGACGACACCAGCATCATCGATGATAGGCTTTAATTTCTGTAAATTATTGTTTTGAAGGACCATGACAAAAACCTCTTGTAGTTTAGGACTTGTCAGAATATTGTAGTTTGATGATCGTCCGTTAGTAGTGGGACAGGAATAATCGAATACAACTCGAGTTTTCGTAGCTGCATCTTGTGTTTTCACCACGTAGTGATGAGGAAGAAAGTACCTTTCAGAAACAGATAAGGTCTCTGAAGAAAGTGGAATAAGTTGTATGTGCCCAAGATCTAAGTATTCTTGTAAGCACCGATTGTAATCTTGTTGTAAGCAAGAGTTACGGAATAAACGTTTTTGTAGTATTTTAAAACGAATTAATGCGGTATCTCGCGATTCGCCGAGCGGTAGTACGTTAGGTTTGAACGATAATAAAACTGAATATCTGCCGGAGAAGTCTCTTGTGTGATGAGTGTTGATGAAGATCGATTTACACAAGGCCTCGTCGGGCGAAAGTATTGTAGTTGCTGGAACAGATTGTTTAATATTGGCGTTTTGCAAAGAAATTACACAAATGTTAAGTGTTGTAGAAGGATTTTTTGATATTTTACCCGTAAGACCATACCCAAATGTTGTTTTTATCGCAACTGGAGTACAGCGAGGACCTCTGATGTTGTCATCGAGAAGAATCTCGTTACTGTACTCTGCTTTTAACTGCTCGACCGGACGTGCGGAAGTAAAAACCAGATCGGCTAGTGGTGGGTTGCGAAGGAGTGATAAAGTTACATTGTTGACATTGTGAACCTGTGGTGTGCAATTAGTAATTTTAGAAATTGCTAAAGCGTTTATACCAATGTATGGCTTTAGTCGGTTATGAGGGGTGACATCACAAGAAGTGACACCGTGGGGGTGTACGGCTTCTCCTTCTCCTACGCCTGTAATAGAAATATTTGTCCGGGCGCTATGACATTTTTGTCCAAACCACTGAGCACAAGCCTCCGTGATTAAAGAAGTTTGAGAACCAGGGTCAATAAGCGCTCGAACGGTGTGAGCCGTCACAGAAGTGTTGCCGCGGGGACGGATGTCGGCAAGTGGTGTCGCAAGGAGAACAGAGTAATTTGTGTCGCAGAGCAGTGCGTGGTCACCATCAGCGCGTGCGGCTGAGGCGCAGCTCACTGCCGCTGTCACAGTGATGTTCGAACTGGGTTGTTGTTGGTTACCCGAATTTGCCGACGTTTCTGTATTACTGTGTAGAGATGTATGATGTTTTTGTTGACATATCTCACAGCTTAAACGTGAATAACACTGCAGCACCGTATGTCCATGAATTAAACAATTCGGACAAATATTTTTAATAGAAATAAAGTCTTTACGTTGTAAAATAGGCAAGTTAAGAAATTCTGAACATTTATTTAACGAATGTGCATTAGATTTACAGTAATGACACAAAAGTACGCGTTGATTAGCAACTTTGTTAAGGTAGCGTGATTGTTGTGTGGCCGGTGAACTATGCGCTACAGTAGCACTGAGCGCGGGCATCGAGCGGCGCGGTGGATACGAACGGCCGGGGCGAGCTGAAGCAGGCGCGCTAGGTTCAGCGGACGGATTGACGGTGCTCGCGCAGGCGAAGGTACTGCGTTCGAATCCCGTTAGCGACGTCGCGGCGGAGTCCTTTAGTATCACGCTAGTATTCAGTTCCTTTTGTTCACACTTGGTTGTGTGGCCGTGAAACCGAAGTATTGGAAGAGGTGGCAGATTCAATTTCGGACGCATGTTGCAACAATTTTGTGAATAATTTACCGTTTGATTACTAGTAGGCATAGATTGTTGTAGTTTTAATTTATCAGCGGACAATTTGGCTTTGTAGTATAAATCTTTAAATTTATTTCTGTGTTCAAGTTCCAGTTCTGAATTAAAAGAATCGTTTTTAAAATATATTTTTTCCAATTTGGACTGAACACGCGTAAAATTATTTTTTAAATGTGTTAAGTTTTGTGCACGACGCATAAATTGGTCAGTATCCATGCACTCGTCCTGTAGAAATTGTAACATTTCCTCTAAATCACTATAAATGACATTACGTTCGAAAGTTAATTGTTTGATTTCTGTCATTTTAAATAGAATAAGTTGATAATTGGTAGTTGAATAAAAAAATACAAGTTTCTATCACGTTATTAATAGAAAAGTAGAATTTATTGTTAGTTGAAGGTAGATCTGGGTAGTCGTAATGAAAAGGTTCCAAGCAACACAAAGTAGTTAAATAATATATCGTAGATATAGATATGTAGGTATAACGTTTGTAGGATAATAATGTAGTTTCCGGATGTAGTTTGATTAAGATTGATTCCAAAATGTATTATTTGTTTGTTGTTTTGTTGTAAATTGTTGTTAGAATTTGTAAGTAGTAATAATGAAATTAAATTAGAACATTCGAAATGTTGTAGAATAAATGAAAATAATTAAATGTATAAGCCGACCGAATGAAGGTGACTACGCTTTGTAGGTTAGCCAGGTTCCTTCTTTCACGTAGTGAAACTGGACGGGTTATAGCTAGTGCAGTATTACGTTTATAACCGACCGAATAAAGATGACCGCCGGTAGTACAGCAAGTCGTTTCTTTGTTGTAGTAGTAGATTTGGACGGATTATAATTTTGAAATACCTTGCACGTTATGGGATTAAATTTTAGATACGTTATGAATGTTCTGGATTGTAGTAATTAGCACGAAATATGTGCTAATTTCGAAAGATTCGTATCGTAGGAACAAAATTATGAAAGATCTAGTTCGGAGGAACAAAATTGTGAAAGATCCGGCTCGGAGGAACAAAATTGTGTACGATCCGGCTCTGAGGAACAAATTTATGAAAGATCCGGCTCGGAGGAACAAAATTATGTACGGTACTTCGATAGCTCCGCAAGTGGCACGGGCTGCCTAAAGAATTTCACTTACCGTGATCTCCAGTGTGCCAACTCCTCAGGGGCCCCTGCTTCTCCTCCAGGATACTGGTGTCTTTGAGGATCTTCCAAGCACACTTATACACTTTGGAATCGGATAATTTGTTGTATTTTATGTATATTTGTAGGTTTATGTCGTTACTCGGCGGATCGGTTCGAGCGAGAGCAAAACTCAATTGACAACCCGTACGGTGTTGCCAGAGCATAATCGAAGTTGTCCGCACATTTATTAGAATACGGAACACTTCATATTACGTAAACAAATTTTAATAAAGCCAAAATATTGTTAACTTATTTAGGTCTTTAATTTATTAATTTATTTTGATCTTTCTTTATTTCTCGCATTTTATTTAATATAGCGCGTACAGGTTTTTGATATTTACCAACACTATTAACGTCCGTATTTTCTATTTTTTTACACACATAGTCTTATTTAGGGCAAATGTGAACATAAACACTATATATAAAGAAAGAAATATCGATATGTTAATAAAGAAAGAAAGAAACATCGAAGTGGTAATAAAGAAAGAAAGAAACATCGATATGTTAATAAAGAAAGAAAGAAACATCGATGTGTTAATAAAGAAAGAAAGAAATATCGATGTGTTAATAAAGAAAGAAAGAAACATCGATGTGTTAATAAGGAAAGAAAGAAACATCGATGTGTTAATGAAGAAAGAAAGAAACATCGATGTGTTAATAAAGAAAGAAAGAAACAACGATGTGTTAATAAAGAAAGAAAGAAACATCGATGTGTTAATATTGATTCATATCAATGTACAGTAGATATACAATTATAGGGACTTTTCACACAAGACCGTTTCTACTAAGAACCACTAGCATAATTATTTCAAGACCTAACCATTTTCTAATAAAAACTTTAAAAGACATTTTATTCAAAATAAGTAGAAGTAATTCAGATTGTAGGACAAACTAATTACCCGTAAATTAAAATAATTACTCAAAAGACCTAAATTGAAATATAAATTATTTGAAGACTCGAATTTCTGTAAAATTACAATTTTATCTTGTTAACAAAATCAATTTAATTACAGTGTCCACAAGATTAATTTAATTGCTACGAAACAATATGATTGTAATTACTACGAATAATTGAGTTTACTATTATATTTATTAATTTTAATTACTTTACTCAAGAGCAAGCTAATTAGTAAGTACATTATTAGAATTTCCAGATTAAAGGTTATAAATATTGAATTGGTATGATTTGATTTTTCTTACTTACCTAAATTAATCTCGATGTCTCTAACAATAAAGCGTAGTCAGCTACACGAGCATTTTAAACACATTTATATAAATTAATGTTTTATAATGAGATTTATATTTATTAGATTAAATGAAAATGCTTTTGATGTACTAAATAAACAACTTAATTAATTGTGTCTTAGGTATCCAATTAATATTTTAAAATAAATTTAGATTAAAGGCCACGGAAACTTTAAGCTTTAAACGTCAGTACAACACGAAAATTAGATCTAAATTTAATTAATTAAAATAGTTTCTCCTTTTAATTACGTTGATTGTTTTAATTATTTTTGTTTGATACTTCTGTACGAGACTTGCGAAAAGTGTTGTAATGCTAAAGTTTATAGACTCTTCTTTGGTTTTTCTAACACTTAACTCAAACATTACAAATAGCATTATTCTATTAATGTCAACGTATATGATATATCGCTGATTTTTCAACTCGGACCACGCTCTGCATAGATTTATCTATTAGTAACCTTTTTATTGAGAGATCTATTAGTAACCTTTTTATTGAGACCATTCCCATAAGCTCAAATACATCGGTTGTAATGAAATAAAAAACGTTTATTTATATACCGAAATGAGAAAAGTACAAGAAAGAAAACAAATAAACATGGCGAAATGGATCCTCCGTCAGCTTAAAACCATAGTGGAAGTCTGTGGCGCTGGTTTTCATGAAGAGCTCTGGTAGTGGACCATACTTCCATCGGACACAAGTCCTGTATTATTAATCTATCCAAATACACAAATTATCTTTTAGTCAAACCAGTATTTAAGTTACAATTTTGCTGTTATCTTTATCTTTGCTTAGTGTTTAATATTCGTTTGCTATTAAGTTTAGCATTTGCACACATTCGCACGATCCTGCATTTAAAAGTAAAAAGGCTTGCTTCGATCAATAATCTAAATTTAGACGTGAAGCTAGTAATAAGAAATTTTAAATTATCCTCGCTGTAATGCATAGCTTCTTTCAATATTTCTAAATAAGATGGTTTATTTGTGTAAATTATCACCATATCAGCCGCAGGTCCTCCACTAGTGGATATTGGCCTCTCCTAATACTTACCAGAGCGACCGGTTGTAAGCGGCTAGAGCATCAGGCGTCGCCCTGCGATTTGGATTAGGTCATCTCTCCACCTTGCAGGTGGACATCCCTCGCTACCCTTGCCAGTACGTGATCTCCTATCGAGAACTTTCCTACCCCATCAGCCATTCTTTCTACAAACTATGTGTTCTAACTACTGCCAGTTAAGTTCCTTATCCGCTGGGTTACGTCGCTGACTTTTGTTCGTCTACGCATTTCTTTTTTCTGATTCGATTGTGACTAATAGACAGTAAATATCGTATAATTACGAATTCCAATTTATCTCATTAAATATTCTGATAAGAGAAACTAGTACCACAGAGCACTATTAGAATGATATTGAATTATCTAAACATTTTTAAGTATGAAAACTTTCTCAATCTTCTCTAAATATAATTAAAATTTTTGAATATTTATGCCTTTGAATTGTCAAACTATATGTTCTATTAAAATGCTAAATAATAATATATATATAAATAAGAATAATATATTATCACACAACATATCAGCAGCAGAAATACATTAGTGACTGTGTCCACTTTGTGTTTATATGTCGTACCCAATATGACCAGTAGCGCAGCGGGTCGTCGTTCTCAGGTTTCTTCACGATGTTTTACTACACTGGTGAGCATGTGGTACCTAAATAGATACTTAATTTGGAAAACCCAGAAGTACGCGCCAGGATTCGAACCTATAACCATTCGCATTGCCGCTCATGAATACCAGACTCTTATCCACTAGACCACTACAGCCGCACGCTAAATAGGTTTGTAATAATTCTGGTGTAAATTTGGAATATCCATTAAACTGTATTTTAATCAGATAGGGTCTTTGACTTTTCTTACTGTATCTCTGCCCATATATTTTTAATATGATTACCCTATTCTAATTTAGAATTAATAAAAAAAGTTGTGAATGTCCCCTAAAAAGTCCCATAAAAGTGTGGTACTTTTATGGCGCGGGTGTAATACGGAGTCGCGTCTTTACAGTAAACTCACTTCGTAATACACTCAATAATTTATGTATTCTTGGTGTCCTGAACATAGTGCGACGATTTTTCACGCCGAATCAACTGTTCCTATTGTATGATGCCCAGATCAGGTCCTGCATGGAATGTTGTTTGGATCTTTGGGATGATTCTGCTCAGTACTTAGTAAGTACTACTTACTTTACACCCTGGATAGGATGCAGCGGAGAGCTGTCCGAATTGTGAATGATCCTAACGTGATATAAGTATCTTGAACCGTTCAAGATAGGCAGAGATATTGCCTCACTAAGCGTTTTTTACCGCCTGTATCAGGGCGAGTGTTTTGAAGAGTTATTTAACCTTGTTCCACTCCCTCTCTTCCTTAATAGAGCCGCGCGGGAGGGTTTATGGAGTCACAGCTATATGATAACTTACATCCAAGCTAGGGCTAACTAGTTCTTTAATTCTTGATTTGCAGAGTCCAATGGCTGTGGTTTGATATTCCGGCAGGCGAGTTCCTAACGTCCTTTAATGGCTTTAATATGGGATTTTTCAAACAAAGCGTATTTCGAAATTATTATATTATCGAAGCGTCGAAGAGATATTTGTGCAAGCCGGCATATTCGCTGCGACTACCGATAGGTTTTTCTTTACTGTTACTAGTTGTCGTTTTTTGGACTGCATCATGCTTATTCTCAGGTGTGGTTTTGTCACTACGTCGAATCAGGATAAAATAGTTATTTAAAATGCACTAATTTATTCAAAAATAGTTAGTAATTTGAACGTGTAAAACTATATTATATTAAAACATTTGTGGAGCTTTCATATAATTGCTACATTCGTTTTGGAATACAGATTAAACAATAATGTAACCAGATAGGTAGAAACGGATCGTACGATTTGATGGAATCAATGTCCGTATATTCGGTTATTCGGTCTTCAATCACACAGCCGTACAAATGTGCATTGCGCCAAACGCTTGCCGAATTAAGGTTAAGCCAAACCAGTGCAACTCGAATTTGAAACAGCTTTAAAATGGCATAAACAGGTTACTAATACCTATCTATGACTAAGCTTTTACTCTGTAATTTACAGAAACAACTTGATCATGTATTATTTGTATCTGTAAAGTATTCATTTATTAAACAATGTATTATTACATACTTAAATCCATTTAGAACTTATTTGATGTCAACACTTCATCCAAAACTTTACGAATAGGTATTACTTTGTACGCTTTACCGAATCGAAGAACTCCTATTCTGATCATTGTAACAACCCTTATCCTTGTAATCATTCACGGAATACTGTTCTTTAATATCAACAACTGTTCCCCACAATATTTTACTTTGTCTGGATTCAGAAGTGTCACGTCCATCTTTCAATTCTCGGAACTGTCTCTTTACATTGTTGCTAACTCAAAATATAATATATTTTTTTAAATGCTTCATTTGATTAAATTTGTAAATACTGATTACGATACGAATACTGATTGAATGAAGTACGCTTTGCTTAATGTGTCAATAGAATTTTATTAGTTTGTAACAGGAGTGTATAAAAATTAAAAGTGTATTCTATGGTGCATTTTTACTGATATATTTTAGGATAAAAATAAGAAATTATATTTTAATTTTGTGATTTCCATAATTTACCGGCAAATGGTTAATTACCTCTTGGAAATAAATGAAAAGACAATTTAATTTAATTATAAATTAATATTTTCCTTTCTCTAATTGAAATTTTCACAAGGACTCTTGCGATTCGTTTATAAAATAAAAGACATGGTAAGTATCAAAACGTCAGTATAATTTATTACGCTTCCAAGATATCTTTGTACATTTTTATACAAAACAATTTCATTACAGTCTAATAATTACAATCGAAAAATTACATTTATTTTTAAGTTTATAAGTATTAAATCTAATATCACGATTTAGCTTATTTTCAAATATATACTCAAGCAATGCCGAGAAACTATAACATCGCAAACATAGAATAAGTACAATTATGGTGGTTCCGCACTGTACGTCTTATGACGAGCCGCGTTGAGCTACATCGAACCGATATTTACGAATGTGCATTTCATAGAGTCACAGATAGAAATTTCTGACATCGCTCTTCTTATAGAGCGTCACAGACCCTAACTTTGAGCTGGTACGCCTCAATGTCAGATGACATGTACCGTTGGAAGCCACCTTTTTCTATATACAATTGTGTTTAATTATACATTATATATAAACAGATCAAACAAATAGTTGTAATAACAAATAAAATGATATAAAAAAAATATATATAAAGACATTTTTTTAATTTATCTGTAACACCAAACATAAATTTGGATTAATTTATATATTACATTTTCTTTTATAAAATCATTAATTTTAGTTTTATTAAATTATTGGAGTAATACAAAATACGTGGTTATACGAATATGTGACAATTATTACAAGAATATGAATAAAGACCATAAAATTAATACATCTTAACAATTAGTTGGTAAGTACATGTTTAACATTCTTAATTTAATTGGTGTTGCATTACAGTGATATAGTTTGTGAAAATATTATAGATATAAAAATCATATTTATAGAAAAATATGATTGTACAAAATTTTCACGCTGTTTTTATAGAAATATCGTTAATTATTATACAATGCACGGCTTATAATTACGTATGTGAAAATTGACGATACTTTAAGCTTACAGTAACAATTTATATACATTTTTATATATAAATAATATTACGACTTTGCCAAAGTAAATATTGTGAGTGCAAAAAATTATAAACAAGAAATAGGACTAACAAGGTTATTCAAACAAAGTACGTGCGTCCTTTATTAGAAGCGTTTCCTGTTACAGAACGTGGTGCGGTTGGAGAAATTTCCTCTACTCTAGAATAAACGTGACCATTGCTAGGGGACAGCCTTAGGTCATAATTAAAACGTGGACAAGATCTGTTGTCGATGGACATGTAGCTATTGTTAGAGTTGTTCCCTTCTCCACATGTATTGTTGTCTGAGGAAGGTGAGCTTTCTATCTGAGATGGTTCTCCGCTATTTCTATTACAATATTGAAGTGAATTTGTGAAATTTTGCTTCGAACAAGTATCGCTAGAAACCGGCATTGTAGTGTACCTTAATGTTGGGATTTGTCGTAACGATTTCTTGAACATATTTTTCTCAGAGCCTTCGACTGTTATAATAGTGTCGGTCGCATTGAGCATAGCAACGAATTTATCCCAGAAGCACGGGTCGCCCCATGATATATTCTTAAAGTTATCTAACATAAAACACAATTCGTCACTTATTTGACTGTTTTCAACAACTGTAATAAATAGTACCTTGTTTAACTCGCTACGACTTAATGACTTTAAATAACTAAAAAATATATTCCTAAAATGTATATCGCTTAAATCATTGCTTATAAAATTAGTTGTGAGAATGATTATTAAACGTTTAGTTAATTTTGATGATTTTGAAAAACTATCTAGAGTAAGAATATTAAATGATGCTTCGCCCGCAGATAATTTTTTTGTAGTCATTTTTCTGAATTCTATCTCCGACATAATATTATGATACACGAAATTGGTGTCTTTGGTATTACATATCACGTAATAGTCATACATATGATTAGAATTTCCTTCCAAAACATTTTCAACATTAGGACAGGACTGTTCTTTGAACAGGGGTACCCCGTACT
This sequence comes from Automeris io, assembly GCA_036320925.1. Lineage (NCBI taxonomy): Eukaryota > Metazoa > Arthropoda > Insecta > Lepidoptera > Saturniidae > Automeris > Automeris io. Next base: position 1,782,270 of record JAUDJH010000025.1, on the reverse strand, counting down.
TGGTGTATACCCAGTCACTCACTTCATATCTGAAAGCGTAAAATACAGCACCTATCAAAAAAATTACAACAACAATAATAACTAAACCACATATAATAGCAAGGTAATTATCGGGAACAAAAACTGATTTAGATATAATTTCATCTCTAGATACTGAAGAATCTCCCATAGAACTCATATATTCTGTACAATGACTTAACACTGAAGCGATAGTTACTTTAGTAGGCTTACCTTCAGAGTCTGTACATAACATTTTTTCTGGGTCACCCGGGTCACGTCTTAGCCAGGAATCTAATTCAGCAATACTTTTACAGTCGCAGGAATATTGATTACCTTCAATAGAAACATGAGCTAAACTTTTGGAAGAGGAAGCCAATAATTTCCAAGGAAAGAAATTCACAAGTTTATTTTCGTCGATTCTCAGAACTGAAAGAGACTTTAACGAAGAAAACGTATTATTTGCGACGTGTGTTATTGCGTTATGATCTAAATATAACTCATTTAAATTATTTAAATGTAAAAATTCATCCCCCTTCAACTCAACTAATTTATTGTTTTCTAAATGTAATACTCTCAAAGAATCCACGCCTTTAAACGTCTGGTTATTGACTTCTTTTAATTTTGTATTATTCAAATATAGAACTTGAAGTTTCTTTTTTCCTATAAATATGTGATTTCCCAAATTACTTATGTGATTACCGTCTAGATAAATTTCAGTTGCGTCCATTGGAATTCGTGCCGGTACTTCGGTATATCCGGCATTTGAACAGTCAACCACGTTTGCATTCCATGTTATATCGTGATAGCATCTACAATTATTTGGACAAATCATTTCACAGTCACAGGCAACAAAATCACAACAATGACATAGAGCAAAACAATGACTCTCATAAGGACAGAGAAAGTCAGATGCCGACATTTCTATTATAAACTTTTTCTGCTTAGCTCGCGAATGTACCATAGTACACAATGCTTTATCTAAATCTAACACGCGCGGGTATTGTCGAGTGTGACTTAAATAATTAATACGTTGAATCCATTCCATTGAGCAGTCACAAACAAATGGATTTCCGCTTATAAAGAACTCGGGTAAGTCACTATCTTTATCTATTTGATCTAATCTAAACGAATTCACGTCAAGTTGTACCAGTTTGTTATTATTTAACGTCACAGTTGATAGCTTTTGTAGTTTAGAAAAGGAACCGACTTGGATGTTTTTTATATTGTTGTCATTTAAATAAATTTTTTCGACTGACGTTGGTAATGAAGTGACGGTGATTTCAGATATGTTATTATAGCTTAAATCTAATGACTTGATGTTAATATTGGAGTGCATATCATCATTTAAAAAGTTTTCAATATGATTTTTATGCAAATCTAACCATTCTAACGTCTCGGGAAAACTTTGAAAATTAAACGATTTTATTTTATTTGCAGACATATTAAGCCAAACTAAACTATTCAAAGTGTCAAACATTCCTTCGAAATTTGTTATTTCATTACCATCCATACGTAAAAATTTCAAATTGTCATTTTTTCGAAAACAACCTGGAGCTATATGTTTTATATTGTTAGATGCTAAATTTAAAACTTGCAATTGAGGTAAATGTTCAAAAGTATCTTCATTCAAATATGTAACTTTATTATCCACTAGACGTAAACCAAAAAGTTCTGAGAGGCCGTGAAAGTTTTCCCGATTGAGATGGGTTATATTGTTATTTCCGATGTCTAATGACCTCAGAGACCGAAGTTTTCGGATAGAAGCAGGTACTGACGATAAAAAGTTGTCGTTCATACCCAAATCTTCAATAGCTGTCATATTATCGAAAGCGTTCTCTTCAATATGCTTTATTTTATTATTATCAATGAAAAGTTCATGTAACACATGCAAATCTGTAAACAAATGAGTGTCAATATGTACAAGTTTGTTATGTGATAATGTCAAAGAGTGTAGATTTCTTAATTCACCAAAAGTGTGTTTGTCGATAGATATTATATTATTATGCTCTAAATTTAACTTTTGCAAACTATATAAATCCTGAAATATATGTCGGTCAAGTCTAGTCAGACTGTTGTAAGACAGATTAAGTATCACCATTCTCAATAAGCCTACGAACATGTTTCTATTTATCCACTGACTTGTAAGTTCATTATACGAAAGGTCTAAAATTTGCAGTTGATCTAAACCTTCAAAAAGCCCAGGTGGTAACGTGCTTATAGTGTTATTACTTAAATAAATTTCTTTTAAGCTTTTAATTTCAGAAAAAACGTCTGGAGGAAGCGTGTTCATAAAATTACTGGATAAATTTAAAACCTGTAGATTCAACAATCCCTCAAAGGCACCCTCTTCTAACGTAGATATCGCATTATTTTGTAGCAAAAGTTTTGACAACGAACGTAATTTCGACAAGCTGTTTTCGGTTACAACAATCAAATCATTATGAGACATATCTAAAGTTTCTATAACTAAATTACAACTTCTTACGCTTAGATTTTGTTCTCTCAACGTATCAGAGAACCCGATCGTCTTTATGTTTTGTAAATGATTGTTTGTCAAGTTCAAAGTTTTCAAACTGTACAATGCACAAAAAGTTTCCGTTTTTGTACTCCAGATGTTGTTGTCACTGAGATCGAGCTCGACTAACTCATTGAGGCCTGAGAAAGCCAGTTCGTGTAGCTCCATTGTCATCGCAGACCATTCACTGTTGTGTGTCGTCACGTGAAGCCGCTTCAAATCTTTAAAATTTTCAAAAGCGCGTGCTGGCAACTGGCGCAGCTTGCACTTGTCAATGAAAAGGTCTCGTAGTTTTGCGACATTCGCATGTTTTCCCGTAGACTTATCAGTGTGGGCAACTAGCGTACTTTCGAAAAACAATATCTCGCTACATTGCACATGCAACGATATGACTTCGTCATAATGCGTCCGACTTATATTTTGTAACAGGTGGTCTAAACTGCTTATTGTTCGGATTTTACAAAAAAGTACCGCATTTTCCGTCGTTTCCGTCTGGGAACTCCGGTAGGCACAATCGTGAGGCATTTCGCCCGCAGCGGTATTCTCGATGGCATGACAGTAGAATAACACACACACAACAAAACGGTGAAAAGTTCGTATTTCGAGTCTTTTCGCGACTGTTTGTTTTATTGGCATTTTACGTTCACACACGAGCTGCAGTGATGCATCGACGGCAGTGCCATTTATGAGTGAGCGGATAGAATCCCATCATAAATCACGTGTTGGGAAAAACATCGCGAATCGCGTGGCTTAGTAACAGGGAGCGCATTTGCAATGAGCATGTAGCCTAGGCAGCGTCTGCCCACTGACTGATCGCCGAGCGACGCTTTGTAACTCCGCCCCACGACGCCAAACGCCCCGCGCCGCCCGCCCCGACGTCTGAAGAAACTTCATCTTGTATTATCAAGGGTGCATAAACCGTTATTACCCATGCGCGTATTGAGCATTAATTAGAAACTTACTGATACAGTTTCACAATGATTACCGCGGCGTACCATGTTCTAATGGTTCTCACTTAATTAACCTGTCTAAAATGGCTGATATTAAATAGTGTATTCAATAACGCAGGAACAGTTTCATCGAAGAACAGAGGCTCAAGTGTGAGATATTTTTCATATTTACTTCCCGAATTAGTTTGTGTTGTTAAACGTAATGTTGGGTGAAGATTTTATTCAGGGCCACTACGCGATTGTTTATGAAACATTATCTTCATATATTGATGTTTAAAAACGATAATTAATTCAAAGGTAAACCAGGAAAAACTCATGCTACATTTACGATTCAATTTAAATGAACACAGGATTTGTTGATCATTGTCCCTCTTAACAAATTTTAACTTTATCGCATATTTAAAACGTTAAAAAAACATATTGTTCTATTCATACAAAAAAATGTTTCTTTTATCATAATGATTTAAAGCACATTTTAATTACATACAAAAAAAACTTAGTTTTAAATCAATCGACTTATAATTTAAATACTTGAGTTTTTTTAGAATGGTACGCATACAAAAGAACTTAAATATATTTAGTAGACTTGATAACGTGGCTAAGATAGTATAATATCAAGATGTAAAAAAAATAAAGCTAGTGTATCTAATCTGGAATCAAAAGTTTATATTGCACATAATAAAATAAGTGCTTGCTTACCCACACACAAAACATCTAAAAGAAATGATAAAATATTAAAACTTGTTAAGATTTAAAGTACACCTTGCCATTCTTTAAAAGCTAACATAGCATTATCAACAACACCTGTTGTTTTCGACTTGGCCAAACTTTTTACTCGAGGCCTGTGTAAAAATGAGCTAAAACACTTTCAAAATAGTTTCTGGGACACCATATGTTCCTTAACTTAGCACGTTCACCCATAATATGGGCGATAAAAGTCTTATGGTCACAAGAAAGTTTTCTCGTAAGAATTTTGCCACATTACCTAATGGAAAATAACACAATACTTTTTAATATTTTTTCGTGAATTCCATACTAATTATCACTCACCGTAGTAAGCAGTCTAAAGACAATTATTACAACAGAGAAGAATGAATTTACAAACAGTTGTCGGGACCATACCGTATCCAAATATTTATTTACACTTCGTTTAGAAGCCAATCGCTCAGGTCAAAGAAATACTTTTTTTTTAGATTATTTCAACAGTTTGATAAGAATTTACAAGTTGCAGGTCGTAGAAATCTTTCATAAATTTGAATAATAATAGTTTTAAATCTATACCTAAGTAAACATCATTTATCTCGTGCATACGAGTCGGTATAAGCAAATTTTCAACATAGTTCTGCTGTCTTACATTTCAGGCGAAGTGATGTGGTCATAGCTTGTCTACATGGTTGGCTGCGGCTTTTGCGTGAAGCCTCCATCTCTCTCTATTAGAGGCACTAAGTGTGTATTCTATGAGGGAACACTTAAGTACGTCTGTCTATCTTGTGAAAGATCGGGTACGAGTACATCTACCCTCAGCTCCTTGCACTATCAAAATTTCTGAACAGCTTTGGCTGCGAATGATATAATATATCCAAACATATTTGTGTGTGAAGGTCTTTCTGGATGGAAACGTTAGTACGGAGTGCAGTCCATTTTATCCTCATCAAAAGCCTTTAGCACCACATCTCAAGCGCATAAAACATAATTTGGAACATAATAAAAACACAAAAAACTTATCTGGTATTCAAAATGTATCCAATTAATTATCATACTCATTTTCTATTACCTTAAAGTGCTGTAGAAACTAGTCTGGATACTGCGCCCACGGGAAGAATTTGTGTAATAATTGGGTTTGCGTAATTGAGCTATGTGGGGAGCAATGGCCACGAATGAACAAAAACACTGCAACTAATAGTTATATTATAATACTATAAAGGGCCACCCAAGGAAGGTTTTAGTATAGTTACATAAGGAAGTTTTTATCTATATTGGTTGTGAATTTTATAACACCTTACTGGAAGATAAGTGCATTTATTTAAAAATTAGAGGAAATGATTAAATCAATCAAGAGGTACATGAATTTTATGAGTTATTCCTGATTTCTTCCGAATACATTTAAAAAAAATATCCCTTAAAACTTTTATCTAGCTAATGAGATTTATTATCATTTGGAAAGAGATAATTTATTTTAACTATATCCTAACGTAGCGCACATTGGATTTACTTATGATTATTTAAAAATAAACCAATTCTCTTGACAATGCTGACCAATTACCTTGCTCGTGAGGTCAAAACATTTCGTAACTCACACAAAATGATCTAATTGAGAGCAAACTATTTATTTTCCCATGATTTAGTTTTTTGATAATAGCTCTTTCTTGGTAGGTGCATTGAAAGAGCGATTATCAAGTAATCTTGTTCCTTCTATAACGATAATTACCTTGTTAACGTCGGAAAATGTTTTAAAGCAATATCCATAATAACAGTAACTTGTATTTAAAACATTTTTTGTTTACACATTTTATATCTACAGCTTATTCTTTAAAGTTAAGTATATCCTAATAACATCCACATCATCAATGCGATTATGGGTGGCAAGCATTGACATACTAAATTATAATAACAGCAAAATTAATTAACTTTAAACGAAGAATTCTAAACAAAATAGTTTACTTACTGAGATTATATTTCAAAAAACAAAGAGAAAACGGTACTATTATTATATTAGTTTATTTAGATTAAATTCAAACATTACGAACTCTCTTGCTGACTTAGATTGGTCTTCGCCCCAGAGCGAGCGCGACATCCTCCGGTGACAATAGCCGGGCAGTAGACTTGAGGGAGTCTGCTGCCCGGATGAGAGGGAGGCGGTGCACGGTTTTCGGCGCGCCGCCTGATAGAGAGGTTTTGGCGGGTTGGACTTTACTTCTTCCCCACCCAGAGAGGTAGCCTTAACAAGGCTTCTTGTTCTCTGGGTGTCTGGATAAATTTGGCTTCCCGGACCCGGGTGCAGCAATCAGAGGGACACTCCGGGGATTTTTAGTTAGTAGGAGTCTGACACACCGCGGTCGCTGCCCTCACAGTGTCCCTGGTGGTCCTATGCAGGATTTTCCCCCGGGATACAAAAAAAAAGATTGGTCATCGGACATACTTTGCAAGTAAATATTGTGTTTTAACAAATCTACTGCAAGAAAACCAGTTAATTGTATCCAAGCTCTGAAATATTTTTATGTTACAAGAAAAGAAAGATTTTTTTCTCTCTAATATTAAAAACTTGATATCCTTCACATCGTAGTATTTTAAGGCGATTTGCTTAAATATACTTTTTTCAAACTTTGCTTTAACTTTCAAAAGCTCTTGTTTGAAAATTTGTTTTATTGAGGTTTTATTTTAACCGTTATTTAACTATAAAACAAAATTGTTTGTGGTAAATATAGAAGTTTTCGTGAAAAACCTATAATTAATAGTTATAAATGGTTTCATGATATACTGATATATCTTCCGCAAAAACATTCGAAGACGAAAATTTACTTATAGAAAAACCTTTGCAGAAATAATAATATTACCAGTACGTACAAGTCAAATATGTAAATATCTTCATACGTTCAAAGGTTTTCGTGGCTCAGTCAATCACAGTTACCCAATCCGTTGGCTTTCGCATATCCTCTCGAAAACTATGTCAGGCTGGTTTGTTCTAACGCAATATTTCCTTCAAAACCCAGTTGTCATCATATATGCCATAAATTTGCTTCACCTGTACGCATAAGATAGATTTTGAACAGATTCGTATTGCGTAAACTGAATCTATAACATCATTGGATATTCCAAGACTAGAAACAAAATTAACGGTAAATATGCATATAATGTTTTTTATTTATGTATGTTTAAAATATTTAATTTTTATTTTGTAGGCAACAGACATAAAATTACATACTTAAATTGAAAATATCCCAAATTCTCTACTTGTAAAATTATATTTACCTACATATTTCGATGAAATTAAAACTTTCAGCGTCCATCAATGAAAATTACTGCTAAGTATTAATCCGGATGGAGAAATGAAGAGATGTGCGCCTCCAAACGTTATGCCAATCCATGAGTGTTCTATCAAGAGCATTTGATTGAGAAGAAGATAGGTTTTCATCTGTCTAAAAGTTAACACATAAATGCTTTTTATTTCGTTATTTATTTTTCTACAAAACCTATTTCTTTTACATGCTGTATCTTTTTATATTTTAATCTTCATAATACCTAAAATAGAGGTTTTTTAACGATTTGAGCTAAATCGTCTTTTTTCATATTTGATCATGTATAATATAATACTGAACGATCTTTTTAAAGTGTATTATTTTGCCGTAGGTAACATTGCTTGGAATCCTCAAGAAACTCTCAGAAGCTCAAAGTTTTCATACCTCGCTAACTTGTGAGATAACGTTTTATTTAACTCTAACCATAATCGGAACGAACGAACAAAATTAAAAATATATTTCCCCCCTTCGTTTATGTTTACATAGTTCCAACAGGATGAAAAATTGAATCGGGCTTCAGAAATGACATGTAAGCGCGTGTGAATCATCTCCTTTTACCATGTTAATTCAGCAGTCAAACAGCCGTATTTGTCGTCGCAAACGTTCAAGCAGTTCTATTTATTAACAGTAAACGTAAAGTTGTTGTTTGTAGAATAAACACGGTTGTAAATTAGTGTTGGAAGCATTCTACAATTAACATATAGAAGACAGACATGCGGAACATGAAACATTAGTCATGTTCAAGCGATAATCTTCGAATAACACCGTTTGTCATTCAGGCTTTGTTTAAATAACATCGAAACTGTAGCGCTATTCCGTCTTTCTATTAGATCCTAGATGGAAATGTTAATTTATTGAATTTACATAGTGTTTGCGGTGAAGTTTATCCAACGAAAGTACTCATTTATTACCGTTCAAAACTCAAAATAACTTCATACAAATAAGACCTTATTACAAAACCCTTTTGAATCGTTAATAAAATTAATTTACCACCAATTTGGTAAGCAGAATCAACAGAGAAAAACTAGCTAAAAACTGTGGTAGTTGCTCTTTATTACAGCTATGGCTTTTCACATCTGTAAAATATGGTTGGGGTAACGTCCTAATGGCATCTATTCTCGTGGTCGAATAAACATCCTCGTGAGTAAAATCTTACCAAGTATAACAGAAGCTTTCTAATCAAGTTGATGAGGTCATTTTTTAAATACTTACCCTTCAATTTCATAACCATTTCTTAGTTGCCTATACTTTTTGCTATATCATGCTTGTTCCTTAACCTTTCGTCACTCCCGTGGTTATTTGTCCAAATTCACATTTTACAGTTTTGCTCAACGCCGTACAAAAATATAAAAAAGATCCAATTAATACATATCCGTGAATAAATATAAGACATATTGAAACATAAGACACTGATGTAGTTAGAGAAAAATATAAAAGCCATTTTAACAAAGCTTTGTATTAAAAATAAAGAAGCGCACTCTCTTCTATAAAATTTGTCGTAAGTGGTTTAAACATATAGCCACTAATAAAAGTTTTTTTTTAATATTTAACATCAAAAGTAGTTACTATTCTTAGTAAAAGTCGTTATAATGTGCTTTGTATTATGTAAGCCAGTACTCAAGCTATACCACGGTATCATATCTCGTTTAGCTCCTACATTATCATACTCAATCAACTATATATGAAGAATTAAGCCAACGTACATGTGCAAAACCAACTTCGATAGGGAAGCTCAATTTTATAAAATAATTTACGAGTAAAAAAACTGTCGCAATAACAGCAATAAAGTAGAATCAATACATATCCGAAGCGAGCTTATCATGGTTATATTAATGAAAGTAAATAGAACATAGAAGCATTCTTACAAATTAAAATACAAATCTTCACCTAAAATCGTAAATAAACTCATAAATTGTCATAATTATTTGGCCTACATAGCCCGAACTCAGCATCGCAGACAGGTTTCTAGTTTTTTTTTTTTTGGTAACCCGGAGGAAACTCCTACATTGGACCATCAGGGTCACTGTGAGGGCAGCGACCCCGGTGTGTCAGACTCCTACTGACTAAAAACCCCCGGGAGGTCCCTCTAATCACTCCACCCAGGGAAACCAAATTCGTCCAGTCGCCCGGGGAGCGAACAGCCTTATTCAGACTTCCTCTCTGGGAGGGATGGGTTTAAAGAGCCCACGCCTCCAATACCTCTTTCATAGGCGGCGCGCTAGACGCTGCGCACCGCCGCCCTCTCATCCGGGCAGCAAACTCCCTCAAGTATCAGGTTTCTAGTATAAGCTAACTTAATTTTAACAAATTATTAAAGTTGTCTAAAATTAAAAATGTTGAAAGTTAGCTTTATTATAAGATGCATTGGGGTTATTTTGTTCTGTTGCTAATGCAATTTCTAAATATAAATAACTGAATTAAAGTTGGATCATTTTCTAGCGCTAGTGATGCTTCCATGTTTTATTCACTTTCAGTGCTAGAAGCGAGTATATCGTAGTTGTATCGACAATTGGAGCAGTGTTAATTTCAATACAATAAATCTGGAACCGCCGTGAATTTGCAGGGTTCCGTGGAATTTATTAGTGGACTGTAATTTTTCTAGGTCTTGGCTCATGCGATATATCTGTTGCCACCCACCTGTTAGGCTGTTCAGCAGTCCTGATGATATGTGATGTCCCTTCCACAACACAGTATTTGTATAAAAAACCAAAATATATATTATTAAAGTGCACCGTCGACGCATATGTCTTGATTGCAAGACGAACAGTTTCACAGTAGTTAGGCAAACTACCCCCCTCTCGGACTGGGTGGCAAGCAAACGCAACAAGAGCCAGACAAAGCAAGGACTTATTATCTGTGGCGTTACCATTTCCCCCCGACCTTAAAGAGTTGCCTTTAAGAAAGTATTAAACTAAATGTATTAACAATAACTATAAACTTGCTATATAGCACAGTAATGAACTTAAAGTAAAGCGTACAGTTTGCGAACTTATTAATCTAATAAAGATTATATTAGTATTTAAGATGTTAAAATCCTTAAAAGTAAATAATAATGAGTAAATATAAAATAAACAAGTAAAGAATAATTATAATAAAATGTTATTGAGTTGGCAAAGAGTTTACCATAGGATGAATAAGCATCCTTTAATCGTTCTGGTCGTCGCGAAACAAGTTGCACCATCAATTGACAAATGAGACGCCTTGACAATACCCAATGGCCATGAAACAGACAGATCATAGTGAACTATAATTACCCCGAGACCCATAGTGATTGGGATGAGGGGAATTTTCCATTTCGGATGAGTTTGCAATATATGCAAATACTCGAGTCGCCACTTCATCAAGAACGATTTTTCGAAAACCTTACCTAGAAGAGAATAAGGTCTCTTCTTGGACACTGATTCAGCAGTTAAAATATCGGCAATTCGATGTAAAGGATTTTGCGTCGGATTTAGTAAAACCCAAGGCAGACCATTATACGGGATAAAGTGATTTAATAAGTTACAAGATAGTAAACTGAATAAAACGCAAATAGCAATACTTTTCTCTTGTGCAACATAGTAAAATATACTCGACGAAAAAGTCTTCATAGTCTTCACAACGCGTTTCGTAATGAATATCTGCCATCGGCATGTCAGTGAAATAGACCAAAAAAGAACCTTTGAGTTGGTAAATTCAAAAATACTCACGATAACGTAACGCGGGCTATTAGTACTATGGGTGCAACGGAGTAATCGTGAACACAATCTAACAAAACAAAGCTCAAATATTGATAAAGTGAGTGTTTTAGTCAAAAACATTTTACATTTAGTATGCCCGAATTCGTTGTTGATTTGACACAAAAGGTTCTGATATCGCCGGTCATCTTCACGTATACCTATTTGCAGAAGTATCTGCCTCATTTTAATACAAAAGGCAACAAGATACAGCCTATAGCTTGGAAGGAAACTAGGCAAATCATTACTTTGATCAAAACCTAAGTGAAGTATACGATTTGAACAGATACCTAACCTGGTCTCAGACCCAATATTATGAACGAGGCTAAAGGCAGACGATTTTTCGGATCTAAGCCTACCATGATTGGGTATAAAACAAGGAAATGTCTGTTCGTTTACCGAAATTTTAAGAGATGTTGAATAATTTTTGTCTATGTGATTTCTGGATTTATTTTCGTAGGCTTCACCCAGTGGCTGTAAATATTCCTTGTTGCGCTTTAAACATAGATTTCGCCCTTTTACATTTTGCATGAAATAACCTAACAAGTAGAATTTTTTACTAAACGGCAGAGCAACTGCATATCTACCGGGTTTGTTTAGAGTAATATCAACTGTAGAATTCCCTTTGTACTTATGATCATCTAGATCTTCAGCATGAGGAACTGATATCTCTTTTAGGTTCACAAAGCGCTGTGGAAGAGAATCAATACAATTTTGATTGATAACAGAACAACATAACACCGTAGTAACGCAAGTGATCGGTGCCGGTGTCATTGTGGGTAGTGACCCAACCACGACATAGCCCAACACAGTCTCAATGACAGGTGGTATTTTAGGAAAGTTGCTGGCTACCCTACCTGGCAGCAGCAAATGAGAAAACAGGCTGGCACCTATAAGCATTTCAATAGGGCCAGGCGTTGCGAACGTCTCGTCGGCAAGTTGCAACGGCTTCAAGTGAGGCAGAGCCACCTGGTCAATAGTGAGCGTAGGTAAATAGCCCGTGATGCAATCAACTACGAGAGCATTCATGTCGTAGAAAATATTAGGATTATATTTAGAATGAAATCTTATATCAACTACACCCTTTGTTCGCTTCTCAGATCCACCTACACCTCTCACTATGATATTAGACTTTTCATAATTAACTAAACCCAATCTCGAACAACAGTCGCTTGAGATGAAGTTACTCTGTGAAGCTGAGTCTAATAAACACCGCACGATATGTTGACGACCGTGAATATCATACACCACAACCTGCACAGTGGCAAGAGCAACAGTAGTATATATATTACTAGGCTGGCTCAACGTATTACTAATGCAAGAGGTAGAAATATCGGGTGTGTTGTGCAATGTCGGCTGAACCTCAAGCGGTGACGTGAAATCGGAGCTAGGTGAGGACTGAACTTGTGCGGACGTACTGTCTATAAAATGAAGCAATGAGTGATGCCTTTTGTTACATACATTGCACCTCATAGGCGATTTACATTGCCCTGTATTGTGTCTGATGGATAAACAAATAACACAGCCACCTTTCGACTTAACGCAATTGTATCTATTGGAAGGTAACATATCTTGAAATTCAGGACATTTAAAAAGATGTTCATGAATAATATTAACGCACAAGCAACTTAAATTATTTTGAGAAACCTCGGCTACGTACGACTGCGGGCTTGGAACCTTCTGAACAGGCTTCTGATATTTGAGCTTAAAGTTCTTACTCGCACCACTGGCAGCAAACCGCGATTGAACTGAACTGTAATGGTATGCTTGACCCTGTGTCCTAATAAAATCATTTAACTGAGCAAATGTTGGAATTTTGGCACCGCGGGTGTACATGTGAAAATTCATTACGGTATCTGTATCCAGCTTTAACAATGACAGATAAAGACACATGTAATCTGCCAAATCTGATAACTTTAAATTTTTTAAAGCATTCACAGCAGTGACTACCTTGTCAGTAAATAACTGAAAATTATTAGAGGACGGTCCACCAACAAATTGAAACTCTAATATCTGTTCTAAGTAAGTGTTGGCCATAAAACGTTTATCTTCAAATCTATCAATCAGGGTCTGCAAAATGAGCGCATAATTTTCACTACTTGCAGTAATACTCGATACAACTTCAAGAGCCTTCGGAGACAATTTACCAAAAAGATAATATAATTTTTCATCGTCCGTAAGCAATGGGTTCTCGTGTATGAGCTTCCTAAAATTATTATAAAATAATGACCAATTCCTTACATCCCCGTCAAAGGGCAGCAACTCAGTAGGAGGGAGCTTAGGTCTCGTAGGATATTTGTCATTAATATGTGCAACTTGTGTCGAGTTGACCGAGCTTAAACTATCTAAAACACGTTTAACCGCGCAGTACATATCCTCAAACGCAATAAAAGAATCATAGCTCGGTATCGCATTAGGGTCTCTCTTCATATTCAATATATTAAACTCATCAAGAGCAGCCTGAAACTCCGTGCGAATATCTTTAATAGTACTCGCCGCGTTAAGAAAACTATTCTGCGTATCGTCGCCCGTAATATTCTGTGATAAATTATATACACTCTGCATACGTGCGAACAATGCATTGCGCTTAGCGTAGATAAGACGAAACTGCGGACTTTCATCTGAGTTATCTTCTTTTTCCTTCCGAGACATTTTTTTTTTTTAAACCCCAAAGCAACAAGTGAATATGTACTGCAATTAATATTAAGATAATAAAATATTTATTAAATTACAAAGTTAAATTGTTTCAGTAAATGATTAGTTCGACTGTACATCGACTCGTATCATTCACAAACAAACATACAACATATCAAAACATGAATTCAATAATAAGAAATTAGAATATAGTGAACACTATATTTATGAGCATATAATTAAGTTAAATTAAAATTAGCGCTGTTTCTGTGGACATATATCATAACTGTGATGGTCACTTATTAGGATCAGCTATATATAAGTTATAAATAAAACTTTGCGTCTCAACTATTGTAAAATATGACCCACAGTAAGTATATCACAGCAACCGTGCGCTCGAAGAGGTATTACAATCTATTAACATTAAATTTGAAAGTAAACAATGATATAGTACTCAAGTTAAAATGTTATATTTTTAAAATGAATTGTAATTGCATTATATTTCGCAAATTAATTAAATATACAGTCAAGCTGACTCTGCAATATTTTATATTTACGTTAATATTATTTTAAATATAACATTAATATTATTTATATGTATAGACTTGTGTATTATAGCACCGTATAAGTAATACAGAAAACAGAATAACTATTACTGTGTTAGCTTGAGTTCTTGTATACTAACAATTGTTGTTCAGTAATACAAAGAAACTAACAAAATGCTAAACAACAATAAAGTAAACAGCTTCTATATACTACAACTGTGTAAATAATACAAATACAATATGAAATATATATTTCCTGGATTGCTAAATTATCATCGAACGGTATTTTATAGGTACAAAATAACTGTTAGACATACAAACACGGCACGATTTGTTTTCTTTGTACCTACGAAACTAAAATATCAACAGAAAATTTAGCAATTTTTCCTGCGTTTTGGCTTATAGGCATATGAAACTGGTTATTTAACGTGGAACTATAGTATTTAGTACTAATATTAGTATACCTAAAATACTAAATTGATATGTAAACACAATATCCAGGCAAATTATTACTAAATAGGCAACCTTTCAAGGTGGGACGGAACTGTTTCAATTAGGCCAAATATAAATCGGGCCTTAACTGGATCAAAATATAGATCCGGTATCGACTGGACCAAAATGGAACCGCCGTGAATTTGCAGGGTTCCGTGGAATTTATTAGTGGACTGTAATTTTTCTAGGTCTTGGCTCATGCGATATATCTGTTGCCACCCACCTGTTAGGCTGTTCAGCAGTCCTGATGATATGTGATGTCCCTTCCACAACACAGTATTTGTATAAAAAACCAAAATATATATTATTAAAGTGCACCGTCGACGCATATGTCTTGATTGCAAGACGAACAGTTTCACAGTAGTTAGGCAAACTACCCCCCTCTCGGACTGGGTGGCAAGCAAACGCAACAAGAGCCAGACAAAGCAAGGACTTATTATCTGTGGCGTTACCAAAATCTGTTGAACTGTCCTCATTTACGCTTGCGGGTGTAACCGTGTGTTCGTTTCGCGTGTTAATGAAAATGTTACATTTTAAATTAAACACATGTTTAAATATTGTATTTTTATTTTTGTTCTCGTCGTTTAATATCACATTTACGGACAACTACACACATTGACCTAGCACAAAACAAAGTTTACATTTGTACTAGGCAAAGATATACATACATACATACACATATATATGGTATTGTATTTTATTGTTTTATTTTTTATCAATTATCTTGATAAAATGTAATGTTTTATGACCGGGGCCTTCATGAAAACCAGCGCCGCAGACTGCCTTTGTGGCATTAAGCTAACGGAGGGCCCATTTCGCCATTTCATATGTTTTTGTCTTTTGTATTTTCTTCTCTTTTGAATTTTTTATTTTTCTGTATTTTTAATTTTTATTTTGAAGCGTAATAAATATGTTTAATGTCATGTACTTTACTTTTTTTTTAATCAATAGGGTACTGTCAGTATATTATACATATTATAAGACACAAAGCAGTGATTTTAACAAATTAGTGAAAAATCAGTTATAATTTAATGATAAAATCTATTTAAGTTTTATTACCTTAATTATTTAAATATAAGTAATAAAATTATACGTATATGAACACAAAAACTAATCTTTAAAAGCAATAAAGTTTCAACTACGCTTTATACATAATTTTATTTGTCGTAACAATTTTTTACAACCATTTATAAAAATTACGTACGAAAGGAAACGTAATAAAACCAATGTTTATTCTGAAGCAGTAAACACAATCAGATTTCCATATTATTGTGGTGAATATAAAACTATAGATACATTGTTTCGTGTCATTCACCCTTTCCGAGGGGTCTATCTGTAATTTGTCTGTAATGTCTGACAAAAAGTGGATTTCCGACTGTATGCGAAGAATATATTATGTTTTAAAGATTTTATTTGAAACTGGCTCGACAAAGTGACTACAGTTCACAATAGATATTTTTAGAGGTACTTCTGTATGTTCAAGTCTCAATATACTTCCTGAAATGAAATAAGTAACAAAAAAAGATTAAAATTCAAAACTAATTTGGGAATAGCCATCATTTTGAATAAGATTTGCGAGCTGATCAATACTTAGTACCCATAAAAGCCTAGAATGTAGACAAAACACAATGAAACAGCACAGAAACGATGTCTTTAAATTAACGACATTAAAACAAGCTTTTCTCATTCAAGATAAGTCCTTTGTAAGGGGAATAAATTGGATGGAGTTATGCAAAAGTGAAGATCTTATTAAGCTGATGCTTGTCTTAAAACTGGACGACAAAAGCTTTTAATACAGTACAATTTTGATCAAAGCTATATAATTACTTTTAACCATGGACACAAACATATATAGCCATTGAATCTAACACAAAATATGTTAAAAAGTGTCCTAATAGCTTAGACAAATTACTATTCTAACAGAAATAATGTTACAACTTGCACGATATTTTAACGCGCCAGTTGTTGCGCTGACTCAACTCTAAGTCCAAAAACCTGCATACTTCTTCTTCAACTGACGTACTAATGGTAGCCTAGTCTACTAGACGATTTTGGTGAGGCAGCAAGGCATTGTGAAAGGTCTAGGCCATTGACAGGGGTCAGTTATCAATACCCAGACAATGCATCCTACCTCTCTCTAACCGTGTCGGTTCTCAGCCCCATTAGATTAAAAGCGGTTTGGACGGGAGGGTGCGTTTGTTCAAGCGCTAGCATTCACGCACCAAACATATCCTGCGCGATTAACTGTTCTCAGATTTTTTTCTTTTGCGAAATGGTGCTCCCCTCCGCGCCTTCTTTATGTGATTTGGAAAGGTTGGCAAGGCCTAAATCAGCCATGATATCATCATCAATGTTAGTAGAAAATGCAAAAAATATGAGATTGATATAACATTTGTGTCTCACTGATAAATCGATTGAGGCTTTTTAGCTTCTGCTACTTTTTTTAAAAAGCCGCGAAGTAATCCTAATCATATCTAGAAGTAATTACACACATTTCATATATTTTTTTAATTTAATAGTTTTAAAAATCTTTTTATTATATACTTTTAGCAGATTTTGAACTGGTTTTCTTAAAGTTCTTTTTTTCTTAGGCTTAGTATTTGATTTGGGGCAATCGCCGATTAATCAATTTCGAGTTCGGCCTGATATCGACTTACAGTCGGACATTAATTATAAGTGATATAATAACCATAATCAGATCAACCATAGTGTGGTGCTTGTTAAACATCTTCGACTATGACCAAAACTTCGGCCAAAATCCGAAGCTAAAACCTATGGTCGGATCCTTAACTGCATGACTTTTATTTACACTTTAAAAAATGTATATCTTGCAGATAAGTACACTACAATGCAGGGAAAAATAGAAAAGAATATATAAAATATATTTTATACTAATTTATAAAAAAACCCTTATGTTGCAGATATACAATACTATGCAATTACTATACACTATTGTATTTAAGTGGTATGTTGCAGTTTTACATCATTATGACTAGTATTATTTCGGTATTTAACATCAATTACAAACATTCTCAATTTTTAAATAGTGTTATCTATGTAATTTACAAGTCTTGTAATGATTGTGAGTTAAAACAGAATACTTTAAAAAACCGGGCAGAACTTAAGGGAGTCTGCTGGCTGGTTGAGAGGGAGGCGGTGCGCAGTGCACGGTGCACCGCCTGACAGAGCGGTTTTGGAGGGATGGGCTCTGTACTTCCACCCCTCGAAGAGAGATAGCCTCAACGAGGCTTTTTGCTCCCCGGGCGTCTATATGAATTTGGTTTCTCAGGCCCGGGTGGAGCAATTAGAGGGACATTCCGAGGGCTTTTAGTCAGTAGGAGTCTGACACACCGGGGACGCTGTCCTCACAGTGGCCCTGATGGTCCTATGCAGAATTTTCCCCCGGGATACAAAAAAAAAAAAAAATAATTTTAACAGCTAATGAAAACTCATAATCAAATATTATATGTATAGTTGTTGTAACTAATATATTAACTGAATTAATGCTTATTGTATAGAACCATTCACATTATTGGTGTATGATATTCTTACTTACTAAATGTCCCCTGACTCCAGTCACGTTTTCGCTATTACACTTAGTTACTTTGGAAAGGTTCCCTGCAACCAATCAATGCAGGTACAATGTTGCTTTAAGAAACTGTTTCGATTTTGTCAGAATTATAATCTATTAATTAACAGTCCATAATGGCAGAAAATTAGAAAATTATTACTAAATTTGATTAGTTTCGATATTAAGCATTGAAAATTGTTTAAAAAATTATTTTAACATACGGTTTTAAATATATACATGGAAGGTCTAATATATTGGCTTCTTTCTGTGAATGTCAAAGGATTTGGTAAGTCACCTATTTTGTCAATATGGACTTGGCTCTACTAATATTGTGGCTATACTCAAGTTCCTGTTATATATTCAATTTTTGGTCAAAACGAATTTATATTTTAAGAACTTTGTTAAGCTAAGTCGTAACAGAGCTTATAAATCTCAGCCTTACTATCTTTTAACACTGTTTTTGCTGTTCTAAAGCCTCAACTCTAGATAATTATTTATTTATTTTAAAGAGAAACATACAACAATATAAAAATAAAAACAAAAATACATAAAAAATGTTACATAAGCCAGCAAAGTTTCCACAAAACTTTGTACAAAAATTTAAATCAAGCTATAAAATAACAATAAGAGAAAACCAATCAAATATATATGTTACATATAAACAATACATATATGAAATATATCATAATATGATAGTAATATAATTACTATCATATTGAATTCAATATTGACTACAGATATTATAAAACATATACGAATAAAATCCGTCGAAGTAACTAATACCTTGAAGAATATGAAAAAAATATGTAATCTTAAGTTATATATTAGGTGTATAGTACTAGAGATTTGCTTCAAGTCCCTAATCAGACAATACAAGATACAATCACAATATTCAGTGGAACGTGTAAAATAGGCTTCAAGAGGTCAACGACTCATAGGTCAATATGCTTGTTTGAGTACCTGAGTAGAAGATTGCCCTCTAATGACGCTCTCAGAACGAGATGAAAGATTTTTTGTATCTCTTATTACAGGTTTGCAATATTCTACGTAATATAGTGCGTGAGGCGTGCTGGAAAACAATTTGTGAGGTGGTTAAATTGAATGCGGATTGTGTTGTTAGTAATGGATAGTAACTAGCGACAAATAAAATCTTGAAGTGCATATTAAAAAGATTTCTATTTGAATTAAATATTTTTGTCGGCATAGGTCACGTCAATAATTTTGTAACGGTTGATTAAAATATTCGACGTGTCCAATTTTAAACTCTTTTCAAATTTTACCCAATAAATATAGACTATGAATTAACGATTTTCCTAATATTAGGTCCTTACATATGAAATTGGCGTTTTGTATGGAAGGAACAAAAAGTCGAATATTTTTTAATATAATATATTAAATTAATCAAAGTATGAACCATTATTTTCTATGGACTTTTGCCATCTCATAGGTAGTTCATTGATCCCTTTACTAAAAAAACCAGTCGGACGGGAATCAATAAAATCTTTGAATGCGATTTGGACTGCCCCATCGGAGTTGAATTTTTTCCCTTGCAAGAAGTTATCCAAATTTCGAAAAAAATGGTAATCTGTTGGAGCAAGGTCCGGGGAGTACGGAGGATGTCTTAGACTTTCCAATTGAAGCTCTTCTAATTTAGTAGCCGTCTGTTGCGCAGTGTGTGGACTAGCGTTGTCGTGAAGCAGCAGTGGCGTGGAGCGATTGACCAGCCTAGGTTGTTTAGCCGCTAGCTTTTCCATCATGGTTTGCAATTGCTGACAATAGACATCAGCCGTAATAGTCTGGCCAGATTTGAGAAAACTGTAATGAACAATACCGGCACTAGTCCACCAAACGCTTACAAGTAACTTTTTTGGGGTTAATTTTCGCTTGGGGCAGGATTTCGCTGGCTGGCCAGGATCCAACCATTGCGCTGAGCGCTTCCGATTATCGTAAAGAACCCATTTTTCATCACAGGTAATGATTCGGTTTAAAATACCTTCATTATTGTGCCGGTTTAGTAATGTAACGCAGCAGTCGACGCGCGTTTGCCGGTTTGCTTCAGTCAATTCGTGAGGTACCCACCTTTCAAGCTTTTTAATCTTCCCAATTTGCTTCAAGTGAATTAAAACAGTTTTATTACTAACATCGCAGCCTGCAGCTAACTCGGACGTGGTTTGCGATGGATCCGCTTCCACAATAGCCTTCAACTCTTCATTATCAACTTGAGTCTCAGGCCGTACACGGGGCTTGTTCTGCATGTCGAAATTTCCAGAACGAAAACGTTGGAACCAAAAACGAACTGTGTTTTCTTTTGCAACACGACCGCCATACACATCATTCACCCTTCGAGTTGTTTCCGCAGCACTAGTGCCACGGCGGAACTCGTACTCGTAAATAATGCGATATTTTAAGTTTTCCATTTTGTAAAATGAGTGACGCAAACAGAAAAAAACAGAAGAAAAAAACAAATGAATGACGATCATCGAAGCACAAATACATGAGTCTATAGCTGTACAAATTTGAATTTGGAATTCCTTACCAAAGAGGAGAAATTTGTGATTAAAGTGGCCAGTACGAAAAACGCCAATTTCATATGTAAGGACCTAATATATACATTTATTCTTAATGTGTTATATTCTTCTCCAATGGAAATAAAGATCATTTTATCTCAGGATTATAAAAAAAATATATTTTCATCCTCTATACACACCTCCGCAGTATCAGCCTGCTTCCCATTATGGCATAAAGATCTTAAATGTACTTTAATCTTAAAGAGTGTAATAAACTTCCAGCGGCCATATTTCCGCGATCTTATGACCTAGGAGTCTTTAAGAGAAGAGTGAATAGGCATTTGTTGAGCGGACGTGGTTCATCATCAGACTTATCTTTGCCTTCCACCAGGTGTGATTGAGGTCAAGCGTTCGCCTATAAATAATAAAAAAAAAACCTAAAAACCTAATACAAACGTATATACATCAGCTGATTTCAAATTTACATTTATCTCTTTCTGAAAAAACATAACTAATTATTAACAATTAATTATATGTTAATATAAATAATTCAATTCGTGTAATAATCGATAGCGACCATACATTAATTTTCTAATTTCAGCCAAAAGTTCCAGCCAACTCGTCCAACTTTCAGTGCGGTTTCCTTTAACTTCCACCGCTTCATATAACTATTCGACAAACTTTCTACATGGAGGACAATGTTTTATTAATTAACCAATTTTCTGCGCAAACTTTCAGTGATTTAGGCTTTACGATGCAAATCGAGCGATCAAATATTACGAACTTTTAACAACCGGTTAAATAGTTAACATACCTTCAAAGGTCGTATGGTTGGATGAAGTTACAGATCTGATAATATGGCGTTATACCCAATTATGGCGTATTACTACGGTTTTACTGCTAACAACAAGTTCCATATCACAGATAAGCTTGAGGCGGTTAAGGGATAAATATATTTCAGTTTAATTACATATTGCAATATAAATTAGATGTTTTCTATGAAGTAGAGAGATTGCTCGAATCGGGTCGTGGTCACAGTACCCAAGTGCAAAAACCGTCAATAATATCTCGCATAGGCCCATCACATTTCAGGATCAGCTTGTGTAGGTCTAGTATTAAATATACCTACACGCCTTCAATCGTGGTATATAAGGGCCAGAATGAGGACAGTGGCTATCAATTGATGCCCCTCATTTGTAATCGCTACAGTTCTTGGACTGCTCCAGTACTTTCCGTCAGGTGCATTTTAGTCACTTTGAATTTCGGATAAAATAATTATTACTGATCCGGATCATTAAGAATGATTGCGGATTGCTAGTCAAACATATAAATACAATTAATAAATGTAAAGGAATTATTCACCGACCGATCAAACAGTGAGGTACACACACACACTACTTTCACTCCACGACACCGGCGTCGCCGGCGGCGCCGAAGAAGGATAGTTCAGTCAACTGCTGCTAACCGGTGCGTTTTCGCACCGAGGCGCAGTTCTACTCCGATGCAGCCTTGAGTATCTTTCGGCGTTTCTTCTCAAAGTAGTCACTTCCGAAACGGTGGTAGATCACCCGTAGGGTTAGTACTTTATTTGGGTGGCGGTCCAAGTCGAGGTTCGTACCCACAGGGGTGCCCTTGCATTGCCACCCAACCCAAAAATTTCGCTGGCTGAGCACCTTCTGTGCTCGCCCCCTAAGCCCGGTTGAGCTGAAAATGCCTTTCCCGGCAATCAGTAATTAGTCCGCTTCAAAAAAAAAAGTAGAGGAATTATTATGTATTTACTCGAATCAACGTTATGTTGTACTTATGCTTTTTGCAATTTATTGCATTTACTTGGATATTATTATGCAAAAAAAGAAACACAATGATATTATAGTCATTTTGGAATTAAAAACTTCAGTTCTGTGTTCAAATTGTATTAAATTGATTAATTAATGCTCATGAACAAAGTTTGTTATTTTTCAAAAATCATTTTTGAAAACCCCTTCAGCTTAATGCTACTAACTAACTAACTGCTGCTTTATGCTAGTAACTTTACGTTCTATGTTGGTTGCTCTTAGCTTAGTAGCACCGCTGATTACCGTTTTTAGGGCACTACTATCTTCTCTAGATCTTTTTGCTAGGTTTAATTATTTTTTCCTTTACTGAGAAATATATGGTGCTCAATTTCGTACTTCAGTGAAAGATAAGAAACCAAGATATAAATAAATAAATAAATATATTTCGCAACAGGATAAAGCGCTATGACGTACCATCAAACAACTTTTCATAAGAATATAGTACCAAGGGAGGGACAAAAAACAAGGGTGACGATAGCTCAAGGGGAATCTCAGGGCGCCGCTTATTTCACGCCATACAAGCGAATGGGCGAAGTTATCTGAATGCACAACCATAAAACGAGCTATTATTTAGGTTAATTTTGCCAGCAGCGTTTATTGCGGAGTGCATTAGGTTATTGGTGCTTTTGGCTGTCATACACACAGCGTGTTTGTATATGGAGATTAATGCAGTCTCAGGCTTATCTCACGGTCCGTTTGTTCAGTTCTGCCACGCTCCATATCTTCAGTTGTCGATGTGTGGCTTTGATTGAAACGGCGACAATCGTGCGTAAATGTTAACAAAATCGTGTGAATTTTTATTACTTTTTTTAACACATGTTTTTTGTCTAAACATTAAATACATAAACTATGATTTCGATTCGTTAATTTATAACTATTAGAGACCATAGATGGGCAAAATGTAATCAGATTAATGAAAATGATTAACGATTATATTTTACGTTTTTTACTATTAATATGACTGCATTTTGCTTATTTATGTTTTAAACATTACAAAATCCCAGATAGTATACATATTTATGATTTCTTAATTTTTTAAATCGATTTAATCATGATTACAAAGCAAGAAAATTAAAATTACGACTACATTTTGTAATCGTTCATCATTAATCAGATTACATTTGGCCCATCTCTGTTAGAGACTACTTAATACGTTTTAAATTTATATCAATGTTCAATGAGTATCAGGGTAAGTTTTCGACTGGAGACTAATTACTATCAATAGCAATGAAAGAGGTCCATCTAAAAGTGTAAAGACAACCTAATCTAGATCGCAGAAAAATGCCAGGTGCAAGTCGCTTTCGACCGGTAATTCTGGCACAAGTTAAAGTAGAACTATACCCAGCAATGGACGCTCTAGGGCTGATATGTTAATGACTGAGGTTAAGACTAATTTTATCTAATAATAATAATATATTATCACGCTATATACCTTTCAGGGTGAGCAGGGATACATTAGTGCCTGTACTGTAGTGATTGTATGAAAGTATTATGAAGTAGGTTAGTTATTGTCGGAATTGGCCGATAAATAGAAAAATAAGTTTATTTGAAAAGGTTAGAACATCTAAATTTCAAAATATGAAGTTTGATTTGAAAGATTGATTGAATAAAATAGAAAGGGAAGGTTTAGATTATATAAATTATATTAATAAGATTAGAAAAATACATGTAATCTTTATTTGAAATATATGGGAGTATAAATATAAAGAAGGTGTATCATTTAAAGCGAGTAAGCGACCAAACACATATAGGGAATTTAGACACGCCAACGAAAGCGTGCTACAGTACCCACTTTGCGCTTGTATGTCGTGTCCAACGTGACCAGTTGCCCAGTTGATTGCCATTCTCAGAACACTTATACATAACATTTCTATTAGATATCACGCGGGTTTCTTCACGATGTTTTCCTTTACTGATGAGCATCTGATGCCTAAGTCCGTTCTTAATCTGGTTAAGCCCAGACGTACGTACCAGGATTCGAACCTACGACCATTCGCGTCGCCTCTCATGGACACCGGTCCCTTATCCACAAGGACCTCAGAGTCACGTTAACTGAATTTAAATAGGCATATTTTAAATCCTCATTATTCGTATAAGATAATTTCCAAACATCAGTTCAAAATACAGAAGTAAAGGAGAAGAACGAACAAAGAACTGTGAAGGGGCCTTTTCAAAAATATTACGTTACGCAAACAAACAGAGTAGAATGTAAGAAATTGTTTTAAATTAAAACCGATAATGATACCAATAGATTACGGCGTAAATTTCATTTAAAAATCGCTAAAATAATGAACGTGCCCCAATGCAATTAAAATGCAACCCTAGGGACGTTTCTCTTCTGAAGTACTTTGCTAATTTATCTAAAACCAATTATAGAATTGCGCCACAACGTCGCGTCGGCCGGAAAACAACTATTCTGTTTCGCTTGTGAAAACATGTGAATACTAAAACACATTGGCTCTTAATGTTTGTTGAACTAAATATTTTTATTATTATTTCCGGTAACATGTTTCTTTTCAAAAAATTTTTTTGTAAGATGTGAGAAAATTTCAAGTTAATTTTGAGAAAAGGCAGTTGTGAAAAAGAAATACGTAAAATATAAGATTATTAGAAATTTCCATAGAAAATAACACAAAAAAAATCTATTTAATATGTTTATTCAAATTTTTTTAATTACAGCTACTGATATTTTCATCATACGTTTTTCTTATAAAACGTTTTTTTAACAAATTATCTAAAAAATATTTTAAACAAATTCAATGCTAACACGAAATATTACATGCAACTAGAGCGGCAAATAAATTACTTGATGCTTTCTAAAAGTTGCTGGTACTTTATATTTGAGCAACATTTTCAGCCATCAAAAGTCTTCTCCAAAAATGGCGTCAAAATAGATAATGTTGAACAAAACTAATTTGCGAACGGGTCCGGACAGGCCACACTGAAATTCGACTGAGAACAGAAAACGGGCACGTTTGGGAATTTTCTAATTACGTTTTCAAAGACACCTCGTTTGTTGAGCATGTGACATTTGGATTGAAAGAGGTCATATATAGAAAATTGGAAATCTCGCTAGGACCCGGACGCCACGTCGGTCGAGAGCCGGCAAGTTCCAAGAATTTGCTCTAAGTTTTTCCATTTAAATATCTCATTTGCAGATTCAAAAGTAACAAATGAAAGGTTCGTTAATATTAACAATTTTTTTTGTCAAGTCGTTTCAAATATTGTAGCTTCAGGATAGATCTTTTCATCAGGTACGGTAGAGTCAGTAAACTTAGTCGGATTAAAAAAAAAGTAACGTTGGCACAAAACACATGCGCATAAAAAAAGGTCTTAAAAATAATTCAAAGCTAAATTGACTTCGATAGCTTGCATTATAAAATTATTCTTAGCCTCTGTTTCAAACCATGTAGCTGTATCTAACCGACAAGATCATATGATTCAAATAGTATCTGTTAGTATTTGGGCCTATTTATTAGCCGAATGATTATTTGATTTGATATTCCTAGTTAAATTTCTCAAGGACATTTTCCTTGTAGGGTCATCTTTTCAAAGATTTATAATAATTAGGATTTAAAAACATTTATTCAGCGCTATATATTTTACTGTTTTGCATACGATGTTTATGGTATCTTTTACTTTTTTAAATTATTATATTTTATAGATCTAATACTTCCTCAGTAATATTTTGCCAGCAAGTTTTTAGGTTAAGTTCTACATTCATTAGAAGCAAATTTTAGAAACAAGTACTTTATTATAAATAAATTAATCACTCTAATATCCTTACCCTAACGATGTCTTATTCACACGAAGAAGTAATTTAATTAAAATTTTGAAACAAAGTTTAGCATTGAAAATTTTCTTTGAGTCAGTCCCTTATTTGAGAACACACCATCTGCGTGACCCTATTACAAAATAATTAGCCCTAAAGTAAATTATGCACCCTTTAAAGTGCGTCAAATTTAGGCAAATAGACTCGAGATAAAATAGATATATTAAAGGGATAAGCCATATGGTGACCGTTTCAAAAAATATTTAGTTAAGTACGTTTAGAAAATATGAGAGAATAAGTCCTTACTTTTAGTTTCTGTTTGGTAGATATATTTTCTAACGTTATGGCTAACTGATGTAACAAAATGCCATACTATACAAATACACATAGTGCATATAGAAAAACACTCATCGTGCCACGCGTCATCCACAATTGCATGGTACAATTATATTGCGGAAACGTTGGGGTAGGCCGTGAAAAATAAAAGAAATATTTATTCACCAGAGGGCAATCACAGAGCAAAGCGATTACACTTTTCCACTTGAAAAGGCTTTTATTAAAATCCCACATGAAAGTCGACATTTATTGTCGCGAGTGGTAATTCTAACTAATCGCATTAACTTTCATTACACGCCTTTTTAAATTATTTAGAAGACATAATAACATAACTAGGATTTACATAATATAAGTTTTAGTATAAGTAAAATTATTCTTTAGTACTCAATAGACTAACCAATTTATTTTGCAATGCATTTTTACCAAGAAAAAAAAGTATTGTTTAGTGATTTACACATAATAATAAAATTATAACATGGTAATAATAGAAATATAATAACAGAACAAACAAACAACAACAGTAATTTTGTTAAATACAAATAACAACCACATAACTATGGAAATAACAAACTAGTAGAGACATAATAATTTCAATTGATCTAGTCTATTGACGAATCTCCCATAAACTGTAACAATTCTTCGAATTGATTATTTATAATTAAAGGCTTATAACTTATTTACTTTTTGAATATTTTTTACAATATTTACTTATTTTTCATTATTTAAAATGCGCTTATCGTCGGTCCGATCAATAAAGAAAAATCTTCTAGAAAA
The DNA here is from genome assembly GCA_036320925.1 of Automeris io. Classification (NCBI taxonomy): domain Eukaryota; kingdom Metazoa; phylum Arthropoda; class Insecta; order Lepidoptera; family Saturniidae; genus Automeris; species Automeris io. The sequence continues at coordinate 1,754,607 of JAUDJH010000025.1, read as the reverse complement.
AGAAGCTCGCGCTCTTTTTTGTTCTTTATTCAAAAATCCAAACAGTCAGCCCCTTCAAACAGCCATCCATAACTAATCATTTATTAAATTAATTTAAAATTAGATTCCGACCTTTTTGCTCACTTATCTATTACAGTATATAATTATTATAATGCGTACTGCAAAGAGCTAACGATAACTCTAATAAAATAAAAAATGCATTCATAGCCATAAGAAGTATTTATCTTCTGCAGCAAAAACGGTAGATTAATTATACTATAGACATAACTCATATTAGAAATCAAATGTGTAGATTCAAAGCCCAGAGCTCCATAGTATTTCTTTTTTATTACAAAAAATATTATGGAGCGTTTTAATTGTGGAGTTAGTAATATCTATTTTGAAATTCAATTATGCAACAATAAAATATCTTAAATATCTTCTCATCCAGAAGTTTGATTCAAATGCAGTCTTCAAATTGTCGTAAAATAACAAATTCGTGTGCATACGAGATAAATTCTATCACAGCAATTACTTTCCTTTTAGGCAAATTAACAAGCTAGCTATTAACGCAGAAATTCAATCTAACCAAATCTGTATGTAAATGTATTGTAATTGCTAGGCCAATATTCGAATTACAATTTCTATGTTGATTAACCGTGTGCGAAATGTGTGCTCTAAGAACATATCCCTTGTTTCTCTAGTATAATTACCTATACGATAAAGGGATGGGGTAAATTTACTGTGAACTCCTGTGTTTTTGTTTCTAAAACGGAGATCTATTTTTATATTTTCGATTCGCTATATAAAATGACTCAGAAAATATATGTCACATTAAGTATTAGTAATATAAGGATTTTATTTAAACAATTAGTAGATAATATTATGTAACCCGTTTCAATGAATTAATCTAACATATTAAATTATGTTTGAAAAACGAAATACTTTTTATATCTACCTTTCAAATATATTTCTTATGGCTTACCGTGCATTAATACTCACATATATTTGAGATATAATTAATTTTATTAATATTTTACATAAAGATTGACTTTAAAAACAATGATTAAATAGCATAATAGCTGAATCAAAATGTGCTATACATGAATTTATGTGCGTAAAGGCATCTATCTATACACGTTTTATAATATATTCAATGCTACACTTCATTAATGTATGCTGCTATTTATGTAACCAACTAGCAATAATTAAATTGTAATAATGTATCAAGTAATATAAAATCAAAATAGATGACATTTAAAACCTTACAGAAGAAAGGTCTGGTCGACTGTCGCAGTTAAAATAAATTACAGCCTTGTGCAATTTCACACCCCACACCAACCCACTAATTGTGCCAAAATACACTTAAATTTTCTTTGTGTCGTATAATTTTAGGATTCAGATGGGGTCAGATAGTTCACCCCATACCAATTTAACGGGTTGCGCATTTCTCCTTGGTGACAATTGGGAGTTTTTTAAGTATAATTTACAGAATACTTAATAAGTAATTTGTACTAATTTCATTTAAACAATTAAGTTTTCTTCCTTTAATGTGGCTTTCGTTCTAACTATTAAGAGATAAGTGTGAAAAGAATCAGAAATTTGGCAATTTTAAAATGATAAATACAAAATTACATTAAAAAATAACACTTCTTATTTTCTGTAGAGTGCATAAGGTTTCTTTATAAACTTAAAAATAACAGTATAAAATTAATTTAGATTAATTGTAAGATTATAATTAGCTGAAATTTTCATAATATTATAACAATTCAAATTTCACAAAATATGTTAATGAAAATGTTTAAATTTTAATATCTATAGGATTTTACACTTTGAGAATAAAGTAAGTTTAACTGCATATGACGTAAACTCAATGATACCTTTGTAACATTAATAATTGTATTCTCTCGTAATTTTATGTTTCATTATACTTCAATAGCTTATTAAATTATTTGTAATAATTACTGAAAAAATAATTTAGAGATCAATGGTTTTTCTTGATTAAAACATCTTCAATTAAATTAATTTCGAGATTTTGTCGCTTAATATATTTTCACAGAACACACTTGATCTGTTAGCGAAAGTTATACTATATGATTAAGACGAAGGTAACTTACACACGTGACGTACTTAAAAGCATCATAGGTACCAAAAATGATGTATTCAGACACATTTCACATAGTGCTAATTATCAAAACGTGATGACGAATGCGTTGCTATGAATATTCGAGTCATAAACTAGCAGTTGTATGCGGGAGAGCGTTAGAGCACACCATATGCTCAACAATGCAGATCTTCCGGCCTGGTTGCATAATTTTCTATTGTCGCCGGCAATTATACGAGAAATTATCTGTGCTCGCTCTTTCACTGGAATATTTCCGTATTACCTAACAGATACGATTTTGTATTCGATTTTTCGATTCTCATCGATTTACTTTATTACCTAACGTCACCAAGTACTTCTAAAGACTAGGTGATCTATCCATGATGCAATAACTACTGTATCTGTTTCAACTTTGACTAGAACTTTCGCAATTTTAATTGTGTAGCCTAAGGCTATGAATAAATGTTCCTTATGTTTGGTTATTAGGGTAAAAGCATCTTCATATCTTAATTGGTAATAACTTTATCAAACTCCATCTCCTCTCTCTGATCCGAACTCTTCAAGTACAGGTTATAGGATTAATTAAAAAAAATAAAACATATATTTAAATTTATATATTTAATTTTAAAGAAAATAATAGAAAATAAAAAATAAGATTGCAGTATCCATAAGAGATAATCGCTTGTGATTAAAGTAATATTAGGTCCTTACATATGAAATTGGCGTTTTGTATGGGAGGAACAAAAAGTCGAATATTTTTTAATATAATATATTTAATTAATCAAAGTATGAACCATAATTTTCTATGCACTTTTGCCATCTCATAGGTAGTTCATTGATCCCTTTACTAAAAAAACCAGTCGGACGGGAATCAATAAAATCTTTGAAGGCGATTTGGACTGCCCCATCGGAGTTGAATTTTTTCCCTTGCAAGAAGTTATCCAAATTTCGAAAAAAATGGTAATCTGTTGGAGCAAGGTCCGGGGAATACGGAGGATGTCTTAGACTTTCCAATTGAAGCTCTTCTAATTTAGTAGCCGTCTGTTGCGCAGTGTGTGGTCTAGCGTTGTCGTGAAGCAGCAGTGGCGTGGAGCGATTGACCAGCCTAGGTTGTTTAGCCGCTAGCTGTTCCATCATGGTTTGCAATTGCTGACAATAGATATCAGCCGTAATAGTCTGGCCAGATTTGAGAAAACTGTAATGAACAATACCGGCACTAGTCCACCAAATGCTTACAAGTAACTTTTTTGGGGTTAATTTTCGCTTGGGGCAGGATTTGGCTGGCTGGCCAGGATCCAACCATTGCGCTAAGCGCTTCCGATTATCGTAAGGAACCCATTTTTCATCACAGGTAATGATTCGGTTTAAAATACCTTCATTATTGTGCCGGTTTAGTAATGTAACGCAGCAGTCGACGCGCGTTTGCCGGATTGCTTCAGTCAATTCGTGAGGTACCCACCTTTCAAGCTTTTTAATCTTCCCAATTTGCTTCAAGTGAATTAAAACAGTTTTATCACTAACATCGCAGCCTGCAGCTAACTCGGACGTGGTTTGCGATGGATCAGCTTCCACAATAGCCTTCAACTCTTCATTATCAACTTGAGTCTCAGGCCGTCCACGGGGCTTGTTGTGCAGGTCGAAATTTCCAGAACGAAAACGTTGGAACCAAAAACGAACTGTGTTTTCTTTTGCAACACGACCGCCATACACATCATTCACCCTTCGAGTTGTTTCCGCAGCACTAGTGCCACGGCGGAACTCGTACTCGTAAATAATGCGATATTTTAAGTTTTCCATTTTGTAAAATGGGTGACGCAAACAGAAAAAAACAGAAGAAAAAAACAAATGAATGACGATCATCGAAGCACAAATACATGAGTCTATAGCTGTACAAATTTGAAGTTGGAATTCCTTACCAAAGAGGAGAAATTTGTGATTAAAGTGGCCAGTACGAAAAACGCCAATTTCATATGTAAGGACCTAATATTTGAAACCTCTTGGATGTTTCAATCATATTAAACGATATTTTATAAAATATAATAGTTTTTAACAGTAGTTAAAACTACGTAGAAGGAGGTGCAATCATTAGTTCTTATATGCCAGTTTGTCATAGTCCCTCACTGTAGCTTTCCTTCAGGCATTATTGAGGAAGAGAGTAAATCTCTATGTAATAAACAATACTACATATTTATAAATATTACAGTCTATTACTTGAATTCTTCATAACAGTTTGCTCTTAACAGAGCAATCGCAGTCATGCTTGAAGGCGCGGAATCTTTTTTCACAGGCCTTTACAACTCAACCGGGCTTAGAGGGCGAGCAAAGACGGTGCTCAGCCAGTGAATTTATGGGTTGTGCGGCAACGCAAGGGCACCCCTGTGGGTACGAACCTTGTCTTGGGCTGTCTGCCAAAGAAATAACCTACAGTTATCTACTAGTATTTCGGAGGCGACTACCTTGAGCGGAAACGCTAAAAGAAACTCAAGGCTGCGTCGGAGTAGAAAGGCTTGGACCAATACAGCTCACTACTTATACCGGACCAATGCTTTGCGAGCATTTTCATTGATCAAGACGTTGGTCAATACTTTAATTTGGTTGGTCCAACGTAACGAAGACCTTCCACGAGATCTGAGTTCATCTACTCTACCCTGCTTAACCTGATGTTTCATGACATAATTAAGTAAAGATCTACTTGTATTATAACCCATGAAATAACATTATGCGCTTGTATACTCATTGAAAATGTAATTTCAGTCTAGACAAAATAGTAAATGATTTTCATTGATTTTGTTATAACAGAAATAATAGTCGTCTAGGTTCAGCCAGCTGACGCTTTTGCGTAATGTCCCATACACAGTTGTATGTAAATGTATGTTAACAACGCTTCTTTATGTATTTAATTTGAGCACCAATGGACGCACTGTAATGGCGGCAGCATGTCGCCGCGGTTTGGCGAATATACGCTTCGTACAAAGACTAATAGACGAATCGACTGGAAGGGCTACATTCAGTTGTAGAAAGGTATTTCAAAACAACTTTAAATACAAAGAAATCATTAAGTTATTCTCATTATATTCTAACAGGACTTATGTGCGAATAAACTTACTTTTAATTATGACTCGAAATTTCGACCATAGTTACTCTGTTCTCGGTCACGAACTAACTGACGTGCCACGGAAAATTTTCAATCGAGTTGAATCGAGAATTTAGCATTGGCGTGGAACCCAGTGATTAGAAAATATATTAGTTTCATGTCATCTTGTAAAAATGTCCACACTGTGAGTCATGTGTGTCATGCCCATTCAAATTATCAGGAACAAAAGAAGGGAAGTAACATCCTGTCGCCGACGAAGGCTCTGCGGCACCTCAGTCTGCTCGTGACCTTGACCTGTGTAACCAGATTGAAAAGTCGAACCCAAATAAAAATTAAGTTAATTCGCGCATAAGACCTTTTAAAGTATTTCCAATGAGTACAAGACGCGAAATTAAAGTACAAGACGTTTAAAGTTTATTTGCATTAGCCGTTTTCCGTCCTATATTAAAAAAAATGTTTATTAGAGTTTTTTGTGTGAATAATAATAATATATCATTACGCTATATACCTTTTGAGGTGAGCAGAGATACCTTAGTAGCTATATCCACGTTGCGCTTATACATCGTGCCCAACGGGATCAGCAGCCCAGCTGATCGCCGTTCTCAGGATATACGGCTCAGCTATACAGGTTTCCTCACGATGTTTTCCTTTACCGGTGAATCTTCACCACATAGTACCTAAATCCGTACTTAATCTGGAAAACGTGGTATGACCAGAGATGGGCAAAATGTAATCTGATTAATGATAAACGATTACAAAACGTAGTCGTAATTTTAATTTTCTTGCTCTGTAATCATGATTAAGTCCATTTAAAACATAAATAAATCATAAATGTGTATACAATCTGGGATTTTGTAGTGTTTAAAACATAAATGAGCAAAATGCTCTCATATTAATGGTAAAAAACGTAAAATGTAATCGTTAATTATTTTCATTAATCTGATTACGTTTTGCCCATCTATGAGTATGACCATTAGCGTCGCTGCACATGGAAACTGTTACAACACAATATTGTTAGTCGTATCTAGAAATTGAAATGATAACAACATAGAGCTTTGGTAGGTCCATCGTACAGATAGCGCAGCGGTTATTATCAGACCGGATGGAATATAGTCTAGGTAAATAGGATGACTGTAAATAACAATGTATAAATGAAATATTTGCATGCGTGCGTGCATCATTATTTTATTGTGGTTTTTATATTAACCCATTAGCGCCTGAACGGACACGTTTCGACACAAAAGTTCAGAAATTCATTGTACGATCAAATTGGTCGAAAAAAATTTTGAACCACTGTACCCTATGTTTTGAAGGTCACTCTTTTGAATGATGATGGTAACAAGTCCCTAAAATGAATTTGTTTATGCGAAAATTGCAAAAAAAACACTTATTGTGAAAAACAATTTTTTAAAACTCTTTTTTTTTCGCTTTTGCATTTTTTACATTCTTAATACCTATGAATATTTCGTCCATGGACCCCAACTAAAAGTTAGTAACTTGGATTTAATGAATATAACTTTTTATTGTTACAAAATGGCGTCTGAAACAATAAATTAAATCTTTAGAAAAAATTTTCTCGATTTCTATGGGCATTATGAAAAATTTCCTAAGAATAAAAACGTCTTAAAATTAGACACAGAATACCCTAAAATATTTTCAGAATCAAAAGAAAATTGTGTCGAAAAGTGTCCGTTCAGGCGCTAATGGGTTAAAGTACTTTCGGTATTAGATATATATCCCAAAATGAAATTCGAATTGAGGACTCAACGGAACACTATTTATTTTGATTATTTTGTGTATATTATAATTTTTTATATGTTCTGTTTCTTTATTTTGTATACTGTATTGTGCACTGTTCATCCAAGCACAAAACAAAATATAAACACCGTGTTCTGGATTGCATCATTCTTACCTTCAGGTGTGGTATGGGAACTGACGTTAAACCTTATATATAAGTATTGGGATAAATATATACCACCACCACAATGGAAAAATTTATACATATCCAACATGTTTAATCATTATTAAATTCAACCAAATGAATTATGTTAATCAAATTTTTTTATTATTATTGTATCAACCGATCAACAGGAATAAACATGCGAGTAAAAACAAATTGAATCATGTAAAAGTGTAAAATAAATTAAAAAGGTTTACCAGTACCGAAACAAATTAAACGATCTTTTGGTTGCACTTTTCGGTTCTCTCCCGTCGGACAAACAAACGTTTTGATTAACAACTTTGCATTGGATCAATCAATTTAATTGCTTCACAACTAGTAGGTACTCTGTGGGTATTTTAATAAATAACGAACTTGTAAAAAGTTCAATTAACGGGAAAGCGTTTTTCATTTAATTTAAATGTCTTTTTGTGAATATTTTATTGAAAATTCGGAATAATGTTTATTTATAATAGCTAATCCAGTAAACTTTGTACTGCCTAATCGTCAACGAATTTTGGTTCTTACTTTAAGCTGTACCTAATCCTTTTTTCCCACTCCCCATCCCTTCTCACTCTTATTCCTTATCACCACCTCCCATATTCCTCTCTATACTCCCCATTACCTCCTTCTCTCGCCTTATCCTATCTATCGTTTACGTTATATCAAAGAATTGAATATAAAAAATCCATATTAGTATGCCTAATTTAAAAAAAATATCATTTCTCCGTAGTTAATTCAATTCCCTATTTTAACCCCTTCAAGTTTTATTTTCTTAAGAAAAAGTATTCTACGTTCAGCCTTAAGGTCTAATCTATTGCTTTGCTAAAATTCTTTATAATCGATGCAGCCGTTTTGACGTAAACACTGAACTTAAAAACAAAAACCCTTGAATTTATAATATTGGTAAAAAATTAGCATCAGCTGTCTACTAAGCTATTCATGAAAATGTTCAATGAAAGTTTTCTAATTTCAAGTTGATATATACTATAATAATAACCACAAATCAATAAACAAAAACAGTTACAATTGACACAGGAATAAAAAATTTAATATTCTATTTATTTTTGCAAGTTACCAATACTGTATAAACAAAAATCTACTAAATATATACAATACAATACATTTCACTATGGGAAACGGTGTTACAAAAAAAAAATGTTTTCAGCAATTAAATCACAATATATCCCAACACACCCCCAGATATATCGTGATTTTCAACTGCAACCAATTCAAATACAGCGACCAGTGTGTTGTAAAAACCAGTAACATTCAGTGTGGCACACGACTAAATGACGCAAACAAACGTAACCATTGCACGTTTTCCACGTTCGCTCATAAAGGCTATTTTTATTGCTTATAGTTAACATAAAGTTTATCCTGTTTCATCCCCTAACGTCTTTAAATGCAATCGAAATGCAGTGGAAAACGAAATTATACCAACATTTACTTTCAACGGCGCACTCAAGGTATTTTCAAGTCTGTATTGAAGGTAAGGTAAATGTGTTATTATTTTTATTACTCCATATTTCACTTTGTGGTTAGATTTCAGATTCAGGTCCAACGAAGTCTCGTATATTTTTAGCATTTACTGTCAAGCTCTAAGCGATATCAAAAAAGTTACTTTTTTTATTTATTAGTTCTAAATTATAAAAATAATAGTTCACAATATAAAGACTGCGAAGCCATATGTCAGGCTTATGAGCAGCCAGTGAGCTTGAGCAAACAATTTTACAAGAATAGATTACTTTAAAGTTGATCGATTAGCTTAAGTCAATCGTATAGCGTTATTATAATATAAAATTACGACGAACTAGTTTACAATAATATTGTTTATAATAATAGTTAATAGCAGCTTATTCGTCGATTTATTTTTGGTGTATTTTTTATTGTTTATATTTTGTTGAATGTTTTGCTGAAAATATGAAAAAAAAATGGATGCTTTAAATTTAATTTGTTGTAATTTGCTAAAGAAATGACTCGGTTACTGCTTTACAGTGGCAGCTAGGATCGGAATCGAATCTTTAATATTGAACCCGAACAATAACATAAATTATTTTTACATATTGTATTTTTTTATATGATAACCTTTTTGCAGTGAATTTCCTATTTCATTACTATTTTCAAAAAAGTTATGAACACTTTAGTACAAATTTAATGTAATTACCACATAGAAATATAAAAATATGTTACAACAATGTTAGTTAATCTTAAAAGAGTCTTATTTGTACAATTTACGCTTAATATTCTCAGCTAATCTTAGACTATTTTTGTATCTATACATATTATAAAGATATATACAGGACAAAAAAATATTATGATTACTTTAAATAAATAACGCGAATTCTCCATATCTCTAGTCACAAGTTATTTTTAACGTGGAAAGATAAAATATTTAATAATCAGCTATGTAACTACATTCAGTTGGTGAATTTATAAAATAAAAGTATTTAGAAAATAAGAGACTATTAAAATGGAAAAGTCTTTGCAACGAGTCTACAGGACAAGAAACTTTGAGAACCTCTGGTCTAAATAGATATACTTTAATCCTTCTTGCTCATTACAGTTACAGGATAAGGTTGAGTATAAAAAGCTTGAAGTATACTCGGAGTTAAAATTATTCTCTTCAAATGGATACTTTATATGCGGAGCCCGTAGCTTGGACCGTCTACTCGTTACACTTATTTCGATATTGGACTCCACTAATTTTGTTTACTTATTCATTAAAATGGAGAGCTATGGCCGACTGGGAGCAAAATGTTTCCTCTATTAGATTTTTATGGAAAACTCTTGAAACGTAAATGTGTACTTAATGAAATAAATTTAACAAATCTTTCCCTTTTAACAACTCCGTCGAAGTAATGTTTGAAAACTGGAGGAATTAATGTACCAACTTGATTCATTACAAAGTTTATTAAATTAAATTACTTAATCCGAATAAAATTTATAATATTTGACTTTTAGCTATTTTTAGATTTTTAGACAGGGAACGTTTTAAATGACCCCAACTATATCATATTTGTCAAAATAAAATTGGTTTAGACGATTTTATAAAGTTCACTATAAAATCAGAAATATCCTTTGATTAACTACATCAATTAATATAATAGATACCTAAGTAGATTATTTATCAAATAGTTGTAATGCATTGATTTATACATTGATAAACAAAATATTTGATGACAAAATTCTTAAAAGTATAATTTCAAATAAAATTACAATGATCCAACTTACTTTTTGATTACCTGTGGTACAATCAGACCAACACAACGGTAGCTTCCGATGGATTTCCATCACTTGACAGTTACTACCGCTGTTATAATATATTTCTTATTTCAATAATTTTACCGTCCCCGTATACGGAATCTTTACACCGCTCTGTGTACGTACTCGCAATTATGTAGACAGTCATTCCATTACACACTGTTGATGTTTTTTTTTTTAAACTTATAGGCAAACGCTTGACCTCAATCACACCTGGTGGAAGGTGAAGATGAGTCCGATGATGAACCGCGTCCGCCTAACAAATGCCTATTCACTCTTCTTTTATAGACTCAGCCAGACCAGGTCATAAGATTGCGGAAATATGGCTATGGAAATATGATTTCTTTAACCTTGGTAACAGCCGGTCTTTGATTATATTTCCAAGGTGAATAAACAAACGACAACACTTACTATGTTGAAATTATTTGTTTTCATAATGTATAAAAATATTCAACTTAGTTACATTATTTAAAAGATCAATGTCTAAAACTGCGGAAATAGTGGAGATGAATAAACGCAAACCACCGCTATCAGTCGAATGTAAAACATATAAGGATGAAGAATACTGTCAGTGATCATAGCATACGATATTCTCAGATATTACAGCAGATTTACGTACAAAATGCATCGGCCGGGGGCGGATGACTGACTACCCATTCGCATACTGAATTATTCATTCGATACCGAAACTTCAAACCGAAGCACCGTCTAATATTGCATTGTTTTATAGTTTATGAAATTTGCTTCCCCTTTTACAAGAGTTTGAGTTGAGTTTAGATTTGCATTGCTCGCTTTGCACCGTGGCTTACAAAAATATTTGTTTTCTACCAGATTTCAGTTCCTTGCACGATGATGATTTTATACTTCTCCTTTTAATATGGTAACATGACTTACGAAAATTTACCCTTCTATTAAGAATCATATTGTTATTTTTTTTTAGTAAATTATACATTATTATTTTTATAGATATGGAGGTACTTAATTATACCCTTACTAATATTAATAAATTATTATCACATGTGTACGAGTATGTGTGTCTCCCTTTAAAATGTTGTTTTGTGGGTATAAATATAAAATTAATTTCACACAAGTTCTTATTTTGGTTTTACTTATTACTATGGTTCAGTCGGTGGGATTTTTTAAACTAAGCTAAGTCATTGGATCACTTTTACAAAATAAAGCCTAAGACCGAGGCTAAAATAGGGTTCTAAAACAAAAAAATTAAAGGTTTCAACAGTGTTTTGTATATAGTGTTTAAAGAATAGATGTTTGCTACTATGGCTTTTGAAATTACAAAGTTGTTTATAAACATGTAATCGCGAGGTTAATCGATTTTAATTATTAATAATGTTATGAGACAAGTGTAATTAATTTATATAAGATAATGTTTATTGATAGTTACTTCTCTATATAATTTTAATTTTAATCTATACTAATATTATAAAGCTGAAGAGTTTCTTTGTTTGTTTGTTTGTTTGTTTGTTTGAACGCGCTAATCTCAGGAACTACTGGTTCGAAACGAAAAATTATTTTTGTGTTGAATAGACCATTTATCGAGGAAGGCTTTGGGCTATATAACATCACAATGCAACTATTAGGAGCGAAGAAATAATGGAAAATGTGAAAAAACGGGGAAAATTATTCATCCTTGAGGGCTTCCATTGCGTGCGCTGCAAAAACGGTTCAAGATACCAAAAATATATATAAGAAAGAATTATTCCTCATGAAATGATCTAAAAAAATGTCCGGGACAGTATATTTCTATCTTTTAAGATTAACTCACTAGAACCGTTTTTATGGTAATCAAATTTGGTCGAAATTGATGCATTATTTGTTAAGAGTTGTATCAACGTAATAATATTAACCTTTATCCAAATAAATGTGTTATTGATTAAGAGTATTTAATTGTGAACGAAATTGTCTTTGATATCACTTAATTTCAATGAATATCTTAGAAGATATTACAATTTTAAAATAAATAACTAACTAAAATGCCCAAAATAACTATTCCACGCGGACGAAGTCGCGGACACAGCTAGTATAATATAAATCTTATCAATATATTTACTATTTTCATAACATTTTGTTTATAAATTAGCTTCGCATTAACGTTAATAAATAAATAAATGGAGTTAGTAAGGATCAATTGAAAGTAATACGTAAGTGAAATTCCTGCTAATGTAACATTGGAAATAAGTTTCTTCTAGTCTAATTCACTAATAGATTTCCCTAAGCGTTCGGATGAGTTGGGCCGCCAATAAGTCAGGATGATCGGACACGTGCCTTCGTGCAACATCCGTTACCCATTCACAGACGGTCAAATCGGTTCATTTGCACAGACAAATAGCTGCCGTCTGTTCACTACCGAACACAAATCCCATTTTCAAAAATTACTTTTAAAATAGAATAATGCAATATTGAATGCAGCCGAAATAGGGTTGTAAAGATGTGTAACTTCGAATTCGTAGATTTATCTGAATATTCAAATAAAACGTTTTTGATTGTTTTTGGGAGTCGAAGCTGTTCGCGTCCGTAGGCTTTACCCTAGTTTTCCTACACGTGACTCTTAGGTGGTGCTAAACGAGCAGCAGCGAGGTGGTAGGGCCTCGATGCCCGTCTGGATCGCGACCACAGTACATGAGTGTAAAGCCAGTCATAGTGACCAGTTTCGGCTTGTTTCGTTTCGGGATCAGCTTGTGTATATCCAGTAGCTCATATAACTGTTTACTACCAAGCACATATCCCATTTCCAAAAATTACTTGTTGCACAATAGAAAATCCAATATTAAAGGCAGCCAAACTAGGGTTTTAGCGATAGCGATATAAATAGTCTGTTTATTTCGAATATACGAATAATTTCTGATACTTCCGGTTAAGGATATTTTTACGAAGTAATTTCACTAAATTTATAAATTTTATTTCCTCTCTAAACAGTTACGCAGATACTGTGAAAAGTGTTGTATATTATAAAAACTACTTTAAGTATGTAACCATAGAATATGTAGTTATAGTAAAGAAGATTAAAACTTATACCCAAGTATTCAAAAATGATGGTAAATGTCAGTGGCGTGCATCCTATAAAAGCATAAAAACCATTACCTTGTTAAACTTCACTTAAAATTTGCTAATTACTAGATTCAGCGTTTCAGAATATAAATTGGACCAAGCTGTACGTCTATATATTTATTAAATATCAAAATATAACAAAATAATATTTTTTATGCTTCTCTAAGATACATGCTTTTGGAAATCATTTATGGCGGATATTAAATCGTTTCGGATATCCAGAACTTCATTAAGCTAGACCCGACAAACATATTTTTTCTACCCCGTTTTAAAATTCCGCTGTTATGTTAAGTCTCTTTCGTTTTTGATTTGTCGGTGCATTAAAGCCGTGTTTCATATAGATTCCTATGCAACATCGCTCACGTGCCCCAGTCGTGTCACCCTCAGTATGGCATTCAGCGCGTTATCAAAGAACTAGATTTATTTGTAATATGTCGCGGTTCGGTATGGCATGGCCATTGTTTGATTAGCCATCGCCACCCGCCGCGTTTTGAAAGAATTCGGCTTGTGGTATTTAGCGCCGACGGTGGCATGGCAAGGCGCTTCGGCTGGGCTGCCTTTAGAATCTAAATTGCAGCATTAAGCTCCTAATTAAGATAAATTAGTATTGATAAGAGTTCGGAACGGTGTGGCAACAGTGTCACTCCATCAAAAACCTAGCCGATAAGCAGAATTTGTCGAAGACGTGATGGTACTTTATTGATATTGAAGAATTCGCCATTGTTTATAATTTATAATAAACGTTACAGTGTTTGTTTTTGATATAAATCTTTTCACTTCAAAGTTTACGACTTTCAATCTTATACCAGCTGCAATAAGGCTTGTTAGCGCGTGTGTACTTTTCGAACGACAAGCTCGGATCGACAGCCCACAAGTAAATGAAAGCGGGCGACCGTTTGCGCTGGCGTCTCAAGATCATGCGATTTTACAACAACCAATATGAACATAGGTATTACGTTACATTTTAAAGCTTTTTAAAGATTTAGTTTTCACATAAGTATATAGGACTAAAATTTTTAAATTAGAAGTTACTTTTTTAGTATATACAATAGTGTTTTCAATCCTGAGAAGGTGAATAAAGGTTTGATGTATTTATTGGGTTCAAAACGAATTGATTCTGAAGGGTACTGGCAAAGAAGACGGAATTTAAATTGCACCCGGTACAGTCATCTCAATAAGCGGCTTGGCTCTCAACGCGCCTCGTAAATTCGACGCCAATTGTTTGGTTTTAACGAAAATGTTGGATTCTTTAAAAAATAAGGCATCATATTGAGGACTGGATATTTTTTTTAAACTAATCTCAAATCATTTTTCTCCGTATCACTGAACATATTAAGTATTTATTTCGGGATCAGTATAGGATAAACTCTTGTCATAATATATGTATAAACTTCTTTTCTTCGAAAAATTCTTAGATGCCAAATACTGACATATAGGTACAAAACCAGACCAGACAATTTGTCGGATATACCTAAAATCCGATTAATTTTCGTTTTTAAATTCAATGTGTCTTACGAAAAGCCACAGAGTGCAATATGCTCTAAGCGAGTGCGTTTCCACTTTCTTATGATTTAGGGGCTTTTATGAGAAGAGCGAATAGGCATTTGTTCGGTGGACTCGGTCAATCGTTGGCCTCATCTTCATCTTCCACAAGGTGTAGGACTCCCACCTTTTTTTAAATTGAAATAGATTGTATTTACTTTTCTAAGATAAATAAATATGATGACCTAGATATATGGATATGATTTTTGCTGCTATTGTTGTGTTGATTCTAAAGATTTACAAAATAAAGTAATGTTACTTATTTTATTACACTTACAACGTAGATTTACCCAAAATACATTACAATATTTTATTATAAAGTACGGGTAGCACTCTCCTTTTTTCTTGCTGTCCCGGTGGAAACCCTCATGGACGTCCAGGGCGGCGCTGAAATCGCTGCCCCTGTGTGTCCGACTTCTACTGACTAAAACCTCTGGGGTGTTTCTCCTTTCGCAGGGTGCGCCGGGCTACGAAAATATGGGGAGTAGCCCTTCCGTGACTCGACGCGCGAGCCCCTTAAGGGACAACGC
The DNA here is from genome assembly GCA_036320925.1 of Automeris io. Lineage (NCBI taxonomy): Eukaryota > Metazoa > Arthropoda > Insecta > Lepidoptera > Saturniidae > Automeris > Automeris io. Next base: position 1,739,089 of record JAUDJH010000025.1, on the reverse strand, counting down.
CTTGAAATGGGAAAGGTGGGAGGAGTTCTCCATCTTTCCATCGCCAGATGACGCATGGGAACACGCACTCACCATTGAAGAATAGCCTAGCTAGTCGTTCACTCAGACAAAACTGCCCGGTACTACGGGTGGCAATCCTAGCCAGGAGTGATGAAGGTCAGGCGTCCGCTTGTAAATCATAATTTATATATTAACGTCAATGATATATTTAAAAAATCTTTTTAGTCGCATCCACATTAACCAATCCACAAACACTGTCGAGTGCATTCCATAAATCTTTACTTTGTCGGCAATCTCGCTGTATAAAATTGTTTTAGTGTTGAGAAAACAACATGTAGCTACCGATATCAATCTGCGGGTATCGGTGGGTGATTTGCGAAACGCATTTCCCTTGATTTATATGTCTGGCTACAAATACTGAGTAAGTTCTGCGACTTGCACGAATATAGTTTCAATTTGGCCATGGAAGAGTGCTTTTCCACGTTTTAGTTTTATGGAAAGTTTTACGGGTGTCTTAAAAGAGGGATATAGATTTAGCACTCGAGCTCTCTCTTGAATTTCATATATTGTTTGTTGCATGTATTTTGGTATCAAACCCGATGAACGATTCATGTGTTATATATACGATGATTTTAAAAAGCTATAATCTATTTAAATTTTCTTTCTTAATTAACTTGTTTCTAGTTTGCATACAGCTCTTGATATCCTTTTTTTAATGTATATTTACACAGAAATGTAGATTATATAGGAGGATAATTAAAATTATTAATCAAAATAGTTTTAGGATAAACTTTTAAATAATGTTCGAGATATATATAATCTATTTATACTATTTATTTGTTTTAAAATTTCATGCGATGAGCTTATTTGGTGTTGTATGATGAGGCGATGACGTGAACTGGGAGAGACTACATTATATAAGTGTAAAAACCATCCTAGTGCTTTGGCTTGTCGCGTTACTGGATCAGTTTGTCTATGTCCAGTTGTTCATATGCTTAGAGATATTCAGTCTTGGTATTTTTGGACTGGTAGGCGACTATCAATGGATTCTCATCCCTTCAGATTACCGTTTTTCTTATACTACTCTACACTGACACTCATTCCGCGTAGTCTAGGCTCTTTATAGAGTTAATTTAAAGAAATTTAAGAATTAACTATAAAATTATGTCATATTATATCTAAAAGTAAACACAGGTAAATAATTTTTATATTTACTAAATTTGATGAACATAATTTGATCGATCTATTTAAATTAAAAATTATTTACTTCACCGTACACACTATCTGTAAACAGTAAAGGCATGCGGGTCTGAATTTATCGAGAGCTAATATCTGTTTAAATAATCGTTCGAGTCGTTTAATTCGACAATATATTATCGTTAACGCACAACACTTCGGTTTTTCAATGATATTTATTGTGCGTGCAGTTCGCGCTTGTTGTTTGCAAGTATTTCTTTGTGTGAATCAGGCGAGTGTCTGTCTCAATTCGATTTATATGTAACGATATTTTAATTAAAAAAATTGATATTTAAAAAAATCACTGTTTATGCCTATCACAAATTAAAAGTGTCATTTAGATAGCTATGAGCGATGGTAGAACGTAACTTTGAATCGATTCTACGAAATTAATATCTACGCCTTTAATAATGATTTTAAAAAATGTTTAATATTTTTCTTAAGGTATATAGCACGACAAAACATATTTTAATACGTGTCGAAATGGCCCAATTAAATTCTGTAAAAAATATGCTAATAAACAAGAATAAAAAAAATAATAAGTATAAACAGCCATCAATTGGTATACAAACGTTAAAAAAAAAACTCGTAGGTTTAGAGATCGAGTGCAAAATAAAAAATTCAACACAACTACGGTGTAAGTTACAAACTTTAAAAAGTGATGTCGCATATTATTTATTAAATAATGTACATTCTGCTCGGTGTGCTGATTAATATCCATTATATTCCCCAAAACTACCTTCGTTTTAACTTCATATAACATGGAACTATTATGACTAGCAAAGTACGACCCTTAAAGATGAAACTACTATCTCGGGTCGTAGTCGTATCATGTAATAGCCGTCGTTTGTTTTAAAACAACGGTTTGGCAAATTGCCAGGTATAGGTGTCGGGTACTTACTTTTCTATTTGCCGTGAGTTAGGTACTCGAAGACCAAAACGTAAATATATTTTGTCTCGTATGGATACTGTATGTTGACGACTGGGAATACCTACGTGTCGTCTATATTTCAAATCTCATAAATTATTTTTTAAGCATTATGTACGTGGTAATTATCCTAGTTAGAGCTGTATTGTTCTCTTTCTCTCTACCATGTCTCTAAATACTGTCCCGTTTTAAAACTTGATTATGGTAAGCCTACTATTGCTACTTCTATAATGGCATCATTTTTAGTGTTCCGTGCCTCAAAAGGTAATAAAGAATCCTTAGAATCATTTCATTTTCCGTCTGTCTTTTCAAAGACCCTTTCTCGAAGTATCAAGGTATCGAGTTGAACATCAAATACTGAAGTCTACAGCCGCTTGTATTTAGATCTGAAAAAGATAATTTTTCTAATTCAAAGCTATTAAAAGATAGGCCTACTTATGTTTATTGTTTTTGCAATTATTTCAAGGGACAAAAACCTATAAAGTACTTCCCCTTAAACTAAAAACATTAAATTTGGCAGAAGTAAGAGCTTTTGTCCCAAGTATAGAAAAATATACGAAAATTTGTAGTTACATTTAAAAAAAATTGTGGTACTTTATACCGACAAGTTTATATATATCCAATCTCAGTGTGCGAGTCCAATTAGAGCTTGGTCGATTTTTTTTTTAATTTATTTAATTCATACTTTTAAATGTGACTGTGGTGGCCTAGTGGATAACGGACTGATTTCCACGTGCGGCAATGCGAATGGTCCTAGGTTCATATCTAGGCACGTACCTTTGGGTTTTTCCAGATTAAGTATAGATTTAGGCATCACAAGATTACCGGTTAGGGAAAACATCTACTCTGCTCAGCTAATTAGCTGCGCTACTGGTCATGTTGATCATGAGATATACGCGCAAAATGGATACAGACACTAATGTATCTCTACTCATCTCTAAAGGGTTATAGCGCGACGGTATAAAGTTATTTTGTTACATGTAAATAAGTTTCAAATATTTTACGTGAATAGTGTTTTCTTTTTTAATTTTCATATTTATAACGTTGGTGTTGACATGAAATTGCTGTTCTCAACAGATGTCCCCCGTGTTTAGTATGATATCGCACTTGTTATAAAAAAAATGAAAACCATTCTTAAACGTTAGTTTCCTTAACACAGTAACAGCGAATAACTAACTGTAACTATAAATCTTAAAATTTTTCGAAGGGAAGTTAAAGCTACCTGCCACAAAACCGCCCCACTTCTGGCTAGTTCTTTTACCTTTGTTGCTCGATTGTATGAATAAATCTAATGAAAAAATGTTAATGCGGGACAATAAGCCTATCCTAAGGCTTGTCACTAAACCCGATCTTCGGCTCTTTTCTTCCAACAACGGCTGTTACCTTGCGTAAATCGTCGGTCCATCAACCATAACAACCACCAATTCAACACAATTAACAAGTACTTTATGTAAAATTATTGCTGTTGCCTATCCTTAACTACTGGATTTTTATTTTGAGCATCAATATAGCGAATGTGATCATTTACATATAAAACCAGACGTGAAACTTAACGTTACGATTGATATACTGTTCAAAAATAATATCGTGGGCTGAAAGGCTATTTGGTTTATGCGACACAATTTTGTGATATTTAGAATCACCGTTTTTTACCGATTCCAAAAAAATATATATTACTATATAATTAAAAAATGTCGCTTAAACCAAACAGCCTTTTACCCCTCGATATATCTTTCTATTCACTACCAGTTTCAAACCATAACATTATAAAATTGAACTGTCTTTTGATATCTAAACCACCCAGGAAAATACAAAAATCATGACAGGAAAGATTTTGATCCCTACAAAGCGTGACTAAAGTTTAAAATCAAAGAAAAATTACATCAATTTTACCATCGGCGTGGTGCCCGTGATCCTTAGCCTCTGCCCGCACCCTTTATCCGATCTCAAACGGATCCGTCATGCTCCCCATACGAATGGATCTTTTGTTTCATCATTGAAATAGAGCTGCGAAACAAACACATAATACTTTATCGATATCGAGATCGAAAATTATCGTCGGCACTTCATGTACCCACAGGATAAGTAATCGCTCAAATATAACTTATAGGCACCCAGTTATCTAAGCTCTCGATGTTTTCTTCGTAATTCAGTTTAAGAAACGCTTCTTAAATTTTAAGGCCCTTTTGAACATCAATAAAGCTTAAATTTGTATGCATTTGACGATTCATTCATGTTAAAAGTGTTTTTAAATACTATTTCTGAAACAACAACGAGTACAAGGCGACAATACACGTACAAAATTAAATAAAATACTTTTGGAAAAAGTTGTAACATTTCAGTCAACAAATGTGCTTATATAATAAAACGGCGCTAGAAAATTGTTTAAAGTTACAGTCCATAGTAATTCAAAATATTTCTTAAATGTTATTTGTTATTGTAAACATTTTTCATATAAACATAAATATATATACCATTGCTCTCACTCACTTGTATTATATTTTGTCGATATCAGACATTCACGTCTCTATATAATGCACACGATCCGTTATTACAAATAATGTTAGTTTTAATTTGATTAGTCGCCGACTTCTCACTTTAGCATTGAAAGACGTTATAACAGGGTCAGCGGTTAACTTTAAATTTTAAATTTATGACTTTTATATATATCAAGTTTTTAATTAGGAGAGTTATTTATTTCGAGAATCAGAAAGTAAGAATGAATCAAAAAAATATTGTAGAATATGTAAGTACATTGTTACCGCATATTATGTATTTATCCGAAATGTATTTCCATACTTATAATATTTGTAGTTACACCATCTAATTATTGAGATAAAATGCTATAAAAAATTAAGATAATAAATTTAATTGTATATTAAAATTATTTATATATACAATAGACAACGAAATACATAATTAAACAATTTGGGACATATTATAAAATGAAATATGCAGATAAAAACCCTTAACAATGTTGAAAAGTTAATCTCAAATGCATACAGTGTTTTAAATACATTGAATAGCATTTGGTTGTTATGACAAAATCACTGTTTTTTACTATAAAAACTTTTTCTTTTTTTCAACAACTTGCAAGTAATAGATTCACAACATTAAAGAAACTTTCAAAAACAACAATAATTTCAAGAGCCCTAAAGCTATGATAAATGCCCATCGCATTAATATATTTATGGTCTCTGTCACTCAGGTAATGGTACAACACCGCAAGCATTACTTAGATAAGTCAGGGAAAGAAAAACACAAATAAAAGTAATACAATTTGCCGCTCGACTCTCTCAAAGGGAGTTCTGCATAAACATACCTTTGGGGAAACAGATGCATTTTTTTAATGCGATGATACTGACTTGTATTATATTTTCTGTAAAAAATGTAAGTAATTGGAAGTAAAAAGTATTTTATGTAAACAAAATATTAGTAAAAGTTTTGTAAAAAATATAAAAAACTTAGTATTAAGAGACCCTAATATATTCCTTAGTAGTTATGTAAACATTTTAAAATTAATTAAATAATCATGTTATCGTAAATTTATGTCTTATATATTCAATGTATGTTTTATTATGTTAGTAGTAACTCTGGACTAAAAACAATTTAAAAGATATTGGGTTGATTGTTCGATCGAATGAAGGATAATATAATTATGTACAAAGAAAGTATTATAAGGACATGAATCTACTAAAAACTATTTTATTAAAAACTCAGAAAAAATTTCGTCAATTCTACCAATGGTTTGATTTATGCAGTTTATTTTTAAAAACAATGATATTATAATAATCAATTTGCTAATTACTATCAAAAAAACTTTTGAAGCAATATATTTTAATGCGATTATGTAAAAATAATAAAAATGTTATCTCAGCACATTGTTATTCTAGACACAGCCTGTAAGTATTTCTCATTACTTATCTTCAAACGCATCGATACGCAACATTTATTACGCTTCAATTCTCAACCACGTATTTACTTTGAGTCAATAACTAATACTCTTTATAGCAAAGGAATAAAATCTACAATAGTTTGCAAACTCAATATAATAACTGTAAAGACATACTTGTTTTGAGATGTCTAGAGCCGTTCTATCACGTCAAAACAAGGAGCTAGGGAACAATGTATTGCATTTGGCAATCTTAGTGCCCTTTCCACAATATCTTTAGTGTGTGACGCCCCTCGATATGAATAATGTGTCATACGATCGCGCCCTTTTATCTGTGATGAGGGAAATTCGCTGAGATTTTACAGAAGTAACGCCCGGGGTAAAGGCGGTTACGCACTGTATACAAATAGAAACCGAGAAAATAAGAGTTTTTTTTTACCCGGTGGAAAAGTTCATGGACCATCAAGACCGGCGTGAGGACAGCGACCCCACTGTGTCGAACTCCTACCAACTAAAAGCAGCAGAGATTACTTCCAACACGTCTGCTGAAGCCATGGGTACGACCATTCCACCATCCTCGGCTCCTGGCGACGGTTCCTGGCCGTCCTGGCCTTCTGTACTACACCTACTAATATGCGGTGGAGGGGGCTTAAACGGCTACCCTTCTCCCATCTTAAGTATCGTCATTGGAGCGGTATACGACAACATATTACATACCGCTTTTGCCTGGATATGTTACAGGGTACACTGCCTCCAGTGCGCCGCCCATGGCGTCATGTCCTATGAAGAAAGGCCTATGGCGATGATCCTCCTTTTTCTTACCATTCTAAGTGAGTGGTGAATGGGAAAATAATGAGTTTAGATAACTCTGACCAAGTTTGAATATTGCATTTATAATTATGAATCTAACAGGACATTACAATCCCCGTAAATCATTGTATTAACACAAAAAGAAAATTATACATCGTTCCGACTCGGTTCAGATGCAATATATAAAATAACTAGCTGAGCCGACAAACGTTGTTTTGATATATAAGATTTTTTTTTTTTCGGCGTGTCCTACGTTTGTGGCCTGGGAACGACCTTCACAACAAAACCGGGCTTGATGGGCGAACGCAGAGGGCGCTCAGCCAGCGAAATTTATGGGTTGGGCGGCTACGCAAGGGCACCCCTGTGGGTACGGACCTCGACTTGGGCGGCCGGCCAGTTGAAAAACGAACCTAACGGTGATCTACCAGCGTTTCGGAAGCGACTACCTTGAGAAGAAACGCCGAAAGAAACTCAAGCCTGCGTCGGAGTGAAACTGCGTAATTTAAACAACAATTGACGGACCTATCCTTAATCGTCGTCGTCGGCGCCGCCGGCGACGCCGGTGTCTCGGAATGTGACGAGTGCTTGTGTGTACCTCGTTGTTGATAGGATCGGCGGTCGCAAGGGCCGCGGTAATTGAATCGACGGGATCCAATAGGACATGACGCGGGCGGCGTAGTTTGCGCGCGATGCCGCTTTTCGGTGTGTATAAGATATTTCTAGGTAATTTCTAGTAGCAAAATTAAAACAAATAATTTTGACCAAAAATTTAAAACAAAATGTTAAATGTGCCCTTATCACTTAGGGGTATGAAAAATAGATAGTAGCCGATTCTCAGACCTACTGAATATGTATATAAAATTTGGTAAAAATCGGTAAGCCGTTTCGGAGTAGTAAGGTAACATTGTGACACGAGAATTATATATATATAAAGATACTATAACTATTTCGGTCGCACAATATTCGAAAGAGAATTCGAGATTAACAGACTACTATTACAAATTGAATGAGGGACGAGTGCGTAAATTACTATATTAATAGTTCTACGGTTATTACGGAATGTGATTTCACGGATTCGAATGCAGTGCGTAACTACCCTTAGTATAGTATGTATGCACTTGATTTTGACTTTGTCTATCTTATACACCCAATCTCATTTATACTAAAGATGTTACAGATATTTGAATTTGTTACTAAAATAATCAGAGAACTAAATTAATTGAATGTCCATGACCGTGATTAATTTATTGAATCTGATAATTTCAGAGCTATATTTACGCTTAGATTTATAGATACCTCTTTGAATTTGTTTACACTTTACTCAAACATTATAATACTTAATTAATATCCATGTGTATGGTAAGAGACTGATTTCATTAAGTTGGACTTGGCTCGACAATTATTAAATTTATACTTATTTTCTTGTTATATATTCAGTTTTTTCTCACAGACGAATTTATTAGAATATTTCAGAAGGAACGTCATAGTAGCAACTATAAATTACGGCCTTAACACGTCTTATGTAGCTATAACATATAGTTATGCTATACTCCTTTCGGATGACGGTGTGCAGTGTCCGGCGCGCCGCCTGTGAGTTAAGTATTGGAAGGGTAGGCTCTTTACTCCTACCGCTCCCAGAGAGGCAGCCTCGACAAAGCATTTCGCTCTCCTGGCGTCTGGATGAATTTGGTTTCCCAGGCTCGGGTGGAGCGATTAGAGGGACACCCCGGGGGTTTTTTAGTCAGTAGGAGTCTGACACGCCGGGTTTGCTGCCCTCACAGCGGCCCTGATGGTCCTATGCAGGATTTTCTCCCGAGAAACCAAAAAAAAAACTTTCGGTGTGGAGAGAGACACACTAGTGGCTTTATTAACTATGCGCTTATAAGTCGTGGTGATTGCCAGTTTATGTCCAGTATACATGTCGCGCAAGTTTCTTTACGATGTTTCCTTCATCACTTAGCATTTAGTACCAAAGATAGTACTTAATCTGGAATAACCCAAAGTTACATGTCGGGACTCGAACGTGCGTCCACTCGCGTTATTTCGCACTAGACAGAGGTTAAACACGAAATACCACATACCAACATACAGCCAAAGTTCTAAGATTTGTCTATCTTCGAAATATAAGTGCCCACAGGAAGTTCCAAATATAGTATGCAGCTATTATGTAGGTCTTAGCTTAGCTGTAGGTTATCGATTCTTCAGCAAATATCACCACCAGCTGCCACTCCAGAGTGCTAATCCTCGGAGCTATGTCATTGCCTCAAGTTCTCTGCTGGATCACCTCATTTCCGATTAGATTCTTCAGAAAATTCTTATTTGAATAGTACAAATAATTAGACAACATGCACAAGTTGTTTTAATTATTACCATTAAATCCAATAAAAGTTAAAAATCTTTACTTACTATTATATAATAAAAAAATTGTTTCCGTTCCCTAACTATGATTACCCAAAAATGTACATTAAAAAAAGTAAATAGCCTATCATATTGTCAATAGGTAACAACTTTAAATTATTCACCAAATAACTCAGTCTAAGATCTGGAAAAATATACTTTTCAAAGCTTAACGTCCACACATTTTTTTGTAAGCACTGTAAAGCATTCACATTTTATATTTCACAATAATATTTTATGAGGTAGTTTCCTAACACTGTCTTTTTATCATGGTACATTTAAATGAGCATCTCCCTCTAAGAAACGATGAGTACAAATACTTGTATTATTTTTGTGGGGTGATTTCTTTGGTACAGGAAAAAGGCAATGTTTTGGCTCGGTGCGCTTGCATAAAAAAATGTGTGGGTTCAATGCAATATTTTAATATTAACCGTGTTATGGGGTGCAGCATGCATTCTCGGGTTCTCGATTAAGGATGTTTGTAAAAGTGTGGATGTGAATTTCATTTTTTTACATTCAAGTACATTTCCTTAGGTTTTATATCCTATTATAATTATAAAAACCTTATTTCCATTTTTTCTTTCAATGTTTGTATGTATATTATATTCATTATTATTAGAGAAGTGATTTTCTTAAATGAATCAATTACTACTTTTATCCTTTATACGCCGTCGAGTGAAAGCTTTTCTCATCCATATGAATGTCGTGTATACAACATACTACCTATTTTAAATTTGTATTAAATTAATTTTTTGAATTTCTAATTATGGCGTATATAATAATATTAATTTTAATGTAGAATATCTATAATATGTTGTTCTGTGGAATGTTTTCTTCTTCCAATGATTTTGAGTCCTTTAATTGTGAGACTTGTGCACCAGATATTATTAAGAAAACTGTTGCAGGATCCATAATTTTCCATAGCAGTTTAATTTCCAGTTTCGAGCAATTGCGGTAGCATTTTGTATGTATAAGTGAAATTAAAATATATTTTGCGTGATCCACATTATGATTAACATTTTACCCACATTTTATGACATAAAAAACTGAGGGACAGCGCGAGTGCATACTGTGAGGGCAACATCGGTTTGCACTCCCTGATATTAGTCTAATATTCGGCTTACCCTCGCTTTATTAAAAAACCAAGGGCCATTTGTATGTATTTACAGTTCCCAAGCATAACGGTCTCTTTCGAAGTACAGACCTCCCCAAAGATTAATTTTGTTAAAACATTTTTCCTATCAGTACTTCTCAGTTCTTTAAAATGTAGGGTCTATCCCTCCTTTAAACATGCCGATAGATAGATAATAAAAGTTTTTAGCATTACATGTTTAAGCTATTTACTCATTCACAAATATACCTATTACCAGAGGCATTTTTTTTTGTATCCCACAGGAAATCCTGCATAGGATCATCAGGGACGCTGTAAGGGCAGCAACCCCGGTGTGTTAGTCTCCTACTAACTAAAAACCTCCGGGATGTCCCTCTGATTGCTTCACCCGGGCTTGGGAAACCAAATTCATCCAAACGCCCAGGGAACAAATAGCCTTGATGAGGCTACCTCTCTGGGAGGGGTTGGAATAAGCTCACCCCTCCAAAACCTTTCCCTGGTATCTCGCCGTACAGCGTGCACCGCCTCCCTCTTATCCGGGAAGCCGACTCCCTAAAGTCTACTGCCCGCCTAATCAGTGGCATATAGCTGAAGGAAGGTCCATGTCGCCATATTCTTTTTCTTGTACTTTCTTTCTTTTTGTATTTTTACTTTTTTTACTTATTTATTTGCTTATTTGTTGTTTTATTTCATTATAATTTTGTGTGGAGAAATTAACTTATCACTTTTATTTAAATATTTTGACATTAAATATTTTTTGACTTTTTATTTACCATCTGTAATTTTAATACGTGCCTTTTGCTAAGTTTTGAACTAGAGATATCTCGGCTCTTCGAAGGTGGAGTCAGACAATATTATATTGGAGTGTAACGTATCATTACACATAAATGTCGCGAAGAGAGACTTAGTCGATTGCACTGAATTTTGGGAATGTTACGTACACAACAAATGTTGCAAATCCCTTTAAGAAAATATAAACTGGTACGTGAAGATTTGTATTTAAAAAAATTGTCACTGAGATGTGTTCGAAGGAGCGTCGTACAAAATTCAAACCACGAACTAAGCTCTTAAAAATGTAACCTTGCCCTGAAGAATAATAATGAAGCTAACTGAAAAAGGTTACGATACAATTATGTTTTTATTCGGTTAAGGAGTAGGCCTAGAAAACTCTATAACTAATTTAAGAACGAGAGAAACGTCCATTTGCTTAAATTATTTTCAGCCATGGATCCAATTGTAGGCTTTAATTCTTGTACGTCTAATGTCGGCTACACACGTAACGATATATCGTAACGATTTCAGACTGTGCAGATAAATCGAACGTTCCGAGTGTCTGCACACGCCTCCGATATCGGCGACAATGGTCAGTTCTCCGCAAAAACTTACGCAAGAAACATGTCATCCAGGATGGAAAATGAATGAAAAATGAAAAAAAGGCACGGAGTGTGGTGTTAGGACTGGCTCATTAAAGGAAGCTATTTTCTCATACCAACTTATTAAATGACTTGTGAAATACGCTCCGAAAGATTGACATAATTATTTGGGGATGAATGAGGAGGCATACTTAAATCTGCCGAAATGAGGGATCGCCTTCCACACGCGACGATAAAACTGTGCAAACGCAATCGACAATGATTTATGTAATAGAAATTGCAACTGCCGCCGATGAACGATAATTTACAGCGATGTTTCATACACACGATCGATAATTCTGCACGAATCGGTTTGCACAAATAAATGGCTACGATATATCGTTACGTGTGTAGCCGGCCCAATAAAAATAATCTATTAGATGCGACTATCAGTTTTGAGGTTGATTCTGCTCACAACTGTAGATTTTATTCTCCATAAGCTTATACGTGACTATAATGGCTGATCTCAGAATCCTATCTTTGTTTAGTTGGTAGATAAATAGCTATATTTGTCTCTTTTAGATACGTACTTTTGGTAATAGACAAATTATAGTTACAAAAGTAATAAACGTCAAATAAGGGGTATATAGATTATTGAAACCGGTACTAAAGGTGCAATTCTGTCCCAACAGTGGCTGCCAATTCACGATATACGCAGTCTGTGATTTTATATAGAAAGGCGTATAATGCGGGTGACTGCACAGTGCTGTCAGCTGCTACGATAGCGGGCACGACACGCCGCGCCGCTTGACAGCGTTGCGTAGTCACCTACATCGGACGCCATGTTATACAAGTGCATCCATAGCGGTATATTGCTGCCGGACTACAGCTGCCGAGCTGTAACTGATAGAATCCGAGTCGTACCTTTAGACAGCAGTGAGGTACATCTATGCCGTACAAGATCGCAGCCATAATAAATAAATGCAAAATCCATCGTATTGACACACTTCTGGCTGTCACAATTTAGAATAAGCTAGTAAATGAACTTCTAAATGTCTCAAAGACATTAATATCTCTTTCATTGTGGTATATTCAGGCCAGAAAAGTGACGATAATTATCGTTTGATTCTCATTCCTTGATAGGACTTGCAGCTCTTAAGCTGAGATTTATAGATGCTACTTCGACTTAACTTAGACTTTGCTCAGAAAACAGATTCTTATTTAAGAAATAACTGAATATACAAAAAGAATTTGAATATAGCCTAAATATTTATAAACCCAAGGCCAAGTAGACTAAATCGGTGGCTTATCCATTTTGACAATAATTAAATATTGTAATATAATTCGTAATATTCGAATAAAAATTAAGCAAAGCCAAAGTAGCAGCTTTAAATCTCGGCTTTAGACTACGCTATGCTTACCACGTCATCATTAGATTCATTTTTTATTAGTTATTTTAGATTAGATATTTTATGAAGTTTGTATACAAAAAGCTACATACATACTCCCACTATTCGTTTGTAATTTAGTACAACAGAGTGTTGTGACAAATTGTACTATTCTTGGCGTAAAAAACACAATAACATTTATCAGAGTGCAATATTTCTTTATAAACATCCGTCATGGCTACACCATAACTCCACCCTAGAATGCAATAACAGATAAACGCGCAGAAATACAACGACCAAAACATAAAATGTCTCGTAGCACTTTATTACTAGTTTTCTGCACCGATCCTAAAAGCCTTTCGACATTTAATTGCATTCGATATATGTAGAAAAACAAACCCCTTGGTAGTCTCAGCAAAAAGTGAATTATCGAAATAGAAAATTTTAAAAACTTTTCATACATATCTTAAAATGTTTTTAGCAATGATAACCCATATGAAATATTAAAAGCAAAAAAAGGATTTCCCCCATTTGCATGTATAGGACCCTCCTTGAAATCCGATTTTTATAACATTGAATATTCTTATCGCCTTTGCGTCAAACGTATCTATGCATGATATATCCTAACTTCAAAACATTACCTAAATTAGTTTAGATGTTTCTGAAAAACAGAGGAACAAAGTGCTAAACCCCGACTGGACTCAGAAGCCTCGCTTCGCTCAGTAGCTTGGCCCAACTAGTTAATGGGTTTTGTTTATTTGACTACGACAATATATTAGTAGTGGCAGTCCTATTAACAATGAAGTAATCCTAACTGCACGTTGATACTTTATCTAATAATGTAGCAGTTATACCAGAGAATACTGAGTGATTCTTTGAACTAAATGATTGATTATCTATTTTAAGTCAAACAATTCCGTTTTTTTTATTCGGTAAATTCGATAAAGTTTACTCCAATGCAGGTCAACATTCAATAACGAACTAGCCTAAAAACAAATCTTTTCCAAGGGAAAAAATTGTAAGAATGCAAAAAAGAATCCTCAAAAGAGAAAGGTAACAATGAAACGGTACTTAGCTCGACTTTAGCGGGTTGACAAATTGGCCAATTCTTTCTGCACCCTCTTGAGATAAAGGCGTTTCATAACCGTCAGACAGCCCAGCTTATTACCACCTTCCGCCTCGTATTGACTTTAATTTTCTACTCTGTTGACGTTTCCAATGATATATATCTCCAGTGGAATGGCTAAAATGGCCGTTCGCTTTTTCAAATAACAAGCGAAACCCCATCAATCGTCTCCGTCACTCATTTGCGCGGTCCGTTTCGGTGAAATATTAGAGTTATCTATCGGGAAATCACGCTGGAAAAACTACTCGCAAAAATAATATTTCACTTTCGATTATTTTTCCATTGTAAATAATAGTCTCGGGCTCGTGAGAGGTTTGTGTTTGGCGAGAGGCACGTGGCGATCCTCAGGCCTGTTAAGAAATTACTTTTCTTTTTCACAAGGGTGACTTTAGGTTTGTTTACACTTTATATATGAATTCTTGACTTTTTATCTTTACTGCCATAAAAAATAAAGTACAATTCAATCCAGAGACACATTGATTTTTTTATTTCAATGTAAACTGTCTTACCTTACAATATATACACTCTTTTAATTAAAAGTAAAAATAAAATTGATTAAAAAAAAAAATTATAATTTAATAGCGTGGCGATGACGACGTCAATGATGTCAATGGATTTGTCCGTTCTGGCACTACACTGTATTTCCAATCAGATGCGATGCATTCACTTTGTTGGATCAGTATAAAGGAAAACATTGAAAGTATGTACATAATAATACAACTCTTTAGACAATTCATCAAATAAAGCGATATTTATAATAATGTGTTAATGACCATTGCAATACATTTAAGCAACCTGGAATTTAAAACTTATAGCAAAACTAATTACTGTTTGTTTGCCTTTAATACGTACAGTATGTTGTTAATTGCTTCTTGGAGAACGATCGATTGCTGACAAAATTCCAACGAACGCATATTTGTTGACAAAGCGCCCGTTCAAAGAGAAGCAAGCACCCTTGTTCACCGCTGCATGCCTGGCGATATTGACGTAGGCGCCTACGTCACTGCTTTTACCCTTTAACTAATGTAATAAGGTTTCAAAGGGCTGCATTTCACCACACAAGGCAAAGAGGGCCTTAGTATCGCCAATCAATGTTGTAATAAAGCTGTAGCGGTTTCAATAGTGATTTTCTCGTTAACTTGTAATTTTTATTGAATATACTCGTAGATATAGCTTGTCCAGACTAAAGTACCACCGAACAACGAAATTAACTTCTAGGGCTTCTTTTTGACTTTCGAGTTTTCGGAATCTTTAAATGCTGGTACAATTGTTTTCAGGATTAAATTATGA
The DNA here is from genome assembly GCA_036320925.1 of Automeris io. Lineage (NCBI taxonomy): Eukaryota > Metazoa > Arthropoda > Insecta > Lepidoptera > Saturniidae > Automeris > Automeris io. The sequence goes on along the minus strand of JAUDJH010000025.1, from coordinate 1,723,559 downwards.
ATTGCGGTAACAAATGCAGTGCGTATTTGGATTATACTACTCCATAGGGTTTCGCCTTTGTTGTTTATTCCCTTAAATCTATGTGATTAAGAAGATTACCAATGTTTTTTTTAATATTTTGAAAGCAGTATTTTTATTTTTATTTTCTAGGTAATGTAGGGGATATCCTAGCAAGGTGGATCAACGACTTGCGAAAGAGGGGCCGGCAATAATTGGAAAAAGAAAGCCGAAAACCGCTTTCAATAGTGCTCACTAGGAGAGTCCTATAGGGTGATATTTTCGTGCTGCTGAGGACCGCAACAAGTGGAGACGCATTGCAAGCCTTGTATTATTCAAAGTAAATACACCATCCTAAAACCACAAGATCTCTGCCCAAAGTTTAAGGTTGAGATTTATAGTCACAACTTTACGTTTGCTTAGACTTCACTAAACTATTACAATTTATATTACTCAATGAGTGTAAAAAGATTTGGTAAGTCACCAATTTTGCCAAAATGGGCATGGCTCTGCGAATACTATGGTTTATACTCAAGTTCCTATTACATATTCAGGTTTTTGTCAAAACGAATTTGTTTTTTGATAACTTTGCCATGTAAAGTGTAGCTAGTGTTGTAGAGGTTAGGTTCATAACACAGGAAGATGATCAGCACAATTAGAATTGCAATGAGAAGACTTGTGATAATTGTAAATATATTAGAATTACAACAGTTTTCCTATAAGAGCATTCAGTGTTAAAATTTTTCATCCTAATGTCACTCATTCACTTCTTATTTTTTTATGGCATATTTACAAATTATTAAAAAAGTATAACTTAAATAAAAAACTTAAATAAATTATCAACCTCATCTACAGCTTACACAGGGTGTGATTGATGTTAAGTGTTTACTTGAAGAACAATCTTCAAAATAAATGATCTGCAAAAGTTAAAAAAAATACTCCTACTCCGTGCCTGAATTTCTGTGACGAATTTTAATGATATCAGGAAGATGCGTTAACTGGGGCCCCCAGTAGGGATAGGGGTTTATATACTTAATAGGTATTAATGTCAGTCGTTTCGTCGACCGCACAATATCTTCACGGCAAAAGGTGTATTATTCACCAGTTTTGTTAAATTACTTGCAATGGTTTTAAAATCATATTCACGACTTCACGTAGACTTGGTATCCTGAACAGAGTTCGTCGGTTTTTTCCTTGAATGGAATACTGTTCGCATCTCTAGGACGGTTCTGCCCAATACTACTTACTTGACGTCCTGGATAGGTTGCAGCGTAGGTCTGTCCGCATAGTAAATGATCCAGACGTTTCTGAGCATCTTGAATCGCTCCAATTGCGTAGAGATGTTACCTCATTGAGCATTTTCTACCGTCTGTACCATAGCGAGTGTTTGAAACCGTTATTTAACCTTGTTCTACCCTCTCCCTTCCATAGCAGAACGACGCGCGCTGGTCTACGGTGTCACAGCTTTTCAGTAACTTAGATCCCGGCTAGGACTAAAAAGTTCTTATTCTAATTCTTAAATTTGCCGAATCGTGGGGCTATGGAATGGTCTTCCGGCGAGCGTGTACCCTTCGTCCTATGATATTGGGTCCTTTAAGCGAAGCGTGAAGAGATATTTGTGCGGGCCGGCATGATCGCCGCGGCGATCGATGGTTTTTTGGTGTTGGTAGTCGTTGTCGTTTTTTGGACTGTTCCATACTTACCATCAGATGTGAGGTGGTCACTGTGCTGTGTCAGGATAAAAAAAACTATCTGGGATCCGCTCTAACAAGGGTAAGTCTCTGTGTAAGACAGATAAATACCAAGAGCGGCAAAAATTAGGGCTAAATTTAGGACGATTGTTTGAAAAGGTAAATTCTTGGATTGACCTATATATAATATTTTACAACAGTATATTTTTTATTGATACTGTCTCTTAATAAGATCTTGTTTATTGTATTGAAATTATAGAAAGGATAGAAAAAAAGGCATCAAGTCTAAAGAGTAACACCAATATAATTTCAGATTTTATGAGATGTTTAAATAAAATTATTTCACCCCAAAATTATTTTCAGCGTTTTTTACTGATTCCAAAAATATATATATTACTATATCACCAAAAAATGTCGCTTAAACCAAATAGCCTTTCAACCCTCGATATGTATTTTTTATATGGGTCGTGTACATTTATTAGGGCCCGAAAGATAACCTTACAAGCACCTATAAAAATTAAGCCCACTTCATTGAAAACCCAGTGCAGCCCTGAGGGGCGTACACACCAGTAATGTATTCAATTTAAAATTATAATTACATAAACTGTACTTTATCAAAAAACGTAATATAGTTTTGAGTTGACTAATTTAGGAAGTATATTTTACTATATTGCACAAAGTTAAATAACATCTAAAACCAAAAATTAAATTTGTAATATGCGCCATCTATATTAAATCATAAGAAACTGTATTTAGCAATTACAATGTGTTACAGAAGAGCGTCATCTAGTAAAGTATCAAAACAACAAACTAAGACCATTGTTTAACAGTAAATGCACTTTTAATTCAATGTAGTGCCATCTATGAATAAATATGTAGACTATTTTATTAGACCGCTAACGTTTAGATAATATAAATATTCATAGATGGCGCTATAATAGGCTAAAAGTATTTTCACGATACTGTCTTAGTTTAAAATTTATTGAATAGATGGCAGGATAACAAGTTTTTAATTGTAATTTATTATTAAATATATATTTTTTTTATTTTAAGAAGCTGTGAATATAACATTGTTTTAAATTATTAAGTAATGTCAAGGTACATAAGTTTTATTATATGCGATTTTTAGAGGATAATAAAATAAGCGAAATAGAACGGAGAATAAAAGTATCCAGTTTTCAGAAGGATACAGATTATACAGTTCTAGCTTAAATAGCTTTCGTATTATAAAAGAGCCCTAGTACATAATGCCTATGTATCAATAATTCCTTAAAGATGTCAGCTAATTGCACTACTGGGTATACTTTTAATTAACGACAATGTAAACAGCATTAAGGGCCTACGCAAAGGGTTGAACTCTGTTGTGACGCAACCGTCTTTACACTTAGTCTTGATTAATAGTTTTAACTGGCCACAATGAAGATTAGTTCTTCGTTCTCATGAGACTTGGTGAATATAACCCCGCTGTAAAGGTAACTTTGGCGGGTTACCGCCGCATCTAAGGCGAGTAATTGCCGTTACATGTATAATAAATTAGTTTAATCCCACGCTCATCATGGATTATCTTGTTTAGGGTTAGATTCGGTGGTATTTATTATATACGGCATTATGTCAAGTGAGTTCAGGAAGAAAATCACAAGCGATTTTTTTTACAGAGGAAGATTGCCCTTTATTATTCCTAAGGTGCTTATGGTGTTTTTATTAAATTTAATTTATACAACTAGTGATCGATAAGCATAGTAACTGTTTAGTTGGTCCCGATTTAATGATATATACACATCTTAGTCTAGTACCCATAAGACAAATGGTAGTTTAGTTTGGGCTAAAGTCCATGTGTGCAACTGTTCGTAAATGGATATGTTGCGGCAAGCTAAAAAGTACTATTGGGCCGGACAAATTTATAATAATCCTGTTTGTGTAATATTTTTAAATAATTTACGGTAATGCTTGACCTCAATCACATTCAGAGGTAGATAAGTTCAGTTGGGGCCTGCAGAAGGCCAGACGTCGCCGGATGCGGAGGAAGATGGCTCAGCTTTGCCCTCGGCACTCGGCAGACAAGAGAGGGAATACCCCGGGGGCTTTAGTCGGTGCAAGTCCGACACACCGGGGGACGGCCTCACCGCCTCCTGAAGGTCCGTTAGACTTTTCTCCCAGGTAACAAAAAAAAAAAATCTGTAGATAATTTCAGTGATAAACTGCGCTTGCATAACAAAAGCCTGTTTACTCTTCTTTTAAAACCTTCTAAGTCGTAACTCTTCGTAAACTTCGTAATCGTGACTCCTGGGTGCTAAACGAGCAGCAGCGAGGTGGTAGGGCGCCGGTGTCCGTCTGGATCGCGACCACAGTACATGGGTGTAAAGCCCGCCAGAGTGACCAGTTTCGGCTTGTCGCGTTTCGGGATCAGCTTGTGTATATCCAGTAGCTCATATACTTAGAGACCGTTATTCGTGGTATATGTGGGCCGACATGACGATGTAGACTATCAATGGATTTTCATCATTTGATAGTCGCTTTCGTTTTTGGACTACACTGTACTTACCATCAGGTACTCTGTAGTCACTATATCGAACCAGTGTAATATATATATATTAAAGATGGTTTACGCCCACAAACTGAATCTAGTTTAAGCTTGTATAAAACTATATTTATTTAAGAGATTTTGTTCGATCTCAATAATGTTTAAATTTGACAATTGTTAAAATTGGAAACAATTTCCGTAGAATATAATAAGTAGAGTGTAACGCTAAATAGTGTTTATATAAGTTTAAACTAGATTTAATTTGATAATGCATGCCGCCATAGTTTTTATATAATTATTTAACAATGAAGTACTTTCGGAGGATAAACACTTACCACACCATACCTTCCATTAAACTTTTCTTTTTTTAGTATCTTAATGCATTATTTAATTTGCATCATGATAAAATAAGAAAATAATATTCGAAGCTACTTTTCTCATGTTTGTATTTAACGCAATGAATTCTTGATCATCGTAAAAGCCTGCATATTTACACTTATACACTATAATATTATAAAGAGGTAATATTTGTTAGTTTATATGCTGGAGGCAATTTCTAAACCATTTACCTGATTTAAAAAAAACATAAATATTTATAATATAGCTTCAGGATTGGACATCGGCTATTTATTATCCCGTTTTGAAGCGAAATGAGGATTCTACGGGAGGGCAGCCGCAGACGGCGGCTGATTTAAAAAAGATTGTTCAATAGGAAGTTAGATTTATGCAAAATTGATAATAAGTATCATAGAAAATACGGAAAAGTAAATATTCATTTTGTCTAAATAAATATTTAAATATACACAACATTTTATATCATCTCAGACTTACTTACATCTACATTCTCCGTAATAAGAAACGTCCTAAAAGATAATAAAATAAATGTGATAATACGAAACGAGTCCGTCTCCTTATAAAGAAGAAAAGTAACGTCTTAAATTTAAAATTATATGACTGTAGACCTTAAAAGTTTTCAAATAAAGTTCAAAATATTATTTCACGCTTTAGTTGGCTGAGCAAAATTTGCATATCATAAATGTAATATTTAGCTCTCAACTTGCTAATTAGAAGTCGTCTTTTGGTAGCGTCAGAGCATTCAAATGTTAATGCTTTGTAAATAAATCATAACCTATTAATATGCAAACGAAGTTTTCGCAATAAGTCTAGCTAATATCAAAGTGATATTTATTGGGTAACCCAGCTTATGGCGTATTCCTGAAGATTGATTTATTATTAATTCTCATTAATTTCAAGTACAATTTTTTTCAGAAATAGTTCTAGTTACTGTAGTTATTATTATTCAATTTGGTTAAACCAGATGCCGGTTAGGTCCACCACGCGCCGTTCGTTGCAGAGAGCGAGTTCGCACTTACAGCTGCAGCCACGGGGGTGAAGCAGCACCCAGGAGTTTTAGTGGATAGGAGTCCGACACACCGGGGTCACTGTCAATGTCCCTGAAGGTGCTAAGTACGACTTTTCTCCTGATTAAAAAAAACAAATGGTGCTTATGTGGTGGTATATGTAAATAAATGTGTATTTGAACGTGAACTGTTGGTACCTTTCAAAGCTATCGCTAAAAAACTTTGTAATTGGAACAAATAAACAATATTCCACGAACACGTCCAGAAAATCTACGGTCTTAAGGAGTGCCTTAGTCTATTGGATACTATTTTATTCACGGCCGATCGATATTAATTCGCATAGTTAACATAAATTCGATATAATAAAATTTGACTAATGTGCAGTCAAAAACTTATTGAAACAAAAAGCTTTTCTAAGTAATTTGATCACAATCACTATGCAAAAATCATGAGTTTAGTAATAAATTTCATCTTGTAGCATTTACTATATGTATACCTATTAACATTCCATCTAGCATGTAACTCAGTATCAGCAAATCATCAGTGATTATCAATAATTCCTTGTCTCTTACCAATCAGCGCCGTCATTGCAATATTTTTATTTTATTTTTTAACTTTTATCGGTAAACAGTCTGACAGCACTTGTCTATATATGGTTGTGGCAACACAGATGATGGGGAAATGCAACAGAAGGAGCGTTGTTAATTCATTGACTACCATAAAAGACATTTCTCACTGCTCTACTGAAGTACTCTATATTAAAGTTCTGAGGGAAAGTGTACCCAACAGCCATTTCCAAATTGCATGGCAAGAATGTTATAGAGGATCGCTGCGTTGTCACGCTTCTGTAAGGCTTTAGAGTATGGGGAGGACTCCTCGACGACCAATGGCAAATGGTGTGCGTTTGAAATGCCTTTTGGAGGTATCTGGTTGAATAGACCTTCCGCGCACTCCCCAATATACTAATGGTAGAACATACAGAGACGGGGCGTGTCTGCATAGATATAAGAGTTCTAAAACGGCTTTTACTGGTTCATTGGGGGTTGTCTTGTATTAACCATATCAGATACAATTAAAACGCATTACCAAACCAAAATTAAAAAAATAAAAGGCATGTTTTGAATTGTGTTAGCTATATTTGTTTAACTAAGTTCTGTTACATAAATCCTCTGTAGACAAAACAATCTAATAATCTAAGCCTAGTTTAATGATCGAGGTTCCATTGAAGTTTGAAATTAAGATTCGCCCGCAGTGTATTATTACGATAATTCCAGTTATGCGAAGTTTGATTACAAACATATTTTATACCCACGAGTCATTTGGGTTACAAACTGACAGTTCATTTAATGTCAAAGGTCCCCTATGGATATTTGGATTTTGGAAAATAATTGTGCGTCATATTAATATACCAAGTTAAAATTTTATCCTTTTCACATATCACGAAAATGACCTGTCGTAGATTTTATAGCCTAAATTGTATGATTATCAAACTGTGAACCTTAACCAAAAGTCATGATTTACATATTAATGATAGGGACTGATGAAATTACATTAATACACTCATACAACTATCTTTACAAAGAGCCATGTGTTAGGCTTAAATTATAAACTATCAAGTGATTGATGGAATTATATCAGTCATCATTTTAGATGCGACAGTAATAGATGCGACAATGCTTAAACTGACAGTAAAAATTATTTTGTTTCATATTTAATCAAAATTTAATTTTATTTTTATAAATCTATTACTAAATGGCTTTCTTTATCGATTGTTGATGTCCATAAAAAAAAGTAAAAATCTAACAATTGTTGATTGACACACAGTTTCGTAGTAATAAACACATATATATTAGTGATAGATGTTTTTTTTGTGGACGGTACATTATCAAGGTAAGGTAAGGAAGCCTCACTCCCATTCCGTGTCCCGGTTTTAATTAGTAGCGAGTTGTTATTATTGTTACTGCAAATGTGCTCGTAAAAATTACGCAGCACCTTATCACCGGTGGAAAATTTTACATCATTTTATGAACTTGAAACAATGAAATATATTGCTGGAGTTGGTACAGACAAAGATGCGTTTAATTTGTAATGTGGGACGTTAAATAATTATGTCTTTATAATGATAAAATGTTGTGCTTTTAGGAAGAAAATACTTTTGAAGATCTTAAAAGTCCTTTAAAGGACCATTAATACTTGAAGAATATGACTTATCCTCATCCGTCCTCACATATAGTTTGTGTACATTTTATTCTTCTCATGAATTAAAGTTCAATAATTTACATTCTTCCTATCAGGATTCTTTCACGACCCAGGACGCGTTCCAGCCCTCTTGGTTCCTCCGGCATGATTTCTCTTAGACGAGCGTAAACAGTATCCACCATTTACTCGGCTGCGGTAGTTTTACCTGATACCTCATACTTTTTTTTATTACTTATTTATTATACAATGGGATTGGACTAGAAATTCGGACCGATTGCACCAAACTTCAATATGCGGGAGGTGGATTCGTCACTTGCCTACGCTGGAATTTTTATGAAATCCTTTAAAGGATATTTTTTCCAATTAACCATATTTAGCCCACATTAAAAAGCTGATTAAAATTGTAGTGCATGATTCACGATTTGGTCAGATCTTGTTAAAATAATAAAGAGTAGTAACTTCTTGGTAAGTGACAGCGAGGGCGATTTTATTATTTAATATTTATATTAACACTTAACGGACGAGCCGAATCTGCTCTTAGATAGTGCTAACTAATGGTACCAAGAAAAAATCTGTAAAAAAAGAAAAAACTAACGCATCGTACCTAAAATTAAGCAAAAACGTAGATCGCCCGTCCGTTAAGTGTTAAGATGATATTTTGAGGGTTTGGTAAACTTCCTCACTGGTCACTGGACACTCATTGGTCACTGTCCTCACAGCGTCCCTGATGGTCCTATGCAGGATTACCCCCGGGATAAAAAAAGGGTTTGGTAAACTTTAATAGATTAAATATTATTTCCACTTATTTTCGTTCATTATTTACTACTATTTATACTATCTTCGCGAAAAAATATTTCGCAATTGCATAAAACCCTAAATATGTATTACTGTACTGAATAAAAATATGAAATCTTACAAACTACAGCAGGTGATAGGAGGCTTGCGCTTAAGGAAATCACCCCGGATAATAAAAGATCCGATAAAAATAGAGCCACATAAGTCTTCTGATAATATAACGCACATTTTTAAACTCTTTTATATTTATCTCCTGCTATCATCGGACCATTACTGACTGTTATGGTGAATTGAATGTCACGTGTTGCTTTTTAACAGCGATTATTTGTTTTACTGATCACATTGGGCACTTTCACGATGTGAATACAGCTACTAATAAATCTGATCATCCGGAAGGCTTTAGGATATATATTAATTATTAATAAACTTATCTCCTATTAAACTAGACTTATACCAATTCTAAGGGTTCTATTCATATTTAAAAACACACAGGTACATTATTTATCTTTGAATAAACCAAAACAATTCTACCGAAAATTAAATATTTAATGTGTTGAAATTTTGTGATAATCGAGGTTATATTTGAGGCATTACAAGACATGCGGTAATTTCTATAATTATTTTTTAATTAAACTATTGAGTGAGTCAAGAATTAATTGGCCAAAATTAGAGGATTTTTTTGTAATGAAATTCTCGCTACCGCTTCCGCGTATCACCAAATTGCAGTCGGGGAATTTTAACAACACTTCCGCAGGCACCGAAGGCTCTGGTAAAAGAATTCACCTGAAAACACGCAACACATTTACATTAATTGTTTCAAAAATACTCTCATTAAAATATTTGTTCTATTACGTTCCGAAATTCCGAAAACTCCTTTTTTTGGTGGCTGCGTTTTAACCGCAAAAAGTTTTGTAGTGTCACTCATTTACTCCATCTATTTTAAAGTTATTTCTTATTTTATACCCAAACTATAAGGTATAATATTGACTGAATATATTATATTATTTTTAATGAATAACAAAATCAGGATCTCGTGTCAATAATGTGTCATTTATAAAAAAACGCAACTTTAAGAATTCCTATCTTTTAACATAATCTAAACGAACAAATCTTGTTTAATACAATTAGGGCCATCGATAAAAACTATTCGTTTCAAACGTTTTGGGTCACAAGAAATGGATGTTTTGTTTGCGTTTATTACGGAAGTGACGACAAGTCATCTATCAACTTTACGGAAGATGAATGGACGAGTGATGAGATATTGTAATAGATGTATTATAGAATAAACTAACAATGTCATATAATTAAATAGGATTATGTTTAAACTTTACGTTTATTGGTTTTAAAAACTTATTTTCGTACCAACTCGACAATAAAACAACACTGCACCTGATGTTTTAAAAGTGGTACATCGAAGAAAGAAATCGCAGCATGACGCCACTGCCAGCAGCAAGCAAAACTACCCACCTACACCTACGCCTAGTTTCCCTACACGTGACTCCTGGGGGGTGCTAAACGAGCAGCAGCGAGGTGGTAGGGCGCCGGTGCCCGTCTGGATCGCGACCACAGTGCATGGGTGTAGCCCGTCATAGAGACCAGTTTCGGCTTGTCGCGTTTCGGGATCAGCTTGTGTATATCCAGTAGCTCATATACCTAGAGACCTTCAGTCGTGGTATATGTGGGCCGACATGACGATGTAGACTATCAATGGATTTTCGTCCTTTGATAGTCGCTTTCGTTTTTAGACTACACTGTACTTACCGTCAGGTACTCTGTAGTCACTATGTCGTTCCAGTGTAAAAAAAAAAAAACTAGAATTGTATGAAAATTATGACGATGAAGCAGCAATACAAAGCGACTAACCAACTCAACTAAAACGAAAACCATTGTTTTTGGTAACCTGATGGAAAATATAGCACAGGACTGCCAGGCGTCCAGGTGACTATCTGCAAGCTGGGCTTTAAGTCTATATTTCTCTTATGACCCGATAAACGATAAGCATTCTTTAGGCTCCAACTCTATGAGTAGTTAATCTAAGTACAATGTAATCCCACTGCAACAATCGATAAACTAAATAATGATTGTCGAGAGTAATCAGACGTCATGATTTTGCAAGTCTACTCAAACTTTAAGTGTTTAGGCTGAACTATTACTAAAAAGTGCGTAATAAAGTAAATTATTAGCATTTTCAAAAATAAATAAGTTTATTCAGAGAACTCGACGTTAAGGAAATGTTATGTTTGTTAAATTCTATTTTTGGTGGTAGGGCGATTGCCCGATATAGATCATGGCCACAGTACACAAGTGTAAAGACCGTCATAGTGAATCGCTTTGGCCTGTCGCGTTTCGGGATCAGCTTGTGTATATCAAGTAACCCTTATATGTACCTAGAAACCTACAGTCGTGGTATATGAGGGCCGAAATGATGACGGAGACTATCAACGGATCTTCATCATTTGATAGTCGCTTTCGTTTTTGAACTATACTGTACTTACCATAAGTACACCGTAGTCATTTTATCGAGCCAATGTAAAAAAAAAATCGACATAGTGCTCGTGAATCTACACATCAATATCGCGAATTTAAGTATGATAGAACAATGTTTAAAAGTAATATCGTTTTAACTTTCTACATGGGACACTATGTAATAAATCTCTAGCTAATATTATCACGATTCATTGAACTTCAAAAGAAATTCCAACAAGGGTTAGTCATGGCTTCTATTGAAGATTTATATTAGATCCAGTACAAGCAAAGGTCGTTATTAGAACAGACAGATGAACCAAATTCATAATCATTAATCTCAAAATCGTTTAAGGCTTTCATTAGAGAGAAATATGTTTTTAATTTTTGACTTTACCTCTAATGTGATTTGAATATTTTTGATTAATGGCTTAATATGAGATTCTTTATTAATAGCTCTTATTTTCAAATTAAGTGTGGTATGGACTTATATATTTGAACTTTTTCTGATAGATCAGTTAAACGAACGAATTATCCTATAAGTTTGGTAAAATATAAAAATAAATGTATTTTCTACACATCCTAATATATACATCTAATAATACATCTAATAATACATCTATAATGATTTATTTCACCTCTCAATCTCTTCAATTACATGACATCAAAAAGCGCTCTTATACGGAAAGTGTTTCGGTAATTACAGTGCTTTTAATAAAAGTATACAAAATATCTTGATCTGTTAGATATTTATCTAATCAACTAATGTTTTATATAATTATAAAGCCACAACTTTGGACAATTTCTACTGATTCTATTATTTTGTCTGATTTCTTGGATGAAGAACACTCTCTTCGTAGGCCCACTTTTTATCCTTATAACTTCCTCTTCTCTTTTCAAACAGAGTGAAATGCGAGTTCTAGATTGTAAAACTCTACGACTATAGCACTGTATTATTATACTTTAACCCTGTTTGTAATTGTTATCATACCATGTATTGTTATATCAACTAACATATTTTAAACTTTCGCGTTTTGCACTCATTATATACAATTTAACTGGTCTTTTAATTGCGCGGTTGACTTTTAATTATGGCCACGTTTCGACCTGGTTGGTTTAAAGAATATTAATTCAAGCGTAAGAGTCTTTAAAGTATTTATAATCATATCAACTTTGTTTTAAATATCTTAGGGTCTAGAAGCCTTCTTCTACCTATTTCAATACTACCGATTACTGAAGATGGATAGACTGAAGATATTATAAGTTAAAAAAAACCGCACCTGTTCGAAGTCAAACCGGGACCGCTTGTTTTTAATACGTAAAAAGTATTAACAAAACGTTAACATGAGACTCCAAAAATCGAACTGTATCGGAAACAGGGAATCACATATCGCACGTTCCGCTCCAGCGTCTCATTACCAGGGGCATAAGACTCTTAACGACTTTTAAAAAATTACACTTTTTGTATCAGTCTCAGAAGAAAAAGTGTCAAATTAACTTTTTTAAAGGAAACGATCTGTTTTTAAGACCGCCACGTGTGACATTGCTACGCCATCGTCGAATTCTATTTCGGCGGTCGCCACATGGCGTCTGTTGATATTTATTTTGTCGTCGAATAATCCCTCATCATTGGGGATAAGTTATTTTTAGTTAGAATTGATGATTCCTACTTGGAGGTTAAGCTGATTTTTATAAGATTATGATATATTGAGTTTGTGGAGACGATTTTTCGAACATCTTATTATAGAATAAAATCATCCACATTTGCTTGTTCATAATAATAAAATTTATATCATAGTTATAATAAGTTCATCACAATTTTTAAATTTGGTTGACGCGATTTTAACACTACAGAGAATTGATAGGAAAGCTAATAGAGCTCTTAGGACCATAGATATTAGGTAGTTTAGGCTCTTTTTGGTAGACTTTGCTTCCTTTAGGTCTATTTCAAAAACGTTTTTAAAAATTTAAGGCATTTTGTAGCAGTAATGAATCCTGTATGTAGTCAGCTCATTAATATTCAAAAGATTCTTTAAATTTAATCAGTGTTTATAGAACAGGGCTTTTGTGTCTAAATATTATATAATAAAGCCTTTAATTTTTGTAAATATATTCTAATAAAAAGTATATACAAATTTAATGTATGACGTATTCAATATTCCATTTCGTAAACAAAATTTACCGAATAGAATAGAAAGACAACAGTTTTACTTTGTTCCCATGAAAATAGGAAGAAATGTAAGCGAAAAAAGCTCGCGAATGCGCATTCAGATAAAGAAATGCGACTTAACCGGTACCGGCATTATATTCGCATTTGTGAAGATCAAAGACTATGTTGTGAGTTTGTATGGGGAAAAAGTTTTGCGGTGAGGTGTACAACGCTAGAGGGCTCTCAAGCAACACCGTCCTTAAGGGAGCCAGGCTTTGAAACAAAATGCGTTTGCATACATTAAACTGTAAGAATGTTGAGATAGCGAGGGTGGGTCTGCGCTAGTGTTGTGAAGTGTACAGTATTTCGGCCAAATATATGAATTAATTTTGAAGGGCCTCTTAGGCGTGACCAGAGTACAAAAGTTCTAAGACATTCAATGAGTTGCATCGGCCTGTCACCTTTCGGGATTACCTTGTGTACGTCCAGTTGTTCCTAGTGACCTTTAGTCGTGCTGTATTCGAGCCTCCATGACCACGGCGGCGGTCAATATATTGTGGTACCTTTGCGGTTGTTATCGCTCTTGGAGTACACTGTATTCTCTATCAGATGCGCTGTAGACACTGGATTGTGCTACTAGCTGTTTTCATTCGATTATTTATATAAAATAAGATTTTTTTATAAATGGCTAGTATAAAACTATTTTGTAAATCTATTAGTATGTAGGGTGGAATACAGCTTTTTTACACTGGCACGACATAGTGACTACAGAGTACCTGATGGTAAGTACAGTGTAGTCCAAAAACGAAAGCGACTATCTAAGGATGAAAATCTATTGATAGTCTACATCGTCATGTCGGCCCACATATACCACGACTGAGGGTCTCTAGGTATATGAGCTACTGGATATACACAAGCTGATCCCGAAACGCGACAAGTCGAAACAGGTCGCTGTGACGGGCTTTACACCCATGTACTATGGTCGCGATCCTGACGGGCTCCGGCGCCCTACCACCTTGCTGCTACTCGTTTAGCACCACCCAGGAGTCACGTGTAGGGAAACTAGGGTAAAGCCTACGGACGCGAGCAGCTTCGACTCCCAACCACAGCTTACCGACAGCTAATCGGTAAAGAAAGCAACAGAAGAACACGGAGATGAGGTCGACCGAAACAACGATGGGTTGACATCTTTGGAGAAAAAGCATAATTTTAGTGAATGGGAATTCATAGGGAACTATGGTGCTTTACGAGGAAATCTTACACATTGTAATCGACGTAGTACTAAAAAAATGGCGTAACAATGGCCCGTTTTGTTATTTTTTATTAAATGGCTCATAAATGGGATAAACTAATAACTTATGTTCCAGTCTAATCATAGATTAGAGTCACGGTAATGTATAAGCTTATAATCTTAAATGTTTATATCGTATATACGAATGCGTTTATTAACCTGTTAACCGGGGAGTTCCCGTTCAAATTATGCAACATGTACCGGGCGCATATTGTTTCGCTAGGACATTTCAATACGTCACACCCGGAGACCGTCATTTCATATTTCTATATTTTTATTTATTCATACAATAAATGAAAAACTATGAAATATATAATATATATTTTATCGTTTATTAATATTTTTGAAGTACAAAAGGAATCACAAAACAAGTAAAACAAGTAAGTACGTTCCAGGGCGCATATTCATTTTTGAGGGCGTATTCATATGTCCTACCCTTACCCGATATTGTTTACGCCTGACGCATTTATACGTCTTGCCCGGTAAACAGGTTAAATATTATCGGATATCTTTAACATCACTAGTCGGCGGGACGGTCCCTAAAGAAGTGTGTTTCGCCGATTACGCGGACGGAATTTCTCAACTCGCCTTCTTGGTGGGATAGTTTGCACGTAACACTAGCCTCTTTGCGAATTTTCAGTCAAAGCGACTCTAAAATACTTCAGTGTTTCAAAGTATTTGAAAGGCAAATTAGGAACATATCTTAGAGAGTTCCTCGAGTATAACAAGCACTCCGCTGTTTCTAACGTTAATATTTGAACGTGATGAATGAAAGGTTCAGGAAATTCACCAAGCATTGTAGAAGGCACTCGCATCTTTAATTTTAGAAATTACATTACTAACAAATATTTTTAACAAATTATTGCTGTTCAATTATGAAACTTTGTAGGTAACTTTAGGGCGACATTAAATTAAGAACAAAAAATATTTTATTAAGTTATACATCTTTCAACAGTATTTAATTAATAATGTTTTATAGGTATATCAAAAAATATTGGATTGTTTGTCCTTGGGACCTAATTTATTTTATAAAAGCTGTCCCGGCAGACCTTGTTCTGCCCTATTTCTCTAAAACAAAGTCACATTGTTATTTCAATGTTAATAGCTTCCCCGTCAGATTTTATTCTGCCAAAACCTATTGGCCTGTCGGCTGTTTTTTGAAAATATCCCGGCAGACCTTGTTCTGCCTTATTTCTCTAAAGCAAAGTCACATTGTTTTTTTTAATGTTAATAGCTTCCCCGTCAGACTTTATTCTGCCAAAACCTATTGGCCTGTCAGCTGTTTTTTGAAAATCGTTTGAAGGAACCTGGCCTTAATGCTATATGTATAAAAATTGACATTAATATTTATACGTCACTCAATTGTTTTGCCTTCCCGGAACCCGTCCACTGACATTTAAACTTTATGGTATGGTGTTAAAGTTCAAATTGACTTTTAAATATTATTACGAATTTTTTGTATGAGAATATAGAAAAGTGTTGTTTTTAGACTTTTTCAGACAATTTTTTTAATTTTTCTCCCCGTAATAACCTTTCCCAGACTTCAACAAACACAACAAAAAATAAATCAGCCAAATCGGTTCAGCCGTTCTCGAGTTTCGCACTTATACACATTTAGCGATTAATTTTATATTATAAAAGGAATTACCGGCTATTATTAATAATTATTATACAACTGGTGATTATACGAACTTAATTTCTTCTATAGATGCTTTCAATGTAGATTTTTTTCTTTTATGAATCTTTGTGTTACAAAGTCTTGACATATTCGTTTTTAATGTTCTTACAAATTGAGACTCTTTAAAAACGGTGAGTTGATATTGATGGCCAAATGTACTCTACTGATGACCTCAAATTCACCAATTTCCCGAAGTTAATGAGGTTCGGCATTTACCTGTAAATAATTAAAAAAAACATCAACATTATCAACAGCACTAATGAAAGTCATATACACATACATATGTAACATTTAGATTAATATTTGTATTAAATCTACCGTCTGTAATATAACCCTTAATTCTATGCAACAATGAAAGCGAGTACAAATAAAATTAACGCTTAACGGTATTAATTCCCATTTACAAACAAGCGGGAGTTGGGAAAGCAGGTAGGGAAATTCACAATCTCAGCTAAAACATGTGAGATCCATCGGGAATTAGTTTACTTCTGTCACAGTAAAATAATACTAAAAATCAAACTTTGCTTTTATAAAAAAAAAATTACCACACCATAGGATATTAAGCATTCGATTCTAATTTCTAATATTTATAAATAGTGAAATCTTAATTTCATTAAAACAAAGAAAATTATGGCCAACATTGATCATTGATTGACATTTTTTTGATGCTAGTATGATTGCCTGAACTGGGTCATGACCACATTACATGAGTGTAAAGACCGTCATAGTGATACGCTTTTGTCTGTCGCGTTTCGGGATCAGCTTGTGTATCAGTAACTCATATACCTAGAGATCTTCAGTCGTGGTATATGTGGACCAACATGACGACGGAGAGTGGCAAAGGATTTTCATCCTTTGATAGTCTCGACAACACTATACTTACCATCAGGTGTGCTGTAGTCACTATGCCCACAATAGGTAAAAAACATAATTAGGGGCAATTACATGAATAAATGAATAACAATTAATAATTAAGTAGGTATTTGGCCTTTCCTAAACCAGGATAAAGTAAGACGGAAAACGAGTCAATAAATGTTTATCTAAAATTACGTAAAAAGAACTTTATCTATTTAACAATAAATCGCATGCTACACACACTAAAGTGTCAATTACGGATCATACGCATTTATACATTCCTTGTTCTTTATGATTCGTTGGAAAATATATCAGCCTGTCTACATCCTTATTGTAAAACCCTGGTTGTCATTTGAATACAATAATTCGTTTTATATAACTTTCTTAGAACTACAAGGTCTATACAAACGTAGAAAAAGCAATAAATCCAGATATTTTCAATAACTGGTCTTACTAAAAGGGGTATCCGATTTATCAAAGTCTGTAATTTCATAAAATGTTAAAAGAATAAAGGTAGGCAATAAAAGCGTAGACTCTTTAACACGTTTGCTGCGGCAAGGAAAGTCATAAACCTGCTCCTAGTGCGGCGGTAGGTCAAAATACACCAACCAACGACTATCCGCCAGTGCGTAGTAGGTCTTTCTCGACCCCCAGCACTAGGGTTTACTAAAATGCTGTAAATTGGCGAAAACGTAACGTATGTAATTTTTTTTTGTACTGTTAGAACGACCTTGATCCCAACTTCCTTGGTTTAGCTTCGCACCGGGATCTGTCAAATATTAAACGAAAAATAAAGCAGAGAAAACAGCGGGCTGATATCGACCTGGTCCGCACTAGAAAGTGTTTTTTAGTAGTGATGGGACAGATAAAGAATAAATAAGGGATGTGGAAAATAAAACAGAACTATCGATTACGATAACAAATTCTATTAAGAAAAAAAACTTGTTTAATGAAAAACTTATTAATTAATAAAAAAAGTTACATTAATGAAAAAACTTATATTGTTAGCATTAGTCTGCCTGTGAATGCTTAGTTTCAAAACACGTTTTGCAAAGGTTCTGATTGCATCTCCTGCAAAATGATTTAATTTTTTTAACTTTTTTTTTGTTTGGGTAGTATTTAAAGTTCTCCGCAGTCTCTCATAGCACCCTGCACAATTTTTTCGTTTAGCGGTCATCTCTAGAACATGGCCACTGTCCTTCGGATTTTCTTGGTTTTCTGAATTTAAAATGTTATTTGAGTTCTACCACATGGCTCACAGTTATGAACGAAATATCGTATGGGACTTGCGAAGGATTAAAATCAACTGCGCTGTCATTTCGAAGTATCGCACGAACGACTAGCGTTAATTCGCCTCGATAGCACGCACAACACTAAATGGCGGCGCGCGCGCTCAGTGCTACAACGGGTCGCGGGCGGCCTGTTGGGAGGGTAGGCCCAAATAGACCTGTTGCCGCACTGAGCTGATGTTTTTTACCGTCTGTGCGTGGTAGGTCAAAAAGAGCCTACCGTAATGTTTTGATTGGGAATACCTACAATTTTGACCACAAGCTGAAATATATATTTGTCTCTGTTGAAATCTTACAAACACCTGAGATACTCGCTCCGCATTGGCGGGAGGAACATAGTTTTGTTCGTCCGCACCAGGCGAAAGTACCGTGGTAGGACGAAATAGGCCTGTTCCGCAGCAAACGTGTTAATAAAAATATAGAGTGACAAGATCCATAGAAATTTGTAGATTGTTACTATTTCATTGTCTAAGTAATTGTACACGTATTTTAATTAAAATACAAATACAAAATTTAGATTCAAAGAATGATTCTTTGATCCTGCAAACCAATCAAATCCAAAGATTGAATCCTTCAAGTATTCAAAATTAACCAATAAATCTACTATCGTAATTATACGATAGACGACTACATTTTTCTTTTTGTCTATAGAAACCATCTGAAGTTATTATTTAGTCGTATTATCACAGGAATATATAGAGCTAGGACATCCAGGTAAATATTAAAAGTAATATTTGGTACAAAATCCGAAATAAAAAAACCTCCATAACTGATCATGCTAATTTTACATTCCCTGAAGTCAACAATCAACTACGCTGTTGGTCATTTTGGGTAAGTCATCCAAGAGCGAAGTGGATATATCTACAGTATTTCTGCTCACTCTGAGAGGGAAATATCGCGATAATATAGCTTATTCATCATAGTTGTCACGCTAGTTTTAAATTTACTGTTGACATAGTCCCTAGGGTACTGCGTGGATGATGCACGCGCTACAGCGGCTTGAGAGACGAGAGCGTAACTTTGATGTGACGCGTGAGCCATTACGGACTCATACGTGGAGAGAATTTGAGAGATATATATTCGTTTGTTGCAAAATTAAACATTAATGTACGTCATGTTTCATTAAGTTCTATTTAACATGTATTTTGATTTACTTGATCCATTTCTCCAATTAGGTAAAATATACTGCTAAGATACTATGTCATGATTTCTTAATCCTTTCTCCTAATGGTAGTTTAGAAGACATTATTCTTAGGCTTTATACACTTTACTTTCACTTAGCATACACTTTCTCAGAAAAAAGCTTCGTCTTTGACAAAAAATTAAGTACTATATAATAGGAACTTCAATATAGTCTAAGTTCAGTTTAACAGAATTGGTGACTTACCATATACTTTGATATTAATTAAATTATATAATTTGTAATATTTGAGCAAAGTTTAAGCAAAGTCAGAGTGGCTTTTATACATATCAGAGTTAGCAACAAGGTCGTCTATTTTTGAAGTGTAGAACTTATGGGTTTTTTGGAAGCAATAAAGTCTAATTTATTGCATTGTATTCTAGATACGAGTTGATTAAACACTAAATTTATAACATATTTCATGTTAAATAATTTCAGAACTACAATAGTTAGTTTCATTAAACCACTCGTGCTCAATGCTAACAACGATATCATAAAATAAATATTCAAATTTTACTTTATAGTTTTAATATTCTAAAATGTAATGTCTAAAACATTGTTTAACAGGTTATAAAGATATTTCAAATAATAACGGAAAATTATTATACTTATGTTACAATAAAATTTTGTTTGAGTGTTTATGCTACATTTAGCTATATGTACTCGTATGTCGTCGATAATACAACAATAATTTTTATAGCTAAGTTTCTATAAGACTAATTTGGGAATTACACATACTCATATGCCTCATTTCTTCTGAAATCTGAAGTATAAGTTGATGAGAAAAAATAAAAAACATCTTACACATAAATAAATCGTAAGTATGAAAGGCATCTCTGTCACCTTCAGATACAAGAATATTATCACGGGAATCAACAAATCTCTCGATACGTAACTGTTTACCCATGTTAGTTTAAAATGCTCTAAGACACAAGTTTATATAAATGTTTGGAATTACATTTGCTATAAGTTATCCTAGTTTTTGGTGCACTAGCAAACAAGCAGACATCCAATCTGATATGCTTAAATAAATAAATACTACGTTCCATTCCCAGAAGATCAACAAAGCAGCAAACTTTTATGTTGCATTTTTATAAGCGGCAAAAGTTCTTATTAACTTATCCGTGCCTTAGGCTATAAATTATTTCGGTTCTACGATTGGCTGCTTCATTTCTTCAACACTGGTTATTGCTAAGGGGATATACGCACTGTATCCTACCCGTGTCCGAGAAATAGCCGTAGAACAATTTGTATCGTGGCTGATGCATCATCCGTCATTTTTTACTCACTGATTCGGATCAGAATATTGACGAATAGACATAGCTATAGTACTTTATATATTTACGTTTGCGTTCGAACTAATTAAGAGTTATATCCGAAAAACTGGGCAGACGGTGATGTAGGGAGAATAGTGATGAGACTCAAGTTGGCGCGCTATATTATATTTAAAATTATTTGTATAATATTTTAAAGTAAATTGGTACATTTTCTTTATTCGTTGTTTGTGTTATGTGGTGGCAGTGCGTAAAGCATCTTCCGTATTCGGTCAGAAATTTCTAGTTCCGTAGTTTCATGTATTTCGTATCGATCTCAGTGCGTAGCCGCTCCTAGGGTGAGTTTATGTCCTGTCGTATACGAAACGGACGAATGCAATAGCTACTAAAAGTCGCAATGGTGATAAACGCAGTCTGCTATCACGGCACAAAGATCTCCGATGGGTTAGTTACAATGATACCACTTAGGGTTGCCTCACAGTTTTTTGTATAACATTTCTTTTTTATACTGGCTCGTTAGTCTTTACAGCGCATCGGATGATATTATAAGTACAGTGTAACCCAAAAATGGCAGCCACTACTAAAGGACTAGAATTCATAGACAGTGGCCGCCGTCATTTCAGCCCTCATTTACCACGACGGAAGGTTTCTTGGTATATTAACAACTGGAGATACACACACTGATCCTAAACGTAATAACGTAAGACCAGATATGAAGGTCTTTGTATTCCTGTAAAGAT
Organism: Automeris io; assembly: GCA_036320925.1. Taxonomy (NCBI): domain Eukaryota; kingdom Metazoa; phylum Arthropoda; class Insecta; order Lepidoptera; family Saturniidae; genus Automeris; species Automeris io. Next base: position 1,702,076 of record JAUDJH010000025.1, on the reverse strand, counting down.
CACGACCAAGTTTGAGCAATCGCCCTGACACATCAAATTTTAAGCTGGTTCACTTTTAATCTTAATCACATCTGATGGAAAGAGATAACGAAGCTGATGTTGGAACCATCATTCTAAACTAAAACCGATTCACTCGTCGCTTGAAAGCTCCCATATTATACGAAACTAGAAAAATAGACACTGGCAGCGAATTCTATTCCTTGGCTGTATGTAATATCATTATGAAGGCGTATCGCTGCGCACTGATATAAGCAGCTTCCTAAGGTAATCGCTTACTTATTAATAATATAAATAAAACAATAATAATTTATCGTTACGCTACATCTCTTTCGACGTGGGTAGAGATACATTTATGACTGTATCCACTTTGCGTTTATATATGGTGCCCGAGGCGATCAGTAGCGCAGCTGACCCTCGACCCAGGGCACATAGACACGACATTTCTATTTAATGCCATGAAAGTTTCATAACGATATTTCCCTTCACCGGTGAGCATGTGGAGACTAAATCTGTAAATATATGTATCCGTGTTTGTTTTTAAGTAATTATATAAGTTTAGTATTTGTTATACAGCAGAAATATTATTACATAATGTTAATAACTGTCATTAAAACCCACGCATAGAAATATGTCAAATTAAAATATTCCAAAAACACAGAATATGGAGCTAAAAGCCCTGCTATTCGCGACCGCATTACGATAATATCGAACTAGGTTAACACTGCAAACGTTTTACCGATAAAACAAACAGGGCTACAAATTAAAGCGTTATAAAAGTCAGATTTCGTTTATAAATGTTACTTAGCCGTTTGAAATATGTAGGCGGGTATTAGTCACGCGATTTAAAAACTTTGAGCAGTTTGACAGCCCTGTCGGAGCCAGTTTAATGTTAATCCACAGGGCATACTTCCACGGCGACTCATGCGATATTGCGTTTCTCTGAAGCAAACTAAAGAGGGGGAACTACGTCTAGCACCTTATATTTACGCGGTCACGAAAATATTTCACGTGTAAAATGTTATGGGGAATAAAACAAAAAGCTTGTTTCATGCGTATGCAAAACAAGTTTACGATTGGTATTACGTCGATGTTATTTGTATATCGAGTTACTATATATTTTTCCTTTCTTACAAAAATGTTAGTTTATTTATCTTTGATTTATTTACGTATATAAATATATGTTAATCAAGATACATTCTGACTTAAGCATAATTGTAAAAATCCGTACACGCACACACACACGTAACAAAAGGGTAGCCAAAATGTGTTCTCAAATAAAACAAAATGAAATTATAACAATCACGTGCGAGTTGATAAGTCATGATAACCTGATTTTAATAAATATATTTGTATTCTTTTAAATAAACCGTTTGTATAATTTTTGTATCAAAAAATACTAAAAATTTAAATAAAAACCATGATACAACAATATGAGCATGTATGAACCTTTGAAAGAAATAGAAAATATATTTATTTACGTTGATCTGAGCGTTCTGTACTCGATTATTCTTTTATTTATTTTTTGATTCTGTAGGCTTATGCATGGCTACTCTATGAAAAAAGTAGCAAAAATAGCTATATAGTAGTATATAGTAGTAATAGTATATAGATGATTGCAAATGAATTCTCATCTATTACTTGTCGTTATTGTTCTTTAAATGATTTACACTTACCGTCAAATGCGGTGTAGTCACTTTGCCAAACTAGAAATATACGGCTAATCTTGTTAAGCTTAACTTAAATCAAAATGAATAGGTTAAAACGAAAAAATCGTTTCAAAACTTAATAAGACTTGTAAATAGGCCGTTTATTTTTGGATAAGCCACAATAAAAAAGGAATTGTTATTAATAAATAGCTTGGATTCTTTCACGAAAACTGTTTGGGTTCCTACCCCAACGACAGCAAATATTTTGGAAAATACTCAATAGCTCCCGCGAGGATTCTTGGTTTTCTCGGGCAATAACAAATTCCCAGATTACTCGCGATCGTACTTCACCGTATACTATCTCTTTTTCTCTATTTATGGCTGGCTACCCCAAGGAAAGTTATCGAAAATATAATCCCTCTTACGGACGGAAAGTTCCGTAGCTGATTACTACTCCACTTCTGATAAAAGTTGAAATCTTAGCGTGGACATGATTTTCTATATTTATATGCTTTAAACAATTTCTTTTTGTTTCTTTTTTTTTTTTTGGTTTACTAATTTATTTAAAACACGGCTTTATAACATAAATATTAAAGCAAATAATATTCGTAATGGACTCGTAAGACTGTTATATAGCTGTATATTTATTTACTGTAAATACACATAAGACTTTAAGAAGTATAATATAAATCAGTGTAATTAAACTAAAGAGATCACTATTTTCGGTTTTATTTAAACTGCGTTCACATAAACAAAGTTTTTATATACAGTTAAATCTAGTTAATTGAATCACGGATAAGTGAGAAACCTCTGTTACTTATAATGACAATGATATCCCGAAACTTTTGCTTTAAAATACCTGTTACTAGAAATTTTATTACCTTAATAATTGATATTTTAGTTTCTAGACTTTTAGATATTTACCTCTATAACTGAGGCTTTGTAGCTCATTTATCTGTATAAATGTGACTGTTTATAAGGTGTAGTCATGACACGATTATTTACAAACACTGGAACACATTCGCAGGACTTTTTATAAATATGACAACTGCCATTTCTAACCTGGCTATTTAGGTAATTTGGTAAATTAAAAGCCTCTATAAGTAATTAAAATCTTAGGTCCCTTGAGATCACACTTAACCAGGTGTTATTGTATTTATAGACCGTCTAACCTGCTTCAAGACCTTTTTAAAAGCCACAAGATAACTATTAAACTAACTTCAATTCATGAAGATTTTATCTTGCTGCAATAAGGTATGAAATTCAGATATATTCTTAAAGAAATTCTGAATAAATATTATACAAACTATTAGTTTTTTTTTTATATTGGACTTGTGTAGATAAAATAAATATTAGCTATTTAAACACTAATTTCAAAGTAAATATGAATTTCTAAAAGCATTAATCTTCTTTAAAAATTTATATTAGAATGAGGTTTATATTGAAATATAAAACTTTAGAAGTATTCTGTACAAATATTTAAAATGTTATAGACCGACAATGTTTTGTGCCTAATTTTTCTTAGCACTCAATCCGTGGGCAGATCACGTTTCCTCGCGGAACTTTCAGCCACGTTAAACCCGAATGTTCACCATAAAACAATCGTTATGCTTTCATTAGTGGATTACCCACATTATTGTGGTCGCTGGCGAATAATCCTCGGCTATTTTCAAAGTTCCGTTTGGTGGGTGCAAGAATAAAATCCAACAGTAATCCCCCTGAGATTAATATTGTTTTATCGCTAACAATAAATAAAGAGCGAATTCAATAGTCGACCGCAAGACGAAATTACAGTTTTATACGAAGTAGAATAAAACTTATACTGCCACTAATGTATCTCTGCTCACCCCAAAAGGGATAAAGCATGACAATACATAATCCTTATTTATTAGAATATAAGTTTTCAGTTTATTCAATCTTGTAGGGCTTGAATGAAGCTTATTTTAATTCTTTAATTTTGATTTAAAATAAATCAATCAATTTTCGTTTAGGAATGTAATTTAAAAATAAAATGATGTAGAAGAAACCTATAATATAATATATTAATGTAAGAAATAGAATATATTTTGTACTAGATTCAGTCCGGGATTTTATGTTACAGATGATATTTGGTAATATTAACTGCTTGTATTGTATGTGTGTATTGAGTAATCATTCTAAACAATATAGGGTATTATAATACCCAAAATTTAATTGACTTTCATTTCGGAAATGTCGACCACGTACACTGTGATGGTCTTTGCTCATGTGTACAGTAGTCACGACCCAGTTCGTGCAATCGCCCACATCACATCGCCCAATCCCCTCCTTGAAACCTTCAACGGAAAATGGGAGAGGAGTAGGTTTAGCTAAAAGTTAAAATTAAAAAAGCGTATAAAGCGGTAAGACGTTCGCCGGGTCCTAATTATTTGTAATAAGAAAACTAAAATAAACTTAAAAAAAAAACGGAGTCTCGGTCATAAGTAATCATCTAAATAATCATGATTAATATAATTATTACTGTAATCAAGATTACCGATTACACATACAATCTTGATTATTTGGATATCTGATTTTTTTTATTCTTGAAAAAAAAAGAAGCCCTTTGACTACATACTCATGTTAGCCCCGTAAACATGCAAATTTGGTTTCTTAATACTAAGATGGTTTTAATAAATGTTTAAAATTAACAGTGCCCGGGCACTCACAAGCCCTTAGCTTTAGTTTTTTTTTTTGCGAGTCGAAGCTGCTCGCGTCCGTAGGCTTTACCTTAGTTTCCCTACACGTGACTCTTGGGTGGTGCTAAACGAGCAGCAGCGAGGTGGTAGGGCGTCGGTGCCCGTCTGGATCGCGACCACAGTGCACGGGTGTAAAGACCGTTATAGTGACCAGTTTCGGCTTGCCGCGTTTCGGGATCAGCTTGTGTATATCCAGTAGCTCATATAACTAGAGACCTTCAGTCGTGGTATATGTGAGCCGACATGACGATGTAGATTATCAATGGATTTTCATCTTTTGATAGTCGCTTTCGTTTTTGGACTACAGTGTACTTACCATCGGGTACTCTGCAGTCACTATGTCGAGCCAGTGTAAAAAAAAAAACTCAGTTAAGTTTTGATGGAATACACATGCTGATTTCCTCACGATGTTTTTCTTCAATGGTGAGCTTATATAATGCAATAATCTGGAAAAATTCGAAGCTACCGCCATTCGCGTTGCTGCGCATGGAAACCGGTTCCTTATCCACTAGGTCACCACAGGCTATATAATGATATAAAATAATTTTAAATATTCCCCATGTTATTGGAAATGTAAAATATTTATACTGATATATATTCGCAATGAACTGTACCGAGTAGAGCCAATAAATTACATTAAACTGGATATTACTCAGTAAGGGGTTTCTGCAATGACAGAATGTTCGATACGACAATTTATTACTTGTTTGTCCATTCGTTTATAGCGATCTACAAATGAATATTGAATAATTTACTTGTTAAACGGCGCGGCAAATCAATTGTTTATCAAGCTGTTCTATGTAATTAAGGTTTGTTGTTCTATTGAAATATATCTTTAATAATAACAAATTATACGTCACATTATTTGCTGTTATAGACTTCAGTAAGTTCTTTGATTTGTTTATAAGATTTTTTTACAGATGTAAAGAATTATTTTTATCATAAAAATGTGAAACATATTGGCCTCAAAATAAATAACGGCAGTCATTCCAGCGAATGAGGACATTTCTGTATAATTTAGACTTCGAATAAAAGTCTCATCATTTGTTACTTGTTATTAAGAAAAATTGGCAATTTTCACGTGTGTCGTCATAAGATTGAGACGTAAATCACGGGGTCTTTTCATTTGTGCGTATCGTTTGAGCGGAAAATGAAATCATTTTTTCTTTCAAGTGTAACCTAATTTCCAGATATCTCTGGAGTTGTCAGACTGCCATTAGATTGAGTTACGGCACCAGGAATAAATTTTTGTAATGCACTCATTCTAAATTATTATTGGACAGACACATCAGTAATATGCGAAAAAGATTTCCTATCCTATAATAGTAGTCAGGAGTCAAAGTAGTTTCTCTCATCTAATATTAGAGTAATGTGTTGATCAAGAAAAGTATGTGGTATGGCGTTTGAATGTAGGTACATTATTTTCTTATAGTGTACACCCAGTTTCAGAAACGCTCCTTATATTTTAAAATTCATTTATATATTAAAGAATCCTCAATTGTATGTTTTTTATACTTGCTCTAGAAAGTGACTACACCGCATTTGATGACAAGTACCTATACTTTAGTGTAGTATTGCTAAGAACAGCAGTGATGAGGATCCATTGCTCAACGTTGCCGTCATACAAGTCTATATATACCACAACTGAAGCTCTCTAGGTACTTCACAAGCTGATCCCGCAACTCAACAAGTCGTAGTCAGTCACTAGGACGGCCTTTGCATTCGTGTAGTCACGACTCTGTTCTGGCAATCGCGCTACTTCCTAAATCCAGTTTGGGCAAATCCCTTACTCCTACCAACCAAATGAAGGTTTAGAATTTAAAGACGGTAACTGACACTGCGACGGAAAGAGACGGAAAGCGACGCGCTGGAAGGAGAAAGAAGTTGTAACTGCGCAACATCCGGGAGTGGACCAGTATTGCTAGCGTCGAACATCTGTTTCGTTTGGCTCAAGATAGAGGGAAGCTGCTGAGGTGACGGCCAACCTCCGGTAGTGGAGAGGCACCTTAAGAAGAAGAAGAACTGAAACTGCAAGTTAGTCAGCGTATAGTATGTATCGTCCATAGAACGTGATTTTTTTTTTTTTTTCGTGGCTATATTATCATGCGCATAGATTATAAAATTGTTCAAGTTTTCTATGAACCCAGTAGCGTTCATTCCATAGATGCATGCAAGCATTGCATGCCCTTATGATAAAAAAGTCAAGAATAAATTCCTTAAAGTTAAACAAAAAAGGAACAATTTATATTCATATCTATTTTATATTCACGCCATCTATCTCTCCTATGAAAGCAATGTAATATTTACTGTCATAATATAATATTCAAAGTAATTTCGCGAATTCTGCCTACCCTGACCAAGTACCCTATGCACGTCACTGTATGAACCATATAGTCCTAAACAAAGTTCATTCAACCCCGTGCGCGATAAAAATATGAAATGCACCCTTCTGTAAGACAAATTATTTCATTTCCCTTCGGACATAGTACGTGACTGCAGCCCCCACAAACTGAACCTTGAGATGTAATGTGGCAATTTAGTACGATGACAGTAATAAAATGATGACTCTTACGACATTAACATCTGGAAGACTACTTCCCGTTAGATAAATATAGAATTATTAATTGGCCAAAACAAGTGTTGATAGTTGTATCAAAATTTATCTATTTCTTCTCATTCTATTTATTACTATTCAATTTGTATTTATAACTTGTATGTTATTTTTAATACAACAAATTATTGACGATGTTTAAAAGAATAATAAAAAAATACCTAAAAACTACTGAATGCAAATTTTACATCTAATTTATGCTTTATTTTTGAGGAATAGCAGATGATATACATAATCTTAAAGCCTAGATGCTTATTCAATTTTATTTCCCCTGTGTCCGAATATAAAGGATTCCCAGTCGGTCAATTAAGCTTTCATTTCATTTGAGACTTTATACATAATATGGAGGATCTGTATAAATATTATAATGAAGACAGAAAAATACAAATCTAGCGCCTTAAAATAACCCATCGCGTATTAAAAGACTGTCTATAAAATTTCAAAAATATAAATATAATCTATGTAGATACGTGTTTTGTATACACGGCTCAAAAAAGTAAGTACACCTTAAGTGAGAGAAATTACAGACCTGTCAGTAGATTTGAGGGAGTCTTTTGCCCGGATAAGATACGCATCGCGCAGTATCAGGGGTTTTTACTCAGTAGGGGTTTGACACAACTCAGGTCGTCCTCTTGGTGACCAGGAAGTTCTATTTTGATTTTTTACCTGATTAAAATGGGAAAATACAGAGTAGTCCAGGAACGGCAGCGACTGCCAAGGAAAGATAATTTATTGGCATTCATCGTCAAAGTATTTTTACTATGTATATACCAATGATTGACCAATGATTTAACACGTTATTATAATATAAAAAACATTGATCGCATTAATAATTCAATATATAAACAAGTATTTAAATAATACATCCACCTATATAGAGATCCCTGTACTAAATTTACAATACTTCCACTTGTCTAATAAAGCCGACGTCTTAGTGAAATTGTTTTGTCTCCCAACGTACGCACTTTGTCACCGTCAACGCGTAAACGTCCAGGGAAATTGGCCCCAACTTCAAGCGCCTCATAATTAGGGCCGGCTAATGTCCCGGAAAAACAATTTCATAAAATATCTAATTTCTCGTGAAGCTACCGCAGCCGCATAAAAGAAAAAGACACTAAATAAACTTTTGCTTGCACGGTCCCCTGAGCTTTCTTTTGTACGCCAAGCGAAATATGTGTGTTTCTCGAGAATATCGTAACCGCTGAAACTCCAAAAATGTTTTTATTATCGTAATTATCAACTTAGTATTTTTTTATCCTTTAAAACTATTAATTTGGGAAAAATTTTCATTTACATTTTAACAACTAATTACAATTTGGTGCTGTATTTGGTTTAGTATCCTTAGAAATAATGATCATATTATTTAAAAACATTGCGAGTAACACCTCCAATAGATCTTCAATTTATTACATTGTTAATTTAGACCAGGTTTAGTAACACTATATTTCTTTTAGTTCCGTTTTGTGCCACAAGTAGCGCCACTCCTCGCTCTTCCGTCATGGCGTTGTAACTTTCACCGCGTTGCTAAAGAAAAATGAAAACCTTTTTCGATCTATCAGTATTTGTTTTCTACTATCCACTACATTATAATACAACAGAACATCAATTATGAATATTAATTTTCTCGTAAGCGAAACAATAAATTATAATTATAAAGAAACTATAAGTTAATACTTATTAATCTCATGAATATTAATAATTGTATAAATTAGATTTTATAAAAAAAAATCACAAAGATTTCACAAATTGTTTAAAATGTATAAAGAAAAAACTGTGTACTTTAAAAAAAGAAATAGTCAGTTACGGTGTTCTTCTGGAAAAGTCTCGACATCTCCTTTGTCAAAGCGCATTCCATTTTGCGTGAAATAACACTTCGTTAAATTCAGAATTAAAATTGTTTCGTGGGCACAATTCGCGATGCGCCATTCTGCCTGTCCGTTACATTTATAGAGGTGAACCTTATTACCATGAATTAGATATTTAAATTATATGAACGGTTAAATATGTCAGTATTTGAAAGCCGTGAAGAAAGTATTTGAAGATTTATTGTAAAGAAGGCATTGTTAGAAAATGTTCTTGGTAACGATTTTTGTATTAGAGTTGACTGTTGATTAAAATTTTTGTCTACGCGATAATCCATAGAATAAAACACGATATAATTATGCTAGAATTAGTGTACTTTTAATTATAGATCAATGTTTCGACCGATGTTACTCAGATCGTGGTCACGAGCAGACTGACGCGCCGCGGAGTTTTCGACAGGGATGGGAAAATACTTCCTCTACCCTCTTTTGTTCTTAATAATTTGAATTTTTGCGACACACCATTTACAGTTTCAGCATTTTACATTATCATTACTATGCTCCATTGCTAAATACCAATTTACAAACCTTTTTCTATGCATTTATTACAAAAACATGTCGGACTTGTCATCTTGTCATTTTACGTCATTTTATTTTAGTCTCGTCGCCTACAAAGGTGTTATTTTTCAAAAAAATCTAATAACGGTATTCATCATATCATTCTACAAAACCAAGTCGTTCGTGATAAACTCAAGAACTACTGAACAGATTTTTATACGGTTTTTACCAATAGATATAGTGATTTATGAAAAAAGTTTTTATGTATAACTTGTTAAGCTGTCAAATCTATACCACCATCTATAGAAAACGATATACATAGATACATATAAATAAAAATAAATAACACACTACAAATTTATTAATATTTCGAAAATAAGATAGAATCTGAGAATAGAATATAAAAACCTAAAGTGGGGGAGAGAGAGAGAGAAAAGGGTTATGGATGGAAGAAGAGAAGAGAGGGAGAGGACTAGTAGGTTAACATGATATGGCGATACGAAGGTCACCGGATCTGCTAGCTATGAATATGAACACATAATATCGATTAATTATGTAACAGTTTTAGTTAGGAAACATCAGGGCACGTCCAGATCTGGTACAATATCTATAAAAGTTATTAAGATAAGCCGGCCACGAATAAAGCTCATTTTTCCTATTGCACGGAAAGAATAAATTACTCGGCGCTATCGACGGATGATGGACAGCCCTAGATTATTAGTAATCTTGTTAACGGAATTGCCCTGTTTTTGTGTATTTATGTGGGTGAAGGGGATGAATCTATCTTTGTGGTTCGTTCAACCATATGATGATTCCCATTATACATGCTTTAAACTATATCTTGCAAATAATAAAAATAATATACATGGGACTATCAGATGGACTACATTAAAAACAAATTTATCGACTATCAGCCACACTACTGGTCACGTTGGGAACGACGTACAAGCGCAAAAGAAAATCTAGTCACTAATATATCTGCTCACCACGAAAAATTATATTATTTACTATTAATAAAAATGAATAAATTTAAGAGTATATATAATAATAAAAATAATTTTAATAAATGTTAAATCCAATATGGACGCCGAGCGGAATCACATCACTATTCTCCCTACCTCACCAATTAGGTTCAAACGTAGTGCGCGAGCGTTCACAAAAATATTAATACGGCTTCTTCTGTCTGTCAATATTCTGATATGAATCAGAAAATAACGGATGACTGATAGAAATCGGATGACGGATTACGTGCATGAGATAGTATACAAATGATTCTATGGTTACTTTCGAAGATCTAGTGTGTAACGCTCTTAGATTGAAAATTACTTCCAGTGTATGGTTTCCTGTCTTATAGACTCACTTAATAATAGGAGTCTTCAAGCAAGAATTGCATCGGTTTTTGTTCAGCAAACGTGCTCTTTCATCGACCTTATCATCGGTTTCCATCTGGTGTGATTGAAGTCAAGCGTAGTGAAATACAAGTAAATGGTATAATACGGAAGAAACACGTGGATCAACTAAGACCGAGAAACAATAATTTAAATCAGCAACATACTGATACTTGTCAACCGTTTGGTTATACCCACTACAAACATAATAAACCTCCTATAACAGGTGATATTACAATTAATGAACAACCGTGCTACTCAGGTCACGCACCATCAACCCAACAAAAACAAGACCCAGGTTTGCGACGTTCTAATAGGAAACCGAAGCCACCAGCACGTTTTGGTTTAAAAAAAAAAGGAAATAAGTAATGTAGTAGCATAGCAACTCGTTGTTTGTAGCATATCAACCCGTTGTTTGACAGAAGCTGTTAAGATGGTGAATAAAACTAAATGTTTCCATAAAAAATATATTTCTATTATTTAACAATGATACAGCACGTAGGTCTGTTTGTAGTGAAAATATATATTTGAACAGACTGATTAACAATAATCACTAGCCGGATGTTCAAGTTTCAATTTTCTTTGTGTGTTTTAAATTTACACATACTCCATTCTTCCCTTAGATTATAATTCTTCCATAGAGCGCTCTTCGTGGCCACTGTATTGTACGGCAGTGAGACCTGGATATGTCGGAAGATGGATGAAAGTAGAATTAATGCAGTGGAAATGCGTTCTATTTGCGCAATAACGCTAGCGAATCGCATTAGAAATGAAAAGATACGCAGAATGGTTTGTTCTGAAACATAGTGTCTTTGATAAGATGCACAAAATTATTCTTACTAATAGGGATTCGGAATAGTGATACATTTATGATCTATTCCCAAAAAGTTTTGAATTCTATGTATATTGTAAACCATTTTTAGGTTACCAAAGAGAAATATCCTCGTGGACCGTCAGGACAGCGTGAGGGCGGCGTTATAGTGTGCCGGAACCTTACCGGCTTAAACTCCCGGAGTGTTCCTTCTACCGGTCTGTCTCCGGGTGAGTATATTGTAAACCTTACATATGTGTATCAAATATGCAAAGATTTATTACATTTCTATTACCTAATGTTTATTAATACTAAAAAATAACCTAGAGAATACTGGCAAGTTTCATAAAACCATATGTTTTGTAAATATTTCATATTACAGATTTTTATTGATTTCATTTTTATTACAGACTTCAAAGAAATCTTGCTTATAAACATACAATCAGCAAATGAATAGTTTAATGGCATTAATAAAATATTCTTTGAAGTTAAGAATGATTCTATTTTAATTTATTTATTACTTGGATTATCACTGCGTGACCTTTCCGACACAACTTAAAATATGAGGTTGCAGCTGTTTCGACCAGAATAACTGGAAAGAAATAACGACTTACTTAAATTCCATCGTAGTTTTTTTTAATCTCTAGGTTTAACTGAGAACAATAAACATTAAGACAAAGCTTAGAAGGGACGTACATATGGAAACAATCTAAAACGCTTTCAAATAATCTCGATTAATTTTATTATTTTACCTTCTTATGTACGAAGTTACTGCACAGTTTCGGGGAGTAGCAATACAATACCAAGAAGTGACTGTATGATGGTGAATCTATACTTCTTCCCATTGATAATATTAGAAATAGATTTGTATTAAAATGATGTTTTGTTTTATAATTTATCAGTTACAAGTAGTCTATTTCATTTATTTTTGCTCTTGTTTTGGGTATATTATCACTAATACATTTTGTAGTCGATTTGTTTATTGTATGTAATAGTTTATTTTAGTATCACACGTATTTATTTTGTATTTATTATTTAAGCTATATGTTATTCTATATATTCTATTTTTATTGTTTATTGATAATTCCTATAAGATGTAACACGACCGGGGCCCTTCACGAAAACCAGCGCTACAGACTTTCTCTGTGGCTTTAAGTTGATGGAGGGCCCATTTTCGCCATGTTTGTATGTTTTTTGTATTTTCTTTTGTTTCTGTATACTGTTTGTGTTGCTGTTATTTAAATTCTTCGTTTTTTGTAAGTTATGGCGAAATAAATACATTTCATTTCATTTCACTTGAGATGGTATAACTTTAACTATAAGTGAAACAGTATTATTACCTATATTTTTCCTGACACTATAAATGCGATTGCTAGTCAGTATACCAATTCAAAGTTTTTCCATTTAAAATCACATTCAATGTGCTAAATAATATTTTTGCATTGAATAATAATATTATTTACGCATAGGGCTAAGGTAAAAACAAGCCTGGTAGTTTCAGAGATATGTAATGGAGAAATTCCTTAATAAAATTAATTTCGGACATTTAACAAGATCTGTACCTATATTAAAATTCTGATGATGTTAGAGTCCTACGCATATCTAATTGTGAACATAAACCGGCCCCGGCTTTAGAGAAATAAATTACGCAAACAATTAAATATCGGCAATAATGCTAACGTGGGGTGCGACAATTTGTCTGGACCGGTCGGTTAGGGTAACTTTTACTGTATACAGTATGATTCGCGTTAGCATTTATGGTTATTTTATTTTATTATCAAGTTAATTTTTGTTAAATTGTTCGATCTCAGTCTCCTACACTGCATTCTGAGGATAAAAATATCAACATACTTATACTTATGATCACAATAATATCATCACGCTATCTCCCTTTCGTGGTGACCAGAGATACAGTAGGGGCTGTTTCCATTTTCCGCTTATATGTCAAGCCCAACGTGACCAGTAGCGCTGTAACCGGGTATTCTCAAGGCATTTCTATTAAATGCCATGGGGGTTTCCTTATGATGTTTTTCTTCATCGGTGAGTACGCGGTGTTGTTCCTACCTTATACTCCTAGTCTTAATTATGTAATGATGCGTATTTATAAATGACAATAGTATTCGCTAATGAAAACCATTGGAAAACTAGTTTTCTAAAGAATTTCCCAAAATAAGGTTAATTAAGTTTGATATTCTCTTGCCATTATTTACTGTTTGATTGTACTGTTTTTAGTACATAATCATATTATTTAAATAGAAAACAAATGTTTCATTTTGTTACATGCAATAATGATCATATAAAGGCATAAAATAACGTACAAAATTCTTCTGTAACTATAAAAGCTTAAGAATTGACAATTAGCTAATTAACTAAACCAAAAGAGAAGTACTAAGATTTCCAATACATAGGAATATTCGTTAAATATTTTGACACCCTGTATATTATCTTTGTAACACATGCATTGCGTAGTTAATGTAATTATGAGTCCGTAACGTAAACGAGCATGACTTGTTGCGACTAAAAATTGTCTTCATTGCAGGGGTACAAAACTGTGGAAACAAATTTCTTATTGATCAAAGCATTTATTTTCTTAATACTTATGAATTGCTATAATTATAACATATTTTTGTGAAATACCATTGTTATGGTTAAAAATTATATGTAAAGTATGTTCTTTCAACATTGGAATGTCTAAAATCGGTAAAAGTATACGCTGAGAATAAATTGGATACAAATGTATATATCTGATATGAAGCATATTTACTCATGATTTATAATAAAAAATGAACCAAATGTTTGTTGCTCATGACATAAATTGCAGGCAAATGCCTGTATTCATTGGAAAAGTTAATGAAACTCGCCCTGAGTTAATGTATTTTCTCCCTCCATATACGTAACGGTTCCGAATTAGCTACGACAGCAGTATACCATGTTTTTAGTATATCTTCTTACCGCAATTTAAAGAAAAACAATATTATTAAGATCCTATTGAAGATATTTAGAAGAAATTGAATTAGTTAGTATTTTTTTACAAAGCTTAACTATATGTACTTATTATGTGGTTACTTAATTTTCTCCATTCACCCACAGAGGTTTATTGGATTTCGACATTTTAACTATTATGCATCAAAAGGCTTGCCAATCGAATTTTCATATAAATTACTTCTATATTAAGCATTGTACAGTGAATTATAGCTACTATGGGTAAGATTTATAAACATAACTTTAAGTTTACTTAAACTTTACTAAAATATTACAATAAATATTACTCAATGAATGTCAAAGGATTTGGTAAGTCACCGATTTTGTCAACATGAACTTGGTTCTACGAATACTATGGTTATATTGTGAGGAAGAAGTCGGCGGAGAGGAACAGGAAGGCAATAGCCGGCCCTGACAATCCGATCCGCCGTCCACACAGGACAGGACAAAGGAGGAGGGCCTTCGCCAGAGGCCTTCTTCCTTAAAACCGGATTAAACGCCTGAGCGGTGCGCTTGAGGGAGCGTGCCGCCTAACTTATCCAGGCGAGAGCGGTGTATGACGTGTTTCCGCACACCGCTCCAAGATATTGTGGTGTGCGAGGGGTGGCTCCTTACAGCACTCCTCGCAGTGCAGAGATGCGGGTTTACAAAAGGCCAGACGTTACCGAGGGCCGGAGAAGAGAATAACACTGTACCTCCGGCCCCGGTCAGACGGGAAGAAGGAACACCCCGGGGTATTTAGTCGGTGCAAGTCCGACACACCGGGGGGCAGCCCTCACCGCTCCCCGAGGGCCGTCAGGGATTTCCCCCGGGTTATCAAAAAAAAACATGGTTATACTCAAGTTCCTATTTTATATACAGTTTTTTTCTCAAAATCAATTTATTTTCGGAGAACTATCGAAGTAGCATCTAAAACTCTGCTTAAAAGAATGTGCTTTTGAATATCTATGTGTTATCGCAAAATTTATAAATTTATTTACAATAGTTTAGTGGAACCTTAAGATGTTTCAATCTTCTATAGTGTGTCTATAACACTTAATGTAGTGTTTATATTTTTATTTTTTATATCTATATTTATGTTGTAGCACGATAGGGCTAGCATGACTGCATGCGGCAGTCAAAATCCCTTTAAACACATTGATTAAAAAAAAAAAGAATGTCTATGACATATAAAATTTTGTATGAAATTTTTACGTTATACGTTAAAATTACATTTTGCGTATATTAGTTTGACAACGATTATATATATATATATATTATAATTTTAATTTGTTAAATGCATAATATTTAGGTATTTTATTATAATTAATATAAGAAGGGCAGAAAAAATTGTTAATTACAGAAAAAGACTATGAAACGTCTTATGTATACACACTTACAAGAGTTTATTAAACATAGATAATATTAAATAAATAATAGAAACATATTGCAGTTAAGTTGAGCCTCATGAAATAAATGAAAAGAAGTAAACTATATCTACGTCATGTTCATAAATTTTAAGGCTAACGTGACAACATGGTCATTTCACATATTCTTTACTAAAGAAACTATAGTTATTGAGCACAAGATAACTATAATAAAGATTTACTATTCCATACCACCAATTAGCAGCAAACAAAGCAATTTACCATAACTTAGTAACTGGATCTTATAGTATCACATTCGCAGTCTACTGGCAGCAGTTAGACAGCTTCTCTTATTAATAGGTCCATTGGTATAAGTAATTGCCCAATGCAGACTAAACTGAGACTATTACAGTGTACAGTGCGGCCTAAATGCACTGAAATTACGCGCATAACTTTATTAATTGCCAAATAACGCCTTTAGAGTTGCAATTAAGTAATTTTAATTAATTCCCATGCATTTCTTCAGATATGACTAAAATAGGATTAAATAGGTCTTTTCTATCAATTAATTTAACCTTATATTTTATATCTAATTTATAAGCATAGTTTGGCTACATTTATTTCACTCTCAGCTTCTACGAATAACTTTTGAAATAGTTTAAAATATATTGTGTATATGTAAAAATATGTATTACATATCAAAATAGTGAATGTTCAGAGTCAAGTCGCAAGTTTTCTTGTATATTTTTATACAAAAAAAATATAATATTTAAAAATAGCAAAATATTATTATAATAAAAATGTAAATTTTATTATAGCAATATCTTATGTCGAAAACTAAAATGAAATTTTCCAAGAATGAATTTTACCGATATCGACCTATAAATATATATTTTGAATTTTTCTATTGATTATAGCTGCTTATAAAATAAAAAACCAATTTGTCACGAAAATCGCGTTTTAATATTTTTAAAATTATACTTACCGAGTTAAGTAATATTTTTTTTTACTAATTCTATTTTTCACTTATTTATTCTAATTTGTCAATATTATATTCGACAGAAAATTGTATATGTATTCCATAACATTGTTATATGCTAACTTTATGGGTAACAATTAAATATAAATAAATCAAAATTGGTGGTTTATATGACTTCATCAAATAAACCTGCTATTAATTTATATCTATGTATTTGCATAATTCTAACACAAGCTTTTTACGTAATTTTTCCCAATAAATGTTTGTGACAGAAAAAAGCTTATCAAATAAATTTGGTAATTATACTGTCATACTTAACACATATGCTCGAGGCAGTGCCGCGGGAGGGCATGATGTGTGAAACTTTGTTCACGTATAATCACTAGCTATGCATTATCGCTGGAGCCAGACTAGCCTGCGGGGGTACTGCACGCGTCGCTCAAAGTGCCATTCCAAGTACACCTATTTAAATACTAAAGCATTTTTTAACATAAATAAAATGACAGGGGACAACTCTGCGAACAATGTTTTATCCACTTGCCTGTAGATACTCCCTTTATATATATATTATTAAAATATATAAGTCAGTATAAAATAAAATTATAATTGTGTTGGTTCCTTGTGTATATTATTTACGTCATGATTTGTGTTGTGTCCTTGTTCTTGTTCCTGTCTAATTAATAACTCTTTGTGTTTGTGATGTGTATTTTGTTGTAGTTAGTAGGTTTTTTGTTTTAGGTACTTCTACCGGACAATCTCAATGTAATTAAAATTAGCAAACACCGATCAATCTTCCTCGAATATTAAAGTCAAAATCAAAACGCTGACTTTGGCAAAATCACATTGGTCGCACACCAGTGGAAAAGCCACAAGAAAGATTTAGTTTAGTTAGTTATCCACTTGCCATTGACGAGAACTAGATTTTTTTTTTACACTGGCTCGACATAGTGACTACATTGTACCTGATGGTAAGTACAGTGTAGTACAAAAACGAAAGCGACTATCAAAGGATGAAAATCCATTGATAGTCTACATCGTCATGTCGGCCCACATATACCACGACTGAAGGTCTACAGGTATATGAGCTACTGGATATGCACAAGCTGATCCCGAAACGCGACAAGCCGAAGCTGGTCACTATGACGGGCTTTACACCCATGCACTGTGGTCCCGATCCAGACGGGCACCGGCGCCCTACCACCTCGCTGCTGCTCGTTTAGCACCACCCAGGAGTCACGTGTAGGGAAACTAGGGTAAAGCCTACGGACGCGAGCAGATTCGACTCCCAAAAAAAAGCTTTGAATACTTAAACAATCTTTTCCATAATTACAAAGCATTTAGATATAAAAGAGATATATAAAAAATTGTTTATTGTTGACTCTACAAGAATACAGGTAACCTGACAGAAAGTTCAGTTTGCTCCAAGGACGGCAGCAACTACCCATGAACAAGAATCCATTAAAGTCGCCAGCAACATATACCACGATTGAAAGTTTCTAGGTATAACAACTGAAGGTCCACAAACTGATCGCGAAGTGCGACATACTAAAGAAAGCAATGGAGATCTTAGCACTTGTGTAACTGTGGTCATAACCTTGTTTGGATTTTCGCTCTACCATACGAAAGATTAAAGTAAACAATAAATTATATACTGTCCTACATCTCATTATGTTCTTTACCTCAAATTTTTGAAATAAAGACTATCATGTTGCGTAGTGAAAGTAAGGAAAACGAATTTATTCACTTTATCTCAAAATCACTCTTTCTCTTCCTCATTCATTAACTCTTCTTTCACTCCAAACGATTCTTAGTGATAAAACCTTATTGCCCCATGTTGAAATTGAATTGTGTATATGTGTAATATAATTGCGTTTTTTCTTTGGTGCACTGTGTTTTGTTTGAATTGTATTTATTTGCTAATTTTTGTTACTGGGCAGGATCGAATTCTAAATTTTTACACAAAGGTGGCATACATTTTCTAAACTTAATTATTTAAATCATTACTCAGTTAAATACTTAATACAATTAAAGAAAGGTTTACTAGTAACATATTTCTTCAGATTTGTAAGAGGCTTATTCTTTCTATATTTCATAGCAAGCTGATGGAAGTATATTTATTTTTCCTTTCTGAATTCGAACAAAGGAACATAACTGCTTATAAAGTAATTGTAATTGGACAGGAATGTAATGGAAACGCGCATGCATGATATAGGAATCCATAACATAAATATTACAGATCACAATAAGCGGCTTGCGAAATGAGATGCGTAGTCCCCAGGCCGGCGACTGTCACATTGGCAAGAAAAATGACAATTTTATGCAATCCTGATCTTAGATAACGCTGAAAGAGGGTGCTGAGGCCTAGATAGCCGCTTTATTTTAATGCAAACCGACAACAAATAACGAATAAATATTCCCTTTTTTATTGTTGAGTTGTGACGCGGACGCTTTGATTTGGGGTGAGAGGAGGGTCGACCGACGAATTGTGGTCGAGATTATTCTGGATAGGACACGGTTTTATATTACTGTCAGATATTCAAGTGGTATCAGGTTTCATCAATACCTCGAGGGTGACGGCCCGTGGTTAACCGTGCTTCAATTTTGCAAATTGTTTGAAAGTGCATTGATGTTTCAAAATTGTACGGCAATTTCTGTTAAACCCTTTGGAGCTATTACGGTTTAAGATTCAATGCATTTTATTATTGCACATTTGATTGAATTTAAAAAAGATGTGAGATAAGTATTAAAAGATATATTTAATATTTATTGACGTAATAAGATTTTTATTTCTATTCCTCTTTATTCTGTTTTAATTACTGACGGTAGAATTAGATATGCTAAACTATAACGTTCAAAATACATAGATTAAGTAGTGAATATAAAATTACAAACTAATAACGAGAAAATTTTATTGTGCTTGTATTATATAAAAAAAACACAATTCTGTGACATATAACAACAATAATGTACCGTTCCGCTATAGCCCTTAAAGGGTGAGTAGAGATATATTAGTGGTAGGGTTTTCTGACGATGTTTTCCGTTACCAATGAGCATATGATGCCTAAATCATTACGGAATCTGGAAAAATCCAGAGGCAAGTTCTGGGATACGAACCTACAACCATTCGCTGTGCCGAATTCTCATAAGAGAATCCTCATAGCACTTTTCCGCATACACATGAGGATGGTAACCGGGGTGCGCTGGACTTTTACCGTCTAAAAACTCCAAGTTGACCTCATCCGCACTAATACGGGCCTTAGAACCAATAATCTGTCTACTTTTTATAAAGTTTTTGATAAATCTTCGTCGAAAAACAAATTCAACAGATGCCACCCTCATAATTCTATACACGTGTTTCTTATAGACATGAACTAAGGTTGGCGGGATCACGCGACCGGGCTATAAAAGCAATCAGGTTCAATACTCGCCCGAGTATTGGATAAAAGAAACAGTCCCACTGCACTATAAGGGATCCAGAAAAGTTTACTTTTTATAGGGTCCCAGAAATTATGTTCGGGTGATATATGACGGCACTCCTGCTCTGTGAATTTAAACGTACAGTTTTCGTAACGGTTACATAGAGGGACCAGTTGAAGTGGGATTCTGACCTTTAATAAATTCCATAAAATATATTGTTTTTTACTTTATATGCCATATAAAGTAATATAGAATATGTTTTTATATCGATAACTTGGAAGATATCATGGGTGATAGAATAAAACTCTTAACCGCATGAAACTGGAGTATGTTCAATATTTCTACGGTATTATTTGAAGTTTTTGTCGTTATTACAGTCTTGTCTCACAATATATTTAAAAGTTTAAGTAAATATTCTGATTGATACATACATAGTCTCTGAGGATATTACGCCCCAGAAGGATACCGCCGGGTAGGCCTGGCAAGAGAGTCGACCTTACTGAAGAGATCGGGATGTCGGCAACCACCATGTCGTATCAGTTCTAGTAAACCGGACAATTCAAAATTGGCAGGCATTGGGATCACAAACTGTCAGGATGGAGGCCCTAAGTAATCGATTAGCGATCATCGAGTAGTCTGTAGAG
The DNA here is from genome assembly GCA_036320925.1 of Automeris io. Classification (NCBI taxonomy): domain Eukaryota; kingdom Metazoa; phylum Arthropoda; class Insecta; order Lepidoptera; family Saturniidae; genus Automeris; species Automeris io. Next base: position 1,681,175 of record JAUDJH010000025.1, on the reverse strand, counting down.
CGAGATGACATGCTCTACTGAATACATAATGAGGTGTTGGAGGAGATTCTTGCCTCTCTCGAGATAGTTCCTACAAGGCTTGGTACTGTGGGACTGTGGAGAATTGATTACAGGACCCACTATTCCGATTAATGTGCTGATATGCTCACCTTGGGTTTTTTAACGGGTACAAGTTCCTCCTGGCCGGCCGGAAGGGAGCAATAAGGATTTTTTCCCAACTAAAAAAAAACAAGCCCGCTAACCTGTTTTTTTTTTTTATAAATTCATTTTTCGCTACGTATAATTTTTAAAATATCTTGAAGAATTTTTTTTGTGTATAATTTCCACCGGGCTATGAGAAACGAAGCAATGTCAGTAACTTTTTTTCTTTGTTAGGTAACATCACTTCTGAGATCCATCATTTAAAATTTGATTTGTCTCGAAAATAGAAATGGCTTCAGATGAATATTCGCACTGAATATTGCCAATTTTATAACTTGGACTACCTATCAAGTTAAACCTTAGGCTATAATCAAAATATCATCTAACATTTGAGCTTTATTTTTGTTTCCATCTGCAGAACTTTCCGATCATTATAGCGCCACGCGTTGCCCGAGGCGGTCTTCGAAAGTCCTTTAATGCAGGACTCGATTTATACATTTGACGCACATTTCATCTAATACCCAAATCTCATTTAAAAACTTCGTTACACTTTTCGAAGGGACTTATTTTATTACATTCTTTAATGTTACATTGCTTACATCAAATCAATTAAACTCGTGTTTAAAAATTCCATTTAGATTAATGCTTTAAATGAAACCACAAAAGCGTTATATTCATTAATATTTGAATACATTTTATATAACAAATTTAAAATCTGACTGTGACAATGAACTTGTAAAAACTCCTAATTGAATAATTAGTTTAAAGACACTGAGTCCGTTATATTTCTTTTTCGTTGAAAATTAAAGTCCTCCACAACGATCCTAATATTTATGCTAATAATATACATTAATTAAGAATTCTCCACTGTCACGACTCTTTACTTTTTCAGGGTCTACTAATGACAAAGAATTTAATATAAGTTAGCTCAAATTTGCTAAATTAAATTGACATTTAAAAATGCGTACTTAACTTGACATGTTTAATAGCAACGTTATTTTTATTCTGCCGCAGTGTGACTACATTACGCCTGATGAAAAGTACATTATGATCAAACAAAAACTGACTGCGTATCCAGTATCATAAAATAATGGGAATACGGTCACCGTAGACCATTCCACAATCCAATAATCCATCAAAGGTGAGAGTTTAAAAATTTCTTCTAAATGTCGTTAAGTGAGGTGAGGTCTCTGTACATCTGAAGGGACTCATAGGGTCAGATTTAATGTCCTTTAGACATAAAACATCAAAATCATTATAATATAATATAGAATATATAAATAATACAGAAGGCCATATAAAGGCATATATAGGCATAGCTCGTATAAATGGAACTCTAACTTTAAAACAGTATTAAAATTGCAAAGTTCAATTTAGAATTGTTGTAGTTATACTCGAAGGTCAATGTATGAGTATAGAACAAAGTAAAGCTAACAAGAAACATTCAGGAATACTTTGTTGTGGATTTTTAAAAATTCTCTGTTAAAATATATGTCCTTGTTTTAAAAATCGTCACATCCCTGTTTTTCATTACTCCACCCTCATGCATTCCTTTCAGCGCTCTAATGACGTTTAACTCCAAAAACATGTCGCGTCTTCACAAAGTATGTAAATTGGTAAATGTAATAAATTGCATGTATTTATTTGGTAATGGGGTCTTAAATGGTAGGGTGGGGCAAGGCAATAACCTGCATAGCTTTCGGAGTGAAATATATAATGTACACGATGCTTCTTACTAAAATATATTCAAATCAAAGTAAACTTTTATCTTTTAGACTTCAGATTTTTTGACGAGGTTTCCTAGATTGATTTTTATTAGAACTGATTTTTTTTAACAACGCCTGCCCACTTGAATAATTATAAAACTATGCTTATATTGCTTGGCTTTTTGATTAATTATTATCAAATTTGAGTCAATCCATTATTATTCGTAATTTTCAAAATGAAAGTCACATCTTGTATATAAAGTATTGAATAGTAGTTAAAGAGTAAAAAATTAAATTATATATCATTAGAATGTCGATTAAAAATGGTCCGAATTAATATAAAAAAAATATTTTTAGTTTCACAATTAAATTAAATTTTAAATAATATCTTTAACAACAATAATTTGAAATTGTCTAATGACAAAATGTCATTTTAGTTGAAAAGTATCTTTTCTTGTACACTTGCATAAAAGTATTAGTCAGTAAATTTAATTACAATTCCTGTCAAATTACGTTTTGTTTAAGATCGAAATGTATCACTTCTAATGAAGCAGTACCGTAATCAAAAATTTTATCTTTAGCAGTGATAATGTACAAAATTACCAAGACTCACGACATGCGGGTGCATTCAAAGCTATCTGTGGTCATTATCGGACGTTAGAAGGGGGACACTGCTGACTGATTCCCTTCACACATGTCGGATATATTCACAAGAATTAGGAAATAATGAAGTTCACTAGTATTCTAGTACCTATATAATATATATAATCGAATTTAGGAGTGTAATTATATAATATCTTATCACTTTAAAGAATTTATATGTCTGTTTAATATACAACCATTTATTTTCTCAATATTAGATTGGACTTTATAATACATTAACATAATATAATAAACTAGCTGATCCGGCAAACGTTGTTTTGCTATATAAATTATTGTAATATCTTCTAAGATGTTCATTGAAATTAAGTGATGTCAAAGACGATTTTGTTCACAATTAAATACTCTTAATCAATAACACATTTATTTGGATAAAGATTAATATTATTACGTTGATACAACTCTTAACAAATAATGCATTCATTTCGACCAAATTCGATTACCATAAAAACGGTTCTAGTGAGTAAATCTTAAAAGATAGACATATACTGTCGGGGACATTTTTTTAGATCATTTCAAGAGGAATAATTCTTTTCTACATATATTTTTGGTATCTTGAACCGTTTTCGCAGCGCACGCAATGGAAGCCTTCAAGGATGAATACTTTTCCCCGTTGTTTTCACATTTTCCATTATTTCTTCGCTCGTAATAGTTGCATCGTGATGTTATATAGCCTAAAGCCTTCCTCGATAAATAGTCTATTCATCACAAAAATAATTTTTCAATTCGAACTAGTAGTTCCTGAGATTAGCGCGTTCAAACAAACAAACAAACAAACTCTTCAGCTTTATAATATTAGTATAGATTTGTATGCTGAGTTAACTTATTTTTGGCTCTTTTCATGTACATATATATGTTAAAGTACGATGTTTTTAAAATAAAAGATTTAATAATTAAAAATTCATTTTGATTTCATGTTTCTTAGCCGCTCATTACAGGTCCGTTTACGTAGCAACGTCGCTGTGTGACGTACATACTACGAAATCCCCCGATCTTCGGTTAAGGCTTATTGAAGTGGAAAAACGTGCAGTATAAGAATAATAGTCACAAAAATATATTTTATATAATGTAATTATAAAATCAATAAATTTTGACATTAATTATTATACAATAATATTATATAATTAATAATTCTTAAAAAAAGATCAGTAACTTATAGTAGATATTTTAGAATTAGCATTATTTTAACATAGTATTAACCTGCGAGGAATTTGTTGAATTCTAAAAATCACGTAGCGTTCGTGACAGGCGGAACAATCCAACCTTTAAAACAGGGGAAACAAAGATCAGGGCCCCTTTATATTATTGACGTGTCGTAAACTAAATTGGTACTTCTGAGGGGGAGAGAATCTTGTTTTATTTGACACATTAGGCATATTTCTCTCAATATTCTACGATTTATTTGCTAAAGCAGGTGCACAACAATCTGTACGAATCTTTTATTATATATTTTCCTTCGACAATTCTTGAACCAACTCTTTCAAGGCGGTGATATAATTATTATAAACTAGCTGTCCCGGCAGACCTTGTTCTGCCCTATTTCTCTAAAACAAAGTCTGTTTTTTGAAAATTGTTTGAAGCAACCTGGCCTTAATGCTATATGTATAAAAATTGACAAATATTGACATTAATATTTATACGTCACTCAATAATTGTTTTGCCTTCCCGGAACCCGTCCACTAACATTTAAACTTTATCGTATGGTTTTAAAGTTCAAATTGACTTTTAAATATTATTACAAATTTTTTGTATGAGAATATAGAAAAGTGTTGTTTTTAGACTTTTTCAGACAATTTTTTTAATTTTTCTCTCCGTAATAACCTTCCCCAGACTTCAACAAACACAACAAAAAAGAAATCAGTCAAATCGGTTCAGCCGTTCTCGAGTTTCGCGCTTATCAAGACATTTAGCGATTCATTTTTATATATAAGATAATAATAAGCTATACGTACTGTTGACAGAAATTGAGTGTTATTTAATATATTTTCAAATATATACATAAGCTTATGATTGATGTGTATTATATAGAAATGATATCTATTCAATTAAAAATCTATTTAATATATTGTCTTTTAACTAAGTTATACTGATTAAATAAAACACACAAAGTTACAAAAAGATAAAACAGTTTGTGTTGCTTTGTTATATGATAGAATATATTTAGAAAATTTATGCCTTGTTAGTAAAGGAAAGTATAAATAAAAACATATTTCAGATATAATATTGATCAACTAAGAAAAGATTTTTCGGAAGTCAAAACTAGAATAAAAAATAACAAATGTTGAAGATAAACAACTCAACAAAGTCTAGAGTCAGGCACACATTATATGCCAACTATTTACTTAAAAAAATTAAGTAAGCATCAAAAGTATTTATAAGTCTTTGTTGAGGTGTTTATAGCTTAAAATATTTAGTATTTCTAAGCTGAACATCATAAGGATGTAGTTTATATTAAACTGTAGTATTTACAAATGCTATAATATTCAACCAAGTCATAAGATAAATCTACAGCTGTCTACAAAGTTTCGACATATTTTGTGAAGTTTTAATAGTTTTAATAAAGATAAGCACCATTGTTTAATATATTTCACGAGAAATAGAAGAAAATACTTGAAACTGTTTAAGAGCGATTATCTAAGTGAATACATGTTTTTTAAAATAAAAGTGTATAAGAATATAACAACATTCATTTTTTTACATATATTTTTTTGAGAAACAAAGGTTAAAAATTATACAGTCGTTCGATGAAGAACTTTTAACGGTGTAAACATGCGAGGTAAGAGAGGAAAGGCGGGGCAAGGATGAGCCCAAGTTGCATACAGCATACGTCATGGATGATTTTGCAAATAAATATATAATTCGACATATTTTCACTCAGAATTTACCGTAAATTTTAATCTATTATACAAAAATAAGTCCGGTTTTCCTTCCTCACTTCAGAACGCACTAACCGATTTCCACGGTTTTGCATTCATTGGAAAGGTCTCAGGCTCCATGAGGTTTATAGCAAACAAAATTCAGGAAAATTTTCCACAGAAAAGCAGAAAAACGGGGAAAATCATTTTTCACATACAGCGCCATCTCTGATACATAGCATATACTACAATCCAATATGGTTTCGCATGGTTGTGGAGCAGATCGCACCAGTATTTTAAGTAGATGGCGCCGATGCGTTATACATTGTTTGACAGCTACTTATTGTACTCTGCTCAGTTAATTTCATGTGACATTTATTATGAGCACGTTCTTTCAAACGCTAACTAAAAACCAAAACGAAGCCATCTGGTGGCGAAACGAAGTTCGCCGGGTTTGCTAGTTTATAAATAGAATAGCAATGATGTCAAATTAATAAATATTATTTACCTGTAACAACCCTAGATATGGCAGCATTATATAGACTATGCCACGATGGTAGCATTTCTCATGAAATCAAAGGCGTTGCACTTCTGGAAGTTATTATACTGCGGCGGAAGTATTATATACTTTCAAGTTGCCAATTATTATACTCGTATGTTGGAAACAAGCAATTCTTTTTAGTTCTAGAACTGTATCACCCTAAGCCCTAACGTCATTTACAAACAACACAATTCAATTATGAACGTTATAATTACATCGCGTGAATCACAAAATTTGTTAATAATGATAAATATATATATATATACATCGTCACGCCATATCCCTTTCAGAGTGACAGAGATACATTAGCGACTGTATCTACTTACCGATTATATATCGAATCCAACGTAATCAGCAGCGCAAATAAGCACTGTTCACAGGGCACTTACGTGGGTTTTCTCACGCTTTCCTTCAGCGGTAAGCATCTGGTGCTTAAAACTGCACTTAATCTGGAAAACTTATAGGTACATGCAGGGATTCGAACCTACGACCATTAACATTGTCATGCATGAATACCGGTCGTTTTACTATTGAACTACCACAACCAGTAATTTTGATGTCTAACAAATAAATTAAGAGGGTTTGGTTCGCTGACAATAAAATAACAGCTTTTATAATGCCATCATTTGTGTTACAAGGAAATGATGCAGTAGAAAAACGACTTCCATTTATGGACAATAATAATAGATCAGTCTTCCTGTCGCCACTACGGAAGCATTCAGCCATTGATTTTTCCGCAAAACATAAATCTATAAAAGTTTCATTCTGGCTTTGTTTCTATTGTTGCGCGCTTTCATCTAAAGGTCAATTTACACCAAACGAGTGAATGCTTGTTGCACCCCTTTTAAAATCAACTCTCTTAGCGTAATTAGAGAAAGAACATTTTTCCGTTGTTCTATCTTTGTTCACAGGGGCTCTGTAGAAAGTTCTAAAATAATAAAAAATGTTACTAAGCTACGGAGAAGTGTGCGTACAGTTGCTTTGACTATTGTTTCATGTTCCAAAATAGGTACCTACTCTTGTTGTATTGTTTTAATATATATTCAATTATTGTAGGTAAATAGCGATATAATTAATTGTACTTGTATAAAAAATACCAAATATAAATATAGAAAATATAATTCTATTAGTTATTTTCTTTAAATATAGATCCACTTTACTAAACGTATATACTATTGTGCATTCATACGTCCTTTTTAAGACCATGTGATCTTCACACCATAGCAGTGTCTTCAACTATATCAGGTCTTGGTGTGCTTGGATGTGGAGTACCGCTATAATCTTTGGGATGGGTCCAAAAAATATCAGCATTGTTTCAACTAGACTCAATCGATCTGTTAAAAGTATTAAGACTTCGGCATTAAAAAAATAATTTGAATGAAACGCTTCGGAAATTGTAAGGCCGCCGTCTCTGTACGATGTTATAATAGGACTAACTAATGGATGCTAAGACTATAGGTATGTGGCTTAAATATGATAAGTTGAAAGATTAGGCCTAGGTAAGCAAAAGTGGGTGCTTTTGGATATCATTTGGTATTTATGGTGGTAGGGCAATAGGCCGAATTGAGTATGACCACAGTATATAAGTATAAAACCTGTCATACTGACTCGCTTTGGACTGTCGCGTTCCAGGATCAGTTTTTGTATATCCAGTAACTCATATACCTAAAGACCTTCAGTCGTGGTATGTCGGCCGACATGACGACGGAGACTATCGACGGATTTTTATCCTTTGATAGTCGCTTTCGTTTTTCGGCTACACTATACTTACCATCAGGTGCACTGCAGTCACTTTGTCGAGCCAATGTAAAAAAGATCGTAGGGTTCAATTACTTTTGGTGGGCTGCTGAGGAAGTTAGTGTGACCCTTCAGCCCCGATAGACGGAAAGACGCACATTCCTATGATTTTAGTCGCTATGATTTCGACACACCTGGGTCATTGTCTTCACGACGGCCCATTAAAATTTCCATTAAGCATAGATAGGCAAAATGTAATCAGATTAATGAAAAACGATTACGATTACATTTTGCGTTTTTCATCATTAATATGACAGCACTTTGCTCATCTATGCTTTAAACACTACGAAATCCTCAATTGCATTCACATTTATGGCTTCCTAAAGTTTTAAAGGGATTTAATCGTGATTACAGAGTAAAAAAATTAAAATTACGACAACATTTTGTAATCGTTAATCATTAATAAGATTATATTTTGCTTATCCCTGCCACAAAGTCACCTTAAAAAATAAACTCGCTGAGTAAAGTTATGTTGGGGCTTTTCTAATTATAGCATTATTATTTGTTGAAAATTTTACTTAATACCCCCTTCCCCTACATCCCCTCTTCGAAATGTCACATGGTTTTGAGTGCATTAGATTCGCTCAAACACATTCACTGTCGGTTTCCTGGACGTTGGTCGACACGTGACTCCCAATATAAAAGACTTCACGCCTGATCGACTCACCGATTTAGATGTGAATAGAATTGCCCGTATTGTGTAATATTATAGCAATAGGGTGATTCTGTATAGAAATCATCCACGCATGGAAAGATAGCACTGTTTTAATGAAACTATATTGAATTGGAACCTATTGACAAAACGTGAGATATCATTCAATTTATTGTTACATATATGTGTCCCATATATTTAGTTACAAGGATTTTACAGCTCACTGAATTAAAGCCTGTTTTTCGCTGTCTGATATCGATTATTGTAATTATGCAAAGCATAGGGATAACATAACTTAAAGCAGAAACTAACCTATCTGCTAATTGTATTTTTCTTGTTATAATAATGATGATGATGATGTCCTGGCCGATTTCGGCCACGGCGACTGTTTCAACACCGATTAAGAAATTCGTGGTCCAGTTTTCAAAAACAGTCAACTGCGCAGGAGATAGTTAAGTGGATAACTGGACGCGCTGCCAGAAAAGCAATCTCTTATCCGAACTCCCTCAGGCCCGATGGAAAGGAGAACCAGTACGATCGGGAGGGAGCGGGATGCAGGTTTGGTCGAGTTTTCCTTCTCTGAACACCTGGTTGAATTGCGGTGTTAAAGAGATACCTTAGTCGCCTCTTACGACATCTCAGCAAGAAGAAGGGGGTGCTATTCTATTCTGCCGGCAGCCACCACGGCAATAATAATAATAATAATATATTATCGCGCTATATCCCTTTTGGTGTGAGCAGTGATACATTAGTGGCTGTCACTTGGCGCTTATATCGTGCCCAACATGACCAGTAGCGCCGCTGATCGCCGTTTTCAAGGCATTAGACATGACATTACGAGTATTATTATTATACCAATCATATGAATCAAATTCCCTTTTACATGTACATATGTATAATGTTGTAAATATATTTGAGACATATAGATATAACTCTATCTATACTGTTTCTCTAGTCGATTGATAGTAACATAATAAGGTGTGTGATTTTTTTATCGTTGACTAAAATTTGAACAATATCGGGCGGTGAAAACGAGCTAAAAATGTTTTTGATCTGTTATTACAGAATTGTAATGTCAAATTTTGTTTGCACTATATTAAATTCTACTTTTCCCAATTAGCCAATATTTATTTATGTTATATATTCACTCTAGAAATCAAAGTATGTTGACAGTGTTTTGACAATTACTAGTTAAATGTAAAAAAAAAATACACTCATAATCAAGCCATACACTCATAAAATAAACCTCATTTTGTTTGGTTTCAACACATTTTTTTTTCTTATATATAATTTCTTTTATATATAGCAAAATATTTTTTATTTTTTTAATTAGCTTAGTTTTTAAATAAATTTAGCTAACTTAATATGTATTAACTACGTTTTTTTTAATTTATGGTGTGAGATTTGTGCTCTAATATAGGCTAGTATATAAGAACAATACCTTTATAATTTTTACTTGCTGTTGGCGCATGGTAAATAAATAAATGTATCATTGATCTAACCTATGTTTTTTGACACCTTATAGTATAGCCAATATCTTCTACTTAACACTTAATGGACGGGCCGAATCTGCTCTGTCTTTCCTAGTTTCCGGGCAATAAGCCAAAAATCACCAAGAAAATTTTTTGTAAAATATAAAACTAACGCAACGTACCTAAAATTTAAGCAAAAACGTAGATCTACGTGGCTCGTCCTAGGAAGTCAGAATGGAAAATGTAGATCTCCGGGGCCCGTCCGTTAAGTGTTAAGATGATGACCTATTATTTATAATAATTATTTATTAAATAAATTACGTTTTACATAACATTTTAAAGTAAAAATTACCTCAAAAAACAGAAGTTTTCAATGCTGTACAATATATTGGCTTGTTGAAATAATAAGTTACATATCATATTGCTCTTTATACAGGGTTATAGGTAACTAACGCACGGCCTCTTAAGGGTGGCTTTGATTTATCAAGACTGACAACTTTTGTTGTACGACTTTTGCCAAAACCTAATACATCGTTAGATTTTATTTTTTTTTAGTTTTAGTGTGAATATCTAGTCATCTTTAGCTCTATATTCCAACTTTCATTCGATCTGGCGTAGGTATCCAATCAGCTGGTGCTATGCAGTCGTGCGCAAAGTTACGTTGCTACGCAGCGTTAAGGATCGTGTAGCAGAAAGTTTATTAACCCTATACCTTGTTTATTTTACAAAGTCGCTTATAACAATTATTTGAACGTAAATTTCCATATTTAGTTAAATAGTGAAAATAAATGTTTATTGATTGACGTACTAATACACTATTAAAACAAACTAGAATCAAAATAAAACATTAAATAATTGTTTCACAAACAAAACCAACCTATTATTTGTCTGCCATAGGGAACATCGTAAAATGAACAAGGTAAAGGCCTCTACGTAAGTTAATGTTTCAAAGGTTGTACAATCTGTACATATTTATACACTGAATCCACAATCCCTTCATACTTATCCAGGCTTAGGACTGGCTACACTAAAAAATAAAAAGTAAATAGAAAAACACGAACATTGATACGTAATCAAGCAATTCATCGCACCAAAAGAGGCGCGCTGTCTGTTTGAAGATAGATAATTCCAAACTATTTTTTAATGTAGGCGTATTTAAAAAGTGGAATCACTCTATTTACAATAATTAAACTATTTACAAAAATACTCACAAATCTATTTCTCGGTGTCAACACATTCGGAAATAGTCTCGCGGACTCACGGCACGCTTCAGACAGATTGTCACCGCACCGAGCATAAACACGCACCATTTCGGTATATTCAATGTTAGTGTATCGATTTGACATTGTGATTTATGAAACGAAAGCGTCACACGCCGGCGCACACGCAAGCAAATTTGCGACTGACATGACCCGTGTTACACAGTAGTCAAGCACATGTCGCCACGCCCGCTCACCGCGCCGCAGACCCCTTTCTTCGTTAGTAGCGACACAAGACGCCGCGCACTACGTAAGTCTGTCTTCGGTCGCCTTTGTCGGCGTGGCGCGATCGTCGCCTTACGAAGAGTTAAAAAGTTCAGAACTGCAAATCTGATTTTTATTTTTTTTGTATGGGAAAAAAAGTAATTGAATTAGAAAAACTCGTACAACAAAAGTTGTCAGTCTTGATAAATCAAAGCCACCCTTAAGAGGCCGTGCGTTAGTTACCTATAACCCTGTATATGTATAACGCTTTGAAATAATATTCTTAAAACACGAACGTTGCATATAGAATCTCTTATTGGTTCTATTATGAGTCAGAAGTTCCATCTAAACACCTTACTTTACTTAGGTTAATAACACAGTCTGATATTCCATGCAAATTTGTTTCGATCCTCTTTTATCTCGGCTCTCTTACTGAACGTAATGTAATTAGGCAAGACCCTCACCGAGGTCCCCTTTTTTCCGGGCGCTAAATAAGATGCGACGTTTTCCGCCTCGGGCACTTTTGATGGTACTTTTTAAAGCTGTGTCACGAATTCGGAACCTCCTTTTTATTGGTCGCCATTATGATAATTACATTAAGGGCTGGCCGCTGCCGATATTCCGTCTTTCGAATTTGCTCTGTTGTTACGGTAAGACGTTTGCCTCTTGAATATTGAGTAACTCATTTGGGCAAATCACACCTATTCCCTACGTGACACTTTTATTCTACTAACTTTTGGGCATTATCTTAAGTTGAGATCAAATTGTGCGGGATTACAGATTTATTCATGTCTTACGCTGTTTTTTAATTTGATACCGATAAAGGAAAATTTGCTACGCTAAAACGAAAATAGAGAAAGAAATTAATAACTGACAATACTAATATTATATTGCCACAGTATATCCCTTTCAGGGTGAGCAGACATATATTACTTGTTGTATCCACTAAAGTATTAGCAATCAATATTCCATTATAATAAATATGATGTTTGTAACAGAGATGGGCAAAATGTAATCTGATTAATTATTAACGATTACAAAATGTAGTCATAATTTTAATTTTCTTGCTCTGTAATAATGATTAAATCCATTTAAAAAATTAAGAAATCATAAATGTGTATGCAATCTGGGGTTTTTTTTTTATTCTTTTTATTTAAGGGACTTTTACGTGTGTACGTATGTCAGCCCCATCGTACCCTAATACAGAAATACCTAACATATTACATATGGTGCCAATGATCTGAAAAAGCCAGACGCCTCATCAGATAATAGTTCTGTTAAGATTTTGTTAAACATCCCGATGTCAAGTCTGTTCAGAGCAAAGGCACTCACAACGCCTCCCTCACAGGTTCAGATCGGACACATTCCATCAACAAATGGTGGATATCATCTATGATTCCACAATTTACACACAGTGGAGAATTATTGAGTTTCATAAGATGTTTAAATTTGTTAGATGGAATGTGTCCGGATCTTAGTCTGTGTGCCACTGACACCAACTTCCTGCACAAAGTTGTTCTAGAAAACCAGGGTATTCGAGGAGGTTCGCTTTGCAAAGTTTTGTACCAGATCCCTTTCTCTCTCGATATTTCATTAAAGTAAGCTTTCCATATTTCATAACATCTATTTTTATGCTTTGGTAACAATTCTGAGAAATCTGGCAATGTATTAATAATTTTTCCGGTTAAGCTCAATCTGGGGTTCTGTAGTGTTTAAAACATAGATGAGCAAAATGCAGTCATATTAATGGTAAAAAACGTAAAATGTAATCGTAATAATTTTTATTAATCTGATTACATTTTGCCCATCTATGGTTTGTAAAAATAGAACAATTATTATGCCTTTTTACATGTACTTTGTGAGAAAATAATAATATATTATCACTCTATATATCTTTCGAGGTGAGCAGAGATAAATTAGTCTCTGACTCTACTTTGCACTTATGTGCCGTGCTCAACGTGACCAGTGGCACAGCTGATCTCCATTAAAATACAATGTAATGCAGATTTGCTTACTATATTTTTTTCTGCACTTGTGTACATGTGGTGATTAAATCAGTACTAAATCAGGAAAAACCCAGAGGTACATGCTGGAATTCAAACATACGAAGCTATTTTGTAAAAAAAAGTTTGTACATAGATGTGTTAATTATACAAATAGAATACATTGATAGGTGACAGTATTTTTGACAGTAAATGAAAAACAGCTCACTACAGGAACTTATCCATAGCTTTTGTTAGAAAAGTCATTTATATTTTTCCATAGTATGATTTAGTTATTTATTATTTTTAGTGACTTATTTCGGTTTTCTATCTTGGTATATGTGGACTGATATGACGATGGTAACTGTCATATGGATTTCCGTCCCCTTATAGATGTTGCGCATTTTTTGACTACACTGTACTTTATATCAGATGTGGCCTAGTCATTATTGAGCGAGAATAAAAAAAAACATAACCTAGGTAAAATCTCCTTCAATGTTTAGAAAATTAGCGCGCTCTTACATATTCTTTATCATTAGATAACTTTAAATGTGCCTTTGCGATCTATAAAATTTAACGGTTGTCAATTTTATGAACTTTTAAAGTAAAGTACCGAATAATTTTTTTTATCTACACCGTGTCCAAGGTCGTGATCAAAGATTAAGCGTTACCACGACCAATTTGCATCTGAAACGAACCTACAAATGGCGAGTTGAACAAAAGTGTCGTGTCATTTAGCGCAGTTTAACCACGCCCGAAGAATGAAACGCTAACGTGAGATACCAATCGTATTGGGTGTTAGAATTTTGCAGAATCACTAAGCGGTCTATCACATTTATTATACAGAACACGCGCGAATACAGACCCTAGTTACTATAAAATAAATTTTAAAATTGATTATTTACTTGTATTTGTATCGACGTTGTTAGTCCTTTGCGCTGACTATAAAATCACAACTGCTGAAATGACTTGGCAAGTAAATTTACTATGTCATCGGCTAAGTATTTTGTATTATGGTAAAAAATTAAATCGTGAATTGTTTATATTAGTATGGAAAAGAGAATATAATACTGCACTTATTTTGTTTATTACAAACTGGCTTGCGCTTGACCTTAATCTCACCTGATGGAAAGTGATAATAAGGCCTATGACCGGTGGTCGTGGGTGTGATGGTAGAAAGACACGGATTTTGGCGTTTTACTGTTTATTTGCACTTTAAGGCACACCGAACTGCGACGGACACGCACGTACTCTAGCCTTGGGTCTCAGTAGTCAACTGCTTTAGCAAGAGCACCCTTACAAGCGCGCACCCCTTACCCCGTGCGTCCCGTAACACCCTAACGACCTTTAAGCGTTTAACACAAACACGTGTCGGGCGGCGTCTACATGCTATAGGCCGATGTTGGAGCGCGCTCACCTAACAAATACCGAGTCACTCTTCGTTTGAAGATTCCTAAGTTTAAAAATGTTAGTAAAACAGACGCAGTAAGCGAATTCGACTCTACGGCGGTTTGCACCAAAAAAAGGAGGCGAATCGCTTCGTGTGAGTAGCTGGAATGACCACATATAGGTGCAAACTTGCACCGCATTTGTGAATTTATAGGAGAAGGGATAGGGGGAAATAAACTATACAAAGCATCTACGTCGTTCAGTATCGTATTAACCCAGCGACTATATTTGCTACTAAGCTTGTAGCAAATTTTATTATAAGGGTCTTGGCTTTCTATAGGTTTGTGGTTAAGAATATTTTATAGAAATATTTATTTAAAACTTTTTTAGATTGCATAATTCAAATAATAATAATATATTTTTGCTCTATACCCCTTTGGGGTGACCAGAGATGAATTAATTGCTGTAATACTTTGAGCTTACAATATCGTTCCCGACGTGACCAGTACCTCAGCTCCCCTTATTCAGCCCTCAGAACACTAGACAAGTCATTTGTGTAAGAAGACATTTTGTTTCGCAACTCTACTACGTTTTAAAAAATATGTATGAAAAAATACGATCAACCAGGATATTTGGGCCCATGGCAACAGTTGCTGTTGCTACATAGCTAAACAGACATTTATATTGCCCAAGAATGACGGCAAAGATGTTACTGAGGTTTTTTCCGTAATGTTTTATAATATCTTTATCCAGAGATTGAATATATTCAGCTGAATCTTCTTAAACACGGAAGTTTCATCACAGCTAACATAAAGTAGAAGGCGGAAGAAAATAAGACATGTTCACGGAATTATTAAAAACGTCATTTTGCCATCGCCACTTTCAACCAACCCCAAGTGTCCACAGAGCTATAATTGGATGTGTAAAAATTTCTAAAATTTACCCTATATATATAACAGTTAAACAATTAATGATAGTAATTTTATTTTACTTGTAGATTACATTTCTTATTTTTTAGATCTTTCGTGCAGTTAACTCATAAAACAGATTTTTGATAAAATTAGGACGTACGTAAATTAAACTGTCTTCACACTAATGACATTTAAAGTATGCCAAAAAGAAAGATCGCTATCGAATTTTCATCTGTTAAGGTGGAATCAAAATTGCTTTATTTTTTATATTATTAGAGCTCCTTCAAGACTGACGTTTGGTGTTAGTGGCAAAATTGTTAAATTTGATGAAGTCATAAACATCCGTGAGCACTGCTGTTTCTTCATGGGCGAAAATATTTAAATCCGTGAACACGGGTATAATAAATTAATCAATCAATTAATAAAATGTATTTTCATCGTCAAAACAAGTTAACGTCAACTCGTTGAAATGAAAGATGGTTTATAGGAAAATAATATAACAAAGGAAGTCACGCGTAAATAACAATCAATCCCTTCTGGTCTTGAATTTGCAAAAACTTCTTGAATATTCCACTTCAGTCTGATATTACGCAAATATTTTTATTATTGTAATTCAAATTTATTTAGTGAAGTCAAATAGAAAGTTATCTTCGTTATTTTCTGATTGCTTAATAAATTTTTGAATAATTTTTAAAGATCTTCTGTGGTTATTTGAAAAGTAGCGAGTTGAATAAGATGAATCTCGCCAGACCACAGACGTTATTTCTTTAAATTGGTGCAACCTTTTCAAAATGCAAATTTTATCGGTTGGCTTAACAGTACCTAGTGTAGCAAGACGTGAAATACTGAATATATTTTGCATCAAAATATTTTCAAAATAACAATAGAGGATATATTGTGATCCTTTAATAAATGACTTTCACCACAATATATCAAACCACGAAAACCAGAGTTGCCTAAGTGATGTTAAAATATTAGTGTTGCAAATTAAATGAATTGTTCAGTTATAACGCATAAATACTGTACATATTGTAGTAAATATATGAGCGCCTAAATATATTGAAAAAAGTAATGCTATATCAATTACGCTTAAATAAACTTTTTAAAAACACACTTTGCAGCTTACAGATCAAGTACAAAATGTTAACTCGCCCTTCTCTAGCTAGTTAGCTAACTGTAGAGGTGATACTCTCATCATATGTAATGGTATATATGGGCAAAATGTAATCAGCTTAATAAAAATTATTACGATTACTTTTTACATTTTTACCATTAATATGAATGCGTTTTGCTCATCTATGTTTTAAACACTACAGAATACCAAATCGCATACACATTTATGACTTTTTAATGTTTTAAATGGATTTAATCATGATTACAGAGCAAGAAAATTAAAATTACGACTACATTTTGTAATCGTTAATCATTAATCACATTACATTTTGCCCATCTCTGTGTAATGGTCATAGAAGTTATGAAGTTGGTCTGGTTTAATGTCTCTTTATTTAATGGTATTAATTTAATTTAATGTTGTCATTGGATAATGTCAATTATCAACTACATCCATTTACTTTTATATATGGACACTAACATATTGGTATGTCATCAGTAGTTGAAAGAATTTTCGTACTGTGAACAAGGAGTGTCCAAAATACATATCCATCTATGTATAGTTAATGGATGGTAAATGCATAAATGTAATTATTGCTATATATGTATAGAGTTCACTACAGGTGAATATAATATACAATGCAAGATATTAGATTCAACTTGAGTAATGTATTTTTTACAAAAAGCGATTTTATTTCCTTTTGTTTAATTGTAGCCTCGCAGAAAAAAGTTACTGTTCTCTTCAATATCTCAACGTACGGTTGTGGTTAAAGCTCTTTGAAAAATCTTAAAATATTCATTCTCTCGGCGATTTCACCCGTGCTGCTGAAATTTGAAAACATTTTACTTATCCGAGATTCATTCTTTCTAAAAAATTAAAAGAACCGATTTGTCTCGGTTATTACTTACTATCTGTACTTAATTTATTGATACCATTCCATCACACAAACATTATATTTCTGCTGCAAGTTGGAAAATATTTGAGTTTTCTACTGATTCCAGATGCTCCTTCTGCATCTGTTCAGGGAACTATAATGTATGTTCGGTTTCGTTCAAGTCACAGAATGATATTATATTTATAAACTATCAGACAAGAAAAAATTGTTTATGTCCATTCAAGGACTAGAAAAAAGCTGACGATCTTCAAGTTGCTAATCAGATATAATTAATCATAGCTAAGAATTTTCCTACGATGTAGTTACTCCTTTTTTGCGTCGAGGGTTAAAAATACTTGTGCAACATACAGCAGGAATAAAGTACTTGAAAACAAATCGTGCTAAAGTATATTCCCAAGTTTTAACTGAACAAATAAGTTTTTAGCAACTAAAGCAATGCTATTTTCCCAGTACATGTAAACCAAACAAAAATTGCCGTACAAAAGAAACGAATTCCAATTTAAGAAGAGACGGCACCTTATTATTCCTTACCCCATCCTATTTTTCTCAACAAGAGAAACTAATCTAAAGAAAATTTTCAAGTCCCGGTGAAGAAAATAAGCTTATAAGGAAGTACAGTTTGCTCGCACGAATGCCCGCCAGAATAGTGTACGGCTAGCAGCAAACTTTGAGTTAAAGTTTTATAAATGAAATAAGAATATAGTCATAGACTTCAGCAATTCAGGAAAGTTTTTAAAGCCGAATTATTTATACTTTAAAAGAAGCACGTGTAATATCAGTCTTTTAAAATAAAATTAAAAATAATAGCGCGAATAAAACATTTATTAAGTTTACTTTGAGAAAAATAATTTATCTGAATTCATTCAAAATATTCTTTAGTTGAAACGAAATCCCATGAGACGAATAACTTTTTTTTGTATCCCGGGAAAAAATCAGGGACACTGTGGGGGCAGCCCCCAGTGTTTTAGACTCCTACTGACTAAAAACCCCCGGGATGTCCCTGTGATTGTTCCACCCGGGCCTAGGAAACCAAATTCATCCAGACGCCCCGGGAACAAAACGCCCTGTTGAGGCTACCTCTCTAGGAGGGCTAGGAGTAAACGCCCACCCCTCGAAAACCTCTCTCTCAGGTGGCGCGCCGGACACCGTGCACCGCCTCCCTCTCATCCGGGCAGCAGACTCCCTCAAGTCTACTGCCCGGCTATTGTCACCAGGGGATGTCGCGCTCGCTCTGGGCGAACACGACCCTCTGGTGACGGTGCCTTGGCCGCAGAGTGACCAGAGAAGATGTTCGCTCTCTGAACCTTTCGGGCGGCCTCCTTCTGCTTCATCACAACCTCGCAGAAGATAAGACGAATAACTCTAAAAACTTATTTTAAGCTGATTATTTTACAATATTACAATTTATTTGTATTCCTAATCACCAAAATGTGACTATATCTGATATATTTTGTTTTTATTATGGTCTAAGAAAACTCATGTGAGATTTTGTTTCGTGCTCGGTTGGAGGTAGGTACTAAGAAACATTTAATTAAACAAATTTACCTTAAAATGTTTATGCGCCAAGTTAATTTTATTTTCCCGAACTCGTGTGTTCCCTTCGCCTAACTTTCTTTTGTCTAATAAACTGTAGATACTTAAAACTTTTATGTTTTAGCTGATTTTGTTATTGTATTTTGTTCTTCACAAAGGAGATGAAACAATTCATTCAAATCTAGTGTTCCATCGCGGAATAAAATAAAGACTATAAGAGATAATTAAACATTAATATAATTTTTCCTCTGAATATGTATATATGAAATACATGTTCATACCATACAAAATATTAGACGTGCTTTGTCTACAAGCTTAATGTAAATTGATTTTTTTTTTACTTTGGGAAAATCCTCATAGGACCGTCTCAGCTGCACAGGGGGGTTGCGCTGCCGAGGTGTGTCGGACTTGTGCCGACTGAAAACCCCAAGGTGAGTACTTCTGCGTATTAGCGGGAACTGCGGGTCCTGTAGTCAATTCGGCACAGCCCCGTCGAGCCACGCCCGCTGGGCATAAACTCGGAGGAAGATTAATGTAAATTGATATGTATCAACGTGACTATAAGGTAAAGTTGAGCCAAAATTATATTATTATACAAATCGCATTAAAATGATTTTAAGCCTTAACATATTCATATACAAATTTGGAATATTTATATTATTTAGAAAATTTGTTTTAATAATTATGGGAAATTATTTAAAGAAAAGGTGACTTTCGACACTTTTGCACATAAATAATTGTTTGGAAATAAAGTAAACAATTTAATAGCCAAAAAGTTTAAATTTAAGTTGATTTTAAGCTATAATAACATTTTCCCAATTAATTCACCTCATCGTACACATGTATACTCTTAAGTAATATTCCCTACTTCTACAATATTATTAAATTTAAAATAAAAATATACTGAGTTGTGAGAACAAACCGAATAGAATTTTATTTTTTGAATACCATTTAAAATAAGGTTTATATTTATCTGTCATATATCAAAATGTGGGGTTCCTATTTGTGCGAGTAGCTAATAAAGAAAATGCGCCGGCTCTTCATGCATCGATGGGTACTATCGGTCAGTAATGCATCTCCCCATCTCTATATTTTACCATTTAGTTAATGGATTACCCTTTTCACTATTAATCCCTGTATGCTAGCTATTTTATTTACAGATTCCAAATGAACCAATAATTCTAGTGAAAAAAAATCTGAATTTTCTGGAAAGAATATAAGTAAAGAGTATTATTTTAACGGCAAAGAAAACAATCATTTTCTATCTAAATCTATATACATATATAACTCAAAGGTGACTGACTGATTGACATAGTGATCTATCAACGCACAGCCCAAACCACTGGACGGATCGGGCTGAAATTTGGCAAGCAGGTAGATGTTATGGCGTAGGCATCCGATAAGAAAGGATTTTGATAAATTCCACCCCCAAGGGGATAAGATAGGGGATGAAAGTTTGTATGAAATTTTGTCAATTTTGAACAGATCGGGCTGAGACTTTGCATGCATAAGGCTACTAAGACGTAGAGATCCTTTAAGAAAGGTTTTTATATAAATTCTGCCCCTAAGGCGATACAATAGGGGATAAAAATTTGCATAAGTTCACCCAATAGCTTGATAGTTTTAGCGCCTAATAACAGATTAGTTAAGAATATTGTGTACAAAGAAGTTTTGTTAGACCCTAATTTTTTACACACGCTAAACAAAAGTAAAGCCGCAAAAACTATACCTAATTAATAATAATACTTCTTAACGCGAGCGAAGCTGCGGGCAAAAGCTAGTTTCTAATAAATAAAGTAGCTTAATATTTATTGCAATGCATTATTATATCATCATGCAATATTGCTTTTGGAGTGTGTAGAAATATATTATCATATTATCCAGTTAACACCTATAGGTCGTACTAAACATAGCATTGTTATTATATTTTTAGTAGATCTGTATAAATATGTATTTAGTATATTAGGAACTGTAGGAGATAAGCAGCGTAAAATATCAATAGCTAAATATACAGGACATAAACAGTTTATTAGTCTCAGAATCAAACTTTATTAGGCCAGATGTCCTCAACAAAACGAAATTCCGTATCGAACTTTATGTCAAATTAGATTCATCATCACGCTCGAACATTTTCTACATCTGAAACTTTGTGTTTATCGAACAAAATTCTGAATCGTTTATTTTGTTTTCACTTTATTCACGAAGTTGCTCCTTTGGGTAATCATTCGACAGTGTTTGGAAACAATTCACGAACTATCATCCCAATGAAATAGTGAATTGATGTGCTATTATTTATTCAAATTGCTCACGTATTTCTATCGCCTGGGGGAAATTATGCATTGTTACAAATAAATTGTTAATATCTATTTTATGTTTACATTATAACAGTGACAAAAATATTATTAGATTTAGTATACATTTAGATAACGCTATGATATTTTCCATGACATTGTCAAAGAACAACAAACAATATTATAATGATGGCCTGATGACCCAGTTTGTAGTGAATTTGCTTACGATGATAGGGTCCTGGGTTTGAATCCTGGCAGTGGTACTCTTTTTTGTTATGAGCAGATAAGTTTGTCACAATTTATGGTTGTATATATGCATTAAAGTCTGTATGTGTTTGTCTAGTACCCATAGTCCAAGCGCAAGCTTAATTTGGGTCTAGGTCAATGTGTGTAATAATATTTTTTATTATTAATATTAATATAAATTTTAAAGAAAAGCCTTGACTCACTGTCTTATTTAATGCAGTCTTTAATGAGACCTAGAAATCTCAGAGATTTTAAAGAGTTTACTTTTACAAAAGTAAGTAAAAATTAAGGCTTAGGCAAGATTTTTTGAATTCTTCACGGCAAAAGGAAGGTGTATATAGTTACCTTATTTCTGTAATGATTAAAGACTTTTTTCGTATGTTAGTAGGTAATTATAAAAACTAGGTAAACGCTTAGGGTTTTTTTTTAATTTCTAACGTGTAGGATAAAAATCATTGCTTTAAAATTATAAAACTAATATTTTGATTATTATTGTAAATCACGCGATCAATTCAAGAGACGTTCGATATTATAATATAAAAAATACTTATTTTTATTATTTATAATATAAAAACTCATATCGTGGTTTCTTTTCCCACATGATTGCCTTATATAAGCACGTTTAAACACTAAATTCTAGTGTGCGCCATTTAGCGGGCTCGTGTCGCGTTCGAACGTAAGCTACGTTTTTCAGGCAAGTCTCGTATTACATTCACTACGTAAAAGTACGGAATGTTAATCCTTAAAATATATTATTATTGCCTGTAACAGGCACTGGTTCATTCGAGTGTGAAGTACTGTTGTCACATTTAGGATGACTTCTTAAAAAAAAAAAACCAGTTAGCCGATCTAGACTCAATCAATTGTAGAGTTCGCAGACATATTGGCAATAGTATAGCATGTAGACGTAACCCGATACGCAGTTGCCGCCCTAAGGGTCGTTAGGATGTTACGAGACGTGCGGGGTAAGAGGATGCGCGCGCGCACGGGACGCTTGTAAGTTAGTCGACTACCGAGACCCAAGGCGGGAGTACGTGCGTGTACGTCGCAGTTCGGTGTGCCTTAAAGCGCAAATAAACTGTAAAACGCCAAATTCGTGTCTTCCTAAAACCACACCCACGACCACCGGTCATAATAGATTTTTAACTGAGATGAAAGTGCAGTCTAACTGGCATCGATGTAAAGTTGCCTGCTCCATAGTCTTTAATGGGCTCCACTATAAAGAGTGGTTTCAAAACCTTCCTTTTCTGATTCCGTTATTACCTTTTTCGACACACACACACACACACACACACACTGTGACAGATA
Organism: Automeris io; assembly: GCA_036320925.1. Lineage (NCBI taxonomy): Eukaryota > Metazoa > Arthropoda > Insecta > Lepidoptera > Saturniidae > Automeris > Automeris io. The sequence goes on along the minus strand of JAUDJH010000025.1, from coordinate 1,658,222 downwards.
TCAGTTTAACGTGGTGGATACTTCCTATATCTGCACTCAAAATTTTTATTTTTTTCTGGTATCGATGCCCGGTGACGAAAGTAATTGTAAGTTCAAATCCCGACACGTGCGTCTGGCTTTTCCAGATTAAGTGTAGATTAAGCTACTGTACTTCCAATTGTATTTTGGAACAAATCAAACATTTAAAGCTATTACTAACTATATGTTCAGCTATAACTAAGGAGTTTTCTAACACTCACCTTTGTCAGGTTATTCGATTGTGGAATGGTCTTCCAGCGAGTGCGTTCCCTTCGTTCTATAGTATCGGGTTCTTAGAAAGCGTGAAGAGACATTTGTGTAACATTTGTTCGGTTTTTTAATTACATGTTACTCGTACTTTCTATCAAGTACGGTCAAAGACAAAATAAAAACAAAAAGTTCAAAATAAAACTACATCAACAAATGGCAACGAATGTCGATAAGCTATCGTATGAAATAATCAGAGAGTGGTAACGTAAGTAATAAATATATTTACTTTAGCCATTCAAGCTCCATTTATAACAATTTCCGTGTCACACGCGACCACAATTTGTACGTCAATAACGACTTTGTTGTATGCTATAATTTTACCATTCTCACGTTATTAACAGGATTATACAGGCGATTTTTTTAGTCATAAGTTTTTCAATACTTGGCGGTTTATATATTTTTTACACTGGTTCGATAAAGTGAGTACATCGCAGGTAATGGAGAGTGTATTGAAGTTCAAGAATGGTAACAACTATCAAGGTACAAGAATACATTGACAGTCGCCATCGTCGTAATACTGGCTTGCAAATATTACGACTGAAAGTTTATAATTATATAACACCTGGACGTATAAAAGCTGATTTCGAAACGCGATAGGCCGAAGTAATCCACAATGATGGTCTTATAAATAAACAAATAAAACAAAACATCCTGTATAACACTAATCACGGATCAAACTAACTTCATTATAACAACAATTTCGTGGAAGGAACACAGGAATGCTTTCATTTACGGAAATTGATATGCGGCCGAGTTTGAAAGTTGTACAAAGGAGTCCTGTGGCCTCGGAATTTTTCTATAACTATATTTACCTGAGTAATAACTTGGGGATAAAACTTTTTGGGTCCGCACTGGAGGTTCGTTGAGAAACTTTTCAGGGACCGTCCGGGATGTAACTAAATCATAATAACGTTACCGATGAGTTGGAGGTTGATTCTTTAATTTGAATATTGGATAGGCTCTGCACTCGTCATTTTGTGGATTAAAATTCTCAATCAGATGCAACACGGCTGGAAATTTTATTCTTTTTATAGCAGTTTTTCATAATTCTACTGTTGTAAAGAGATGGACGGTAGAAAAGGAAAAAAGTATTACTGATACTTTGACTTTAATTTTTTGATAATATTAAAATCAGTATTATTTTTGCTATAAAACGAATTGGGTCATACTTTACGATTAAAAATGTTTTTAGGATTTCTAAAATTCACTTTGGTTCCATATTTATGACCATGAAAGTAAAATAACAAAAATAGTTTTCACAGTTTGTAATAAGGAGACGTTTACTTATAAAAATGACAATCTAAAAAATATAATGATAGCACCCACAGATTTGGAGTTATAAAATAAAAAAAAAAATAGAACGTTTTTCATTAATATCAATAGGGATCGAATATATTTTTTCCGTCGAGTATATTTTTTGGATTTAAAAAGATTTAAATGTAAATAGATGTGCCGAAGAGTTCCAGGTCCAATAAAAGGCGGATAGTTAGTAATGAAAATAGACATGTTCATAGATTAGTTTCGATCAGTGGACCTTTAGGATGAGGGTCAAGTTAAGAAAAATTGAAATACGTTTTGGAAAAAACTTACATTCAACAATATACAAATAATATAGAAGTTTTTTGATTAAACTAATTTCGTGCCTTAATATTTAAAGGTTTTTTCAGTTGTACTTGGTGTAACCATTCGTCGTTGCATGTCAGATATGACGGTAGTTACTGTCGATTGATTGTTGTCTCTTTGCGTTCGCTACCATATATGCACTGGAGTTTTTTTACTATACCGTTAGGTATAATGCATTTGCCGACACAGTATAAATATTAAAAGTGATTCTGAGCAAATTTTGCTTTGATTGAACCAGCGCTCAGGAATTTTTATTTATTGTCCGCGAGTGTAAGCCGTTTCTCTATAAAAAAATATCTTTAATTAAATTGTTGCAATTGCCTCTTTTCAGTTGTATGTTCTTGAGACAGAAATTGTGGTTAGGCTTATCATTTGTAGGCGCTCAGTATTACGGCTTCCATTTATCCCGTACTGATGCTTGATAGGTGTTTTCAGTGATCGATATATTGGTCAGAGCTCTAATTTTGTTGGTCCAACGTAGCGGGGACATTCCAAGAGGCCTGATTTTATCCACTGTTCCCTACACAACCAGGCGGTCCATGCTATCTTTACTATTGTATAAAAAGATCAAAGCTCCGAAAAGTAAATATTATCAAGGAAAACCGTCTTTTATAAGTGTTTTCATGTTAGTGAGTTCTATCAGCGTGATATTTAGTGATGAGTAATACATCGCCAGTCTCTGATTCTCAGCTATTCGAGTAGCTAAACTTTGGTTGAAATAACAAAAATAGTAAGTGTCTACATGAGGAACCGCTAAGCCATATGAAGTACTACAATTTCTATGAGATGGCAATTCTAAAGTTGGATTGGTTCTAAAGATATCCTAGCGTAAAGTAGAAAAGTGGATATTGGAAATCATTACCTACCGATTTGATTTATAATATTACAAATACATCGCTAAAGCTTATAACGTGGTACACAAAACGGTGCGATGGACAGTTGGACACGTTTAATGGGAAGTTATTTCTTGCACAACTGACTGGGTCACTTCGATTTCGTATCTGACGGCATAATGTGATAAGGAACGGGGATATTAACGGCAGTTTTCTTTAGACAAGGTTTAAAAATGTATTTTTCTAATAAATAATTATTCATGAATAAATAAGTTTTATTCTAAATTTAATAATAATATCGAGGGGTGAAAGGCCATTTGGTTTAAGCGACATTTTTGGTGATATAGTAATATATATGTATATATATTCGGAATCAAAGTTTCTTACCGATTCCAAATAAATATATATATATATATATATATATTAATATATCACCAAAAAATGACGCTTAAACCAAATAGCCTTTCACCCCTTAATATGTAGTCACGCTATATTACTTTCGGTATGCGCAGAGATATAATACTGTACTGGTTGTATCCACTTTGCGTTCATATATCATGCCCAACGTGACCAGTAGCGCAGCTGATCGCTGTTCTCATGGCACTTACATATGACATTTCTATTAGATGCCATGCGGATTTCCTCCCGATGTTTTCCTTGACCGGTGAACGTATGGTGCCTAAATTCGATCTTAATCAGGAAAAACCTAGAGGTACATTTCAGGATTCGAACTAACGACCATTCGCGTTACCGCGTATGGAAACCAGTTCGCTATGCACTAGGCCACCAGTTACTATACTATAATATAATAGTTAAAAAGGAATAACACTAATTAAAATGACTTAACTGAATGATTATAGCATCAAAAAATAAATATTGGAACCTATATAACGAGCTTAACAAATTTGAGATTTAATTTTTCATAGCCTCACACGTTCAAATAAGGTGGATCCACTAAAAATCTTATAAGGCTGCAATCAGAGCCGGCGCGAACAATATATTTCCCTGGAGCGTTCGTACATATGTGCTGAGTCCGTTTTTAGACACGCCTTATTTGTTATGTTGATAAGCCCCTCGGCTAATCTACAGCCAAGCCGGGAAAAATCACTTACAAACAATCTTTCCTAGTTGCTTTATAGTTTTCTTCGATTATTTAATTTCTTAACTGTGTAACTTTGCGGTGTCTTTTGTTAACTTTTACCTTAAAAAATCAAGTTTAAATATTAGTTGAGTACACATTTGATATTTAACAAAGTAAGGTCTAAGACAGAAATGGCCATTAACAAATTATTACTAAATTAATATTGTATTGTATTGTAATAAATAAAATATAAAAAGGTAGGTTCACGTTTCATATCAATGCAATATGATAATGAAGCCGATGATGGATCATGTTAGCTCAAAAAATACCGATGCACACGTTGCTAGAAGACATCCATACTATAAAATGCTTGAAATACGGAGGTCAGAAGTGAACTATATTCCTTGACAGTGCATAGTAAATAAATTTGAGGAGTTAATCACATTGCATACGTGGATAGAATAGATAAAGTAGTATAAATTCATTGGATATATGGATAATGGTTTTATAAAACCCTGATAGACCAAACCAAAATCATAAAGTTTATGTACTTTTACCCTAAACCCTTCTAGCCTAATGAACTCAGGATTTATTTCATAATTAATTACTACAATAAAAAGGGATAGAAATTGTTTATACAAACATCTACCTTATTTAATCTCTCTATATTTGCATTGTTCCACACAAGTCTTCAATTTTCATGATAGATGCGCATAAAGATGATAGTACCTTCAAGCATAATGTAAATGCAGCCCATCTTAGACACTACCCGACGACTGCTTAAAAACTAAAAAAGATTCTTTAATTGTAACTGAAGTACTTTATATAAAATTTACTCAATTGGCATTAATATTCTTTTATTTAATGACTGAGGTCAATTTTTTATGAATATGTTTTATTCATTAGTACTACATTAAGGTTAGTACGTAAATTATGATTTAAATATCATTTTATACTATAATTTTCAAAAGTTTTGTTTTAAAAATGAAAAAGATCTCGGTGATAATGAAATTCTCATATTATAGAAAAAAAAATCGAATGTTTTTTTTTACACTGGCTCGACATAGTGACTACAGAGTACCTGATGGTAAGTACAGTGTAGTCCAAAAACGAAAGCGACTATCAAAGGATGAAAATCCATTGATAGTCTACATCGTCATGTCGGCCCTCGTATACCACGACTTAAGGTCTCTAGGTATATGAGCTACTGGATATACACAAGCTGATCCCAAAACGCGACAAGCCGAAACTGGTCACTATGACGGGCTATACACACATGTACTGTGGTCGCGATCCAGACGGGCACCGACGCTCTACCACCTCGCTGCTGCTCGTTTAGCACCACCCAGGAGTCACGTGTAGGGAAACTAGGGTAAAGCCTACGGACGCGAGCAGCTTCGACTCCCAAACAGCAGCAGCTTCGGCTTCGGCTTTGAATATAGTTCATTATTTTGTACTTTCAATAACATAATCAGCAAAATAGAGAGCTATACAACACTTATAGCTATATTATGGATTGACGACTTAATAACATAGCTAAATAAAATTGGTTGACCAAAGTTCGCGATCGTTGAGAATGATAAAGTATGAAAGAGAATTTCACTCAATATTGGATGGCTAAAGGTTAAAGAAGAAGAAAGCAATAAAAATTGCATGTTAAACAAGACATATAAAATGTATAAACCAGTTACTATCAAAAGTAATAATATGATAGAATGTAGTTCTGAAACAAGAGCAACAAGCCGCTGCAGTACACGTAGCAGAGTAATCTGGTGAAAGGCAATTTCGGAAAAGAGAACTGAATTAAATTATTTCGTTTCCAGGGAAACGCGTCTACCTGCGCATCTTAAAGTTGCAACAAGACACTTTAATTTCCCTTGAGATCGAGTCTGAGTGGGGCTCATAATTCATGCTGAGTTAACATTATGTCAGTTCACATTTATTCGGTGAGAGCAATGTGTGCATTTGAACTTTGATTTGATTTTTAAGGTTCACTAATTGAATCATACCTTTTTTGAAGGACAAAATTAAAATAAAATTAATCTTTTAAAATTTCTTCTTCAGATTTATTTATTTCTGTCATTTGTTTTATGTTTACTAACGTAATGATATGTAAATAGACTGCTTTGAGTGCTTAATTTCTTTTGAGTAATTTTACATCAATATGGTTAGGAGAATATAGCTGTTAGATTTTTGGTATTTATTCTTTGCACACTCCACTAGCTTCTGATGAATTTTCTAATAAAAAGTCGTAGTTAAAATTTGAGTAATATAAATACTCTGATTGAATTTCATCGTAAAATTTTAATATATTAACCTAATGATTTCTAAGTAATCTTCAAATTATAGCAGACAATGTGAATGGACTTTATTAAACGTAGCTCCTATTAAAAAAACAGTACAGCAATTTGAATTGTTGGTTTAATGGCTACCAACATTTGAACAGTTAAACAATGATGGCCCAATATTTACTTAGGTTAATAAGTGTACTCAGATACTGCATTGCAAACGGAATACTATTTGCACACACCCTAAAGTTTAATGAATCAATGATTTGGTTTGACCCCCATGTAGGTTTGTTATTTATTGATGTTAGTAATCAGACAAATGGCTAATCCATTAAATACACAGTCCACTAAAGCCCAATGATGTGATGAGAGTACCAGAATAGCATCGTAAATGGAAGCGTCAAGTATTTGGATTGATGCAAAATGTAATTTTACTTATATCACTTCTGCTGTTTGATTTCTACGAATTGTTGGGTATCACAATCCTTTGTTAATACTCAATGAAAGTGATTGTTGCTTACCATTTTATTATCAATTCTTCAGAATACTATAATTTCCGAAATTTATTATTATTAGAAACTTTACAGGGATTGTGGTATTTGTTTTATTACGTTCAAATATATAACATAACATTACATTTTTTTTTTAAGAATTTAGTTTATTAGTTTTACAAGAATACAAATGATTATTTCGACATATAATGGTTAATACAAAATTTTACATGATATCTTTATTAATTTTTCATTTCTGTCACATACTTCTAGGTTTTTCTATATTGGCCGCAGAATTGGAACTGACGAATTGGATTGGATTCTCTGGCGAAGTAAAGCATTGTAAGAAAAACCAAATTACATGTAAAATAAATGTATGTAGTGCCTTGAGAAAGCGGTGACCAGCTACACTACTATATAAGTATAGCAATACCACAGATACTGACAGCAATATTGATGACATCATTATTTTATATTTGACAATAACAGAATCGGGTATAAATGTAACAGTAGTAGCGTTCATTCCATAAATGCATAAATGCATTGCATTCTCTTACGATAAATAAGTCTGGGATAAATTCTTTTAATTTCAACAAAAAAAAGGAACTCTTTACATTCATATCTTTTCTATTTTCACGCCATCTATCTTCCCTATGAAAGTAATATAATATTTATTATTATTATATAATACTCAAATTCATTATGTGGATCTGCCTACCCTATTCAAATATCCTATGCACGTCACTGAACAGTGCTATATAGGAGTTATATCTTTCATTCAAAGTAAGGTAATAATTTTCTTTCATGTGGACCATAGTACGGCAGCTTAACACACAGGGCATGATTTATAAGTATAAAGGAGACATAGTCATTAAAGGATCTTTATTCAATCAACAAGGAATGTAGCGTTACGACATTTTATTATAAAACTAATTTATAATAATGAAAAAGCAAACATTGTCGACAATATCTGCAAAATTTGCGCTGTGCCTCCCATCCAGCGAATATCAATTAAAACTATTTACCAATTCCGCCGTCAATTCAGTAGACAAAGGACGGATTGCCGATGAAGCTAATTAATAAATCAAGACTTGTCTGGGCAAACACTGTCGGTACCGGACCAATGTTTGACTTTCGTACTGTGAAAGCCATTATCTGTAATTACTCGACCGCCATAGTTCCTATTTTGTGGTATTAACGCGGTTGATTAATTAGTGATTGGGAATTGATTTTCACGGTAAGCGCTTAGACGCTTTATTTGCGTACATTTTAATTTGGTGAAACTGATCTCAGTAGGTTATTCAAGAATTGAAAAGCGATGGGAATCGTTTTAAAATAAAAATTACAGACGATTACATTCAATCTAATTACTATTACGTTTCAATAAAAAATGCACTCCCTTTTATGGCTATTAACTTGTGTATATACATAAAAGACTAATTCTGATAGATATCATCGTAAAGCCAAAACTACTAAAATTGAAAACATGACATTTTTACTTTTGATACTTTACTGACGTACACACACACACACACACACACTAAAGGCGATTTTTTTTTATATTTTACTTCAAAAAAGGATAAAATAAGGAATGTAAATCTGTTGAAAATTCGATAGATTTGAGTGTAAATCTCATCGGGACAAAAACAGGCCCGATATGTTGTGTTTTATAAAAGTAGGTGAAAATTTTATTATTCAAAACATATGGTACACATCATAGATATACACAAATTAAATATCTGTTTATAAATAAGGTAGGTAAGTTCTTGGTTTTATTTATCCATACATGATTCTTGTAATAATAACTAACCATACGTTATGGAATTAATTGGTTTTCGTTTATCGTTCAATAATTTGTGAAAACTCTAATAAGAGCAAAAGTCTATAAATGTTGTAAAATAGGTAAGAATGTCATAAAAGTGTAACTATAATTTATAAATAGACCATAAAATCAATATGGAATAGCTAAATTTAAAGCATATCCAAAGTCACCATTAATTGTAATCTGTATTAGAACAACAATGGTACAGGTTATGAAGTGATATTGCAGTGAGTTATAAAACTAAACTTTGGTATTTGGTATAAAAAGAAAATAAGAAAAACAGAGTGACTTCTTAAACGTCGTTGACAATTAAAGTTTCTTTATTCTAATAACAGATGGCTATTTCTTTGTGACTGTAATGGTCTAGTAAATAAGAGATCAGTAATCATGCGAATGTTTGAAGTTTTGAATCCTGGTACGCACGTCTGGGTTCTGGGTTCCAGATTAAGCACGGATTTAAGCCCCACATGCTCACTGGTAAAGGAAAACATTGTGAGGAAACCCGCATAGCATCTAGGAATGGTATGTGTAAGTGTCCTGAGAACGACGATCAACTTCGCTACTGATCACGTTGAGCACGACATTTAGGCGACAAGTGGATACATTTTTTTTACACTGGCTCGACATAGTGACTACAGAGTACCTGATGGTAAGTACAGTGTAGTCCAAAAACGAAAGCGACTATCAAAGGATGAAAATCCATTGATAGTCTACATCGTCATGTCGGCCCACATATATCACGACTGAAAGTCTCTAGGTATATGAGCTACTGGATATGCACAAGCTGATCCCAAAACGCGACAAGCCGAAACTGGTCACTATGACGGGCTTTACACCCATGTACTGTGGTCGCGATCCAGACGGGCACCGACGCCCTACCGCCTCGCTGCTGCTCGTTTAGCACCACCCAGGAGTCACGTGTAGGGAAACTAGGGTAAAGCCTACGGACGCGAGCAGCTGCGACTCCCAAAAGGAATGAATAGTAGATGCTAATGTATCTCTGTTCACTCCTGAAGAGAAATAGTTTGATGATACATTATTATTTAAAAATGTATAAATTTGGAATGTAACTCTACTCATTATTTATTTTAACAATACAAAAACGTAAACACAATATTGTCTAATAACATCTGCTAAAAGTTTATTAAAATTAATTTAAAACAAAAAAAACTAATGAATATTTTTACAAAGACAAGTTTAAACACTTGAAAAACGTTAAAAACAAGTGTTTTATGAAAAAAATCGTTGGCCGTCTGCAAGCCATCTCTCAAATTAACGTCACTCAGATCAGCCCTGGGGGCCCTTTCAAATATCAATTAGGTTTGAACAGTCTTCGCAGACAATGGTGATTAATTAATTAGGGGCTGACTGCAATTATGGCGTCACTAGAAGCCATCATAATGTCGTTTGTACTGGATGGTTTTATGATACGATCATAGATCATTGTAGTAATATATTTTTTAATAAGAAATATTACGGTGTAATAGTCTGTCTGCGACTTTGTCTGCATTAGCAATATAAATGTATGGATCCAATTGTTAATTTAGACCAAGTTGACATTTGACAAAAGAGGACATTTTTAATGTTATGTAGAAAAGCATCTTACTTTACCTTTATTTTCTAGGATGGCTACTACCACGGAAAAATAAAGTTGTATATCTGTTTCTATCCATATCCAAAAGATTTCAATAAATCTTGTAATAAATAAAGTTCGAAATATAAACGCATCATCATAAACTATGTTAAGTGCGCGTTAATTATTGATCAAGTTATATCTTGGTTTTTTGTACAGCCTATACCATATTTGTCAATATTAACTATATTTTATGTCAGAAAAATGTGGTAAAATTGCGATATTATAAGCAAATTTGGCTCCTTATTTTTGGTGTTTTCCTTGAACAAACATACAAATAGTGAAAGTTTCTAGAAACAATCTATTCGTGTTTAAGAGCTACTAAATATTCGACCTCTTTTAGTTTTTTTTTAGTATCTAAAAATAAAATAATTTACCCTGACTACTTTTATAATAGTAGAAAAGAGAAGATATTTTTTTACAATAGAACAAATGATAGTTAGCTATCTCGATGATTCATATTTCTCGTTCGATGCCGCTGTATGAGTTGTATGAGAAGATTGCTTAATTAAAAATCTTACTAGGCATGGGTTTTATAGTTTGGTAATTGGATATATGTATGTTCGATATAAAATATGCCGTCAAACAATTATTCATTTTTTACGATCAATTAAATCGTTTGAATTACTTTTATTCCTTCACACCACATTATACGATACCATACGTTAGATGGGCTAATAGTTCAGCGAGTAATACTCCTATCTGCGAAGCTAAAGTTCTTGGATTCGACTCTCGGTAAAGGCTAACTTTTGCGAAGGACGTATTTGTTTGTTATAAGTTGTGATTATATTTTTATCCGGTAACAATAAAGATACGAAACTTTATTTGAGTCGCTGGCAATTCCTAAGTAAATATGAATACAGTAAATTGTAACATTTAGAAATATGTCGTTGAAGTCTGATCTTTATACCCTATACTTTCGATTACAATATGTCCTTTGCAATGTATGGAGTGTGTCTGACAGAATAATAAGGTCACACCCCCATTCGAAATTGGCATTATCATAGTTACTTTAGCGAAGTGTAGTATTTCGTTCTATTAACTACATTATATATCAATACATCAATGTGTACCACAGTAAAAGCTTAAGCAATCCAAACTAAACCATTGTTTTACTTTATTATAGAGTTACTGAACATTATGGTCTAACTTTTTAAAACTAATTGAATAATACATTTTTATATGTAAATATTCCGTATGTAAAATTAAAATATAATAGTTTGATCCTAAATATCTCTTTCCTCAATCCCATATATATTCGCTATATATACTCACTATATAAATCTCAGCCTTAGCGTTATAGTCGGGTGATGGAATATGAATGATGAACAAGACTTTTGTTTGATAATTAAAAGATTTTTTAGAACTCTCACTTTTTAAAGTGCCATTTGTTAATTATGTGTAATAATACTTTTAGTTTTCGTGTTTGTGATATGTTTAACACAATCGTCTTTGTGATGGGAACATTCTGTCCTGCCTGTACATTCGGCTCCTTGATGAGATAAAAAGCGAAAGTTATTATTTTAATTTATTTATTTTTTAATCTTCTATTAGTGTTTTATATCCCCTAGCTTGATTTTAATTTTGTTTGATGTTTTTTGTAGAACATTTCCTAGCTTGTGTATTTGTTATTTTATTTTTGTTGCTATATTTCTTCCCAATTATGTTATAAATATATAAATACATTTCGTTTTTATTACAAAAAAAAAGAAAGAAGTTTAGAATATTTTTAATTTAGTATTCTTAATATATATGAGACTTTTTAAAAAAAAGGAGAGAGAAAAATTTGGTTAATAATAAAAAACGTAAGTCTAATATTGCATTAAGTACATATACAAATAACCGTATAATCAGTTGTATCTCGATTGGTGACTTAACAAAGATAAATTATATAATTCAGAAATATATAATTATATCCTTAATTAATATCCACAATATAGAAACACCAGGAGTTGCAATACCTCTGATAAAGAAATTCCTCTGTAATTTTGTGCAACAGTATACACATACCTCATAGATATATGTAACTTCTTAAAATAAATGAGTTGCAAACATTTTTAAGAAATATTCCGATATGTTCCGATAAAGGTTGTGAAAAGGCGGGCCCCGATTTCCTTTCATTTCCTTTATGGAAACTTAAATAGAACCGAGACTTCCTTGACGACGGGGATTATTTGTGTTAGCGAAACTTTCCTTCATTCCGTATAAATAGTGTTACGCAGTTTTTGTTATTCCTCATAATAACAAGTGTATTTATCAAGTTTCGTTTGGACTCCATTAACGGTGCTTTGTCTTTTCTCTTATAATGTTTTGAGCAATATCATATCTGAAGGAGGGACATTAGGCTCTTATTGCTATATTAAATGGATCAGCAAATCTTGTAATATATGAAAGAGGATTCACCTATTCCGTAACATTAATATTTTTTGGTTCCATGGCATGCAACCCGTCTGGCATCTGATAGAAATGACATGCGTAAGTGCTCTGAGAACCACAATCAGATGCGCTAGTGGTCACGTTGGGCACGACTTATATGCGCCAAGTAATTGTATCATTAATGTATCTCTGCTCACCCCGTAAGGGATGTAGTGCGAGGATATATTAGTATTATTTTAGTTTTTGGTATAAACATTTCATTATTAGTTACAATGGTTTGTTAAAGTCCCGAAAAAGTAACTTCTTTTTAAAACATATAATGTAGTGCTCTTTCTACGATAGTTAATTAACAAGTGTCTGTTTAAAACATTCAATCATAAGTATTATGAAATTTAAACTATAGTCTTAGCTTTCTGTATTAATTATTACAAAAATATTATAAACTAGATGTGTTGAATCGGCGTTGCTCGAGTAGATAGGTTTAGTCTAGGTTAAATAGTTTCTTCTGTGACTAGCTGCCACTATGTGATCCCAATTCCTGTTCCCACAGGAACTGATTCTACTTTTGGCATTGAAATTAGGCAATGTGCAACGCCAGACTATAATTTATCTCTGTGGCAAATTTCGTCGAGATCTATTCAGCGGTTGTGACGTGATTAATTTACAATTATCTATCCAAACTTTTGCATTTATATTTAGGTCCCACGTAATCACCGGTGAAGAAACTTGTATGCTATTTCAACATGTAATATGTAATTTCAAAACGATAAGAAGTTGAGCTAAATTGCTTATATTGTAATGCTCTTAAAAGACGCAGCGTCATGGTATATTCTTTTATTGAATTTTACAAATTTTGATAAATCGCTTAGCCCTTTTTATTTATCAAATGATTAAAATCAAGTGATTCAACAATATTTTGTTAGAAGCTTTCGTCTGTTACAGTGTTATCGATGAAGCGCAAATAAAATTTGCAAACAATTGTCTGTTTGTGGAGCGTGCCCATGGCTGAATGCGTGCAAATGATGAGTTGGTAGAGCTTATGTGAATTTTTTAATACGACATCCAGTTAGTCTTATTGCAATACGAAGCTTATATCTAATACAAAATGAAATAACACCTTTTGATTTTTTTATAGCAGATTCGCAAAATTATTGCAATGCACCTGATGTTACGAATATCGCAGTCCAAAAACTAAATGTAATGCTCGAGAAATAAGATTATGTCTGTTGATACCCATATGTTGTCTGTTTGTTTTTTGGTCTATATATGTTAAATAAAAGTTAAAATTGGAGCTACGCTGCGGATATAAATTACACGTAACATATTATATGACATGAATAGATCTGATACTCTTATTTTTTGTGTCGGGGGGGAAAATTCTACATAGAAAAATCAGGGTTGCCTTGAGGGCAGCGACTCACCCCAGTCTGTCAGGCGCCGACTGACTAAAAGCCACCAGGGTGAACTTCCAATCGCTCTACCCGTGCCTGGGGACCCAGATTCTTCCAGACGCCCGGGGAGCGAACAGCCTGTTTAGGCTTCTTCTCTGGGAGGGGTGGGTGTAAAGAGCCCACTGCTCCAAACCTTTCTCGCGGACACTGTGCGCCGCCTTCCTCTCACAACTCTGACACCTAAAATACAGGTAGTCCTAGTTTGGCTGTAAGCTGACTATAATGTACCGATCTCAAACTGTTTATCTGAATAAATGTTTTTTTTTATTTCTTATTTTGATAATCCGGCCAGGTCAAAAGTCCCTTCGCCCTTTTTTTGAAGGATCCAATATAACAGGAAGCGAATACAGTATCTGGAAAATCATTTCAATATCTTATAACACGACAAAGGTTAATAGTATTTTTTTTAGTATTTGTTGGGATAAGACTGACAATAGCAATATTGTTTATAAAGTAAATAATAAATTCTTTATTGTAATAACAATAAAAGTCCTATTCAAAAATATACATTTAAATTATTTACAAAATCATTGATTTTTTTTTTAATCAATATTTTAAAGGGTTTTTGACTGCACATGCAGTCATGCCAGCCCTATCGTGCTGCACCATATATATAGATACAAAAAATAGGAAAACATTACACTAAGTGTTATGGACACACTATAGAAGATAGAGAAACCTTAAGGTTCCGCTAAACTATTGTAAATAAATTTATAAATTTTGCGAACTTCTTGACTGCTAGGATTACTTAAATAGCTTTGATAAATGCCTAAGTCCAAAAAGTTGATGTTTAGGGTGCTCCTTAAGCTTTCTCTTTCAAAATCATTGTTTACAAAGTACAAATCACTTCTGTAGATTTCTTACCACAGTTACAAAAATATTATTTTAATCTCATTTTCTGATATCGTTATACGAATACTCGATACTGCTATTTTATGTAATATTGCAGACTTTAAGAAACTTAAAACCATTCCATTGAAATCTGCTTTCACGAGCCCCCTGGGGGGAACGAACGTTGGAACGTTTGGAACGTTGTCTACATTCGATAAACGATAACGCTAGCAGAAATTAAAAAATACATAAGCCTTCGGAATATTATGTTGTCACGTTATGTTAATATTATTATATATTTTGCACTTTTATTTGTCTTTATAGTTCTTCAAATATTACCTTGTCTAAGTTCCCAGGTATGATTAAAACCAAAAATATGTTTGTGAATCACATAATTAAATAGTACAACAAAACTTGATTAAGTCTTTAAAATATATTTCAAGAAAAATGTCATAACTTTGTATGAAGAAATAAGAAGAACGACGTTAAAATGGTTGCGAGAGGAGTTTGCAAGTGGCTCGTCAGCAAATTATAGTCTAACTTGAGTTCGCCCGTGGAGACACAACTTTGTGGCGTACTCCTAAACTTACTTCGATACAAACTTGCTGTTTTCATTCGATTTTCCCCTACACGTAGAACGCATATTTTGAAGTTTTTTCAGCGGAATTACATTACCATAACGATGCCTTATAGTTGCCCAAGAAATTGCTTTATCAGTTTCGATAACTTTTAATCAATGGAAAGAATTGGAAAGAAAAGGAAAGATTTTACTATCTGAGTAATTAATGATGTGGAAAATGCTATCTTATATGACAAAAAGTCAGTCTTCATCACAGTGCTATTAAGACACGATACTTAAAATCATTTCCTAGACAGAAAATAAAGTGTTAAGGTTTTATATTAAACTACCAAATCTAAATATATATAACTCAAAGGCTGACTGACTGACATAGTGATCTATCAACGCACAGCCGAAACCACTGGGCGGAACGGGCTGAAATTTGGCATGCAGGTAGATGTTATGACATAGGCATCCGCTAAGAAAGGATTTTGATGAATTCCACCCCCAAGGGGATAAAATAGGGGATGAAAGTTTGTATAAATCTTCTCAGATTGTCGACTATAATATAATAGCTTGATAGTTTGAGCGCCTAATGACAGATTAGGCCCTAATTTTTTACACACGCTAAACAAAAGTAAAGCCACAAAAGTATATCTAATTAACCTAATCTATATATAATGATAATGCTTCTTAACGCGAGCGAAGCCGCGGGCAAAAGCTAGTACAATATAAGATGAAGAAGAACGTTGCTAAGAAATGTCATTGCTGTTAGGATAATAAAATGTGTCAGTTGATATAACGGGTATAATTGAAAAGTAATATCATTAAAAGTATATTAGGACTGAACATAAAGTGACCCTCGTGGCTAATGGATAAGGTATCGTTAGCCATACCCGGCAACGCGAATGTCGTAGATAAGAATTTTGTCACGTATCTGATATTTTTTCAGATTAAGTACATATAGTGTTAGCTTGCAGAAAATATATCAAATGATAAAATGAACTTTACATAATTTTCTAGACATTTGCCTGACATATTAAATATATTTATATATCAATTATAATCAAGTATTAATTAAGGATTGTTTAAAAAGTGTAATAATTATTAAAAACGATTATTTGTCACAGTGGCTCAGTTTCGACTCCAGAAAGTTATTTTTAAAAAGTGTAAACACTGTCAGCCTACTTTGGTGGTGGAGTTTCCTTTTAGCATTTTAAGTAAATTTCGGCAGTCCTTTTTGAGCTACCGAACTATTCTCTTGTGCGACAAAAATCAGAGAACAATAAAGGAGTGCAAGAAAAAGAGTCTTGGGTTTTATATAAATTCCAACAATAGCCACCACATGTTCACCAATGAAGGAAAACGTCCTGAGAAAGCCCGTATGACATCTAATAGAAATGTCATGTGTAAGTGCCCTGAGAACGGCGATCAGCTGCGCTAATGACCACATTGGGCACAACAAATGAGCGCACTCCACTTTCTGTTTACCCCGAAAAGGATATAGCGTAACGATATATTTTTTTTATAATTTATAAACGAACGCTTGACCTCAATCACTCCTGGTAGAAGGTGAAGATGAGTTCGATGATGAAACGCGATCGCCTAGCAAATGCCTATTCGCTCTTCTCTTAAAGATTCCCAGGTCAAAAGATCGCGGAAATATGGAAATATGGATATGCTATTTTTATAATACAACAGATAGTAAAAATCTTATGGTTATTTAAGTTGACTTATTTTCGTAAATCTGAGGGTAAGCTTTAATTAATCGCGAGTAAGTGTGTCTATATGCTGCGAGTCGAAAGTTTCAATGTTTTGCTTCCGCCATATATTAGAGCTTTCGGCCATATAGTTAGACAAGACGATAATAATCTTGAACAAATGAAAGTTATCGGTAAGGTTGACGAAATACCTTCAAGGGGACGAAATCCATTAAAATGGACTAATCAAATTCGCGATACCTGAATAATACACGATGCTCTCCAAGATATTAAGAGTAGAGAAGAGTGGTGTACTATAATATGACAGACAATAACCTAAACATTTCATACCTCTCAGACATGAAGAATAAATCGCGAGGTGGAGAAGTAAATGTGTATTTTGTAATTTAGTTGAACACTGGCATCTAAACCAAGAAGGCCTATATAGTATGTTCCTTTATTTTACATCTTCTATTCTTTTATTTTTTTATAGTTTTCAGGTGGATGCTTGATTTCAAGCACTCATGGTGGAAGGAAAGATGAATCCGACGATGCAATGCATCAACAAACCTTAACAAATTTTACTCTAAAATCATCCTCATGAATCATTCTGTGTAAGTGAGAATCGCATGCAAATCTGTTCATTACTTTTTGAGATTCTTGCGAAAATATAGCTGGACACGGCGTGGGACTTTATTTTATAATATGTAGTTATGTAGAAATAGTGATAGTTAAATTAGTTTTTTTTTTAATGTTTTACAGGCTGACTCTTAACTTCAATCACACCTAGTAGAAGGTGAAGATAAGTCTAAAGATGGACACGTCCATCCAATAAATTCCTATTCACTCTTCTCTTAAAGGTTCCTAAGCCCCAAAACTATGGAAATATGCTCTAGATTTTATTTTCATGCTCATAAGCGATTTATTTACGTCATACGTATATACGTGTAAGTATAAAAGCCGATTTGAAAGACATTATTTATTTTACTTTCCCATGACAAATTTATTTGAAACTTTCGAGTTCATTATTTAAAAGTAGGTGACCAAGTAGAAGTGCCATCCAGTCGTGAGCTCAACTCTGTAAGTTGAATATCTCACGGCACATACGAGCCTAACTAACTGAATAAAGGAGCGTCGCCCGAAACTCCCTGATACAAACTTTCGACTTGCAAGATTTGCGAAAACGCTCGCGGCTTACCCTATTAGGCTGGAGGTAGACACTGCTTCTGGTGTTTTTTGATATCCAATTAATTTCAATGCCTGTACAACCTTAAAATTAGTATTTTAAATGACAACTCCACTAGATTCAATGCTTTACTTCACAACATCCCAAATTTTTTCCAACATCACTGAATTCTATGGTTACAATCGCCTGTGGCTGTACCAGAAGGTAAATTGAACAATATTGATCATCGAACTTCATTTGTATGACAGGGATAAAGTACAATATTTATAGAGCGCTTTCATTACCATTTGTCATCAAACTGCTGTCGAATTGAATGTATGATGGAAAAGAAGAAGTTAAAAGAGTTTATAGTAAGGCTACTGACCAATAGTCGTACTGAAATAATTATTCCAACATAAATATTGAACGACCATTGTATAGCAGGCGTTATATCAAAATTAAAATTTGTTAAATTAATTTTCAATCTTAATTGGAAAAAAAAAACGACTGTAAATGTTACCTATATATTTAAAAGAAAATTAAAACATGATATTAATTTACACACTATTTAGAAATGTTTACTTATATTTTTGATACATTGAAACATGACAACAAATGTGAAAAAATCTTTTATACATTGAAAATATATAATATCCTGTTCTCGGCCTAATCGCGACACCTACAGGCGATACGAAAGTGGATTTAGGAGACACGTCGTTTCGTTTTAACTTGTTATGTATGCGTTTAGAAATAAATTGATACAAGTTCAAAACTTCCTGTTTTACGATAAAACATTTTCATTTCGTATCTTCTTACGTTATGTTTTATTTATGAACCAAAACTGCTTATCCTGTTTATATTTATGTCATCGATTTTTATTCGTTTCTAACAATTTATGTTAAAAATTAATAATTAGCAGAGCTTTCCTAATCTTTTTACGAATTTTGTAATACGAGTATTGAACTTAGTGTAACTGTAGTCTATTAGATCAAACCGTGTTTATCTAGAAAACTGTGCTTTCACTATCCAAAAGGGGATCCATTCGTATAGTCGAAGTTTTTATTTACGTATATATCATATTTTCAAGCCATTACCTTTCACAATAATATTTGTAGGGCAGTAAAATTATGACCATCATTAGCTTACTTTAGTAATCATACTCCTCTTCTAAGAAAAGTTAAAAGCATGATCTTCGGCTCTTTCGAACCAATATTCTTTGGTCACCTGTTGTAAGGCGTCGCTTTACTTTACCAGGGTATACTTCTCGCTACGTTTACCGATTTGTAGTCACCTCTCAAGAACCCGCCTCCTCCGTGGATCATCAATCCTTCGATATGACGATAGTATCAATAATTTCGTCTCCATCACACACGGTGACATTCTTGAACTATATTGTGTTTATGATGGAGTTCATTACAGTCCTGTATCGACTAATGTTTTATAACCTAGCTCCCTCATCTTTTTTCATGTAAAAGAAAGGCAAACAAGGGAACAACCCAACTATTGGTAAGCGGTCGAAGTCATCTACGGACAAATGCAACACAAGAAATGTTGTCGCTGTGTTGCTGACCTGAAAGATTGCGTTTCACCCCTTTTTTGAAAAGCTTTATGTCATAATCTATAAGAAGCCCGAAAGCCCATTTTACCACTTTAAAGTGTGCGACAAGAAGGCTCTAAAGATCCTCACTTTTATTGCTAGCTGTTGAGCCTTTAAAGTGTAAAATGAGCTGATACCCAACCGCATAAAGTACGTCCCAAGAATAGTAATGGGAGCACTAGATGAAGCAATTCTTGAACCCCGTTCCCTATTTTACACAGGATAAAATACGCAGAGGGAATCGATTTCTTTAAGAGGACTGAACGGTTTCTAGCCGCAAGTTAATATGGGATCATTTATAATAGGAATAAGAAGTCTTTCGATGGGGTTAAAAATATTGAGCTGATAAGCAAGAGAACTGGCCTGAGAGTGAGAACGATACAGACAGCAGAAGCCGTTGTATTGGCGTGAAGTATTTTTTGGCCCGGTTTTAAGCTTCCGGGTCTTTGCTGACATCTTCGCTTTACTTTCCGGGTGATCACAAAATTAAACATCACTGGAGGTGGTAATACCAAGATTCCCAATACTCATCGGCATATAGGAATACTTTTTCAGGACTCAAGAGTTGCGACAAATAAGATCCTTACCAGACGTTTGACAGTGTAAATTGTCGGATTAGAGTTAGGCAGAAAAAACATAGAATAACCTTTACAACATAGGTGTAGCATAGTTACATCCATAGATGGGCGTAATCATGATTACTTTTAATCAGATTAATAATCAGATTACAAGTAATCATGACGAATGTAATCATGATTACTTGTAATCTGATTACTTTTAATCATGATTACATGGGTAATCATTAATCTTGATTACAGTAATCATTCAATTAATCATGATTATTTTAATGATTACTTTTGAGTTCTGGCTGAGAGAGAGACCGATTTAAATACTCGTTTATTTAATTTTTCAAGTTATTTTATTTCGAATTATATATGACCCCAAACTTCCGTCTAATAGAGGGGTGGTGTCCAGCGGAGAGAGGGGGGTGGCGTCCAGCGGAGAGAGGGGGGGTGGCATCCAGGGGAGAGTGGGGGGGTGGCTTCCAGCGGAGAGTGGGGGGTGGCGTCCAGTGGAGAGGGGGGGTGGCGTCCAGTGGAGAGTAGGGTGGCGTCTAGCTGAGAATGGGGGGTGGCGTCCAGCAGAGAGTGGGGGGTGGCGTCCAGTGGAGATTGGGGGGATCCAGCGGAGAGTGGGGGGTGGCGTCCAGCGGAGAGTGGGGGGGGTGGCGTCCAGCGAAGAGTTGGGGTTTCGTCCAGCAGAAAGTGGAGGGTGGCGTCCAGCAGAGAGGGGGGGCTGACGTCCAGCGGAGGGTGGGGTGGTGTCGTCGTGTGTGTGCTCACACGTCGCCCCAATGGGAGGTATTGTTTGGGTAGTTTTACGACCCTCTCCCAGGGAGAAGGCCTGTCTAAGACCAATCGCTCGCTGGGCCCCTAGGAAGTATCTAGATTCCCAGGCCCGGCGAAGGCGAAGATTAGGCAGTGCTGGCACCCGGTGGTTTTAGCCGGTGCAAGTCCGACCCCGAATATCCGTCTCGTTGAGCGAATCATAATCACTATAAGGATCTTTGCAATTGTGTACTGTGTAGTAACTCGCTTCGACCTGAGTACGTTCAGGACAATTTTTTGTGCTTTCAGCCGTTTGAGTTGGTAGGTTAATTGCCGGAATTGGGTCGTGACCATAGTACACTAATGAAAAAACTGGCATAGTGACTTGCTTCGACCTGACTACTTTCAGGATCAGTTCGTGCTCGGTGGCCATTAAGTAAATCCAACGAAATCTAGCTAATCATAGATGTTTTTACTATTGTTCTGAGTGATTCCTGGACTATTAGAAGTTATTATCAAAGTACCGCCCATATTTTACTGAAATACCGGCTCCTACCCGATAACCCACGCCCACTTTCGAGATGGAGAATACTTCTAATAATGGCCAAAGACTTTGTGTGCAATCCTTTAAGTTAAAGTTAAATTTTCAAAACAGAAAAAATGTAATTACAATTTTTTTAGTTTTATTACTCATTAAACATATATATATATATATATATATTAAATATATATATATATATAATTTGGTAAACAAAAAAGCGTTTTTAGTGAGATAAAAATGGCGCGTGCCCGTATGTCGATTTGCTTCTTATTTTCTGAGTACTATATTCTTTAGTCTTTAAAAAACTAGAAGTCAAACGTGAAAAAAAAATTAAGCGAATTGAAAAAAAAACTATGTATGTGTCCCGCTGATTTATTGTAAGAATCAAAGCTATTAGGTAGAACGTCAGTTATCCGGAAATAAAAACAGATCGATATCTCAACTTTAGTTATGAGTTAAAATTCAAAATACGATACGAACGTGTGCGGCGGTTCGGTTTACATCAAAGACGAAACCGAGTCAGTAGAGAGAGACGGATGACCAAGAAAGGTGATGTTGCGCTCTGCGCTATAGAAGCTTGTGTAAATTTGAGAAAATGATGTCTTGTTCTGATCAATTAAAATTTTGCGCTATCTTGCTCTGTCTCTCTACCTCCATCCCGAAGGCGGGCGTGGATTATCGGGTTGGAGACGGTATTTCAGTAAAATATGGGCGGTAGATTGATAATCAGTTCTAATAATCCAGGAATCATCCAGAACAATGGTAAAAGCATCAATGATTAGCTAGATTTCGTTGGATTTACTTAATGTCCACCGAGCACTAACTGATCCTGAAAGTAGTCAGGTCGAAGCGAGTCACTATGCCGGTCTTTGCACTATTGTACTGCGGTCACGACCCAGTTCGGGTAATCGCCCTAACACCTAACTATGTGGTGGTACTCAGTTCGCCAGTTTAGCTAGTAGTAGTCGTACACTATAAATAAAAAAAAGGCGAGCGCCGCTCTGCTGTCGGCAGCACATTTTACGCATCAAACAGAAAAGTAATCATAAAAGTAATCATGATTAATTGTAATCTGATTAAAGATTAATAATCCTTAATCACCGAAAAATGATTACTTTTTTTGATTAATTTCGTTAATCATTAATCATGATTAATGATTACAGAATGTAATCGTAATCATTAATCATTAATCTGATTACATTTTGCCCATCTCTGGTTACATCTACGTTGTAGTGTGCCTCTTGTTGCTTCGTGTATTTTGAAACTGTTGATTTTTGTTAAGTTAGTATATGTAAACAATTTTATTACTATCCCTTCATCTATACTAATATTATAAAGCTGAAGAGTTTGTTTGTTTGTTTGTTTGTTTGTTTGAACGCGCTAATCTCAGGAACTACTAGTTCGAATTGAAAAATTCTTTTTGAGTTGAATAGACCATTTATCGAGGAAGGCTTAAGGCTATATAACATCACGATGCAATTATTAGGAGCGAAGAAATAATGGAAAATGTGAAAAAACGGGGAAAGTTATTCATCCTTGAGGGCTTCCATTGCGTGCGCTGCAAAAACGGTTTAAGATACCAAAAATATATGTAAGAAAGAATTATTCCTCTTGAAATGATCTAAAAAAATGTCCAGGACAGTATATGTCTATCTTTTAAGATTAAGTCACTAGAACCGTTTTTATGGTAAACAAATTTGGTCGAAATTAATGCATTATTTGTTAAGAGTTGTATCAACGTAATAATATTAATCTTTATCCAAATAAATGTGTTGTTGATTAAGAGTATTTAATTGTGAATAAAATTGTCTTTGACATCACTTAATTTCAATGAACATCTTGGAGATATTACAAAACCTTATATAGCAAAACAACGTTTGCCGGATCAGCTAGTTTATTTTATATACTTATTTCATAGATAACATACATGAACGTAAGGAACCTTATTTTTTATTAGATTCTCAAAACACTACACGTCTTTTTAATGACAAAGATTCTATGAAAAGTAATTTGCCAGAAAGTAGATAAAATTATTATCTAAACAAATCTTATCTATTATTTCATGTAAGAATACGACTGGAAAATTTAATAACGTAAAACACTTTTATATCCATGATTATGTTTCAAATTTTATTGGCAATGTGAACGAAATTGCAAATTAGTGTAATAAAATGTCGACTTTTAATGCAATATTGAATGAGGCCGTAACTTTAGAAGTGGGGTAACTGGCATCAGTTGAAATATTTGGCACAGTTGGCAGTTGGCAAAGAGTATCGCTATTCGTATAAAAAAAGAATAATTCTTCTGTGTATTGCGGAAGTTATTTTGAACAACGCGAATATGTTTACGTTTGTTTTATTGCTGTTTACACGAAATAGAACAGATGAAAATGTCGATAAAAACTGGAAATCAAATATTTATTTTATAGAATCACTGAAGATCTATACGATGAATTTACTAAAAATGTTTACCTGAGTCAGCAACATCTGTTGAAGAGGTCGACGTCTGTAGGTTCATAAGGTTTTTATACAAATGAGAAAAGTCATATCACGATGAATTTAGAATGTGTCACATAAAAAAATTATGGTGTCATAAAATACGTAATATACAATATGTGCGATCTAAATATGGTTTTTAATTAATTCCTCTGCGCCTGCTTCAAAAGGTTATGGGCCCAGGCTACAAAAATGGCCTCTATAAAAATAGATAGAGGTTTAACGGAGAAAACTTAACGTGGAAAATTCACATGAAGGAAATTTTGAAGAAAAATGACCTATGGAATTTTCCAATTCACGGGAAGGAAATTTTGAAGAAAAATGACCTATGGAAATTTATCTAAACCGGATCGCACTGATTCGAAGTATGCAGACTGGATTAGAATGGACGGTAAGGCCAAATCAGAAATTTTATTCGCTGTATCGCCAAGTGAGTTGATTGCGTTAGATGGCTTGGTAACGTCAAAAGCGGTATGGGACAAGCTGCATGCATGTACCAGTTGCGCGAAAAGCGTAGTCGTTAAAAAAGCTAATTTTGACACGAATGCAGGCAGAAGATGACCTGCGTCAATAGTTGGCGGATTTCTTCGATGTTTTAAAAAAAGCTTAAAGAAATCGGTTTGGTTGTCATTAACGAATTATTAGCAAGATTGGAACCTGAAAAAGGTTGTCCAAGACAAGAAAATGTCTGATACTGCTAAACGCTTGCGTAATGGTGGAAAAGAATGTAATAATGTCGTATGTTTGCTGAAAAAGTCTTTCTATGTTTTGCGTCAGTCAAGTTTGAAGAGAAAGCTATCGAATGCTTTTTAACTACTTATACACAGAGAGAGTCACTGCGGATATTTTAACTAAGGGCTTTAGTAGTATAGAACATTGTCAGTTTATATATAACCTAAGAATTAAAGATGTGTGTACGTATGAAGACAGTTGTACCTACGACTTCGAGGGGGGGTGTTGAAGAGGTCGACGTCTGTAGGTTCATAAGGTTTTTATACAAATGAGAAAAGTCATATCACGATGAATTTAGAATGTGTCACATAAAAAAATTATGGTGTCATAAAATACGTAATATACAATATGTGCGATCTAAATATGGTTTTTAATTAATTCCTCTGCGCCTGCTTCAAAAACATCATCAGGCTATCAGTATTTAGATTGAAATAAGCTATAATCCAAAAAGTTTTCTACCTTCTGTATCATGGCGAGTGTTCTGAAGAGTTAACCTTAACCTTGTTCCACCCTCTCCCTTCCTGAATAGAACCACGCGCGCATTCTTGCGGAGTCACAGCTGTACGCTATCTCACATCCCGGCTAGGACTAAAAAGTTCTCTAATTCCTTCTTTAGCTGTGTAGTTGGTCTGTGGAATGGTCTTCCAGCGAGCGTGTTCCCACCATCCTATGATATGGGATCATTTAAGTGTAGCGAGAAGAGGTATTCGTGCAGGCCGGCATGATCGCTGCGACTACCGATGGGTTTTTCTTCCCTGTCGATAGTCGTTGGCGTTTTTTGGACCGTACCATGCTTACCATCAGGTATGGGGCATTTACTATGCAAGGTCAGATTTAAAAAAAAGCTATATTCATGCAAGATATGTAAATATCTGCCTAATTTTTAATAAATCCTACACGAACCAAGTCACGGTAGAACTTCCTAGGAATTTAATAAAACATATGATAAGCACTGTCCATATAAAGCTATTTACCCATACGTTCATATATCTCAAATGAAATGACAAATAGCAAAGTGGAACTCAACTTAACCCTTTTCATAAAGGCACCAGAATATTTTGTAGGAGAAATTTATGTGGCATGCACAAAAACCAGCCTTCAGTGTCCAATATGAGAGATACTTGTGCCACCATGGAGTTTGACATCGGAATGAATAAGGTTTATTTATTCGAAAAGTTTCTAACTAAGGACAGTAAATCAACATGTCCAAAAAAGGCCAACTAACTAGATAGGGGAAATGTGAACAGGGTTTGTGACAGAGGATATGATAATATTTACGTTTTCTGCTTCTCTCATGTTATTAATGAAATAAGACAGATTAAGTTAGAAAAGAAATGAAAAATTAATTGCAGAAATTAAATCTATGCTTTGTATATTACTAATTTTAACCTTAATTAAAATATTTCTAGTTTTTTTTTTTATAACCCGAGGGAAACCATTGACGGACCTCAGGGGGGCGGTGTCGGCTGCCCCCCGGTATGTCGGACTTGCACAGAATAAAGCTCCCGGAGTGTTCCTTCCTCTCGTCTGACCGGGGCCGGAGGTACAGTGTTATCCTCTTCTCCAACCCTCAGCGACGTCTGGCCTTTTGTTATAATTAAGGCCGCATCTCTGCACCGCGAGGAGTGCTGTAAGGAGCCACCTCAATATCTTGGAGCGGTGTGCGGAAACACGTCACACACTGCTTTCGCCTGGATAAGTTGGGCGGCACGCTCCCTCAAGCGCTCCGCCCGGGCGTCTTGTCTGGTTTTAAGGAGGAAGGTCCTCGCGCGAACGAGCGCTTGCAGCGACTGGTCACCACCCACCACCCTGGAAATATTTCTTGTTCCACAGCATCAATTAACCGTTGCTATGTAACATTTAAATGCAAGTCTTTTCAAATTATTATTAATATGGTAATCTGATTTTCCAAGATTATCCAGCTTACTTCAGATTGAAATGATACCCCTTTAGAAAAAAAATGTTTTAAAATCCGGAACAGCTCACTATTTAACTATCCCTTATATATCTCGTAAAGTTACAGATTATATATCGATAAAAGGGCTATATTATTTATATCTTAGTTTACCAAATTGTCTATCTACAACGAATGTTTTGGTATCGAGGTAAGCACAATACTGTAAAAAACCGATTGTTATGATCGGTGTGGCATAAATACATCGATTACCACCATACATAAATACTTTATTACATAAATATCCTTTTTATATATGCTGTATTTTTTACCCATTAACTGATCTCAATAACAAAAAATTATACCTCAAAAGGTCGTACTGATACTTATTAACTTTGGCTCAATTAAAGCATAGGTAAGTTAAGTCTCCGTTCCATCATATACGTTACTTCTTGTAAATGTAATTTAGATATGAAATATGATTTTACTTGTTTACATCTAATAAATAAAACATTTATGTAACATATTTGAAAGAGGTTAAAATAGCGCCGTACAAAAGTCACTATAAAACGCCCCGTGGTCTTTTATTACAACATGGGATGCGCTTGCCTCTTTAATGGACGTTTAATGTGAGAAAACCTACTGCTCAATGTTACATATAACTATTTTGTTGAACTATTACACAGCGGGATACCAAAAATGTAAAAATTCAATATCGATCCAACGCTGAAATGATGGCCGATTTGGTAAAATTTACATATATTTTTATAGCTTGAAAGCCGAAACAATGATAACCGTATTATTAAACTATGAATCATATATTATAAACGTTTAATGTGTACGAACTATACAAAATTTTATTTCAGATCGATTTGGGATTTAGCCAAAAGTACTATTTTTCGTGTTGTAGAATACTCCCCGAGTGGATCGCAACTATGCTACTGAAGTACAAAATCTGTTATAAAAACTCGTATTAGCCTTTCGCATTTTGAGCCAGCTTATAATACGTCCAGATATTTATTCTAGAGGTCGCCCAGTGATCGTAATTCAATCATAATTAATTTAAATTATAAGTTTGAACATTATTATGGTTCTATTGTCACAATAATAAAAAATACAAGATCTTTGAACCAGCCATAACTATATGATATATTTTAACTATATGATATTGTCAATTCAGATTACTGCTACACAACATTCTTTTTATATTTAAATTTTATTTATTTATTTTTTTTAAAGGGAAACATACAGCAATATAAAAATGATAACAAAAATACACAAAAAATGTTACATAAGCCAGCAAAGTTTCCACAAAAATTTGTTCAAAAATAGAAATCAAGCTAATAAATAACAATAAAAGGCAATCAATCAAATATACATACATATATGTTACATATAAATAGTACATATATAAGAGGAAATACAGTAAAGAACAAAATTAATAACAATTAATTATATTAGATTTATATTTGTATATTGAGCGAGCGGTATTTAACTAACAACTAATATATATATGGTAATAAATGAATTTTGTTACAATATAAAGCAATATACATATATCTATTATATTATAACTGTGGCTATGTTGTCATTTAGTAAGACTATAGACAAACAATATAAAACTATTCTCAATTTGACTACAGACTTTAACCACAAATGAAAGAGTAAATATGCGTGTTGTGTCAAATGCATGGCAGGTGGGTATTTTTTTTTATTGACTTATATATTTTTTATGCATTATCAAAAATATATATATTAGCATTCTTCACTTCTTCGCTGTATAAGCTAAGTGTGCCAAATTTAATACTCCTCTGTCCGCGCAATTTTCGTTAAAAGGTGCACAAAGTTTTTGCTTCACTTACTAATATATAGATAACAAGTCAAAAGTCTTCTGTCAGGGTATATTCGGACGGCGTGACGATGATGACTATTAATTGATTCATGTTTCTTTACCGTTGCCGCTATTCTGGGGCGGCAATATATATATATATATCAGGATCAGTATATATTTTGCTGGGTCACTTAAAAAGAACTTGTTTATTCAAGGCAAATGTTGATGCTAAAGAATAATTAATTATATAAACACAGTATCAAAATATACTTCCTATATTTTGTTTATAAAACAAGATTTTATTTTACGCATTAATTTATATGAAATTTATTTTTACGCTATTAGCATTTAATATATTACAGCAACAATTTTATTAAGCCCATTTCAGACAATTTCACACACATAATATAAAGAGTTGATATTTAACAGTCGACAGTTGCGAGCTGTGAGCCGTAAAAAGTTAAATTAAATAAAATACAAATAGCTACAGAATAATTGACAAATCCGATGCTCGTAGCTTAATCTATATTAAATTGGTATTTTTTGTACAAAAAGAAATCAATGAAACAGTAGTAAATAAAATGAACTAATCTTAAAAGTTCATTACAAATATGTGGACAACGTTACAAAAGCCAGGATTATGAATAACATAAATGTATGTTATTGACCAATGGATCATCATACTAAGGGTTCAAAAATAGCAACATTCAATCGGCGATAAATCTAGTAGAAATTTACAAAATATGTGAAATGGATATGAATGTTCGAAATGTCATGTCGTCATGTTGTGTAAATTCTATATATTTTGAACTTTTCTATTATCATTCTCGTTGATGCAATACTTCTTCTTTTAAGCTCTCATGTGTTTTACGATGCCTACATTAAATTTGATAACATCTCTCTTGTATTTTTGATAATAATTTTACAGATATCATTATCTATACTTTTAAGCTTATTTATATGTTAATATATTATTATATAATAATCAGTTAAGTATCAGTTAAGTACGATCAATATTGGATATATTATAAGCAGCTCGCACCGTCTGACACATGTTTCGTGTTGCCTTAAAAAGTTATAGTCGCTAAATTCCTTATATTTATTTTGTAGCGAAAATAAAACGACAGCTTCATCTTGAAGAGTAAACATTTAATTAACTATGAAAGGTTCATATACAACAATAGAAATCATTAAAACGTTAGTTGTACTTTCTTTATAAATGAACTACAAAATGAAATTATCCTACTACAACAGTTTCCAATTAAATATTTTTAGTTTCGTAAGAACAATGTCCGTAACTCACGATCACTTGGGATCCCTTGCACTTGTTATGTTGTCTTACCCAATTACTTTTAACTATGAACAACCATTTGTATCAATTACGACCAACATTTAATTTGGGTAAATATCAATTTTATGGACATAGACAATTATTGTGGTGGAGATCACGATAAAGTAAAGGATCTTAAAGGGTTTACAAATTTAATAGCTCAGACTTAAATTAATTCTTGAAATGTTCTTTTGATGAGTATTTATTGACTCAAAATGTTATTTAAAGACAGTGTAAGGTTAATATCCCACCAAACGTCTAGACTTAGGTTTAAATTAAAATATTATTCAATTATTTGTTAAAGCTTAAGTATAAAGCACTTCTAATAAAACTATGTAATTAAACAGATTACAATTTAAAACAGAAACAAACAAATTTAAAAATATAAAATACAAATAATACTAATTTTATGGAATATTGTTTTTATTCTTATTCTGTAAAATGCCTACACAGCACATGATTTTAAATTCAATGTTTTTTTTTTTGAAACTACTGATTGCCGGGAAAGGCAATTTCAGTTCAACCGGGCTTAGGAAGCGAGCACAGAAGGTGCTCAGCCAGCGAGATTCAATGTAATTTTAGATTTATGGCAAATATCAATAGATAAAAATCTGTTTTATGTGACTGTTATCTACCACTTATGAGCAGAGCGAGGGGTGGCTTTTTACACCAACCCCTCGAAATCACAGAGGTGAGGCCTACCCAAAAGGCCAGATGTTGACGCGGGCCGGAAAAGTGGACACTGCTGTGCCTCTGGTCCAGCTAGACGGAGAGAAGGAGCACCCCGGGGTTTTAGTCGGTGCAAGTCCGACACACCGAGGGGCGACCCTCATCGCCCCCTGAGGTCCGTTAGGGATTTCCCCTGGGTTATAAAAAAAAATGTGACTGTTATCTATTTACGCACATCACGTCATGTAGGATCTTAATCCTACTCCATTCTTGGTTTTGATAAATAACTTCATAAGGGTCATAAGCGGGCATTCAAATCTTAAAATAAACAAATACTCCTAAATACTTAAGGGGGTATCTCATTTCTGGATTGATTACCAACTGACTCCATTAGACTCCGCGCAATACCGGGCCGTTCGCAAAGGCAATGATCCAAAACTGATTCATTGTTTAGAACTTCTAAAGTTACGCAGGGATGTCGCGTCACTATATGCAGTTTACCGTTTATACAATGTGAAGTGTGTCATCGTTGACGATCATGGCATCTTCACACATCTCTAGAATATTCTTGTAGCGCACTTTGGGAGTTGTGGAATGGGTTGCTGGGTACAATATTTCGCCGAAGGCTAAGACATGTGATTCTTTCAAAACGGCAATGAATAACGTCCTTCTTGGTCGAGAATGTCCGTTACGTTGCAGACAGGCGGCAGTAATCATTTACTATTAGGTATGTCATCAGTCTATTATTGTCAAAGGTTAAAATAATTCTGAGAGGTTATGTCTATAGTAAACAGATACGACATCATATGGCATCCAGTTGAACTAAATGTTCAAACACATTGTGACATGTTATCTCACGTCCCATCGAGATACAGAATAAATTGCCTTTTAAAACCGAGTCCACCCCATAATATTAACAATAACATCGAATGTATATCAATGGAGTTTCGCCCACCTCATCAACATAAGTACACAAAGGTATGGAATGTATCGGTCGGTACATTATCATATCGATAAGTACGAGATTTCGATAGTATTGTCGCTATGAACCACCGATGGGTTTGTCTGATACTGATCATCGAGAAAAAGGTTGCTAGACCCTCAACGAAGAAGCAATATTATTACGTACAAACTCCTGCTTTCATATTATTCTAATTTGAAATCTTTGTCATTGGAATAAAGACTAATATACTATTTACTGATGAAAATATAAGTTTGTATTTTCATCTTATTCCTTTTTTTAAACCACTGGTGACTCATTCCATTCGTCCTAGCTCTTTATGCAGGCAATCGCATCAAATTGAACTCCTAGAAATTACTCTCAGAATTCGATTTAAAAACTCTCACTGCCCATTAATTTATATTAAGTCACAAGAGTGCCGAAGATAATTGATTTTTCTATCACAAAGAGCTAATAGAATTCAGTTTTAACAATGCTATTGTTAAATCATCAAACCAATGTAAATCTAAAACTCAAACTGGAATACATTTTTGCATACAAGTCATGCTGGCGACTCATTCATTCATACAACGCTAGAAATCAGAACAAAAGAATTAGTAACATGCGACCCGAAACCTACGCTTGAAAGAAAGACGCCCACGGGTGAAACACATGTCAATAATTTGTTTAACAAGCGAGGTGTACTAGCAAAACAAATGAATGTTACTGCACCTACATGTTTTGATATAAAAGTCATAAATATTTCTATTCCAAGTGTACTATATTTTATCTGTCTATGTGGAGTTAATACGATACCATTAAAATAGTTTACGTAACAAAATAATACCTCGGCGCCATATTGTTTAATGGGTGAACGCTCCACACTATTTCTACTGATACCGCCATTGTGTAAAAGTAGCGACATATTTGACGCACAGTATTCACCCGTATGTCGTCTTGAATTTCTTCTCAAGGTAGACTTTTTAGAAACGCTACTAGATCACTATAGATAGGGGTTCCCTGGTTGGCTACCCAAGCTAATTTTCATACACTTAGGGGTACCTTTGCATTGCAATCGATCCATAAAAAGAGTACTTATAAATAAGTGTACTTATAAATAAATATAAGTAAGTGTACTTATAAATAAATATTAGTAAGTGTACTTATAGATAAATAAAAGTGCTGGCTGAGCATCTTTAGTGTTCCTCCATTTTGCCCAGGAAAGTTGTAGAGGCATTTTCCGGACTGCAGAATTAATCACGTTAAAAATTAATATGGATAGTAAGTCTGCCTTTGCAATGTTAGTCTAATGTGAGATGCGATGTTCTGAGGACCGCTTTCGCCAAGTTCTGTTAGTGTGAAGTACATAGTATATAGGGTACTCAATGCAAAGTAAAAGCGGGTAGTCAACAAATATAGAGTAAACAGTCTGAGATGTATAATTTGGAAGGTTTATAGTGCGTCTACGAGTTGTTTGTTAGCTTTGGGAAAACAAGTGAAAAGTTTGAATTGGCCTTATTCGGTATTCCAGCTACATTATATATTATTCCATTTATAGAATAAGATCGAATCAGGTTGGACCAACTGAAGAATTCTTGGGCGGCACACTTGAGGAAGTGTGCAGTCCAACAGGATTGCGAGCGGCGCGTGATGTGTTTCCGCGTGCCGCTCTACAACAAAGATGTATGAGAGGGGGTGGCCCTTTACACCACTCCTACCTAAATGAGTAGAGGCCTACTCAAGGCCGCACGCCTGCCGGTCATCGAGGATGAGACGCCAGTCGTGCCCTCGATGCCGGTAGGTGGAAGGTGGAACACCTCGATGGGTTTAATCGGTGCAAGTCCGTCACACGGGGTCACAAAAAAAAAACTGGGGTACTCTTAAATATGATTGAGAGTAATCAAAGTTATGATTGGTGCTCGTGGGTGCGGTGGTAGAAAGACACGGATTTTGGCGTTTTACTGTTTATTTGCATTTTAAGGCACACCGAACTGCGACGCACACGCACGTACTCTAGCCTTGGATCTCGGTAGTCGACTAACTTAGCAAGCATCCCGTGCGCGCGCGCATCCTCTTACCCCGTGCGTCCCGTAACACCCTAACGACCCTTAGGGCGTTTTAACACAAGCACGTTACGGGCGGCGTCTACATGCTATAAAGTATAATATACCAGGCGATCATAAACACAGTAGCGCATTAGGAAGTAATCATCAACCGCGATCCCATGACAGTGGTTAGTGTGATTCAATCACTTAAAGCGGACGTGAAACACCCGTTTGTAACACCAGAGGCTGGAGTACCGTTTGTAAATTGAATATAATTGAATTTAACCTGCGTCTTAATTCTTTCTCATTGTTAATGCTTATTAAGTTTCTAAGCGCCTTACAGGCCTTTGATAATACGAAGATGTACTTTGTTGTCTACAAACGCTTGAGTTGTTAATCGGATTATGATGTAAATTATTTTACAAGAAATTATTAAAAATTATATCAATTTTTTATTATCATTTTTCCAAGAAATTTTTGTACTATTTAAGTAGAAATGAATAAATAAGTAACAGATAATTTTTATATAAATACACCATGTACTTTATTCATATCGAGCGGTGAAAGGCTATTTGGTTCGTAATCAGCGGTTTTTACCGATTCCGAAAATATATACATATATTACTATATCACCCAAAATGTCGCTTAAACCAAATAGCCTTTCACCCCTCGATATATTTCTCACGTATATTCTTACAGACCGACTAAATATTAGTTTTGTAAGACTTAAATGAACTTGAATGGAGTTTGTGTTTTAATAATAAATAAAAAAATACATTATATTCTACTCTAATATTGTTCAAAGCAATGCTTGTAGCCAAGCGACAGAAGGTAGTTTTTAAAATTTTCCATACAATTTCAAATATGTTTTCACAAATATTAAGAATGTATCTACAGGTTGGGGGTAAGCTTTGATATTAACCTGTTCCCATGCAAGTATCAAGAAGAACAAGAAATACCTGGAAGAATAAGCTTGTAGAAAACGTGCGAAAGAAGAAATAAGGCAAGAGAAGCAACATACTTTTTGTTTTCGTAAGCACATTTATGCTTACATATATTGTTCTGTCTTTTTTTATGAATCTCTAAGATATCTCGATACTAGCAACAAACAAACTACAAATATAGCATGATTTAATTAAAATTAAAAGATCCTGGGTCGTTAAGTCGCGAGAGATCGATTGGATCTTGTTATTTTATGGAAAAGCATAATTTATGCGTCAATTTTGACGCATGTAACGTGATTTCTTTATATTTCTTAATTCTTTGTACTCAAGGCATAAATTCCATTTGGGCAAAACACTAGCCACAGTTAGTTATAATATAAATTGATATTACCTCGCCTTAAATACTTTTAACATTTAAGAACAAATGTATTTATAAAGGTAAAGTTCGTTCGCCTAGCAATATAGCAGAAAATTGTTACCTCACATTAGCTTTAACCTTTTAAATTACTTTCACCTCAATAATAAAAGATATTTCAGTAAATTTTACCAAGAAAATTATTTACTCCTCGAACGTAACAGACAGGATTAAGACTGAAATTTATTTGAAGAATAGTGGCCAATTTCACAGTTTCTTCGTCTCAATGTTATAAACTAAGCTAGCATTTACGCTTCAAAGGCATAAATGCTTGTGGAATACAGAAAGCTTAATATTCAGTAGGGATGTTACCAAAACTATGAACCATTCGAAAAAATAATTTTAGACATTTAATTAGCAAATGTTTTAAATATTGGTGATTATTTACGATGTAAATGATTAATTTCTCTGAAAACGAATGCTCAGCAATTTCCTGTGTCTGTTCTATCTATAAATATGAAATAAGTAGACTCGCGATTAAAACATTTCAAACTAACCTAAGAATTTATCATAATATTTTCCCCTAAAACTGTAAAGTATTGTTTATCTATTTACAAAAAAAATATTGAAATATTTTGCCAAAAAAGGTTTTTTTATTGGAGCTTATAAAATAACTAAAGAATCATTCTTATGCATCGCGGAATGCTAGAGGTTATTTAATGCTATAAAGTAATACAATTTCAATAATATAAAAGTCACACATATGTGTGATTTTTGAATATATTTCAATAATATAAAAGGTAATGTTAATAACAGACAAGGCAGAAAATACATATAAGTAATTTCTAAAAATTGAGAAGATATCTATCAGTCTCTCCGAATAGAAAAAAAATGACGTAAATCAATTTACGTGTTTTTTGCTTGTAGGATACTATATGTCAGTAGCGGTCATTCCATAGATGCATGAAAGCATTATATGCCCTTACGATAAATAAGTCTGCAATAAATTTAAACAAAAAAAATTAAACACTTATTTATTTATTATCTATTCTATTCTCACGCCATGTATCATAACATTTATCATAATTCATTGCCATTTATCATAATAATATAATATTCAAATTAGTTACGTGAATTTTGCCTACCTTGTCCAAATACCATATGCACGTCACTGCGATATGTTATATCCAACGTGACCAGCAGCATATCTAATTGCCGTTCTCAGGTACTAGTATAAAATAGGCTTGGTAGAAATTATAGACAGGGGCGTACGTGCTATTAGTCTTATCTCTTTCGTACGCGTAGTTTTGTGATGGGGACATCTCGGTCTCGGTGCGTGTGATTTTCACTTAACACACGATAGTTATTTCACGTTTTTTCCCATCTCTAGTCAATAATCCCTCATAAGTATCATAAACGAAAATTCAAACAACCCTAGTATGGAGTCAGTATCATTCTGCGTAATATTGGGGTACAGACTACAGAATACCAACAGTAGGTAGCTAATGTCTGCCAATAATCGTTATCGTGTAGATAAGTGCTGTAACTGAGTGCCTTTTGCCAGTTGCTTCAAGATACGCAACGGTTAATTACTCTGCATTTAGCCAATACCTTTGAGAATAAGATAAAAATACCTTTTTACAGCGCTGAGTTTATTCATCATTATTTATCTTACCCGAGAAAATTAAAACCCGTTGTAGAGTGTAGGAAAGAGTTGAGACGTAGCTGATAGATCTGACCCTTGCAAACTATCGTTGATATCGTTGATATCGTTATGGCAATAGGAAAAAAACCCTATTAATATTATGTAAATAACAAGAAGCAAGAAGGTGTATGGTAAACGGCTACTTTTATCTAAACGTCTATTGACAATAACAAAATTAAATGTGTCGCTCATTACACAACCAGCCTTGAGCTCTTTATTCGTTGTTTGAAAAGCCTATCAAATTCAATGCAACATTAAAATTGTTAACCTGAGTATACACGGAATTATCGTGACAGGTCGATAATAGTCGGTACGGCGAAAATTATTTATGAGGACACCAATACTTCGCTTTTTTCTATAATAGAAAGTGACTGTACTGCAACCGCTGTTAATTAAGAACAGTGCAGTCCAAAAATCTTCCGCAACTATAGTATAGAGAAACAGTAGACTGTTTGTCGACAGTCGCCGTAACTATACCAGCCTCAAAAATCCTTTTGCACCTGTTAAAAGACCCAATACATAAGAGAAATGGAATACACTTACTGGAAGATCATACTCGTGCTACGGACTGATGGCACAGCAGAGGTAGGATTAGAGAAGTTTTAGTGCATGTCAGAACGGAGGTAATAGTTAAGCTACTCATTGATTTTGGTCCATTTTTTGTATTCCGGGGGAAAATCCTGTATAGAACCATCAGGGACCCTGTGAGGGCAGGGACCGCCTCCGTTTCATCCGGGTAGCAGACTCCCTGAAGTCTACTGCCCGGTTGCTTTTGTTCCATTGGCATTACTCGGGGAAACTTGTATCTAGGGGCGCAAGGGGAAGATTATAATTATGGTTATTTGGAGTAGATATTAAAACAATAAAATAATATATTACCAGCAACCTTGTTAAACAAATCATGTTGTTTATTTAATTGGATATTTAACAGAGTAAATAATACAATACCATATGTGCAAGAGTACAATTAAGTACACCGCATGGATTCCAAGAACACGTTACGACGGAAGTAGGTGCAATTAAGACTTGTTTCTATAATGAGAGCAAGCTGCCATGGGAAATGCTTGGAGCAAGTTATTGCATTCACGGAAATAGGTCATCGCATTCTGTACAAAATTGATTTAACCGTCTAATCCAACGGGTCTCGGAACTGTATTTAACCAATTGATTTAGACGAAGCTACTGATAAGATTTGTCATCTTATGTTACTTACAACCTTTTTTAACCCGGGGAATGATCCCGCACAAGACTGTCAGGATCGCCATAAGATCCTGAGTCATACACCGACTAGCTAAAACACCCAGAGTGTCCTTCTATTGGCTGCAAGTCGGGCTTGAGACACACACCGGCTTTGCCTTGAGCCTCAGTTCAAATTCCTGCTATAACCAAGCGAGATCATACACTGCCTTCTGCAAACTAGAGCTGAACGGACGTCTTCCACGTACTGCGCCATCATCCTCGATCCTGACAACTGTCAACCGTATTCCCGCAGGTGGGCTTTCCTATATATCAGCCCATTTCTCCACCGGTCACACTAATCTTCGTTTCCTCAACCTGGACTACCTGACGCGTTTCAGATCTCCACTTACCATACCCCCTTTAGAAGTGTACTGCCTAATACAAGTAGGTACCGGTTTAAAGCCAACTCAGCCGCGGTTACCAACCCACGTCAGTTATCCTTTTATTTTACTAATATTTACGCAGTTAAAATAGATTTACATAGAATCCTAAGAGATAGTATTACTTCATATAAATTTCTTTTCTTCCATAATTTCAAAAGCAATAAAGATTTAGATGCTTCTATATCGCAAATAAAGTGATTATCTCTAAATGCTTATTATTAGTGTAAATACATATTATATTTCAGCCTTTAAATTTGTATACTTAAGATTGTAAAATTGTTTTCATTAACATCAAATAATTTTAATACGATCTAGTTTCATAACCCTTTGATATTGGTTTAGATATTCAACACAATATTATATTTACTAATACATTAAGATTTATTTTTCCTCAAGTCAAATCGCAGTGTACGTATATGATATCAAAAGATACGACCGCCTTTCATAATAATTATAAATCAAAGTGGCAGAGGAAACATCTGTTTTGTGTTTGCATGTTTTTTCGTATAAACAGTTGCACAATACAATAAAATATACATGGAAACACCACATAGTTGTCATAAAAAGTTTTTTATGATACATGTGAAAAAATGGGTCGCCTCAAATTAATTTAAATTAGTTTTTATCGTGGCTACCATCACACAATTTCGTTACGCTTTCAAATTATTAAATGGTGGAATAATAAATAAAGGTGTGGTTATTTCGACTCCACCTGTCATTAGGTAGTAACGCCCTTTATAAATGACGATGTTTAATTAAATATTCTCTAGAAATTAGCATATAACAGGTCTTTGCTTCCACTGACAAAAAGACTGTTTGACTATTTTAATATTATGTAAAACTGTTAAAATTATGTTTTTTTATTTTGCGGCTATGGTGTCCCAGTGGGTTAAGAACCGGAGTCTATACGCAGCTACGTAAGAGGTCGTAGGTTCGTTTTTCAGCATATTTTTTAGATTAAGTACATATTTAAACAACATATGCTCACTGGTGCAGGAAGCCAGAAAACTCGCATGGTATCTGAGTATCATGGTAAGTGCCCTGAGAATGGTGATCAATTGTGCTACTGGTCACGTTGGGCACAAAATATACGTGGAAAATTGTATACAACTAATGTATCTCTATTTACGCCGAAAAGAATATAGCGTGATGTTATTATTAATATTTTGTGATTTTAGCTATATTGAAATAAATCACAATACATGCTCATTTTTACATATTTATTGTAGGTAATATAAATCATTGCAGAACATGGAACACATGGCAGAAGTACATATTGTTTTTTAATAAAATCTTACCAAAAGAAAAAGAAAAATATTTCAAAAACTCATAATTTTTAAACCAAGCTTTTAAATCTTATAAATTTTAAGAAGTTCTCTAACTCCTTCTTTTGCCGTGTCGTTAGGCTCTGGAATGGTCTTCCGGCGAGCGTGTTCTCACCATCCTATGATATGGGATCCTTTAAGCGTAGCGTGAAGAGATATTTGTGCAGGGAGGCATGATCGCCGTGACTACCGATGGGTTTTTTCTTACCTTTCGATAGTCGTTGGCGTTTTTTGGACTGCACCATGCTTACCATCAGGTATGGAGCAGTCACTGTGTCTAGTCAGTTTACAAAAAAAAAATATATAAAATTAAAATTTCTAACGTATTGCGTTCATTACATATTTATCAAGTAAAATGCCTAAAGTTTTTAGTTAATGCGTCATACTTTCGTAATATTTCGGCCCACAATCAAAGTTTTAAACGATTATCAATGCTTAATTTGTGCTCGAAACACAACCAAAATTGGTCACAGTTTGGGTGGTAATTGACTGTTTATAACCAATAAATATTAAAATGTTTTACTTCGTTCAATACTAATCAAAACAAAAATCGGAGCCTACGTAAGCAATTTCAATGAATTTGCATAAAGACAAAGTTATTCAAGAACGTTAAAGATTTTCTATAACTATTAAATATTCTCGTAAGATTAAGAAATAGGTTAAAATACTTTTGAATTTGTTTTATAAATATATTAAAATTTAAATTAATAATTAAAAAAAAAACAAGTCACTAATAGATAAAAAAGTTCATATATATAGGATATTTTTTAGAAATATTCTATCCTTACCAAATAATTCTTATAACCGTATTTGAATTATGTACCTAGAAAACCAATAAATAGTTTAAATCTATACAAATATACAATCTACAGTAATTCACAGTATCTACACGAGTACAATGTCCTTCGTAGTGACTCGCATCCAGCTGACTTATCTCGGGATAAGCTTGGTTACAGGTTACTTCTAGTTGTTAATAAACCTTGATACTGTCAATCATGGTATATTTAAACAAATGTGACAACAACTACTGCCCTTGGCTTCTCATCTCTCGACGGTCGCCTATCTTAGATTGTACTGTACTTACCTATCTTAACTACTACTACCTTACTATCAAGAAGTTTTTACGTTATTTTGTGTTACCACTATAATAGTACAGAATGTTAAAAGTGCTAAGTTGGTCACAACAGTCTAGACTATAGTCGAGTCTATAAAGGTCAAAATGCACACGCGTAATATATAACGTTTTTCATCACACTTGCGAAGAAAAAGGCAGCTTATATTATCTGCACGCCAAGTACAGTAATGCAATCACAGCACTAGTGCATATTGTAGGTCATTATGAGCTCAAAAACGATACAATAATAAACTCTTTACGAGCAAGTGTGATGAAAAAATATACATGCCTTAATTATATTAACGTTGGAAAGTAACCAAATACACTATATAACTACGTAAACACATAAACCGAATAAGGTTTCCGATGAATGCTCAAATGACAAAGCTGTCAATTCCAAATGACTCGAGTAGACACCTCCAACGATTTTTACGTGAAACGATATCGATTCCATCGGAAGTAAAATTAAGTGAGGTGGAAACTGTCTTCGCCGAGTAACCGAGATCCATTAACGTGACTTAGTTTGACGTAATGATAGCTCGCATATCCTTCGAGGTGTTTTTAACAATTTCCGATATGTTTTTTCTGTCGTAAGCAAATATTTGAATGAGCGAGCAAAATGATTTTACGGCATACGGTATTCGGCGTAAATGTCTTACTAATATATGTTATTTAAAATAAACAATTAAAAGTAATAAATAGTTAAAATAAATTTCAGCGATTTATAAATATGATCATATTAGCCGATAAAAACCTAAAAAGGTAGTATATGCTTTCTACCGGTGATACAAATAATATCAAATTAGGTTTTATGAATGTAATATTTAAAAAATTCTGACACTAATTAATAATAAACCAATATTCTGTTTTAATTATTTATGTTTTAATTTCGTTTAATATAAGCATGGATACGACGGGGTGCATATTTTAGTCATAAACGCAACTGGCATTCTGCAATTATTTAGACAACGGTCTTGTGTACATTATTAAAAAGTAATGAGAAAAATAATTAAATTCACTGCTATGAATATTAACTATCAAAATTGCTTGCTGATTCTGTACATTCAATATAATCGTTAGGTTATTTGAACCCACTTCTGAGTATAAGCTTCATCCCTATGATGACACAAGAATCTTATGTTTAATAAGCCCAAGTGCCAGTTGGGCATTTCATGCCCTAGTTTGACTCATAACCTCAGAAATTTAATCATTTTTCATCTTCATTCTTTCAACGTAGCTAAAAATCTATATTATCAAGTCATCATCATTCTTTGAGCTCATATTGGTCTCCTGCTGAAGGTAGGCCTATCCCAAAGCTCTTCACTTGTCTCTGTTCTAGGTTGTTGATATCCAGAAATATCCAGATGCCTTTCACAGTTCGAGGTTCCATCAAGTTCCTTGAAGTACCACACTACGTTTGCCGAGACGTGGACTCTACTCCAGAACTCATTTACCCAAGCCAGCAGATCTTGATTTTGTAATAAATATGACCATCCATTGCCACTTCAGCTAATCAAGACATGCCAGTACCACACACGAGGAAGTCAGAAGCATCTAAGGTTATTTTAAAAGGCATTATGTTATTACTGGCCTTAAAAAGTAGCCAAAAGTAGATAGATAAGTGAGTATTAATAATCTAACCTTTAGTAATATACGCAGATGTATTAATGAATCTATAATTTGATTAAAATATTAAAAAAAAGAAAAGTAATCACACCGCTACTGAAATTAAAGTAAAAATCAAGTTAAAGAGTAATCAAATGGTAAAGTAGCAATTAAAAAATATCTCAAAACTTTACCGTGAAGTTACAATAATAAAATACCGAGTTAAAGTATCAAACTTCAATGAAAAATTTAAGGCCGGTTATAAACTTGCTGTTCAAAAGTTTTGCCCTTAAGGAATTATGCTGAAAAGGTGGAGTGAAAAACGGCTTAATTCGTTCTTTGAAATTCTAATAACGTTTGGGAATTTTTTTTCAAACTTTTTTTACATTGACGACTTTCTATCTTATATTGAAGGTTAAAGGTGATGTGAATTTTAAAATGAAACGTCGCATATGAAATTATATCTTAATCTTTTTAAAGTATAGTTTGGAAGAAGAATGGTTGGTTTAATGTTATTTTGGATTTTATTGTTAAAATGTACTAAAAGTGAAACTATATTTATTTAATCGAGGAGTGGTACATTATATATTGTTATAAAGAAAAGTTAGAAATCTGGAATTTATAAAAATAAATCTAATTGAAAACAATTTTCAACGATACTATGTATATATTATTTAAAAATTTTGGATTCTACTGTATATAAGGAAATACTATAAAATAAACTAATAATGAAAATTGATAAAAATTAATTCCGTCTCAATTTACGAATCTATTATCTATTTTAAAACAAATCTGTAACTTTATATAAAGTATAAATGTCAAGGTTTATACTAAAACACATAATGATAATTCTGTACTCATCTTACATAGCCTTTTTGGATAAGTTAGCAACCTACAAAAATTTATAACAACCATAAAACTAAAGTGGGCTTTTCGCTCTTTCAAAAGACGTGCTTTGTCTACAGTTACGTGTGCTATAAAATAAATAATTACGTTTTTATGTCATCTAAAATATCAATTCCAGCTGATCCAAAACACGTAACCTATACGTCGGATGTCACAAATTCATTGACAAAAAATAATGGTCAATAACTTTCGTAAATTGGTCTTATAAAAGCTATCACCTGTCCATTCGATCGAGGACGGCGTTTTATGTGACTCGTAATTAATAAAAAAAAAAACCAAAGGCGATCGTGGGCCCTAAAACGCATTTAATTCTTGATAAGGGTAACAAATTGAATGAAGATAGCACGACGGTCGGAGACAGAGAGATCGTAAGTGCATTGCCGTGATAACTCATGTGTTAGACGTTGATGTTATATGGATTGTATTCTTGCAGAAATTATTTTAATTATAAGAAGTACATGAAAGGCTTGGTCTGCACTTTGCGACAGCGGAAATACACGAGGAAACAAAAGTGTGACATAATTTGCAGTATGTAAATTTTTTAATGCAGTTCTATTGTAGCATACTTTAATAATATGTCTCACACATTTCTATACAGAGCATTAGGCAGTGTTGTATAAGTTACAAGAATTTTGTTCCTGTGAAAGTTTTATTTCAAACCAGTAATTTTTTTTTCGACAGAATATGGATTGATGGCCTTGAAAGACGTTTATAACTAAATCGGGAGAGAGGGCGAACACTGAGGTGCTCAGCCGGCAAATTAATGGGTTGGGTGGCAATTCAAGGGCACCCCTGTGGGTATGAACTTCGATTTGAGCCGCCATGCTAGCCAAAATATAAAACCTAACGGTGATCC
The DNA here is from genome assembly GCA_036320925.1 of Automeris io. Taxonomy (NCBI): domain Eukaryota; kingdom Metazoa; phylum Arthropoda; class Insecta; order Lepidoptera; family Saturniidae; genus Automeris; species Automeris io. Next base: position 1,614,247 of record JAUDJH010000025.1, on the reverse strand, counting down.
ACTTTTGGAAGCGACAACCTTGAGAAGAAATGTCGAAAGAAACTCAAGGCAGCGTCGGAGTGGAACCAGTAACTATCGACTGAAGTATCAAATATTTAAGTTCCTGGGTATTATAGTCTTGTTTAGGTGTGATCATGATGAAAAATTGTTTAAATAATTTTTCTCTAGTATTTAAAATTCAGAATACATTACTTAATATACAAGTCAATAATTTATCGAATGTAGCACTGAGTTAGTCATCAAAGTCGAAATTAAATACATATTATGTTTCTTATAAAAATAAGGTGGATCCATTCTAATCAAATAAAAGGTGTGGTTGCGATTTCTGTGTTAGTGTTATTATTATAGATGCAGAAATGCGTATCCATTTTAACCTTTACTATGGCCTTTCATTTCTCGACATTGTATCGGCGATGTTCGTAATCTTAAAATGTCAATGATATTTAATTTGAATATCATTTCTTATCTCTGTCCCAAGCACTGGACTTATCGATGAAATATCTATCGAAACGAGCAACTTATAAGTTATAGAGATTTACTAAGTCATTGGGAAGTTTGTAATGTTGTCATACTGTTTTTTTCCGAGTTGACGTTACATACTATCCCGTCTGTAAAGCTCTTTTTTAGTATATTTGCTTTTAAATATCTATTAATAATTCGCCGGTCAGAAAGCGTAGTTTATAGTGACCCGACCTGCAATGCTGAAGGCCTTGGGTTCGAGTTCTGAAACCAGCAACCTGCACTGAGAAGATTAGTTTGTTTTGGGTTATAGATGTGAATATGAATATAAATATGTATATTTGTCTAGTACCCATAGTGTAAGTGCAAGTTTAGCTTGAGGCCAGTGACGTGCATAGGGTAATTGGAAAGGGTAGGCAGAATTTGCGTAATTAATTTGAATATTATATTATGATAGTAAATATTATATTGCTTTCATAGAAAATATAGAATAGATATTAAATGGTTCCTTGTTTTCTTTTTAACACTAAGCAATTTATCCCAGACTTATTTATCATAAGGGTATGCATTGCTTTTATACATCTATGGAATGAACGCTATTGCTTGAGGCTGGGTCAATGAGTGAAAAAAATATATTTATTAAAAAAAACATCCGTTATAAATGTTATCCTATAGAAATAATATTATTTTATTTTCCAAGCTTTCAATTTTGACAACAAAGTAAAATTATTACGCATAATTTAATAAAAACCATTATACCTTAGTATCATAATATTTAAAAAATATTGTCCAATATAAACATGCATGATAATATGACAGTAGTTTCAAGTACAATAAACATGCTATTACGTGCATAAACCTAGTTTATCGTTATATGTCACGGCATAGCACCGTAAACCTCCGTTAATATCATAAATTTTTGTAAACTTTGGATGGAATTTCAACAAGTAAGAATTGTAAACTACTTTATCACGAATTCAGTAGTATATTATTTTTTAGTTTATCCTAAAGCTAATTCGCAGAATGGCGCCTTAAACCTCTTCGATAGGTATTAATATTACATCATTCCTCAGTCCATCTTCAGTTTTTTAACGTTTACTTTGCAATAGTGTGCTCCCTTCATGTTATAATATTAAGTTTTTTATAGGAAGCTTGAAGAGACATTTGTGCAGGCTTGTACTAACACGACAACAATCGACAGACAAAACTAATCGAAATCAGTTTTTGGATTTTACTGTACTAACCATCCGACGAGATGATAAAGAATAAAAAAAACATTATTGGACTCTAAAGAGTATATACAAAGAAATTAAAGTGATAAGTTGGAAAGTCTCTCAAAAATCGATTTCATTGTTTATTCATGATTTTCTAGTAGACAAATTTACTAAATCGGATTGATAATAACATCTAAAGAAATATGATATTATTTTAAAACCCCACAACGATAGGTATTAGAATAAAATAATTCATTTACTATATAATAAATACCAGAAGAAAATGTTTTGAAGACCTATTTGATCTGGTATCTTCGTGAACATTCATGGGAAACAATTTTCGTGGTTAGTTATTGGCCCAGCTCCACACTTAGGGGCTCATCAGCATGCAACAAAAGGACAGTTCTCTAAAATCTTCTCGCGCACTTTAAAGGTATAACATAGGCATCCAAGCGCAGCATTTTCTCTTGATTATCACATTACGCTCTTCAAAAACATGTCCATAATACATAGCATTGGAGGAAAAAGCTATGTGCTTTTTTTGGCCAGTATATAACTTAGCCAGAGTCTCCCTCGCCCTTCAGGCACGGCCCTGGGCTGCGCCTCGCAAGCTGACACAAGTTGCTAGGAGCAAAAGAGCTCATAACGAGTTATTCCACCAGTCACCAAAAAAAGAAGTTGGCATAGCAATTATGACACCTCTTGTGTTACAGTTGTCCGAAGGTGACAAATGTAACCGCTTATCATTAAGAGGGCTATTGGCATATTGCCTTCTTTTAAGATAAAAATGGTTTACTAACCTTATAAACATCGCAAAGGGAACCTTAATAAATAATTTGCATATCATAACACTTGTCGCTTTTAAGTTGAAACTTGCGTGTGACTCGGCGATAAACTGGTGCTTATTAAAATGTTATTGATGGCACTGTGAAGTTGTATTTCTTAATCAAATACTTCGTAGAAATTTCTACGCAAGCATTCATATGGATGTTTATATACGAAATTATATTATCTTTAAAAATTATAAATTTATAATTATATATTTTATTTTCTTCGTGGGGCGATAGGAATTTGGTTGAGGTCAATGCTAAAAAAACCCAGGTGTGTGCTTTTTTATCCAAAAAATTCCCGTGTATAAAAAACTCATTACAAGTATTTAGTTCATGCGAGCAACCTAAAGGGTTCTTTAACGTACTATTATTGCAAGTGCTAAAACGGCAGTAATGTGTTTATCATACGAAAAAGGCCTTTGGCGAATCCCATCCCTTCATCTCTCATTTATGGTAAGCGTCACTTAATTACGAAACCTTTTAACTTGAATTTTAACGCTTAACTAAAAACTGACGCTTATGTGAGGGTTGCTATGTCCAAATATGGTAGCGCAGTGTCGCCAGCGACAAATTAATCCGAAAATTTGTTTATTTATAATTTAGTTGGATGGCATATTAACTCCAATACTATTATTTAGATATTTTGAATAAATTACAAAGTCAAATATCATTTTTCATGTGATTTTATAGCAGTTACAGCAGAACACTATTTTCTTGTGTGCTTCTAATTTCGTATTTCACTGTGATGTGTTTTTTTTATAATTTTTTATAATTTGTGCGTATTTTTTGTAAAAATAATTTTGAAAAATATGTATTTTATTTTGATTTGAATAAAAGTTGAGAAAAATCGTCACAAAAGAGCATACTAGATATGAGTGAGTGTCAAAACTGTAAGCTTGAATGTTTATAAATTTTATGACTGGTAAATACATAATTGCACGTATACAAGATTGTAATTGAAATATCTAGAAAACTGTGGAATTTCTTCCTTGATTGAGTTATTGTTGCACTATAGATCCTCTATTACACGCTTCGAAAAATACAGCGTATTTCCAGTAACCTTGTGTATGTTTGGCATGAGTATTTGCATATAGTAATGTTTTTTTTAATTTTATGGGGATATCTGTAAGTTTTACTTTGTATTTTTCAGTTTTTTAAATAATTCTCATGTCAATTAACTATATCTAAATGAATAAATAATAACAATTCGAGTAATGATTACCCAAATTCCGTCAATATTTTTTATAAAAATATTTCTCACAATGGGCACTTTGCTTTGACAAATTCGTAAATGTTCAGCTCCGGCCACACACAGCTCGGTCGGATTTAATGAGCATTAGCTGTCCGCAGCTTTGTGACTTTGTAAATATGATTTTTTGAGTAATTAGAACGTTTGCCCTCGTGAATCATACGCGGTTTGCCCCTTTTAATTTGTAAAGGACGCCGTGCGGTATGTTTAATCTCTACGAGCGGCGCAGCTTTTAGAATTATAAGACCATTAATCTCATGTGAATTTAAAGACAAAATTGAGTTTTATAAACCCCATAAATTTGGCGGTTAGAATTAAAATGACTCAAGTGATGTAGTGAAATGAATAGTAACCCATTTTTTCTACAGTGTATTATACTCACACAAATATGTCTGTGAGCGTGTGTGTTTATAAATGTCAAGCCTATTCGAGTGGACATCATTACAATGGCGGACGCCAAAGTGATCGGACGTGTCATGCTGACTGCATCTTACTTTTGTTTTACTATATAGTAATACCCCGGACTTACGCGATAGGTGGGACCAAGAGATAGCCGTGTAAGTGGAATTCGCGTAAGTTGGGGTTCAACTTTGCTTATAAATACGAAGCAAGAGAAAGTAACGACTGAAAAATAAAGGCTGGGTATTGCTTTATTCATACTCGTACATCACAATAAAAGGCAGTTAGGCAAATAATATTTACATGTTTGTGTTACAAACCGAAAAAAACGATCTAAAAGAAAAACCGCATATTTCACAATTTACGTAAGTGGGGGTAGCGTAAGTCTGGGAATTACTGTACCACGTATCTCAGATGTCATTAGCGAATGTTATTCGGTGAACTATATATTATACATTGAATTTTGTAGTGATCAGTAGTAAAACCCTGTCCAGCAGTGACTGCCAGAATCCGACAAAAACCGTCAGGGTGTCATTGGAGCTCAATGTTAAGAAAAGAAAACAAATAAATGTGGAATATAGGCCATACCGTGTCACATTAAACAAATGCATTTCGTTGTTTGGTATACTTACTGAAAGAAATGCATCTTTAAATAACATTTTACAGCAAACAACGAAATACACTTCTCTAATGTTACAAGGTTCTTCAGCAGCATACATTTCACCTTAGTCGAGTGTATCTCGAATTCCCATTGACATTACGGACTAAGACTGACTTGTAACAGGTGTAATGTACATTAACCGTCGGGGTAATCCGTCCTGTACTCAAGGAGTGGCTATATCGTAGCCATGGCACGGTGTCCTACCGGTTAACGCAGATTCTAACGGGGCATGGATGCTTCGGGAGATATCTGCACAGGTCAGTTCGGTGAACCAACACCGAAATGTCACCACTGTGACGGATGCCCCGACAAGGCGGCTGAGCACACGCTCCAGATATGCCCAGCCTGGGCTTCGGAGCGGGCCGAGCTGGAGAGAGTGGTGGGTGGAGACCTCTCGCTGCCGACATTGGTTTTACTAATGGTCGGAAGCGAAGGTGCATGGAGGGCGATCCGGTGGTTCACCGAGGACGTTCTAGCTAGGAAGGAGGCGGCGGAGCGGGACCGGGAGGCGCTGGTTACAACATCTTTGGCAGCGTCGTCCCTGCCTGGCCGCCGGCCTAAAAGAACGGCGCCGCAGAGCGGCGTTCCTCAGGAACGTCCGACTCTAGCGGCGACACTGGGCGGCACGCTTGAGGGAGTGTGTCGTCCAACAAGGGTGCAAGCGGCGCGCGATGTGTTCCCGCGTGCCGCTCTACAACACAGAGGCACGAGAGGGGTGGCTCTATATACCACCCCTCCCTAAACGAGTAGAGGCCTACTCAGGGCCGCACGCCCAGCTGGTCATTGAGGATGAGACCTCAGTCGTGCCCTCGATGCCGGTAGGCGGAAGGTGGAACACCCCGGGGGTTTTAGTAGGTGAAAGCCCGACACACCGGGGGGTGGCCCTCACCTCTCCCCGAGGTCCGTTAGGGATTTCCCCCAGGTTACAAAAAAAAGTTGTAATGTACATTCGAGGCGAAGACTAATTATAAACGCGGCGAACGTGATCGGCTTAAAAGGTAAAACCTCCATAAGTCGCATTTTAGTAGTTACCTTAAACAAAAAAAGAAAAACTTTTTATTTTTATTTTCATTATTTTGTAGAGCAGTAATAAATTTTAACACTGGAACTTAATCAAATATAATGATAACCTTTTTCTACATTTAAGGTTTGTATGGAAACCTCGGTGCGCTACTCGATTCGCAGTCGCCCTGTTTTTTTTTTTTCATATATTAAATTTATTTTTCTTAGTATTATGTTTTCTTGCCATGTTCATTGTTTAAGGTCACAATTTTTGTATCATTAATTTAGCTTTTTTTGGTAGGTACTCTCTTGTGGCATATCTGATTTGAGCCAAATAAAAAAAATGGGCTGAAACAAGCTATGGATAATGTTGATTATGATATGGGACTCAAGAAAAAACAACTGCAAGGTGGATCACGTGGCGCTTGTAGCAAGTAGCTCAGTTTGCTGCACTATCTGCTACAATGCCAATACATCTAAACGTTGTAAATCAATCGCCATCTTAAAGACACCTACACACAGATTGATTCGCAGCGCATCCCACGCGGCTGACATAAATCAAACGCAGACAATCACTAACGAACGTTGTTCAAACACTGAAATCGAGTTATAAATAAAAATGAACGAAACAATGGGTACGCCTCTATCACACTTCGATTTGTCAAAATGTGCCAGATCTGCGTGGCCCCGTTTCACTTTAGTACATAGACGTATGTTGTATAACAGATTGCCTAATGCTCATGTCTTCTATTTATTACATAGAAGTATGTTGTAAAACAGATTGCCTAATGCTGATGTCTTCGAACAATCAAATAGTAGGGCTAGAAAAAGTAACATTACACCAACGATAGCTTTAGTAGAAAAGCGCAGAATATATGGGATATAGGTACATAACGTGTCGACGTAATATTTCGAAAGGTCAGATTTGTAATATTTGTAGAAAACTATATATTGATTCGTCTTAATCTTCAAACCATAAATATACGGACATTTACTAAAGTAAAATGAGTAGACATGAGAACATTGCATAACAATAGTACCAATCCATCTATAGCAGAGCCCAAATGGGGTCACGTAACAAAATTCTGGGGTCGTGAGAGATTTTAATGTCAAATATTTATATATAACATTTTATAACATCACTAGAGTTGGCGGAATACAGTGGACTTGCAGCGTCTAGACACGCGCATTTGTTGAAGATTTTGAGCTATCTCCACCGACAGCAGTAAACGATCGATGATCGGTATTATTATACTATGGTTAGTGGCGAAATACGTTGTTAGTTTTCTTTTATATTTGTATGAGGTCATCAAAAAACTCGCAATCATAAATGGGGTCGTGAATAAAAAAAGTTTAAGAAGTCCTGATCTATAGGTTACCAAAAAGTACTGTTATATTCAAATTGCGATGTCTTTTTCTAAGTGATCTATGATTAAATAATTTTTATTCGTAGTGCACGTACAGACGCGTTTGCAATGAATATTGTATTACGGGCTGAACGATCGTGGAAAAAAGTCAAAATTGGAAAGGAAATTTGAAAAGAGTGGCCGCAGGCTATGTGACGAGGCAAACGTAGTTTCAGAGAACGGTCTCATTTTGAGTGTTAGACTGCTTTTTCATCTGCCGATGCCGATATGATTTAAAGTCGTCCGCCTTTAGATTATTAACACGACAGACATTACATATACTTCATCTTTCACTTAAAAAAACCCTCCTGGCACTTATAGTCAGGAACTCGTTATATGTTGTTGTAAGCCCTGAATATACAAATTATCAGGTCAAATGGTATACGATAACTTCCATTCTCAAACAAAGATATAGGGGCGCCCCGTTGCTTGCCCCGTTTGCTTTTGACCATGTCCTGCATAACCAGACCGAAACATAGAGCGGAAATAAAGTAAGATATTTCGCGTGTAAAATCCGAAAGACTTTATCACAACTAGATATAATTGTAATATGTTTATCTAAAAGAGTCATACTATCATTTTTATAATAACAGGCATCATGATAGATAGACAAATTATTGATTTTGATGTTTAGTCGTGCTGTATATTAACTTCGTCAATTTAGTGATATCGTATCGGATAATGAAAAACAACTTTAGTGGATGTCAGTTTTCTCCTCTGTTTCGTATATTCACACGTACGTCGAAAATTCGGGATACCGGGACTAGATAAATGCGTGAATTTAGTTTGAATCGTATGAAGTTGTATTTTTTCAAGCAAAATGGCTTTGTTTCCTTCAAAATCAGATATTGGAATAAAAATAGAGATCATCGATTTTATTATTCTAATGTAGTCGTTTAAAAAATATAGACATAGCTGTGCATAACAAACTTAGATAAATAAATAATGACAAATAAAATAACGAAAATGTCTATGAGCTTTGTATCAGTTGTTAGATTTCAAAATATACACATGTTAAGTGAATTATTAATTTACTTACGGTTGTGTTCCTGTTAGCTGCATATTGTATTTTTCCTTGTAAAGCCTGAAAAGTTTCGTCTACGTTTTTAAATCATTCCATGATATTTCATACTAATTTGGTTGCTTGTAATAAAAAAACATCTGTTACTACTTCGAAATAATTACATTATTTAGACATATCGTCGGGTGAAAGGCTATTTAGTTTAAGCGACATTTTTTGGTGATATAGTGATATATATATATTTGGAATCGGTAAAAAACCCTGATTCCAAATATTTATATATTACTATATCACCAAATAATGTCGCTTAAACCAAATAGCCTTTCACCCGACGATATAATCAATTTTAGGAATTTTGTAAAGCTGTTAGCTATTGTTCACAATTTTACTGAGAAATAAAAAGAATTTTTCAATGCCAAATTAATCCTCGTTCAGAAAACAGTCTATAATCCATTTAAAGCTGGCAGATTTCTGAAAATGTTCAGTAAAGCTGGATTAAAAGTACGGCTATTTTTAAATTTTGTTATATATCAAAACAATTGTTTTAAGAACAGTTTTATCATAGATTTTATTAAATTGGACTTGGCTCTGCAAATACTAAGGCTGACATTTATAGATGTAACTTTAAGTTTGCTTAGACTTTACTAAAACGTTACAATTTATATTTCTCCATGAATGTCAAAGGATTTGGTAAGTCACCAATATTGTTAATATGGACTTGGCTCTGCAAATACGTTGCTATACTCAAGTTCCTATTATATATTCAGTTTTTTGTCAAAAAGAATTTATTTTTAGAAAACTTTGCTAAACAAAGTCGAAATAGCATCTATAAATCTCAGCCTTAACTCTGCTCAGGAAATAAGTTCGTCTATGACAAAAAACATAATATATAGGATATACGAAATATACAAAAGTACAGCTTAAGAATTCGCAGGGTTAAAAAATAAGCAAAGTTAAAATAAAGTGTATAAACCTCCGTGTTAGGCTATATTTAAGTTCCTATTGTATGTTTTCGTTAAAGACGAATTTATTTCCTGGGTAACGGCTAAGCCTATTCAAACTAGCGCTTACAAATCTGAACTTAAAAGCCCGGTGAACTTACTACTTTTATTAAAATACATAAATTCTGTCTCTTCAATCTGTGTGTCGGTCAACGAAACGGACGTTGCAATTAGTTTGTTCAATATGTCGGTCGAATATCTGCATATTTATTGAACCAGGCTGTAGGTTCGTTTGGAACTTTTATCTTGATTTTTCATTTTAAAACAAATGAAGCTGAAATATTAAAATTCACCCTCTTTTACAGTTCTCATTTCGCAATTCAAAATCAAAACAATTAAGAATAATTTAATGGGGATAGGCTTTATTGCAAAGGAAATACTTTTCCATCTATTTTGATACTATAAGCCTTATTATTATCACCGTAAAGTTCAAATTCTTTTATTAGCGTGAATGTACTGCTAGGTGTGATCAAGTTATAATCCAACGCATTTCTTAATAACCGTATGCATTGTGAAGAGTTGCATTCAAAAAAGGCTCTTATTTGCATCACCGAACGTGTTGATTCTTGCAATAAATTTATGCATTTCTGCGTCAGATCCTTAAGGGCGTTATTCCTTTGTGCAATGGAGATGGAGTGTTGATAATTTAGCGTTTAATGAAGCGCGTCTGGTGCGTCGTCTCCGCCGGAAGATGGTAGAAAAATACTCGCAGTGAATGCAAATTTTCTCCATTATTGTTTGTCTATTGTCTGTTTATGAAGCGAGAAAGTGATAATAAATTTTCATCTCAGCTTTTTATATTTACAACTTTAAATGGTTGCGTGGTTTAAGATTAAAACATTTCTTTTGAAATCTGATGCCTTCTGCTTTTGTTTTAAGCTTATGTTTTGACTTTTCGTGTTTGTTTTGCCACTGTCCAAGAGTTATACCTTCGGTACTGTATAAGTGACTCTATGAAGTAGTATATAATGAGCTATCGTGAGCTCATAATGTTCATCATAGCTTGACTGAATCGTGACTACAATATATGTATTGATGTAAAAACCATCATAATGACGTAATTCTGTCTGTGGCGTTTTGGATTCAGTTTGTATGCGTCTAGTTATCGTAGAGCCCTTCCACCTCACCATGTAGTGTGAGGGAGCCAGTTATCCGAATGAGGCACAGACCGTGCATATTTAAATATATATAACTTAAAGGTGACTGACTGGCTGACTGACATAGTGATCTATCAACGCACAGCCCAAACCACTGGGCGGATCGGGCTGAAATTTGGCATGCAGGTATTTGGTATGACGTAGGCATCCACTAAGAAAGGATTTTGATGAATTCGAACCCCAAGGGGATAAAATAGGGGATGAAAGTTTGTATAAATCTTCTCAGATTTTCGACTATAATATAATAGCTTGATAGTTTTAGCGCCGAATGACAGATTAGGCCCTAATTTTTTACACACGCTAAACAAAAGTAAAACCACAAAAACTATATCTAATTAATTATAATACTACTTAACGCGAGCGAAGCCGCGGGCAAAAGCTACTTTGACATAAGCACCGTTTCATAGATATGATTAGAAGTGTGAGCTCTTCACACTTGGTGGCGAGGGTAAGCACATTTGATGATACATCATCAATATAAATATGTCATTGATTTTATTATGTATTTACAGAATCGTTTACAATAATATAAGTTATGATTAATTATATTCATGAGAGGGCAGCGTCCGCGTGAAGGTGTGCCAGTAACACGGTCCAATTGCACCGAGCGAGGCAATCTTCTGCGAGGTACCCACACGTCGCCGGCTGGTGCCTATGATGGTTGATAAGGCGTTGGTTTAAGTATATAATATTACTAGCTGACTCGGCAAACGTCGTTCTGCCATATAAATTATAGCAGACCAGCCACGCTTTGCTGTGACTGGTTTTGGAATAATTACTCAATCCAGTCAACGGATAGCGCCATCTTTTAGAATCGGTTGGAGCTAACTGTAAATTATGACTGCTAAATAATAAACAAATAATTTGCAATAAAATAATATTGCGACTATGAATTGAGATGAAAACTATCCTATCTTTTAAATTAGATCAAACTTCACGTGGTGTGTAAATTTCATTAAAGTCGGTTTAATAGTTTAGGAGTCCATCGCGGACAAACATCGTGACAGGAGATTTATATATATTAAGATAATATTACCTGGGCAGTAAACTTGAGGGAGTCTGCTACCCAGAGGAGATGGAGGTAGTGCACAGTGTCTGGAGCACCGCCCGTGAGAAAGGGTTGAAGGTGTGGGCTCTTTATACCCACCCCTCCCAGAGAGGAAGCCTGAATGAGGCTGTTCGCTCCCCAGGCGACTGGACGACTTTGGTTTCCCAGTCCTGGGTGGAGTGATTAGAGGGATATCCCCAGGGGTTTTTTACTCAGTAAGATTGCCCTCACAGCAACCCCTTTGATCCTATTATAGATTTACAAAAAATAATAATAATATTGTCGCTTCACACGCATCCTTCCCATAAATGTGGTATCAGTAAGGATGTTCGCTCGCTGGAAAACAGTTCCTCAGAACTCAGAGTTGAGGAACTCCACGGTGGTTTTTAGCTAGTAAGCATTTACCATACCTCACGTCTGTTCTGAAAATCCTATGCAGAGTTATCCCCGGGTTAAGATACGACTTGGATCCTGGCAGTCGTTGTTTCACAGTAGTGATCAAACAGGGGCTGCCAGGTCACGATGTAGGTGACTCTCTTGAACTTCGAAGGCATTTCATATAAATGCATTCAAAGCGATACTTCGCGTCTTATCAGAATCCAAATAGCACCTTTACTAAAAAAGGGAACTTAATTCTTAATAACTAATACTGCACTGTCATAACTTCACAATAATCTTCTTCTTTTTTTTTGATTATTTTTTTTTGTTGATCTGTAGCATGTTAGCAACTGGCTGCCTTTAATATTGTAAAAAATAAAGTAAATAAATAATATAATGTACTATTATAGTGTTATGACCGGTGGTCGTGGGTGTGGTGGTAGAAAGACACGGATTTTGGCGTTTTACTGTTTATTTGCACTTTAAGGCACACCGAACTGCGACGCACACGCGCGTACTCTAGCCTCGGGTCTCGGTAGTCGACTGATTTAGCTTGAGCATCCCTTGCGCGCGCACCCCTTCCCCCGCACGTCTCGTAACACCCTAACGACCCTTAGGGCGTTTACTACAATTACGTATCGGGCGGCGTCTACATGCTATAGTGTAGATACAACAATAATCACTCATATAACATATTGATGGCTGCGACTTTTCTTGGTTTGTATTGTAACTACCAGGAAAAGTGTGTATGCATATCCTTACGAGCTTTTCTAGAAACAACGTAAAGAAAATATCTCGATTCTTGGCGTAAAATTTATTTTATAATTTCATGTGAGTAATATTTTAGAAGTATTTTAAATATTTGCTAATTTAAAAAATATTGAAACAAATTCAATACCGAACAAACGAGACAGAACACCGCAACAAAAACGGGTAGACGAATTAAATTTTTTTGTCGAATCACCATCTAAATACCGACCATCGGAATAACGAATCACGTTGGTTCTTGTACCACAAAACTTTTTAATTGTAACAGAGATTACCACTTATCTGATCTAACCTATAGCGCGCATTAGTAATAACATATTTATTTTGTTCCCTTGACAGTTGTGGGCGGGTAGATTCAAAAGATATGGCGAGCGACGATGCTTGCAATGCGAACTAGAATGCTTATAACAACTCGATGCAACTGGTCTTCAATTAAAACCTTTTCTTCTTGTTTCTTTAATACTCTTGCATTTACGATACTTACCTATTCTTTCTATTAATACCAGTCTAGATATAAAAATTATTCTAATTAGCTTTCCTGAGAAAAACAATGAATATATTTTCCCATAATAATTTAGTGTCTACGTGAAATTATTTTTTCTGATCACTAGCATTGCTGTTTATTTATTAGACCAGTGGATCTAGTCACAATTCGCACTGGTGCATCTAATATAGCATAACAAACAACCTAAATAAATATTAACAATCTGCCTTTTTCACTGGCTCAACAAAATCACTACAACGCAACTGATGGAAACCACAGCGTAGTCCAGAAACTGCAACTACTGTCAAGGAACGAGAATCCGTTGTCAGACGCCGTTGATATATCGGCCCACTAAACCAGGAAATAAGGTCTCCAGGTATATCAACTACCATTATCATATAGAAGTAGCGTGGGTAGTAATCAGCAAGCTCACCTTCGCCGATTGGGGCTGCAGCCCGCGCCTACTTGATAACTCGATATTATTTGGAAACGTCGCCGAGGCCAAAATCAGCTAGGATTTCATCATCATCACCATATCAACTACTGGAGGTATACGAACTGAATTACCTAAGGGTTGGAGGTATCTAAATAAATATTCTCAAACTACCTGAATAAATATTAGCTAACTAAAGTTTAACCAAATCAACAGAAAAGATATTTTACAGTTTTTTTTTCAAAACCGCAAAAAGATACTGTAACAAGCATTGTTTTATGTTTTATTGCGTTAATAAGCCACCTAATACAATAGCTTTTCTTTTACCTCTATACTAATATTATAAAGCTGAAGAGTTTGTTTGTTTGTTTGTTTGTTTGAACGCGCTAATCTCAGGAACTACTGGTTCGAATTGAAAAATTATTTTTGTCTTGAATAGACCATTTATCGAGGAAGGCTTTAGGCTATATAACATCACGATGCAACTATTAGGAGCGAAGAAATAATGGAAAATGTGAAATAAACGGGCAAAATTATTCATCCTTGAGGGCTTCCATTGCGTGCGCTGCGAAAACGGTTCAAGATACCAAAAATATATGTATGACAGAGTTATTCCTCTTAAAATGATCTAAAAAAATGTCAGTATATGTCTATCTTTTAAGATTAACTCACTAGAACCGTTTTTATGGTAATTAAATTTGGTCGAAATTAATGCATTATTTGTTAAGAGTTGTATCAACGTAATAATATTAATTTTTATCCAAATAAATGTGTTGTTGATTAAGAGTATTTAATTGTGAACAAAATTGTCTTTGACATCACTTAATTTCAATGAACATCTTAGAAGATATTACAATAACTTATATAGCAAAACAACGTTTGCCGGATCAGCTAGTCTTCCATATATAGACAGCGATCAGTTACACTTTGCTATATGTACTGATATGGTAATTTTAAAGTAAACTAATGACCATAGTTAAATCATAAAAATATAGTCAAGAGTATTCAAATGATTCTATCAATTCATAGATGGGCAAAATGTAGTCGTAATTTTAATTTTGTTGTTCTGTAATCATTATTAAATCCCTTCAAAACATTAAGGAGTCATACATGTGTATGCAATTGAGGATTCCATTGTGTTTAAAACATAGATAAGCAAAATACAGCCGTATTAATGATGAAAAACGGAAAATATAATCGTAATCGTTTTTCATTAATCTGATTACAGTTTGCCCAACTATGTATCCATTACATTCCATTTAAGATCGTTTGGTATAACTGTAGAATTCATATATTTTCTTATGTTATAGATGGGGTATCCATGAAATTATTTAAATAAAAAAGATCGCAGTAAAAATATCAAAAAAATTTAAACACATTCTATCGGTTACGACTCGTGCCAATAATACAAGTCATTTAACACACATTAGCACCCCAACGTCCCCTACAACAATCCGCGTTCAACTATAAAGCGGCTGTCATTAGCAAAAAGTGCATTTCATGTATTTAATAACGTCGTCAATGTACACCCTACATAAGGAATCTATTAACGTCAAAACGAACATTTTAGTAATCCATCAAATTATCGACCCTTTAAAGAAAAACAAAATTTTCTGTTGGCTATATTTCATAATTTACCTTGTTTGGTTTTTTAATCATTAGATTCTCCCGATTTATTTATTATTTATTTATTAATTTATTTATTTATGGGCTGTCAACAGCTCCATTACACTTCACATTCACAATCTGAATCACATGCATAAGCTAAATGTCGGTAACGGATACCAATAATAGACAACCACAGCATGGCCCAAAAGCATTATCTAAAAATATCAACACAGACAACTAAAAAAAAAAACACAAAAAGAAAAACAAAACAACATCAGACAATAATATCTCAAATTAAAATTAATTTAATGATGATATAAGAGGTTGCTTTAATATTACAATAAAAATTTTTATTATAGGTAAAATAATAATACAGAATATTTTGCTTTTATCATAAAGGAATCTGATACTAATTTTGCTAAACCAAATAATAGTTTCTTATTTTATTCATATCGAGAAACTAGTTACGAATTACTAAAAGACGAAATCAATGTTTTGAATAAAGCAACATAAATCCCAATAAATAAATAATTATATTCATAAGAACCTTTGAGTAAGCTAAAGATAGTATAATATAAAGGGTATTGTAACAATAAATACAGCTTGAAGACGAATGAAATCAGAAGCAATTAATCACAATTAAGATGAAATCGATCCCACTGTTTATTCCGATCCCGATGCTGACTCGAACAATTGTCACCAAGATGAATTGCGCAATGTGAAAGGAATTTTCTGTCTAGACTCAAACGCTTAATGGGTGCAAATCATTGCAAATTGCATTCCTGGAGCGTTGGCAGTGATGCTTTTAATAACTTGTTTATGGAACACAGCTTCTTATAGCTTGATAAAAAATACTTTCAATCTCTAATTCATCATACTGTTGTAAAATTCTCAGTTTAAGTGAGATATGAGATTATTAACCCACGAATTATTAAATTCTTATTCTTAAATGCTTTATCTTCTGAATAATTAAGAGCAATAATATCCATTTAGAATTTTTAATTTAGCGTTGTAACAAGTATTTAAGAAGAATTTCATTAAGAAGAGAGAATATATGTTACTTATTTTATTTCGTATTTTCTTTTATTAGTACTTATATTCAAATGATTTAAGGAAATTATTATAGTTTCCAAAATTATATAAATACCCCTAGATTTCTGTGTCTTATTAAAGCTTCATTTTAAAACGTGTTGACTCATGGTATGCTTTATATTACAGGCAAATTGGTGCTTTTTTCCAATATGCCAATCCTCATCAAGCGTTCAACAATATTTTGAGATGTCAGATTTTAGTGATTCGATAAAAAGTTTCGTCCGACTCGCCCAATCAATCGCAGCTTTTAATGGATTGTATTTAGAGCTAATGGAGTTTCATAGAGTAACTTAAGCAGATAAGATATTTTGTTTAAGAATAATTTAATTATTAAAATAGTTCTTAGATATCAAGTACAAAACTTTAAAATTCAGAGGTACGTATTTCGAACAATAAAGTGAGACTCAATTAAAACTTCAAACATTTAAATTAATAGGTCGATCTTCAATTTAGTAATTTCATTTACTGATTAGTGATAATATTTATAATCTCATAAGAATTTAGGAAACCTTGATATCTTAGTTGTAAGAGTAAAATCTGTAATGATCTAGAAGTGACATTTATTCAAAGACCACTTGTATATTTATATCAAAGGTTTAATCTTTGTAACCTTGTCCAATTTTAGCAACGAGTATCTGATAGGCTTAAATTGAATCACCTTCAAGTTTGATTGAAGGCTGGTCACTGTATCGGCAGTATTAGTGGCACAAATTAATTAAATACGACTGGATAGCGATTTGAATGCTCATGTACCGGAAAGTATTTAATTAAGATCACACAATTAGATAACTAAGTGGAAAAAGCTTAAAGTGATGGAGCAGATTTTGACAAGATTAATAATAATTCTGCTATTATTGAAAGTTAGAATGAAAATGTCGCACTCAATGTAATCAAGTTTTTATTAAAAATTTAAGGTAATGTAGTGAAAATAAATAAGTATTAAGATTTTTGTAGTAAATGTTATAGAATATTCGAATTATAATATATTCGAATTCGATTATTTTATTATTTTATATTCGAATTTACAAAATTCAAAGTCTGGTTTATATTTTTTGGCATTACTTAGGTACTTTCGTATTATTACCTTTAGAATGGAAATACATAAAACGATTGCATGCAAAATTGTAAATTGTGTTAATTAATAGTAACAAATTATTTAAAATAACCATTCATGAGACTGTATTGCTAAAATATTATTGTAATATAACTTTAGGCGACGACAAATCAAAATTAATTTTCCAACGCAACGCTGCATTCAATAATAAATGATTATGTATTCAGCAAATTCGTATTTAACGTCTGAAGTTATTTTCATTTAATTCAATTGATGTTTATATTGATTCATAGTTCGAAAGCGGTGGGGCGCCGCGCGCTTTGCACTTAAGTTTAAACCGACTTTACTTAAGAAAATTCCTTTAGAATAAGGGTATGTGCAGAATAGAACATTTGATCATGGAGGGAAAACATACGTAAAATAAAAATAGTGAGAAATCCTATCAGGAGTTTTGTGTCTGACTTACAAAGACTACAACAGATGGAAGTAAAGCCTACTTTTGTAAATCGTTTCAACTTTTCGCGTTTCGAGATCAGCTCATGTACAAGTAAGTCCAGTTATTGTAATACGAGTACCTAAAGCTCTTTCTTTACGGTACATTCTAGCTTTTAGGACAACATTACATCAGCTTTTCTTTGTAGCCCGGGGGAATATCCTGCATAGGATCATCAGGGTGCATCAGCCACTGTGAGGGCAGCGACCCCGGTGTGTCAGACTCCTACTGACTAAAAACCCCGGAGATGTCCCTCTGATTGTTCCACCTGCCTGACCTGCCTGGCCTGGGAAACTAAATTCATTTAGACTCCCAGGGGACAATAAGCCTTGTCGAGGCTACACCTCTGGGAAGGGTAAGAGTAAAGCCCGCCTCTCTAAAACCTCTCTCCCAGGCGGTGCGTCGGACACCGTGCACCGCCTCCCTCTCATCCGGACAGCAGACTCCCTCAAGACTACTGCCCGCAACATTACAGCAGCAACGGTAGTCTCCAGTATTTTAACAGCCGATGTTACCTTTGAATTATACTGTAACTACCTTCATATGGAGTTAGTTTAGGAGCAGTTATTTTACCGTGGAATTATAAAAATAAATATTTGAGATTCAATTACATAGAAAACACAAATAACTATTATTTTGATAAACCAGAACATACAATACATTTATGATGACTACGTTAATGGCATGCATTGGGTATTCAATAGCATTTCTTCATTCAAATATCAGATCTAAAGTATGAAAACAAAGCATCGCAGAGGTGTTTAATATGTCACCTACAACTTTCTAGAAACACTATTGTGTTCTTATTTAAAATAATAGAAATAATGTAAAAAGACGCATCAATGCAAACAACTGATAATATATAATGTTTTTTTTTGTAAATAATGCGGAGTTTTATCCTCCACTGAAAAGTGTTTCGTCTACGCGTGCTCTAAAGTTGACTATCAAACCTAAATTTACTTTAATACGCAGTAAAATTTCAAATCAATTTATTTTCGAGGTATAAATGGGGAATTTTAGAGCTCTTACTCTTGAATCATAGCGACGCGAGTTCCAATCCAGTGTGTGATTTGTCGGTATAAAGTGAGTATGGTCTCAGCAAGAGATGTCGTAAATCAGAAACCGTGACACCCTTATGATCCTCGCAGCTGCAGCGGTCGAAATGTAAGAACCCTGTCGCGGGGCAACATTACTTTGAAAGAAATTTATAACTTTTTTAAAGACAGTAAAATATTTAATAGTTTTATAAATTTGACTTTATTTTCAATTACCTTATTTCATATAGACTGTAATCTTAGCCTATTAGAATGTGTGTAATCTATATAAAGTATGTAATATAATATATATAATGTAAACCAAATCTGCCAAATTCTCAGCCTTGCAGGTTTAATACATATTTCTTACGGAATATAGCATGATTTGTAGACTATAGGCGCTTCCACCACTAAGGGTATATAATGACGAAGTTTCTCCCAATTGCTTGTACTATGTGTAATAGATAAACATATGCTTACTTATATACAAATACATATCCACGATTCATAAGAATATGATCAGGTTTTCACGGAAAAGTTTGACGGTACCGAGACTCGAATCCTAGACCTTTAAAGTCGTAGGTAAGGCCACTACAAATTGATATATAGTATAGGGGCGTATATGATTCAACAAAAATCGAGAGCAAAGGGAGACAAGCTCTAATAATAAAATAAAAGAATTCAGTTAATTCAATAAAACAGATGTTATAATAATAATAATGTTTTAAAGGGAATTAATCATAAATACAGAGCCACAAAATTAAAATTAAGACATTTTGTAATCGTTAATCATTAATCAGATTACATTTTGCCCATCTCTGATTGTATGTATATATTTAATTGTACATATATATGTATATCAACTGGAGAAAGGCTATTTGGTTTAAGCGACATTTTTTGGTGATATAGTAATATATAAATATTCGGAATCAGCATTTTTTAACTATTCCATACATATTACTATATCACCAAAAAATGTCGCTTAAACCAAATAGCCTTTCTCCAGTCGATATATATATATATATATATATATATATATATATATATTTAAACGTACAATGTATCAATAGTGAAACACACTTAATACCTACGTAAACAATGTGACAAAACATTAATTAATAACATTAAACATATAAACGAAACGCTAAGGAAGTAAACAAAGGCGAATAAAATTGCTCAATATAATATTAGTGCAAATATTTTCCATCCGTTAATTTGTCGGTAAACGATACTTCTAGTGATGTACGACCCGTAAGCGATACACGTAAGTAAATACACCGCTATTCGGCAATTTGTTATGGTCCCTGGCTCCCTTAACATCTATCGAACAAAGATGTGTTGATTGAATAGTAACACAATCCGACGGGAGATGAGGCCGGAAATTTTCCGCAAGTTTCTTTCTAGTGCTTTTTGCTGTGTTGATTTTTTTTTGGATAAGTTAATATTGAAACTTTTCACCGTTTGTGCAAGTACGATTTGTAAAAATGTTCGGACATAATATTGCCAACGAAAGCACTTTAGAAAGTTTGATAACGTAAGGAGATGTGAAGGGTCGACGTAACTGTGTTGATCATCCACAAGATGGATTAAGTCCACTATGACCCACTCATTCATAGAACGTATACGCAGTGCCTCTAATAGAGAGAGATAGAGGCGTTTCGCAAAAGCCACATCCAACCAAGTAAACAATCCATAACCTCAATCAATCCGCCAGGACTAAGAAGAAGCATTTAAAACAATTTGATTAAATCAGAATTCAGTTATAGAAAAATTTAATTTGTTTACGACGATTTGTTAATTAATGCCAATTTCAATATAAAAGGTAATCCTGCTTAGCCAAAAATAATTTAACTTATTAAAAAAAATAAAATAATTAAGTGGTGTTTTGATTTAACAAGTTTCTGGCACGGATAGTTCTTTAAAATGGAAATATAGAAAAAAAAATCGAAATATAATAATCTTAAAAACATAAAACAAAAACAGACAACATTGATTAAATATATTATTTATTGAAAAAAAATATATATTAAAAAATAAAAAAGGGTATCTCTCTCCGGCGGGGAATCGAACCCCGGTCTCCCGCGTGACAGGCGGGGATACTGACCACTATACTACCGAAGACTTGTATGACAATGATGAATTATTCTATCAATACCTTTACTATACGTTATTATTCATTCTATAACAGTTTTTTGTAGCAAACATTATATAAATAAAACTATTAATAATTATCACAACGAAAATGAATTATAAACAGGCTTATATAGCGTCTTTTATGTGTATACTCAATATTAATTGTTATAAATGATACCCACGTAAGAAAAATATACAGTTATATGTAGAAATACATTTATTATTTAAGATTTACACTATTTTTCCAAAACTTTCTTTTTTTGTGTATTATTAAGATATAAGACTAGCCTTTTCCCCCGATTTCGTCTGTGTTACATGCATAATAGTTGACTTGCATCTACAAACTATGGTAAATCCAGTTTCTTTTATAGAACGCTATTTAGCGATAAACTATCCTTACTGTTTGCACGGAAACCTTATCCAGTTTTAATAAACGTTAAATTCAAATCACCATGATTAATATACCGTTGGTTTAAAGTAAAAAAATATATAGTAGAAATCCAGAAATCCTGTCAATAAGGATTAAGAAACTTGCAAATAACGTTACATAGTATAGTAGCGCAAAGACCATCATTGTGACTCGCTTTTGCCTGTCGCGTTTCGCGATCAGCTTGTTTACGTCCAATTATTCATATACCTACCTAGAGAGCTTCAGTCGGGGTATAAGTAGGCTTGTTGAATAAATATCGATACATCGATATTTTCAATTCAATATATCGATATAACGATATTTTTTTTTATTTTCGACATCCCTAGGTATAAGTGAGTCAGCTTGACTAGCTAATCAAAATCTCTTGGTTCTCGTTACCGTTTTTAGACTACACTTTACATTCAATCATGTACGCTGTAGTCACTTAGATATTAAACCTTTTATTAATACTGGATCTACAAAGTGCCTACAGTCTGCCTGATGGACAGTACAGTGTAGTCCCATGAATGTCCATTGACAGTCATCATTGCCATATCGGCCCACAAATACTGTTACTAAAAATAGACGATCTGGGTATATGAGTTACTGAACGTACACGGCCTGATCCCGAAACGCGATAAGCCAAAGCTAGTCACTATGACGGTCTTTACACTTATGTACTGTGGTCATGACCCAGCTCGGGCCATTGTCTACCATCTAAAAATGTATAGTGGTGTTGAATAGTATTGTTTTCAAAGTCTTATGTTGGCACTTCTTTGTCAATTCTGGTTATAAAACTGTCGATAATTCCTTTTATCAAACAGCTTATTATATAGACACGCTTTTCCGGTATAAATGTTTCTGCCAAGCGTAAAACTGCAAGAAAGCTTTACGTAATCATTTACGCAATTCGCGTGTACGAAATGTATCGAACGATTTAAATGAGTCGCTTAGGGAAATCATTAGCTTCGGCTGATAGGCTTTTGAAGGCAAATTGTGCGTTAAATTCAGCAGTCGACGGTATCGAGGTCGTAGGAATCAGGGGTGACTTTGTGTTCAGTCAAGTAGCTGGATTGCTTTGAATCTAATTGTAAATTATTATTTAGCACTGCTTTCTGTTACAATTATTTGTTATATTCCTGGCGAAATGCCATTCAGACAGTAATTGTTTTTATTTTATTTCTAGTCTATTTTCAATTTTATATTTTCATAGGAATTTTAAAAGAATATTTTTTGCGGGGACATTATTGGAAGTATGTTGAGGTTATGAAAGGCGTATTGTCAACAAAAAAATACATAGCATAAGTAGCAAACATTTAGAACATTAAGAGAAAAAATATTGTTTTTCCTACTCTTATCGCTACTAGCAATTCTAACGCCCAGTTCCAGAAAGGACCCTTAAATTTAAAAACGCTTCTAAATACTAATTAATCATAAAAAGGTTTTAAAATTTAAGGAGCCTCTCTGAAACTGAGCATATGTCATAGAAATTATAATTTTAAATAAAGTAATAAGAAATATAGATTTTATTTCTCAGTTTATTTATTTGGGGATACGTAAATGAAAACGCAACACAAAAAAATAACCTATCCTATAAGAGGAATATTTATAGATGTCTATTGTACTTATAGGGTATCACGGCAACAAAACCAGTCATAGAAATACTAAAAATAATATCCAAACTTTTAAATTTAATCAGAGCATATTTAATACTTAAAGTACCGCAAAATAAATCAGGTTTCAATTTGTACGGTTTATTTGTAGGGTAATAGCCTTACATCAATAGCGTTCATAATATAGATGCATGCAAGTATTGCATGCTTTTATGATAAAAAAGTCAAGAATAAATTTCTTAAAGTTAAACAAAAAAAGGAACAATTTATATTCATATTTATTTTATATTCACGCCATATATCTTTCCTATGAAAGCAATGTAATATTTACTGTCATAATATAATATTCAAAGTAATTTCGCGAATTCTGCATACCCTATCCAAATACCCTAGGCACATCACTGCCTTACATCTCATAAAAATAACAATTATGGGATTCCTTTTACGAGATCATTATTAGCATGCCATTTTTATTTACAAAACCATTTGTCAATAAGAATACATCAATCCTTTTACCAAAAAGTAGATAAGATTTTTTCGAATGTAAACATTATGAACAATCGGAATCAAACATTAAACTACTCGGGTATCAACGGAGCACAACTGGTCGGTGGGTGTATCAAAGTGTTTACTCTGATCTTTGTACGTCTCGACAGAGCAAATACTTTTATCATTATTTACACAGTGTTGGGTTACCGCCTACCGAATGCTTATCGAGTATTTTTATTTTCATATCACGGTGATTCGTAACAAGGCAAAAAAATACAGATTATTGTCTTTTGACTATAGTTGAATCAATCTGAAGATTTATGATTTTTGTGTTATTTTCTTTAACTAGTAATAATATGTCACGCTATATCTCTTACAGGGTCAGCAAAGATTCATAAGTGGTTGTATCTACTTTGCGCTTTTATGGCGTGCCCAAAGTGACCAATAGCGCAGCTTATCGCCGTTGTTCTGAGATACACATTTTAAAACGTAACGTGAACTTTGAAACGATTTCTCTTTATTGTTTTACAATCGATCAGGTTAAATTTGCCCTTATTTTGTAATGAGTATCTATGTAATATTTAATTTAATTTATAGTGAATACTTTCAAAATGTAAATTACATAACTGTTACATCTTGTAAATCGAATCAATAATCACTTAAAGAATCACTTCATCAAGCTAAATTATTCAGTAAAATGCGATAAAATTCGACATTCTTAGATAAATTTAATGTTAATAAGATTTCAGGGCTCGCTTCCGAATCATTTGACTTCATTGACATTAGAATTTGTACAAAAAGTGGTCTATTGTACGTGATGGAAAACAAATTGAGACAACTTTAGAATTCACACGGCGGAAACGAATTTAATTTATCGACATCTTATTCAACTGCGGACATCTACGTTCGCGTTGCGTCGAACGACAATTACAAACTTACAAATTTATCGAATCAGTTACTTCGCCTTTATTTCGTAGGCTCGAGGGTTTCAATCGGCATGTGTTTTTGTCACAGATATTTGCAAAGTCAGCGCCTTAGTGACAGAACTTAATAGGACTTTAACAAATAACTAAACATTTTGTAATTCGGGGAACATCTTGAATGCTTAGTTTACTTAACAAAGGATGGGCAGTTCTTCACTTTGTTCGTACTCGCATCCCGGTGACAACATCTGCCCTTTTTTTATACATTACCCGTGGATGAAATGGATATTTGTTCAACTAGCCAGAAAATCAATCGCTTTTATTTTTCTTGCGCTTAGAAAAAACTTTGGTAAAATACAAACACTTTGTAAAGGTGATAATGACACATCATAAACTTTTAAATGTTTATTTCTATACAAGATCACAGAACAATAATTATGTCAAGGGACTACTCATAATAATATTTGTATTAATTGAATTATTGTCTGTGACTACAACAGTAAAGTAACGATAGAAAAATGCTTTACGTTTTGACATAGATGTTTGAGTTTGACAAAAACGTAGAGTTTGAGTCATATAAATTGAGGTCTGTGTGAAAGAGTATATTTCAGTTTTGTATGCGTCAAAACAGATATTAACAAGCGCTAATTACTAATGCGCAATACGTCATAAAGTTCGACTTACATGCAACCTGATATATATAACAACGTAAATAAAATATTTTGAAGATAATGTATTGTTCTTAGACGTAAGGAACTTGCTGCAATTAAACTATAAATACATACCGAATAATGTAACATAAGACAACACATGAATATTATCTAGTGTGTATATTTAAGACGACGTAAGGAAAACCGGAGTAGACAACGCGACATCAAAAATAAAATTTCCCAAATCGCGATGGCATCATCTTATATCATCGTGGGTGAGAGCTAGCAGATTCTAAAAGAAGCTAGTTGAAAGGTGGGTCGATGATGTCTGTGAGGTTATCTGTAAGATTCGGGAACAAGTATTTGATAACGTAAGATTTTTATGGTACCAAAAAGCGTATACATTATAATCTATGCTTATAGCCTAATGATAATAATGGCTGGATGAGTCGATGATGTTTATAATGTCATGGATAAAATTTGGGCACGAACGATACAGACAAGATCCTTGTGGCATGATAGGGGGCAGAATTATACTCAGTACTAAACGCAAGTAAGCTCATGAAAATGATGATAGACTTGTTAAAAAAGTACCGGCAATACTTTTTAGTCAAAGGCCTTTTTTTAAGAATAAAAGAAAATTTATTGAAAATAATAAGACGAAAATATTGAACTAAAAATAACATCAATGTTAATTATTTTTCCTTAAATAGTACAAATATAAGCCGCACGGGCTTTGTTACTCTACGATCGTATTAACAATAAATAAAATGGTTGGTGCAATATCTGTCTGGCGCATACTTAGCGCAAGGCCATTTGCATTGGAGTGAATGCGACGAAACGGCCTCCAGTGGAATTTAATAAAAATATCTTACTGCATAGCTTAGTGTTTCTTAATATACTGCCGACTGTATTACTGAAAATATATTCTGGGACTGCATAGGACGGTATATCGTCCGCATAGAGGGAGAATTAAATAATTAATTTGTTTTAATGCGTTAAAAAGCGATTTGGCGTTTTTATTGTAATTTTTACCATGCTATGAAAATAATAAATAACACAAAAATTTAAGTTAATCAAGACTTCATAGTAGGATAGTCAAACGAGTAGATTGTTTCCCCCTTCGACTGTTAATTGAAAAAAATAATTCCATTTGAAATTTAAATATAGGATATATTCCCAAATAGAAAAAAGATATGAAAATGTTTGTTAGATTTATATTCTACATGTTTTCTGTGTTATAAAAGTAACAAGAAAATTATATTTAAAAAAAATCATAATTTAGATATCCTATAACACACGATACGAGAATTTCCTTCTGAAATTTGAAAAGCTAAACTGTGATCGTTTTAATTACGTGTAAAAGCGTATTTATAGTTTAATATTTATCTAAATTTTAATCTATGTTTTGGGTACAATTAATTCTTACAAATACGTTTTTAATTTATTTTGTAAGGTGAAGTCGATGGCTTGCAAAAGACGGCTGGCACGAACTAGATAATAAGAGCCAAAACTACGATCAATGGGGTTTATTAGGAGAGAGACCTATACCCACCAATGGACTAAAGTGGGTTAGTAATGAAGATTATGATGTAATATTTTCTCCATGATCCTAGTTTATGTATGTATTTAGATACTGCAATGCCAATTTGCTTTCAAATACACACAATGAATACTAATTCCAGAAGACTAATAGCATATTTCCGGTCTATTTCGGCGTATAACTTTATTAGTCGCGGACAGCAGTTGACTGATGCTTCAAATGAGAGATATCTCTCACCAAAATTAGCATTCATAAGCCAACTCAAACGACATAAATAACATTGAGAGGTTGATCTATTAAGTATTGCGTTGAACACTGCTAAGGAATTAATACTACAACTGTAGTATTGTGCAAATAAATATAAAAAAACTTTATAAATATATTAGGTCACATAATGTACACATTCAATTAAAAAAGAAATTGGCTTTGGCTTTCTTATCGGCTTTAAGTTATATAAAACGGTAAATCTTTGGATTCTTGCAATAACGACGTATCTATAACATTTTATATACAAAGTCATTTAATTCTTTTGAGAACTGTTACTTTTTGTGTTACTGTTAAATACATAATAAATATTCATTTTGACAAAATATAAAGATGAATCGGAAACGCTAAATTAATATTATGCAGTTCATTATGACAATTAGAATTTCTATTGCCGTTGGACAAGAACAATGTCTATTAAGAAACGTTATTAGTCAGTTGAAGTCTATCTTATTCTGTATTCGTGAGCCGACTAGTTGTCTAGTTACGTCGGGAATATTGCTATGTTTGCTGTCCACAAACACTATACTTGTGCCCTTTACATGTCGACCCTGTAGTCAAGAAGAGAACTTGGCACTCGTTGCATAATGTAAAACGTGTAAAATCGTGTTAGATAAAATAATATTGAATTATATCATAAAGCTCTTATTAAAAGACGGAATTTAATTTAAGTAAATATTGAGACAGTGGGAAAACTTAGTTATTATATAGTATATTTAAAATTCTAATTAAAAAAAAATACAAGCATTTTATATAGTACTAAGATTTTAAAGTAATTAAAAAGCAAATTTTGTAAATTTAGTTCTAAGCTTTTACTTAAATCTTTGAACATTTACATCTTTAAGGGCGGCTTGCACTAACGAATTAATCTAGTTTAAGCTTGTATAAAACGCTTATTAATTGAATTGGTTTGATTCCAATTTAATGATGATTTCAGTTTAAGAGTTGTTATAACTAGATTTTGATTTAGTGCGAGACAATAAGTACAGATCAGCGCCAAATAGCATTTTATATAACTCTAAACTAGATTTAATTTGTTAGTGCAAGCCGCCCTAAACCTTAAGAACGACTTGCACCAACGAATTAAATCTAGTTCAGACATTGTATAAAGTGCTATTTAATTCGACTTCAAGGGTGATTTAAATTTAACTGTTGTTAAAACTAAGTAGAATACGTACAGTTTAACGCTAAAAAGAGTTTTAGCTTAAATTAGATTGAATTTTTGGATAAGGTCGCCCATACGCCTTTAAACTTTCACACCTTCGGACCTTCAGACCTTCAAACTTTCGGATCTTCAGGCTTTTTGACCTTCAAACCTTTAAACCTTTGCTTAAATTAAATCTGTATTCTAATTGGGCTAGAAATGGTTACTTTTTAAAAGTATTGTTATTTTATTTCTGCAGGAGATTATTTATATGAATAGGTCTCAATCTAAGTTTCAATGATATTTGTTAAAAGAGTTTCGACAAAAAGGGAACAATGTAACGAAAAAGTTAATATAACGCTATTGGAAGCCTATAAACATTTAAAACGACTTAAGCTTAGTTAATTTAGGATGGAACTCTAGCGCAAATCACCTAACTACCGTAGCACCTATTTTTGAAAGTTCCAAGAAGAAGCTTATTCTACTTTTTAGTTGAAAACCGATTGCCCCGGTTATCCGGGCGTACTCAGCCGCGAGTTTCTTGCTGTAATAATAAAACGAGAAGATATTAAAGCTAGTTTTGTGGAAAATTGATAGATTTTTATTAGGAACGTTTTTATTTGAGCAAAGTCGTTGGATTTATGAATCTTTTTGAAGACGCTATAATTGCATAAGATAATTAATATTGCAGCATTCTGAATTTTTTTAACCCCAACGTAAAAAAAAGGGGTTAAATAAGTTTAGCGCGTGTATCTGTGAATGTGGCTTTGTTTATCTGTGGTTTCTAAATACAATAAATCGATTTCGATTTAGTTTTTTTTTGTTAGGTAGCTGACTTTATTAAGGCTGAGATTTTTAGTCGCATCTTTAAGTTTGTTTAGACTTTACTAAAATATAACAATTTATTTTTATCAATATACAATTTATTTTTATTTTATAATTACTCAATGAATGTCAAAGGATTTGGTACGTCACCGATTTTGTCAACATGGACTTGGTTCTACGAACACTATGGCAATACTCAAGTTCCTATTATACACTATATAAAATCCAGTTTTTGTCGGAGGCGTGTTGAAAGGCGTCTGGCTTTACCTAGATGAAAAGAGCTGAAGGTGGATTTCAAGAGCCATCGTCGCTGGAAGGATGCATACGCCCAAAATGAAGGCGACATCATCCCCCAGTGACAATAACTAGGCAGTACACTTGAGGGACTCTGCTATTAACTGAAGGCTTGATGCGATATACTAGAAGCGGTGAATCGATATAACTATTATATCTCTACTACCGCTAAAAAGAATATAACGATGAGACATTTTTCTATATTATATTTAAATAAATAAGCGTCACTTAACAAAAACAATGGAAGTGAAAACTTTTAATTTTATTAACATCGTTTCGTTGTGCAGAATTTAATTTAACTACAAACTAGAACTGTATACCATAGGGTACGTTATACAGTTCTAGTTTGTAGTTAAACGTGAGATAAAGGAAGCAGTGAAAGATAAAATTCAGTAGTTGAATATAAATAATATATTCTGTACGAAGTTTATATACGGTCGCTCGCACGACATCAGGACAAAATATATTATATTACCATAAGAACTATTATGTATTACGTATTTAGCGTTACCATTTTTTAAATTAAAATCTTTTCCCTTTTACACCATGAAATTAACAATTATATAAAAAGGTAATCTAGTACAAAATGCGTGGTTAATAGTGAATCATTGTGTTTTCTGCTTCTTATGTTCATTTGAAATATAATATCTAATGTAAATAAAACACTGTCGTGTGTAAGGGCCCTGAGAACGGTTATTAACTACACTGGTCACGATGGTCAGGATAGATAAATGCAAAGTGGATACAGCTGCTCATGTTATTTTTACGTGACAATATACTATTTATTGTTATTCAGTTCGTCTATACTCAATTTGTTTTATAGATATGCGAATCAAAAACAACATAACGTAATTGTTGGAGCTTATAATTTGAAGAGCGGTCACACTGATTAGGCTTTCTCTTACCTCTTTACCACGGATAGTGTAACATGTTGTCTTGTAATTTATTTTTGTAACTATTTTGGTGCATTTAACGTTAAAACAGTAATCGAGACATAATATTAAAATGCCAAAGTTTGTGAATATATTTGTTACTTTTACACGATAAAATTACTGCACCGATTTGCATAAAAGTTTTACAGTAATATAGAATATATATACATCGGAATAACATATAGGCTACAATTTGTAACAATTTTATGTAATTTTGGTCGTAATATAACAATACATGTCAATTAAATCGGAAAAAAATCTAGCCTCTGAGAGCTATCTTGGCGTACACTGCCTAAACCATTGGAATTACACAAAGATGATGTACTGTAGGATCGTTTGTCTTGAATAGTTCTAAATAAAAGTCCAACAGCATATATCTACCTTTTATGTGGAAGCCACTATGACCAAAATTGTGAACCTTAAATTGAATTAAATAAGATACTATTTTACAATGCTAAGCCGGGGATAAAATATATTATGGTACAGAAGACATTCACTAGAAATAATTTATATGGCAGAACAACGTTTGCTGGGTCAGCTAGTAATATATAAAGACCAGCCCGATTAGTCCTTCGAGCCGGATATATTTCGTGAAAGGATAATCTCCTTCAATGTATTTCTAAATTCCATAGTATACTGCTATTAGAGACCGCAGTATGGCTATAAAAGATAGTCCCACTAGTGTTTATATGGACGAAATGTACACAAACGCAATAAATTCGCCCTATTTCACTACAAAACTACCCGAAGCTATGCCAGATACCCCTACGAGTGATACATTCAATATATCCGTACGCAAAGATACTCTTGTATATGCGTAATGAAACAGCACAGGAGTAAAATATGCCCTAGCGATTTGAAAACCTTTAAGAGAGAAGTAAATAGGTGTTTGTTGGGCAAGTGTGTTCTACCATCGGCCTCAACTACATCTTCCCCCAGGTGTGATAATGTTCAAGCATTGTTTGTATGTTGTTGTGTGTATTTACAATATAATGATAGCCACTCTGACGTATGTTGTGGATGCCTTAATAGGAACTGTACATTTTTTTTTATTGTAACTTTATGTATGTATTGTGTGAATTAGTCATTGTACCGGGCCACTGGCAACCCTGTAAACGTAAGTAAATAAATAAATAAATAAATAGCTTAAAAATAGGAGCAGTATACCTAGAGGAGATATAAGAAAATGTTTAATATTTGATGTACAAATAATAATTTCGAGGAAATCTGTAATTTAAATACAGAATAACATATTGTGTAAGAATATGGTACTCCGAAATATAATTTGCAATAAAGTCGACGTATGATTTCTCACAGAGCTTACCCATGACTACTTTATTACTTTTCTCTGAATCTCAGTTCTTTATTACTTTAATATAATATGAATATTTATTTTTACCATACTGTACATGAACTTTCGAGTGTTTTTTATTAAATTTGATGAATTTTTTCCTATTTTCAAGTATATTGCTTAATACCTAGATATTTAATGATCTTAAAGTTTGGTTTTATTTATAGGCCCTTTTTGTAATTATGATAATACTATTATAGTAATTTAATTAAATATCCGCAACTATTACTTAATTATATGTTAAATTAAAAATTAAAATAAAAGTTTTAAAAAATCGCTTATGTAAAGCAATTTCAAAAATAGTTATTATACGGTTATTTAATTTTCAGGGTTAAGTTTAAATAACATAAGCTTTAAATAGAGGAGAGGTGCGCTCTTCACACATACCTCTCCCGAGGAGGAGCCGAAATAGGCTATTCAAATCGGGGTATCCAAATAAAAAACCTTAAAATCAACCCATATTATAAACTACAATTACTTACGAGTACTTACAAACGTATTTGCAAAATAAGTTACAATATATATAGTATATCTTGACGCTATATCATTTGCGGGGTGAGCAGAGATATATTAGTGGGCGTGTTTACTTTGCGCTATGTTGTACCCAACGTAACCAGTAGCGCAACTGATTGCCGTTATCAGGACACTTACTCATGACATTTCTATTAAATGCTTCTCATGGCATTCCTCACGATGTTTTCTTTCACAGGTGATCATGTGATGCATAAATCCGTACTTAATCTGCAGAAACCCAGAAGAACGTGCCGAGATTCGAGCCTACAACCATTCGTGTTGTCGCGCATGGTCCCGATTTCTAATCCACTAGACCACCATAGCTAAATAATTTCCAGAAACCATTTTGCTGAAAATATTAAAATTGTGTTCATGTAAATCCGTGCCCTTAAAAGGATCAAAGAATTTCAACAAAACTTTAAAAATAAATTCAATTAAAATTTATGAACTCGTTGAATTTACGTGTATAATATAAAAGAAACTGCAATGCGCATAGTTAGAGCTGTTTTTTTTAATACACCGTTGGATTTGAGCAGTTTCAGATTAACAAAAGGTTTTTGTTCGGCGAATGCGTATTTTAAACTTGCTAACTACTCTCGTATTTATTTCCATGCAATTTCCGCGATTTCGAGTTTCATTAGAAAAGGGAAAGTTTGAATGCTTTTCAAGTGCCTTGTGGAAACGAAGCGATCTGGTTCAGTTCAATAGACGCCTATTTTATTTGTATTTTTAATGTAATGTACTAGTTAGGCAGTACACTTTTCGTTAAGTATATTGTTACTAAATGCTAGCAAAGTCATAGAACAAGTCAACATAGATAAGGTCTTAGGAATATTGATTAGATTGTACATTTTAAATAACATACATATAGACATATAGACTAGAGATGTCACGAATATTCGGCAACTATTCGGTATTCGGCCTATTCGGCCACTTTTTTGCTATTCGGTATTCGGCCGAATAATACGTACTATTCGGCCGAATACCAAATCATGTAAAAAAGACACGTTATATTACTCAAAATTATGTATTTATTTCCAAATTACAACACTTTAGTAATCAAAATTGATCAGTAGTAAGTTGTGATGGATATAAACAAGCTTTTCAGCATTTTTTGGTAACAAACGATTAACTCTTTTCATCGTAAATGTTACTAGCCTCAGAAAATAACCTCTCACTAAACACGCTACTTCCAGGAATATTCGGCGGCCGAATATTCGGCGCTTCGGTCGACAGCGTTGCCGAATATTCGGTATTTGGTATTTGGTATTCGGCCAATTCACTATTCGTGGAATCACTAATATGATGATGATGTCCTAGCCGGGTTCGGCCACGGCGACTGTTTCAACACCGATTAAGAAAATCGAGGTCCAGTTTACGGAAACAGTCAATTGCGCAGCAGATATTTAAGTGCATAACTGGACGCGCTGCCAGAAAAGCACTCTCTCGTCCGAGCTCCCTCAGGCCCGATGGAAAGGAGAACCAGTACGATCGGGAGGGAGCGGGATGCAGGTTTGGTCGAGTTTTCCTTCTCTGAACACCTGGTTGAATTGCGGTGTTCAAGGGATACCTTAGTCGCCTTTTACGACACCGCGGCAAGAAGAGGGGGGTGCTATTCTATTCTGCCGGCAGCCACCACGGCCTAATCACACACTCATCACTAATATAGACACGCTATATCCTTTAGAGGGTGAGCAGCGATACATTAGTGGCTGCATCCAGTTTGCGCTTATGTCGTGCATAATGTGACCAGTTGCGCAGTTGATTGCCGTTCTTAAGGCATTTACTCACGAGATTTTTATACAAGATACCATGTGAGCTTCCACATCATATTTTTCTTCACTGGTGAACATGTTGTGTCTAAATCTAAGTAATCTGGAAAAACCCAGGATTGGAACTTACGACCTTTGCACATTTTAGGGTTTTTAATATACATAATTTTTTCCTAAAATACTTATGTATTTTCTATACTTATATATTATTTTGTTTACTCATACTTGCTTCTTGTTGGTGATCAGTTGCTGGTTTTTTTTATATAACTTATAGGCGAACGCTTGACCTCAATCACACCTGGTGGAAGGTGAAGATGAGTCCGATGATGAACCGCGTCCGCCTAACAAATGCCTATTCACTCTTCTTTTAAAGACTCCCAGGTCATAAGATCGCGGAAATATGGCCGCTCGAAACATATTTCATTCCTTAGCTGTTCGCATGATGAATGTAGAAGCGAATCTTCTCGTGCGGATATAAGGAACATCCACCGCTGGTAACTTTCAGCACGAAATACTATATTTTTTAAATTGTTTTATTTTAGTGAAGGGTTTAGGGGCGTAGAGGCATACGTCCTGCATGTCAGGAGGCAAACTATTCATTAATTTAAGTAACATATATATATTTACTCTCATGCCATATATATTATTGTATTGTATTTTCTATTTATTATAGCTTATAGCATGTAGACGTAACCCGATACGGAGTTGTCGCCCTAAGGGTCGTTAGGGTGTTACGAGACGTGCGGGGTAAGAGGATGCGCGCGCGCACGGGACGCTTAGAAGTTAGTCGACTACCGAGACCCAAGGCGGGAGTACGTGCGTGTACGTCGCAGTTCGGTGTGCCTTAAAGTGCAAATAAACTGTAAAATGCCAAATTCGTGTCTTACTAAAACCACACCCACGACCACCGGTCATAAGCTTCTATATATATTAACTATATATAAAACCTTACATTTACACGTATAGGTTGAAATCACGACAAGGAACACGTTACCCAGTTACGTAGGCTGCGACGAATCTATCTAATTTTTTTACTACGTGAAAGCAACCTTATTTCGTTCGCATAAAGTTCACAACTAACTCCGGTCAAAGGTCTCAGCACCCCGCTGGGAGTCATGCTGGCGGTTATCCGAACATCGGATCAAGATATCTCTTAGGTCAAGTTCGGCACGCGAGCGAATACCGGGAATGTATGCATTGACGAATTCGGAATAGTAGTAACGTGTACAAAACCTATTATAAAATGTTTCTACCCACGACTTTATCTGCATTAACAAAGTTAACAGCAAGGTCAGATTTCTGTTGACAAGAAAATTGAGTCAATTTTTGAGGGGGTAGGGTGATTACCCGATCAGGGTCGTCACAGTACACAAATGAAAAGACCGTCATAGTGACTCATTTCGTCTTGTCGCGTTTCGGGATCATCTTGTGTATATAAGATTAAATAATTAAAGAATTTTTTCGGTGAAAAATTGCTACGCAAGCTTAAAAATACAAGATTAGTCTTAGTACCTCTAAGCACAGAGTTCAAATGTTTCAACCATCAATAATTCACGACATATCTCTACTTACATCCTTCATTCATTATTTATAAATATTCATTTATCCAACAAAAATGTATTCGAAAAGAAAAAAATATTAAAGAAAAAATTCACTTTTCACTGACACAAACAAGTAAACTATTCTATGCTCCTGCTCTAGTAGCTACATTTGTATATAACTAGCACAATTTCATTTAAATATTCCTCGAATGCTGTAAGAAACAATTTAGTATTCGATAGAAGTGTATCGAAGTCCTATCGGTTGCAATTTCTTGAATTTTATATAACAGATCTGTCTTGAAATCTGCAGTTTATAAAGATTGAACTGTGTAGCGGTTAGAAAATAAACTATCTTCAGTGTAGAAAAGGTAAAATATTTTTTAGTGAATCTGCTGTTCGAATACGGCCCTGCGGTATATCAACTAAATATGTATATTTAATGATATTTTAATTTAATTTTCAATATATTAGATATATTTTCAATAATTATAATTATTACTGTAATTTTATATAAGGTTAAAACAAGAATTTAAGTTATAAACATATTTGCTAGTTTTCTGCTTTATGCGAAAAATAATTGAATGAGGCTCCTTATATAATTAGTTCTAAATTGTATTTATTTATATAGTAAAAATTTCATTATATCACATTACACAATTTCTATATTAAATTAATACTTTCCTCCAGTTCCAAAAACGCTCGTTAAATTTTAAAACGCTTTTAAACACTACTTACTGATGTTCTTGTATGCAATTGATGATTTATTAATGTTTTAAATTTTAAGAAGTGTTCCTGAAGTAGGGTGGTAAGAACTAAATAATGAGTAAATTGTTTTTCTTTCTGACATTAATTTCCTTTAATTTTCCTTTTGCTTTTTTTGGAATTGGATTTTCTTTGTGATATAAAACTGATTTTGTTTTATTGTTACAGAATGATATGAAATATGAAATTCTTTGACAAAATATATTGAACTTCACCGTATTTCCGATGCCAATGTGTAATCAATACAAGAAACTACAACCTAATTTTAGGAATCAAACTATCACCCCTATTGTATTTGTGGTAAATAATGTATAGTGTTGTACCTAACGTATAAAACAAAGTGATAGACCACTAGATCCGCAGGACTGTCAACAATCGAAATGAAGCAAAGGCATCCAACGTCGACCGCATTGTTCCTTTGTTTTCCGCTACTGACTTGAACCTTTGTCCGAGAATGGTTTTATACAGAATGTAAGTCACGATTCCATGTACTGTCTAACTAAATATAGTCGTAGCTTCAACTATGACCGATAATATTGTTTCTGTCTCATATACAACTCTATTCAACTGATTTTAAAACTAACGATTGCGCTTTCATAGATAGCTTAATTTTTTTTTTATTATTTTTACTTTGTTCATTGAGGCATAATCATTAATAAAAAAGAAAACAGAAGACTGTTTACTAATTGCGCACCAATGTTTGTTGTCAGCGAATTCTTTGCGCGCGAGCAATGACCCATCTAATGCGACTTGTCTATCGCATTTCTAAAATAGGGAGACAAATATTAGGTCCTTACATATGAAATTGGCGTTTTTCGTACTGGCCACTTTAATCACAAATTTCTCCTCTTTGGTAAGGAATTTCAAATTCAAATTTGTACAGCTATAGACTCATGTATTTGTGCTTCGATGATCGTCATTCATTTGTTTTTTTCTTCTGTTTTTTTCTGTTTGCGTCACTCATTTTACAAAATGGAAAACTTAAAATATCGCATTATTTACGAGTACGAGTTCCGCCGTGGCACTAGTGCTGCGGAAACAACTCGAAGGGCGAATGATGTGTATGGCGGTCGTGTTGCAAAAGAAAACACAGTTCGTTTTTGGTTCCAACGTTTTCGTTCTGGAAATTTCGACCTGCAGAACAAGCCCCGTGGACGGCCTGAGACTCAAGTTGATAATGAAGAGTTGAAGGCTATTGTGAAAGCGGATCCAACGCAAACCACGTCCGAGTTAGCTGCAGGCTGCGATGTTAGTGATAAAACTGTTTTAATTCACTTGAAGCAAATTGGGAAGATTAAAAAGCTTGAAAGGTGGGTACCTCGCGAATTGACTGAAGCAAACCGGCAAACGCGCGTCGACTGCTGCGTTACATTACTAAACCGGCACAATAATGAAGGTATTTTAAACCGAATCATTACCTGTGACGAAAAATGGGTTCTTTACGATAATCGGAAGCGCTCAGCGCAATGGTTGGATCCTGGCCAGCCAGCCAAATCCTGCCCCAAGCGAAAATTAACCCCAAAAAAGTTACTTGTAAGCGTTTGGTGGACTAGTGCCGGTATTGTTCATTAAAGTTTTCTCAAATCTGGCCAGACTATTACGGCTGATGTCTATTGTCAGCAATTGCAAACCATGATGGAAAAGCTAGCGGCTAAACAACCTAGACTGGTCAATTGCTCCACGCCACTGCTGCTTCACGACAACGCTAGACCACACACTGCGCAACAGACGGCTACTAAATTAGAAGAGCTTCAATTGGAAAGTCTAAGACATCCTCCGTACTCCCCGGACCTTGCTCCAACAGATTACCATTTTTTTCGAAATTTGTATAACTTCTTGCAAGGGAAAAAATTCAACTCCGATGGGGCAGTCCAAATCGCCTTCAAAGATTTTATTGATTCCCGTCCGACTGGTTTTTTTTAGTAAAGGGATCAATGAACTACCTATGAGATGGCAAAAGTGCATAGAAAATAATGGTTCATACTTTGATTAATTAAATATATTATATTAAAAAATATTCGACTTTTTGATCCTCCCATACAAAACGCCAATTTCATATGTAAGGACCTAATATATTACGAATCTGTTTCTTATAAACACATAAATGTCTTATTAGAACTAATTATTTGATATTAACTACAACAGAACATTAATGTTGAATTTCACTATCCAACAATGTATATAATGGCCGATATTGTAAGAAATGACATACTAATAAAAAATGCAATTTTTAACATCTGATATATATTTCAATGTGGATAAAAGCAATTTTAGATAATTTTATAAATCTTTGCCTGTTTATGATGTCAACTACTTAGTTAATTATTTTAAAATAATATTGTTCCATCAAAATAATATATTTTCTTGATAAAATCTCATGAAAGCCGAAATAGGAAAAAAGTCTATTATGTTATTTAAATAGAAATCACAATTTATTTATAATAATAAAATTATGTTGTTTCAGAATTTATTCAAAAATTATTTTATTTAGTGATTTGAATATAACTATAAAATAATTTAGTTACTTTCTTATAAAGTATTTATTTTCTTATAGATATATTTACTGATGGATGTTTACCAATTTTCTTATTCAGCTATTCTTTAAACAGTTTGGACAAACACATACAAAATAGGCCTAAAATATATGATAACTTAAGCAGTGCCAACTTTTGATACAGTAAGCATAATCTTGTTCGTGGACCACCCACAAATAATGACCGCCCTTTCAGAAAATAAAATAATTCGATCACCGCAAATAGCTTCCATATTGGTGATTTGACATATTGACTCCAAGGTCTTTATTTTGCGCAATATTCGTGCGGTCTGTTGAATACAAGTTTGGTCAACACTAAACCATGAATGAAACATTTCTGCTACTTTTCTGATTGTGAGATATTTATTAATGGAAGACGTATTTATGGTTGCAATAAATAAACCGATGACAACAATTTATTGTGTTTTTTTAAATAAAGTTTAAACGGCTACGGTATTTTATTGAATGAAAATATTAATGGTTTTGCATTTACGGATTTTGGGGAACGATATTAATGTCAAGTTTTACAGTTCAGTAGTAATAATTTTGGGATGCCTATCATTATTTTTTATAGGCGACTACTTAATAAGCAGAAGAGAGAAAAACATTGGCTTTAACTAGAAATGCATGTCATTGATTTCTAAAGCATTTGTGAACAAACAATGAGGTGTAGGTTCTCGTATTATTAAGAAGTTTTACGGAGACTTCTATTTTAACTAGAATTAAAAAATTCCATATCTCTTATCTTTGTCGGGTTATTGGATTGTGAAAAGATCTTACAGCAAGCGTGTTTTCTTCGTCCTATAATATTATGTTCTTTAAATGAAGCGTGAACAAATACTGAATTTGTGTGATCGCTATGAGTGTCAGCAGGTTATTGTCTTTCGATAATCGTACTCAATTTTTGGATTGTACTGTGCTCATTAGGCACGGTGCATCACCGAATCAAAATAAAAACTAAATCACTTTTTAATCGATGTATGAAAAAAAGTGTTGATCTCGTATTAATGTTGATATATAACTAGTGATAGGTTTGAGAGAAATCATGAAACAATTTAAATTTGATTGTTTATATATTACAAATTACTGATAAATAGTATTTAAATGTGAAATAAATTAACGAAATAGTGGATGACTTGTATTTAATTTATAAATGAAGACAAAAGTACAAACTATACTATAGCTTTATTGTTCATTCTTGTTCTTGTGAATTATTAGCAGGCATAAAGTAATATTATAGTAAAAAACATTTAACTATTTTTATTTTTGCGTTAAACATCACACAGTTAAGTTAGAAAACGATAAATGTAATATTAAACACCATTTAACAAAATTCTAAAGTTGATGTTAAATACCTAATAAATAACATTTACTGCAAACGACCAGCCTTAAAATAAAGGTAGATACTTCAAATTGCATATAAAATAAAAGTCAGCATTGCACCTAAAATAGGAGCTGCATTAAATTAATGTTCCTGAATTTAACCTGTATACGAGACCGGCCAACACACGTTGTCAAGTGCATACAGGGTGGGACAAACAAACGGGTCATGGAGGGAAAATACTTTAAATATTGTAGATATCAATTTTTGCTTGAATCAAACATGTTTTTCTTTAAATAAATGATAATTACCACATTCAAAGATTAAAAAAGGTTACCTTAGTTAAGCATCGAATTAATTAAAACCTGTAGGACGAACATAGGTCATAGGCGACGGTTGCGGCCGTTGGATTACGTTGAGGGCCTCGACTTTGTGTTTTGCGGAATTCCCTTCTGATAATGAACTTTGATTGGTCGACTGAAATAGCGTTAGGGACTTCCCTTGCTTATTTATCGACCGGGATCACGTGAACATTGCGCGGGAGCGCGGGTCGGTACGTTATCTGCGCGTCACGGCAGTCCGCAAGAAGCTCCGCTCGAACGCACCCGTGCTACAAACCCCATATAAGCGAATAGTATTGATCAATACAAAAACTAGATTTAGTTTTAATACTGTGTGATATTAATTTTAATATTGCAACACTTAGTTGAATTTTAGGCTTCCTGCCGTTTATGGTTTTAGTACAGTCATTATCACGATACAGATTTTTGTACCAAAACGTTTTGTGCTAATTAAATAAATATTACAAGGCATCCGAAGTTCTACGTTTGTTCGTAACAAGTACTATTATGAATTATTTAACTAATAAATAAGGTCTATGATAAGGATAAAATATTTTGAACAGACAGTAATATAATATAACATTTTCGGACGATTGCACAGGTTGACCCAGCCTCAGAATAATCTTGTCCTTGAACTATTGATTCTAGACAAAGATATACATATTTAACTACATATACACATCGATACTTACAACAAACTAATCTGCTCATCACAGAAAAGATTCTCAGTATCGGGCTTCGAACCCAGTATCTCCAACGTCGTAGGTAGTGCCACCAGAGTCCCTACAAACTGTGCTTACAGACTAATACGAATACACTGTATATTGACGGTACATCGTACCTAACAGTTAAAGATAATCATGAAATCTAACAAATTGTACAAATTAACTGTTATATCTTGCTTTATTTTTTTTTTTGGAAACGTTTGTCTTCAATATTTAATATAATTTCCTTCTTTGCCCGTTCGCTTGTTCCACCCTGTATGTTGCAAGCGTAACGGTGGATTTACACTAAATATGCGAATCAGTGAACCTATGTTCTATCTCTACTATAATACATTCTCTTTCAGTAAATCGAGATAGAATATTCTTTTGCTATTATTTGTTCACAATAATTTTATCAAACCTCCATTAATTTATGTTTTTATTTCATTTATGTCACTAACAATGAAATAAAATGATTGTTGATTTGATATAACCAAAGTTATCGACGTAATTCTTCGAATTAGCAGGCTGAAGTGGTAGTGGGCTAGGCACATTTGCCAGAGAACTGATGATCGTTAGAACAGCCCGGTTCGTGAGTAAAAACCACGAATTAGGAAACGTTCGACGACGCGTGAAAGGTTGCTGGCAAGGATTGTATGACAAGAGTCGAAGATGGAGCTCAAAGGCGCTTATTAAAAGAGGCTTTTGCTCAGCGGTGGACTAAAGTGAGCTGATAATTGTGACATTCACTTGATATTAACGGGCACGAGCATCCGAATAATTAGATCTAGAGAGCATTAATTCGTTGAGTGTATACACCGATAAAAACAAATTTAAACCAACAATTACAAACATAAAGATAGATAAACAATAAAATAGATATTTAAAACACACTTCGACGGAAATAACTGCCTATATCTATTAACTGAAAGCATTTCAATGAGCTCAAAGACGATGTTTCTGCTGTGTTAGTGAAGAGCCAACCAGGATGTTGCTTACAGATAATTTTGCAGCATCAAATCCTGTTACTATGTTATTGTTATATCATTTAAATCAAATGATATTTATTTTCGAATCAATTAAACTAATAGGAGTAGTTTGTATTCTTTCAACAACTAAAAAAAAGCTGATTATCTTTAAGTAGCTGATTGAATTTTCTTCATTCATAGCTGAGAACACTCATAATAAAGTCAGCATTCTAAAAAAAAAATAACTTCAATTCATTTTTAGATACACGCGATAAACTTATTCCACCCTTCTTTTTTTCCGTCGGAGGTTAAAAATGTTCTTGTTCTTTCTCTATTTCTGTGTTCGTTTAGTGTAAATCTACCTTTATACGAAAGCCGGGATATCCATTACGATGCAAATTTTGTCCATCGTCCACACAAAGAGCTACCTACACGAACTGAGCGCTAACTTTTTGGTGAATCCAGAAATAATTATGCCCCAGTTTCGAACAGTTTTGTCAAGTGTTGAATGAATTTTTACAAACATTCCGAATAATATGTGTCAATTCTGGCGACTTTGTCAGTATTCTATTTTTGCAGTCCGTCCACTTTTGTGGACATTTCATACTGTGCTTTCATAACTTTTGTTAACCAAACATCGATGAACTACTGCCCCGTTTGTATTGAAAAGGCAAATCTATAATGGAAAAGGAGCATTGAAATCACTTAGGAATAAAATGGTCTTTTAGAAAAACATAACGAGATCGATCCCTATGAGATAACTTAGCTACTTTTGGTGAGTATGTTTTTACTAATATGTTGATTTGGCAAATTAGAAATCATATTATTTTTAGTTTAAAAAAAAAAAAAGATAAATAAAAAAATTTTTTTTTGAAATTTAGACACTTTATAAAAAGTATAATAGTGAGCTATATTTGGTAATAGCTCATTATTTTAATAATAATCGTTTGAAACGGTGATTTATTCGAAAATGTTTTTTGTCATTATGATAATGTTTTGGTACAATTTTGAAACTAACTTTTTTAAATGTCTTTTTTGAAGTGAAATTTCCGCTTAAAACCAAAAATTGATGAATAAGGTACGCCTGGTTCAAAATTAGAAAAACT
Organism: Automeris io; assembly: GCA_036320925.1. Taxonomy (NCBI): domain Eukaryota; kingdom Metazoa; phylum Arthropoda; class Insecta; order Lepidoptera; family Saturniidae; genus Automeris; species Automeris io. The sequence continues at coordinate 1,571,325 of JAUDJH010000025.1, read as the reverse complement.
AATTTTTTGTATGAGATTACTGATTAATCTGTAACATCTCTGAGCAATTGCAGCTCATGTTACATTATTTAAGCACTCTGGACGTACCGGATCTTATCTTTCAAGGCGACAGGCTACAGTGAATAAATATAACGGGCTTTTCACTAGGCAAGGGGAAAGTTATAACAAATGGATTACCTGCTATTAGTTTTATCTTTTTCGCACGCATAGTTTTGCCATAGTGCTGTCTCCATCACTGTCCGTATGCTTTTCTTTTACCATTGATGAATCACCAATGATATCCCGTTTTAATCATATCTACACTTTATCTATGAATTGTGACTACAATATTTTTTAATACATTACCAATGTAACTAACTAAATTAAATCACGTCGCAGTTTCACCAATCGGCTATAAAACATTAACCAATGTTGACCAAACTTTTAATAACCATGATGGACGTAGTGCGGTCGGATACCGGTATAGTAGAGGCGCGTACTGATGCTTTTAAATGTAAAAGGTGCATCATAACGTATGCCCTGATTAATCGAAGGGCATAAAGCTACAAGGGAAGTCTTTTTGTGCATCATTAGTTTGATGGCACTCTATTCTCACATATTGCGCGCGTACTATGCTAGCACTTACGTCATTAAGGAGCGGATTATGAGTTAAATTAATTACTGTCGCACTGTTTAAAGTTACAGCAAACGGAGTTCTTGAATAGAGCAAGATCCATTGATAAGAAAATACACGAACGAACAGTGAAGAAATTAGTGACATCTAGCTGCGGTTATCTCAAAAATAAATATCGCTACGAAGAACTAAATTACTTAGTTAAGTAAAAAATATTGTTTATATGTATTGAAAGTTATGTTGTTTTTTATTTTGAATAGATCTGTTAATAATATAGGATGCTAAATAGCTCTCAGGTGAGAAATTATAAAACTTTATAGTAAGCCATTGATGTATGTTTTTTTTGTCTGAATAATAGATATTGTTAACATGAGATGATCTTACAACTTAACTGGACTGTAATAAACGAGCGCTGAAGCAGTTCAGTTAATTTGTAGATTTTGGTGGCAACACAAGATGGCAACTACTACGGGGATGGCTGTATCAGTGGTGTGAACTTATAGAAGCATAATAAGTGCAATCTTGTTGTACTGGATATTTAAATAAATCGATTTACAAGAACAGTATGCCTTGTAGGTATAGGACTAGCTAGTACGTTAACCGGGAGAAACTACGAGAAATCTAATAGTGTTTCGCAAGCAACTACCATAAGCAGATACGCCAAAAAACGTAAACGAGGTTACGAGGAGTGAGATTACGCCGAGGTGGGTAAATGCCCCGGTTATGGACAGTCCACATAGTGAGTCTTCTAAAATGTCTAAACAAATTTTCATATGTACACCTTTATTTAAAACTCAATGCTCACTATAAGCAAGCCTAGTTAACCCGAACGGAAGTGCGAGTCTCACCAGAGACAAGATTTACTTAATTGATGAGACTTATCACCCTGTGTATATGTATAAGTTTTGTCTTCAAATAAAGATTATTATTAGTTGAGGACAAAACATATGTAAATTAACTGACGTAAATGAATTAAACGATGTCACTATAAAAATTATAAATATAATGTGATGACGATTATCCAGTGTCACAAGATGCAAGTGGTAAAACAAATGTTTATTTTAATGACTATTAAATCAAAACTAATGTTTATCCTGTCCGTGTGATAGATTGTTGCTAACATTTGAATGACGTCTACAGCGCATACGCCGTGAAAATGGGCCTTGGGCTAAAATCGTAGGGAGTTGTTACCCAAGAATAATTTATTTGAAACGATTACTTTGTGTGGGATAATACGCACGTTTTCATTGCTTATAAACATTTTACGTGCTTTTTTTAATTCTACAGAAAGAAGTCATTTCGAGACAATGTTAACTAAATATGTTACCATGGATAATGAGCGACACTGGATCGTTTATTATGAGGAATAAAAAGATCAAAAATATTCTATGTAGATTAAAAAAAACAGATCAGTTATTTACAATAACAGATAATAAATTTAAATCTTTAAATCTTTTTAGTATGTACTATAGGATGATAATTAATTCACGAAATAATCAATCGTTTAACAAGACTCTTCTTTAAAACCCTTTCCGTTAATTAATTACCGATGTAATAAATTAACCGATAAATAGGTAGCTTTTCGGTTAAATTTATCAATAATTTTAATTTAAAAGACTTTATTATCCTTGATTTATAATTTAAAAAGTAACTTAACATAAATAAATAATTCAACACCATCTTAATATTCGATACAATATCAATTCAGTAATGTGTGAAAACTATTTTGAATGTGTTTAATGAAACCTGATGAATAAATTTCAGATAATCTTTAGGATAGAGTGGGTATAAAAACAAAGTACATTAGGATAAGTCTTTACACCAAATTATAAAGTCATTTTGTTAGAAAAGTAATATAAAGAGTTCTTTTTTATATTTCAGTATGTCCAACCACATAAAATATATCGCGAAGGAGGTTTGTGTTAGCGTATTGAACGCAATGGGGTTGAAATACCGAAATAGCAAAAGTCTTTGAAAAATGTGACGGAGTATTAAATTATGTGGATTTAGAATCAAGTAGCTCGTTATAATATACAAATAGTTTTAGCATAATAATCACTATCACACTGCAGGACTGCTTTAAAATTAAGTAGTTAGCAGTTACTATTTTAATCAATCGCAAATTCTATGTTACTTTTTATATAAATGAAACCAGAAAAATACTAGAAACACTTTTGGACTACTAATATATACTTTACTGTTTATATTTCTTTTATGAATAAAAAAAACATAAGTGGTACTTTTGAAGTAAAAAAAAACATATTCTCCTATGCAAAATGCAATTGTCGCTTGTGACGTTTTTTGACACACACACACGTTATTCTCTTTAGATTCTCTGATACGTATTCCCAAAACGCAATGTTTGCTTTAGCCTTGTTTCTACATTAAAAGTGTTTTTATTAAAAAGTAGCTGTCCCGGCAGACCTTGTTCTGCCCTATTTCTCTGAAAAAAAACCTATTAGCCTGTCGGCTGTTTTTTGAAAATTGTTTGAAGGAACCTGGCCTTAATGCTATGTGTATAAAAATTGACAAATATTGACATTAATATTTATACGTCACTCGATAATTGTTTTGCCTTCCCGGAACCCGTCCACTAACATTTAAACTTTATGGTATGGTGTTAAAGTTCAAATTGACTTTTAAATATTATTACGAATTTTTTGTATGAGAATATAGAAAAGTGTTATTTTTAGACAGTTGCAGGGAATTTTTAAAATTTTTCTCTCCGTAATAACCTTCCTCAGATTTCATCAAACACAACAAAAAAGAAATCAGCCAAATCGGTTCACCCGTTCTCGAGTTTCGCGCTTATCAAGACATTTAGCGATTCATTTTTATACATAAGATATCTCGAGAAAAAACTCTAAGACAATTATTTCATTACGGTTTTATAATTTCAACGTAACACATGTAGTGATTTATTCAAGAAAGGCAAAATAATAAAAATTTTAAGAATATGAAAATTAGAGTACCGTTATTATGACATAACCCACTTAAAACTAGATACTTAAAATATGTTACCAAATTATAAATATTTACATGTAATATTATAATCTATTATCTTCAAAATAAACCTATAAAAAGGCTTACAGCTACTGGGTTTGCTGTAAATTAAATGCTATCAAAAAAACATCTTCTAAAATTATACTTAAAATAATTCACTAAACAAATGTATTATCCATAATATTCTTTAAAGGTGTATTAAAGATCGTACGACATGGCTGGGCCATGATAATGTTAAAGTTTTATTTAATAAGGTGACTAAAGGCATAACTTTGCTTCGATAGTGTCAGACACACTTGTTTAAGTGTAAACTGTTGTTCCATTGTGATAAAACGTCACATTTCGATAATTTAGCACGAGAATGGAGAGATAAACGGGCCTTCTTTCCATACCGTATTAAAATGAGTCAGATTAAATTATTTAGAGATACAAACAGGGCTTATCATGCGTTGATGCAGAATAAACGTAAATTTGAACTCTATAACTGAGTGCATAAGTCGTGTAAATATTTTCTACATAGAAAATGCTAAAGTGGGCTTAGATCAAAATTAGATAAGAAAATGAAGATATAATAGATAAGAAAAATCAAACTAAGATGTGCGTGTATATATAGGTAAAAGTTGCGCATAAATACATAAAAACATAAATTAACACCGTTTTAATCAAAGTAAAGGTTATTATGATAACAAAACGACTTATAAATGAATTGAAATGAGATTTTTAGTTCTTAATTAATGATAATTATAATGAAAAAAATAACTATTATTTCTGATCATTGACAGATTATTGATATGAATAAAAATTTGATATTAAAAATTGTGAAAAAATACGAGTTTTTTCAAGGTATAATGTATTATAAATTAATGTAAATGTGCACTACATTTATATTATTTAAATAGAAAAACTTGGAAGATAACATTTGCCGTAATCCCGAGAAAATATAAATTAACCCTTTTCTTGATAGTCTATCTGTGGAGATACATCAGAATTTACAAAACCTATTGCCATAAGTTTTTAGCACAAACTTAATATTTTTATATGAATATTTAGGTAATTTCTCAGTTTTTGAACGCACGGTTAGTTTCTATTAGACAGCCTTGGAACATAAGGGTTAAACGGTATGAATATTATTTTGATATTGAAAGAAAGAACATTCTGCCAAGTTAAGGGTTAAGCTATAGCTTCTTGCTTATTTGATGTTGTTATACACTAAATATTTCTTAGAACACGATGAAAATCTTGGAACATGGTTATAACAACAAACTAAAACAACGTTGAGAATATAATGAATGTTATTTTAAATTAAAATACAAATTGAAGTAGGGCTTAAAGTTATGCCTTTGGCTATTGGCACTCTTGAGTAGTCTTGAGGTGCTAAGCCAGCCTTTAATAATTAGGCAATAAATATTTATATACATTCACGATCTTATCATCTGGTAAGCCAGAAGTAATATCTATATTTTTGTTTATTGGAACGTCAGAGGATTTCATATTTAAAAAACTAAGTGGACATTATTATCCTTTCAATTTATTCTATATCTGTATTAATACAGTGCTCGATTTACTTTACACATTAAAGTCTCTTACGCATTTTTAGAATAAGGCAAAAAGGGTTGTGAGTAGTAACCTAGATACACGTTAGCAATTGCAACAGTAAAGTTGAATTTTTATTAATCGATACAAATAACAATAATCGTGATAATTAAAAATATTTAAATTTTTTAACACTAGAACAAAGACGTCAAGCTTTGGGCTACGTTTTTATATAATTTATTAAACAATAAAATTGATTGTCCATACTTGTTAGAACAAATAGCGTTGAGTACATCGAGACGCACTCGTCAGCCATAGCTATTCCACGAGCCAACAAAACGTTCTAACTACGCCTAGGCTACACTCGCTAGATGTGTACACACATACAACACGAGAACACCACATGTGGATATTTTCCACGAGAGCTGCGGGTTCTTCAGGAAGAAGGTAGTCGAGGCTATCGGGTCGTTTTCGGACAGGGACAATTAACATACACATTTATACACACACTATGTCACATACACAAAGTATACAATCACACTGCACATTTCATATATAACTTTTATATTATTATTTCATAACAATTTTTTGAATCACATTTATATCTCTCATATAACCTTGTTATACAAATCATTTTGGTTAATCTGATGTTTTACTTGTTTTCCTGCATCAATTAAACTATATACTGTAGATTTGTAAATAAATAAATATCTGATAAAACATCAACATAATTGCTTTACTACAATTCCCATTCAACAATCCATTACTCTATCGGATTTTAATTGAAACAGGGTTCTTCTGTTTCGATTTGTTTATTTACAAACAGAGCAAAACACGTAATAAAATAAATACAGAGAAAAAAACGCGCATAACACGAACGGCGGATGGGATACAACGCTTGCGCGGCGATCTGTAGCGCGGGCCACCTAGGGGTGAGGGGAAAGAGGTGTGCACCGTAATGCGCGAGCGATCTAAGGATAGCCCCTTCGTTACATTACTTATTTTTTTATTGACAATTGAACCTATTAACGCATATTTTTCGATTAAAAATTATTTAATACTATTGAAACATTTGACAGCGTCATCGCTGTTTGATTATACAATATGAACGGTCTATTATGTCAGTAACTGTTTTTGAGATGTCCTTCGTCGTGTTAATAATTTATGCCAAATTTTTTTTACGAAGACATATATTTTCATCGGTATCTATGAATGAAAAAGCGACCACAGGCTCTATGAACGAGATTTCACAATACGTTAGGTGTAAATGTGCGCATTCTTCATATTTGAATAAAGTCAATATAGTGATGTTTAAGAGACATCGCTTAAGCTTATGTAGTGTCAGGGGAAAATATTTAAATATTACATCTTATATTATTGCCTGATCTAGAAATCGTGGTGACAGAATAAGCAACTTTGTTACTTTCATGGTTTGATTCTTTTTTATATTTGCGAATGAATTGATTTCGAAAATTATTAATTTACCTTGAAATTCGAAAGTTTATCTGATAAACTAAGTTACGCAAAATACTATTTTGTTAACTTTAATCAGACGAAAAAAACATGTTTCGATCAAATATAATTAATAATCAAATTTTTAGCCACCGATTCCGACAGTTAATAACAAAACGTATTAAACTGTTCTAACCTCTGATATAATATTGTGATTGCCACTTTACACAAGATGAACGACGTTCTAATAAATTTTCATATATTGTTCCATACATAGACGCCCTTTAAGATATTATTAAAAAATAATTATATCTAGGTTATTTAGGAATTTTTATCCAGACATCATTTCTAAGGAATTTTTCGAAGCATCCCGACGTTCTACAGTTATTGGCTCCACACATTACCGATCGTTAAAGAACAATAAAAGTCTTGATAAATTAAACTAACGTCGAATAACAAGTTAGTTTTAGGTTAAAACAGTGATGAGACGCACATTGAGATAGTAAAATCGTTTTATTACGGGAAACATTCCCGGTTTGATTGCATGTAGTTGAAGTATAGATTTCGAGTGTTTTGATTCAAACAGTTGGTGGTACACCGCATTGCTTACTTAGTAAGTGTAACTTTAAAGCGTCGCCATGGTGCCATACTTTATTGGATAATATAGCCGTCAATGTCATTCGAAGTTGTAATAACATGGTTAAAATAGTTCAAGATTTATTGACAGTTCCGAAGGATCTAAAAATTTTAGTAATGCATGTTGTAGCGTAGTTTGCTTTTATTTTAACTCCACATAGCTACAACACAATGTAGGCTAAACATTACAACCGATTAATACTATCAATATATATATATACTATACTATGTATGCATATACTAGCTGTCCTGGCAGACCTTGTTCTGCCCTATTAATTCTCTAAAACAAAGTTACATCGTTTTTTTTTTTATGTTAATAGCTGCCCCGTCAGATTTTATTCTGCTAAAAGTTATTGGCTTGTCGCAGTCTAATAGAAATAAAATTACATTGAAAGACTTAAGTCATATCTAAGGCAATTATATTTTTACTGTAATGCCTTATGGGACATTTTATGGGTTATTTTTAGTTTGATTACTTGGCGTATAAATTATAATTTTCATTAATGACATGCAACCTCTAATCAACTTGAAGGCATACCTTTGTTTTGTTTTGATTTACATCATATGTTTGATAGCTGTGCACAGAGTGGTTTGTATGGGAACACGAAATTGTTGTTTTTACTATATTCCTACCATTTTTTTTTCATATTTACTCAGCTTTTAAACTTTCCCTGGACTTCAACAATTAATTCAAAACCAAAATTAGCTAAATCAGCACAGTTGTTCTGGAGTTTTAGCGAGACTAACGAACAGCAATTTATTTTTATATATATAGATATATATCTTGTGATAAAATTAATAACAATAGTAGATGCGTTTATACCGGCCTACACAAATAATTCTTCTTCCTAAATTACTGTATATTCTATTTTCCAAGCTAATGAACATACCAATATATCAGATTTCGAAAGTAGCAAATAAAATGCAACAATATTTATATAAGTTAAATTTCTTTGAATATATCAAAATGTCAGTTTTTAAATATAAAAACAATTAACTTAAAGTGTTGCAATCCGTCCACAAACTCCCACAAAACTCTCTCACAAACACTCGAATTTCAAAACATGTTCAACGACCAGAACAGAACCCGCCGTTACCCAGCGAGAGTTAAACATAATGAATTAAATTAATTTCACATACAACTCTCGACCTTACCTTGAAAGAAATGTTTGGGAATGGGATTACAGGTTAGGGTAAAAACAACTTTGTCGTATACCAACTAGTTCTAAAAGAACCTCTTGGTATCTACATAAAAACTTCCAATTATTTCCGCTCCCTACTTATCAGATCTCATCTTGCATCAATCCACTCGTATTACACAAAAATTTATGTGAATTAGGCTCCTACGTCCATGATGAACAATAAATTCCCAGCTAACAGCTAATGTCACCGTCTGCTTCTATCCCTACTTTTATAAAATACACACTTCCACAACAGCAGATTTATAGTAGGTATATCTTTTTGTCTTTTTTATTGTTTTATTTGTTGTTACACTGCGTTTTTAGAGCTGTTTCGGTTTGTGACAATGTTTTTGTAATTTCGAACCTTTTAAGCGTAATTATTAAAGTTCATAATATTGGTCTTTAAGTTGTTTGTCTGATGTATAATAATTAAAGAAAGATGCTATTTCGGTATATTGTTAAAAATATCAATTTATAATATCTCTTAAATCATAGACTTTAAAAAGTATAATTATGTACACATTAATTTATCAAATAATCTTATTAAAATGAAATTGGAAAATGAAAAAACTTTCAGCTCCACCGGACCACAAACTTCTGATTCTTTTAAAAAAATTAACGCCACTTTTTTTTACTATGACTTGTGAAGGCTTATAAATCACTAAAATGTAATTACTTTGTGGTAATCCAGTTTCGTTTCAATTTTCACATTTTTATAACATGCTACAACTCTAGTACCTAGAAACGAAAATATCTGTTTTCGTCTGGGTACATAGTAAAATTCTATAATTGAGCATATGTCGGACGTTCTCAAATAAGATAAAATAAAGATTACGGAGAAGTAACAAGACGCTCGCCGTCATAAAATCAGTCCAATATCCTTAACAAGGCAACAAGGGAGCTAATTAAAATTTTAAACTAAATGACCGAAGCGAGACTCCATAATAAAGTTGTCGACGAAGGAGCAGTAAACTGGCAAATTGATTTCTATTCATTTTATTTACTACATGAAACATTTTATACAGGTGTAATTTTTGGAAAGGACGTTATATACATTGAATTTCTAGTTAATACTAGCTGTCCCGGCAGACCTTGTTCTGCCCTATTTCTCTAAAACAAAGTCAAATTGTTTTTTTTAATGTTAATAGATGCCCCGTCAGATTTTTTTGAAAATTGTTTGAAGCAACCTGGCCTTAATGCTATATGTATAAAAATTGACAAATATTGACATTAATATTTATACGTCACTCAATAATTGTTTTGCCTTCCCGGAACCCGTCCACTGACATTTAAACTTTATGGTATGGTGTTAAAGTTCAAAATGACTTATAACAAATCTTTTGTATGAGAATATAGAAAAGTGTTGTTTTTAGACTTTTTCAGACAATTTTTTAAATTTTTCTCTCCGTAATAACCTTCCCCAGACTTCAACAAACACAACAAAAAAGAAATCAGCCAAATCGGTTAAGCCGTTCTCGAGTTTCGCGATTTCAACACATTTAGCGATTCATTTTTATATATAAAGAAGAAGATATGATGACAGACAATGTTACAAGGAAATTGATTCACCCATTTTTTAAATAAGAAATTTGGCTGTAAGTTATTTATAACGTTTAAATAAAGGAAATATAAAAGATACTCATGTGAACTACGATATTGACTCTATTTTCTTTTAATAATATATCGGAAATAAATAATTAGACAGAACTATGTAGAAAGAATTAGCAACTGTGCTTAATCAAAGAAATAATAAACAACAATGAATTCAAGATCCAAATATTTCAGCAAATACAACAAATCTTTTTATCACGACTTATAGAGAATATTGCTTTTGAACTACGCCAAAAACAATGGAAACTTCGAAGAAGTCGCCAGGTGTTTCGAATTTAGCGCAGAACTCCAATTTCGGTTGCAATCCATTGTCAGAAGAAACAAGGGGCCAAGTTCTGTGGCATCGTTATTAAACCGTGGTAGATACATAAGTACGCTTAATCTCTAAGCCAAAGTTACAAATGTTAAGTCTAGTTCAGCATTCATCAAAGAATTGATCGTAGAGTTCATCTGTAATAAGAGTTATTGATACGCTCTTGGATTTATTGATGCAATATTCGTAACATTGAGCTTTTTTCGATTCTGTCTTGGAGATAAGAAATACATGGTAGGATAATCTAGTACAAAATACGCGAATAAAAATGAACCAACATATTTCTCTGGTAATGGTTATATTTTCTATGTTTTCGTAATTGCATGTAATGTTGACCATCGTGTTTCTTCTTTAAGTCTGTAGCATACCTTGACAAAAATATGACATAGAAAAGGTCTTATTTGATTAAAATCAATAGATCACATCGCGACTCTTCGCTACAGACAATTGGAACTCCGTGTTGTTCTACTTAAGAACATATCTTTACCTTCCTTTTTGGAAAGTGTATGATATTTTCCCTCTATATTCTCTAATGTAATGATTTTTGTCCGATTTATGAGTCTTTAGAAATAGAATATTAAGTCTTTCTATCACAGAAAGTAAATAAGAACATGATAGTGATAAAAGGAATAATTTATTTTAATATCCATCCACCAGTAATAAATAAAATATATTATTACGCTATAACCCTTTCGGGATGAGCAATCATACATTAGTGGCTGTACCCACTTTGAGCTCATATGTCGTGCCCAAACAAATAGCACACCTGATCGCCGTTGCTGATAAATTATAAATGATCGATGAAAAATATTTAAAATCATTGACGTCAAAAACAAAAACACAATTGTAAAGATATTACTATACTCCGATTCCTTTATATGTAACTAAATGCACAAGAATTTCAATCATTAACAATGATATATGCGTATTGTAGTAAGTGTTTATTATAATTTTAATATTAACAATAAAATTCTGGGTTGTATAGTCCACTTTCTATGAACTCGTTTTTCATAAGCATCAAATTTTTCATTTAGATATGTTAGTTGGTACAAAATTAATCAAACACAACACGGTATATTTCTAATTATTAAACTTAAAGAAGGCAATTAATATACTAGATGATTTTTTCATACAAAACATCGTTTCCTGTACTTCTGGACGGCTTCGGAACATGGTTTGTCTAGGCCCCTGCTGTTTCAATTAAGTCACTGACAATACTTTGAATACCTGACCAGTCTAAACCAAAACACGCTTTTTAGTCATCGTTATAGTACGATCTTGTATCTTGATACATTAAAAATTTTACTAGACAGTTTCAAATAATGATTCTCATATTAAAATGTCCCTAAAGCAATTAAAATTTAAAATCACAAAATATTAATTAATTTGTAATAATTAGGTTGTATAAATGTGTGATTAAAATTTAATTAAACTGGGCTTAAAACATTAATAAAATATGTAAAAGTATTTATTATTCAACCACAAAGAATCTTTAAAGTTTAGGAAAATTAGTTTGATTTGCAAATTTTTGCTTTGTGTGGGAACTTGTTATTTAAGATTATGTGAAATGCTAATTTAAACTGATTCTAGCCGAATAACTAACTGTTTAAAAAGATATGAAAACTATTTTCTACAGTTTTAAATGCTAATGTTGTTTTATTAATAAAAATAACAAAAATAAACGTCACCTAATGAGATATTTTAAAAACATTATACAAAAAAGACTAGAAATTATCCAACAAAAATAAAGACGTCATTATTTTTCTGAGAAGTAAACAGCAATACGTGTACTTTTCAAATGAATTAATTTTGGAGGTTACTAAAATAATGACACGTCTTTTCAATGGCGAACTTTTTAAAGTATAAAATGATGTAGACATTTTCGTCGGCATATAATCTTGTTATGGTACATAAGCTTTGCGGTGCTATGCATGTGCCGACTGGGTTCCGATACAATCTAAAACAACTTTCCCCTACTATTTAATTGATTATTTCATAAAGATTAATGTGACTCGTCATACCTGACGTTCGTACATAAAAATCCCTCCAAACAATTGTCCGTGAGTCACGATTTGAACCCAGAAAACTAGATCGACGTCTAAAGCTGTTGCAAGCATTTTGCCCTTTGGAGTTATAGCAACGAATGTCTAAGTTGGAGGATGTTTTTTAGCAATTTTTTACCAATAACCCTCAAGTTCAATGACGATTCAATTGAGTTCAATCTTATGAGTGTTTACCCACTTCATCCGATCAGAGTCCGTGAAAATAAGTTCTAAAGTAGACGTAGAACAATTTATATTGTGACCGTCTTCTGTCATCCGATTTCTATCCGTCATCCATTATTCTCTGTTTCGAATCAAAATATTGACGCACCGAAGTAATTATAGTACTATTTGATTGAACACTTGCGTATAGCGTCCGAACTGAATCCGATGTGTATCCGAGAAGTGAAACGGACGGTAGGGTAGACGGGATATTAGTGAGACTTAGTGCGGCATCCATATTAGATTTAAGATTTATTTCACTGATATATTAAGCACATTTATTTATATTGGTTTTTTTTCCTCCGGAATTACTTGGTATCCTAGATCTACATTTTGTTGAATTCAGTTTGCAGATAGTGCGTAAAGAATATCCGAATTCGGTCTTAGTTTTCTAGATCCATATTTCTACGGATTCATATCATTCGCAGTGCGTAACCACTCCAAGATATTCTTCAGTGAATCATCGATTAAGACGAAATTGATTGATGGTGTTTCTTAATTGGTATAATTTACAAACGATCTTTTTTAGATATGTATACAGCAACGATCAATTGTTTCCATTCGCAAATAATATTGATCTGAACGATGAGCTTAGCAGCCTTGATAAATAAGACAGAAATTAGTTTGCGAAAACCGAAAGAGAAAATACAATATTCATTGGAGTACATTTCGAAATATTGTGCTTCGTCCTTTTTACAGACTGCTGCCTTAATCATCATTATCAGCAGATTGTTCCTGCCCACAGTTTGGCAGTGGCCTTCCTCATTTTATGTAACTATCCTCGATACCGTACACAAACATCCATTTACTGCCCGAAAAGCTGACCATAGTGTCCACCCATTTTAGAGCTAGGCATCCAACGTTTTGCCTTCCTACTCTAGGCCAGCTCACACTAACCTTCAAGCTCCATTTACCATCATCTCGTCTAGCCAGAGGTCCTGTTTAATTCCACTTAACAGTCGTCCTTTGATCGTCGACACCACTTAATAAACATGGGTAATATTATATCTATATTTTGCTGTATAATTTTTATCGGGGATAGTCTGTACCAGTAACTTCACTCTTGCGGAATTCTCGTTTCACATTAGAACAGTATAATATAATATAATCTATGTTCAATGTGAAAGTCCATTCTAAATGTTAGTAAAAAATCTTCAAAGATTACGCATCATTTATTAAAAGTACTAGATTAGGCCATTAGTACATATATTTTTTTGTTTGCGCTTGACCTCAATCTCACCTGCTGGAATGTAACGATGAGGCCGACAATGGAGCGTGCTCACCCAGCGAATACTGATTCACACGATGTTTGAAGATTCTCATGTCATAACATAAAATTTAAACTCCATTAATATTACAGTAAACTTAAGTATTTAATCCAAGTATCCTAACAGTTTCAAACTAATCGGTGTACTGAATTGGATGCCACACGCGACGAGGATAATTAAAGCCGGATCATCGATGGTATATACATACCATTATACACTTGCTGACGTGTCCATACGGTGCTAGGTCCTTCATGAGGACAATAAAACACGTGAGTCATAGGAGGGCTTATGGACTTCTTCAACAACAGAACTGAAGCCGTAGTTGTAGCTGAAATCGGCTAAGTGATGATTTGTAATTTAGGCAAATAATTAATTTATATGTAAACAAACTTTTATTTATTAGAACCAATTTTTATCAATTTCAACGGACATGCTCAATAAATATTTATTTGGTGGGGAATAATGCATAGGTTGCGAGCCGTTGTCGATTGTCCTAGATTAACGAACCATATCATTACGGCTAATGAATCGGGCACTGCGATCTTATCTTCCCATCAATGTCAGTCTAAAATCTATTAGATGGCAGTTAGTACACATTATGTGCGTACACTTAAGTACACTTCTACATAACGAAAACATTTCTGTTATTATCTATACATACTTGACCTGACTGGCATATCATCACAGAGCTTAGACTACTGAAGCTAAAAACAAGAAATTTGCCAATTGGGTTCCTTTTATGACGTCCGCGCCCATAAGGTCGAATTTTTTTGGTATTCAACCCCTAAAGGAGTTAAATGAAAGATGAAAGTTTGTTCCAAAATCTTTATTTATTGGTATTTAACATTTTGGTTAAAAAAATATTTCAGCGTTTTTTTGGAAAATCAACTCACAAAGAGAAGTGATGAAAGATTGTTTGAAAATCCACCAGTTTTAATGCAAATACCATGATAATATATTTAGGTTTTAGGTTAAAAATGAAAAAAAAAATGGTTCAGTCTTTTTTGAAAATTAACCCCATATCAGGGGTAAACTATTTCTACCCGGGTACCGCTGCCACGGTTAGTTTGAATAAAAGAAAACATTACTCATACAAACGTTGGTTTCTTTTTATGCTGGCTCAACAAAGTGTCAACACCGCATTTGATAGAAAGTGTAGAATAGTCCAAGAACGGCAGAGACCGCCAAATGATGTGAATTCCTGGATAGTCGCCGCGATCATGCCGGATTACATAAATATCTCTTCACGCTTCGCTTAAAGAACCCAATATTTAAGAATGAAGAGAACATGCTCGGTAGATGATCATTTCACAGTCTTATGATCCAACAAGGCCAAAAGTTAGAGAACTTCTTGGTTCTAGCTGAAATAGAAGTCGCCGTAAAACTGTGTATCCGCGATTAACGCGCATGGTCCAACAAAAATATATTCACGTTCTCAATAGTAAAACCAATTTTTATAATGATATTTAATCTGTAATATTAATTCGTTTTTATTACTACCATTGCCATAACTATTTTATAAATATTTATGGGAGTGGGATTCGCATCCCCTGTCCGTTTTTTCAGCATTCTAGAAAAAACAAGTCTTCAAACAATAATCGGTAATCTCGGCAATGATTATTTCATTGCCGAGCGTACTTCATCATCGACCCCATCGTGACATTCCTTCAGGTGAAATTGGATTAATCGTATGCATGTTAGGAATAAAAAATACTAAGTATTTTTACTCAAGATTATATTATAAATCAGTTCTAATTTAAGATAAATGTATTCAAATACCAATTTATTCTCTAGTTAGTCCTCATCTTCTTTGATAAACTCATTTCTTATTTATTGCACACTTAAAACTTAAAAGCTCACCCTTGTTTCTACAGACGATTTATGATCTGGGAATATTTATAAAAAGTTAAACGCACCTGTTGTGTCCATTTAGTTGCGATGACCGTCTGAATGGGAGAAAAAAATATATATGTTAAAAAATCCTACAAATAATGAGGAAATTGTAATTATAATAACTTTATTACTGTAACCTATATATACAGTTTTTCAAAATAAAATAATAAATTGTCTGCAGAAGATTATAAATTATTCTTTAGTATGTAAGTAAATATATTAGTTTCAGTATATAATTTTACCTCTGGATTTTTTTAGATCAAGTACGGATTCATCATTCAGTCATCCAATGCTCCCAGGTGAAGGTAACATCATGAGGAAGCCCGCATGATATCTAATAGAAATGTTATGTGTAAGCAGAGATGGGCAAAATGTAATCCGATTAATGATCAATGATTACAAAATGTAGTCGTACTTTTAATTTTCTTGCTCTGTAATCATAATTAAATCTATTTAAAACATTAAGAAATCATAAATGGGTATATAATCTGGGATTTTGTAGTGTTTAAAACATAAATGAGCAAAATGCAGTCATATTAATGGTAAAACACGTAAAATATAATCGTTAATCATTTTTATTAATCTGATTACATTTTGCCCATCTATGTGTGTAAGTACCCCGAGAACAGTGTTCAACCGCGCTACTGGTCACGTTGGGCACGACATATAAACTCAACGTAGATGACCCATTAATGTGTCTTTCTCACACCTCAAGGGATATAGCGTTTCGATGTATTATTACATATGATATAACAGCCCATTATATTATATATTTCTGTTCAACCCAATAATGATAGGGTGATAGTACGTCATTATTATTTGTCAAATATAGGTCGTCTTTCTCTGTTAGTTCGTTTTTATTATAGAAAATGGATTATACTACAAAAGTAGAGAAAATATAAAAATCTAACTTGACCCATAAAAAATATTTCATATTTATACAATTGCTATTTCAGCATCAGACAAATATATTGATTCAAACGGTCCAGTAAATATTATGTTTTAAATGACCAATCTATTTTCTTTACCCAAAGTGAGGAATAACACGAATATATTATGTATGTGTTTATATGTAAATGAGTTCGATCTGAGAACCGCTGCTTTAGACCTTCATATGTTTATATGTAACTATATGCTAATGTCCATGAATATGCGAAAGACTCTTAGAGTAACTTTGGTTCAAGCGGCCATTAAAAACAAAATCTTTATTTACTTTGAACCATTGTAACTAAAAGCGACGAGCAGTACATAAAATTGCATCCCACAACATAATGTTTTCATTGATTAATAAATAAAAGGCTATTGGTATTGGCTGTGGTAGCTTAGTGGATAATGGATCGATTTCCATACGATGCAACGCGAATTGTCGTAGGTTCAAATCCTGGCACTTGCCTCTGGGTTTTCCGAAATACATACAGATTTTTTTTTGCACTGGCTCGACATAGTGACTACAGTGTACCTGATGGTAAGTACAGTGTAGTCCAAAAACGAAAGCGACTATCAAAGGATGAAAATTCATTGATAGTCTTCATCGTCATGTCGGCCCACATATACCACGACTAAAGGTCTCTAGGTATATGAGCTACTGGATATACTCAAGCTCATCCCGAAACGCGACAAGCCGAAACTGGTCACTATGACGGACTTTCCACCCATGTACTGTGGTCGCAATCCAGACGGGCACCGACGCCCTACCGCCTCGCTGCTGCTCGTTTAGCACCACCCAGGAGTCACGTGTAGGGAAACTAGGGTAAAGCCTACGGACGCGAGCAGCTTCGACTCCCAGCTTCAGATTTAGGCACTGCATGCTCACCGGTAAAGGAAACATCGTGAGGAAACCCGCATGGCGTTTAATAAAAAAATTCTCGTGTGAGTGCCTTGAGAACGACGATCAGCTGCGCTACTGGTCACGTTGGGCACGAGATATAAACGCAATGTTGATACAACCATTAATGTACCTTTGTTCACCCCGTAAGGGATATAGCGTGACGATATAATCATAAGCTACGATAAATTGGAGATAAATATATTCTCACAATGAAATTCTCTTATTTTCCCTGTAGTCTTTAATAAATAAGTCCGCCTACAGTATCACACATACTAGAACTCATAAAGGCTTGTTTTTACGACCCGAGAGCATAGAACTGTTTTCAAGGCTTCAAATAATTAAACCTTGTTAGAGATGTCAATATAGAATCAAAGCTGTCATTAATGAAAATGAATATAATCGATTTACACAATGCAATTACAGTATTAAAATACTGATTTGTTATGTAAATCAATCACGAATTAATCAATTTCGTAAACAAATTAGAACACAAATATTTAAATTGTGAGTATCAATTTTCTTTGAACCCATAAATGAATCAACAAAACAATAAAATGACAACCCACGCTTTAGAACTTACCATAAAATATATAGGAAATATCAATCGTTCAGTGTTACTCCGATATAATAAGAAATCACGTTGAAATATTTACATTCTAGAGTCTAGTAGGTGGTTTGTATTTCTTTTTTTTCTTCATTTCAACTCTTTCAGGAATTTGAATAAAATCTTTACATATGCTAAAAACGGCATATTTCTTAAAATTATGTTTTTTTGTAAATCAAAGATTCATACTTGATCATATTTATATCTGATGAAATATAAATTTAAAAAGGTACTTTTTTGTAACCCAGTAGAAATTCACATGGACCGTCATAGCGCCTTTAGGGTGGTACCTGGTGTGCCGTACTTTTACCGACTAAGACCACTGGCGTGTTCCTCCTATCCACCTGCCCGGGCCAAGAGCATAGTCTTACCCATCTTCTCAGTACTTGGCGACGTCTGCCCTTACAAAAGCAGACCACTTTTCTTTTGCATTACGAGGGGTGGTGTAAAAGGCAACCCCTCGGTCGCCTTATTGTCATGGAGCGGCGTGCGGGAGCACATTTCGCGCCGCTCACGCCTGGATATGTTGGGCGACGCAATCCCTCAAGTGCGCCGCCCAGGCGTCATATCCGCGTTAGGGGGTAGGTACCTGACGAAGGTTTCCCTCCTGCGTCCCGCTCGTCATTGGTTGCGGATGGGCTTGGAAGAACGTAGATGAAGCTAGTCTCTCCCGTTCCTTTTCCGCCTCCTCCTTCACCATCAAATTTTTATTTACAGTAGCGTTGGAAGCAGACCCTTGCCCAACATCTTATTAATTAATTATAAACAAATAAATTTATATAAAAAATTATATTTCCTCTTACATAGTTCACATTATACAAGGTGAATAAATTATATTAAACTGATAATGCGGCAAATCTTCTTTCAACAACAGTAATTCTTATAATATCTCATTGATCTAAATTAAAAAATGATAAAATAAGTATGTTAATATTACGTCCGAAGATGAAAACAATTTGGCTACTTCTGCTTAAACTATTAGTAACTTTTGGTCATTATGACCTTATACCATAATTCCTTTATCTACTCATACTTCTATACATTTGGTCTTTGGGTAAGATCTTCATTTTATTGTAACTGCGAAGTGTGTGGTTTTGTATGAAACTCGCTAAATAAAATAATTGCACTGAAATGAAAAATATTTACATTAAAATTTAAAAATGTAGCTTCTACTTTGTAATTACTACTCTGTGTATTAACTCAGTATTTGGTTTTCTCTAAAGCAGAGTATGAATGCTGAGGTACTTGGCTCGTGAATTAAATACGAGTAGTGGTAAAATTTTCATAATATTCTTATTTTATTACGGAGCAAATACTTTTTGGAATATATTTGTTTTTGTTATAAATTCTTATACATGCAAAAAGGATGAACAGAAGTTAGCTTGTGTGCCTTCTATACTGGCAGGAAACGAAAAAAATTAATGTGAAGTGTTTAACACATGGGTTTTTTTTTATATTGGCTTGATTAATACACTTAATTGAATTGTATTATAGTTACAATATAGTCCCAGATAAACCTAAATTAAAATTTAGCAATTCATTTTTTTTTTGTAACCAAGGGGAGAATCCTGCATAGGACACAATGGACCCTGTGATGGCAGCGACGCCGGTGTGTCAGATTCCTACTGACTAAAGCCTCAGGAGTGTCCCTTTAATCGCCCCACCCGGGCCTAGGAAACCAAATTCATCCAGGCGCCCAGGTAGCGAAAAGCCTTGTTGAGCGTGCCTTTCTTAGAGGGGTGAGAGTAAAGAGCCCACCCCTCCAATATCTCTCTCAGGCGGCCAACGACCGCAATGAACAACGAACTTGCGTATCAGGTTACCGTATTTGCTAATTTAAAATTAAACTTAAAAATCGAAAGAAATTTTATAATTTACATAAATATGATGATAATGATCACAAAAATTGTGATAAAGTTCAAGCACACTCACTAATGTTGGAGTTAGAGGATTTATAGCTATGAAACGAGGATATTGATTACACCAACAAATTTTAAACAGTAAAGTATTAAATTTAACTGATTTACGGTTCGAGATGCATAGCAATGATGTTGTCTAAGTTATTTATGTTAATTTGTAGCGAATTAAAAGTGTTTACGTACGATTTTATTATACTATTAATTTCTATTTTTATGTTTATAAAATCTCATTATGTTTAAACTGAATTCTTTGATACTATCTAAGATTTCGAAACTTCTTATTCTGTTACTACATTGTCTCACAGTGCTTCATTATATTTAAAATCTTAAATTATAAGAATTTATAAGTTAGTTTTCAAACAATAGAGAACTTTTCCTAATAGCTAAGAAATAATAATAATTTGTGGTTGTGGTGGATTATCCAATGGACCGGTTTCCATTCGTAGTAACGCGAACGGTCGTAGATTCGAATCCTGGCACCTTTAGATTTTTCCAGATTACGTACGGATTTAGGTACCACATACTCATTAGTAAAGAAAAACATCGTGAGCAAACTCGCTTGGCATCTAATTGAAATATTACGTGTAAGTGCCCTGAGAACGGCGATCAGCTCTGTTACTACTGGTACATAGCTTGACGATAAAATATTTATTATTATTATTTTAAATCTTTCTCATTATATTGCTTATTTAGTCGATTTTATTGTACTAAACTGTTCGAAGAAAATTATTAGCTACAATTGATTAACAGATATTGTGTTCATCCAATAATAATTACAAAAAGCTTAATTATTATACGCCTTCCGGAGTAAGTAAAAAAATAATCCTAATAGCTAACTTGTACACATCATGTTGGAGTGTCATTTCCGACATCCGTGTAATACATTAATAATATAGACTAGAAATAAAACGGATAGGTGTTTGTCCGGATAGCGGATAGACTTATAATTAAGTGATCCGAGTTACGGATGTCTTTGCACTACCATATTATACTATATATGAGTATTATAGCTATAGATTCTGATACAGAATTCTAAGCTCATATGTAAATTTTAAGCCCAAAAATATTCATTTTTTTTTTTTTATTACATACAGGCTTGCGCTTGACCTCAATCTCACCTGCTGGAAAGTGATGATGAGGCCGACGATGGAGCGCGCTCACCCAGCAAATACCGATTCACTCGACGTTTGAAGATTCCCATGTCATAAGACGCCGGAAACACTGACGCAGGAAGCGAGTTCCACTCCTTCGCGGTACGCAGCAAAAAGGAGGAGGCAAATCGCTTAGTGCGAGCAGCAGGAATGTCAACTACAAAAGGGTGCAAACCAGCACGGCGTCTCGTCAATTTATGGTAGAAGGGGGAGGGTGGAACTAAATCATACAACTCAGCCGCACACTCTCCAGAGTATAGTCTATAGAAAACTGAAAGGCAAGCCACTTTACGCCGGTGTTCCAAACTGAGTAGTTTACGCGACCTAAGAGCCTCATCGGCAATGAGTCGCCGAGCTCGGCGATCAATTGAGTCCAAAGCAGCCAGATGGTGTTTGGCGGAACCATCCCAAAGGTGGCAGCAATACTCCACACACGACCGAACTTGCGCCTGATACAGGTTAAGAAGTTCGGTCGGCGTAAAATGCCGCCTAACCTTGAAAAGAACCCCCAGTTTCCGAGCAGCTGTTTTAGCCTTAGCTTCAATCGAACGCCCAAAGTTAAGGTTCGCAGTTAGCTCCATGCCTAGAAGCTCGAGGCTATCAGCCAATGGTACGCTAACACCCTGGAAAGTAGGAGCCAAGACGAAAGGGCTTCGTTTGGCGGAGAAGAGACAGGCCTGCGTCTTCAGCGCGTTAAACCTGACCAGGTTCGCATCACCCCAATCGGATACGAAATTTAAGGCCGTATCAACACGCCGAACCATCGCCTCCCTCTCTTTGCAGATTTCGATTGAAGCAGCCTGAGGCCTGGACAAGTATCTATCAACAACAGTGCTATCATCTGCGTACCCAATGATACCGGGTTTTAGCAGATCGTTGATGTGAAGCAAGAATAATGTTGCTGATAGTACTGACCCCTGAGGAACACCGGCATTAATTGCCATGAGATCAGATGAGCAGCCATCAACCACTACCCGAATAGACCGTTCACTCAGGAAGTCTGTTATCCAGGACAGGAGTTCATTATGAATTCCATAGGATCGGAGCTTACATAAAAGGCCTGCATGCCAGACCCTGTCAAATGCCTTGGAAATATCCAGGGAGACAGCCAAAGCCTCCCCATGGCCTTCAATCGCTTCACCCCAATAATGAGTGGCATACACTAAAAGATCCCCAGTAGATCGGTTATTCCGGAAACCGTACTGACGATCACTGAGGATATCGTTTTGTTCCAGGTATGCTAGGAGCTGTTTATTAATTAAGCGTTCCATAACTTTGCAAAAGATTGAGGTAATAGCGATTGGGCGATAGTTCGCAGGGTCGGCACGATTACCCTTTTTCGGAACAGGTTGAACATTCGCAAGCTTCCAAGACCTTGGAACCAGGCCGGTCTGCAGAGAGAGGCGAAACAGACGCGTCAATATTGGAGACAACTCAGGCGCACAGATTTTCAGAACTCTCGCCGGAATACCGTCAGGACCACTGGCCTTACTCACGTCAAGACTGCGAAGTACGGCACGGACATCCTTGGTTCGGATGAAAATATTACGCATTGAGCATCCGGATGGAGGAATGAATGGTGGTACAGCATTACCAGCATCCAGACGCGAATTACTTGCAAAAAGATCTGCAAAAATGTTCGCCTTTTCCCTCGCAGAATGAGCCAGTGCCCCATCTGGTTTAAGCAGTGGTGGAAGTGATGGAGTCCGAAAGTTCGATTCAACAGATTTAGCTAGTGACCAGAAAGCTTTGCTACCTGGGGGGTAAGTAGCCAACTTAGCTCCTATTCGGCCAATATGCTCAAATCGAGCCTTTCGGAGTGCTTTTTTACTGGACTTGGCGGCTTTATTGAAAGCTTTCTTCTTATCGTGCAGGTCAGGCAATTTACGGCACCGAGCCTCAGCCCAAGATTGATAGGCCAACCCCTTTATTCTTTCAGCTTCAGAACACTCGGAGTTGAACCATGGCCGCGCTTCCACACCAATGGGTACGTCAGAGTACGGTATATAATATTCCATAGCCTGACGCACCACATCGACAATAGCAGCAGCGCAGCTGGAGGGATCATCTGAAGAGAAGCAGGTCTGCCAACAAGGATAAGATGCAAGAAAATGCCGCATCTCATCCCAATCTGCCGACATGTATCTCCATACTCTCCTATTGTTTCTGTTACCAGTGTCCGGAGGGGAATAGGATGATACAGCCTTGACCAAACAGTGGTCAGAACTGCCTAATGGGGCCGTGACCATAACAGAAAATCTGTCTGGATCAGTTGTCAGCAGAAGGTCCAAGCAATTGGCAGTCTGATTATCGGCATCAGGTATCCGAGTCGCCTGGTCGACCAGCTGAGTGAGGTCTGAAGATAGAGCAAACTTTCGCGCTTCTCTCCCAGCATGGTCCGTCATCTGGTAAGGGAACAACCACTCATTGTGATGTGCATTAAAATCCCCCAGAAATACGAGTTGGGCCGTAGGATACCGCTGCCGAACCACATCAGCCGCCTCACCAAGATGTTCAAAAAGCCAGGTTGCCTCCTGAACACCACTGTGAGACCGGTAAACTGCTATGTAAACAGTCTTTTCATTGCCAGTGTTCACTAGTACCCACAAAGTTGAAAAACGGGAATCTTCAAAATTACGGAGACGCCGACAACAAATGTCATCACGAGTATACACACATACTCCAGCGCGTTGTTTAAAATTGTGCTCCAAAGTGTACCCTGGGTAGTCGAGATATGCGTAATCAGACGGGCATCGTATCTGGGTCTCCGTGAGGAATAGTAAGTGCGGCTTATCAGTCTCAAGATGGTGATGGACTGCGTCGAGATTAGAGTGCAGACCTCTGATATTCGAGAGGTGCACTTTTAAAGGGAGGACGTGCAACCGCTGTTTAACTTTTCTTTTATTCCTTGACTTTTTCATAATTATTTGGAGTGAATTTGAAGAGATGTAATGGGGACGAGGAGCGGTATGTTATATCCATCTGATCTGCAGTTGGGCAACGCATACGGGGATCTCAAACGGAGACTGCGGGGACGCCCGAACCCCCCCTCAATGGCCGCCGGAACCTCCATCCGGTCGCCAACCGGCACGGCGGAGCATCTCGGGATTTTTCGCAAGGCGGCGGGGCAGCCTTTCAGAGATGGCAAGTCACCTACTTGGGCCCCCTACAACCTGCGGTCGGCCAGCGGTGCACCGTGCTTCGGATCCCGCTACCCTCCGCATCGAGATACCCAGCGCCGGACAACTACAAAACCAAAACCGGTTGACCAACACCGCACAACTGTCACCATACACCACTCCTAGGGTTTGGCTACTTCAAACCACATACCGGAACACGACGAATCGTTTGGCGGTATGACTTAGTATGAAGGGTGGTGACAAGCCACGGCCGAAGCCTACCACCAGAAAGAGTTGCTCGTTTAGCACCACCCGGGGGTCACGTGTAGGGTAACTAGGGTAAAGCCTACGGACGCGAGCAACATCAACCCCCAAAAATTCAAAAATTCATTCATGTGTGATACTGACCATTGGAGAGTAAGTTTGAAAGAAAAATATATTATTTTGCCTTATAAAACATGTACACATTAATAGATAAACAAAATAAAACAATAAGTGATATAAATATGTAAAATGTATCCGAACAAATCTAAGCTACCTTAGGGAATAATGCAATAAAAGAAGTACCAATTAATCACACACACGTAACTCTCTATGGGAAATAATTAACGTGGAGCGACCCATAATTCCGCCGCCACTCATCCTGCTATAATATGACACTGGACATTATAACCTCTAAACGAAACGACGGTGCCAAGACGATAGGACCTTATCAAAGAAACAATCTCGAAAATATCATATGACAAAGAATAGACTGTTTATTACTGAATAACGATCTATCGGCGGCTTGGGTGGAGGCACCCGAAAATAAAACGATATCAGGCCAGACGTATAAAATAACATGTAAAAAAACGAGATTAAATCGAAGAGTATTTATGTCTAGGAAACGATGAAGGCGTGCGTTTGAAGGTTAACGATTCCTATCAATTAAGGTTATGGTTTGAGTAGACGGGCCTGTGGGTTGGACCCCCGCCGCGCAAGGATTTCGCACCTGTCCTTTTTCGGTTTGGTTTTCAACGGCACCCAAAGTGATTACAGGTGCAAGGATTTTAATACAGTGACCATGAATTAATATAAATAGTGAACAGTATTTATTACAGATTTTCAATGTATTCATAGTACATTTTAAATGTCTTTTCATTTCATTTTATATGAAAATAGAAAGCGTGATCATTCAATTAAATTTTATAGTATCTCATTTGATTACAATGTATATGGCGTTGTATGTCTGTCAAATGTATTTGTATAAGCTTGTATGTACCAATTAATCAACCGGAATAAAGAGCCAATAACCCTTTCATTATCCTTTCGATTTACGTCACTGCTAGAAATAAAGTTCTCTTCAAAAAACGCTCCCCAGCCTTATTATTACAGGGATTTTAACTTAAGCAAAACTTAAAACTGCGATAATAATTAGCTCCTATTGAAATCTTAATTCGATATATTTTAAATGCAGGTCTTTTTTATATCAGCAAAAAAATATTTTAAGATAACTGAGTTTCATCACTGTTTAAATTAATACTTAACTTAAAACTCTTTTTTAATATGGCCGATTGAATTGTTAAATCAGATTGAATGGAAAAATCAACCGAATATAATTAAAGGATAAAAATAAGTGATGTCACAAAATATAATTTTATATCATTGCAATTATGTAGTCGAAACAAAATCCCCGCCTTTCAAAAATCAAGGTACCCCTATTATTTTTACCACCCTCTTCAAACAAAGTATTTAATTTATAGATATGATAATTTTAATAGAAAGTGCCAATAGCCTACTGCGACAGAGTGGAACAAATAGCTTTCGTGATAACCTTCTTACCAAAACCAATCTATTTTGTTGACAAGAAAGTTGAAATAAAAAATATATGTTTGAAGAAGTCAATTAATATACTAACTTATAGATTATAAATTTAAGATATTCTATGTTATAATATTTTCCAGAACTTTAAAGTACTTTCCAAAAGTTCTACATACAATTAAATTTTTCTTATATTATAGACTAAAACAAGAATATTGGATACCCTCTTTCTCAGTATCTTAATTTAAGTAAACACTCCAATGTAATAGAGAGACTAAATAAATGGATCTTTGGTGACAGCCTCGTTTTCATTCGGTCTAGGATAATTGCATTGGTTCAGTGAAGTTGACTTATCCGTAGGTATAGAGCGATCTTATGGTATACGCGAAAAATTCGTGTTTTATTTCTTTTGTAAAAGAAACAAATGAAATTTTTACCATTTTTTATTTTCAATATTCTTAACTTACAGTTCTCTAACAACTTATAATATTAAAAGGATTTGTATACATAGAATTAAAAAATATAAAGAAACCTATATACATGTGTCAAAAGTGAAGTCAAAAATATATACTTGATCTAGTAAAATATATACCACGCGCGTGTGCCTACAGAGTCACAGCTTTTCAGTAACTCACATCCCGCTCAGCTAGGACTAAGAAGATCTCTAACTCTTACTTTTGCCGAGTCGTTGGACTGTGGAATGGTCTTTCGACGAGCGGGCTCTCATCGGATATAAGACCACTACGGCTATCGATGGTTGTTTTGCTGTTGTTTTGTGTTGTCGTTTTTTCACGGCACCATGCTTACCATCAGACGTGTTGTGGTCACTGAGCCATGTCAGGATAAAAAACAATATACTTATACCATTTCCAAATCGTACTTATATCAATAAATGTCACAGTGAACAATTAACGAACAGAATGAGCATGGATGAAGTTACTTAAATAGAAAATGACTATGTTGCTTCACTATTATCCTTTCTTTCTACTTGAGAAATGGTTTTGATTTGAAGTTAAAATGACTAATTTCCTAAGGTTAAGTCTACTTCTTTGAATAACTTCAGGAATAAGTAGTTTTCGTCAATTAATGTCTCCAAAATTGTTTTTTTTTCCTTACACTAGCCCGACAAAGTAACTACAGTGCACCTGATAATTAAAAATAAGTACATTATAGTCCAAAAACGAAAGCGACTATCAAAGGACGAAAATCCAGTGATAGTCTCCGTTGTCATGTCGGCCCACATATATCACGACTGAAGGTCTCTAAGTATATGAGTTACTGGATATACACAAGCTTATCCCGAAACGCGAAAAGCCAAGCGAGTCACTATGTCAGTCTTTACACTTGTGTACGGTTGTCAGACTCAGTTCGGGCAATCCCCCTACCACCACAGACTTTAGAATAGTGGTTAAATAATTGTAAGCAATTTTTCACTTGGCTAGTGTCAGGTACAATCGAACTAGACCATCCTTGTGTACAATAATTGCTATAATTATTTTTACTATAAATTCTATATAACAAAACTGTTTTGTTAAAGCTTTGTTAAAACGTCCGTGTAAATTTCACAGAATTTTCGAATATATTTCCTTTTTTATACAGTTCCTATAGCATTAATAAAGGTAATAAATGTTAACATTCACTTTATTTACGACATTATTCTTATAATGGCTGCGTAGCACGACCCTTGGGCGTAGTTTTAAGTCGAAACATTTGCATTGTAGCTATGGGACACATTAAAATTTTCTAGTATCACGATAATCTGAAAGTATCGCCAGAGTTTAAAAATATAAAACATACTCTCTCATTTTTTTAAAATATAAAAACGTCAACAGTATGTCAAGCAAAATTCGAAAGGGAAAAAGGACTACCATACTTCCTCTTTAAAATTCTGAGGTTCAGCAAGGTTAGGAAAAGTGATCGCATCTCTAGGATAGCCACGCTCAATACCACTTTGGCGCTCTGGATGGGTTAAAGCGCCGGGCTGTTCTCATTGTAAATGATCTAGACGTCACTGAGCGCTTAAAACCGGTGCAACTGCGCAAAAACCTTGCCTCACTTAGCGTCTCCACCGTTTGTATCATAGCGTATGTTAAATTGAAACTGATTTTACCAGCTCTCTTCTACAATAGAATCACGCTGGATAGCTTGCGAAGACATAACTTTACAGTTAGATCTAAAAAAAATACAAATTCTAGCTCTGTTGAATCATGAGGCTGTAAGAAGATCAACCAGCTTGTGTGTCCCATCCTCCTAAGATATAGAGTCCTTTAAAAGAAGTGTGTAAAGACTTTGGAGCAGGACGACATAATCGCATTATCGTCCAATCTCTTAGTAGTTGCGGTCGGTCTTTGGACGGTCCTGTGCTTATCAACATATGTAGTGTAATCTCTTTGTCATGATATTATAAAAGAAAACTTACTTAGAGCTGTATTATGAGGATGAATAATTCCAGGTAAATTAAACGCGTCCATAGCTAAAATCCAATCAGTTTGTTACATGTATTTAACGAAAAATGGATACCATTCAGTATTATTACGCTTTTAGGATGATGTTTTATTTGTAGAAAATACAAACTTTTTAGACTATTTTATGATATTCTAGGTGAAAGGTATTTTTTATATTGTATTAGAAAATGACAAAAACGTTTACAATCTCCTGTGATACTATAGGACTACGTGATATTTATGTGAATCAAAATAAACGTGATTAAAATGAAATTAAAGAATTTAAGTCTTTTAAAACATTTGCTGGTATATACGGTGTACCAAGGGTATAGAAAGGAATTAATCTGAAAATAACTATTTGTATTTATTAAACTATTATATCAATAGGGAGGTAATCAATTATTACATAACACGACGCTGTCAATATAAATGAAATTGGAACTGAAATATAATACATTAAAGAGATAATTTTGAGCGAATATAACGTTTCTAATAGCTATTTATTGCGGCACAGTTATTCCAGGTTTCCCGGACGTGTCACAGCGTGGACAGGCCCGTCTGTCCGCAATTCCGTTGCCCCAAGGCGGGAAATAGTACCGATTTTGTGTTTATTTTAGGTTACGCTGTTTGAATTATTTGTACCGCTGGGTCTGTTATGCAAGCGTTCCATTTCTACGTTCTGATTATTTGATAACTTTATTAACTGTATCAAATATGGCTTTTAGTTAGTATTCACCAATAGTAATTTAGAATCAAAACATTTCCTTAAACTACTCTCTGTCCTTACATACAACTTACGTATTAACAGCATTCAAATATCTATTTGCGCTTCCTTAATACGTTTTCGCTGATTTTTAATACTTTTAATTTCTTATTCTCGGCCATATGGACTATATATCTTTTACATCACCTTTTTTTTTTGTTAACCCGGCGGAAATCCTTACGGACCATCAGGGG
The DNA here is from genome assembly GCA_036320925.1 of Automeris io. Lineage (NCBI taxonomy): Eukaryota > Metazoa > Arthropoda > Insecta > Lepidoptera > Saturniidae > Automeris > Automeris io. Next base: position 1,541,736 of record JAUDJH010000025.1, on the reverse strand, counting down.
AGCGGTGAGGGCCGCTCCCCCGGTGTGTCGGCCCTGCCCCGACTAAAACAACCGGGGTGTTCCTTCTCCCGTCTGCCGGATGCTAAAGGCAAAGCCGAGCCATCTTCCTCGGCATCCGGCGACGTCCGGCCTTGTTCGGGCCTCACCTACTAGGCGGGGGGATGTTAGTCTTTTACATCACCTTTTTTTTTTTTTGTTAACCCCGTGGAAATCCCTACTGACCGTCAGGGGAAGTGGTGAGGGCCACTCCTCCCCGGTGTGTCGGACCTGCCCTGACTAAAACCACCGTGGTGCCAGCACTGCCTCTCCTCGCCTTCGCCGAGCCTGGGAATCCGGATACTTCCGACGGCTCGGCGAGCGTTGGCCTTGGGCAGGCCTCCTCTCTTGGAGGGGGAATTGAAACCCCCTCACTGCCACTTTGTGGGAACGGCGTGTGGGCACACACACGTCGGCCCTTCCTCTCTGCACCAGGCGGGGACGCCCTCTTTTACATCACCTATTACAAGTGTCGGCAACCAGCGGCCCGGCAGTCACTACGGTGCGGCCCGCGTAAGTAAGAGCCGTTCCACAGAATAATTTTCGATAATTAACTATCAAAAAAACTAGCATTTTTCTCGATTGGCCGATGAACATTTAGATGCAATACTGCGCATTTGTATGGCTAAAATGAGAGTAGACATAAAAAACTTACAAAACAAGTACAGCCTCAAAAATCACATTTTCTTTATAAGTATTCGTTAATTTTGTACCTATTATTTTAAAATGAGAGTAACAATAAATATGGTTAAAAACGCAAAAATAAAAAAGGAAATTTGTTTATTAGATGAAATGTGGCCTGCACCAATATAAGGTTGCCAACCCATGACCTATTGTTTTCTCTGCATTTCCTTCTACCTACCGTAGTAATGATTTCGGTGTGATGATAGTTGATAAATTTATAACTCTCGCCAAACTTTATAACCGTTCTGAATATACCCGTATTGTACGAGTATTCTATCGCGAACGAAAATATCAGAAACAGTTAGTTAGTTATCCTTATGTCATTTTTTCGATTACATTTTTCAATTGCTTAGTTATATTTTGATAATTTAACTAAACTTATACAAACTACTACTATGCGTAATTTCGACGGAGGTTATACTCAGAACAAACATAAAGATTGGCGAGTTATACTTTCGTTGCTTACAAATTCTTATAAACATATGATGATGTCCTAGCCGGATTCGGCCACGGCGACTGTTTCAACACCGATTAAGAAAATCAAGGTTCAGTTTTCGGAAACAGCCAATTGCGCAGGAGATATTTAAGTGCATAACTGGACGCGCTGCCAGAAAAGCACTCTCTCGTCCGAGCTCCCTCTTGCCCGATGGAATGGATCGGGAGGGAACGGGATGCAAGTTTTGTCGAGTTTTCTTTCTCTGAACTCCTGGTTAAATTGCGGTGTTAAATAGATACCTTAGTCGCCTTTTACGACACCTCGGCAAGAAGAGGGGGGTGCTATTCTATTCTGCCGGCAGCCACCACGGCAAACATAAACATATATAGATATATCCTGTATAATAATCATTTATATCACACAAAAAATTTCTGATAGAATTTATTTCTGTATAAAATTTACTTGAAACAAGATGATATCATTATCATGATTACTCACTGTAATAACCTAATATTCAACAATGGATGTTTGGAGGGACGTAGCTTTATACGGTTTAAATTTACGAACAAAGCAGGTTGTTAACAGTAATAAAGTTAAAAGCTTTATTGACGTTATTCCTTTGGGAACAATAAAATTTGTTACTGTTTCAACCAAATTAAGGCTTTAGAGATTCGATTGTCGGTAAACAGTTACGTTATAAATATTAGTTCGTTACTTATGACATGTTTTATGTAGAAAAAAGTAATTTTATAACAAGACGTATGTAACATAATATATATTTAAATAATTAAAATACCACATATAACTATTAATATTTTGATATAGCAGATTGTAGTAATCCTAGCTGCGATGCTCATAGTCCTGGTTTCTGGCTCCGGTATCACCAAACATTTCTGTGATGATCCAATTACTTTCTCGGGAGTTATTGATGACATGTATTTAAGCTTGTATACAAAGGGATTTTAAAGACGAGATAGTTATTCAGAGAAGATATACAGCATTCGATTCTACTTCGAAATATTTAAAAAGTGGTACATTCATATTTTTATTAAAACAAAGTAAATTATAGATAACATAGTTCCATAATATTTATATACAATTACATCCATAAACGAATGAACAACAAATAATTAAGTAGATGTACTGACTATTCTAGGTTAGGATAAAGTACAAAGGAAAAACAAGTTAATATCTATTTACCTAAAATTATTGAACTTTATTTACTTGCCATTCAAACTACACGCGTTACGGTGTCTATATTTTTTACGAGTCAATTCTCAATGGTTTATCAATTTTTCTTTATGATTTATTAAGGAATATAACTATTTATATTTTTATTACTTAAAAAAGGGTACAAATTATTGTATACTGAAATATCTTTTCTTTTTTTTATAAAATCACCTGTATATCTGCCTATTATAGTACAAGTTTAGTTTGGAGCTGGGTCAAATTGAAATGAAATATAACTCTATTCAAATAGGGCTCGTTACAAGTACTTTTAAATCATAAAAAAAAGTAAAATGAATCTACCACCGGTTTGGAAAGCAGGATCTACAAAGAAGAGCCGGCTAGAAACTCTGGTAGTTGCTCTTTTTAACATAAAATGCAATTGCAAATGTGTAATTGCTTGTAATTGTCGATTAATTATTATTATTTTATTGGGAGTTAATTTATACTTTTGTTACACCGGTACCGAGGACGAGTAAATTCAAAGTTGTATATCACCGCTTCATCGGAATTGAAATCATCACTGTAAAGTTCTATATGTAAATTAAAGGTGAGCAAAATATGAATCGTGTAAATTTGATTTCACTAAGAAAAGTGTGTGTGGATTAAACCATCGTGTGTAATGAAAGGAGATTAGGTTATTGGAAATTTAGAAAAACAACAGATAGTTTCAGAAACGCTCTTTGAATTTATATCCTACCATAAAATATTAAAGACCGTCACAAACACTAATAATTAATTTGTTGCCTTTACAAACAAAGCAATGTTACATTGCAACTGGGTGTAATTTGCTAAGTTTTTACTACACCAGATTAACAATTTTAATTTAATTTTTTTGTATACACTATCAACTTGTAATAGCAGAGTTTTCAACATATAAATAATACATGTTTTAGATACATATCGCTTAAGTTTTTTACAAACTATAGTAGATTCTCTACAACAAACATGGGTAAAGTTGAATGTGATGCAAATTGCTGATAAACGCCCAATACAGGATATTGCTTTGTGTTGCATCCGGACATCGAGTTAGTTAGTAGTGATCCGTAGCATGTTATTTATTCATATGAGTATATTATGATATACCATGTTGCATTCTGTTAACAAATCACGTTAGGTTATTTATATAATAATAATAATGGACTGGTCACAAAGAGCCTCGATTACCATTTTAAGAGGCTCTCGCATGGTTGTTGGATCAAGGTCCGGATTAGTGATGAAAATGCCCGGGAATTTTCCCAAAGTGCCCAAAACTTCCTTTTGAATATTCCCGGGAATTTACGAAATGTTCTCGGAAGTTTTGGGCACTTTGGGAAAATTCCCGGGCATTTTCATCACTAGTCCGGATACAGAAGGCAGTATTACTCGATACGGCACGGATTGTTAGGAGGTTCGTCACTCTGAGCTCCTAACTACCGGTGGCTTGGGCCCTAGGCATCGTCCCTATAGGTCTACATGTTTTTATATTTGAAAATGTGTATGTTATATTATTATATGTAATTATTTTGAAATTTAAAAATATTGTAATTATGATGAATATAGAGATAATAATGAAATAATATATCTTCACGCTATATGCGTTTTGGAGTGAGCAGAGGCCATTAGTGGCTGTATCTATTTTGCGCTTATATGTCATGCCCAATGTAACCAGTAGCGCAGCGGGTTACAGTTCTATTAGATGCAATATGGGTGCCTAAGCCCGTACAAAATTAAGAAAAATTCAGATGCAAGTGCCGAGATTCGAACCTACGACCATTCCCATTTCCGTGCATGAATACCGGTTCCTTATCCACAAGGCTTGTAATTGACTTGAGTATATAATTTTTTCTGATTTTAATCTCGTTCAAATTCGCAAGAAATATAAATAATCAAACTTTACGGCCTGATAGCGCTGTTTGCAGCGACCCTACTTACGATGTTACAGGTCCTGGGTTCGAGTCCCGGTAGTGGTAAACTTTTCTGTGATGAGCAGATGAGTTTGTCACGAGTCATGGCTGTATATATGTATTTAAGTATGTATATCTTTGTCTAGTACCCATAGTACAAGTGCAAGCTTAAATTGGGACTAGGTCAATGTGTGTAGTTGTTAGTAAATATTATTATAAACTTCAAACTCAAAATCTTATACTTCCCGTGCTACCAAAAACACTACGACGTTTTATGAGAAATAGACTAAAAAAGCTTTAAAACGACAAATTGTAACTTTAGATCACATTTCATCATAAAGCGGCAGTTTAAAAACTCTTGAATTTTCTTTTCAGATCTGTGAAAGTCGTAGCATTGCGGAAACGTCCCGGAAGAAATGTCTTTGGCTGGATATTGAAAAGTAAACTGTGAAAGAAGATTAGAAATATTGACTCGTATTTAACGACTAGTTGTAACTGTGACTTTACCCGTCCCAAAGTTTAAAAAATATATGTGAATTAAAAAAAAAAAAATCCTACTTACAAATGTGATAGCAGCAGTTTCAGTGAGGAATATTAATAGTTTATATGTTTTATGAGGTGGTAGGATGATCCGGGTAGTGGACTTGAGAGTGTCTGCTGCCCGGATGAGAGGAAGGCGGCGGATAGTGTCCGGCGCGCCACCTGAGAGAGGTTTTGGAGGGGTAAGTCATTTACACTCACCTCCTCCCAGCGAGGAAGCCTTAACAAGCCTGTTCGCTCCTATAAGCTTCTGGATGAATTCGGATTCCCAGGCCCGGGTGAAACGATTAGAAGGATACTCCGGGGGTTTGTAGTCAGTAGGAGTCTGACACACTGGGATCGCTGCCCTCACAGCAACTCTGATGATTCTATGCAGGATTTTCTCCCGTGTTATAAAAAAAGGTAGGACAATTGTCCGAACTTTGTCGTGACCACAGTACACAAGTGATCGTCCTAGGAACTTGCTTCAGCATGTCGCGCTTTAGGATCAACTTGTGTTTGTAAACCTAGAAATCTTCTATTGTAGTACATGTAGACCTACATTGCCCTAGGGATATAAATAAATGTTCATCCCTTGATAATTGCTGCTATTGTTGGCTTACACTATACTTTCGGCCAGGTGCTCTGTAGTCAGTCTGTCGAGCCAGTATAAAAAAAAACTAGTAGGCTATTAAACTTTTTTGTGAACAAATCTCCGACAGCAGTAGAGAATTACGACACGAGAGCCTTATTGTGAACTTACTATAGCATTTATTTTTAATCAATTATACCTGATATTTTATCAGTTTAGTTCTTGCCTATAGGGACTTATTATTTGGACGTTACTCTAGTGACGTCACGTGCATCTGATTTGAGGACCCCGCCCCGCTGCTCCGCGAGCCATTAATCATTGGGACAATCTACGTGAAGTACCACAATAAAGTCCGGTACAGAATGTTTACTACCAAATAATTATTTTATTCTGGCTTTTATTCGAACATGATTTATTTGTTTTTATTTATTGAATTAAATGATAAAATTCCTTTGGGTTTGAAAGACGATAGCTTTCATAGCATTAGTCGAATGAAATAAACTTGTTTGTTTTTTAATTGCCTAAGATGTTTTTACAATTAATTTCTCCTTTACACTGTTTTACGACAAATTAGTTTTAATTATAATATACTTGTAGGATACAGCTACTGATGCATCTTTGCTCACTTCGGAAGGGATATTGCTTGTCGATATTATTTTGTTATAATTTAAAACAATTTTAATTAGGTAATTAGGCTAATTGTGCAAAGTCAATAGAAAAAAAAAGCTTATGTATAGACATCTAATGTAATTAAATGTCAATAAATTGTAATGTTGTGTGTTTTATAACGTCTGAATTAATTTTAAACTTGAACTTTTTCGTTTTCTTGAACGATCCCAGTTATCATAACGATACGTACATAAATAAAAAAAAGAAACGTTTTAATTTTTATTATAGATAGTTTGAGTAATCTGTATTGTTTTTTCTTACGCTCACGACCTGACGGGGCCAGTTTCCTACGCTTTGGAAATCGGTACATACTGATACCGGCGGCGCTGTCGGATATAGCGGAATTGTTTGCCGAGTAATCAATTCAGGACCTAGCCTGGATTTTGTGTCAGTTAACTTGCTTTACTTGTTTGAAACAGATTGCTGTGTGAATACAAGCAAAAGGCGCATCATTGCCTTTGCCATATGAATCTTTGATTTTTGGATGTTTCATAATTATGGAAGATATTGTTTAATCGATATTTATTTAAATTTTAACGGAAATTATAAACATTCGTGACTGATTGAAGGCTAGGTGAGTAACTAATGTTACTACTAAATCATTACGCTTAATCTCTTTGGGAATCGATAGAAATTAATTATTATTTACCGTTGTTTCTGTATAATTTCAGGAGGATGCAGTTTATTTTCACAGGATCATTAGATTGTTTGTTTTTTTTTTCGATTTCTGTTTGCCCTTCATTCTTTAACCGCGAAACTTCAATCAATTATACAATAATAAAATTACCTACATTCATATGGTATAAATATAAATAGCATATATAACGTCCCTTATTAAATGAAAGACAACTGGCACCTAATTTGAATTCTCGGCCACGCCCCGTATCGTCTCGAATATCATTTTTGCCCAATTACGACGTAAGCTAATACAAAACAGTAGTTTTGGCTCAAGTGACGTTGACGTTAATGATTTTTGGCACGGGGCGGATATTAAGGGCTCTCCTAAATTTGGACTTTCGGGTTAACGATTGTAGAGTGCCATGGAATTTTACTAGAAGCAGTAAAGTTTTCGATTCAATGTTTAAATACAGTTTACTACCTATATTTACTTTACTATAAATTTAATTTTTACATGATTTAAATCCAGTTCTTTCAGTTATCATATTGAACAAAGTTGCATGCACCAGATATCTTCTTCTTATATATAAAAATGAATCGCTAAATTTCTGGATAAGCGCGAAACTCGAGAACGGCTGAACCGATTTGGCTGATTTTTGTTGTGTTTGTTGAAGTCTGGAGATGGTTATTACGGAGAGAAAAATTAACAAAATTGTCTGGAAAAGTCTAAAAATATATATATATACTATATTCTCATACAAAATATTTGTTATAAGTCAATTTGAACTTTAACACCATACCATAAAGTTTAAGTGTTAGTGGACGGGTTCCGGGAAAACAATTATTGAGTGACGTATATATATTAATGTCAATATTTGTCAGTTTTTATACGTATAGCATTAAGGCCAGGCTCCTTCAAACAATTTTCAAAAAAATCTGAGATATGACATTTTTATTAGATACTTTGCAGGTTTTACAGGCCTTATAATCAAACCATAATGTAATTTCTATTCAAAAAGCTTTATTTAAGTCTTCAATATTGCATACTTTAAAGTTGAAGGATTTTAGAATAAACTCTCAACCACAATTTATTCCTTTGTGGACCGATTTAAAAAAAATGCCTTATCACGTATTTTTTTTCTAACCAAAAATCTAAATACCACAGGTCTTAAAGTACTGAATTTAAAATGGACGGTATTATTGTTGCATAAGCCTGCTTTATTAACGAACCTATTGCTATTGTCTGGACTGATTAGGATCCAGAGTAATCCTGTTGGTAATAGCAATTTTTTACAAGTAGGCAGATCTAATTACACGAGAAACATATAAACGGAATTGAGCAATAATTTTGTGTTTATTTTTAAACTAATTACGTTGAAATCTTACAACGTACTGTACTGTTTTAAACAAATTTAGCTCTTAAACGTATGTTCTGTGAATTCATGTTTGTGTAAACATTTTCCCTCCATTTACGGGAAGAACATTAATTAATTAAGCTACAATGTTAAAGAAAACCAAGTCTAAAGAACATTATAAAATAAGAACCAGCCTAATAGAGTTCTTAACAAGATTTCTGATGCCCACTGTTCATTACGTCTCTACCGAAATTTATGTTTTCCAAAATCACGCTTTAGGGAAAAACTTTCCCGTACAGTTACGGATCAAAGACACGAAATAATTTAATATTTTACTAAGTTTTAATCTTATATGATTAAATCTATTTGGCAATTTGTTCGTCATCTAAGTCTGTTCTAAGTAAATTAATTTATACAAGTTTCAGCTGCGAGTATTTTGTACTTAATTATTTAGAGAGCATTAACTTATATTACGTCGAAGTTTTTAAAATAGAGGAACTGAATATTAATGAGCAAAAGCTTAATTTTAAGACATGTTTCGCTTGTTAAGGCACGTAGTAATAATGAATAGCACAGAAAGATGAAAATTATATTATGGAAACAATTTCAATCAGTAAAAGTGAGACCCGAGGTCCATCAAAACTTACATAGATCAGGGTAACCTAATGGCGGTTTTAATAGAGGAAACCAGTAGTACACAGAGTCGACGAGAGAGAATTAAGAGATTAATTAGGGTAAAGGAAGCTAGTTGGCTTGAAGAAATAACCAGATGTGACATTTTCTTCCATTTAATTAAAAAAAGGAATCATTGCGATGATTGATAGATAGATAGTCTTTTAGTTCAGTGATTTAATTAAATTAAAACTTAATACATCCATTTTTCTTTGGTTTGATTTTTAAATATTTAATATTATATATATACTTTTTATTACTTATAGGCGAACGCTTGACCTTAATCACAGCTGGTGGAAGGCGAAGATGAGTCCGATAATGAACCGCGTCCGCCCAACAAATGCCTATTTACTCTTCTTTTAAAGACTCCCAGGTCATAAGATCGCTGAAATATGGCCGCTGGAAGCATATTCCACTCCTTAGCTGTTCGCATGATGAATGTAGAAGCAGATCTTCTCGTGCGGATATAAGGATCATTCACCACATACGAATGGTATCCGACAGGATGTCTTGTGGTTTTGTGATGGAAAGGGGCTGGTGGAATCAAAGAATACGGTTCTTGAGAACACATGATATCATTGTATAATGATTTCTGATTTATAAGGATACTAGCTGAAACTTTGTTTTGCCATATAAGTTATTCATGGTTATTTTTTTGGGTGTAGACCAAAAATAACTAACTTGTTGTGAGTGTGTAAAGAAAAAAAAAATTTTAATGGTGTACAACCCTTATGGCTTAGGGATATGAAACATAGATAATAGCCGATTCTCAGACCTAAAAAATAAAAAAAAATTAAAAATTAAAAAATTATAAAATTTGGTAAAAATCGGTAAAGCCGTTTCGGAGGAGTAAGGTAACTAACATGATGACACGAGAATTTTATACATATATATGTAAAGATATAATGTATTTCTCTAGTTCTTGGTAAATCGAAATACAATTAACAAAGGGTGAGATAGAAAGAAGCGTTTGTTACTAGAAAAAGGAATGACGAACAAGTCAATTACACGTAACATCTATCTACAGGGATTCGATATAATTGATCGGTAGACGCTGACTGGAGTTTTTGCAATAAATGAAATGAACTGAACCTCCGGTGATTAATAGTTTTCCTTCTATTATATTTGTTGATTGAAGACGTTTATCAATTCGGCCAGGATGTGGTCGTGATTAATAAAACTAGAGTAAAATGGTATCATTTTTTTTTACTTGGGAAAAATTCTTATAGGACCGTATCAGCCACACAGGGGGGTTGCATGACCGAGATGTGTCGGACTTGTACCGACTAAAAACCCCAAGGTGACTTCTGCGCATTGGCGGGGACTGCTGGTCCTGTGATCAATTCGCCACAGCCCCGTCGCGCCGCGCCCGCTGGGCACAGACTCGGGGGAAGTTGTTGCCTTCCGCGATATTGCCCTTTATATTTAGGCAGAGCACGTCACAATGCTCTGCCGACTTCTCGAGGGACGCTAACTAGTTGCTCAGGGCCCCCAGCCTGAGCAAGAGTAAAATGGTATCCAAGTTAAGTTACGTAGCGAACAGTCTATATTTTAGTATCAAAATATAATATTAGGTCCTTACATATGAAATTGGCGTTTTGTATGGGAGGAACAAAAAGTCGAATATTTTTTAATATAATATATTTAATTAATCAAAGTATGAACCATTATTTTCTATGCACTTTTGCCATCTCATAGGTAGTTCATTGATCCCTTTACTAAAAAAACCAGTCGGACGGGAATCAATAAAATCTTTGAAGGCGATTTGGACTGCCCCATCGGAGTTGAATTTTTTCCCTTGCAAGAAGTTATCCAAATTTCGAAAAAAATGGTAATCTGTTGGTGCAAGGTCCGGGGAGTACGGAGGATGTCTTAGACTTTCCAATTGAAGCTCTTCTAATTTAGTAGCCGTCTGTTGCGCAGTGTGTGGTCTAGCGTTGTCGTGAAGCAGCAGTGGCGTGGAGCGATTGACCAGCCTAGGTTGTTTAGCCGCTAGCTTTTCCATCATGGTTTGCAATTGCTGACAATAGACATCAGCCGTAATAGTCTGGCCAGATTTGAGAAAACTGTAATGAACAATACCGGCACTAGTCCACCAAACGCTTACAAGTAACTTTTTTGGGGTTAATTTTCGCTTGGGGCAGGATTTGGCTGGCTGGCCAGGATCCAACCATTGCGCTGAGCGCTTCCGATTATCGTAAAGAACCCATTTTTCATCACAGGTAATGATTCGGTTTAAAATACTTTCATTATTGTGCCGATTTAGTAATGTAACGCAGCAGTCGACGCGCGTTTGCCGGTTTGCTTCAGTCAATTCGTGAGGTACCCACCTTTCAAGCTTTTTAATCTTCCCAATTTGCTTCAAGTGAATTAAAACAGTTTTATCACTAACATCGCAGCCTGCAGCTAACTCGGACGTGGTTTGCGATGGATCCGCTTCCACAATAGCCTTCAAATCTTCATTATCAACTTGAGTCTCAGGCCGTCCACGGGGCTTGTTCTGCAGGTCGAAATTTCCAGAACGAAAACGTTGGAACCAAAAACGAACTGTGTTTTCTTTTGCAACACGACCGCCATACACATCATTCACTCTTCGAGTTGTTTCCGCAGCACTAGTGCCACGGCGGAACTCGTACTCGTAAATAATGCGATATTTTAAGTTTTCCATTTTGTAAAATGAGTGACGCAGACAGAAAAAAACAGAAGAAAAAAACAAATGAATGACGATCATCGAAGCACAAATACATGAGTCTATAGCTGTACAAATTTGAATTTGGAATTCCTTACCAAAGAGGAGAAATTTGTGATTAAAGTGGCCAGTACGAAAAACGCCAATTTCATATGTAAAGACCTAATATTTTAGTAAATACCTACCTCCTTGAATAAACAATCAAGATTGTTTAATAAAACATTTTGTAAAATTAATTATATTGTAAAATAAATAATTTATATGTAATCGATTTTTTTAAATTAATGTAAATTCAATATTTAAGTATTAACGTAAGTAATAATGTCATCTTAGGTAATAATATAGTCCAGTTAAGATAATTTATGTTATTATTTTAATTTCATTAAAGATCAAATAATAACCTACTTTTAACTTATAAGGACAATTTATTAAAAACTTATTACAAAAAAAAATAACTTAGCTTTATTAGAATTAGGTACAATATAATTTTTTTTTATATTGCCGCTTATTTATAAAATAATAGCTCGTAGCAAATCAATTTCTCTCCGATTCCAAGCAATTTTCAATTTCAGTAGGATTTTACGGAAGAGAAACCTTGCAAATTGGTTGCTTTAAATTACCGTCAATTGACTTCTTGTTTCTTGACCTAATTATAATCAAGGTCCTATGTAAATTTGTTTCTCTAAATGCTCAATTATTAAGATTACCAACATTTGAAATGTTAATTAAGAGCATCGTAAATTTAAATCAAAGAATTATAAATACATTATGCAATTAAAAATGAGTAAGTTAACTGAAAAACTATTATAAAAGAATTTTATGTTTTAGGTATAAATTACAGTATTTTATTTTAATTTAAAGAAAACAGTTTTTTTTCTCAGTTCAAGTTCAACGTATATACAAGATATATTGTTCTAAGATACCAAAATAGCAATGTACCTTCTTAGAATAAAGATTTAATAATTACAATTTATTTAATACAGTAACAAAATGTATGTGATATACAATTATAATTTAATAGACTTAAATAAATAGTGCATTATTCGTTGCCATTTCAATTACATAACTAAATTTGTATGTTTGAAAATAGATTTTCCCCGGGGAAATCTTTTCTAAACAACGATCAAGGAAATGACGTTAGCAGAACTTAGACCAGTTACCTCAACTAATGAGGCTGACGTCCGCGATAAGTCCCCCAAATAAGGACAGTAAAGAAATAGAATAACTTCAATTTACTACTTTACTATTTCCTATATACATCTATAATATAAAAATGAATCGCAAAATGTCTTGATAAGCGCGAAACTCGAGAACGGCTCAACCGATTTGGCTGATTTTCTTTTTTTTGTTGTATTTGATGAAGTCTGAGGAAGGTTATTACGGAGAGAAAAAATTTAAAAATTCCCTGCAACAGTCCAAAAATAACACTTTTCTGTATTCTCATACAAAAAATTCGTTATAAGTAATTTTGAACTTTAACACCATACCATAAAATTTAAATGTCAGTGGACAGGTTCCGGGAAGGCAAAACAATTATTGAGTAACGTATAAATATTAATGTCAATATTTGTCAATTTTTATACATATAGCATTAAGGCCAGGTTCTTTCAAACAATTTTCAAAAAACAGCCGACAGGCCAATAGGTTTTGGCAGAATAAAATCTGACGAAAGGACGAAAGAGAAATAGGGCAGAACAAGGTCTGCCGGGACAGCTAGTTAAATATATTTTAAAGTTTTAAGCCATTGATGTAATAACTATATTGTGAAGTGGATATGAAACAATATTGGTGTGCACTAAAATATTTTTGATTTTTGGACTTGCAATAGATTTGCGACTGCCATAAACGCAATATACTGTTTAGATGTAATATTTTAACAATTATTGTTTTAAAAAGGGTTATGATGATAAAATTGTTGTATTAAAGCTTATTCTAATTGTTATTGAGTCTAATAACGATACACTTTCAATATATAACATATATTATTAAATTAAGCCAAATTTTCTTTATTTTATTATAATATATTCTTCAAGTTTAATATTGTTTACTTCTTTGCCACATTATATTAAAAAAAACCTTTAATCTTAAAGATTCATAGTTAATTACAACAAAAGATGCCTAGAAGTTTTATTTAGAAATAGCAAAATTAATATTTAGCAGTAATTTGAAAAGAAATCTCTGTTTTGACCCCTCCATAAATTGCAAACCCTGACCGATGTAAAAGTTAACACAACAGCCCTGTGATAAACGATTGACTCGATGACTTGAAAAAGTAACGCTCCGAAAAGTCGACCAGGGTGCTACTAACGATGTCTATTATGCAACCGAATATCACGAAACGGCCTGTTATAGTCGATTTTCACTTGCTCTTATCCCGCTGTAGTTTCTCAGGATTTCAGGTAAAATGGTTCAAATTTCAGTGAATTGAAGTAATCGCATATAGATATCTCTATTTAATCGAATTCTTTGTATAATGGTACAACATGGTAAGTAAACCCTACCTGATAGTAAGTATATTCGCCAATGACATTTGATATCATTATGCCGGACAAATATAAATATACCACGACGAAAATTACTGAGAGCATTTGAGTTGATTATTAAATACATCAAGCCAAATATAGTCACTATGACGGACGTTGCACCCATAATCTGAGATCGCGATCGTGGCCGACAGCAATTTCGAAAATTCCAGTAACTTGTCAGTGTAGTTTATTCATGAAGTAATACCATAGATTCGTCAAATCGGATTCCATAGTGGTGATAAAATATATTATTGTGGACATTAAGAGATCTTTGGGTTTTAACAACCAGCTTTATTCACAAAAAATATTTTATCTAGACTTCCCTAAAGCCTCGGCCTCACTGCGAGTTATATGCACTGATCACAGAATCCGCCTCAAAAATATTGCTAGAATGACACGCAGGAAGAATATACCGCGTGGTAAAACCGGCGCATAGCTTAAGACTAACGGTTTAGAGTCTCATTATAACAGAGCTTGTAGGATTCGATTTCAGTAATACAATTTCACGATGTCGGAGAAAGATTGGAAGCGACGAACCTCGTTAGCGCGAAGATACCGTTCATTGGATTAATTACTTCCCTGTTCGATAGGTCCCACCGACTTATTGTTCCATCCCTATCAAGTTCTAGAGCATCCTTATTTGTTGAGATATCTTGGCAATTTTATACTATCCGATAATAGTAACATTACGACTATCGACATTTACATAGTGACTCGCTTCGGCTTGTCGCGTCTTAGATACGTGTGTACGTCCCGTATTTCAAATACTTAGGGCGGCTTGCACTAACAAATTAAATCTAGTTTAGAGTTATATAAAATGCTATTTAGCGCTGATCTGTACTTATTATCTTGCTTTTAAATCAAAATCTAGTTGTAACAACACTTAAACTGAAATCATCAATAAGATGGAATCAAACCAATTCAATTAATAAGCTTTTTATACAAGCTTAAACTAGATTAATTCGTTAGTGCAAGCCGCCCTTAAAGACTTTCAGTCGTGATATATGTAGACTAACAGTTATAATAAACGGCGACTATAAATGGGTTTTTGTCTTTTAATAGTCGCTATTGTTTTTGTATTACACTGCATTTTCCATCAAATGCATTGTAATTACTATGTCGAGCCGGTATAAAAAAA
This sequence comes from Automeris io, assembly GCA_036320925.1. Classification (NCBI taxonomy): domain Eukaryota; kingdom Metazoa; phylum Arthropoda; class Insecta; order Lepidoptera; family Saturniidae; genus Automeris; species Automeris io. The sequence continues at coordinate 1,526,690 of JAUDJH010000025.1, read as the reverse complement.
AAACACAGTGGAGAGTGTTCTCAGGAACTGCATTCTTTGATTCCACCAGCCCCATTCCATCACAAAACCACTAGACATTGTGTCGGATACCATCCGTATGTGTTGGATGTTCCTTATATCCGTACGAAAGATTCGCTTCTACATTCATCATGTGAACGGCTAAGGAGTGGAATATGCTACCAGCGGCCATATTTCCTCGATCATATGAACTGGGAGTCTTTAAGAGAAGAGTGAATAGCCATTTGTTAGGCGGACGCGGTTCATCATCGGATTTATCTTCACCATCCACCAGGTGTGATTGAGGTCAAGCGTTCGCCTGTAATATAATTAAAAAAAATGTTTACCTTAATCACACCTAGTGGAAGGTAACGACGAAGCCGTTGTTGGATCGTGATTAACAAACAAATAGCTATTCACTCTTCTTTTAAAATCTCAGAAATGTGTAGAACGTAACAAAATATAATACATAGGTTCGAAGAGTGCATTCCACTTATTTGTTGTTGGCATTAAAATTATAAAGCAAATTTTTTAGTATCGTATCCACACGGTGTTTATTAGGTTTCTGGTGCAAAAGAGATTGTGAAATTAGAAAATGATGTTCATATGTAGCAATTTATGAGTGTTGCTTATAAAAATACGAGGCAAGCGACTTTACGTCAATGCTCTATTCTTTGCATATTCGCCTTAGTAGGTAATTTACAACTTTAGCATAATTATCTGTTCCTTATATTATAGCGATAATTAGGAATGTTATTTTAGCATACAATTTTACATATGCTATAATAGATCACATGTGGTAGTGTCTTAATATATGAGACATTTCATTTTGAGCGAGATATTCTTTGTCGGCTTAGCAAAGATTAAATACATTCATTTTGCAGAAAGGGGAAATTAATAACCTTGAATATCTACCTTCTTATGACGAGCATGTAATACTACGATTTCAATAGTTTATGATGAATAAGGAGGAGATTAAAACTTGTGTTACTTGAATATATTTCTAAGATATTTAGCAAGAGACACGAGATACAAAGTCTTGGAAGGTTTAGATCCAGTGGCTACATCTTATACCAATAAGATTTATCAACAATCAGATGTAACGGTACTCTTTAAATCAATTTAAATTCTAAAAGGACTTGAAACGTTATGTTTATATCTCGAAGAAAGATAAATCTTATTATTGAAACCTTTATTTTACTGTTTCATTGTTTAACTATATTATCATTGTATATTAATAAAGTATTTCATTAATTTATTCCATTCGTACTATGAATTATAGTAAAAATTATCAAGTCTATAGTGTTTTGATTTTTGTTCATTTAGATTGCTATTGAATTAGTGCTTATTAATCATATTTGATGGGAAAGCAAGGAGGAGTCATGGAAGATTTCGGATATCAGAATATTAAATATCTTATATGTACGTTAAGTAATGTACCTCTCTATGAAATAACCAATTAATCTTTGACACCAAAATTGGCTGACACATGGACATCAGTCATTTCATATGACTCGGTTGCGCGTGACCGCAAAAACAGATGCTGTTTTATAAAAAAGAACTATAAGGAGCGACCGGGTCGAACTGATTGTCGCGTGAACAAAAGGACGCCGGTTCGACCTGACAGACTGTAATTAATAATGCCATCTGAGAGATAATAGTGCGCCATTGTTTTTTCTGTCGGCTATAGTTTGAAACGCTCGTCGTTTGACTTTGCGTTGACTGCTATGGGAAAATACATAGCATTCTTACAAACGTGCATGGGGATTTCCTATTTAAATTAATATTTTATTTGCGCCACGATGTATTATTGTGTGATGATTTTACAAATAAACTTTAATTCCCTTTAGTGACTTCCAGGCAATTGATATTATCTATATAGTATTCAAATATCTATAACATAAACAAAAAGTATGATTGAATTTTTGACATTACAACACTATTTTATGATATTAACACTGCTATGGTGAAGAAAAACCTTGTGAGGAAGCTCACGTGGCATCTAACAGGAATATCATGTGTGTGTCAATGTCCTGAAAAAGATCCACTCCCCTACTGATCACTTTGAGCACGACATTTTCATTTTTATTTTTTACACTGGTTCGACATAGTAACTACAGAGTACCTGATGGTAAGTACAATGTAGTCCAAAAACGAAAGCGACTATCAAAGGATGAAAATCCATTGATAGTCTACATCGTCATGTAGGCCCACATATACCGCGACTGCAGCTCTCTAGGTATATGAGTTACTGGATATACATAAACTGATTCCGAAACGCGACAAGCCGAAGCTGGTCACTATGACGGGCTTTAAACTCGTGTATTGTGGTCGCGATCCAGACGGGCACCGACGCCCTACCACCATTACCATACCACTATATATTCGCAAAGTGGATACAACAACGAATTTATCTCTGCTCACCCCGAAAGGGATATATTGCGACGATATACTATAGTTATTATTTAATAGAAAAAAATATATAATATATGAAAAAAACATATTCAACGCAGCAGCAAAGTATGTGTTTTGGCTTCTTAAACAATAAACTCTCTTACGTCGTTTAAAATTGAAGAATTACTTTAATGCACACCAATGCACGAAAAATTTTATTATTATGAGGACAAAACAAAACAATAATAAAATTACCCTTTGGGACATTTATGATGTTTTTTGTGACGAAGAATGTCACCCAAGCCATGCCATATGGTCGCCAGAGACAGGACAATAAAAATGCGATAAAATCAATGACAGTTGGTACACCGCCTTAAAGACATCAATGTCTTTAATTACCCCTTTAATTGCGTATCACTGTTAAGACGAGGGACACAGCCTCCCTCTTAAATTGAAAATTGGGGCGAAGACTTGTCATGACACATTTTTATCAACAATTTCGACCCGTCAATTTCATTCCACAATCGGAAACTTTCAGACCCGAAACAATTATCTGTGGGGCATGTGTTTGTTACGTATTCAAATCAAAGCTACGACTGTAACAACCCTTAGCGAAAAATACCTGTTCACTCATCTAATGGAATTAATTAGGGTAGATGTACCGTTTGTGGCCACTTTAAGAAATTTCGTATCTATTATTTAGAATTTAATAAATGTAGTAAAATATATAATAACGAAATATAAATTAATGGCATCTTTAATGCATCAGTTATCGTATAATTAACAGTGATTACCTTATAAACATAATTCTGTATAAAAAAATAAGAATATTTAATCATACCTGCTGTTTCACCAGTAGTGGCCATCGAAGTACTACTTTTGGCCATCAGTTGCTCTACTTTTGGCCATAGTAAGCAATAAATTTTGGTGAATAGAATATTATTAATATTACAGTCAATTAATTACCAAAACAACAATTTATTTAAAATATACTTGAACATAATACAATAAAATTGTTACAGATTAGAAACTTCAAGGTATTTATTAGACATTTTTCACTATTTAACAGGTTTCTTAGCAGCTAATTCTTTAGCTGATTTTTTTTAGCTTGTTCCTCTAACTTCTCCTGTTTAATCTTTTTATTTCTTTCAATTCTCTCTCCTCTTTCAATTTTCATAAGCTTTCTTTCTTCTTCTTTCTCATTTTTTTTCATTTTCTTTAGCTTCCATAACTTCTATCCATTTCTCAGATGTTATTACTGAAGGCAAATGTACGACAGCACGTTTGCGCTTTGATGGCTGTTTCTTAGGCCACATAACTATTTGATTAATGACTTCATCTAACGATTTTTGGCGCATCGTTATTGTATCAAATTCTATAACATTGTCATCATTGGTAATCGTAGGATTGAGATCTTCAGATGCGAGAGGAATACAAGATGGAGATTGTTGGTCATTATCTACATTTTTATCATCTTCTATTGCCTTGACCCAAAGTTCGTACAAAAGCTCGTATTTATCAACAGCTTTCCAAGCAATACCTGCGGCTTTTGCATGCTTAAATCGTTGTAAAACGTCAGCATCAATCTTGCTTTCAATAAATTGTCGGTGAGATAAAACTTGTGCAGATTTTTGTGATTTGGGTTCGTTAGAAATATTTTGAGCGTTTTGAGACTCTTTTATTTCAACGCATTTAGTGTAATCGACTGCGTCGGCATCGAATGGGCATATGCCACAAGCTTTAAATCCACTCTTGATAACATCAACGAAATTTTCATCATTGTTAAGCTTTGACAAAAAAGCTGGAACATTATGTTTTTGCACATCAGCACCATTATTTTCTATTCGCCAATTACGAATTAAATTCTTCCATCTTTGTTTTAATGGGAAAAAAAAGATACATCGAGGGGTTGTAGAATATGAGTTGCGTGGGGCGGGAAACAGCACAGGATAATATGTTTTTCTTTGCAGAACTTACTCAAATAGATGGACATGTGAGAGACATGACCATCTAAGAATACAATCATGGGAATTTAATTTCACATTTTTGAAGAAATGGATAAAAAACATTTGTAAAATATTCATAAAAAGATTCACTGGTCATCCATCCATTTTCCGATTTCCCTATTCCCCAGTCTTTTGGAGCAGAGTCAAATTTTGGGTAAACGTTCATATTTGAAAATTGTTAGCGGTGGTGCGAATTCCCCAGCAGCATTAACATTGAACAATTTCGTAACATTTTCTTTTTCATTACCTGCTACATCATAGACAGATTTTCCTCTTTCGGCCAAAGCACCTTTTGGTGCAAGATGTACTGCGGTCTCATCCATATCAAAAACCCGCCGAGGATCTTTAAGTATCTCAATGTTTTCGCCTAGCTCTTCTGCCACATGAGAAAACCAAGAACGTATCCCACTTTCAGTGACGGCTGCCCGAGCTTTGCATATATGTTCAGCTTTCTTTTGTCCAACGCGTGGATGACGCTTGAGGAAACCTTCAAACCACTTTCTTTCAGGAACATTATCTTTAAACGGATTCTTTATCCCTTCCGCTTCCACCAATTGTTTGACAGAGTGTATCAAAAATTCCCTATTTATCGCAAATACCTTGTACTAGTCCCTAATAACCACTCCTCTAATTTGTCTTCGATATGACGACCAAGTATCGATTCCGGACCAACGTGACCTGAAGACTCTGGTGCTCTTCCTTTAAGTTTATTACGCAATGTTGTTCTAGGAATATTATATTGCTTAGCTGCTGATGCAATAGCGGTTGCACTTCTTATTAGCTCCAAGGTTTTTTTAAAATCAGTTTCTGGATACTTAAAAAACGTCCTTTTTGGTTTGCTGATTGCCACTTGAGACGACGTAGGAATTTTCTCCACGGTCTTCTTTTTTATTTTCGGTGCCATTTTACCCTATAAAATAGAAAAAACAAAATAAATAGTTATTAGTTTGATGATTGAAATCCTTTATTAATTATTTTAGCATTAATAACTGAATAATATACGCGTTAGTAACTTAAATTATTAAGAAATAGATAAGATGGCCAAAACTGGAAAACAGATGCACCACTTGTGGTCATAGCATGGCCAAAAGTAGCACTTGTATGTTTTTGTTGTACCAGTTGTGGCCATGGGTTATTTTATGCATATTTTAGGTTAATTTCTGTGAATTCATGTTTTTTTTTAACTAATTTTAAGGTATTTTAATAATATAAAATATTAATATTCAATGAATGATAAGATTTTCGACAAATATTACGAATTTACTTACTAAGGTCGTTCTTCAGTTTCTTATTAGAAATTGATAAAATTTATCAGATTCACCACACGTCCAAATATGTTTTTAATTATTTCTGTCAATACACACTTTACGAGTAGGGAAAAGAGTTCACAATGTTGCCAACATATCAAAAAACCCTACAAATGTACTACATGATACAATAAAAAAAACTAAATATTTAATATTTAGTTACAAATGTCAAAGTGGCCACAAATAGTACAGTGGCCACAAACGGTACATCTACCCTATATCTTAAATTCTCACGTTACGATATGTTAAGGGTATGCTACGAAAATAATATATCGAGTCCCTAAATTTCGCGTTTTGACAAGAAATTAAAAGACCCAGTACAGTGTTAATAATAATGTAGCATCCAAAAGAACTGAACCAAAGTTTAATTTAAGAAATAGGTTTTTCGTATATAAGTCCCGATGAAGTCCTTGAAATTCAATGTCTTTGACATTTCTGGCCATATGCATAGTTATATTTGTTTCGTATTACGAACAAATCCAGACCCAAACGTAGCGTAGAAGTAACGCACATAACTACTGCGCCAAAGGAGTTATGGATTGCATGTAGTAATATGTAATAATTGTTTTATGCTAATATTATTAGGTCCTTACATATGAAATTGGCGTTTTGTATGGGAGGAACAAAAAGTCGAATATTTTTTAATATAATATATTTAATTAATCAAAGTATGAACCATTATTTTCTATGCACTTTTGCCATCTCATAGGTAGTTCATTGATCCCTTTACTAAAAAAACCAGTCGGACGGGAATCAATAAAATCTTTGAAGGCGATTTGGACTGCCCCATCGGAGTTGAATTTTTTCCCTTGCAAGAAGTTATCCAAATTTCGAAAAAAATGGTAATCTGTTGGAGCAAGGTCCGGGGAGTACGGAGGATGTCTTAGACTTTCCAATTGAAGCTCTTCTAATTTAGTAGCCGTCTGTTGCGCAGTGTGTGGTCTAGCGTTGTCGTGAAGCAGCAGTGGCGTGGAGCGATTGACCAGCCTAGGTTGTTTAGCCGCTAGCTTTTCCATCATGGTTTGCAATTGCTGACAATAGACATCAGCCGTAATAGTCTGGCCAGATTTGAGAAAACTGTAATGAACAATACCGGCACTAGTCCACCAAACGCTTACAAGTAACTTTTTTGGGGTTAATTTTCGCTTGGGGCAGGATTTGACTGGCAGGCCAGGATCCAACCATTGCGCTGAGCGCTTCCGATTATCGTAAAGAACCCATTTTTCATCACAGGTAATGATTCGGTTTAAAATACCTTCATTATTGTGCCGGTTTAGTAATGTAACGCAGCAGTCGACGCGCGTTTGCCGGTTTGCTTCAGTCAATTCGTGAGTTACCCACCTTTCAAGCTTTTTAATCTTCCCAATTTGCTTCAAGTGAATTAAAACAGTTTTATCACTAAAATCGCAGCCTGCAGATAACTCGGACGTGGTTTGCGATGGATCCGCTTCCACAATAGCCTTCAACTCTTCATTTTCAACTTGAGTCTCAGGCCGTCCACGGGGCTTGTTCTGCAGGTCGAAATTTCCAGAACGAAAACGTTGGAACCAAAAACGAACTGTGTTTTCTTTTGCAACACGACCGCCATACACATCATTCACCCTTCGAGTTGTTTCCGCAGCACTAGTGCCACGGCGGAACTCGTACTCGTAAATAATGCGATATTTTAAGTTTTCCATTTTGTAAAATGAGTGACGCAAACAGAAAAAAACAGAAGAAAAAAACAAATGAATGACGATCATCGAAGCACAAATACATGAGTCTATAGCTGTACAAATTTTAATTTGGAATTCCTTACCAAAGAGGAGAAATTTGTGATTAAAGTGGCCAGTACGAAAAACGCCAATTTCATATGTAAGGACCTAATATAATACTGATATCCAGTAATCCCCCTGGTAGTCCTAGTTTGGGTGTCAGCTGAATATAATGTACCACTTTCTGACTGTTTGTAATAAATAATTCATTATTATTAATCGAGCAGGTGGAACAAAACTCGGACTGTCACACAAAAGAAAATTTCAAACGAAGGCAAAAAAAATGAAATTTCTATATAGAAGAGATTATTTAAATTTTTCAGAACTTTATTCTTCTCAAAATATAATTAATGGGTAATATAAAAATATTGAATAATAATCTTAATAGTGTGTTCGATGCATTGTTATATGCGTACGTTAATGAAACAATTTTTACATATGACATTTTTGGTTCTTGTATACAAAGTGTGTCTTCGATCAAGAATGCGTCGTCTGAAAGGGTTAATAATATAATCTTCTTTATACAACAGTTTCAGCTTTTTCTTTACTCTTGTTAATCTTATTTCGAATATACTTGTTATGTTTGTTAGCTCCTTAATTATATTATTTAAATTAATTAGTTACGTAAGGAATACGCAACTCTCGGCAATTGTACTTGTTCCGTTTAATATCCACGTGTGCTAACAATACTTGTGCAAACTGTCTTTATTTAAGTTGTATTTAATATTAGGGGCGTGTTCTGTCGAAATTTCCGCTGTATGTATCAGCCGGCGTTGTACCAAGTTTAGAATTCCAAATTGCTTACATTTTGGTGTTGGAGTTGTTGAAATTTATTCCTTTGAGGCGAGGATTATAACTTGATAGGAGTTTTTATTAGATACCCAAGTTTTCTAAAGGGAAATTTCTTGAGATCTTGATAATTATCATTTAACTTCTATACTGGATAACTATTAATTAATGTTTCGTAAATATGTTGGAAGAATATATTATCATACTAAATTTCTTTTACGGTGAAAGGAAACGCATATCCTATAGAAAAAACCCGATGTAATATCTAGTTTATTAATTTAATCAAAATTTAGAAGTTAATTTTTTATTAAGAAAATACTTAACGAGCAAAAGATGTTTCATTAAGAAAAACAGCTACGATCATCACTTATTAAAATATTTTCGCTTTTCTAAAAACTTATTAAAACAGGAAGGAACGAAATGAAAGATTTTTATGAATTAAATTGGAAGAGTTAATGAAGGGAGTAGCCGCGAGCGAACTTTTCAATATTACAGAGATATCGTGATTCCACTAATCGGAATATCATGTTTCAATTGCTTTTTCAGATAAACGTTAATTTTTGTTTGATATTTTACACTTTCTTTCCAATGACAAAAAGGGCATTATTAAAGTGAACTTACAAAAACATTTTAAGGTAGTTATAAAAAAATTAAATCTGTGAGGGAAATAATAATATAAAAATAAATTGAAAATATGTCTATGTAACCTCTAAATTTTTTTATTGAACTCTCTTAAAAATACTGTAAATATCTGCTAAGCGTCTGCCTATTTCACTTTGACCTCGTAGATTTCTGTTCTAAAGACTTAGATAAAATAACATTTGAGCTAGTAGAAAAGTCCAAAATTTCGAAAGCTTCAATGACATACATTTGGCCTTATGTGCAGTGTTATTGCCTTATGAATGTTTACTTTGTCTATACCCTTTATTCCTTTATGCCTTCAAATTACGAATGAATCTATCAAATTATCTAATGTTAATATCCATTTCAGATGAAATCAAACGGAAGGGTTTCGGAGACATTTATGTGTTTAAAATTGAGATATTTAAAATATGCAGGTAATTTATTTTTTAAAACGCACGTTAAATTCAATAGAAATAAACAGGAAATCGCTATCTGCTTTAGAAGAATAATTGTAACTGTATGTCTTAGTGAAATTAGGATTTATAATCGATTCTTGTTTATTAGAAATATATTGAGCTCGTTTTGTGGGCTTATTTTCGATCTGTTTAGCTTCATTACTAATCATCATCTGGCACAAGTAGTACATACAAGTAGTCGTTACATAGATTCATGCTTCAAGAAAATAGTGCTGTTTGGAATCTTGTGTCTTTTATTTTATTGTTGCCTCATGGAGATACTTATATTTTTCTATCTAAATCGATACAAAAATACAAATACAATAGTTTATCAAATTATTCAAGATATACACAGATTTATTAGTTCTAATCACACCAAGGCATACAACTGCAACTATTTTTCTAAATAAACATAACAACGGACAAAATCCGAAGCTTACAGAAAATATTATTGAAATAAAAATACTACAAAGTGTACATAGTTACTTGCAAAATAATTGACTTTAAAAAAAAGTGACCTAAATAATAAAAAAAATATTACTATATCTTGTAATCGTTATTTTTATTGAGCCTTACCCGCGCTAAAATGAGTATTACTTTAATTTTGACTCGATATTCAGAGTTACGTTATTCAGACCGTGATAACGTGCAGACTGACTTCAGGAGTCTTCTTTGAAGGAGGTATGTTGTTTCCTCTACTCAGTTTTCATACTCATTTTTCACGTATAAGAAACATTAAATAAAATATTTACAATAAATCATAATATAATAATATTTCATAGAATAGCGTTACGGCATATTAATATGTTTATTATAATATAACTTGGGATAATAATATATGAATTGTTTCCAGGCAACGGCTGTTTCATTAAACTCTTCAGGGAAATTAATAATAGCATATCCAAACGTTCAATTTGGGGTACTGAGCACAACACGAGTTCCACGTAACAGGAGAATTTCCAGAAACCACGTCCCTAGTATTACGTACAAGTTAAATACATACACTTCGCACACGTATTGTTTACTTTACAATATATAAAACGTAGGAAATACATAACTCGTTTTTTTAGCATTTATGTGTTTTTATTACTTATATGTTACAATCAAAGACCGATAAGGGCTTATCGTTTGATGAATTAACTCACAAAGCGATATGATCACTGTAAAATGGGGGTCGAACCTGCTCGCGTCCGTAGGCTTTACCCTAGTTTCCCTACACGTGACTTCTGGGTGGTGCTAAACGAGCAGCAGCGAGGTGGTAGGGCGTCGGTGCCCGTCTGGATCGCGACCACAGTACATGGGTGTAAAGCCCGTCATAGTGACCAGTTTCGGCTTGTCGCGTTTCGGGATCAGACACAAGTATATCCAGTAGCTCATATACCTAGAGACCTTCAGTCGTGGGCCGACATGACGATGTGGACTATCAATGGATTTTCATCCTTTGATAGTCGCTTTCATTTTTGGACTACACTGTACTTACCATCAGGCACTCTGCAGTCACTATGTCGAGCCAGTGTAAAAAAAATATATCCACATAGCTAAATTCATATCATGGCTCTTATTAAAGCGCTCAGGACACGAAACGAGCGAAAATGTTTCAGCTGTCATATTATGTGACCAAAACACAGTGAAGAAAAGCCGTAAAGCGTTCTGTACACCAATATGCTCGTATATATGTTATATGTTACAATATATATTTAATTGAGTTAAAATAAGAACTAAATTCTGTTTTTTATTACTAAATTAATATATAACTTATCCACTTCGCTTCATGTTTTTTTTTTATAACGCAAGATTAAAACCTCGTTTCAAAATACACAATAAAATAATATCGCAATTTTTTAAAACAAATTATAACAAACCATTCTACTTTCTCTACAAGCGATAAATTATTTGAAACGTATTTAATCTACACACTTTAGGACATTAGTAATACGCCTGCGACTGCTTAACTCTTGTCAGATGATAAGAATGGACTAGAGGTGTTATGAATATCCGAATTAATTTAATTAATACCCATGGATTCCAGTGTGAATCTTATGAGATTAACTACTTTAATTCGCTTGTACTTATTCAAAAAGGACCAAATGAATGGAATACATTCAAAAAGATATTTCCGAAGTATCTCGCCTTAAGTCAAATTAAAAAAAATCTTGGATGGTACTTTGATTAACACCTCTACCTATACTCATCTTAGGAAACATAATTTTTTATATTATAAATTTTCACTTCAAAAACAAACTATTTTAAGAATTAAACTCATGTTTTGTCTTATATTTGGTATTATTTTTTTACTTTGTGTGACGAAACAAAATAATTTTTCTTGTCTTTTTTTCTATACGATATAATAGACCTTACTAACTTCGGATTTCCTTGTTCCTTATATAAATGGTGACATACCTCTTATTATTTTTACAAAAAGCCTTTATTACTTTATTTTTCTTTAATCTATAAACAGGTTAGCGCTTTAACTAACTCTCATTTTTTTTTTTGTTGTCACGGGGGAAAATCCTGCATAGCACCATCAGGGCCGCTGTGAGGGCAGCGACCCCGGTGTGTCAGACTCCTACTGACTAAAAACCCCCAGGGTGTCCCTCTAATCGCTCCACCCGTACCTGGGAAACCAAATTCATCCAGACGCCCGGAGAGCGAAATACCTCGTCGAGGCTGCCTCTCTGGGAAAGGTGGGGGTAAAGAGCCCAATTTTCCAACACCTGTCTCACAGGCGGCGCGACGGATACTGCACGCCACCTCCCTCTTATCCAGACAGCAGATTCCCTCAAGTCTACTGCCCGGCTAAATTTACTCTTACCTGATGAAAAGCAATGACAAGCACGATAATGTATCCCGCCACACAGAAGATACAAGAAACAATATTTTGTTATGTAATTTTGTAAAATTAATTTTCTGTTATGAATAAAACGAATTCATATAAATATTTAATAAAATAACTTTTATGTCAGTCTTTGTAACCAAAGCAGGGGTTCATTGTTTTGTATACTCATACAGATATCCGATACTTGTTACCCCTACAACTCTAGACTAGACCACACATTTTATCGAACGCACCGCTAATTAAAAGCCTTTATAACCACGAGCCGGTCGAATATAAGTCAAGTATGCGAGATAAAGATTAATGCATTCTTGTCATATAATTTACTGGGTTGATAACGCGCCGCTGTTGGCTCGTTTTGCATGTCTTGTTATTTGTATCTACGCTCAGTATTTTCCACGTGAGTTATTGCCAATTGAGTTGTTAATAGCCCCGTGAGTAATGATTGTGATATTTCAGCTGCAGTGGGCTTTGTGATTTTAAACAGTGGCTCGGCTATAAAAATTGAACCCATTAATACACGCAATACGAAATATCCATGTCTATTATAAGACTTGAAATATTGTTTGAATAAGTGCTCGTAGGAGGATTTTACATTTGAAATGTTTCATTTGAAGGTTATATCTGAGCGGTGTACTATACAGGGTGCTATTCATATTTGAATTAATACTTAAGGTAATATTTTCACAATTACTTCGTCTGTATGGTCTGTACCATACATAGCTAATATGTATAACTATACATAGCTATACATTTTGTTTTTTTTTTTGAGATCAGTCTTTAACTTTTCTTTTTTTTTTAATTCTAACAATATCCTCTTCCTCCATATCCTGAGCACACCATACCTGATGGTAAGCATAGTACAGTCCAAAAACGACAACGATTACCAAAACCGAAAATACCATTGACAGCCGCGGCGATCATGCCAGCCTGCACATATATCTCTTTACGCTTCGCTTAAAAGACCCAATATCACAGGACGATGGGAGCAAGCTCGCCGGAAGACCATTCCACAGCCCAACAACACGGCAAAAGTAAGTGTTAGAAAACTTCTTAGTCCTAGCCGGGATGCGAGTTACTGAAAAGCTGTGACTCCGTAGACCCGAGCGCGTGGTTCTGCTATGGAAGAGAGAGGGCAACTGCATATAATTATATATATATTGTAATACTTATTATATTCGTTTCAATAAATTTTCCTCGTGGGAGATACCGTTCATATCTGACCGTCTCACATCCAATCTCAAATGGGATAAATAAAGTAATAAAAATAATATATTGCCACGTTATATCCTTCCGAAATAAGCAGAGAAGCACTTGTGCCTGTTTCTACTTTGGACTTAAGAGAAGTTTTTTTTAAACAGCTCTAAAACATTACGTATTGTAAATCAATATCGATGGCAATCGTGAAATGTCGACTTTATTTCAGAACTAACTGATAGTAACTCATAAGTAAAATATTTTCCCATAATTCCTTTGTAATCCCCATTCAAATAAAAATTAGGTTACAAAATACATGTAATGTATTTGACTAACCAGAAACCGAAAATGACCCAAATCCCAAACTTTTCCACGGAGTCCGATTAAACTTGAAAATTTCGTGATGCTGTGCTTTGGGTTGCCATCTCCTGAACATTAGCCAGGTGTGTTGGACTTTTCAGTCGTCTCGGATCAAGTATTTGTATCCAGAATGTCCTGTTGGTTTACCAAAATATTAGGTCCTTACATATGAAATTGGCGATTTTCGTACTGGCCACTTTAATCACAAATTTCTCCTCTTTGGTAAGGAATTCCAAATTGAAATTTGTACAGCTATAGACTCATGTATTTGTGCTTCGATGATCGTCATTCATTTGTTTTTTTCTTCTGTTTTTTTCTGTTTGCGTCACTCATTTTACAAAATGGAAAACTTAAAATATCGCATTATTTACGAGTACGAGTTCCGCCGTGGCACTAGTGCTGCGGAAACAACTCGAAGGGTGAATGATGTGTATGGCGGTCGTGTTGCTAAAGAAAACACAGTTCGTTTTTGGTTCCAACGTTTTCGTTCTGGAAATTTCGACCTGCAGAACAAGCCCCGTGGACGGCCTGAGACTCAAGTTGATAATGAAGAGTTGAAGGCTATTGTGGAAGCGGATCCATCGCAAACCACGTCCGAGTTAGCTGCAGGCTGCGATGTTAGTGATAAAACTGTTTTAATTCACTTGAAGCAAATTGGGAAGATTAAAAAGCTTGAAAGGTGGGTACCTCACGAATTGACTGAAGCAAACCGGCAAACGCGCGTCGACTGCTGCGTTACATTACTAAACCGGCACAATAATGAAGGTATTTTAAACCGAATCATTACCTGTGATGAAAAATGGGTTCTTTACGATAATCGGAAGCGCTCAGCGCAATGGTTGGATCCTGGCCAGCCAGCCAAATCCTGCCCCAAGCGAAAATTAACCCCAAAAAAGTTACTTGTAAGCGTTTGGTGGACTAGTGCCGGTATTGTTCATTACAGTTTTCTCAAATCTGGCCAGACTATTACGGCTGATGTCTATTGTCAGCAATTGCAAACCATGATGGAAAAGCTAGCGGCTAAACAACCTAGGCTGGTCAATCGCTCCACGCCACTGCTGCTTCACGACAACGCTAGACCACACACTGCGCAACAGACGGCTACTAAATTAGAAGAGCTTCAATTGGAAAGTCTAAGACATCCTCCGTACTCCCCGGACCTTGCTCCAACAGATTACCATTTTTTTCGAAATTTGGATAACTTCTTGCAAGGGAAAAAAATTCAACTCCGATGGGGCAGTCCAAATCGCCTTCAAAGATTTTATTGATTCCCGTCCGACTGGTTTTTTTAGTAAAGGGATCAATGAACTACCTATGAGATGGCAAAAGTGCATAAAAAATAATGGTTCATACTTTGATTAATTAAATATATTATATTAAAAAATATTCGACTTTTTGTTCCTCCCATACAAAACGCCAATTTCATATGTAAGGACCTAATATAAGAATAAGAATAATTATTAATTGTTTTTGTTATTGTATTTATTTACAGAGCGGCATTTGCCCGATAAATTACATAAGAATATATCATTAATAGCATATAACAACAAACATGCTAAATGCTATTATAATGACAGAAATCCCAAATAACAATAATCATAGAACAATTCAAATTTACACAAAAACAAATCCAAAGAACCTAAAAATTAATTAATTTGTTAATAACTGTTTAACATTTAGTCAACTTTAATATATTATATATATTATGTTGTGGTGGTTTGGCTATTGCCTGAACTGGGTCATGACCACAGTATACGAGTGTATAGACCGTCATAGTGACTCGCTTAGGCTTCTCGCGTTTTGGGATCGGCTTGTGTATATCCAGTAACTCATATACCTAGTGACCTTCAGTCGTGGTTTCTGGGGGCTGACATGACGACGGAAGCTATCAATGGAGTTTCGTCGTATGATAGTCGCTTTCGGTTTCAGACTTCACTGTACTTACATCAGGTGCATCGTAGTCACTTTATCGAGTCAGTATAAAAAAAATGTTAAGGATTTTAATAATTTATAAATTTTGCCGTACAAAATATATGTTTTCCTATTAAAAAGCATTTAGGATAAATGTCAGCGTTTTTATGAAAATTTTTAATCACATTAATTTATAGTTTTAAGTGTCTTTTTTATTATTTTTCTATTGCTCTAGATTTAATTTGTAAATTTAATTTGTTTTGTTATTATTCACCTGTGAAATCTTTCTTATATTTAGTGCATACTGGGGCCGTCCCTTTATAGTGATTTAATTTTCTTAAATATTTGTTCTAAGTTACATTCATCCAATAAAAGTTATGTCAATACCACCAGCCCTTGATGTAAAATAAATAAATAAAATAAGGTAATGTATATTGTGTAGACAAAAATTTCCAGCCTAATCTAGCGCTGATTCCGGCTTTTGTGTTTTAGAAGATGGCAACTCTAGTCTTGCCGCAACGTACAACATTACGACCAACAAGCAACAACATGCCAAATAAACAACAGTTAAAAATCCAAATCGCCAAACTTGTACCTGATTAGGGCGGGTTTGTTTTGTCTCAGATCAAACAGGTCTGCTGAGTAATACGGCGCCTATACAAACAGGCTACCTAATGTGTTTACCTCTAATTCCAAACAGAAGTTGTGCGAACCGGCCGCTTGCTCGTTGTTTGAGCTCACTTTGTCTTTCCAAGTCGTTTTTACTTGAGGATTTAGGTAGGTATGCAAATAAGTACTAATTTGAAATTATTTACATTTTAATATAGAAAGTTGACGACTCGATTTGCCCAGTGGCTGAATGAATTACATCTACACTATGAGTCTTGCGGTCGACCCCAACGCATTATAGCAGACGTACCAAATTTAAAAACAATAATGTTTTGATCTTGCTTTCATATCATATCATGATGTTCTAAAATTAAGATTGCTTTTATGATGGCTTATAAAGAACATTTGTTGAAATCTTTTACTCAATTTGGCAATCCGTATCAGGCGTTTCCTATTCCATGTCTATACTATAACCAATAAAAAAAAAAGATGTAATTAATTTATGATTTGATTTGTTCTTGTTATATGAAAGAAGGAACAAATATATACGTATTATATGACTGTTTTTGCTATTTAGGGTAAAATCCTGCATAGAACCGTCAAGGCTGGCGTGGGGGCAACAGCTCAGGTGTGTCAAACCCCTACTGGTTAAAAATTCCCGGGTATTTCACTTTTCGCTAAAAGCCGGGTCATATGATCCATTTTTTTGCTATAATTCGCTGAGCAAATAGCCTTATATAGGTATCATGTCTGTAAGGGTGGGTGTCATGGGTCCATACCTCAAGATCGATCAGTCGATGCATATGATTTATGCGCACCACCTCCGTCTCATCCGGGCAGCGGACTACTTCAAGTCTACTAGACGGTATTATAAAACCTAGCTTTAATTTGGACTTTATTTAAACTTACTAGAGAAAATGATTATAACGAACCTAAAGGAAGGTAAACTGTAGTCCAAAAACTACAGCGAATATTAACCCTTTGCACTCGAGAGGTGACTTTCACTCACCACATTTTAAGCGAGCGTAAATGGTCTCGAGTGCAGAGTTAAGGAATGGAAATCAATTAAAAATTGTCGTTGTCACGTCGATACACACATACTACGACAGAAAGCCTCTAAGTAGAGTAAAAAGTACTCTTAGTATTGAATTTTCCACTAACTTCTACCACTATTTCAACCGTCCTTGACATGGAGGTGGTTGAAACAAGTATTTTCTTTTAAATTGTTCTACCTTAATTTGCATACCGGGAAATAAAATGGTATTTCCCATTCGTAGTTAAAAAGTTGCTTTAATTTAATATATAATCATGGCTTGCATTATAAAAAAATACTATCCACGCTATAAGTCAAACCGTATCAACCATACTTAGTCTCCTCTATACAATTAACTGGACATATACAAATTGAACCAGTTGTCAGTTTTGACAAACCTAAACGACTATGACGGACTTAGCATTTTTGGAGTTTGGTCACGACCCAGTACGGGAAATTGCCTTAGTACCTAAAAAATCTCGGCCTAAGATCGGTTTACACTTTTAAAGTTCCATTAATGTGCAATGTATATATATATATGTTTGCAATTTTGAATGTCTAAAGAGCTTCATAAAAGTTTTAAGTGGGCTTATATGAGTCGGGGTAAGAAATTGCCAACATTTTTGTTTATATATGCGATTTTTAAAATACAAAATCACGCAGTTTCCCCAGGCAGCGTTAAGAGTAAAGTTTGATCAAGTGGAGAAACGTTCAAAGTTTATATTCCCCGCAGAAACCGAAATAAATATTCATGGATCTTAACTCGAGGGAAACTTATTTCCACGTCACTGTCTGTCCGTTTGTACATTTGTAATGAAGCGACTTATAACTGACTGTTTTTCTTGACTCTTTAATATTCTCCTCTCTGGTTGCGCAATTTACTTGCTTTTCTCACTATTCAAGATAAATAGCTTTAAATTGAGAGTTTATTTCAAAATAAACTAACCAGTACTTACTCGATGCTCTGGATATGTCTGATTTGTACCATGACGAGTATTTTGAAGAGTTATTCTACTTTGTCCCACCCTCTCCCCTCCATAATAGAACCTTGCGCGCGGGCTTACAGCGTCACAGTTATACGGTAACTCACATCTCGTCTAGGACTAAAGAGTTCTCTTAATATGACTTTTGCCGAGTCCGTTGGGCTGTGAAATGATCCTCCAGCAAGCTTGTTCCCATCGTCCTATGATATGGAGTTTTTTAAACGAAGCATGGAGAGATATTTGTGCAGACCGGCATGGCAGATGCAAATATCGATAGGTTTTTCTAAACTGTTGATAGTTGTTATGGTTTTTTGGTCTCCATCATGCTTAACATCAAGTGAGGTGTGGACACAGTTCTGAATCAAAATTAAAAAAAATATTAGCTGCTGTGACCTGGCTAGAGATGAAAATTCCCGG
Organism: Automeris io; assembly: GCA_036320925.1. Taxonomy (NCBI): domain Eukaryota; kingdom Metazoa; phylum Arthropoda; class Insecta; order Lepidoptera; family Saturniidae; genus Automeris; species Automeris io. Next base: position 1,508,021 of record JAUDJH010000025.1, on the reverse strand, counting down.
GAATTTTCCCAAAGTGCCCAAAATTGCCGAAAACATTCCCAATGAAGTTTTTGGGCACTTTGGGAAAATTCCTGGGCATTTTCATCACTAGACCTGGCATTGCCCTACTAGACATAGAAATATAATAAATTACATAACCGCTGTGATAAACCGGCGTTACCCAAGAAAAAAAAAACCTTTATTTTACCCCCTTGGGGGTTGATTTATTAAGGATTATTTATTTTAAAATTGACAGGATTGGTAGAATATAAAAAAATCTGCACTTTTGGTTTATACTAGTTCGACAGAGTGACTACAGTGCACCTGACGGTAAGTACAGTGAAAAACGACATCGGCTATTAAAGGACGAAAATCCATTTACTATCTCCGTCGTCATGTCGCCCATACATACCACGACTTAAGGTCTCTAGGTATTTGAGTTACTGGATAAATACAAGCTAATCCTGAAACACGCCAGGCTAAAGGGAATCAGTAAGACTTATGTGTGATACGTCATAAAAAGATCTCAATAGTAAAATTTCTTGTTTGTAGCTTCAGGAATTTACGCTCTACGGCGTCAGCTTTTTATATACATAGAGATGTAATAAATAATATCAATATATTATATATGTACATATATACATTATATATATAAACTTGTTAACTTGTAATATGCTTATATAGAAGATAGATAAAGGACTAGAGTATTGTTATTCAATCGGTTCGAGGTGGTACAGTCTCTATAAATTCTAAAATATCCCTTGTCTGTAGAAAACTTTGTTTACGAGTATACTTTCGTATAAATTTATGCCAGTTTTACTCATTAAAATGCTAGTCAAGCCTGTAAGTATTCCATTACTAATTGATTCTTATTCAAAAGTAGAAGGCGTGACTGTGTACACCAATCAACTGAATAAACAAAGAATAGAAAACCTTTTAAAGCCTTTCAATTTTTTTAATTAATTGCAACCATTGTAACAGTTTGGAAAACATATCTTTACCTACGTTACATTTACTAACCTACGTATGCTAACGACATTTTAGCTGATTCCGGCCTTGGAGACTTTTCCAAATCATATAACCGCCAAGGATTAGATTCCGCTTTCGGCGACTGTTCTGCCAACATCTTATGACATGATAAGCTTCACTCGTGAGCTTCTCATTCTCACCTGATGTCTTTACATTATGTGGTCAAGCGCAAATTTTTCTGTAATAATAAAGAGAAGACCAAGATGTATAGAATTATTATACCGGGACGATATTATATTTCGAAAACTAAAAAAATATTTTTGGGCAATTTTTCCCGTAGTATAATACCGTAAGTAAGCTATCCATATTCATAGAAGCTAGCAAGCTAGGTAAGTTGTATGTGTAGGTAGCCGTGGTGGCTGCCGGCAGAATAGAATAGCACCCCCCTCTTCTTGCTGAGGTGTCGTAAAAGGCGACTAAAGTATCCCTTTAGCACCGCAATTCAACCAAGTATTCAGAGAAGGAAAACTCGACTAAACCTACATCCAACTCCCTCCCGATAGTACTGGTTCTCCATTCCATCGGGCCTGAGGGAGCCTGGACGAGAGAGTGCTTTTCTGGCAGCGCGTCCAGTTATGCACTTAAATATCTCCTGCGCAATTGGCTGTTTCCGACAACTGGACCTCGATTTTCTTAATCGGTGTTGAAACAGTCGCCGTGGCCGAACCCGGCTAGGACATCATCATGTGAAGGTACGCAATTGATTTCTTACCTATAGATAGCGGGTGTCATTTTTCATACAAATAAAAAATACCTATATCCTACCAATACTTATTACGGTTCTAGAAATTTGTGCCTCTGGTAGCCTAGTGGATAAGGGAGAGGTAAAAACGCGTGTCGACGCGAATAATAGTTAGTTCGAATTCCGGTACGTATGTCTGGACTTTTGCAGATTATGCACAAACTCAGGCACCATATGCTTACCGGTTAAAGAAAACATCGTGAGGAAATCCGCATTACATCTAATAGAAATGTCATGTGAATGTGCCCTGAGAACGGTGAGTAGCTACGCTACTGGTCACGTTGGGCATGACGTATGAGCGCAAAGTAGATACAACTGCTGAAGTATCTCTGCTCACACTGAAAAGGATATAGCATGACGATATATTATTATTGGTAGATAGTTGTGCATGTGGAATATATTGAGGGGGGAAGGGCTATTTGGTTTAAGCGACATTTTTTTCTTGATATAGTAATATATATGTAGGAGTGTGAGTGGAATAGAGCGTATGATGCAAATGCTATAGAACGATAAGGAACAGTGTAAGAGTGTGAAAGGGATAGAAAGTATAGGAGAGAGAGAGATAGATTTGAATGGCGAAGAGAATAAGTTGTTGTGACTGTCGTGGTGAATATTTATATTTAAAACTTGTACCTGTAATTTTAATTGTGCTGAATAAATGATTTGAAAAACTAAACTATTTCTACATTTAGTATTTGGAATCGGTAAAAAATCCTGATTTCGAAAATATATATATATTACCAAAAAATGTCGCTTAAATCAAATAGCCTTTCAACTTTGGATATGATGATATGATTTTAAATACGATCACTATAATATATAGAAAAGATAAAATGCGGTATAATGTTGTTTTGACTAATATTTTGGTTAAATATTTCGCTTTTGTTTTTAGATTAATGTTGCAATATTTTACAGAGATCCAGTTTTGTAATAAGACCGAGTGAGCACGTTTAGTTAGCCACTAGGGCTTTCTCATCATTAGAGAGCTTTGCCGCCGGCCACAGGCTTATACCGGTAACTTGACTTCAAACAGCGATAAAACGTACTTTGCGAGATATTCTCGCAACTTTTTAATGTTGTGACGCTACTGTAGACCTCTAAGTGATGTTAAGCTTCTTAATGGTAAGTGAAAAGGAGGGGAGATTCCAATGCGAAGACCTGTTATATACACTTTATACTTTTCCTTAGTATGCTCTAAAAGTTATTTCATCGTATGAAATTATTTTACTGTGGCTAAGGTGGTTGATAGATAAAGGATATCCACGCGTAGAAATGTGAACGGTCTCGTAGATTTGAATCATGGGAATATAATGATGTAAAACTGCAACATACCGCTTAAATACAATAGTGTACAGTAAATGCATAGTATTGTATATCTGCAACATAAGTTTTTTTTTTAAATAAAGTAGTATAAAAAATATTAAAAAAAAAAATATATATATATATATATATATATTATATATTATATTATTATTTATTATATATATATATATATATATATATATATATATTCTTATCTATTTTTCCTTGCATTGTAGGAAAATATCGTGAGGAAATTCGCTTGGCATATATTAGAAATGTCATGTGTAAATGCTCTGGCACGGCATCAGTTGCGCTACACCCCACATGACGGTAAGCATGGTGGAGCCGAAAAAACAACTACAACTATCAACAGTAAAGAAATACAATCGATATTTTCAGTGATAATGCCAACCTATTTTTAATAAACATCGTTCATCGTTTTTACACTTGGTTATTCTTTAAATAATTCTTTAGGTTTTTTTTATCGAAATCAGTGGCCGTGTACACAGGCTGTTTCTAAAATGTAAGTCAAAAGCGGCCTTTCTTCTCGTATAACAAACACTTTTGGGTCAATCTAGTCGTGATCAAATGGCTTAACACTTTGTTGCTCGTTTACCACTTACAAGTCGCGTACGTATAAAATATCAAAGGTGAAACTTTTAAACCCAGGCAATAATAGCCCTTGAAATTTTATATCCACTACGATAAAAGTAATTTAATCATTTTTAAAGTAACTTTGAAATTAACGACGTAGATTGAAAATGAGAAAATATCTTTTTTCAAAGTCAAAGAGAAAAACTGTAGGTAATTACCAAAAAACGAGCCTGAATTTTTGAAGAAATTCGTTGTGAACATTTAGCAATGTTTTTTACGATAGTTTTATTATAGTTTAGTCTTTGGTATTGTGAATATTATTTGAATTGTGGGAAACAATTAATTTACAGTTTTTAAGTAATAAAAGCTTTTTGTAGTATAACAAACATTGTGAGAAGATTGACGATATTTCTAGCCAGCTAATGTAGGTTTTTTTTTTAATTCGCATAAATATAGTTAAGTGAGCTGTTTGAAACAATCCTAATAGAATTTATTGATAAGTTTATAATAGTAAAAACTAAAAGAAGCATAATTTAGAATATAAAATAGTTACTGTATAAATAAATTTGAATTGAAAATATTTATAAAACTAAGAAAACGAACAAGAATCTAAATCATGTAGGTTCTGTATAAACATGAAACTGACTTTGATAAAACAATGTAAAGTTTTACATTATTTAGACAATTGAATTTCTTTAGCTACATAATTTAGATCTAATATGTTTTTCTGTAGATTGCAGACAGCTTTTTGAAACAATGGTGATACCTAGACGCTAACGAAGTACAATTTGAATATTTTATATTCAATAAGTGAAAACTTTATAAACTAAGATAACTCGTTTTATAAATTTGAATTGTTTTCTTAAACAGATGTTTACTTACTACTGAACAATGAAAAACTTTAATTTATTTATTTAACGTTACAATCTTTGCGACAAATCTTATATTTTAACTAAAATAAAGTATATGACCGGTGGTCGTGGGTGTGGTTGTAGAAAGACACGGATTTTGGCGTTTTACTGGTTTTTTGCACTTTGGCACTTTTGGCCAGAGGACGTGCGTGTACGTCGCAGTTCGGTGTGCCGTAAAGTGCAAATAAACAGTAAAACGCCAAAATCCGTGTCTTTCTACAACCACACCCACGACCACCGGTCATAAGCAATATTATTTGAAATTAGATTGTCAAGAATATATATTATAACAACGTCATATGATTGATTTAAGGTAATTTTATTAATTAAGTACTCCATGCTTGTAAAATCGTTTGTTTGTATGTGTATATGATATATTATATTGATTAATTATTTTAATCCGATAATATTCCAAACTCTCTGCACTCTGATATGTGTAAAGATTTATATTTAAATTAATTATTTATTAGAAAAAAATTACAAAGCAACGCATTAAAGTCAGCTGACACCCAAACTAGGACTGCCTATATCTTGGATGTCAGCACATTTCACACAATTTGTTACATACAGTTAATAATCGCTGCGTAGCTCCAACCTTAACACAAAACAATACAATAATAATATTACATACAGCATACAATCAAAATAAATAATAATTTCACAATAATGTTACACCCTAAGTACATCTATTCCCGCAACAGCTCCTCAGTATCAACATATTTCATATTCGAAAACCAGTCACTCAGCTTCATCTTAAATTCCATCTTCATCTTAGATTATGTATTTCATTATTACATAATTATATTATTAAATTCTTATATAGTAATATATTAAGTTTTAATTAATAACGCTCCATAAAGGTGACATCTGGTATGACGCAGCAGATAGCGATGATATAAGTCGTGATCTACGAAATATCACTTTAAATAACTCAATCAAATATGGGCGAACTGTAGCATACATTAGAGTCCGACCGAAACTTGTTTTCCGGCCGAAACCGAAACCGAAATTTCGGCCGTGGCTTCAGTTTCGGCCGAAACCGAAACCGAAACTCACGTGGTCAAGTATAAAAGTCAACGTGGTCAAGTAAAAAAATGAAACAAAAACTTACATGTAATCAGTACCATCAAAGCATAACCTCTAAAGGATGTTTACGTCGGGTGATAACGCACTGACTAAGTTGTGTTGCTATAGAGCAATGCGAATTAGATCCGTCAACTGTCGTCTAAACGACGCAGTTACACTCCGACGCGGCCTTAAGTTCCTTTCGGCGTTTCTTCTCAAGGTAGTCGCTTCCGAAACGCTAGTAGATCACCGTTAGGTTTCGTATTTCTGGCTGGCGGTCCAAGTCGAGTTTCGTACCCACAGGGGTGTCCTTGCATTGCCACCCAACCCATAAATTGCCGGCTGAGCACCCTCAGTGTTCGCCCACCCGCCCGGTTAAGTTGTGAAGACCTTTCCCGGTCAACAAACACGCGTAAATTCGAAAAAAAAAGCAATGCGAACGACGCACGAATCCCGAACAGGGCCGCCAGCGTCCGCCAAAGCGTTGCGGCGAGAAACGAAGTGAGGCAAGCATGTACGACAACTACCGAAATCAGTTTCGGTTTGGGCAAAAATTTCGGCCAATTTTGGCCGAAACCGAAACTGCCGCCTAAACTTGATTTTTGGCCGAAACTCGGCTGAAACCGAAACCGAAACCGAACTTTCGGTCGGACACTAGCATACATAGCTCAAACTTAACTATCATTATTCTGTGACTCTGGCACCAAATACTACGTACTTGAGGTGAAACCAAGTTACAAGAAATAGCAATTTTAGATATATTTATTATGGAAATTTTGTAGGATTGTGTTAATATTTTTCGTGGAAACTTCGCTGGTTTGTCTTTTTTATGTATTATTTTTATACTGCAGTGTGCTTCCCCAATTATGTAAAAATGAAATGAAACAAAAAAAAAAAAAACAGGATAGCCAGCTTTCTGTCATAACGATGTTTTACTGATTCGAAATAATGACTACAAATCATCTGATGGTACTTATATTTATTAACAGTAGCAATTGCCATGAGATCAAGATACATTATCGGTTTCATGCTGGCCTGAAATATGTGTACCTTGACAAATGCCCTGTGTTGAATAATTAATTGGACGTATAAGAGCTGATCCCGAAAGGCGATTGTGATGGCCTTTATATATTTATTATTTTTGTCGGACAATTATACCCAATACAGTATGTTTCGAAAACCCTGTCCGACCCGAAAGGGACATCTTAGTGTCACGATAATATTATCAAAATATCAACAGAAATAACAATATTAACAGAAAATCATATTATTCAAGAACATTAAAAATGTATTATAGTAAAAAATTTAAAGACTTGAATTGTTTTAAACTCAGATTAATTACAAAAATCAGTGTAAAGGCTAATCAAACGATTATAAATTAATTGATAAACAGTGCTTAGGATCCACGTGGGTCATGACCCACTAACATGATCCATTGCTTAATTTTTTTCCTTTGTTCACGAACTATGCACATTCCCAATGTTGCTATTTAAATCTCAGCTTCTCAAAAAATATTAACTTAAATAGAATCTAATATCGATTCTGAGTAAAGCCTTCACGGATCGGACAGGGTTTTCAATACACGTTGTATATTTCACAGCTCACACACACACACACACACACGCAGTTCACAGCTGCTCGTTTAACACTAACCCGCAGGTTACTAAGCTCCTTGTAGGCTATGTAGGAATTCTTACATAGCAAACTATATTTTTATTATGATTGAAACTTCGACTATTATTTAAAAAATTATTTAATATTATTTTTGTATTTATGAAATGTGTTGCGAGAAGAAAAACATTTTTCTTTACTACAGCTATTTAAACATTTATTTTGTGAAAATATTTTAATATTTTGTGATATTTATGTAACCGGTTATCCGCTCTTCTCATGACACTGTTCACAACTTAAAATTCTCTCTATTACGGAGATAGTAGACTTTTCTGGTGTATTAAGGTCGGGCTATGTTCCAACATCTTGTAATTCGGAGCGACCTAGAGAAACATATGATTTATATACTAATTATATATAGAAGTCCCACCTCCATACATGTTTTGCTGTTTATATACTGCGAAGTGTTCCGAAGTAGTCTTTAACTTGGTTTGTCTAGCGCTGTATCAAACGCACACGTTTCGCCCTTGACCCATCGGAACATATCTGTCAACATACATCCACAATTTAAAATCCTACAGACCTACGACAATGCAACGGTTTTCTAAATTCTAGAACATTCTTGACGGCGCAATTTGAAGTAATGGAATATACTACACAGTGTAGATTTCCTCGGTATTATGAAATTAAATTCTTCATAAGCATAGCGAATAAAAAAAACTTCTAGTTTGGCCACGCAATGACAACAATCCTTGTGATGCAGTCGTCTTTAGGTAGCGGTAACCAATTGACATTAGATGAGATAATCCATCTGAGGCTAATATAAAGTACAAATAAAAAAACGGTTGAATAATTATTAGGTTCAAAGTAATATTAGGTCCTTACATATGAAATTGGCGTTTTTCGTACTGGCCACTTTAATCACAAATTTCTCCTCTATGGTAAGGAATTCCAAATTCAAATTTGTACAGCTATAGACTTATGTATTTGTGCTTCGATGATCGTCATTCATTTGTTTTTTTCTTCTGTTTTTTTCTGTTTGCGTCACTCATTTTACAAAATAGAAAACTTAAAATATCGCATTATTTACGAGTACGAGTTCCGTCGTGGCACTAGTGCTGCGGAAACAACTCGAAGGGTGAATGATGTGTATGGCGGTCGTGTTGCAAAAGAAAACACAGTTCGTTTTTGGTTCCAACGTTTTCGTTCTGGAAATTTCGACCTGCAGAACAAGCCCCGTGGACGGCCTGAGACTCAAGTTGATAATGAAGAGTTGAAGGCTATTGTGGAAGCGGATCCATCGCAAACCACGTCCGAGTTAGCTGCAGGCTGCGATGTTAGTAATAAAACTGTTTTAATTCACTTGAAGCAAATTGGGAAGATTAAAAAGCTTGAAAGGTGGGTACCTCACGAATTGACTGAAGCAAACCGGCAAACGCGCGTCGACTGCTGCGTTACATTACTAAACCGGCACAATAATGAAGGTATTTTAAACCGAATCATTACCTGTGATGAAAAATGGGTTCTTTACGATAATCGGAAGCGCTCAGCGCAATGGTTGGATCCTGGCCAGCCAGCCAAATCCTGCCCCAAGCGAAAATTAACCCCAAAAAAGTTACTTGTAAGCGTTTGGTGGACTAGTGCCGGTATTGTTCATTACAGTTTTCTCAAATCTGGCCAGACTATTACGGCTGATGTCTATTGTCAGCAATTGCAAACCATGATGGAAAAGCTAGCGGCTAAACAACCTAGGCTGGTCAATCGCTCCACGCCACTGCTGCTTCACGACAACGCTAGACCACACACTGCGCAACAGACGGCTACTAAATTAGAAGAGCTTCAATTGGAAAGTCTAAGACATCCTCCGTACTCCCCGGACCTTGCTCCAACAGATTACCATTTTTTTCGAAATTTGGATAACTTCTTGCAAGGGAAAAAATTCAACTCCGATGGGGCAGTCCAAATCGCCTTCAAAGATTTTATTGATTCCCGTCCGACTGGTTTTTTTAGTAAAGAGATCCATGAACTACCTATGAGATGGCAAAAGTGCATAGAAAATAATGGTTCATACTTTGATTAATTAAATATATTATATTAAAAAATATTTGACTTTTTGTTCCTCCCATACAAAACGCCAATTTCATATGTAAGGACCTAATATTTCCATAACTATCCAGTGCCTTTTTTTACTAATCCCTTATTTATTATTATTTACTCTGTATACTGACTTTACCTTCATATATTTATGTATATATGTAATAAAATCTAATAGTTCCATTTGAACATATTTCCGTCTTCTGAATTTGAAAGGTACATACACGAATTAAGAATATATGAAGATTCAATAATAAATTATTGATATTAGTTAATTATCATATATTTCCACCATTTATCTCATAATAATAATTTTATATTTAAAATTCATTGTCTAATGTCACTAATGAAACGACACTCCAGCAAGATCACTGCTCAATTATCTACATTATATTCTTAAATATTTGTCTTAAAGATTAAAAATAATCGTTAAAAAAATTACAGAGTAAGCTAATGAATGAAAAATAATCTTTGAACGTTAAAACTTTAATCCAAAAAATGTGAAATAATATGTAATAAATTTAGTAACACAAGTTTCATAGTAAATAATAGTTTTATCAGTAACATAACCGGGTGCTGATATTTACGGAGTGCCTCTGCGTAGTGTTAACGACTTTTGGCAACGGTTCGCGTGGGGTGTAACGTGAAATCCAAACAATAAACTGTTTCCACGGAGAAATTTACAGGACACATAGCCTTACACTTTATAAATGATTATTTTTATATACTGGCTTCAGCAGATATCTAACTACTCCACTAGTTTTTATCATATTCAAAGGCCTTTGCGTTTATAAACGACAATTAAAATCAGCTTCACAATTACATTTTTTGCATGGCTATGCAAGCGGATCAGGGAATAACAGTTCTGTCCACTGGACCAACATACAAAACTTGAGTAGAAAGATACTGGGCTAGGTTCGCGCCGAGTATACCTTTGAGATTGCTTACCTCCAAGCTTGCTAAACTAAGCCTTATCATGTGAATTGCAACTCACATGGACACGCTTCCTCCAACCATTACGATCACGAGCAATGTTATTCCAGTGACTCTAGCCGTCATAATTTCAGTTTACATATACCATGTCAGAGGGTCTCTAGGTGGAAAATTGGATGTACACAAACTGATCAAGAAACGCGACAGGCCAAATCGAGGCACTATTATAGTCTTTGCACTTGATTACTGTGTAGGCATGGGACAAAATATAAAAAGGGATGTATCTGCTATTAGCTTAGAAAACGAGTGCAAGGACCAGATGTATTTTTGTATTTAGAATTTAAAAAACTTAAAAGCTGTTATTCAATCACCGACATTGTAGATATCAGTGCGATGAAAATAACGTTATAATAAATAAATCCCTTTCCCATCCCGAGGACAAATAACTGTTCGATTGACAAAATAACAGGAAGAGTCCAGAAATTAAATAAACAATATTGGTCGCAAACTTCGTCGGCATCGATAAAAATGATGGCCTACAAAACAATAGCGTTTCCGACAATCGAAACTTCGTTGCGAGGGATCCAGCGACAGGTGTTTTTTACGAGCACTCCGTTGATTTAGCACTTGAGGATTCACCATTAATCCAGTTTCGATAGACGCGAATAGAAACGGAGAAATATTGCGTTAACATTTTTACAGTTTTACATTTCAGTTGTTGATGGATAAGATAAAAACGTTGAAGCGAATTCATATCATATATCATACTAGTTGTTCCCTGCGGTTTTGCCTAGATTATTTCAATTTTAATTTTCACTTTTATTCCTTATATTATTCTCTTGTGTGTTGAGTTTCCAAAAACGTTGAAACATGTATTTCTTTATTTCTAACCCAAGCCAAATAAGTTTTTATGTGAGACAAAGATAAACAGGTGAGAAGCTCAACTGATACTAAGCGGTCACTGCCGCTTATGAACTACTACAACATAAGTGTCATTATTGCGCTGCCGGTCTAGAAAAGTATTTTACTTCTTTTTGAGGAGCTCCATGACAATAACCCACTCGCTTAATTTCATTTAACTTAATTCCACTCGCCCATTTAACAGCCATAAAAAATACTAGTGTTCATAAAGATTTGTTTGATATTTAAACAACTCTCAATTCCTATTTTAACCCGTCAGGAGTGATATATGAAAAAAAAGTTCTTACGTCAAAAAAGGAACTCATTGTCTAAATTTTACTATTTTAGCTTCAGTAAATACTGACACCTTCGTAGCTATCGAGAAATTCGTCAAAAATTTTACCCTGACTAAAAAAGACTTCACCCTGTGCAGATAAACTTGAAAATCGACACCTGTGAACTTGAAACTAAGCTTAAAGAACATACAGTACGAATATGAAATTTATCTAATATTCTATCAATATATCAACATGATAATCCATATTATGATAGGCAGTAAAAAATAATGTCACCTATCACTATCTATACAAAAGGTATTTTCTATAAAATTACTAACAAACCCGACGAACTTCGTTTCGCCACAAGATGGCTTCGTTATGGTTTTTAATTAGCGTTTGAAAGAACGTGCTCATAATAAATGTCACATGAAATTAACTGAGCAGAGTACAATGAGTAGCTGTCAAACAATGTATAACACATAGATGCCATCTACTTAAAATACTGGTGCGATCTGCTCCACCACCATGCAAAACCATATTGGTTTGTAGTACATGATATGTATCAGAGATGGCGCTGTATGTGAAAAATGACTTTCCCCGTTTTCCTGCTTTCTTTTGAAATTTTTCCTGAATTTTGTTTGCTATAAACCTCACGGAGCCCGAGACCTTTCCAACGAATGTAAAACTGTGGAAATCTGTTCGTGCGTTCTGAAGTTATAGCGTCAGGAAGGAAAACCGGACTTATTTTTATATAATAGATATATTCAATTTTTACACATATAAGCTACATGTATACGGTGACATTTCATCCAAAGTTTATTCGGTATCTCTTGATTGAAGGTAAGAAAATAAAATACCGGTGACTTTTTACCTGTTAAATGCGGTGTTCGAACATTCTTTTCAACAGTGTTAAATTAAATGCAGTTTTACGAAACAGGTAACAATCATTCTTCACACCTTAACGTGTTTAATTTACAATGTATGAGGCATATTATGGAATCAGCACATTAGGCCTCGAGACCAACTCAGCCTGTTTCGGTTTGATTGATTTTCTGGAACCTGTTTAAGAAAATTAAAAAGCTCTGATGCTTTTAGGTTTTTATACATATATACTTGTAGTACAACGACATTAATTTATATAATTTAAAAACAAATAGCTTTACAGCAACAAAAAAAATATTTTCTCCCCAATAAATATTACAGTTAAACAAAATTTGTAGAAGGCACAAGAAATAAATTTATAATAAAGATATATTAAAACACAAATAAGCCCGTATTCGAAATTGTCGGAAAAAAAAAATTGAGATAGTTACTGTGATCGTGCTACTTATAATTATCGCATATGTACTTCTAATAACGAGATTTAGACAATCAAACAGTGATTGGATAGCCTTTGTTCATATGTAGTTACTACTAGCCGGGCAGTAGACCTGAGGGTGTCTGTTGCCTGGATGAGAGGGAGGCGGCGTAGTGTCCGGGGTACAGCCCGTGAGAAAGATTTGGGAGAAGGGATCTTTACACCCCTACCTTTTAGAGAGGAAGCCTAAAAAGGCTATTCGCTTCCGGGACAACTGGACAAATTTAGTTCCCCAGGTCAGGATACAGTGATAGAAAGGACGCTCCGGGGGTGTTTATTCAGCTGCTGCCCTAACAGCGGCCCTGGAGCTCCTATGCAGGATGTGCTCCCAGGTTACTAAAAAAAATGTAGATACAATGCGATAAATTTAAATATTTGTTTAAACATTATTCATTTAGATATATGTTGATCTTTGCTGAACATCATCAGTTGGAACCGAGTTTATTCTGAGATAATATCATATATATTAAAACGAAAATAATCTTATATGTTCAGTTTGGGTTTATTTATTGTTATAATTTTAACGTTTATCTAAGTTTGTTTTATTACTGAAAATACTCTTTTTTTACACATTTTGCACATTACCCATACCAAGCTTAATGGTTAATATAATGAAAAAAACGATACCTACTATCAACAGTCACAGTGATCATGCCAACCTGCACAAATATCTCTTCACGGTACGTTTAAAGGACCCCATATTATAGGACGGTGGGAATGCGCTCACCGGAAGATCATTCCACAGCCTAACGACACGACAAAGGTAACAGTTAGAGAACTTCTTAGTCCTAGCTGGTTTCATTAAGGAAGGGAGAAGGTGAACCAAGGTTAAATAATTCTTCAGAACTCTCGCCGTGATACAGGGGGTCTATTACGAGATACGTTAAAAATTGTTATTAAAAATTAACTGTAAATATAATATAAATCAGGATCCGTAAAAGGTCTTTAAATATACTTTCACCTGTAAAAACTTGTGAGAAACGTTTGGAAGTGAGTTCAACAGTGCATATTAAGGGTGTTTCGCAGGGCTGAGCCTTGTAGAATAACATGATTTTTTCTGTAGTAATTAGGAGAACATTTGATTGTATTAAGAAAGTTTAATCATTTATTTTTCCTTCAGGGCTAGACGCTGTTGATTTGATAAGGCCTTTACAAGAATTCCCCTGTAGGTAAGGACCTTTGCTTGACTGACTACTGAGAGGATTGCTAAAAAGAAACGCCGAAAGGAACTTACAACAACATGATGATATCAGCCAGTAGCGTTCATTCCATAGATGCATGGAAGCACTGCATGCCCTGACGATAAATAAGTATTGACTAAATTCCTTAAAGTTAAACAAAAAAGGATCCATTTATATTAAAAATCTATTCTATATTCACGCCACCTATCTTTTCTATGAAAGCAATAAATGTTTACTGTCATAATATAATATTCAAATTGATTACGCGAATTCTGCTTACCCTGTCCATTTACCCTATGCACGTCACTGACATCAGCGCACTCTAACGCCTCTACGAGTACATCGATTTTCATTAGGCGTAATGACGTAATCAGGTTAACTGTGAGTCTGTACAAGAATCTATTTCTTAATACTTGATATTAATATTACGAAAATGTATTGATTAAATAAAGTTTTAACTGTAACAAGTTATTATTTAAGCGTGTAATGATAAAATATTTTAAATCAATAAGATTAGGTTCCAAATTAATAAAACGTTGATTACTGATCTCATCTCATTGAATATGAGTAGCAAGAATTTATTAATTTTTGAATTTAAATTAATTTAAATGTTTGGTAACCCTACCTTAAGGGCATCGTCGTCGACACTCCAGACATGTAAGCACCTCTAACGAGACGGCGAAAGCATAACCGACGTCAAAAACCATTTAAATTGAGGCAACTTTTCTGCATTTTAAACATTTCAAATATGAATCTAAGCAAGATATAAATAGAAGAATTATTTGTTATTGTATTTAAATTTATGTGCCGTCTAATAGTACAGCGGACCACTCTAACAAAAATGTATATATATCACAGATCAAAATTCAAAGAAGCATAACATTTCGACAGTTCGTGTCCATAAACAAATTATGTAACTGTGTGATTTGATGAACGAGAAATTGATAGAAAATAGGCGCTCAAAAGTCGACATCAGTAATTGATTATTATAATCGTATACATTATAATAGACTACAGCAGTGGCGTGCATATTGTTTTCACACAAGGCAAGCAATCAATAAGAAAACTTACTTCGACTCTTCTATTACTCTTTCTTTATTAAAGGACTGTGAAAACACATCATTTTTTATTAATTTCGATAAGCACGCATTTTCATCACAATCACAATAGTGAATTTATCTATTATTGATTGATTCATTCATGTTAGAATTAGATGCTAGTAGAGCGTAGGGTAAGCATTGCTTTAATGCTTGTATGAGATGAACGCCACTAGGCTACAGCATATAATATAAAAACAATTTACATTGTTCGCTACTCGTCGTAAACATCAGGCAAAAAGTTACGTGATTTCGTAAGCGTTAACACCCAAACGGACAGTAAAAGCGAAAAGCCGCAAAACCAGAGCCGCGTTACATGTGTCGCTGCGTGTTGCACATCCGACGGGTTGTGTACAAGCGCTTGTATTCCAGCTGACCGATAAATGGTTGACCATCTATAGGCATGAATAAGAAATCTCATTGTAAAATTGAGACAACGCCCACCTCCTGCTTTGGTTGCGTTAAATTACAATAATTATTAGGCTTTATTGAATGAGCAAGTGTATTGCAGCGACTCTGCCCCTTTTTTTTTGTTTTTTGTTAACTCGTTGGAAATCCCTACGGACCGTCAGGAGAAGTGGTGAGGGCCACTCACCCCGGTGTGTCGGGCCTGCCCTGACTAAAACCACCGGGGTGCCAGCACTGCTCTCTCTTCGCTTGCGCTGAGCCTGGGAATCCGGATACTTCCGACGGGGCGAGTCTGCCTTGCTATCGTCGGGTAAGTTACTACCACTAGCAGTGACGTGCATAGGATATTTGGACAAGGTATGCATCCTTTGCGCAATTAATTTAAGCATATATTATTATTGTAAAAATTCTATTTATCTCATAGGAAAAATACATGGCGTAGAAATAGAATAAATATAATTATGAATATATCCTTTTTTGTTTACTTTAAGTAGCTTATCCCAGACTTCCTTACTGCAAGGGCATGCAACGCTTTCATGCATCTATGGAATGAACGCTACTGACCAATAGGTAGTTATTTATCAAACAATGTGTCGCCGAGACCACCTACCCGCAGTGCGTTTGTTGTAAGACGTGACCTTCTTGATCTGTGTAACAAATCATTTTAAACATGTAGTGATCTGTTACATCTCGCATATAAGCTCAACAAAGCGTTAATGTATTGCTCATAAACTCAAGACAGTAACTGCATCGCGAGCATGAGGGCGCCCAAGTGCGTCAGATTCAAAACAGTCATTAATTGGCACCTTTCATCAAGCAGCGGCTGTCAAGTCACGATGTACTACTAATTTTTACGCATTTATATATAGAGGTGTCTCATGTCGGCGACTGTGTGGATCTTTCAGGTGGTTTATCAGCTCCCTGACGTCTGGATGAATTTGGTTTCCCAGTCCTGGGTAAAGCAATTAGAGGGACACCCCGGGGGATTTTAGTCAGTAGGACTCTGACGCACCGGGGTCGCTGCCCTCACAGTGGCCCTTAAGGTCCTATGCAGGATTTTCACCGAGACACCAAAAAATATCCAAATTCGTTGCATACCTTTAATATCGCCATGAGGAGACACGTTCATAGGAGTACTATAAAATAAAGTGACAGTACAAAAATATCACCGCATTTCATTCGCCGGTGAAGGTCAGGTCTTACAGAAAAATTTCAGCTATGTACTTTCAATATGTTTTTTATCGTATCTTCAGGATTCAAAAGTTCTCCAAAAGTTGCTATAATTTTCGTTTCTTAAATCGCAATTACGGAATAACTCAACTTAAATCGAAAATATGAATCATAGTTTTCTTTCCATGGAAATTAAAAAAAACTCTGTTAGTTATTATAACCTGGTGCAGTTATAAAGTTTAGCAGACATAAATAGGTAATTTGAACACACATCGGATGTATAGATTACGCTTTAAGCTCAAATTGTGCGTTTAACTAGGTGTGTTGTTACTGGGTCTATCCTAACAATATAATAATCATCTACACTAGGAATCAATATTATTCTTCGATATTAAGTTGTTACTTCATATTAAACTGTTAGTGTTATATTAATGTAATTATTAGTTGCCTATAGAAATTGGTTAAACAATTTGCCCTTACGTTTAAGACTAATGCTATCTACCTTACGTTCCAATTTGGTGCTACCAACATGGCCACTAATTAATAGCTTTGACATTAATTTATTTAATGGTCAACAAATAGTCACATGATATAGTGTTGTGGTACGTAGTTGTTTAGTACTAGGTTGATGTCATAATTTAATCGTTATGGATGGGCGATTACTCCGTAATGTTCGGAGTCAGTGGCAACAAGAATCTCAGACCAGCATATCAATACCTGCCTTCGCCTTTGCACTTGATAGCTGTAAAGGTTTTAGTATCTGGATATTGACTAAGCAAAATTACTTTCAAACTAGAAGTTAAAATCTTTTGTTCTACATGTAAATTGTAATTTTCTCTGCAATTTATGTCTTTAGGTATATAGACCAGTAAAACAACGAAATTAAAAAAATCAAATTATGAAAAAAGTTAGAAAACATTTTTTTTTTGCTTTACTTAAAAATGAGATGTTTTATGTTCGTTTATAGTACATATCGTCGGGTGAAAGGCTATTTGGTTTAAGGTACATTTTTTGGTGATATAGTAATATATTGGTATATATATTTGGAATCGGTAAAAAACGCTGATTCCAAAAATACTATATATACTATAAATAATATATTACTATATCACCAAAAAATGTCGCTCAAACCAAATAGCCTTTCACCCGACGATATGTATTATTGAATATCAACTATTTGTACAATATTTTGTTTCCTAGGAGCATACAATAAAAACTTAAAACAAAAATTGCTCTTGCCATTCCACTGCACTTTTCGTATATTGAATTTTTATATTAGAACAATCGGAATAAAGTCACGAACATATCTGAATTTTATTGTATCATTTGTACCAGTGCATTTTATATTTAAAATATAAACGAATATATTTTTAAATAGAACCTATAAATTGCATATCTTTTTTTAGTTTTACGAAATAATGTACGAGTAACATTCAAATTTACTTTCATATTTTAAAAAGCACATATGGATGTAATGGCTAAATAGATAAAGGACCGACACATTGAACAAATGCGAATAATAGTAATTTCGAATCCTCCTAAGTACTTCTGGGTTTTTTCAGATAAACTATCAACTTAACCAGTATATACTAGCGAAGGAAAATATTCTCAGGAAAGCTACATGCAGGTATCAAGAATGTAGTGGATTAAACTCTGATCACGGCTGTAGTTACGTTATTGGCCACGTTGGACACGACGCATAAACGCTAAATACTTATAGAAACGGTCATTAAAGTATCTCTGCTAATACCGTAAGGAATACAGTGTGATGATATATCTTTAAAAGCAATTTTAAGTTCGTTTCTTATTTTTTGTATCATGAGAAAAAATATATACCATAACATTATAATAATCCAAATGGCTTTTATGTTAAGCTCGTGTAATACAATAGTATAGTGAAAGCCATTCAGAGTCGATATGAGAACGTAACATCTCAAACCATCGGATCTATAATGCAATAACCTAAATATTCTAATAGGCTTAACCGAAATTACTATAGACATCGACAGGCCCAGTGACAAATGTAACATAAGCCGTGAATAGTATGATGTTTCTTATGGTAAAGAGATCTACGAATTTGGCATACCGTATCTAACTGTATGAGGTGATTGATAGCTCAAGCGTACGAAACAATGAATACAAAACATCAATAGGTGCCTCCAGGAACCCAGATGACCCGGAGCTGTTGAGATAGCAAGTAAGTCACAACATTTCATGATAGCTCATTGAAATTATGACAGATTACTGCTAGGACCGTTATGAGGTTAGAAGCTTGGAGTAATTAATTAACGCTTCTTGTTTCGGTTCACACAATGCCGATAATTTTGATGCTGTAAGTAATAGTTACAAAATATAGCTTATTATTAAATGGTAGCGATAGTAATAATAATTTAATATACGTAAAGGCAATTATAAATCTTTGGTCACAAATGACAATTATTAAATATAAAATTCTTTGTAAATAGTTTTTACTCCTCAAAATATCTAAAGCAGATATATTTTTAGACATTAGAATTCTAATGTTGACTAAAAGATTTCTTAAATCACAGAATAATATCTATAAGTTCGGTATTATCAAAAAGTAATCGACCTTTTAATAACGTGGGAATAATATGATGATAAATACTAACAGCGATAAAATAGTAGCTACTAAAATATGTAGACAAATCTGATGAGAAAAGAATGCAAGAATCTAAGAAATGTGTACTTATTATACTGAAATAAAAAGAATTGATTTAATCTATATAATATACACTCTGCTTGACGATGATTGATCCCAAACGATCGCTGTTAAAATGTTTTTTCACATTTTCGTCGGCCCGAGTTCGAAGGATCGTGAACTTCCCAAGTGGAAACGATTTTAGACATGATATCTACAGAAATCTTTCTATTTTATGTCAGCAATATATTACTGTCTTACCGACCTAGCCACATTCCTGATAATGCTTCGAAATTTCTTAAATATCGCTTTAATTGCAACCGATATTGATCTCTGTTTGTTACATCATACATTTATCTTGTACATCGTATTTAATTGAAATGATTAAATATTTGACACATTTTTTTTTATTTGTTGAATATCCGTTAAAAATATAATAATATTATAATAAGAATGCCTGCTACCATTTGCATCCCCAGATAAATCCAAATGTAAGCAAAATTTAAATTATATAGAATTTCTTTAAAAAATGCCCATCGTGAAAGTAAGTTCATTTGATCACAAATTTTAGATATTATGTGAAAGTGCTTTCTCATAAGGTTTCTTTGTTGCCAAGAATTGAAAAACTCAAAAAGTAACGAATTGAAGCTACAAGGATTTTTGTTCGTTTTAAAATAAGATGGTTAATGATTATTTCTTAATACGTAGTTGGAAAGCAAGAACCTTTTAACCTCTAATTGGTCAAGACGAATAACATTAACGAGGTTATAATTATAGTAGAAAGATAATATTTAGATGTAAAACATAATTGATGAAGATAACAAAGACGATAATAACAAGAACCAGATCCGATTAAGAATCGAAGAGAAACGATTTATTAACTAAAGACAAGTGTACCTAAATTTATATGAGTGAGAGAAATTCGTAGTTTACAAAGCAGTCGATTTCGAAATAAACATTATTGTATATCTGGTCTTTGTAAGGACTGGCTCTTAATCTCTGCTAGAATGTATACGCACTCGAAGACTATAAATTAATGAACCCAAAGTCTGAGTTCACGATGATAGAAATAGTCATCGTAAAGCTATGTAAAACGATCTATATAAATTTCAAGTTCTCTCCGAAACTTCATAACACCGCTTAATTGGTAAAAACATTTTGCAAATTAGCCCACTCAGATGCATAAATCAATCAAGATAACACCGAGCATTGTTTAAAATCGTTGCTGGCATCATATTTATTAATACTGTTGTTTATATGAAATTTTAACTAGCGGTGATTTGTACGATTAATTCTTCAGTGTTAATAAAATTGCCCATAAAACAACTGTTCATCAACACCATCATAATTTTGGAGCTTCTAAATCAAATCATTAATTAATTTTGAAAATTTTAACAAAATGTAGATTTAAGACTACATTGTAATCACTGAATTTTACGTTATACATATGTATATAGATGAGAATATAAGTCCCATATTGTAGCTGTGATCAGGGTAGTCATCTGTAGTGACCAGAGAGATTTAAAATGACGATTTGCAGTGCCTGGTTACTTCTAATAACTAAAGTCAATGAAATATATTTGCCACGAATAGGAATGTTATTTAAAGAAATTCAAAGCAAGCTTACAGAAGCGCTTTATAAAATTATAAATACAAAATCCGTCGATCTAATGTCACAAAAATATAAGATTTAATAAATAATATTTCTGCCTACACTAGATAGAAAATACAGTAGATAATGAACGAGAAGGTTGATCTATTTTTAAAAGCTTTGGGCTTAAAAATTATTTATATAAAATATATTGGGTCCTTTAATCGCAGCGGGAAGAGATATTTGTACAAGGCGACATGATCACTTCGATATTGTTTGTTTTTCTTTACTGTTGATAGTAGTGACCGTTTTTTAGACTTACATTAGAATATTTCTACGCAGATTATATAGACTTACGTTATAAGAACATTTACAGACAATGATCGCAATGAGAAAAAAAAATCGAGTTTCAGTGATGCGCTATTATGATGCAATGTAGATATATTATATTATACAAAGTCATTAATTATCTGAATTTACTTGTTACTGTAATAATTCTGATTCTTCCTTCCCT
Source organism: Automeris io (assembly GCA_036320925.1). Taxonomy (NCBI): domain Eukaryota; kingdom Metazoa; phylum Arthropoda; class Insecta; order Lepidoptera; family Saturniidae; genus Automeris; species Automeris io. The sequence continues at coordinate 1,486,606 of JAUDJH010000025.1, read as the reverse complement.
CAGAATTCCTTCTAGATTGTAATGTAATGGATTATAAAAATAATAATGACTAATAAAACATCAAAAGGAAAGTAATTTAGTACCGTTCTCTGCTACAATTTTACTTCCATTCAAAGTTTTATCGATGCAGTTTGCCAACCAAACAAAAAGTCAGCCGCGTTTTTGCCCTTGGCTTAATGGTTATCTTGTTTACTCCGGCAGGATTGCGAATGTTATGGCCGAAGAGACTTTTGATAGTAAGTAAGCTTCATTACATTATAGACACAATATGGAACGTGTTGAAAGAACTCCGTGGATAGCCTCGGGGCATCTGACTAGCGCGCCTTCCATTCTAGTTTTGTTTGCTGCAGCGCTCATTACAATTTTATCCGTTCCAGTCGAAACACTGTTATTATAACTCTTGGTAAGGCAAGGGTGAGCAATGATCACGTCTGGTCTGAGATGTGATTATGTTTCTTTTTTGGTTTTGACTGGTGTTGAACGAACCAAAACAGGATAGCTGCTATTACCCGTAACAATTTAGTGGAATGCGGTGGCGAGGTGGTTCTTTGTTCTGCGTGAAAATTGTAATTTAGTGTTGTACATTGTCTACTCTTTAAATGTATTTATCGAATCTACACCCTTGTGTATCCTTAAGTAGGGTACATTTAGTAGTTGATCGTTTGTAATTTACATTATAATCCACACCGATATTATAAGCATTAAGATTTTTCTAAAGAACAATGATGAACCCCAGTTAGATGTATAAATTAATTCGTGTATTGTAAAAGCATATATGATAAAAAAACATATTATTAATTTGAAACATATGTATATGTTTGCAACATAAAACTGGAATGATATTAGAATATTTTTATTTTAAACATTAGTACATTTATCAATGTAATGTTTTTTATAAAATAATCAAATATTACAGTCGACAGATTGAACTCATAAAATAAAGCATAAATATTTCGATTATCTTTTACATTCTAAGTTATTGTTACAAATACTTTCAACTGATTTGACGAGCGTTTTTTTTTAAATTCAAATAAAAATATATTTTAGACTTATCATGAAGTGTTCAGATACCATTTTTACATTTGGAGCACTTGAATGATCTCTTTGAGGTCAAGGTTTAAGGACTAAATATTTTTGGCAATATTCCAAAACTCTTCAGTTCGGGCATGAAGCCAGGCAAGGAAATGTAGACTTTTCTGGTTGACAATTTTCAACTATCGTTCTATATTTATAATTTATAATAATATGAACTTAATGATATCCAAATGTGGTATGAGCAACTGGGGAAGGCCAATTATCCTAATTTAATGTCAGCCAATTTTCAATCACAATTAATTTGCAAATTCGATGTTTTATTCATTTAAATAATGGTAATTTTGATATATGCGAATCTGAGATACAATTGGATCTAGATTTCGATAATTTACGAAAATATATGTGAATTACCCGTCAGGTATTATTTAGAAAATTATCCATAATAATAAACGACCATTTATTTTTATTTGCTAACTAAATTAACAAAAAGAGAATTATAAATAGCAAAATATACTACATATATTTTAAAATATATGTTAGCATTAACTAGGATGGACAAAACTATTTTTTTAATTTTTTTAATCTTGTATAATATATATATACAATAAAAAATATATTCTAAAAAAACAATCTATAGAGATTTGTATCTATTATCTTTTGAAAATACAAGTCTTGTTACAAACTGCATTTAAAGATTTCATACATATAATGTTTTAAAACGCTCTCTCGCAACATTTGCATACAAATATTATCAGTTGCTCGGTTCTTTTGAAGATAAAATATTAAAGCCAACGTTGTGAACCCTCAACGGCAGACTGCATAGCATATTCCTAGTGGAAACGAGGCAACGTGAGAAGACAGCGAAACACTTGAGAATATCCACTATTTTAACACGAGACGGTGCATTATTTTTATGAGCCTTATAGCAATAACGTAATAATATTTTCATTTTACATAAATGTTTGTAATGTTTTGTTTATAAAAGGTATTTATCTGTACTGTAGTGAATGAAATGTATTTATATCGCCACAAACTAACAAAAACTAGTAATTTAAATGCAGTAAAAGAAACAACATACAGACACAAAAGAAAACTACATAAAACATATAAACATGGTGAAAATGGGACCTTCATCAGCGTAAAGCCACAGAGGAAGTCTACAGCGCTGATTTTCGTGAAGGGCTCCGGTCGTGAATGACGTATTGGCATCAGTAAATGTTTAATAAGAAACAAAAATGATTATTAATTTTAAAAATATTACATTTCGTTAGCTTTTGAATATCTTCATGTACGCTATTTTGAAACATTCCAATGTCAGTGATTTTAAATGAGGTATTTTGTTATTGCAGTTGCAGGTATATACAATTTAAAAGTAATTTGCCATAACTATATTAATAACTGAGATTTTATAGAAAAACTTTATTAGATGCATTCAAATGTAGAACCGAACGACGATACATCTATCAAAGATTCCAGATGAGCGGTTCCGAGTTTTCAGACATACATGCCCACAGGTTTCCATCACATGGAATCCTTCAAAGGGGAAGTTCTCGCGACCGTGAAATTCAATTAGATTATGGATAGAAACGCTAAGCTTTAGGGCTAGCGTTTGCTCGTTCGAGGCACTTTTTTCCAGGTATCCCTAAGTGGCTGGCTTTGAAGTTACAAACTTTAAGTAATACGAAAAATATGTGAAAATTTAAATAGAATATTTATTTATATTTTTCAGTATTCCTAGAAAAATTTTGCATTTAGAGGTAATTGCTTATACCATGTAGTTTATATAATACTACTGAAAATAATTAATATATTATAAATAATTTGAATGCTTTTGTGTAAAGATGTAAATATATTTATAAAGAAATTGAGTCACGCACAAATAATTACATTTTAATAAATATTTACAGTTGACAATGATTTAATCGCAACTAGACGTAGCAGTAACTATTGTAGAAATAACGCAACTACATATAGAAGATATAATATCAACTATTAAAGTTATCAAGTTCTTTGAAAACCTTGTGTAACTCAATATTTAACCATGAGCTCATAACGCATTGAATCTTACTTATTACGTGAAGAAGATAATATTTGAAAAGTCTATTGTAAACACGCTTCAGTTCAACATAAAATAAAAATTGAATTTTCAAAATGCGTAAAGTAATGCAATATGATGCATATTGATATTATTTTTCTATACCGTTAAACTGACTGCGGTGTATAGCACTTACGCCCAGTTTCAGAAAGGGTCCTTAAATTTTAAGACACCTTTTAACACTAATTAATCATACATTTGTGTACGATTGAACAATCATTGGTGTTTAAGAGCGTTTTAAAATTTAAAGACCTTATCTGAAACTGGGGCTTAGTGAAAACAAGGAAACGTGGATTTAAGCGCTTTTGAATTTACATTATCATTCGTATTGTGTTATACTAACCAATCAGGTACTTATAAAAAAAAACATATTATCACTTTAAATTCACATTTCATGAATATAAGCAAAATAATTTATATAGAAATTACAGTGTGTTATATAAAATCATACATAGAAATAAGCCTATCATAGTTACATAGATCACTATCGCAGAAAGCCCACCAATAATTATAAAGAGGTGATTTGACGCAACCGCGCCAAATATATCCTTCGCTTTTGATCGCTTTTACTGCACACACCTCGTTTATTTGACATTCTTGGATGGGTAGCACGCCACTGAAATAAAAATACAATAAAATATAGCTAATTATTATTTTTATTATAATGATTCAGCGAATAGAGGCGTTTACACTGGAGGGTACGCAAAATGCTGTTAAAGAATGGCGACGAATACTGACATATGAATCCATTGATAGTTGTTATATTGACCCACTAAAGTTACGATGGATGACTTCTTGATTTATAGATAATTATAAACTGAATTGATTCCCAAACGCGACTGGCCAAAACGTGTCGGCGTGTGAATCATGCATGCACCTTTGCAGGTACCATACATAACTGTAATAATTTGAGTACAACTTTGTAACTAAAATGATTTTTATGCACAATTATATTAGTTTTTAGAAAATAGTATTACTAGCTTCGAAGAAATGCGAGACAATCAATTTTAAATTTTATAACTCGAATGAAAGCTAAATTTGAAATGGGATTTGAAAAGCATTTAATATAAAATATGAGAGATCCAGTATTGTGTAATTTAATTCTTTGCGAAACTTAAAATTGAGATTGGAATAATATAGAATTTGAATTATGGTGTACAGAATAAGTCTCATCTACAAGTGAAACTTAACAGTGATCATAGATTATTAATTTATTTTCTTATTATTACTTACATCTTTATTTAGATTTATTTTAAGCTAATTTGTAAGATTAATAATGTATTCAAAAACGTATTTTTCAGACACTGATATATTTAATCTCCTGAACGAATCACTATTGTCTAAACTGTAAAAACTATATGATCAATGTAAGCTTTATTGTTAAATATATAATATTTTAAATATGGCTATAGAGTTCTAGTAGATTAGGGACCTGTAACTATGCGCGACGTGCGACGTGTGGTTTTAGGTTCAAATGCCGGCTCGTACAATTGTTTTTTTTTTTCGATTAAAAACAAATTTAGACACCACATTCTCACCGGTGAAGGAAAAGAATTTAAGAAAACCCAAATGGCATCTAACAGAAATGTCATGTGTCTCTGAGAACGGCGATCAGCTGCACTTCTGGCCGCGTTGATCATGACATATAAGCGCAAATATATCCCTGCTCATCCCGAAAGTTGTATAGCGTGACGATATTATTTATTTATTCATATGTTTGCTTTATGCTAGTGTCATTTAAAATAATAATAATGTAAATTATTTAAGGACAAAATACAAAATGGTAACATACAGACTTCCCTCCAAACAGTGCACGCTATCGAGCATATCGCCTCTTTTTGTAGTGACGTTAACTTCGCATCTCAAGCAAGACATGTCTTTAAAAACAGATTTTCTGAAATGCCTCGTACGTGATAGCTCAACCACATTATCGACCCAATCTTGCTTGTTAGAGAAAATGTATGGCATCTCATCAATGGATATGTAGTTGCAAAGATTGCAGCTACAGACATAGGTGGTAAGGTTGTGATTTACGTTGTAACATCCACGGTCGATTATCCCGAAAGGCGTGTGCAGTGAGTAGCACAGATCATCCGCACGTTCACATACAATCGATGGTATTCTGTAAAATAAATGACGCCACAAGAAGATCATTCTCATTTTTTTGTAAATCAAGTATTTATCCTATTACTATCCTATGAAGAAAATAGGTCCATCTGGGCCCCACATGGGGTAAACAGCTAAGGTATCTCAGTTTTTTTCTGGTTAAAAATCACGAAGGCACTAATTCTACGCATTGACAGGGGCTATACGCCCTATAATTAATTCTCCAGATCCGCCGTGCCGCGAACATTAGGCACAATCTCAGAAGAAGACATAACCTTCCCTGATTCAGCAGAAAAATAAACATATTGTACACCAATAAGGAGATAACATAATTATAACTAATAATGAACTGGATTGGTTAGGATAGTACTCGATTTTACCTTTACGAATAATCTAAGTTATAATTTAGTAAAATCTGTCAGATTATATATTTTTTAAAATAAATTCTCTAGTTTTGGGAATATTGCTTCCTATTATAATACTTTAAGGAAAAGTAGCAATACAAGTTTAAAAGAATAAAACGGTGAACTAAATAAAGATATAATATAAAATTCGGAAAATGTAATTTGTTGTATTTCTCAAAAAATGGTTTTATAATTTGAATTAGATTTAATATTATAAATATATCTATGAAGTGAAAGAATAATTAATAAATCTACTCACAGTTTGTTTCTAGGATCAGTGCAATCTTTGGTATTAACATTATCACAAGAAATACATGACCGCTTTTGTTCATTTGATTGATTATCGTTTTCAACACCAGAAACGGTAGTCTTAGTTTTACTTTTAAGTAGTTTTTCAAACATTGTATCTTTTGACACGTACAGATAATCTGTGTTTCTTGCATTGCTACCGTCGACTCCTTCTATATGTTTGAATACTGGATCATGTTTTTTATCTAATAAATTATTAAAAGATAAGTTTTCAAAGGGCATCATAGCATTTGGAATTGTGGATCTTAAACTAATATCATCTTCGCCTTCTAAACTAATAGTAGGCCTTAAAAATAAAGTAGTCGACTCGGCTACATTAGCCATTTCACCAATCGGTAATGCATCATTGAAAATTTCTTTTACATTTTTCACAAGAAACTCTACTATATTATTATTATCTTTTTCAGTTAACTTAGTACTTTCATAGTTTTCTTCTACTTGTTTTCTAAAATTAGGTAATGGAACCTTACTTTTAATAATATCTTCTGTGTCGCATGTAGTAACGAATATAATAATATGAATCAAATTAATCTGAAAAACTCTCATTTCCTTCCAATTGTCATATACGTTATCAGTTTTGTCATAAACTGTCATTATTTTATATCGTTTTCAAAATATTATCAGCCTTCTTGACCGTTTCTTTTATTGAAGGTTTTATATAATAAATGTAATTCAAAATCTTTCCAATAATAAAATTTCTATAATTATCATTATTCTCATATTTAAATTTAAACTAGTGGTTTGTGACACTTGTTTTTTGATCAAGGGTGCACTTCGGAACAAGATATCTGAAGAAGTCCTCTGTTTTGGATTAGGGTAAGAATCATTATTACAACTTTTTTTATTACAAAAATAATATAAAGAATTATAAACAGGTCTGGATATACATCCTCTGGAGACAAAATCGAATTGATCGTCAATATTGGTATAACATAATTGATTGTGTCCACAAACCATATACTCAGCGCTAAAACAAGGTAATATGGTTAGAAATATTAAGAGCCAATCATTTTGTTCCCAATAAAAATTTTAAACAATATACTATACAGTTTAACAATTAACAAAAATGCTACCGAAAGCAAAGTTCTTCTAATATAAACTTACTTTTGGCCATACTTGCAAACATTATCGAACGCTTTATTCACTCCTTTAGTTTCGCAAACTTTACAAATAAGGTCTATAGACATTACAGGCTTCTGGAGGCGCTTGTTATCATACTCCCAATCGCTGAGTCTACTATATACGTAATAGGTTGAGTCGTACGAGGGTTTGTCGTTACATAGGGGGCATTTGCATACAAACGTTCTATTTAGGCTTCCAGGTAAAATACATCCTCTTTTTATGTATAAAGGGTGAAGTTCTGTGAAACATTGTTCTGCATCGGAACATTTCTGAGATTTTACTCTAAATAAAAATACAGGAAAGTAAATATTATTACTTTTAGGGCTAAATAGTAGACAATAAATATCGGTTAAATTATTATAGATAATAAATAGCGAAAGTTTAATAGGAATATATTATGATAATAGAGATATTTTTTTATTTATAGTGAGGTGGTAGGGTGATTTCCTGAACTAAGTCAAGATCACAGAACACAAGTACAAAGACCGATTCGCTTCACGTTGTCGCATTTCAGATTTTTTTAAATTCTGACTCGACACAGTGACTGCACCACACCTGATGGTAAGCATGGTGCCGTCCAAAAAACGCCAACGACAATCGACAGGCAAGAAAAACCCATCAGTAGTCGCAGCGATCGTGCCGGCCTGCACAAATATCTCTTCACGCTACGCTTAAGGGATCCCATATCATAGAATGGTGGGAACAAGCTCGCTGGAAGAACATTATACCGTACACCATAGTTTCAGAATCAGTTTGTATAGCAGTTGTTCATACGAGTACACCTAGAGGCTTTCAGTAGCTGGTAGGGCTAACATGACCTTGGATACTTTCACTGGATTATCGCCCCTTGGTTGGCGCTCTTGAAATACACTGTACTTTCCACCAACCATTTTCTGAGTGATAACGTGCACAATATTAATTTGTTTCTTGTGACTTTTCGCTTTCTTTTGAGATTTTTAAATGTATCACAAAATCATACAATATGGAGACTGTCGATAGAGTTATTTCGTGATCATTGTCATTATGATTGATTTATTATTTTCCGTTTTCGAAACTATTAATATTACTCTCCTGGTTTATGATTACTAAGTTTTATAAAAAAAAATCATTGAATTTCCCAGTTTATAATTTAATGCGCCGACGGGCATTAAGAAGTGTATTTAATTATGAAAAGGTCTCCGTATATTATGCAAGATCAAGTCTTTCGCTTCTTTTGTCTGGAAAAGTTAATTAAGTAATTTGCTTACTGAGATCCTTTATAACAGTTCTCATCTTCAGTTGAAATCCCGTCTGCAAAACACGAAAGACATTCTAGTCCCTTTAAATCCGTACCGTTCATCGCATTCCTTGATTTTCTTTGTCGTGTCATCTCTTGGGTCTCATTATTCCCTTTACTGTCTATTTTTTCATATAATTTGAAATTTTTCAGAACAACTTTTTTCTGTTCATTATCGCCAAAATTTTCTTCATCCACCGTATTAGCGGCTGAGACTGCGGTGTCAGCAGATTTATCAAAATTGCTTTTTAGCTCTACTCTTGATGTAATTTGTATTTGTTTGGTAGTATTTGTACTGTCAACTGTAATATTTTGTGATGAAATGAGAAAAAGAAATATGTAAAAATATATACACATTTTGAAATATTGAATATGTCAATTTCTTATTGACATAATTCACTCTTAATAAAGTACGTCTTTTGCCTACCTACTTTATAAACTGTATATTATACATTTGAGAAAAAGAAGGATGATTTGTAATTATTCGATTTTTACTATAAAGCCTTGGCTTCATACACTGTGAACTTTTGTTGCGCCGTATATTTTTACGAATTCTCTAAAATGTGAAATCGTTTTTTTAAACCTACAAGAAATAAATTCAGAGCTATTCTAAAAATTATGAAACAAGATGTTTAAAACTTATGCCTTCTTTAAAAAAAAACCTATCGTCTTTTGTTTCATTTTATTTGTTTAGGAGACTTTTACGTGCGTGCGTATGTCAGCTCCATCGTACCCTTATACCTAACATAATAGATGTGTTGCCATTGATCTGAAAGGACCTGACACCTGATTAGATATAAGTTCTGTTAAGATTTTTTTAAACTTCCCGACATCGAGTCTGTTCAGACCATAGGCACTCACAAACGCCTTTTTTTCACAGATACATTTCGAACACATTCCATAAAAAATTGGTAGATATCATCTGTGACACCACAACTTATACAAAGTAAGAATGTGTCCGGACCTTAATCTGAGCACCACTGATACGAGCTTCCTGTACAAAGTTGTTCCAGAAAATCAGGTCTGGCTTCTTTAGCTTCGAAATTTTGTTCTTAAACTTAGCAAATAAATTAATACTTATTCTAATTGACCTATCGGTGAACACTAAATATCAATTTACGAAGTCCTAAACCGTTTCTAAAAACGAAAAGTTTTAAATCCTTAAGTGATTCTTTTAAGCTTGTAGTTTAGAAAAACTTAAGCAACTGCCAATTGGTGTCTGTGAAAATAATATCTTATTTCTTTAAGAGGGAACTCTTCAAATTATGCAGGTAAACAAATGTATCCCTAAAATAAACTATGCTAATACTATACAACTGCGGGAAGTAATAAAAACAGGACATGGTAAAGCTTCTTTGAAATAAAGGACTTCATAATTGCACAATAGATATTACAGGTTGTATATTCCTTTTTTTTGTAACCCGGGGGAAATAACGGACCTCAGCGGCCACCTCCCGGCGTGTCGGACTTGCACCGACTAAAGCCCCTGGGGTGCTCCTAGTCTCCGTCTAGCCGGGGCTGGAGGCACAGCGTTGTCCTCTTCTCCAGCCCACGGCGACGTCTGGTCTTTTATTGTAGGCCTCATCTCTGCTTTTAATAATTTATAATGTTTCAGTAAAGTTTTCATAGCATCGTTTATAACTTTCAGCCCAAGTGACTGGCGTTTTATTAAATAATTACTGTAATATTAACTAGGAGCTCCCATAGCTGTTTCTTATACTGTAATTATAATTTTCTTTATTTTTACTAAATCTACGTTTATTTTAATATATGCGTACAAGAACTTATATAGGATCCAATAATGGTTCATACAAATTTGTAAATGTGAAAATGATCAATGTGAGGTAGGCACCTCCCTATATTTGACATGAATTGACCGCAGGCGAGTTACTAGTATTGTTTTAGTAATGGGTTTACCTATTATACAGTATTTATTACAAAGCATATCCGACCAGTGAAGGCGTTACACGGTATCGATTTTCCGATATCCAATTATAATCCGATATCGAAAGCAAAAGATCATTCTAATAGATCATTACGATATCGATGTCATAACTAATCTTTTTACCACTAAGCTTTTTATTTAATGATCTTTTTAAAAAAAAATAATTACGTAGGTGTCCTGATTTCTCTGATAAAATGATACTGACGTCTGTGCCAATTATATTCATCGAAGTATTTACATTTGTATATTTTATCGATAATACAAACAACTAATACAACACTATTTCAACTTGTCATTCGATGTAACTGTCATGATTTAAATTTTATTAACGCTTGTGTTAATTCTTATTAAATTATTTCTATAAGTAGGAATATTTTGAATAATTTAAATAATTATTAAAAAAAGAAACGCCTGGTAATGAAATACTGTACAAAAAATTCTTCGTAATTCTGGACCAGCGTTTCTATAAAAATGTTCATCACGTTCTAAAGTTCAATGACTATTCCCAGCCCGGCAATTAAGTTAGAGTAAAATTTGAAAGTTTTTGTTCCTTTCGATTTTAGTAATGCTCTGGAGTCACAAAACTTGTGAAGAATCTAAATTTAAGACGGATTCGTGTATAAAAATGTTAATAATTTAAAGTCCATGATGCCCCGTGACGTTGTAATCTGGTATTTAGAATTCTGTGAATAGTATGACTTCTAATTGATGCCTATTCGTTAATAGATTTATAGTCTACTATCACATTATAGTAAGGAAACTTAACAGCGAAAACTTAATAGAATCAAAGGTATGAATACGTACATACTAATCAATTTGTAAGCCTATTTCGACCTGATTTTAACTTCTTACTGTAAGTAAAATTGTAATTTTGACGCAAACGATTTTTCTTTTGTGTTATCAAATTATGATTACATTAAAAATCCTTCGCTTATTTCCTACGTTCTAATTTAAGCAGTTACTTTCTATAATCTAATTAAAGGGCTGTTGGGTGAATTTGATCAACTTTGAAATTAAAATACTCGAGACCAGGAAGTTAGACATTCGCAGACAATAGTCTACGATTTTTTTTTAAAATGTATATAGAAGAAATCAGGCACCTAGTAAATTTAATGCCTCTTTTAAATTTAAGTTTCAAAACGCTCACGATTTTGTATACTTATAATTTAGATTTTTTGTGATAATTTCAAAATCACGCTTTAGCGTGATTTAACCTTTAAAACACTGCAGCATATATTTACAACAGAGAAAACACCGAACGGATCGAGTCTGAGAGAGAAAACGTAACATAAAAAGAGCTACGGACCGCAAGGCTTCCACATAGCACCAAAGGCTTTGCATAAATCCGCATCGTTAATTTAACGTCGCGTCGCATAAAATGAAAGGCCGGTCAAAGCGTGCATCCCTCAAGGCTTCCCGGTGCTGCCGAAGCGACGCGGACGTACCGTTTTTAGCACTTATTGTATGCGTTTTTATTACCAGTAATTTAATACTTTGCCGATCACCGTGTAGTCCAGTTTATGGTTTCAAAGCGTATTATTTCCCATACCTTGCTATATTTTGCCACACTGGCCCGCCTCCGATATTGTTGCGAGGTCAATAATATAATGCAAAAATTCTAACAATAAATATACTATCTAATCGCGCTAAAAAGCGCAACCTCAGAATGTCAAATAAAAAATATGTAAACGCACCTCAATGCAAACGCCACCTGAGGTACAACATCTTTTTACGTTACTGTCACGCTTACAAACTAAAAACATCGCATTGCATTTTGTTTCGCATCACAATCGCTTATGATAATGTCCAATTCGCTAACCCACATCACATATCCTCTCCTACATCGTACTTTGCATTGTACACATACGAATACATACACCGTGAATGATTTGTGTAGTGCCTGATTACCGCTGCCAACTGGTAAGTTCTTTTATAATAAATTGTCTCAACTATCGTAAAATTATCCCGCCTACGAGGGTGCCTTTTTGCAACGGCATAAGTAAATAACTTATCCCAGGCCGAGTACTATTTATATCACGCTTTACAATAAAGTTTATCATAAATTATAGAACTTTTTAACCCTATAAATGCACACCTATTTGTTTTACAAGTAAACAACAAACCGGGCTGGATATCAACCCCGTAGAAGCTTTATGGTGTCAGTCCGTGTCAGTCAAGAAACTGAAGTCTATCGTTACCTCGTTCTATTGATAGAATCTTAAACTATAGTATGGTATTCCTCTTCAGTCGATAATATCACTAAGTGACGTAGTTCAAAGTTTACTTTGCAGATATATTTACCCTGGTTTACAGTTCTAGAGTTTTTTTTCCTATATCCCGTTGCTATTTATTATTGCAACGTAATTGTCTCCCTATTATTATCTTTTACTAGTTTTCCTTATTTTATCTCTTCTTATTTCTCAATATAACTACTTATATTACATCTTATCACTATACATCTATTTATTTCCGGAATACGCCCAAAAGATCGATAGAACGGTGGGGATAGAAAACGAAGCAAAGTCAGCAGGAAAATCGACTCGCCATTGTGTCAGATAACCGGAAATTATAACATAAGCAATTAAAATTGTTAGTTATAAGACAGATCGGAAGTAATATGTAATGATATAAAGAAGAGTATGTAAGCGGGAAATAGAAAGGTAAAAGATATAGAAACTAGTGTCCGACCGAAAGTTCGGTTTCGGTTTCGGGCGAGTTTCGGCCAAAAATCAAGTTTCGGCGGCAGTTTCGGTTTCTGCCAAAATTGGCCGAAACTTTTGCCGACAACGAAACTGATTGCGGTAGTTGTCGTATATGCTTGCCTAGCTTCGTTTCTCGCGGCAACGCTTTGACGGACGCTGGCGGCCCTATTCGGGATTCGTGTGCCGTTCGCATTGCTTTTTTTTCGAATTTACGCGTGTTTGTTAACCGGGAAAGGTCTTCACAACTTAACCGGGCGGGTGGGCGAACACTGAGGGTGCTCAGCCGGCAATTTATGGGTTGGGTGGCAATGCAAGGGCACCCCTGTGGGTACGAACCTCGACTTGGACCGCCAGCCAGAAATACGAAACCTAACGGTGATCTACTAGCGTTTCGGAAGCGACTACCTTGAGAAGAAACGCCGAAAGAAACTCAAGGCTGCGTCGGAGTGTAACTGCGTCGTTTAGACGACAATTGACGGATCTAATTCGCATTGCAATATAGCAACAAAACTTAGTCAGTGCGTTATCACCTGACGTAAACATTCTTTAGAGGTTATGCTTTGATGGAACTGATTACATGTAAGGTTTTGTTTCATTTTTTTACTTGACCACGGTGACTTTTATACTTGTCCACGTGAGTTTCGGTTTCGGTTTCGGCCTAAACTGAAGCCACGGCCGAAATTTCGGTTTCGGTTTCGGTTTCAGCCAGAAAACCAGTTTCGGTCGGACTCTAAAAGAAACCAAATATAGAAATAACTAATGTAATTAGAAGTACAATTCTAGGGTTAATAGAACTATTGATAATCGAAATAATAGCGATAATTCTGTAGAAATAAAAACACGTTGTTAGCTTTTTTTATTATTTCAGCTATATTGCTCTTGGTGTTCATCACGGTGTAGTTCAAACCGACGGCGACTGTCATGGAGATGGAGACAATTCGTCGACCGTCATCGTGGTCTTACCGATCTGTTCAAAAGTCTCCACACAATTCTTTTAAAGGACTCAATGCCACAGGAGGAAGGGAATGCTCTATCTGGAAGATCATTCTCAGCCTGATGACATAGTACTTCTTTCTGTTTCAAGCTCGGTAACCCAGTGACAAAATTTCTCGTATCGTTATTATTCTAGCGAGAAAGCGCTTTATTTACAAGCTTTACATGGACTGCCAGCATTCTGTTAACTTATAAAAAAAAAACTAAGGAAAGAGTTTTCCTACCATATTTTATTTGGTATTTCATAAGGATATTTGACATTTCTGTTTTTTTTTTCTAATTTCTTTCAACGCTTGTTTTACCTTCCTAAACACGTAATTTTACTTACAGAAGCGTTAAGTAGATATCGTGACAAAGGAGGTAACATACATGTTCTTTGCTCTTGTTAAGTTAATTTCTAACTTACTGCACGTCGTGACTTTGTTTTCCGTAACTTCAACATTAAATCTACGAACGCTGTTTAAAACACTCTTAGGGCGACTTCCTTCAACAAATTAAATCTAGTTTCGCTACGTTTCGACGAGACTTCTTATATATAAAAATAGATATAAAACCAAAATTATATTTTATGCAACGTCAACAGGATTAGTTTGAAGTATATTTTCTAACACCTCATGATATGTATCATCAACCCTTCATAATAAAAACGTAATAAACGTGTTTATGACACTATAAAATGTAAATTTTATACACAGATCCTTCTAATCTTCATAAACAAAGACTTAATAAAATAATTTGTAACAAACTCATTCCGAATTTATGAAAAGGTTGTGAGTGACAAATAATTTTGTTAAACCGAAAATGTAGAGTGATGTAGAGAAATTTTTCGATATCTGTAATAGCTGTGATGGTCCATACATTGTTTATTTTACGAAGTCCATTAATAACAATTCTTTAAACGTAAATTTCCATATTTAGTGCAAATAGTAAAAAATGAATATTTATCAATTGATGAACTAAAACTCTATTAAAACAAATTAGAAACAAAATAAAAGATTAGATAATTATTTCACAAATAAACAAGGTACAACGTGTATGGGACCGGCAGCCCTCCGCTGCAATGCGAAATGGTTGTAGTTTCCTCTCTATCTCTGTGAGTGGTACCTCTGGTTTTTTTCCAGTTAAAATACTGATTAAAGCACCACATGCTCACCGGGAATGAAAACATCATGAGGAATCCCGTATGGCCCTATAATATTGTCAAAACACTATGTTTTATGTAGTAGTGTAGTTTTTTGGTGGTAGGACACTTGTAGAACTGCGTCATGACCACAGTACACAAGTGTACAGACCGTCATAGTGACTTGCTTTGGGCTGTCGCACTTCGGGATCAGCTTGTTTATATCGAATATCTCATAGACCTAGAGGCCTTCAGTCGTGGTATATGTGGGCCACATGATGATGGAGCCTATCAGCGGATTCTCATTCTTTGGTGATCGTTTTTGGCCTACACTGTACTTACCATCAGGTGCACTGTAGTCACTATTTCGAGCCAGTGTAAAAAAAGTATGTACATATATAATCCATAAATTACATTATATAGTCATGAGATCGCTCATTATCGTCCTATTATTTGTGTGAGATACTCGAACAGTCAATTAAGGTAATTGTGTTTATTAAAGGGAACGCTTAGTATGATTGTTTGTATGGGTTATTAAGGCATTGCGCAACGACAGTTGATATGGTTAATTGAGTATCCAAGTATATATATATATATAGGGATAGTTGATAAGGGATAGTTGTACATTCATTTGCCATATAATTCAAAAAAATTCCAAGGTAGTGATAAAATATTGTTTCTCAAGTTATTTACATTTTAGGCTTTGTTCCCTTTGTGGATAAGAATTACTTTTGCCCAGTCGTTGGGCTGTGGAATGGTCTTACGGCAAACGTGTTTCCATCGGCCTATTATATTGGGTCTTTTAAGCACAGTGTGAAGAGATATTTGTGCAGGCCGGCATGATCGCTAAGGTTATCGATTATTTTTTTGCTGTTGTTAGTCGTTGTCGTTTTTGGACATAACAGTAAAAACGACGATTTATTTTGAGATACTGTGTATTTCATGGCTTTCCCTATTTATAGGATTTTGAGATCATATATTTCACTACCAATGTGGAAAACAGATTATCGGCTTTACTGACTTCAAGTCAAATCCATGATACGTTAGGCAATATTACTTAATCATTGTACAAAAGCATAAGGTGGCGCATTTGTGTCAACAAGCCTGAGAAACTGGTGTAACTGGTCAAGAACCAATGGACTGTGAGGGCAGTCTGCGGGAGTATCGAATTACTCGGTGTTCGGGCTCTCACAAACATTGAATATAAAAATAATTTGATAAGGTAATAGTTGCTGGTAATTAAATATAACGCATAACTACAAAAATTATATTGACAAACGTTTCGACTTAGTTCTCGGATCGAAATAAAATCTGAATTCAAATCGGTAGAATAACATTCTTTAATTGAAAAAATAAATATCATCTTCTCAAATCTTGGAAACAATTATATTTTTTGAGTTGCAAATTTTGTGTTTTTTTTTAAACTGCCTTTTTAGCAGAAAAAAATTCTCTTGAGGAAGGATGAGGGCTTATCGCCCCTACCTTAACTATAGAGAAAGGATATTTATATAAGAATTGTTACTTGATATATTATGACTTGTAAAATATACAATGAGATATTAAAAGTAGGAAAAAAGATAATTAATTTAAAAAGTTTCGAAAACAAGTAAAATCCGTGAATTTGCTAAAAGCCGTTTACTAGTCTTTGCAGAAATACTCCTCGGCGTGGCTTATAGTAAATAAAGACTTTTATCGGGCGGCACACTTAAGGATGTGTGTCTTCCAACAATGGTGCGAGCGGCGCGCGATGTTTTCCCGCGTGCCGCTCTACCACAAAGATGTATGAGAGAGGTGGCTTAGTGGGATACCGCTCCTCCCCAAACGAGAAGAGGCCTACTTAAGGCCGAACGCTTTGCCGGTCATCGAGGATGAGACCCCAGTCGTGCCCTTGATGCCGGTAGGTGGAAGGTTGAACACCGCGGGGGCTTTAATCGTTGCAAATCCGACACACCGGGGTGTGGCTCTCACCGCCTCCCGAGATCCATTAGGTACTTGCCCTGGGCTACAAAAATTACTTAATTTAAATCTGTCGAGTCTGTAAATTTTTATAGTTCCATGTAATAACATAGTTAAGGAACTCTTTCACACGAAGTAATCTTATAGGTGCAGTGGACCAGTGGAGCGACGGTGGCGATCTCCGGTGTTCATGACTAACGTCACTGACTCAGGAATTCGATGACTAATGTTCAGTCATTTTGAATACAAAATTATAACACTAATAAAAAAATCTTGATAAACGTACATATTAAAACCTACATGCAGAGATGGGCAAAATTTAATGTGATTAATGATTAACGATTACAAAATGTAGTCGAAATTTTAATTTTCTTGGGTTTTAATCATGATTAAATCTATTTAAAACATTAAGAAATTATAAATGTGTATGCAATCTGGGATTCTGTAGTGTTTAAAACAGAGATAAGCAAAATGCAGTCATATTAATGGTAAAAAACGTAAAATGTAATCGTAATCATTTTTATTCATCTAATTACATTTTGCCCATCTATGCCTACATGGTAATAAATATAATATACAGAAATATAAATATGATAAATAATATATTAATAAGAGCATATAAAATGAATTTAAGATATTTAAAAAAAACTAGTATTGTTACGTTAATGTAGTGTTTTTAAACAGGTAAAAATAAAAAAGTAGATTTTAAGTAACTTTGTTCATTTATTGCATGTGTATTTAAACGTTATGGCCTAGGTATTCTTTTATTGATAATGCTAGTAGAAAAGTACATTTATGGGATTGACATAGGCTTTCGAAATATCACGTGGACAAGTTATACGAGTACCAATTCCATACAATGTGAATTATTCTACGCTAAACGCTGTTCTGCTTTTGAAGACTGATCTTTGCCCTCTGATCTCAAATAATAGTACATAACTTGACTAACGCTTATAATTAACTATTTACTATTCCCGATGGAAATCAATAAAAATAACCAGGCTTTTATCATCATCAGCCCATCCTAGTCCACCACTGTACATAAGCCTCTCCTACAAGTACCATTGAGCCCGGTCTTCTGCTCTTCCCATCCAATTCTTTCCGGCCACATTTCGCAGGTCTTCACTCCACCTTGCCGGAGGCGCCCACGCTAACTCTGCCGATCCGCGGTCTCCACTCAAGAACCTGCCTGCTCCAACTACTATCGGTTCTTCGTCATATATGGCCTGTCCACTGCCACTTCAGCTTGCTAATACGGAGAGCTATGTCAACAGCTTTGGTTCTCTGTCGGATAGCCTCATTACGGACCTTACCATTCCAAGAGATGCCAAACATCGCTCGCTCCATCGCACGCTAAGCGATGTTAAACTGGTGGACTAGCCTAACCGTTAGTATCCAAGTCTCGGCTCTGTACGTCACAAACGGCAGGACTGATTGACTGAAAACTTTGGTTTACGCCTTTATAATCCTTGGATATTACAAGTTTTGATAAATTCATTTTAAAGAAACAGATATAGATTAAACTTTCCGTAATACTCGACATCACACATTTACATCATTATATTTGCGTCTTTACTAAGTGACCTTTATATTAAAGTGTGACCTTACTTGTGTAGCTTTTGTATATCTTTAAACAACGAGTACACGAATCCCTTTAAGCCCGAACTAGCAATCACAGACGTTTAAGTAATTGTCTCTGTAAATATACGGTGCAATTAGCTGCACAGAGCGCGCCAACCGTACACCATTGCCAATCAGTTAATTGTATGTTATGTTGTCTGTTTGTGTACTGGCTTAAATCTAGTGTACATATATATAATTGTAAAGTCATACGTTTAAAGAGCTATATTTGGAATGTCTCCCTCAAACGTATTTATACTTAATCAAGTTGTTAATTATCCACCTTATACAAGTATTTACAGAAATACATTTATACCAAACCGTTCAACACATATTCCAAATCGTTACATACTCCAATAATAATATAGTGTGATAGTATATTATAATTATTTTTGTATTATGTGTTTATATTAGGCGTTAAAATTAATATTAAGTTGTTAGAAGAATTCCAATACAAGTGTTTTTTTTTTTCTGTAAACTAAAAATATCGTAATCAATACATTTAATTGCTCTACTCGAAAAACCGCAGGCAAAATAATTAATTTACACACAAACATTTTACGTGGCCACAATTTCTCAATAACATGTACATCGCACGTGTCCAATTATCCTAACAAGCAATTATGGTAACGAATTTTCAATTTCTTCAAATATATATGAAGGCACAGAATACTAAGATTTTTGGTATAATTTCTGTAAACAGCCCATACTCTGCCTGATTTCTTGAGGATTTGGCAAAATTACAAGATGGCGGAGCTACAAAGGGAAGGGAGGGGTTGATCCACAAAAAATATACGAGTAAGTTATGAATTGAATTAAACTATAATGGCAGTCATATGACTGAATAATAAATTAAATATGCATATTTAAAAGAAGTTGGTAAAGTTTAGACAAGGTTCTCTAACTTCGATTATCCCTTATTTCCAAATTCCTGTAATTTTAAGAATGTCCATTTTAAGTGCCAAATATTTGAAATATCGGTAAAATTCGGTATTTTACCGATATTTACCGTTAGCATTTATTATAAGAGCCTTTAGATGTAATTATAAAAATATGTATGTGTATAAAAATATGCAGGCAATGTATGGAAGCCAACTGAAGATAGTTTCATACTTTAAATTAGTAAATTAAGGGCTGTAAAATAAGAGTATATATATATGTTATCTTCCACATATAGCTGGAAGATTGGACAGTTTACCGGTATTTATTGACGCTTATTTTAAAATAGTAATAGTGTCATTAAACCTGTCAAATATGATTGATTTAATAAATGATGTAATCTTAAATTAACAAAAGTATTTATTTTTAAAAATTGTTGTGTTTATGATCATTTTTTTAAATATTTTCAATCATATTTATCGATAGATAACGTTTTATCAAGAGAGAAGAATAATTCGAGAGAAGAATAATTCTAGAGAAACCAGCTAATCAAATGAATATTAAGTTAGGTTCAGTGAATTTTAATGTTCATATGAAATCATTGTAATGGGAAAAGTTACGCGTCACACAAACGACTTCAAATATGAGAGTTGAGGTTAATTAATGTGTTACCAGGCCGAAAAAAACAACCAGAGTTCGATTAATGAGTGAGTAATCGATTTAAGAGTCTCTTGTTTTGCGAGTTCCACACGTTTGGGATTAATTAATGAGTGAATAGGGTCGGCGGCGGTCACTCATTTCGTTCGTATTGAATTCGCGTCCATTCGTTTGAAGGCCCTTTGCCATTTTTTTATCCGTTTCGCTTAAACGTAGTAGTAATTGGCGAAATTGAAGGGAGTCGGATACAATCGAAATTCCAATATTCTCACTGCTGATTGGATCAAAATGAGATCGTGTTTTGTCACTTTAATGGCTCGATGCTCGTTTGTTTTAC
Organism: Automeris io; assembly: GCA_036320925.1. NCBI lineage: Eukaryota > Metazoa > Arthropoda > Insecta > Lepidoptera > Saturniidae > Automeris > Automeris io. Next base: position 1,466,050 of record JAUDJH010000025.1, on the reverse strand, counting down.
ATTTAACAGCGTTTTAGTGAAAATTAAAATTCAAGAATATAAAATTGAGCAAATTGTTTTCGGATAATGAATTTTGATTAAACTGTGTTAGTTAATATTATAAAATAGAAATGTATTTTTATGATTAGTTAAGATTTTATGTAAATTAAATCTGCAAGTAACTGCCTAATTAGGTATGTAATTCGTTTACGTAAAAAGTATCTGAATTTAAATATATTTTTAAAAGTAGTATGTTTTATAATATCTTTGATTAAAATTAAAAATTGCATTAACAACGTAATCATATTAGAAAACAAAAACGTATTTATTTTTATATGACTTCGAAATACATATGTAACTGTTATATCGAACATGTATAAACTTCACATATCTTCACCATGCGGTTTCCATACAATTTTTAAAACAAAATATAACTTTAAAAACATATGATCTAATTATATTATAACATCGTTAATGATCACTAAATGAAAATACTAAAATAATTTTCACAACGAAAACCCGGAAATGTTTATAATTTAATTAAAATTTAAACGATGTAATGTTGTCCACAAATAACTTTATGGACCTTGAATGCTTTTAGAGGTTCTTCAATGACAGTAACTTCTGTATAAGAGCATCAGAATATGCCACGATATTTCCTAACAACCCACGACACTGCGTTAGTAAGTTGCTATTGCATGCCACTGTTAATTTTGCATAGAGGCCCTAACACAAATATTTATGAAAACGTATTCAGAAACGACCTTATTACGAGAACTTCTGAACTTGATATTATATTGTATGGTATTTATAAAAATGCCAATCACTTGCTATTTATTCACTTTTCTACCAAAATATCTCATTGATAGTAATAGAAGGTATTTCGATATAAATGGAAGAAATCTTCAAGTGCTTGGTATTTTTCTAAATACCACTTAAAAGTGCTAGTTAAGATAACACTCGAGATAGTGTCGATTACTATACGAATGCGTTTTCGCAAATATTAGGTCCTTACATATGAAATTGGCGTTTTGTATGAGAGGAACAAAAAGTCGAATATTTTTTAATATAATATATTTAATTAATCAAAGTATGAACCATTAATTTCTATGCACTTTTGCCATCTCATAGGTAGTTCATTGATCCCTTTACTAAAAAAACCAGTCGGAAGGGAATCAATAAAATCTTTGAAGGCGATTTGGACTGCCCCATCGGAGTTGAATTTTTTCCCTTGCAAGAAGTTATCCAAATTTCGAAAAAAATGGTAATCTGTTGGAGCAAGGTCCGGGGAGTACGGAGGATGTCTTAGACTTTCCAATTGAAGCTCTTCTAATTTAGTAGCCGTCTGTTGCGCAGTGTGTGGTCTAGCGTTGTCGTGAAGCAGCAGTGGCGTGGAGCGATTGACCAGCCTAGGTTGTTTAGCCGCTAGCTTTTCCATCATGGTTTGCAATTGCTGACAATAGACATCAGCCGTAATAGTCTGGCCAGATTTGAGAAAACTGTAATGAACAATACCGGCACTAGTCCACCAAACGCTTACAAGTAACTTTTTTGGGGTTAATTTTCGCTTGGGGCAGGATTTGGCTGGCTGGCCAGGATCCAACCATTGCGCTGAGCGCTTCCGATTATCGTAAAGAACCCATTTTTCATCACAGGTAATGATTCGGTTTAAAATACCTTCATTATTGTGCCGGTTTAGTAATGTAACGCAGCAGTCGACGCGCGTTTGCCGGTTTGCTTCAGTCAATTCGTGAGGTACCCACCTTTCAAGCTTTTTAATCTTCCCAATTTGCTTCAAGTGAATTAAAACAGTTTTATCACTAACATCGCAGCCTGCAGCTAACTCGGACGTGGTTTGCGATGGACCCGCTTCCACAATAGCCTTCAACTCTTCATTATCAACTTGAGTCTCAGGCCGTCCACGGGGCTTGTTCTGCAGGTCGAAATTTCCAGAACGAAAACGTTGGAACCAAAAACGAACTGTGTTTTCTTTTGCAACACGACCGCCATACACATCATTCACCCTTCGAGTTGTTTCCGCAGCACTAGTGCCACGGCGGAACTCGTACTCGTAAATAATGCGATATTTTAAGTTTTCCATTTTGTAAAATGAGTGACGCAAACAGAAAAAAACAGAAGAAAAAAACAAATGAATGACGATCATCGAAGCACAAATACATGAGTCTATAGCTGTACAAATTTGAATTTGGAATTCCTTACCAAAGAGGAGAAATTTGTGATTAAAGTGGCCAGTACGAAAAACGCCAATTTCATATGTAAGGACCTAATATTTATGCTAGGGCCTCTGGTATGTTTTTCAGGCCTTCTGTGTACTGAATTATTGTACTGTGTTATATACTAATTTCGCTTACTATATCCAAATGCTATTGTCATAAAAAATCTTGAGATATATAAATATTAAATCTATTTAAAGAATTTGCTATAAAGTGACTGATCAGCTGATGCAGCTCGATATTTAGTTAACTAATATGTATTTCGGTAGTTTGTTATGCTGAATTGATAAATCATAAAAGAGCGTAATTACACCGAGACCGCTAATTTCGGGCAGAACACATTAGGAAGTATGCTGCCAGAATGAGCCAGATGGGGAGCACCTGAGGGTTGGGCTCTTTACACCCATCACCCAGAAATGGAGCATGAAGAAGTCTAATCTATATCGAGGTTGTTGGAGAAAAATGGATCCCTATGCGCAGCTCACAGGACGCCGAAGAACATTCCAAGGATTTTAGTCAATAGGAAGTTGGTACACCGGAGTCGCCGGCTTCAAGGCATCTCCAACAGTCCCATGCAGGATTTTCCCCCATATTGCAATAAAAAATATCTACTAGATTTGTCAATAATAAATGTAGCAGTAGCTTAGACCATGTGAATTAAAATGTAAATACAAAAGATATTTAAGTTCATAAATGCCGCTCATTTGAACTATCTCCTTAAATATAATATAATCTTAGCTTACATCAGTATGCTGAACAGTGTACTCTCAACACTTAATAATATAGTTATAACCAAAGTTTAATGCACGACTAAAACAATTAATCAAGGTTCAGGGAACACTGCTTGATAACAAGCTGCAAGCGCATTATCAAGTATATTGTATTACCATGAATAGGGTTACCATCTATCTAGATTAGCGGGTATATTTGTTTTTTTTTTCACGATCATTTTAATTTTAGCTTACAACAGTTCATTACTAAGCAATGGCCTCACCTATGGCTCCCTGCTAATCTATGTCCTTGGCTGTTCCCGCTCTGAAACTTCTTTCTGGCTTTCGCAAGTTGTTAGTCTATCTTGCCTTTGGGTGACTCTCACTACGTTTGCCGATATGTGATTTTTTTATGATCTATCATACATTTATATGTTCGGTTTGTCCGGCTTAAGATAGACTTTTTGATTTTGAATAATACTGAATATCAATTGGCTTTGTTTATAACGTATTAATGATTTGAGGGAACCCTAATTAAGAAATAATTATCATAATAATATCTGGCTCCGTTAACGTTTTTATTATCAATGTTTTGTCCAAATTAAAATCTCAACTTTCGGTTTCATAAAATATAATGTTTATTAAAGAAAATTGCTTTATCCAGAATTTGTGTTTTATAAGATGGTAACCCTAACTGTGAGCACTAGTTTACTCGTTATAGGGTAAGTTGACATAGTGTGGTTGCGGAAGGGTGCCACTATCCTTATGTAACATTAGCAGTAATAATTTAGTCTAAGTAACAAGATTTTTCTGAGTTTAAAAGGAAATCACTAGTTACTAAAAAAAAAATTCGGTAAACGAATTTTAATTTTTCTTTTTGCTGAATGATAATAATATATCATTACGCTATATCCCCTTCTGGGTGAGCAGAGATATTTAATGGTTGTATCCAATTTTGCGCTTATATGTCATGCCCAACGTGACCAGTAGAGCCGCTTATCGCCGTCTGGCTGAATGATGATAATTATTATATTATCATTCATTAATGGTCGCGACGACAAAAATATTAGTAACCTATTACTAGTAACAAAATGTTGGCTTACAATACCAAAGCTGAAGCCCACGATGTAAGTAGATAATTTAAAAAGCTACATAAGTTGGTCCTTAAACTTAAATTTTGTACCTATGTTTAATAGAATTTGTAGTCGCGCTAATCATTTTGAACTAGATTTACCACGTATAATATTTAACTCTTTTGTGGAAAGAAAGCACAAATAAAACATTGACACTTATCTACGAGACATAATCAGCGTAATATTTGATTTTATTGCGCCCGGTCAATGAACTTACGGCTTCAGATTAATATTCGAACCAACTGCAAGGTTAATGCAATTTCGAAATCAGTTTCCTAAATATTTAAAAGTTTTTCTTTAAACTATTGTGTTACAAGTTTTAGTAATTTATATTTTTAAATAAATAATACAGGTTGATGAGACTATTGTTGTTAACAACTTAATAAACGATAGAAATGGAGTGTTCCGTCAACACCAGATGAAATTTGCAGCAAAGGCTGTTATACGATATTATGTACACAGTATTAGAACACGCTTTGTCGGAACTGCCTTTGGTTTCCATTGCATACGTTTCCGGATTTCCACTTCTATGTTTCGTTCCTAAATTACCATTTCTCTGCTTTCTATGTAGTGAATGTAATTATGTCAGTTACGTTCCAGTTTGATAATTTTTTAAACAAGAGTATTATTTATTGCAATTTTTTTTTATTGACATTAACTGAATAAATATAAACATATTAAAATCTTTGGCAACATGATTTACATGAATACAAAATTCAGTTTTTTCCTAATCAATCTTATTATAATACTAAAACAATATTTTTTACTGTATAAAACATTGGATAAAAATAGGTATTTTTGGTGGTAGGGCGATTGCCTGAACTGGGTCATGACCACAGTACACAAGAGTAAAAACCGTCATAGTGACTCGCTTTGGTTTGTCGCGTTTCGGGATCAGCTTGTGTATATCCAGTAACTCATATACCTAGAGACCTTCAGCCGTGGTATATATGCGCCGACATGACGGACAATATCAATCGATTATTTTCTTTGATGATCGCTTTCGTTTTTGGACTACATTGTACTCATTATTCTGTAGTCATTATGTCGAGCCAGTGTAAAAGAAAAACGAATAAGGTAAATATATTTTCTCCTAAGTAAGAAACTTTTTATCATTACATGTATGGTATTTGTTTTTGTTTGTGGTTGTTTGATTTGTGGTTTTAAGCCGTGGTGGCTGCCGGCAGAATAGAATAGCACCCCCCTTTTCTTGCTGAGGTGTCGTAAAAGGCGACTAAGGTATCTCTTGAACACCGCAATTCAACCAGGTGCTTAGAGAAGGGAAAACTCGACCAAACCTGCATCCCGCTCCCTCCCGATCGTACTGGTTCTCCTTTCCATCGGGCCTGAGGGAGCTCGGACGAGAGAATGCTTTTCTGGCTGCGCGTCCAGTTATGCACTTAAATATCTCCTGCGCAATTGACTGTTTCCGAAAACTGGACCTCGAATTTCTTAACCGGTGTTGAAACAGTCGCCGTGGCCGAAACCGGCTAGGACATCATCATCATCATTTGTAGAAACGTTTTATAATTAAACTTTGTCTTGTAATTAGCTCCAAATTAATATTGTTGCTGATCATATAGCTTAGGCTGCTTTAATAGTGCTGTTGTGTGACAGTACAATTCGGATTTAGGCAGATGCTGCTCGATTTTGGCGTCCTAGTAGCCTGCCAGGTCGCGAACTCGCGACGTACTTCTCTGTGTGCATTTGATGGTGCTATCCACAGTTATAGTAAACAACACCCGACAACGAACAAGCCGCCATCATCCAAACTTTACTATATAAAAGTCGCACGCACTGCTTTAGTATTTTTTTTTTTTTTTTTTTTATACCGACTCGACACAGTGACTGCACCATACCTGATGATAAGCATGGTACAGTCCAAAAAACGCCAACGACTATCGAAAGGTAACAAAAAACCCATCGGTAGTCGCAGCGATCATGCCAGCCTGCACAAATATCTCTTCACGCTACGTTTAAAAGATCCTATATCATAGGATGGAGGGAACACGCTCGCCGGAAGACCATTCCACAGCCCAACGACACGGCAAAAGAAGGAGTTAGAGAACTTCTTTGTCCTGGCCGGGATGTGAGATACCGTATAGCTGTGACAACGCAAACCCGCGCGCGTGGATCTATTCAGGAAGGGAGAGGGTGGAACAAGGTTAAACAACTCCTCAGAACACTCGCCATGATACAGACGGTAGAAAACGCTCAGCGAGGCCACATCTCTGCGCAACTGGAGCGGTTCAAGATGTTTAGTCACTTCAGGATCATTCACAACGCGGACAGCCCTCCGCTGCAACCTGTCCAGGGCATCAAGTAAGTACTGGGCAGAACCGTCCCAAAGATGCGAACAATATTCCATGCAAGGCCTGACCTGAGCCTTATATAAAAGGAACAGCTGATTCGGCGTGAAAAACCGTCGCACCCTATTCAGGACACCAAGCCTACGTGATGTTGTAGAGATGACAGATCCTAAATGATCCCTAGGATTGAGATCACAGCGGATATTCATACCTAAGATACTTAGGCTGTCGCATATTGCAAGTGACACATTCTGGAGAGAAGGAAGGGGGAAGAAAGGGGTTTTTTTGCTAGAAAAAGCACACACCTGCGTTTTCAAGGCATTGAACTCAACCAAATTCTTGTCGCCCCAAGAAGAAATGAGGCTCAAGGACCGATTGAGTCCAACAACCAAATCATGCCGATTCCTGACGGTGTCCTCCCGACAACAAGCGGGCTTGCTACAATAACCCCCATGAACCGTGCTATCATCTGCATAACAATGTATACTGCCCAAAGACAGCATATCATTGATATGCAGAAGAAACAGGGTGGGTGAAAGCACAGAGCCTTGTGGAACTCCGGCATTAACTGACACGAACTGCGAACTGTGACCATCAACAAGGACACGAATTCTACGCTCGTGCAGAAAGCCAGAGATCCATGAACACAGATTGTCGGGAAGACCGTACGCACGAAGCTTGGAGAGAAGACCTCGGTGCCAGACCCTATCAAAAGCCTTGGCTATATCAAGACTAACAGCCAAAGACTCACCGTGCATATCCATTGCCTCACCCCAGCGGTGCAATACATACGCTAAAAGATCACCTGTCGATCTATTCGATCTAAAACCGTATTGACGATCACAAGTATATCATTAAGTATATTAAGTATATCATTTAGTCAGCAACGGTTGCCCGGTGCACGTGTTGCAAAGTAATAGTTTACTGTGTTCATTTTATATTACCGCTTTGTAAAATTACAATAGTTAAAGGACTAATAATAGAGTTTGAGTGGGAGTCGAAGCTGCTCGCGTCCGTAGGCTTTACCCTAGTTTCCCTACACGTGACTCCTGGGTGGTGCTAAACGAGCAGCAGCGAGGTGGTAGGGCGTCGTTGCCCATCTGGATCGCGACCACAGTGCATGGGTGTAAAGCCCGTCATAGTGGCCAGTTTCGGCTTGTCGCGTTTCGGGATCAGCTTGTGTTTATCCAGTAGCTCATATACCTAGAGACCTTCAGTCGTGGTAAATGAGGGCCGACATGACGATGTAGATTATCAATGGATTTTCATCCTTTGATAGTCGCTTTCGTTTTTGGACTACACTGTACTTACCATCAGGTACTCTGTAGTCACTATGTCGAGCCAGTGTAAAAAAAAAAGTTTGATAGTTAATCATATTATTATGGGAAAGCGGAGGTGGATCGAGCTGATTGTTAACTTCATTATTTTAATTAATGATATGGGCCCTCCCCATCCACCTACATATTTATATTGAAAGGCGTCCGATGAAGGTAGCTGCGTAGTTTTGTCAGGCGGCGTGTCAAGCTCTTGATCATGACAGCTGTAAGTACTGCGCAGTTACCTACAACGGGCCCCTTTCTACACACAGAGCGGAATACTGCGACCTGGTAGCTACTTATAGCTTGCCTTAATCCGAATCATATCTTTAATTGTATCTAATCATGAAAATGTAAAGCATATTTATTGCTGTAAAGTACCAATCACAACCAATTTCTTAAAAGAACCAAACAGTTTAATATGGCAAACCTTTTCACATTCTTGTAACGAAAACTATAATCACGAGCAATTCGCATCCAACGGCTTTATAATTCAAAACCATTTATTTCCTTATTTAAACCCGTGTTCCTTCTTTTACACTTATTATACTGATGATACTACAATGAAACATACAAATTATCGCTCGCGCCGACATCTGTTATAAAAACGAAGCCTTTAAATATAGCTAATAGTTCAAGAATGAAAATGTTTCTTATTTATATGTGCAAAAGGTTTAAAGTCATCGAGTTGACGGGATGGCTCAAGTCATTTTCGCTTTCGCAAGGTCAGTGGTTGATAAACATAGACAAAAATAATAGACTGCCCTAGTTTTATTATCGAATAAGAATAGATTTTGTCAAACACAAACTAAAAGTAATTTGATTTAAATAAACCTACTACATATACATTTAAATGTTCAATAAAATGAATCTACCACTATTTTGGAACAGATGATCTATCGAGAAGAGCCGATAAGAAACTAATGTCAAATGTCAAGGGTTAATTAGTAAATAATATAATTATTATTACTTATATATATATATATATATATATATATATATATATATATATATATATATTATATATTTTAATTAAATACTCCAATTATGAATGAACGTAAGGGTGGTTATTTGCTCAAATAACACTTATAGACCCGATTACACTAGTCATTGATCTCTAGAGGCGGGCTAAGGCCCCATACGAAAGTCCTTACACACTTACCCATAGAAATATCGATAAGTTAAGATAAATCTATAACATTCGTGGCCTGAACGCTTAAACGTTTTCGCTATTTCAAACTACGTAAAACCGTTAAAACCCTTCCACGCCACTATAGAAAAGTAATCCCATTGATGTCCTATCAAAAAATTGTGTGTTAGTTTCGACGTCTTCATCTGCGCGGTCTGTGTCAGCGAATAACTCGCTAAGACATGTTCATGACTGGTGAGGTTATATTCCACACCTCGTTACGTGTTAACAGGCGCATTCGCTCACGACCCGATGTTTATCCGAACTTCAAAACATCCATCCCGGTGCATTCATGTTGTAATGTAATGAGACCTACGTGTCGGGGTGGGAATTGATTGTATTTACATTTTCATACAAATTATCTGTATCTCAGTACACGATTATGCATAATGCACTTGTTGAAAATTAAAATAGTATCACTTTACTTTTTATTAGGCTAATTTGCGACCGATTAAGCATTTTGTTTAATAATTAATGTACGTAGATTTAATTTATCATACCTATCTTTAAAGCAGTTTTTTTTTGGTTCTCGTGGGATAATCCTTCATAGGACCATCACATCCATAGTGAGGGCAGCGGCCCCTGTCTGTCAGACTCCTACTGACCAAAACCTCCGGGGTGTCCTTCCAATCGCTTCACCCGGGTTTGAGACAGATTCTTTCCCGACGCCCTAGGAGCGAACAGCCTATATAGGCTTCATCTCTGGGAGATGTGGGTGAAAAGAGTCCACCCCTCCAGATCTTTTTCACGCGCCGGAACCAGCGCGCTGCCTCCCTCCCATCTAGGCAGCAGACTCCCTCAAGTCTACTACCTGGCTAGCCTTAAAAGCAACACAGATATATTTTCTACATCTATCACTCAATGAATTATTGTAGAAATATGTAGATATTTTCATTCTTTTAAAATGATTAATACCCAAATAATTTAGTCCAGTTTTCGTTAAATAAAGATCTTTTTGTTCTTTGTAGCAATGTCTATATTGTTTCTGTATAATATTTATGTTTATTTGAAGCTTTTTATTGCTATTGGGAACATTTTCAAGAAAATATTTCTAAATAATAATTTTCTTCTTTTTTTTTAACCCGGGGTAAATCCCTAACGGACCTCAGGGGGCGATGAGGGTTGCCCCCGGTGTGTCGGACTTGCACCGACTAAAGCCCCCGGGGTGCTCCTTCTCCCGCCTGCCGAGTACCAAGAGCAAGGCTGAGCCATCTTCCTCGGCACCCGGCGACGTCTGGCCTTCTGCAGGCCCCGCCTTCTTGGCAGGGGGTGGTTAAATAGTCGCCACCCTCGCGTACACCTAACATATTTAGCGGAGAGGGTGGCGTAAAGTCAATAATAATTATCTATAGGACTTTGATAATAAATATTATTAAAAAAAAAAAACATTATTTATTATTCGATATTATGCTACACGTTTCTGAACGTATTTTTGTTCCCGTTTATTACTTTTGAGAGACGCTTTTTTTATCTTTTCACCTTTTCATACATCCCCACTTTGATTTTTCATACATTGCAGTCAATTTTGTAAAAGATATCCTTAAATATATGTATAATAATAACTACCAAACATTTCAGTGTTTAAAATACAAATTAAATGGTGAAAATCTACCACAGTTACTAAGCACGCTTCAACGTGTTTGCAAAGAAATTGAAGATATTTGTAATAGCAAGTTTTATTGATATGATCGTTTTGGCGGATACGTGGAACATTAAATCATAGCAAAACATCTCCGCCAACTATTTTTTTACCATTGTGGTGTGATGGTATCAAAACTCTTAATGAAATTATGTTTTTCTCTATTACAAATTACCTTATAATCGTACTAGTTACTTATTGAAAGGTAATTTCTTCAATTTTAATGACGATACGAAATACTTAAATATATGTCTTAGTTTCCTTTAAAAACACGAGTGACCTTAGTTTTGCAACCTCGTTCTAGAATTTAGGTTACTTTTGATGTTAGATTTATTACGAGTTTAATGCGAACAACACGCCAACGTTTATAGGTGACTATAGATAATTTATTAACTTCACGAAATGTTTACTCGTTAACTCTTTTACGTAGATTGACGTGAAAAAATGAAGTTACGAATATTGGAATTCAGTTAAATGGATGCTCATTGAATGCAAATGTGACGTTGTCAGTCATCATATAGTGTACCTACCAAATTGTGTAAAACTAGACGTAATTTGATCGAGGTGACGAGACAGGAAAAATATCCTAATATCTTAATGACCAGAGGGAAGTGGGTTACATCTTGCTTCGGTTTACAATTTTCTTTAAACCATATCTCGTGAACGCTTGCCAGTACTCTCCATTACAGAAAACAAGAAGATCCTTAGACTAAGAAAAGTGACTGACATAGCCCGGTCGGTTAACAAATTGAAGAAACAAAAGATAGTAGATACAGATCATGGAAGGGATATTCAATTTGCAGTATCAAATAACTATTTAATTAGGATATCTATACAATATATTGATTCCTAGCTCCACGGTCGAGATTGACACAATGATCGACATGTTCACAAAACATCGCTCCTCGCAAGCTTTTAACCTCCTCTAGTTCCCAAGTTAGAACGTTTGCTACAATACGATCTGTAGCTATTGTCGACTTTGATGTTAATGTTATTAAAATGTTGCAGAATACCCTTTAATTTGTTTCCATTGATACCAATATTGGCGCTTCTAGTATAGCAATTTATTCTGGAAATAATTTATGGTCAGGTATTTGTGGCCATAGATGGGCAAAATGTGCTCAGATTAATAAAAAATATTACGATTACATTTTACGTTTTTTACCATTAGTATGACTGCATTTTGCTCATCTATGTTTTAAACACTTCAGAGTCTCAGATTGCATACACATTTATGATTTCTTAATGTTTTAAATGGATTTAATCATGATTACAGAGCAAGAAAATTAAAATTATGACTACATTTTGTAATCGTTAATCATTAATCAGATTACATTTTGCCCATCTCTGTTTGTGGCTAGTTATACATAAAATTACATTTTAAAAGTCATAATTTTATCTGTTGAGCAATAATCAAAGATATATTTAAAGTAAATATTGTACCCACTTTTTACTTGATCACAGTTTGCCAAGTGGTATTATTACTCCTATGGTTTGTCGATCAAGACAATAAAAATTAACACGGATATTGGGTTTCTTAATAATGGTGTACATCACTTCTATTCATGTAAAGAAAAAGAACAATATATTAACAATTTTAACCAAAACTTAAGAAGATAAACGGGAAGTTAGTTTAATTAAGTGAAAGAAATAATAAACTGAATAGACTTGAGGAATAATAAAATTGTAGGTGAAGAATATTATCTGAAGCCTGAGAATTGAAGAGTCACGTAAAAGCAACATGAGAAAAAAATATATGCCTGCTCTTCGTTAGGATGATCGCGTTTATTTCTTTTTTAGCTATGTGTACAATTTACCACAACATATTTCATTTCGCAACCGCACGTGTCAATCCAGTTATTAAGCTGTGTAGCAATTACGGCGCATGGCTGGATTTTCGAACTTCATACAACACGTCTCGTGATTTTAACTACAGTAATTATAGTTCGTATTATTTTCCCATACGATACGACATATATCCCACTAATATTTACTTGTTTACTTTTAAAGCATCTCCGGGAAAAATATATAAATTGAATAAACTTACGTTTTATGGAGGAAAAATATCAGAGGCGTCAGTTTGGGTATTTATTGCTCAAATTAGTTTTGTTTTAAAGAAACAAAAGATATTTATTTAGCGCAAAACTACTCAAAAAATAATATAACAGATAAGTAGAGTAAAGCAAGAGAAAAAAACAAAAACTAATATGATGTCGTTTGTGCCTCTATCTGATTATTCTGAGGTCAAAACTATTATAATTTATCACTTGTGACTTAAATTACTAATTCGAGAAGTAATTTGGTTCTCGCTCTTATACTGGTATCAAAGTGTGATGATTGGTACCTAAGCCAATAGGATTGCGGTCACAGTATATGAAAGAAACTTGATCCTTGGTGGGTAGACGTTATTGGCTTTAGCTTGTCATGTTTCAAAATCAATATTAGTATTTCTTATTACCTGAACATCTAGAAATTGTTCCTTAATATGACGGCCATGATTGTCAAAAGATCTATTTGCCTTGGTTTGTGTAACTATTCCAGCCGTGTACTCTACTTACCGTCAACTAAGCCGCAATTATGTGCACAAACGAGTTTAATAAAACATTCAAAAACGTATTCCTTCAATAGCAAGATCTTAAAAATGTAAATCTAACCTAATAAGCGGTGTTTAGATGGATGTGAGCAGAATAAAAGCACTCGGTCTACTGTTTAATATTTCGAAAAAAAAAATACAAGATTGGATCATCATACACGAGTGGATAAAGAATATTTATTGACGAGAAAGATGTGCATAATTTAATGGAATTTAAGAAGACATTTATACATTAATTTATCTGTTATAGCTCTTAGAATAAAAATTTCAAACGGATTTCCTGTTATATCTAGACAAGATGTATATATAGATTACATGATGTCGGAAGAATGTTTTATGAAGGCAAAATAGAGGAAAATGCTCTAAGGGTATCAATCTTCAATACATTACCTCTTAAACTACCCACCAAGAAGGAGATGATAAACGACCTTTTATGTTTCGCGCAAGGCGTAATTTTACTGCTCTATAAATGAAGATAAGATTGCTTCGACCCTTATTCATCCACCGACATCCACGCCAGAACACGTTTTGTTTTTATTCTGTCAAGATAGATTCACCGAATGAAACATTTAGCTCTCTGAACCATTATATGTATTCACATGTAATCAGATAAAATTATAAGTAACTAGAAATGTTTAATTTAGAAATGTGTATCTAGGCTTTTTGTGTTATGGTCAGAATTTATTACAATTAATTTTAATAGTTAGATTATTTGGGAACCAACCAATGGGAATTAAGTCTTTGAATATATTTTATAATACACATAACTTGAAATGAAAACGGTTGTATCAGTTATGCCTCTAGTAATATTTCACAAGTAATCTGAAGACGTAAACCAGTACAGAGCAAGCATCCTATGGGATTAACGCATGTTGATGAGACGTTAAGGTCAAAAACAGTTACATAACGTACGAGAAACGCACGGACCGTTTCTGAACATAAATCAACTTCGCGTGGAAGATTTGCATGTACAAGTCAAAAGTTAGCAGCGTATTTCCAACATATTTAATCAATAAGTTCAGTTTCGTTAAAGAACTTGTGAATTATTAACAGACTTTGTAGATTTTTCTATTCATATGAAGCTGACAATTAGGATATCATGCAGACCTTAACCTGATACAAATATTAGTTCTATTAGGTATGTGGCTCGCATTCTTTTTAGGAATATTTACAAACGCACTATGAATTAAATTTAGTGTTCATTATTATATTTACAATATGTCACCAATTTACAATGATAACATTGTTTTATCACTTAAATCTTTTTTTTTTACACTGGCTCGATATAGTGACTACAGAGTACCTGATGGTAAGTACAGTGTAGTCCAAAAACGAAAGCGACTATCAAAGGATGAAAATCCATTGATAGTCTACATCGTCATGTAGGCCCACATATACCACGACTGAAGGTCTCTAGGTATATGAGCTACTGGATATACACAAGCTGATCCCGAAACGCGACAAGCCGAAACTGGTCACTATGACGGGCTTTACACCCATGTACTGTGGTCGCGATCCAGACGGGCACCTACGCCCTACCACCTCGCTGCTGCTCGTTTAGCACCACCCAGGAGTCACGTGTAGGGAAACTAGGGTAAAGCCTACGGACGCGAGCAGCTTCGACTCCCAAAAAAAAAAAATTATCGTAAATAACAGTCAGTCTTTACGGCAAAACTTAGTGTATTGCTTTTAAATATATCATTATTATTAGAACGTTTTTCTGTCTTCACATTTGTAGTTACTGCAATTTTATCACCTACGTCACGTTTTATATAATAAATGGAATATACTGAACATTATCTAACAATGTATGTAAATATAATATTTATTATCTTATACTGTAACAATTTAAAGTATTTAATGCTATCGTATATTTCTTCAATTCTAATGAATATTATAGCGGTATTAATAATAATTTAAATCTGTCTCGGCGCTCTCTTGTCCTTACTCCCACAGTTAGTCTCTCGAGCTTGTTATCTACCGTCTTGCGGGATTCCCTCGGCCTTCATTACAATTTTCGTATAATATTACATGCATAATAAATAAAGCTCAATAGCCGTGGTGAGGCCTGGCTTTTAAATGAGGAATAGTAAAGCGCATCGTTTCCTGGTCTTGAGTTTCATGTTAGAGATTTATTAAAATTTAAAGTCCTATTAAACAGAAACGAGATACGACTTCGATTTCTTTATGTGCTATACGTATATAAATAATTATTAATTGACAATTGCAAAGATCATGTCTTTGAAACGGTACTCAATATAATTTATTTATTAGATTAAATAATGTGAATTTAAAGGGTATAACAATTTTGAAATGAATTATGGCATTATCTACAGTTTGATCTTCTTAAAAATAAACAAATCCGTGTATATTTATGATGAAATAAATATATATATACTACATACTACAAACGTTTGCACGTTACATTGTCTGTGTAAATTATGATGGAAAACTGATTAAGTAATTCAAGTTTTCAGAGATATACAAGTTTGTGTGGAAAGTTAAAATGAACCATCAAAATCACAATTTCCGTGTTAATTCACATGAGATTATCAGATTCTCCGAAGTTTAGAATTTCAACAGCTAACATGTTAGCGGAGCGAAACTTTGGTAGATTGAGGAGATTCCCTAGTTGATGAGAAAATACACAACCAAATATAGACTTCCTGCTTTCTGAACTCATAAACATATGAATTATAATTTATTTGGTGTATATATTAAGTTATAGCATAAATATATTAAATAAATTAAAATTGACAATCAATTTTATGACGAATCAATTTTATCATAGGAAAAAAATGGTCAAGTACAACCATTAACCTGAAAAATAAATATTAAAATGTTTCTATTAATAAAGTAATAGAAATGAAAATAAGCATAAAAGATAAGAAGGAAATCATAAAAGCAATAATTATAGATGGAATTGAAACCCACCTTTACGTTCGCAGACAGTCTGAGCCGATCAAAAGAAAGTTTGAAATATTTTAGTTTATTTTCACAACATTATTGAATATCATTGAATCTCCTAAATAGCAATTTAAGTCATTAAAGTTGTTACTGATTCGTAAAAAAATATGACATTTTAAAACCAAAAAATTGGTATTATACGATATTTTAATACAAAGGTTAAATTTAATATTGTTATACTATAAAAACTATGTCTTCATTATTCTGGAAAGCTGACAATTCTGTTTTTTAATGTTAATATGAACCGAATTGAGAGATTTATGTATTAAAAGAGATTCATTACATCTATATGAAATTCGTAAATATATGAACCTATGTTATAAAACATTGACAATATACTACGTAACTTGAGATACCCGAGGTACTCTCAAAAGTAATACGACAGTCATATTAATGGTTATAGTGATTCTGATTGCGATAACGAGCTTTAATAAAAAGCAAACGACATGCCAAATGAAACTCTAAAACTGAAATTTTAATAAGAACAAAATAAAAGTCAACATTCTGTTGGAACCACACAATTGACATAATAAAGATTAGGAGCAATATTTGTAATTAATGAAATCAGTTTCCATTAAAATAAACGTCATGTGTAATCAGAGGCGATTCGAGTGGGGCTACCGGCTTCTTTAATGGCCGAAAATGGGACAATAAAACAGTTACAATCTCGTATTTATCTATATCATTTGAGATTGACAGATGTACTATTAGATAAACTAACGATTATGCAAACTGTTCTAAATTTATAACCAAGTTTTATGAGCTAAATGAAGTTCAAGTAGTCGTAATGTTTGTATTGATCGCTAACAGTTTAAATGGTTGTAACTGTTTAACGATACATTTTCTTTGACATTGTTTAAAGCTAATGTTCCAGTTTTATAGCGATTTTATTCTGGTTAAAAGGGCATTAAATCTTTGTAACGCCGACTTTCAGATGAAAGTAGTTGATATTGTTATTGCAAATTTATTAAAGTGCTATTTTGAAAACCACTTTAAATTTTACAGCTTACTTTTATTATCGAAATGTGTACTAAAAAGTAGTTACATTATAGTTAATATTTTAATCTATATGTCTATGCCTATTTTAATTCATTATTAATAATAGTATAGATAAAATTTATAAAACATGAAATAAAAATAGGCAACACTTCATATATACTCGTATATTTTTTTTAATTCAATATAATTTTGTCTTAGCTATGACTATAATGTTACGATTATATAATAGTATAGATTATTAATTTTTAAACAAAAATATATAATGTTCCATCAAACGTAAATTTAGTATTATTTAAATAATTTACATTAGAAAAAGTATGACACTAAATGCTAATGTACTCCTAGATTTAAAATAACCAAGTAACTATGAAGTTGAAGCTCATATGACATGGGAACTATTTAAAATCCAACACATATTGCGTAAGATAACGGGAGATAGATGCGCTCGGGGCTTTTGATGTTGATCAGTGACCACCGGTAATGAGAATGGTTATTACTCAGTTGGAACCAAAACGACATCTTTAATTCCTATTTTTAAAAGTACACGTACCTAATAATAATCTGGGCTTTAATAAACAGAAGCTGATAAATTTGTTGAATATTTGCAATATTGCTACTAGTTCAAGGGGAAATATTTGCCAAAGATTAACTGAAAATTTTTAATATATCAATTAAAGAATTTTATCTTTCAAGAGAGCTTGAAGATGATAAGCAGGTTCTCGTCAAATACAGGGTAGTCATATATATATATATATTTTAACTACAACAGTTTTACTCCCAGTCCTTGCTATACTCAAACTCATTTCAGACTTTTCTATTTCGCAAAATAAAAGGTTGTTACGGTTTGGTATTTCACTGGTCGTGGGATATGAGTTGAGAATCACTAATAGAAAAGCAAGAATGCGTTGATCTTGTGGGAGATGAAGTCAGAAAGGGAGGTCTTAGTTCAAACTGGAGAACAAAGATAAGGAATCCTAAATAACTTCACCAAACTAGAAATTAAAGGGATACAATTTTGGCCATATATTAGCATTATTTCAATGTTAATTTGTATTCTATGGAATCCTTTGGATCCAATAGTAATATTATGTACTGTTATAAAACGAATTCAAAAATTATTCGGTTCTTAAAGTTATTCACGATAGAAGCTGGTAACGTCATTTAGCATTCGATTGGTCTACATCGATTACTTCAATTACTTCACGTATCGATCTTGATAACATAGTAATTAAAGAATCAACCGTTCGTAAGACGAAGCGACGTGTAGTTTGGGAGATAGGAAAGTCTGTAATCGAGAACTCAATGCTTGCGCAATGGTGTAAATGGATCGATTCGGATTACCACTATAATTAGCTTCTTCTTGATAGCACGCGCTTTCTATAGAAACGTTTTTTGTTTGACTTTTTCTACCGCATCATATCATATGTATTGTGTTATAACGATAAGTTACATTTTGGTTTTGATTTTTAAAATACTTGACATATTCTTTGAATAAAAAAGTAAATGTTTGTTGATACGGGTGATAATTTTATAGTTATGTTTGCGATAAAACTGTGAGAAGATTAATTGTTAATATTTTTATTTGAGTCAGAATAGTATGTATCTAAAACATCAATGAATATATTGTAGTAGTATCTAAAGTTAAGTTACTTTTTTACTTTTAAGTTACTAAACTTTTCTATGTAATATGATTCGGATACCTTTATTTTCACAGCCTTGATGCCATTAATTTAGTTTTAATTTTCCTGCGGACTCGACGACGGAAAACTAACGCAGTGCCAACCCACAGCCGCTCGCAGCTGTTATTTGACGTCATTATTAAATGCTTTTCAAGAACAGGTGTTAATAATACGAGGGTGTACGTTTAATTAATGAACACGCCTTGGTAGTTCCTTATGGGAGTTGATGTGATAGTTAAAAGGTAAAGGGTGTTGAGAAATCCTGTGAAATTGAATAAGATTATAATTTCGTAATTCGCTTGTTGCTTTATGATTTATAGAGCAACGTATTCTTATAAGCATTATTGTAGAGTATCTTTTAAGTTAATATCGGTAGTGTGTATGTTTATATTTAATTCATAATATATAATTTAATTATAACAAAATTTCTTACCTATTTCGTTTGAATGAGAGAAAATAGTATAGATTTTACTTAGCGCTGTCGCTTTTTCGTCACGTTCGGCTAATGCCGAATATGAAAGTATCATGGAAACAATACTGCAAATAAGACACGTAGCAAGGACGATCCGGTTTTAATTTACATTATGCGATAAATAACATTTGAAATAACTTAGTAAAGCCGCAAAAGTGCTAAGTAAACCAAAACTATTATATTTTAACTAAATAATATTTTTCATGTATACAATACAGCTTCCGCTGACCCCGGATCGGCAGACTTAGCGTGGGGCGCCCCCCAGCAATGTAGAACGACGAACTGCGAAAGGTGGCAGGAAGGGATTGGATGAGAAGAGGCGAAGACCGAGCTCAATGGCACTTGTAAGAAGAGGCCTGTGTCCGGCTGTGGACTAGTATGGACAATGATGATGATACAATACAGTTTTGGAGGTAAATACATGAACAACTAAATTATCAATTTTCATAATCATTTGACGTTTGTCCGTCCAATTCTATTATATTAAACTTGTAGTTTAACAGACTACCGTTTTAATTTTTATATTAAATACAAGTGAACTAAATTACAATTTATTTTCCCAACCAAGAATGTAATAATACTGAGCTAAAGTTGAAAAACACAGATGTACGAGCGAGAATATGAATTCTCGTGTTGCTAACTTTTCCTATTTACGAACTTACTGCATGCAAAACTCTTTAAAGGAATGAGAAGCTGCCTCACACCTCGCCGACACCTCTGCTCGGAAGACTTACAAGTCTTGTACCAGTAACGATCTGTTTGTATCAAGATGTATTTAATTGGATTTCGTTGTGTCTCAGAAGTGTATTCACAGGTATGCCACCGGAATATGGACTCGCAATGATTTATGGATATGAAGCAATTACTAAATACTGGAAGTGACTTTCATTATTTCTACTTTGACAAATTTTTAAAAAAGTATTTCAATTTCATAGTATCTACATACATTTCAAGTCTCAATTTTCTCCCAAATGAATCAAAACCAGAATTCTACAAATCAATATAGATCTTAACCGCTTTATGGTAAATATTTCGTAACTTATTCTGATTGTTTTATATATTATTTTAAGCAAACGCTCTGAGAATTATTCATGAAGGACAATTATAAATTAGAAATTATTATTCTAGATGTATAAAGACTCAGAGATTATTATCAACTTGTTTGAGAAGTAGGCATGGGAAAAATTGATAACTGGAAGAGTATCCGCTATTAATTTAATCTCTTTCACACAAGTAATTTTGGAACAATGTTGTATCGGTTTGGTCCTCATAATTTTCACTCAAAGCTTTTAAACCACACGTTTTTTTTTGTCATCTCTACTTAATAGCCAAACTTTGTGACCAGACAGACATGTTTATGCTACTTCCAATAGTAAGGAATCAATTTAAATACAAGGTGTCTCAAAAGAAAGTTCACATTTAAATCTTTTTTTAAAAGAAAAGTCTTAGCTTTATTGAAAAAATGTTTATTTTATATTGAAGTACACTGTTTGGGAATTTCTTTTTTAAAAATAACATCGTCCAAATGTAAACCGTTGCGCTCTCGGCATTCATTTAGTCGGGCACTAAAATTGCCTATGACAGCTCGGCAGGTAGTCTCCGTGATGGCTGCCATTTCATGACGGATATTTTCTTTTAATTGTGCCAGGCAAGTCGGTTTATTAGCGTAAACTTTTGATTTGACATAACCCCACAGGAAAAAATCCATAGGCGTTAAATCGGGACTCCGTGGAGGCCAATTTATGTCACCTCGTCTGGAGATTAATTTGTTCGGAAAAATTTCTCGAACTTGAGGCAGAGATCTGTTGGACGTGTGTGAAGTTGCTCCATCCTGCTGGAACCATGTTCTTTGGTTGTAACCAGGAAAGTTTTGCAGTTGGGGTACGAAAAACTCGTCTAACATCTCCACATAACGCTCTGAATTCACTGTGAGTGTGCGTCCCCTTCCATCTTCAAAAAAGTAAGGGCCGATAATTCCTCGCGCCGACATCGCTGCCCATACGGTGACTTTGGGTGAATGTAGCGGTTTCTGATGTTTTTGTTTTGGGTTGGTTGCACTCCAGTAACGACAATTTTGCTTGTTTACATGCCCATTCAGGTGAAAATGGGCTTCATCGGAAAACAAGATGTTGGTGAACGTTGGAAAGCGCTCAATCATCTGATTTACAAAGGCAAGCCTCTGACCAGCATCTTGAGGCTTCAGTTCTTGCACTAACTGAATTTTGTACGGGTGCAGCTTTAAATCTTTGTGTAAAATGCGGCATAATGAAGATCTGTGCACATTTAAAGCAACAGCACGCTTCCGAATCGAGAGGTTTGGATCATCTCGAATAGACTGAGTAACACTGTCCACGTTTTCGGCTGTTCTTGATGTTCTTGGCCGCCCAGATTTTGGTTTCTCCAGAGTTGACCCAGTCTCTTCAAACTTCTCAACCCATTTTGCAATGAGTCGAGTGCTAGGCGCATCATTTAAGTGACGAATATGTCGAATACTGCAGAATTTTCTACGCGTTACAGTCGCCGATTTACCGTTTTTGTAAAACTCATGTACGCACAACGCACGGTCCGCACCAGAGAAACGCTCCATAGCGACTAAATTCCCAAGAGCCAGACTACCGACTGACATACCCCCCGCGCCCCTCAGAATAGTTGCTTTCGCGTAATAAGATAAGCAAATGTGAACTTACTTTTGAGACACCTTGTATACCTTTTTAGGTATTATTTTAATATTGTTTGTACACTATTGAAAATTATCTATCTAAATTTGAGACAGAGGCATTTGTGAGATCTGTCTTTTTAGTCTAAACAAATTATCATCAAAATTTTAGAGAAATAACTATATATACAACAGGATACCAGTCCAATTATTTTTTTCCTTGTTATAGCACCTAAATAAACCCGGATTCCGGAACTTTCGTCTGGTTTTTTTTCAGATTACGTAAGAATTTAGGCTCCGCATGCTCATCGGTGATGGTAAACATCGTGAGAAAACCCGCATAACGTTTAATAGAAATATCATATGAAGCAGGACGATATGTTATTATTACAGTAAATAAAATAGTTAATGCAAATTATTCGAATAAACAATATTCTTTAAGCAAAGAAAAATCTTTTTCGAAATATATTTCTAAAATATTGGAGATACGTTAAAGGGAACCATGTCTAGCAAAGCATTGTTCTTTTGCAGAATAATGAGGAATGAGCGCATCGTAGGTAAAGATCGGCCGTCGTGGGAGGCTTAACTTAAATAGGATCATTCGAGTATTCTTTAAACACTTATTTTGTCAATTCAAAAGGCTTTTTTTTACAGTTACGTTTATTTTTTCTGTCTTTATACTTTAAAATGTTAAAGAAAAATGTATTTTATTTACTATAATGCTTTGAAAAATTTATTTATTTTTACTTAAATAAGTTAAAATTATTGTTTTTATTAACAGAATATATTACGAGTATAATTTGACGGCTTGATTTCGCAATTTGTAATGACCCTACTTAACACACGATAGGTTCAGGGTTCCAATCCTGGTACTGAAAATTTTTTTTGCAATGAACGGAATTTTTCATCGCGAATCAAGGATATGTAAATACATATCCTTAATAAATACAAATACAAATACCTTATAAGTACAAATGTACGTATGTATGTATGTATTTTTATATTTTTGTCAACTTAGTTCAGGGCTAAGTTAAGCTGTGTAATTGTCTGTAAATGCTTAAATGTACTGAACGCTATTTTTTCAACAAATACAAATAAATTCTTCTAGGTTATATAAATGAGATAAAAATAAATAACCAATTGGCCCATCCCGCTCACGAAGCCAGAGAAACACCACGACTTGGCACGATAAATAAAAATGGTCGGAGCTTATTGCCTTATACGTCCGAAGGGGCTTGTCACTTGGCAAGGAACTTAAATCAGCTGCCGTGAGGATGCCAACCGCAAGCGAGGCACCTGTAGAAACGTCGATTATGCAAATGGTTGGGCTCTTTTAACTAAACACCGCGCTTTGGTGTTGCGAGATGGTCAATTCAAAAATTCCTTATCGA
This sequence comes from Automeris io, assembly GCA_036320925.1. Lineage (NCBI taxonomy): Eukaryota > Metazoa > Arthropoda > Insecta > Lepidoptera > Saturniidae > Automeris > Automeris io. Next base: position 1,442,784 of record JAUDJH010000025.1, on the reverse strand, counting down.
TTTTTTGTTTTCATCTATTTAGGGGAGATTTATTTACCGTGTTGTCGGGTTGTTAAAAGGCGGTGCGTTTGATGTCGTCCGGTCTATATTCTTAAAAAAGGTAACTTAAGGCCGTTGTCTAGTATTAAAAGTGTCTCATCAGCAAGGATATGTAATAAAACGTTTACATAAACGCACTGGAATATATACAAAACAATAAAGGCTAATCAGCGATAATACAACCTATATGCAACATTTTTTTAGCGTGTTTAGTGGCTATACTCAAGTTCCTAGTATATATGTATTCAGTTTTTTCCCAAAACGAATTTATTTTTTGAGAACATCGCTAAGCAAAGTCGAAATAGCGTCTGTAACTCAGAGCTTAAGAGTAGAAATCAAAAACAATGAAATAAAAACTTATCTTACATTCAATAACTGCAAACGATCCAAATCATTCTCTATTGTTCCTTTCTGTTTTATACCACCATTAATCTAATGGAACACGCGACAATTGTAGATAAGTCCTGTAATAAATAACATAAGCGGCTTCACTATTTGTTTTAAAGGTAGAAACTGTAAAGGCACTTAATTTTATAAGCACTGTATAGCTCTATTAGAATGATAAAATGTTCTCTGTGTATTTTACTCGCCTGGCTTTAATAGCGTTTATTGCCTCGCTTAATAGTACTTTATTTAGAAATGAGCAACTTTTAGCTTTATTCACCTCTCTTTATTTATCAATACTTGTTACGTTTATCTCGACAGCTTCACAGTCTTTATTTGTCATTTAAGACAATTGTACTACATTACTTTGGAATCTGTACCACAGAATACATCTCATACATATACTCCGGAAACATTAACTTAAGAATGGACTTATAAAAATTTTAATGATTTAAATTAGTAGGAATATCAATCAGAGTTAAAAATTATAGAATTACGATATACAAGCTAAGCAGTTAAGCAAGATTGTGTTGCTATTAACACTAGAAAGACTGAATATAGGTATAGCACATACGTATATAGGGAATAAAGAGAGGGGGAAGTAAGTACAACTATTAATAAATGCTATAAGATAATATATAAAAAGTCAAACTATTTTAAAAAATTGGTTATTTATAAATACATTTTTTTATATAACTAAACTTTAAAACCAGTCAAAATGACTGCTCTGGGTAATCTTGTGTTAAATCTGAAAATTTAAAACGGAAAATTGCTTTATCGTAATTACAAGTTTTTGTAAGTTACTCTTTCTTTAACCTACAGCAAATCTCAGTACAAAAGTGAGGTTATCTTACACCAAAATCACGAACTTTACAGCATGAACCACTTTAACACGGTCTTAGTTAATCCAAATAAAGATCAGAGTACAAATAATTCAAGTAACATTCAAGGGAATCCCAAATATGTGCCTGCTCCGAGTAATCTCCATTAACTTGTGCGCCCGTTCTGTTGTTCCACTTATTACCAGTTACAATTTAGGTTTATTTCGGTACAAAATTCAGACAAAAGAGATTAGTTTCAGCATGTAGGCCACAGAAGTGTTATTGCTTTTAATGAAGCTTGGGCGAAACCAGAACAAGCGGAGGACTGCCGGAGCCTAATCCTAGACTTATGGGAACGGGCTTTTGGGGTTTAAACATTCTAAAAATGTCTGATGTTTCACTGTTTTGTGGATAACGTTCATCCCCTTTGATTATTATTTGCATCGTTACATTTAAGTGGACTTATTTTATAGAACGCTTTCGTGTAATCTGAAGTAGTATGTTTTTTTATTAAATTCAAAATTGTTCTTTCAAGAATATGTAACAACGAGTTTAAGGAACATTTATGTGGCTATATTAAGACCGAATATTATAATTACTAATAGTAAAAATGTTTTTTGTTTTTAACTTGTAAAAACAATACCACAGAACACGAGGAAAATATTTCTTAAAAATTATATCATTAATCTTCATTAAAGATAATCAAATTTAAATAATTTGTTTGTTGTATCACCAGTTATATATCAACAAACAACTGGGTCCAAACAATTCATCAATCAGGTAGCTACCTACTTAAAAGCATATTAACTTGAAAACTTTACCTGCAGGTGGAACAAAACATAGTCCATCCAATACTTACTTATCATTCTTCCTTAATTGTTATTAACGAATCTCAACTTTTGACAATACACATCAGTATTAAATTGTCAGGAAATCGTTTAACCATCATTTATAAATTTTAACTAGGTGTCTTATCTTTCAATACGAGAACGTCATAATGTTCGCATAACTGTGAAGGATTTACGACCTTTTGAAACTGTAACAAATTAAACAAACGATATCAGATTGTATGTAGGTATATAGGGCGGATGTAAACATGATGTGGGCCTGACATAGTGACGCCATAATAATAGTACCGAGGCTCGTTATAAAATAAGGATCAGTATAGGTTATGGTTCGGTTGCCACGGCCCCCACTATATAAGATACGTCTATTCAATACATAGAATATATTATAAATACTGTATATTTAAGGTCAGTTGGACGTAAATTAAAAATTCAAGGAAATTCCAATGAATTCTAAACGAAAAACACTTGTAGACTGATGTTCGATTTCACAAACGCACTTAAATTTTTTAAATGACTTTAATACTAACAAGACGCTTAAATTTTGTTAAACAATCGTTGTAATTAACTTTATTATAATAAACTAATTCTTTAACGATTGTAATGATGAAACTGTACAATTATTCTCTCGAAAACTCAATTTAAATATATTAAGCGGAATTAAGTATTGGACTGTCCTAATTTCGGACGGAACACAGTTTAACTTGTTAGTATCTTCGGTTAAGGTAACTTTTTTAATTTCCTTAACAAAATTATCATATTTTCCCTTTGTGTACCATAGTAAAGTGAAACACGTTCAGATGAAGTCTACAATTTTTATAACACTTTATATTCAAATGCATTTCTGTTTATTATGCACTGGGTACATCTCCCTGGTGACGTTTTATTTATAAGCTGTAATCTTTTGAAGTTAACAAAATCACGCCTAAAACAAAGCCCTTTTTCGAATTCCTTGAGGTAATTAAGTAGTCTCAGGATTTATTGTGAGAATTAGCTTTCAACATTTCATATCATAATGTAAAAGTGTTTTATTGTCTTGAAACCTCTAGCGGATTCTTTGGACGTATTAATTACACGTAAGGCTGGTTTACAGACACGATGAAATTCCCGATAGAATATTTTATGACGTAATGAGTTACTAAGAGTCAATTTAATATTTGAAATCTCTCAGCAGTAAACTTTGACTTTACTGCGACAGAAATAAATAATGATCAACACAGTTGACTTATATTTTACTTGTGTTTTATTATTCACACTATTTTGAAGCTCGTAAAATATTGTTTTAGATCGATTTTATATCAATATTATCGACTGCCAATAAAATTCACATAAATGTATTCTTGTTTTATTTTATTGTGCTTGTATACCTTCTGTTTCAAGTAAAACAAAGTATTTTTTTATTGAGTATATTTTAAATAAAAGTTTAAATAATCTAGAAGTTTGAGTTATTATTGTGCACTCTCTACAGCTTTCTTAACCTTATAATTATTGGGTACAAAAAAAAAACTAAACATTTGCATAATATAATAGTGATGCCCCGCGTTTTTAAGAGCGTTTTTAAAGAGCTGTAAGCAGTACAGATGTAGAAGTCTATATAAAGAGAGCTATTGTGGTGGATGTTGTCAGGTATGGTGACAACGATTGTCAATGGAATCTAGTCCCTTGGCGGTCCCTGTTGTTCTTAGACAACACTACTGTAGTCACTTTGACGAACCAAGGTAAAAAAAGTTTAGTTGCGAATTCCACGGTCCATTTTTATTATTTAGATTTTAACAATAGCATATGAGATAGATAGAGCCATATGGTTCTGATAATTTTTGTTTTAAAAGTTTATTCATAACGATCGTCTTGTGCTATCAAAAGATCCACCATTAAAAAGTGAGAAGGTTGGGTTATTGGTATTTGTCTCTGTATGAATTACTTATAGTAAATAATAATATATCATTATGCTATATGTATACCTTTCGGGATGAGCAAAGATTAGTGGCTGTATCTACTTGCCCATTGCTTGCTACTTACTTGTTACTTGCTTGTTTTGCCCATTTTGTAACTAATAGCGCAGCTGATCACCGTTCTCAGGACACACAAGATATGTATATCTAATAGAGGCCATTCGGGCTTTCTTATTATGTTTTCCTTCTCCGGCGAGCATGTGGTGTCTAAGGGTCAGTTGCAGAATCGTACTTTTCATTTTTAATGCGGATTTAAACCCTTAACGGAGCATTATTACGTATTGTAAGGTAACTACATCCGAAATTTAATGCTTGCCTTAAATTTAATTAAAGGAATAAAAATGCGGTTTTTACTAGGTCTTTACGAACTACGTAACGACATTAACGCGGGAATGTCAATTATTTTAAATTATAGGTTATATTCTTTTAATGGCCCAAAATCGGGTTATTAAACCATATCGCGGCCTCTAAAAAATGTTTTATTTTGATTATTATCTCATAAAATACTATTTACACAAGTTAAAACGTCATATGAGTCACCTGAATTGTTTATTGTGTTGTTTTCTATTGCGTTACTACAGAAATCCGAAAAATTCAAAATGAATTAAATATGTGAAGAAAGTCATGAAGAAGAAACTCTACATGCGGTGATATTATCGTGGTGAAATAAAGGAATACTGCTAGTGAGTTTTGACAAGAATTTTCCTCTGTTTCCTTGCAGAGGACATCAGTTTCAAATATATACATCACAAACCAGAACATAAAAAAGATATGCTTTTGGAAACTTACTGGAACGAAGAAAAAATCATTGAAAAGGGGTTCAAATGAAGAAATGTATTGTAATTTTGCCCTGTATTGAATTTCACTATATATATATATATATATATATATATACAAGACAACAACGACGATTTACAAGAGTTTTAACCCTGCTAATGGAATATGGAAGTTATTGTGTACAAAAATCTTTTGATACATCCTATTTAAATGTGAATGTGAAATGTATTTATTTCGCCACAAACTAACAAAAAACTAGAAATTTAAATGCAGTTACAGAAACAACATACAGAAACAAAAGAAAATTGGTGTAGAAGCTATAATTGTACTTTAAGTGTTTGGTTAAAGAAATAGTAATGTGATATCTTGTCCCAGTGAAATAATTGTGTTCGTTTTTTTACCCATATCTAAATGCCTAAAACTTGGAATTTGATTTTATTATCAATGCCATGAGAAAGCCCACATAATCATATTTGTCAAATCTGACATAAGTGCCCCATGTGCTACCATTTGCCATCACCAAACTGATTGATCTTACATTATTGTAAATTCAACATTATTTCAAAACATACCTATTCATAACAACAGTGACCAATTTCCATCAGGTAAGCTTGTTTCTCATATTTTAATTTAGCAGAAGGAAAGTGTCAACACTTTTTTAAATACTTTAATTCTAATAATATGACAATAATGAACAAATTAGTTAAAGTAATATGTGATCACATAGAATTTCATATATAACCTTATTAGCAATTTTATATTGAATGGTAAAAAGATGGAATCATCTTGTTTACACTTGATTAAAATATATTATTTAATTCTATAGATACAATCACATTACACATATATAAAAATATCCCAATACCATCATTCTGTTTGAGTAAAAAACTATTTTGTTTACTGAAATTTCTTTCCTACATAGATTTTTTTTTTCATGGTATAATAACAGTTTGACTAATTGTCAAATTATTTTCCTAAGCGCGCACATTAGATTATCAATAAAATTTGCAGCAGTTGGCTTCTGCATGCGCATTTTGTGTTAAATGCTGCAAGCAAAATTGTGCAAATTTACCAACTTGAGAAACTTAGTGTAAGCTAAACATCAAATATTTGCCTAAGAAATTACAAGTGTAAGCTCGGCTTTAGACTGTATCTCAGTGCAATAAAAAAAAAATGAGTCACTTTTGAAAACCACTTTTGCTTTCAACTCAACAATGAATTACATAAAGAGTGAGTTTCTTTAAAAACGCCATAAATATGACACATTGCGCAATTGTGACAATTTCTTTAATTGCACCAGTGACAAAACGTTCACCAAAAATTCCTAAGAACTGGTTGCCCATAAAAGTCACATGTTCACCGGGGGCTTATTATGGCAATAACAATTTAAGGAAGCCGAAAGGGTGGCGGAATTTCGTCGAAAACTTTTGTTTGCGTCTCAGTTTACCAAATTGTTTTATAAACAATGTTTACAGCAGTCACTTTATGGTCCACTTGTTTTATATCCAGTTTTTGTTACGACACTATTGTTACGAGTTATTACTTTGTTCGTTTGTTTCGGAAATATTGTCAACCGAAAGTTTGGATGCCTTGTAGGGTTGTAAGGGATATCGGATTTCGGATACCGATATGGTGTTGGCTATTTAAATAAAATTATTTCTATTTTGGATTTTTTTTTTAACAACAATGAAACGCTTGACTTCAATCACAACCAGTGGAAGGTGGAGATGGATCCTATGATAGTGATCTATCAATAAATGCATATTCACTCGTATCTAAAAAGCTCTGAAATCATAATAACATGGAATGATGAATTTTTTTTTGGTAACCCGGGGAAGAATATTACATAGGACCATCAAAGTTGCTGTGAGGGCAGTGACCCCGATGGGTTAGACTCCTACTAACTAAAAACCCACCGGGGTTTTTCTCTAATCACTCCACCCAGGCCTGGGAAACCAAATTCGTACAGTCTCCCGGGGAACGAACTGCCTTATTCAGGCTTCCTCTCGGAAGGGGTGGATATAAAGAGCCCACGCCTCCAATACCTCTCTTAGGTGGCGCCCTAGACACTGCACACCGAGTCCCTCTCACCCGGGTAGCAGACTCCCTTAAGTCTACTTCCCGACTAATGGAAAAATGAATACAGGAAGCGTATTTGACAAATACGCTCTTCGCATTATGTATGAACAAAAGAGCGTATAAATACGGATGTGATATTTTCATCATTTTTTTTTTAATCCTGACACAGCTTTGTGACCACACCCTGCCTGATGGTGAACATGATATAATCAACACCAAGGAAAAGCCATCAATAGTTCCAGTTATCATGCCAGCCTAGACGAATACCACTTAAAGTTTTGTTAAAAAACATTTAGTTATAAAATGAAGTATTACAGTTCAATTTACATTTAATATAAATGACATAGTCACATAGTTTACAGTCACAGGAGACTGCATGAATGCCTGCATGAACGTCGCCAACAACGGTGCTAAAGCGGACTCCATAGCCGAAACGGGTTAGATATGTTTTTGTAATTGTTGCCGTATAGGAATTTACTAAAGACTAAGTAAAAAATAAATTACTCTGGATATTAAAATATTTAGCACAATATCCGCAATTATCCGAAAAAATATATCGGATATTCATTAAATCCCTACCAACTTGTATTTATGTTTTTTTTTTTAATAATTCTTCTTACTGTAACAAACTCGTAACTTAACTACTATTAACAAATTTATGACGTAATTTGTTCTCACTTTTGCATTCTTTTGTAAGATACGTTTAACCTTGTCGAAAGTGAAACCTTTGCATAGTTAACTTATTGTTGTCTTTGTCCGTTTGGGAAGCTTTGATTTCTTTAAAATTGTCAATGGACCTCAACTCTCACTTTATAATTTAAGCTTTGTTTATTTCTTAAGAAATATTTTCGTTTTTTTGCCGTTTAGCTATGGTAACACGCTGTACCTTAGGATACTTCTTACAAATTATTTATTGAAAGTAAACTTTAAATAAACCTATATGAAATATATATATATATTTTTATAATATTTGTTATTTTATACAGTGACGTTCAAGCTAGTGGCTGCCTTGACGAAAATGGTATTTATTTTCAGCAATAACCAACTGCAAAATAGAACATCGCCCTTCCTATCCTAATACTGTGTTTATACCAGGCTAATTGATGAGGAAATTCATTAAGCAAAGCCATTATTGACACTACATAAATTTAAATAATCCCAAGCCTTCAAACTATTAACATTACAATGCATTAAAATTTATAGAACGATTCCTAACTTTTTGTGCTGGTTGGGTTTTGCGAAACCTCAGATGAAATAACCTTGGGTAAATGCGGCCTTCTTACTTGGGGAATCTTTTCAGAAGTCCATCCAGGCTACACATAGGAGGGATGGCAGCTAAGGTGTGCAGGATTTATACCTGCTAAAAACCCAAAGGTGACTACTTCTGCGTATTGGCGAGACCTGTAATCAATTTTTCACTATCACGCTGCGCCGGGCCTTGCTGGCACAATCTCGAGGGGAAGCACCGACTAACCCGGTAAAAAAACCACCAGTTTTATTTCACCGGTGTATAAGTGACTTAATGAATAAAAAGGGAAAATGAAATGGCAAACTTATGGAATGACCCCAACATTCAATTTTTTATCTCAAAGCAAACCTCTAAGAATTATCCACATATACATAATTGGTGTACAAATTACCGTAAAAGATTCGTACAGTCACACACGTACCAGGAAACTAATAGTAGGACTAGCCTAGCGGATCGTGACTGACTTTTGCCCTGAATATTTAAGTGCCGTGTGTACCTCCCAGTTGCATCGCGTTGCGCAATTACATTTTGATGTCGAAGTTTTATACGTGTTTAGAAAATATGTAACATTCAGTTCAATAGCAGCAGTGACCATTAAAAAGATAAAAGTCTGTTAACAGTCGCCGTCGGCATATCGGCTTTAACGGAAGAGCTTTCGGCATACTTTTTTTTATGCTGACTTGACAAAGTGACTAGAATTGCGAATTTTTGCGAGGTGGTAGAACGTCGGTGCCCGTCTGGATCGCGACCACAGTACATGGGTGTAAAGCCCGTCATAGTGACCAGTTTCGGCTTGTCGCGTTTCGGGATCAGCTTGTGTATATCCAGTAGCTCATATACCTAGAGACCTTCAGTCGTGGTATATGTGGGCCGACATGACGATGTAGACTATCAATGGATTTTCATCCTTTGATAGTCGCTTTCGTTTTTGGACTACACTGTACTTACCATCATCTCAGCCTAAGTACAACTGGTGGTACACAAGCCGATCCTGAAATATGACAGGCCGAAGCGAGTTACTATGATGGGCATTATCAAAAGCGATTTTAATAAATAAAATTAAAACAACTTGTAAATGAAAACAGTAAACTATATATGAAAAATGAATACTGTAAAAATCTTATTAAGAACAAAAGTATCTTAGAAATTAATTAGATATTAAAAGGAATATTAGAAAAATCTATGAGGTGGTAGGGTGACTGCTCGAACTGAGTCGTGACCACAGTAGACAAGTATAAAAATCGTCATATTGACTCGCTTTGGCCTATTGCGTTTCGGCTGCTGGTGTATATGATGTATGTTGGTGTATATCCAGTTGTTCATAGATCTAGAGCATAAATGGGCAAAATGTAATCTGATTAACACTATAAATACTGAATATATGTATATTACATACGTATATAGGGAATAATGACAGGGGGTAGTAAGTACAACTATTAATAAATGCTAAAAGATAATATTTAAAAAAAATGTGTTCCTTTTAAATATATTTTTTAATGTATAACTAAACTATAAAAGCAGTCAAAATGACTGCTCTAGGCAATCTAATGTTAATGAATAACGATTACATTTTGCGTTTTTAATCATTAATATGACAGCATTTTGCTTTTCTACGTTTTAAAAACTACGAAATCCAAAATTGTATACACTTTTACGACTCCTTAATGTTTTGAAGGGATTTAATCATGATTACAGAGCAATAAAATCAAAACTACGACTACGTTTTGTAATCATTAATCAGATTCCATTTTACCCATCTCTGATCTAGAAACTGTCCGTCGTGGTATATGGGAGCGACTTAGCAATGGCGATTGTCAAGTATTTTCGTCCCTTGGTGGCCACTGTCGTTCTTAATTTACATTGCGCTCTCCACCATCAGCAAAGTACTCGCTTTAACATTGCTGAACTTGTATTTAAAATAAAAAACAGAACCGTTTTAAGTCAATACAGCCCAATAAACCTTTCAATTTAAGGTGAGACGGGTACCAATAAATATTTACCAATATGTATCAATCAGTTTAATACGAAACTGTATTACGTATTCCCAACAAGCTCCAATAGAAGTAACAGTAACACTAATCACACGTAACCAGTGTCGGCTTTCTATGTATCTGTAACAGTTAATAACACCAATATAACAAAGATTATAGAGTAAATTTTAAAAGATTGACTAAATAACAGCGGTGTATATGTATGGAACAGTATGACAACTTCTTATTTAAAAATATACCTTAGACGAACAATTTCTTTAAAAAATATTTAAAAGCAATTTCATAATTTATTTATGAAAATACAATAATGTTTCCTGTGACTGTAATTTGTTATCTTCAATACTTCCCCTTCATATCTCAGTCACTCACTTATATAAGAACAATAACATTTAGTTTCATTTCATTTTTGTATACTCGATTGTGTTTGCAGGCATTTTTATATGACCAGCAAAAGTAAAATGTGCTTACTGAATAATATCTACATAGAGCGAGTAGACCCGTATTTTAATTTGTAAATTGCTATAATATCCGATGTCTTACGGTTCATCTAACTTGTTAATAAGATCCCAATAATTTGAAAACAGAAACTTATCCCTTAAAAACTGTTATTTTAGACGTGAAAATTGTTAGTTCGCATACCAGCTGCTTCAACAATGTGAGGGACTATCCGAAAATTAGCTGCATGCCTCGTTAATGAAGGGTATGAAATAGTAGACGGACATTGTTTCGTTATATTTTTTATTATTATTTTTTTTTTCTAAATTAGCACTTATCTTTCTTTTTATATTATACATTTCTTTTAAATAATGAATCTCCTCAGAACATCGTCTATGCTACTGATAGGGAATATAGCAGCTGGCTTGTGCCGGACCGACTTCTGCATAATCCCGTGAAATAAAATTTCCACAGCCACGACTATCGTTATGCTCTTAAATATAATAAACACAACGTAATCCTTCTATAACTTCTGAAAGAAAAGTAGTAGAGTATTTGATTTATATTATATGATCCAATTTAGCATAAAAAGCAAAGAAATTGACAACAAATATATATCATAAATTAAAAAAATACCAAACATAGATTTACAAGCTAATAGAAAATATGATTTATTATTACACGTTGTAGCTGCTGTTATCATCTCAACTGTGGCTTTATTAAATATCCTTTAATAGCAGATCGGTCTATATAAAAATGCCGAATGCTGTCCGTGCTTGCCCTTGTAAATTAAGGGCCGTTGAGCGTAAAGTAAAGACCAATTAAGGTATTTTATAGTCCGAATGCGGTGTAAAGCAATAAATTGTACGATGGTACCCAAAGGCGCCCTATTAAGTGCGTTCAGGAGTAATAAGATATCGATTTACGTTTGATTATTAATCAAGTTTGGTCTAAGAAGTTAACTAAAGCTACAAAAGGTGACAAAGGTACTTGGTATCGTGGCGTAACCACGCCACAGTCACATTCTATCGTAGCTATGCAGTACTTTTCAAGTGTAAATGCTAAAAATAGATTACAAGAAAATTAAATAAAATTATTTGATGTCAGTTACCATGTTGCTAATTGCTGTGACTATGTTAGCCTAGTGGATAAGCGACCAGTCTGCATGTTCGGCGACGCAAGTGGTTGTATGTTCGAATCTTGACACGTACATCTTGGTATTTTCCAGATTAGGTAAGGATTTAGGCATTAGATGTTTTTTTTATAATTTATAGACGAACGCTTGACCTCAATCACACCTGGTGGAAAGTGAAGATGAGTTCGATGATGAAACGCGATCGCCTAGCAAATGCCTATTCACTCTTCTCTTAAAGACTCCCAGGTCATATAGGTCATATAGACCGTTCTCTCAGGAAATCACTGATCCAGACTCTGAGACACTCCGGTAGCCCATAAGACTGGAGCTTGCTTAGAAGGCTTGCGTGCCAGACCCTATCAAACGCCTTGGAGATGTCCAGAGAGACAGCGAGGCCCTCTCCATGCTTCTCGATGGCTTCACCCCAGTAATGGGTGGCACACACTAGGAGGTCCCCATTAGACCGGTTCTGACGAAATCCATATTGCCGATCACTGAGGATATCATTTTGCTCTAGGTATGCCAGCAATTGTCGGTGTTTACTGATGAAGTAAAACATCGTGAGGGAACCCGCATGGACTCTAATGGATAGATATGGCATGAATAAGTACCTTGAAAACGGCGATCAGTTGCGCTACTGATTACGTTGAGCAAGATATATAAGCGCAAAGAAATAGTATGGTAATATATTATTATTACCATGTTACTAAACTGTCAGAGTGCTGCTTACGTTTGTGGTATTTTTCTCAGTGGTCTCTACACATGACTACCAGGTGGTGCCACACAAGAACCACTTGGTTTTTAGGATATCTCTCTGCGGCTGATTATACTACGCACACATTACACATAATGTCTCACTTCAGTCTGTCACGTTTTGAGAAAGGCCTCTATATCTCCGGTCTATATTACAACTGGTAATATTCTTCCAGCGTGAGACAGATATGTATATTTAGGTCACCATAAGAACGGCGACCTTCACTCCTCAGTTTTTCGATGAAACCCTCGACCTTGGCGTACTTAATATTACATTGGGTGCTTTTATTTTACCGAATTTAGTATAAAAAACTACTATACAACATTTTTTTCTTTATTTTAATTTTTAGTACCTATTTTTTTACCAGGAGAAAAATCCATTATGGACCGTTAGGGGGCGGTGAGAGCGCACCCCGGTATATCGGACTCTCACCGACTAAAAAATTCCTGGGTACTCCTTCATCCAAATGGACGCCACCCGTGGGTGCGAGCTCATAATCAGCCAAGACTGGCGCGCGGTGGACTTTGTTAGGCCTCCTCAGAACATGGGACGGCCTGGAGAAATACCGTCCCTGTCATTCTTAGAAATGGGTGGTGTGCGGAGAACGCACACACAACCGCCCTCATTTTTTTAGTACCTACATTATAAATTAAAGACAATATTGACGTTCCTAAATAAGTTGAAGAACCATGGTGAAAAATCAAAGCTAATGTAATGAAATTTTATCTCAATCTAGACTTCAAGCTACAGTGTTCAGTGAGTAAAACATCAAAGGCTATTGACACAATCAAGTAAAGAAAAATAATCAATACATACTAGATATATTCAATGAATTTGATTTTATATTAAAAGAATGCAAGCAATATAGTCAACTGCATCACATTAAGTGTTATCATTGCGTTCCCCACCGGGAAGATTGATTTCCAGCCATTTTTTGAAGATTCGCGAGTCAATATCTAGAGAAAATACTGCGTTTGAAAATCCATTCTTACTCTAGTAAAAAGAAAGTAACTCTAGTAGAAAGTATGCGACAAGGGGGTTCTAAAAATCTGCTTTGTTTTTGCATACAGGTCGACACATTGTGACCTACCAGGTTGAAAGCGCTACAATCCACATTTTACCTTTAGTCGGCCCTTACGACACCTCAGTATGATAAAGAAGGAGTTATTATTCTAGTCTGGCTGTAAATGCTACTTAACATTATAAGTTATGTTCATTAATTATTCTTAAACGTTACAAATAAAGCAAATGATCTTATTGAACAACCGCAGAAACTTATCCGTGCCCCGCACAACGCCATGTCTCATTCGATAACAATCTTGGATTATATCTCGCGCAATCTTCTCACAGTAAAATAATACACAGTAATTTAATCACCACCATTATACACACAATTGTATTGTGTACTAAGGACGTTAATAGTTTAGTCGTTTTCTGAAACTAATTATTTTGTAATCACATAAAAATTAAAAGGATCTTCTAAAAAAGATCATAGTTACGACATGTAGATAGTAAAAATAGATAAACTGGAAAAATTCTATAAATTTTAATGGTAAAATTGTGTCATTTTATATTCCTCATTATATTACAATCAAGAAGTAATTAAACTTCATTTACGCATGAGATCTGTTATTAAAATTCATCATAACTTTATTCAAATACAAGGTGTCTCAAAAGTAAGTTCACATTTGTTTATCTTATTACGCGAAAGCAACTATTCTGAGGGGCGCGGGGGGTATGTCAGTCGGTAGTCTGGCTCTTGGGAATTTAGTCGCTATGGAGCGTTTCTCTGGTGCGGACTGTGCGTTGTGCGTACATGAGTTTTACAAAAACGGTAATTCGGCGACTGTAGCGCGTAGAAAATTCTGCAGTATTCGACATATTCGTCACTTAAATGATGCGCCTAGCACTCGACTCATTGCAAAATGGGTTGAGAAGTTTGAAGAGACTGGGTCAACTCTGGAGAAACCAAAATCTGGGCGGCCAAGAACATCAAGAACAGCCGAAAACGTGGACAGTGTTACTCAGTCTATTCGAGATGATCCAAACCTCTCGATTCGGAAGCGTGCTGTTGCTTTAAATGTGCACAGATCTTCATTATGCCGCATTTTACACAAAGATTTAAAGCTGCACCCGTACAAAATTCAGTTAGTGCAAGAACTGAAGCCTCAATATGCTGGTCAGAGGCTTGCCTTTGTAAATCAGATGATTGAGCGCTTTCCAACGTTCACCGACAACTTGTTTTCCGATGAAGCCCATTTTCACCTGAATGGGCATGTAAACAAGCAAAATTGTCGTTACTGGAGTGCAACCAACCCAAAACAAAAACATCAGAAACCGCTACATTCACCCAAAGTCACCGTATGGGCAGCGATGTCGGCGCGAGGAATGATCGGCCCTTACTTTTTTGAAGATGGAAGGGGACGCACACTCACAGTGAATTCAGAGCGTTATGTGGAGATGTTAGACGAGTTTTTCGTACCCCAACTGCAAAACTTTCCTGGTTACAACCAAAGAACATGGTTCCAGCAGGATGGAGCAACTTCACACACGTCCAACAGATCTCTGCCTCGAGTTCGAGAAATTTTTCCGAACAAATTAATCTCCAGGCGAGGTGACATAAATTGGCCTCCACGGAGTCCCGATTTAACGCCTATGAATTTTTCCTGTGGGGTTATGTCAAATCAAAAGTTTACGCTAGTAAACCGACTTCCCTGGCACAATTAAAAGAAAATATCCGTCATGAAATGGCAGCCATCACGGAGACTACCTGCCGAGCTGTCATAGGCAATTTTAGTGCCCGACTAAATGAATGCCGAGAGCGCAACGGTTTACATTTGGACGATGTTATTTTTAAAAAATAAATTCCCAAACAGTGTACTTCAATATAAAATAAACATTTTTTCAATAAAGCTAAGACTTTTCTTTTAAAAAAAGATTTAAATGTGAACTTTCTTTTGAGACACCTTGTAGATCTATTGCAATCTCTTTTTAATGATCAAGACGACGCGCAACTGTGTGTGACCTTTAAAATATATTCTACTCAGTTTCTCGCAGAATTAAACCTAAGATTTACACGTGTGTTTGTCTCTAATTAATGTCGTCTTTTTTTTATTTTTATGTTTATTGATTCTAAAGAAGAATCACTACAGTAAAAATCAAACAATTGATTATATTTTACACCAAAATTGAAATAAGTTCCCAATGCTAAGTTTACTATAAAAAAAGAAAGCATAGCAATCGCTCCCGATTGTTAAACTAAAGTGGCGGAGGTTGTTTACAAGAGGACACAATAAATCTCTCTAATTTATATCCTAAAACATAATAAGAGGAAAATGTTATTCATGACACCGTGATATGGCTTGGCGCGCAATCAGAACTTTCTAGGGGGTCAAAACAACTCGAGTACTTTTCTGAATACGTTTAGCAAAGACGTGGAATGTACTGTCTGTGTCTACGGGTATTTTTCCACGTTGTTACGATTTAGGAACCCTTAAATAGGGTGCAGATACGGTCTATGATCAGCTTCACTTTGACCTTCCACTAGGTGTGATCAGTCATGAATCTCCTTGTAAATAATAAAAAATAAAAAGCAAATAGACAAAGCCTCTAAACCAGAGATGGGCAAAATGTAATCTGATTAATGATTACAAAACGAAGTCGTAATTTTAATTTTTTTGCTTTATAATCATTATTAAATACATTTAAAACATTAAGAAATCATAATTGTTTATGTAATCTGGGATTCTGTAGTGTTTAAAACATAGATGAGCAAAATGCAGTCATATTAATGGTAAAAAACGTAAAATTTAATCATAACCATTTTTGTTAATCTGATTACATTTTGCCCATCTATGCTCTAAACTATCTTGTACCTCTAACTTATTTCTTGATATTCAATAGAGCATAAACTCTACCATAAGTATGTTTAGTGAAAAGAACATATACTTAAATATTATACTATGGATTTGCCGGAGACAAGCGACCAACGTATTAGGTGCTTACTAGATGGGAGGAACAGAAAACATAGTTTTCTAACGCAGTTTTAGATTCTCGTACCCAAGAGACTTGTTTTCAGGAAAAAATACATGCTATTTGCAAATTTCCGTCCTAAATATCTAGCACTCAGTATTTTCCTGGCCTTAACAAAGCATTGCTTAATCTAAAAACTTCTTCTTAAAAGTGTTTTGTTATTCTTATACCAGCACGGTTAAGTGGATACATGTCATCTGATTTGATATTAAGCTCAGCACAGTCTAAAAATCGATCGTAACTATTATGAAACAGGAGCCTCTTTTGTCAATGGTCGCCGTGGTCATGCCGGCCTGCTCTAAAATATCTTCACATTTCTTTTAAAGTACCCAATATCATGCTTTTAAAATTTATTGTATGATATATCGGAGACTAGAATAATTTTGACTGAGAATATTTTGTTTAAAATTTCGCAATACGTTTTCAATATTCCAGAAATATTTATAATGCACCAAGTTCCGTTTTGAGCCCTTTGGGAGTCGGTGGCTACTAAATAATTCCCTTAGCTACGTACCTACTTTACTCGAACCATGGCCAGTAATTTATAGTACGGACCAGTAAGGCATCAGGCATAAGGCGTCTATAAAAGTAAATAAAGTTCATGAAATAGCAATAAATCGTCACAAAGAAAGGCATATACCTATTGCGTGTAGCTAGTGTGTATATACTGATATATGAATATTAGTACAACTGTGTAATTTAAGGAAGAAATATAAGGCCCATCTCAATGTGCGTATTTGTCGCTGGAATTTTGAATTACTGTTACTGGCTAGTTTTGAACTTCATGATTATTAAAGTTAGATCTAAGATAACTATTCTAAGTTCTAAAGTTATATATTATCAAATCATAAAAACTTAATAATGTTATTTTGTTAATAGTTTCTAAGTTTTATTGTATCTTATGACTGGGTTTGGATATTCTTACAACTTATATTTGTTGTAAGGGGTAACTCATGGGCATGGTCTCTTAATCTATACTAATATTATAAAGCTGAAGAGTTTGTTTGTTTGTTTGAACGCGCTAATCTCAGGAACTACTGGTTCGAATTGAAAAAATCTGTTTGAGTTGAATAGACCATTTATCAAGGAAGGCTTTAGGCTATATAACATCGCGATGCAATTATTAGAAACCAAGAAATAATGGAAAATGTGAAAAAAACGGGGAAAATTATTCAACCTTGAGGGCTTCCATTGCGTGCGCTGCAAAAACGGTTCAAGATACCAAAAATATATGTAATAAAGAATTATTCCTCTTGAAATGATCTAAAAAAATGTCCACGACAGTATATGTCTATTTTTTAAGATTAAGTCACTAGAACCGTTTTTATGGTAAACAAATTTGGTCGAAATTAATGCATTATTTCTTAAGAGTTGTATCAACGTAATAATATTAATCTTTATCCAAATAAATGTGTTGTTGATTAAGAGTATTTAATTGTGAACAAAATTGTCTTTGACATCACTTAATTTCAATGAACATCTTAGAAGATATTACAAAACCTTATATAGCAAAACGTTTGCCGGATCAGCTAGTATTATATATAGTTAGCCGAAATATATCCCTTTGAAGTAAAAATTAAACCTTTCCCAATGTCAGATTGAAATAGGAATCCATTGTAAATAAATTCAAAGTAAATACTATATCAACTCAGTTTTTACAATAATACACGGTTTATTTATCTCGTCTTTCCCAGAAACTTCATATTTACAAAGTAATATCTGAGAGCTTGCGGCGATATCGACTTTTTACAATACGCATGATTTCAGTTGGAGTGATTGCATGGTGATTACGCTGTTATTAAATAGTGACAAACCGCTTCACAAAGTGTAAAAAAAATGTTTATGTGAGAATTGTTTGAAGCTTGGGTTCTTTATGTAATAATATATTTAATAATAATATTTATTGACCATAACACATCAATGTGTTAAGTAGATCAATATCTAGTCAAAAACTAAGCTAACGCATGTACTGTGGATACTAGACAAAGATATATATATATTAGGTCCTTACATATGAAATTGGCGTTTTGTATGGGAGGAACAAAAAGTCGAATATTTTTTAATATAATATATTTAATTAATCAAAGTATGAACCATTATTTTCTATGCACTTTTGCCATCTCATAGGTAGTTCATTGATCCCTTTACTAAAAAAACCAGTCGGACGGGAATCAATAAAATCTTTGATGGCGATTTGGACTGCCCCATCGGAGTTGAATTTTTTCCCTTGCAAGAAGTTATCCAAATTTCGAAAAAAATGGTAATCTGTTGGAGCAAGGTCCGGGGAGTACGGAGGATGTCTTAGACTTTCCAATTGAAGCTCTTCTAATTTAGTAGCCGTCTGTTGCGCAGTGTGTGGTCTAGCGTTGTCGTGAAGCAGCAGTGGCGTGGAGCGATTGACCAGCCTAGGTTGTTTAGCCGCTAGCTTTTCCATCATGGTTTGCAATTGCTGACAATAGACATCAGCCGTAATAGTCTGGCCAGATTTGAGAAAACTGTAATGAACAATACCGGCACTAGTCCACCAAACGCTTACAAGTAACTTTTTTGGGGTTAATTTTCGCTTGGGGCAGGATTTGGCTGGCTGGCCAGGATCCAACCATTGCACTGAGCGCTTCCGATTATCGTAAAGAACCCATTTTTCATCACAGGTAATGATTCGGTTTAAAATACCTTCATTATTGTGCCGGTTTAGTAATGTAACGCAGCAGTCGACGCGCGTTTGCCGGTTTGCTTCAGTCAATTCGTGAGGTACCCACCTTTCAAGCTTTTTAATCTTCCCAATTTGCTTCAAGTGAATTAAAACAGTTTTATCACTAACATCGCAGCCTGCAGCTAACTCGGACGTGGTTTGCGATGGATCCGCTTCCACAATAGCCTTCAACTCTTCATTATCAACTTGAGTCTCAGGCCGTCCACGGGGCTTGTTCTGCAGGTCGAAATTTCCAGATCGAAAACGTTGGAACCAAAAACGAACTGTGTTTTCTTTTGCAACACGACCGCCATACACATCATTCACCCTTCGAGTTGTTTCCGCAGCACTAGTGCCACGGCGGAACTCGTACTCGTAAATAATGCGATATTTTAAGATTTCCATTTTGTAAAATGAGTGACGCAAACAGAAAAAAACAGAAGAAAAAAACAAATGAATGACGATCATCGAAGCACAAATACACGAGTCTATAGCTGTACAAATTTGAATTTGGAATTCCTTACCAAAGAGGAGAAATTTGTGATTAAAGTGGCCAGTACGAAAAACGCCTATTTCATATGTAAGGACCTAATATATATTTTGGGAGTCGAAGCTGCTCGCGTCCGTAGGCTTTACCCTAGTTTCCCTACACGTGACTCCTGGGTGGTGCTAAACGAGCAGCAGCGAGGTGGTAGGGCGTCGGTGCCCGTCTGGATCGCGACCACAGTACATGGGTGTAAAGCCCGTCATAGTGACGAGTTTCGGCTTGTCGCGTTTCGGGATCAGCTTGTGTATATCCAGATATCATATACCTAGAGACCTTCAGTCGCGGTATATGTGGG
Source organism: Automeris io (assembly GCA_036320925.1). Lineage (NCBI taxonomy): Eukaryota > Metazoa > Arthropoda > Insecta > Lepidoptera > Saturniidae > Automeris > Automeris io. The sequence goes on along the minus strand of JAUDJH010000025.1, from coordinate 1,422,757 downwards.
CCGACATGACGATGTAGACTATCAATGGATTTTCATCCTTTGATAGTCGCTTTCGTTTTTGGACTACACTGTACTTACCATCAGGTGCTCTGTAGTCACTATGTCGAGCCAGTGTAAAAAAAATATATAAATATACGCTCATGTTTGCAACAAACTAATCTTGTGTGTAGACTTGTTTGTACTTGTAGCATGTACAAATCTGTTCAAATATTTTTTATTTGCATGAGGTTTAGTTCTGAAGTTGAAAGCACTGATGTTATTAAATTTTGGATTTTGTGAAGCAATTTATATCATTTAATATGAAATATTATTAAACAAATATATTTAGACAAAGCTCAATCTTATTTAAGTTAGCTCTTCTTTTTTATTATGAAAGTAGATTTCAAAAATTTCTTTCTTTCTCGGGCCGTATCAGTGCGTAACTTTTCAAAGCTTTTTTTAAAGATCGATCTTTTTATTACAAAGATAGCTTAGAGTATAAAATTCATTATCGAAAATGCCAAGCATCAATGGGCCGAATGCAGGTTTATGAAATATATGGATTAAAGTTATATGTCGTATTGAACGAAGTACGAGTAGGCGCTTAGCGCATACTTAGGTGAGCCATTTTATGCAAAAAAGGATATGCTCAGTGAAACTGCTTCCACGTCACGTATGTAGATAGATATAAGCACTTTGAATTTCAAAATAATCCTTTTTATAAATATTGTTTTTTTTTATTAAATGAAACAAAATAATGGTAATAGAAAATCTAGTACATTTTATAATTTATACAATTTCATATAATTGAATGATTAGTAGAACCTCACTCTTTTTCGTTACTCGTTTCACGCGAAATAACCCATATACTGAAAAATAATAAAATTCGCGATGTTTTAACAAACAAACCAAAAAAATTTAAACTTTATAACTGAAACTTATTACCCAAAGATAATTAAGGAAACGGAAAGGAACGTGCATCTTATAGCAGGACTGATTTAACTGGAACCCTATTAAAGAGTTCGATAGTCCTCATTTTTTTTATATCACACCTTTAAAACCCGAATTAAAAAGTTTCATTTTCCTAACAACCCTGCTTCGTATCATGGCGAGCGCAAGTCGTGTTTGTAACAACCGCTAACAAGCTATCATTATAAGGATGTAAAACTTGTACATTTTTTACATCGATATATTGCTCTTTCTAATGTTTGCGTAGTGGACTATGTCTAATAAGGCAACTTTTACCGGTTGTGTTTATATATTAAAAATGCAGAGTCTTGTACGGCAATATAATACGGGCAAATTTAATTCAAAATGATTCACCTAAATGTCTCTATTTATATCTACATTAGTATTATAAAGAGTTAAAGATTTCTATTAAAAAAGAAATCTTCGAAACTAAATCCAATTTCAAAATGTTTTTATTAATATTTAGAATGGATCATCATAGTGGACATAAGTAAACATATATGTTATTACGTTTTCACGAGAAACGAGAATTTCGCATAGATAAAGTATTGATAATAAAAGAAATTTTGAAACATTTTTGGCAAACTGTATAGAATAATTTATTTGCAAAAAGAGATAAATTATTAAAAAAAAATCAAATATAGCAAGTCAGTTGAGTTTAACTTACAATAATATTTTTTAGTTTTGCAAAATTAGTATATATTGCTGTACTAAATCTATTGGCATTCAACTACTTATAACAATTTTCTATACATATACAATTCATAGTATCTTTTAAATCCTAGTAATCCTAATAGAAAGTAATCTTATTTTCTGTAAAAAATGAAACAAAGGTAAGACCCAGTAAGGCGAGTATCGATAATAGCATCAGTCGATAGCTATCATCCCATCACTTTTAGTGTGTGGGCAGGTGGCGAAACGTCAAAAGACTGGCCGTATCATTATGCTGTCTTGTTACCGGCGCTTGTGCATCTCGACAGGCGCGATATCCAAAGGTAATAATTACTTTGCGTATTTAAAGCCCTCTTACACGACGACATTTTCTTGCCCGTCGTATACAATAAACGTTTTTTTTTTATACTAGTTTGACAAAGTGACTACACTGCGCTTGATGAAGAATACTCTGTAGTGCATAAGAGACAGCAATCATTGAGTGAAAGAATGCATTGTCAATCGCCGTTGTCATGTCTTGCTACATAAACCATGACTCAAAGTCTCTATGTATATGACAGTAGCGTTCATGACATAGATGCATGCAAGCATTGCATGCCCTTATGATAAAAAAGTCAAGAATAAATTACTTGAAGTTAAACAAAAAAAAGAATAATTTATATTCACATCTATTTTATATTCACGCCATATATCTTTCCTATGAAAGCAATACTATATTTACTATCATAATAGTAATATCATTCATAGTAATTTCGCGAATTCTGCATACCCTGTCCAAGTACCCTATGCACGTCCCTGGTATATGAACACTTGGACATACTGTAGCGGTGATTTATGTCACGCTATGATACTTCCTCGCTCTTTTACATAACTGGTATTACATATAACATATTTTGAAGGAGTTACGCTAGGGTTTGCAACCCTCAATACATTCGAGAAACATCTATAGGCGTGGCTTAGATTAATTATTGTACTGCCTCAGACAATCGCATTTGTCATTGCAATTCTAACTTTAATAGTGAGAGGACGTATATATAGAGTCTGTATATTGTCTGCCCGTGCCAACTGGGTGATGCTTTCGTGAACCCGGATAGTGTAACCGGGTATGTTATTGTTTATTATAAATATTTAATTAGTCTATTAACTGTAATAATAATACCCATTTCCCTGTGCCAGTTATATGTAGGTTGTTTTATCTGTTATCTCTGAGACAGGCGGGGGTAGTTGTAGGTTGCCGCTGTGGACAGACCATGACCTAGGTCAAGTCTCTTTTTAGAGGTTGTTCCTGTCCACCGCGCCGCCACCCTTCTATCCTGCCTGTACTGTATATCTCTTTTTTCCCGGCGATTTCAAGTTTTTCCACGTTCCCTTAAAGGGACCCTCCGTGCTTGCGGGAGCCTAGGAGCGGACACTGGTTGTCGCCCCAGCCTCGAGGACTGCGAGCCTCGGCGTGTCTCGCCGCGTTCGTCCCAGGGTCGCCGACCTGCGACCGTACCAACCTAGGGGTCGCCTGAGTCGCCGATTCCTTCGTTGAGTCCTCTGTTCCTTTTTAAAGCCAAAAGGAACAACAAGCACACCCGAATCCACCGCTCACATCTTTTCACGAGTCGCGTTAATTTTATTTCCTATTTTTTTTTTAAATAAATTTTATGTAACAGGTTTTGGTTGTTTTTTTAATGAGCTAGGCCCTTCAGGCACCTACCCTGTTACAATACACAAGCTGATACCTTAACGTGACAGGCTGCAGCAGGTCATTATCAAGGTATTTATACTTGTGTACTGTGGGCACGACCCAGTTCATGCAATCGCCCTGCCACTCAGTTAATAAAAGCAATATATTATCTAAAGTAAGTACGTAACAACTAAGAGGTTACATTTTTAGACATAAGATGCGAATCCCGACTCAACATTGAATATCTGATAATGTAAATATATACATGCAATACTTAAAGCAACTCATCAAAAATTTGTCCAAGTTCATGTAAGATTATATACTAATTATATATGTCTAAACATGTCTATATTTGAACTATAATGACCTCGTAACATTCCTATGCTGAAAACAAAAGATATTAAACATTAATTATTTTTCAAGGTTTGCATTCAACTATTGTTGGCGTACAACTCTTGAAATGTAATTGTAACGCGCAATTATTTGTATTCAATTATTTTACAAGGAAGTGGCATAGTTAAGGCGTGCCTTAATTATGGATGCCTTTTTAAACGCATGATAATACCTGGGCAGTTCCGTCAAAGATAATGTGTAGTTTTAATATACGTAAATCATAGATAACAATGCCTTTAAGGTACTAACAGAGAGACAATTACAGAAAATGTGTTTCTGCAAGAATAAAAAAATTATTAACTTTAATAAGGACTGGATGTAATAGATACAATTTTTATTATTGTTTCAGCAATTATCTATAATCTATTTTATAGCATAATATAAGTGTTTACACCGTTTATTATTAGTTTATATTTGTTATTTCTTAATTTATATTATATTTTTAATATTTAAATATATTTTCTTATTTAGTATTTATTTTTTATACTTACAGCACACGCTCACAATTTTTATTTCCCTACCTACTTCATCTGTCCTCTCTGGATTCGAACAATTCGATATCACGAACCAATCTTAATAAGAGTTTCGTATATTTTAGTACATACTTTTGCACTAAAAACATTGTTAACATCAAAGAAGTTATGTTGCAGATGCGTGTAACTAAAAGCAATTAATGAAATTACCAGTTCTTGTACCAAAACAGATAAGACAGATTATTCAAAAAGTTTAATTAATGCCTTAAAACCAAATAAATTATCGTAACTTACGATGAACTCATCATAATATTTAGAAATTATCACATTAGAATGGTCAGTGATAATTACAATGCGCGTTAGTGGGGCGTTCACAAATACATCATTCTAGTTTAAGACGTTACTCGGAATTGCTCCGTACTAATCGACCGAAATGTTTATTTCTAAGATTATTTGACAGACATGCGTGAGAGTTTTAAACTCACATTTATAAATTCTATATTAACTTCGTATAAACATTATGAATTATATTATTTCATTTGAACAAAGTATATGACAGTAAGTTACCAATTTTCTCAATTCGGACTTTACTCATTGAATACTTAGGCTACTCAATTCCTAATATGTAGGAACTTATTTCCAGAGTTCATTCTATGTAAAGTCAAAAAAGCGTTCTATGAAACTCACTCTCAGACAGAGAAAAGTGCATCATACTTTAGGCACCCCAAAAAACGCAACCCCAGTCCGTCAAAAACAATAAAGTGTAAACGCAACCAAACACAAACGCCATCTAGCGTACATCATGTCTTCTTGACGTAACTGTTCTCGCTTCATACTTAAAACGTCGCATCGCATTCTTTTTTCGTCACAATTGCATCTAATAAGTTCAAATTCGCTACACTCATCACAAATCCTCACCTACACCATATTCCACATCTTACGCACACCAAATACATACATAGTGAGTGATTTGTTAAGTACCCGATTATCGCTCCCAGCTGGTAAGTACTTTCTAATTGTCTTAAATTGGCGCAATCTTTATTTTAAAAATTATCACGCCTACGAGGGTGCTTTTGTGCAACGGCATAATTCTATAGACTTATCCCGGCCCGAGTATACCTTATGCTAAACCAGAGATTCTATAGTGAATGCTACATATCTTTGACACTACTTTTATTTTATTTAAACTGTGCCCAGTAAATAAGCTCGCCTTTAAAAAAAATGATAGAAATTTGAGTCATAAAAGTATTTTCAGACGTCCGAGCTGACGAAATATATGACTTACGATATATATTGTTATTCGTTAAATAATATATTTTGTAATGTTCAAGTGTAAGCAAAGCATCTATAAATCTCAAGCTAAAGGTAGATGTAAGGTAAGGAACTTACATGACAAAATATACCTAGAGAGTGGAATATACTTCCAGCGACCATATTTCCGCGATCTTATTACCAAAGCACCTACTAAGGGCGGATTTTTTATATTCCACCTCCAAAAGGATAAAATAAGAAATGATAGTTTCATTCTAACTCCGATAGTTACCACTGTTAATCGACTTAACAGAACGGGTTCTCTAATACTAAATATAAATTAAATCGAGGGATGAAAGGCTATTTGGTTAAAGCAACATTTTTTGGTGATATAGTAGTATTCCTTTCACCCCTTGAAATATATCTCACTACTATGGAAAATGAGATTACAAGTATAAATGACTTTAAGAAAACATATCCTCTAGAAGGAAAACGTTTTCTGGCTAAGAATATTCTTATATCGTGTGACGCTATGAAGTTAAGATATTATTATAATAACGTTATACACTATAAAATTCAAATAACGGCCATATTTTACATAAACCCATTTAATCCTAACAATATTTTACGATTAAGTTAATAAAATTTGCGAATAAACTGACGATGTTATTTAATGCAGATAACGTAAATGATGTCATGAGAACAAAAAAAAAATTCAAGAAATCTTAAGCACAGTATCGTTGGTAAATTGTTTTTGTGTCTTAATGCCCGGTTGAGCCAGCTATCGACTCTTTTCATCCAGGCGGAGGTGGATACGGCAGTGTTCAAACGAGTCCGTGAACTCCGCCTGAGAGGCGTAAGTGTGCCTCCCGCGGCGCTTGAAAGGCTGAAGGCGGAAGAGCGTCGATCAGCAATTAGAATGTGGCGCGTGCAGCTCAATGAGGTACGATGCATGCGCCAGCGCGTGGTCGGCGCCATTCTGCGGAACCTCGAAGCCTGGCTGGGTTATAGAGACCACGTCACCTACCGTCTGACTCAGGTACTCACGGGACATGGATGTTTCCCTGAGTACCTGTGCCAGTTTTGACGAGAAGCGACGGCCCAATGCTACCACTGCAGTTCGGACCTGGATTCCGCCCAACATACGCTCGCACACTCTCCGGCGTGGAATAGCGAGCGACGGGACCTGGTCCGAAGGATCGGACACGACCTCTCTCTGCCAGCAGTGGTGTCGGCTATGCTGGCAGGGTATGACAATTGGAGGGCCGTGGCCTCCTTTTGTGAAGACGTCATGTCCAAGAAGGAGGCCGCAGAGCGAGAACGGCAGAAGGCCGTTCGAAGGAGACACCAGGGTGTCGGCAACCGCCCTGGCACATCAGTCCCAGCCGACCGGTCGATCCACGACCAATTGGCTGATGTCTTTAGGGTCGTGGCTGCTCAGGGTGGGGGCCCTAAGCAACTGGTTTAGCGCACCTCGAGAAGTTGGCAGGGCATTGTGGCGTGCTCTGCCTAAATACAACGAGCAGTATCGGGGAGGGTATCATCTTCCCCCGAGCTTGTGCCCATCAGGCGCGGCGCGACGGGGCTGTGGAGAATTGATTACAGGACCCACAGTGCCCGCCAATGCGCAGAAGTAGTCATCTTGGGGTTTTAGTCGGTATAAGACCGACACACCTCGGTCGCGCAACCCCCCTGTGCGCCATTTTCCCTAAGTAAAGAAAAAAAAAGCTATCGTGTCTTTTGACGAGAGCGAAATTGATTCCTATTGAAAAAGGAGGGCATATGAGTATTACCATAATTTAAGCTTAAATAAAATTATTTGAATAGATTTGAAGATACAGCTTAAACTTACGCACTAGGCATCACACTTCACTAGGAACGTCAAGTGCAGTTTTATCCGTAATGTTAAAAGTGAAATAAAAATCCAGTTTATTAAAATAGCGATACTAATATATAAATGAATAGATGGGACTTAAAGGGATTAATTAATGCCACCTTAGTCGAAGCCGCGGTATAAACATCTAGTAAAACTTATCTTGGTTTATTCATAATTATTTGATTTATATCTATCTCATAAACAATTAAAATTATCTGAGTACGTCCCTCTATAATGAGATTTTAAAAATGCCTGTCAGTCCTTGTCTATTTATGGTATGTGATGATGGTTTTTAAACATCGATAAGTTTTGCTTGTATATATCAAAATACGATACGTTCAAAGTAAAATTTGTTTTGGTAGCTTAATTCATATTAATTATTATATATTCTATACATATTACGCACATTAAATTAAAAAGAAACAAATTAATATTTTGTTTGTTTTTTAATATATTATATTGTATTCACTTGTTACTTTTTTTCCAGTCAAAATAGTTTTATAGCATTTCCCACACTTAGCATGTTCATACAGCTTTTTGATATTAGACGACACAATTTACGTATTCTTAGTTGAATAATACCTTGTCTTACGTTAGAGTATTTACTTTTCTTCGTGGTATATGAACCGACCGGTGAAATATGAACTATTGTTCATATTAGTATTTTTACTTATTTTAGGGCAAATAAATATTCCCTTGAGTAATTCCATGTACCATGTACAAGATAGTCCTGTGTAAATAATTATCTTTTTTTAAACACAAGTCATTTATTAGAAATCAAAAATGTTTGCAAAAAAACATAATTTGTTTCTTTCGTAAGCATATATGCTAACATGTTTATATAATAGTAAAATTGTAATACTATTTCGTATTTTAACTTTATTTTATTATATGCTTTTGTATACTCGCATATACCTATACACTGTAAGGCTAGTTAATTAGATTTTAAAAATGTATCTAAACATTATAAAACTCAAATAAAACGTTGACTTCATATAACTTTTTGTTATTTATACCATTCTAATTTACAATCTTGTTATGGTGTTATTAAATAAAAATTTTATTAGTGTGTGGGTGGAATATCTCACTTTAATGAGTTGATATATACATAGATAGGTATATAATATATGACTTGAATAATTGGCAGAGAATATTGTCTAGTGATTTGTTATTTACAATCCAATCATTTGTCATAAAAATTTGAAATGCGTAGGCGGGTGCTGGAAGACGATATGGCCATATAAAGTTCAATAAATTTAAGACATAATCCTTAAATGACTGTGTCAATATGATTTATTTATATAAGATATAATGCTCAATTATCAATGAAATAAACAAGAAGTAATAATAAATATATCTTCAATTACAAAAAAATTACAAACTGAAAAGTCATTATCCTATAGCAATAACACTTTACAGACAGAAGTTACCGAAAATAGGTAGTTCAGTTGACTGTTGCTAACGGGTGCGTTTACACACTGAAGCGTAGACTCACTCCGACGTAACCTTAAGTATCTTTCGGCGTTTCTTCTCAAGATAGTCGCTTCCGAAACGCTAGTATAGAACATCGCTCTTAAGTTCTTTTCGTGGTTGGCCGCTCAAGTCGAGGCTCGTACCCACAGGGGTGCCCTTGCGTTGGCGTCCAACCCACAGTTCTCGCCTGCCCACCTCACCCGGTGAAGTTATAAAAGCCCTCTCATGCCAAATATAATTTGACACATCGAAAAAAAATTTCTTAACTAACAATTCTATTCCAGAAAAAAGTTATTCTTTTTCGGTAATTGTAATCATGTAATTTAATGTGCTAAATGTAAAATAAAATTGTGTTTATGTAAAACACTTTTATCACACGTACAGTGATAAAAATAACTGTAAAAAGCAATTGTTTGAACTAAAGTTGTTCGGAGCGTTTCTTCGTCAGTTCTTCCCATCCCACGACCAAATTACTTTTAACACAGACCTTATCAATTTTATTTCTTGACGACATTGTAACGTGTTAACGCATTCGGTTTTTTTTTATCTTGTAAGTGTCAATAATAATACAAATTTACTGGATGTTTGGCTGTGTGAAAAGCAATACCTATCACCTTCCGGATGATTTACGATCTTTTCATTTAAACCACAGTGCAAGTAAAATGTACACAGTGTAATAAATATCTTGTCTGATCCAATTATATTAGTGTCACGATAACAATACCAAAACACATCAGAACATTATATTATTTGTGAAAATTAAGAGATTATTGTCGAAACATTTGAAGAAATTGAAATATTACATTTGATCTAAGATCATATAACTTTCAAAAATCAGAGTAATGATTAATGAAACGATTTAACTGTTAACGGAGTTCGGGATCTGCGGGGACCATGATCTCTACGATGTCATAACTTTTTTTTTGTTAACCCAAAGGAATTCCCTGCGGACCGTCTGGGGAGTGACCTAGGGACGACGTCATAACTTACTAGCACCATGCTATCCTTTTTTTCCTTTGTTCACGTGTTACACACACTACCGGTGCTGCAATGTAAATTTCCACATTTTATTAATTTTTAGTTTACTGTTATTTTTTTCTCTTAACCTAAAAATGACGTAAATAGTATCTATCCCTACCGAGTAACGCTTTCATGGGTCGATCAGGGTTTTGATTACATAGTGTCCTACTGTAGACACGAGTATTATATTTGTACTGTAGATTTATATATGGATGCTATTTCCTTCACAAAGAGTATTTTTCAGAATAGAATACTTTAGAATTCGTTTTCAAATCTAATAGGGAGATAAATATTTCATAGTATAAATTATACAATCCAATTGCCAATTTTGCACATCACACACTCAAAACCTTCTTGCATACGTCTCGCATTCATCCATCCACTGAAAAGGTTGTGATGGCTCGTTTATTCAGTCCAACAAACTTTTATCTTAAATAATATTTACAATAAAAATCTTATGAACTAAACGAATCGATACATGCACAAACTTAACTTAGGGCAGGACAACACAAGTAACATTTAACATAAACTAGCTTAAAACTAAACTACTTTATCTTAAATCTATAAATCCTACGTACTACAAGCGGGAGCGCGAGGTGGCAGTGCCAGGGCTGGGCCCTCTATCCTGCGGCTATCAACGCGACCCGCGACTACGGGCCGGGCTCTGGAGGTCGGCGCCCCCAGGGCGCTGCCTCGAAAGTGTGCGCAAAATGTGGCATCCGCGGAGGAGACGTGCCAGACTGTCTCGCTTCGCCGCGGCACTGGACTAAATCTATGCAGATCATTAGGCCTAATTCTCGTCGGCCAGGAGCTGGCGGAGAAGGCTCCTAATGATCTCGCTGTCAGGATTTTCAGCTGGGTTCAGGATGCTCTTCAGGGTGGCTACACCGGCTTCTAGTTTGTCGCGCAGTTCTGCGCTAAGGTTGCTTCTCTGCGGGTCAGAGGTCGCTGGCCCGTCCTCTTTCGCATCTTCGTCCGCAGATTGGCCCCTATCTGTGGGTTTGTACTTCTGGCCTCTATGCTTCCTTCCTCCTCTCTTCCCGTGGCGTCTACCAGGTCCAGTGGTGCCGCCGCGACCAGTGGGATCGTTAGCCGGCGCCATCAGCGACCCTGGCGCGGCTTCGCCACGGCATTACGCAGCGGTGGGGCTAATCCCTCCTGTCGTCGTCTCGGCACTGAGTTCCCGGCGCGTGCGACCGTCCCGGCGCGCTTATTGCGCAATTCCCTTCGGAAAGTGGGGCACTTTGAGAAGTTTGCCGGGTGCGATCCACTGCAATTTTTGCACGTCGCGGGCTCTTCGATTGGTCGGTCGCACTCCCGTGCCGCGTGGCTGCCGCCACAGCGAACACAGGCTTGCGGTCGGTGGCAATGATGGGAGCTGTGACGGAATGCTTGGCATCGGTGGCACTGGGCGGGCCCCGCACGCCCGCGCCAAGCTTCCACCGAGATTCCGCGCATCAGCAGCAGCTCCTTAATCTCGTAGATTTCAGTTGGGATAAGACCGCTGTGTCGCTTTATGACGACGTAGAACAGGCAGCCAGGGCGTCCTCCTCGCGCCCGTATATTCTTGCAATACTCTGGCTGGAAGCCTTTCTCCTCTAGGGCGGCGATAACGTCGGCGGGGTCCGTTTCTGCGGGTAATCCCCTTATCGCCACCCTCAGGCTTCGCTCGGCAGGGAGTGAGTAAGAAAACCAAGAGAGTTTCAGGGACGACTCCACCTCGGTGAGGTATCTCTGAACCACTCGGTATTCAGACTCATCTTCTGGCAAGAACCGCATCCCCTTCCCGAAGGGACGCGCGTTCGGAGGCCTGCCGAGTCTTAAGGTTAGCTCCCTGAAGTGGCTCTGCCACTCTGGTAGCGCTTCTACTACGAGGGGAGGGCATCGCGGCTCACTCCTCTTCGGGTTCCTCACTGAAGAGGGCTTCTGTGTTCCGTCGGCGGTGGGCTGGCTCGGCTGTCGCTGAGTCGGCACCTTCCTCGCCGCGGATGCGTATGACGGTGTCGTGGGCGTGGTTGGGGGCTGCTGGGGGCGAATTGCTGCGGGAGCGGTCGCTACCGGTCGAGGGGCCGCAGCGCCGGACACCACAGTCGTGCGCTCCGCCCATGTCACGGCGCGCGGACCTGTGACACGGGACGGCGCGCACGGCGGGGCGACGGCGTGGACTCCCCGGCCGGCAGCGTCCGAAAGGGCCGCGGGCGTGGGCTTCTGGATCCGTCTCTTCTCGCGCTGCGGGAGTGGGACGTCGCGATCGGAGGGAGGCTTCGTCAGACTCGGCGTGGGCGGCACGGCGCGGGAGAGGGACGCGTCGGGGCTCTTCAGCGCTGGTCTGGGGGGGTTGGCGGCAACGGCGGGGACGTTCGCGGGCGTAAGGGGGCGCGTGTTAGAACTCGGAGGAGGAGGAGGAGGATCCGACGGCGGGCTCGACAGCGAAGCGGAGCGCACGCGGGGACGAACGGCGCGCTCTTCATCTCCGCTGGTGCTGCGCCTCTTCCTCTTCCCCTCGACCGGGCTGCGCACGAGGACAGCGTCCTGGACAGGCGGCAGGTCCACGGCGCCACGTTCCGCTACGCTCCTCAGTACTGCAGCGTCGTCCGGAGAGAGAGGGCGGCAGGTGAGTTCAGCCTCACGCACCCGGAGAAACAAGGCCATCCAGCGAAGCATCGCATCCGACAGGATCCCGGATTCTAAAATCCGGGCGACCGCGACTAGGTCGCGTTCGTACACCACTGTCGGAGGCGACACTCCGCCAGCCGGCCCCGCACCCCGGGGCGGAGGCCCTCTTGAGGTCGGCGACGGCGATCTCGGCAGCGGCTGACTCGATGGCGGCGATGGCGATGCAGGGGGCAGGACAAACCGGCCCTCCGACTGTTCGCGCTGGCGGTCTTGAATGAGTTGGCGCTCTTCTGTTGTTAACTTTCTTTTCTTCTTCTGGTCGGTGGCGGCAACGGGCTTGATGGGTGGTCTCTTCTGCTTTGCAGTGGCATAAGTAGTCGGCCTGGATTTGACGAGGCCGGCTCGCTCCATGGCGTCAATGGCAGCCGCGAGCGCAGCGTCCTCGTCCGCGTACATCGTGTCCACGGACGAGTCGCTGTCTAGCGTCTCCCAGGATTGGGTGGCCATCATCATCCTGGTAGGTCTTCTCGGGGGCTCAGCGTCGACATCGTCCAGCGATCGGAAAGACTTCAGCGAGACTGGCGGCGACGTTGAGAGTGGCACTGGTGCCACATCCGGCGAAGAGACGTCCGTCGGCGGTGATCCGCGGCGTGAGGTTCTTCGTGGCGTGGCGATGCGGAGTCTCTCCTCGTCCGAAGTGTCATCATATTCCTCCGCAGTTTGCTGGAGGACAACCTTCTTCTTCGGGCTTCCCCGGCGAGACATCGCGACGGTGAATCCGAAATGGTTTTGAGGCAGCAGGTGGGAGTTCTGGAGTGCAGCTCGAGGGCCGTACGTCGCCCCTTACTTGGTTCTGACCCCGCGAGGAGCCAAAACACAAGAAAAGGTGGCGGAAAACGGCCCGGCGTTCGATGTAATTACGTCGCGGGTAGGCTGCTCGTGCGCGCGGTGAGTGCGCGGTGTTCGTAGAATCCCCCGCTTCGCGCGAGGCGAGGCCGGGCGACACGGACGCGGGCGACGTATGAAGGGGGAGCTCGTGCACGTAGTTCCAGAACTGACCGTCCTAAATTATACACTGTTAATACACGACACGATATGTCCTTATTATTTATTATAGACTAAGCTGTATTTGAATAGCACTTAATTTATATATTATTAAAGCAAATTTTAACTATGGACCAAACGCAATGATATTTCATTATATACATTTTTCTAACTAAATAATGTTTTTATTTTGGAAATAAATAATAAATAAAACCACTGAAGGACTAGTCTAGAGGTTTAAAGACATTTAATCTAGTTTGAATGAAATTTAAATCTTAGACTTTTCAATCATGACAAACAAAACCAACCCCAACTTGTGTTGTGGCGCCGAAATGCGGCTCCAAGTGAGTTAAAAAAAAACACAATTGACCTTGTCATATGATTTTTCTTTTATATGGACATTTAATATTATAGCAGATATATCTAAAACGAAGAAAACTTTAGACATATATTCTTAATTGATAAGACATGTAAATATATTAAGATATATATATTTCTCTTGTTTCATTTCGTTTAACTGTAACTGCTAAATTGCCCCAATGAATGTACTAAGTGGACCAAAAAGGAGTTGTCTGCAATCACCATTTTATGCATTTCGTATGTAAATAACAACAAATTTCCTTTCACTAAATTTCATTTAATTGTTATTTAGTAATTTCATTTCCTGGGCGAGCGAGCATTAGCGTTGATAGGTAAAAGTAATAAATTCTATCGTTATCTCCTCAAATGTGGGCTATTATTCTCTTATCAAATTAGAGTAGGAAATAATGCTCTTTTTATGATAATTCTCCGATATGAAATAGAGATACCTACTGACTAATTAACTTCTAATTATTATTTTGATTTTCAAAATGAACATCTATACCATTAATTCTGAAATTCCTAGATTTAAGTCCCGGTAGGGGTAGATTCTTCTAAGATGAATAGATTAGTATGTCCGAATCATGGATTTGTATATCGAGGGTTGAAAGACTATTTGGTTTAAGCGACATTGTTTGGTGATATAGTAGTAGTAGTAGTAGTGTAGTTAGTATATATATATATATATATATATATATTTATTTGGAATTGTTAAAAAACGCTCATTCCGAAGATATATATATTACCAAAAAATGTCGCTTACACCAAAGAACCTTTCACCCCTCGATATGTATGTATTTAAGTATATATGTATATCTTTGTCTAATAATACCACTTGTTTTGTGTCCAGATTAATATGTTTTCATAAGTATAATATTAATATAAAAGATTTAGTATACATTGGAACAAAAGTTTACCACCTCAAAAGTCCAAATTTAACATAATTTATTTGTAAAATGTTTACCCTTAACAAAAGCGTGCTATGATACTTTTGGACTCAAAATAAATCAAATGAAACCAACGATAGATGACAGCTTAAAATCGAGCAGCGAATTTATTAAACAATGAAAAAAATTGTACCTAAATTAAATTAGTTTGCGGCATTAATTTAAATAAAACAAATAAGTTACAAAGCTCTATTTAGCGGTTGACACTAAATTCTAATGTCAACTCTGTCAAGGAAAAATAATAATAAAAAAGTGAATTAAAAGCCGAGACTGGGGTCCCGACCGTTCGGGCGCGAATAAAACTCTTTAATTAAACTGTTGTTATTGATGGGGACCCGCTAGATGGCGTTTAATCAACAGCTGTACTGGTTTCTTTGGACTTTATTTTTAATTCGACTTAATTGCGAGAGTTACGACGCCCGCCCGAAGTGGGTACCTAAACATTTTACGTTCTTTATTGAAGCAGTGAAAGCTGCAGCTCGATCTTAATTACTGAAATGTATTGCTTTGCTACTATACAACTTTCTATATGAAAGGAAGTTTCGTAGTCAATGGACCTTTACATTTTAAAATAAACTATACTGATACTTGCAAAGAGTATAAATTATATACACTAACAATACAAAGTATAACTTATGAATATAAAGGGAACTGATTCCAGAATAACGTCTGCCCGTTATCAGGCCATTGTCATCACTAAGGTCATTAACCGGGCGTGCAGAGTCAGCTGAAGATTTCTTCTGCGTGCAAAGTACGTGTCCAAAATTCTTACTTACAAAGAAAAAATAGATTAACCCTTATTAAGCGTTAAATATATATTTTTTCATAAATTAAGGACAATACATTGTTAGCGATTTAACTATGTGATATAAAAATTCTACGACCGATTGTAAATCTTCTAGAAACTTTTGATGGACTTTATCCGATAGAACTCTACATCATAGTTTATTGTTAAATTCAAAAAAGGTTTACAGGTAGGTTTGGTTTTAAGGTAAGGTTAAGGTTCTAGAGGGTAAAGTTTACATCGGCAAAATAATGTCCTTTTAAACTTTTTAATACGGTTTATGAATAAATTGCCGAAATGTGCTTATCAACTTTATATACAGATTATATAGAGAGGCGAAAAACTATTATACATAACATTTGTATCACCTAAAGGTACGTACGTACCTTCAAATAAAATAACCAGTACCTAATCACTTGTCTCTCGTTTAATAGATGACACAATAATAACAGCCTATGTCATGAACATAATACTTAAAAATATTATAAATATTTTAAGGTCTAAAAAAATTGTCATCAAACGAACGTGACTCGTAAATCAGTTAAAAACAGTCTTTCGTAATGATTTCGTCCTATCATGTAATATATGAGTATCTATTATGAAAACTATGCTATAGAACATAGATGAGCAAAATGTAATTAGATTAGTAAAAATTATTACGATTACATTTTACGTTTTTTACCATTAATATGGCTGCATTTTTCTCATCTATGTTTTAAACACTACAGAATCCCAGATTGCATACACATTTATGATTTGTTAATGTTTTAAATGGATTTAATCATGATTACAGAGCAAGAAAATTAAAATTACGACTACATTTTGTAATCGTTCATCATTAATCAGATTACATTTAGCCCATCTCTGCTATAGAAAACTTAGGCATGGTTGGATTTCGTTTCCGCTTAATTTATTAATACCAGTAAGAAGAGAGCTCCTATTATAAGCTAGTATAGCACGGTAGTATATAGAAATAAACAACATGTTTGCAATTTTTTTTCCTATGATTTTTTTTTTAATTTCTGTTGGCTCACTGATATTGTCAATTGACACCTATACCTCCCTATATGGCCGTCACCCTTTTTGTATTGCACTGTATTTAATATCAGATATAATTTAGTAACTTTGTCGAATCATAACAAAAAGGGAAAGGCGAAGTTAGGTGTCTAGTGAACGTTTAAAACGACTTTAGGAGAATGGCGCTCCCGTTTGATACAAGGAGACAGAGAGACAATAGTTGCAGAAGAATGTAATTGAAATGTCTGCTTTAATTTGCATCTAACTTTTAGGGCAGTTTCAGGCATTTTCTCATTATTAATTACACTTCTCAAAGGTCTGTATATCTATGTCTGTATGTAATATTAATGTATATATATTTTAATATTGCGTTTAGAAAAACCTTGTAAAAAATATTAATGTAAAAAATAGTAAATTAAATGTAATTATATGTATTGTATTAATAATTAATACAATTAATTATTGTATGTATTAATTGTATGTATTTTTTTATTATTTATTTTGTATATTGTAATCCTAAAATAATCTCCTTAAATTGTTCAAAACTTTGTGAACTATGAAACATATTAAATTAGAACTCATATATATTAGGAAAGATTTTCCTAGGTTCAAACCTGGACAGGATCGAACATGATTATAGATATAATTCGAAAGACATATTTTTAAGCCAGTTAACAAAGTTATTTATTAATATTTTAAAGCAACATTCATTTCGATTTAATAGTATTTTAAAAATATTACACTAGATACAATAAAAACAACAAAAAAAGACCACAAACGGGTATTTTAACTTTGATGATAAAATAACAAAACATCTGAAGAGAGCTTTAAGATTTAGCTATCGTTACTGCTCACGTGTATATCTTTCAAATTTCACTCTCACTTAATATAAAAGTGACAAATAGTCATGTCTGAACTGGCGATTCAAAGACTGACGCTATAAATTGGAAATGCTACAATATAATTAGATAACAGTTCCTACTTGAAATTATTATTGTTTCAAATTAACAGGAATGAAGAATAAGTGTATATTATACCTAATTCAGACGTTAACCGGGAATTCATTTCAATTAATTAAAATTATTTTGTTCGAGACAGCATAATTTGTTGCTATTTTGTTTCAATTCTTACCTTCCGCGCTTAATATGAAACGTGACTCTTCTAAAAGCAATTAAGAAATGTTAGCGGTACTTTGTTAATGTATGATCTACTTACAGCCAATTAAGAAAATTACTGAACCCGCCTCATGCGTTTAAAATTGAAATGGTATTATCTGGCCACGAATGATTAAGCTAAATCTATTAACTATGTCGAATTCATGTTCAAAACTCGTGTTATGTTAATCAAAACTGTTAATGCAAGTACACGGACGATTAGTATAAAGAGTGATTTTGAATGATTTAAATGCACATGCCTTCAATCACTTCTAGTTGAAAAGAAAAACGACAAAGACGTAGAAAATTGTATTTCGGTATTCTTCTTATTTATAAAATTAATATTCTTATAATTTACACACTGTCATCTAATATGAGTTTTTTAGATAAATCCTCGAAGGCAAGATTCCGGGGAGAAGAAACCCAAGCCATAAAAGAAGGAAGTGGTTAGAAGACATTGCAATTTAAACCGAACTGAGTTGTCTTGTGATTGCAAGAAGTTTTGGGGTATTGACCGCCAAGCTTCATTATGAAAATGGGACTCTTTGATTGCCATTATAATTTCATTTCCTGTATAAGTTATATTTTACAATTAAGATGACATTTAGTATTTATGAGAGTTTATAACTTACACAAGAAATATTTGATTCCACTTAAGCTGGGGTTTTATCGTTACTAAAGTAGATGAAGGAAACAGTTTTTTTTTCGGCACGATATATACGTTGATGACCGGGAAAGATCTTCACAACTAGACTGGACAAGAGGAAGAACACCGACGAGGTGCTCAGCCAGCAAATTTTAGGGTTGGGTGGCACCACAAGGGCACGGACCTCGACTTACATCTTACGTACTTACTTAGCCAAAATACGAAACCTAACGGTGATCTACTAGCGTTTCGGAAGCGACTAACTTGAGAAGAAACGCCGAAAGAAACTCAAGGCTGCGTCGGAGTGGAACGAAAGAAATGGTTAGATATTCTTGCCTAAATATAGCAATTACATTTGACTTAACAATAACGATACTTGCGTTAAAATTATTTATATCACTATAAAGTTTCTTTCTGTTCGTTACAATTAAGGTATCATTTTTAATGTTTTTTTATAGCTATATAGTTATAGTATTACTATATGTTGTACATATTCTAGAGTTAAGTCATTAAGAGTAAATACCCGCTATGTTCTCCAACACTAAGTACGCAATTAAGTTTAATGATTTAATTATCCGTTTAATTAGTTCTCTACGCGTTTTGAGTATTGATTGGCTGACTTTGCAAGGAATTTGTAGTATTTATGTATTATTCAGATTGTTAATGATTCAAAATCGCTTGATTATAAGAAAATATTGAAAGCCATAAATGTTACAATAAGAATTTTAATTCTGTTTATATAAAGACGTAATATATAGACTAAAAATAATCTGTAAACAAAAAAAAATGCATATTGAAGGCACATCCATTCATAGCTGTGTGTAACTCTTGGTAATCTAAAAGTTGGTCATTTTTGTATGCCTACGTTACAAAATATTTTCGTACCCACTTTTGGCGTCAACTGTATTATAATTGTATTCTGTATATTCATTACAAAATATTTCTGTATATGATTAAGTTCTCATGTAAGTGAATTGTATAATTCTTAATGAGAATAAATTTCTTTAAACCTAAACCTTATAAAAAGTTCATGAAATAGACAGTAAGTTTTTAAACAGTTGTTTTCTTAAAATGCGATCAGATATAATGTAATATAGTTAATATAAAATGTGTAGTTAATAAAGCTTATGACAGACAAAAATATCATACAACTATACGTGATCAAGTATTACTTTTAATAATACAAACTTTTAATTTACCGTCTCTAGAATATCTGATAATTAAATCTCGACCTTACGTCTTAGGATTTCAAACAAAAAATTGTGATTGGATTATAAAAATACCTAGTTTTGTTTGCCGTGAAGTAGTAACTACACTTGCTCTATAGTTGGCTAAATGCGGTGATCATTATAAATAGAAATCATACGTTGTGATCCAACCACGATAATGTACGGAACCTGACACAAATTCGTACGTAATTGTATGCACCTTTGATCTTGACTTTCGTTAGTCTATTTTCTCTTAGAACTAATGACATGATTTCCATGCATTTAAGTAACAAGTTTGCTAAGGTATAATTCATTTCGTATATTAAAACGAAAGTAGGTTATAAGTTTTCATGGCGAATCAGCTTTATATAATTTCTTATATTCAATTCTTTGTCTTGATTTTAGCTGCATTGTTTACGAAGGTTATATGTTTTTTTTACATTTAAACAATCGATTTTATTAAAGATCAGGCCTAGAAAATAAATTCTTAATATGAAAAAATTTTATTTTTCACAAAAAACTTTTTTCGTTTGTTTCAGATACAGCAACGATATATTCGTGCCAGCTTAGGTCATAGCCATTGATTATTTAATAGTGTCCAACCATAGGCTTGGCCTTAACCATCTTCGGCTAACACAGCATATTCGGTAAAGCTTTGTAATGGGCCGAAATTTTAGTTAAAGCCTAGTTTCTAGCACGCGTCAAACTACCATTTGATCCGTTTGTTATCGTAAAATTTTACTCTTAATGGGTATTCAATTATAGGTTGATACATGACAGAAGCCGAAGTTTGCCCAAATAAAACAGTTCAAGGTGTACTAATATTGAATAACATAATACCTTTCATTTTTTTTTTTATTTAAGGGCTATGTTGATTTATATGTGCATACAAATGACGTCTAGATATTACTAAAATTACCTTACCACTTTTTAAAAAGGTGGTTAAAGCCACCTTGCAGTTGATTTAATCCTCATTCTACCCTCTCCCTTTTAAAGCGGAACCACACGCTCTGCATTTACAATGACTTCTATTTCAGCTAGAACTAAGAAGTTTTCTAACTCTTACTTTTTTCATTAGATGTGGAACGGTCTTCCGGTGAGCGTGTGCCCATCGTTCTACGATAAACGTGTTTAAGCGTAGCGTGAAGAGGTATTTGTGTAAGCGGTGACTGTCGGCAGAAAGTTGTCTCTCGACTCGTGCTCGATTTTTGGATTGCACTAGACTTTTTATCAGTTATAGCGTAGTCCTTGTGCAGAGTCAAAATCAAAATAAAGCCGAAGTCGCAGCCGAAGCTCCGGTCACACTCTAACATTTGAACACATTTATAATCTATAGTAAGGTTACACGTGCAGAACACAGTCGGTGTAGCGATGCAGTGACAATAATTTAACGTCACAGGCACTCGCATTGAAACCGCACTACAATTTAAGAGCCGAGCAATAAGGAGCGAGCATTGTGCGCTAGATCGAGTTACCAGTATTCATACTACGCTTTGTGTCGCCCTTAATCTAGTTTCGGAGCAGAATATGCCAGCTTGATCTTTAGGTCGTAGACTTGTAATGAAAGACCTACCGCGAAAATTATGTGGGTAGTCTGAGTTTGGTTTCTTTAGAATATTTTATGATTGTTTGTCTATTAGATATATAATTTATATTTATAGTTGTTTTCGTTTAATTTAAAGTTTTTAAATTAACAAGTTGTTTACAATCCTGCATCAGCGTCCCATTACCTATTTTTTTTTTATTTTATTATTTTGCTTCATATTATTGGTTGGGATTCCTCAGTGATGACTTTTTAAAATAATGTTTGCTCTATTTTCATAAAGAGCATGATGAAATAGGTGGTTTGTCTGATAAGTCAATTGTCCAATCTGGGTTGTGAATACAGTATACATTTCATATACTTAGAGGTATTTCTGTTCTGGTATATGTGTACTGGCATGTCGACGGTGACAGTTTCTTGGTAGTGGTTGTTGTTATTACACTACCCTGTAATTTTTATTAGATGCGTTGTATTTACTTCATTGAGCCAGTATATATTTATTTATTTATTTATTTATAAGTACACTTACATAGACTACATTAACACATAAAAACTATATAAAACATGAAGAGAATACATTATAAATGTGACTATATTTATACTCGTAAGTGTAGACTACATGCACAGAAGAAAAGAAAAATAAAAAGTTAAAAATACGAGTAACACAAAAAGATATAAACTACTGTAATCAGAAAATTTTTATAACAGACATAAAAAAAAATCTATGGAACAATCTTCTCAAATAACATCCTTTTTTTTAATTTGTATAAAAATGAAAGCAAATTATCATGATTTCTTTGAGAGTTAGTCACTTGTAATAGAATTACTAGAGGTTCCAAATGTAGTTAAAGTGTTTTTTTTTTTGTAAAACTAATATAGCTAAAAGTTTGTATATTCTAAAATGTTTCCAATCTTGTAATATTTATTTCTTTCTAAACTCCTCTAAATAACCTAATACTTTTCGGTCGTGATCCTATAGATTCTGGGTTGTATACTTGGTGCCAGTAGATGTTTTTGTGACGAACAGATGAGAATAGCACATATCATATATGTATATGTACATTCTTTTGTAATTGTTATTCACTTTGTTTGTATAGTCATTTGTTTGGTATGTAATGTTGTTTTTGTATTGTTTTGAGATATGATTGGTGCTACGCAGCAGTAAAAAACTGTATCAAATTTGTGTGAAATATGCTGACATCCAAGATACAGGGTGTCCTAGTTTGGATGTCAGCTGATTTTTAATGTGCTGCCTTGTAGTTGTTTGTCGAATAAACATTTTTATTATTTTATTATTTATTTATATATGTATTTGTATATACAATATAATGATTTAAGTATGTCTAGAGTCTCACAAAACAGTGGCTGAGCAGGTAACAAAGATCTGTTGGTAGACCCATTGTAAGGTGGGCATTTATCAGGATATGAGTAAAATTTCATCTTTAGGACAAATCAACACAAATAAGATCCTGGTCGTATGAAAGAAGGTTTATAAAGAAGGTTTCACTGCAAATTTACTGGGTGCTAATAAGTTGATGATGGTGATGATAAAGTATTTTTGTCTTTTACCAACACAGGTGCAAACCTATTTAGAGACGAAGTCAATATGAGTAAGAGCCGGTGCTCACAACGCGCTACGGCGCGGCGATGGTGCGGCAACGCAACGCAAAGATTTATTGCTTAGACGGGTACACGATAGGTTGCGACGGTGCATAAAATTGTATCAAAAAAGACTATACCATTAAGTCATTACAACGCCATTAACCTCCTCTGCCTTGTCTCACGAAATGCAAGTTCGGTACATATAAAACTCAAATAGAACTCAAAAACTTATCTATGTCTTTAAGAAATTGAGGAATTCTGCTGACATTTATACTCTTAGGACTGTTTATTTCTCTCTGTGTGAATCGTTGATATCTTACTGCATTGCTGTTTGGGGTGGAGCCTCTAAGACCACTTTATTGAAACTTGAGAGGGCTCAAAGAGCTGTCTTAAAAGTCATGCTTAAAGAATCCAGAAGGTTTCCTACTGAGCTGTTATATTCTAGATGTCAAGTTTTAACAGTAAGACAGCTCTTTGTCTTGAAACTTGTCCTCCGCAAACATAGAGTGGTCCTTATAGGGACAGATAGCAAAAGGAAACCTCGCAGAATGAGATATGTTTGCCATATGCCGATTCACAAGTCTCATTTTTCTGAGAAACAATTTTGGGTTCTTGGTTCAAGGATTTATAATAAGGTAAATCATGTATTAAATATCTTGAACTTATCAAAATTCGAATGTAAGATGAAGCTGAGAGACTGGTTGTTGAATCTAAAATATAATGATACAGAGGAACTGTTGCAGGTGTAGATGTGCTTGGGCTTTAATATTAACATTCTTTTGTAATTGTTATTCACTTTGTTTGTATAGTCTGTTGTTTGGTATATAATGTTGTTTTTTTTTTTGTTTTGTTTTGAGTTATGATTGGTGCTACGCAGCAGTAAAAAACTGTAACAAATTTGTGTGAAATATGCTGACATCCAAGATACAGGGTGTCCTAGTTTGGGTGTCAGCTGATTTTTAATGTGCTGCCTTGTAGTTGTTTGTCGAATAAATAATTTATTTTATTTTTATTTTTTATATGCAGTGCGACGCAGCAACGCATCGTGTGCGCATCATATATTTGTATGTAGAACGGCGGAGCAGTAGTCCACCGCCCCGCCGCTGCACATCGTGTATTTCCTTCTATTATTGTTCATAAATATTATTATTTCCTACAGTCAGTGGTTGTCAACGTCTGCACTAATTGTTTGAGAATTCAAGATGGGACAACCATTAATTGTTTCAGTTTTAATAAGTTAATTGCGCAATTAACCAGACGCATCCAATGTAATCAAACGCAGTCTATCGGGAACGCGGTCAAGAACAATTGAGGAGATTTATACGCTCCTATTACAAAGGGAACTGATCTAACCAATGAAGTAACTGTCATTTTGATAAGGTAGTTTCGTATCGTATACTTTTTACTTGTCACTGATGGCCGAGTGGATATGGGACCTGCATTCATGCGCAAAAGCCCGAATGAACTTAAGTTTGAATCTACATAGACACAAATGTATGGGTTTTCCCAGGCTAAGTACGGATTTAGGCAAAACATGTACACTGGTGAAGGAAAAAAATCGTGTTACATGGCATCTTATACAAATGCCTTGAGAACGGCGATCAGGTGGGCTACTGGTTAAGTTGGGCACTACATATAAGCGCAAAGGTAATACAGGGACTATTGTATCTCTGCTTACGCTGAAAGGGATATAGCATGACGATATACTGTTATTAGCACTTTTAATAACGGTATAAATATATATAAAATGAATATAAATAAATAAAATATTAATACTACTATTTTAAAGACATTGGATATTAATTTATTTACTTTATTACATAATAAAGAGCTCAAGATCGTAATACAAGCAATGTTTTTGAATAGTTCACTGGGGGTTATTAAAGAAATATATTCTATTATCAAAATAAAAAAAAACACTAACCACCTCGTTGAGATAAAACTACTTTTCAACAGTAATGTACACGAAGCGAAAAACTTTTTCGTTTCAAGACAGCCATTACCTTAACTTCCAGTTAGTTCATTACACATGACTTATTCTCACATTTTGTCCTTAAGTATTAATACATGTTTAGCAGTAAATTCGTGAACTATTTTCTGATGTTGATTACTCTTAACGATAGTTAACCCAACTTTGGAAACGTTACATTTTTAGATAGAGAATGTATGTGTGATATTCGAATGTACAATCAGTCTCACAAGTTGCTGACCAGAATTAGATTTTTAAATCTATACACCGTAGCGTGGATAAGTCGTGCAACAAGACTAGCACCACATTAAGCTGAAAATTGTAGAAGATCCAAATTGCCTAAACACTAGCTTACTATTAAACATTATTATTAGCTTAACATTAAAAGTAGCTTATTACTATAAGATTCAAGAATATTTTACCACCAAACTTTAAACACATCCGAAGTAAACATGTATTGTATGTAATACTAGCTGTAGTGACCCAGCGTTGCCCAGGTAGAATTCATTTTCCAAACAAATAACACGTATATTTTAATTGCTAACCAAAAATCTAAATACCAATTTATGTATATAGTACTTACTTCAAGATTGACGGATTTTCAAACAAACTACCAATCCCTATTTATATTCCTTAGGAATAGAATATAAAAAAATCCGGCTGTAGTACAAGCTTATGTCATACAAAAAAAAAAACTAAAGACTATAAGGTAATTAATTATAAGGTGATATGTCAGTCAGGACAAGTAATTAATATATAGTTCATTGACATTTGCAATGAATGGTGGTAAGATAATTTTGAATTAAGTAAAGTTATGCTTTTTTATCAAATTGATGTTTAGGTAATTTTGACCTTATCTCGTGTCAAACTAATTTTTGTGCTAACCATGCTTAACAACTTATGCACGCTACGGAGTATAAGAGTTCTGCAACTTTTGAGGCCGACTGTACATCGATTTGCTTCAATATAGTTTCTTATACTTGTTCAAAGAGATCAATAAAAATAACTTAAACAGACAAGGTGATGGCAGGTGTAGCTTTGTCATAAGCAAATGAGCCAGACTTGGTAAAGTGAGCCGGGAACATCAGGCAGGAAAATGTATTAACAATATTATTGAATGTTACAGGACGCGCCATAATACGAAAAGCACAGGATCGAAGATGGTGACACAGTTCGAGGGAGGCCTGTGTTAACAGTGGACAGAAACGGACTTTAGAAGATGATGGGGATGATGATAAAGACTAATAAAAATAAATAGATAATAAATAGATAAGTATCAAATAAAAAAAAGACTTAAGATTTGTTAGTATTTTACCTATATTTAAAAACGGCAACACATTATTTAAATTGCTTAAAAGTAACTGCGCAAGTACACTGAGGAACAGTTAACGGTATAAAGCCTTTGCTGTACTTAAATGATTACTTTTTAAAGCCTTCTAGCTTAGTTCTTGCTGATAATTTCACCACAGGAAATTAAACGTTGCAGACCGGAGCGAAACGTGAAACTTTAAAATTAAAACTGCCAACTTCCATTCCCCCTCATTCCTTGACGGATTTCTTTTATTTTGGCATATTATCTTGTAATCTCGAACCACTCGCCACCCCTTCCCATTGTCTCAAGTTTTTGCAATTTATATTTCGTTTATAACAAAATATGATGAAATATTTCGACAAACGAATTTCGAAATTGTTTGAAATAACATTGAAAATGTATTTTCAAATAAGAATTTCGCAAAAGAATCTTTATTACGCGAAATCTTTTTCTACTTATTATGCTAGCCGATTATCCGCCTGGCTATATTTGGAATTAATGTTTCAAAACATAAAATTATTAGAATTCACATAGGTATATATGAATAAAAATTTTAATTCGTGTAATAAATAGGCAGGTAAAGCGTTTTATTTTATTTATGAAATACTTCTTGAAGTATTTTTGATTTATCAAGAGCTAAATCTAATTCTAAAATTAAAAGACACTCATATATTAAAGGCAGGTTGCACTGACAAATTAAATCTAGATGAAGCCTGTATAAAATGCTATTTAATTGAAGTGGCTTAAATTCGACCTCAACGATGATTTCAATTTAACGGTTGTTTTAAGTTCATAATGGTTTCGTGCAAGACAATATGTACAATTAAACTCTAAACAGCTTTTTATAGAACTTTAATTTAATTTGCGGGTGCAAGAAGCCCTTAACAAGAGAAAAAAAAATGATTGCTTGACCTAATAAAAAAAAATAGATTTAAGTTTCATAGTACCATTTTACCATCACATACGTATAATCACATAATTACATCATAAATATATTATGAAATATTACAAGTATGGAATATAGTCGTGACTAAGTGACACTGTAAATAGATAAAACTTAAAAGCAATAGCATAACAAATCTTTAAAACCACTGTAAACATATCGTACCACAATGTAAACCTTATTATTTCCAGCGAATATGGCAAAAGTTAGCGTCAATAAATCGTACACAAACATCTGTTTAAGGGGGTGGTCCCAATGTAATGCAAAGTACTCCAGCCATTGCAAGTAAAAAGTTCTTCGCATGAATGCCACGGGTAAGTAACCCGAGCTTCGAGCTAATCAAAGACATAAAACAGGAATTTATTGTATGCACTGTACCATGGCGGGTTTATTGTGCATTACTATGACCACTGCAATTACTCAACTCACATACAAACTCTCACAACAAGACCCGTGCTGTGTTTATGAAGTTCGTTTAATACGACGTGCAATGTTTCATTACATTTTGCAACATTTTTCTTTACATTTTGTAGGCAAATTAATCAAACATAACTTTCACTTTTTGAGTAACGAGCGCAGTGATTAACAGTGGTTTAGAAACGGTATATTTACACTATAAGAGCAATTGTTATAAATTAAAGATGTTCAAAATAAAGTTCTAATCTAATCTCAGTTTCGCATATATTAAAAATTTAAATATTAAAAAAAAGTGGACGTGAATTTGAAATGCGATTGAAAATTTACCAAAAATAAAAGAATCGGATTTGTGTACCTGAGTAGGTAGGTTAAAAATTATTGGTGTTGTTTTTAGAAAGGGTAACTTTTGGGAGAGAAAAAGAAACTAACAATTTGAGGTTTATAGTTTTTGTTCTAGTTATTGAGGATCGTTTGTTCAAAGGGAATCAGCTACTGGATATAAAAACAATTAACATTGTTCTGAAGTTATTATAATTTAATCTTTAAGAAAAAGTTCTCCTTACTAAATATAGCACCATTAACGTTAACTGTACTTATGTTTTTTTTTTAATATTTTCAAACAATTGTTACAAGTTATATACATAAATAAGCTAAATAATGTAATAATTTAATTTTCTCGCCCGGAGTCATAATAGAAATTGTTGGGATAAAAAATCTATAATGCAAGCGATTAAAAATAACTCATCAAAATTCGTTTCGCGGTCGGTTTGAATATGACAAATGATTTGATAATATCCCTTGATAATTTGACCGCCTTTTATATGAAAATCATTATCGATTTGGCAAGCCTTAATACAATTATTAAAACCTTATACGAAAAAGAACACTTCTTTGATTACATTTATTATTCCATTCATATGATAATAGTGAGTCTTTACTTCTAATATGTGATGAATATCTATCTATGAGTATATTACATAGGAGTAGATTAATAATAATATTATTTATTATAAAAATGATAGTAAACAGAAGAAATAACTAATTTTTTTATCAAGAAGTAAATGATTTTTTTGGTGGTAGGGGTCATGAGTCATGACCACAGTACACAAGTGTAAAGACCGTCACAGTGACTGGCTTTGGCTTATCGTGTTTCGGGATCAGCTTGTGTATATCCAGTAACCCATATACCTAGAGATCTTCAGTCGTGGTATGTGGGCCGACATGATGATGAAGATTATCAACGGAATTTCATCATTTAATAGCTGCTTTCGTTTTTGGACTACACTGTACTTACCATCAGGTGCACTGTAGTCACTATATCGAGCCAGCGTAAAAAAAAAAATAACTCGGTATCAAATCTAAGCATAGAAAGGAATATTGAATTAAGGACATTTAAAATAAGAGCTTTTATGTTTCCGATGGATACTTCTCTGTCTCATTCAAAGTGAATTAAGTTAATGGGATAAGTAGGTTTCTTTTCACTTACAAAGAGGGAAATTGTCGGGAACAAGCTAAATAAAAATTCTGTCTCTCTTTAAGAATTTAATCTATATTCAAGTAATCAAATTCTACGATTGCCTTACTTTGTATATTTTTAGATAGCTTCAACGTTTTGTTTTACTGACATACTGATGTATCATGTTATTAACGTCTTAAAATAGGCTGGACTTATAAAGTTATTTTAGCGTAGTTCCAACAACGTTACATTTAAAATCTGCGTATAATATGTGCTTTTTTTGAGACGTGAATATTTTGGTTAGTTGATTTTTTTTTTGTTCCTGGGCAGTTGACTTGAGGGAGTCTGCTGCCCGGATGAGAGGGTTGTCCGGCGCACCGCCTGGGAGAGAGGTTTTGGAGGAGTGGGCTTGCTCCTATCCCTCCCAGAGAGGTAGTCTCGACAATGCTTCTTGTTCCTGGGCGTCTGGATGAATTTGGTTTCCCAGGCACGGGTGCAGCAATCAGAGGGACACCCCGGGGATTTTTAGTCAGTAGAAGTCTGACACACCGGGGTCGCTGCCCTCACAGCGTCCCTGATGGTCCTATGCAGGATTTTACCCCGGGATACAAAAAAAATAGATAATAATTTTGTGTGATAATGCGAAATGATAGTTTAGAATAGTTGTGAATATATTATGCTCGCCGGTTAAAAAAAAATATTGTGAGGAAACCCAATTAATTCATATGTAAAGTAGTCCTCCGACTTCTTACTTGTCTTATTTCTACTTTAAGAACCATCAGGTGCGCTACTGGTCACGTTGGGTACGTCTCCAAGTAATTAAAAAATACATTGAAGAATTAACTATAACAAAACGGGCGGATAAAAGTAAAACAACATATTTTCTGTGTTTTATGTTCATTCATAATTACTTTGTTCTATTGTATTTTTTTATTTATGCTGTAGCAGTTCTAGGTAGAAAAACAGCGCAAAAACGGAATAATGTAATTAAAATCAAAATATCAAGATATATTAACTGGCTACAGATTGTTAAAATCATATGTTATTCTATTAAGAACATACTTAAGTTTCACCTTTGGCACGTGATTCTTGTTTTTTGTTTCTTTTTTCTATGGATACGACTTACAAATACCAAGTACAAAGTGAATACAGTTACTAATGTATCTCTACTCACCCCAAAATGTATATAGCGTGGCATTATAGTATTATATTGCTAAAGTAGACTAGGCTAAATTAATCAGCTCGTTGCAGTGTTGAGTAATTATTTAATCACCACGTCAATTTCCGATGCCAGTAAAAAACTTATAATAAAACGGTCGTGCTTTGGGCCTGAGCGATGCCGGATGACACTGCTATACTTTGATTAATTGTCGCAACTATAGAGGCGCGCCCCCCACTGGTCGACGAAATGGAATATTGTGCGCCACCGCGCCGCTCGAGTGGGTCATCACTAGTGATGTTGTGTACATTCGTATTAGTGATCGTAAGTTTCGGATACCCGAAATAATTTAAAATATCGATATAAATATTGCGGATAATTTCCATTGCTTTATAATTAAACATTTTTAAACTATTATTTGCAAGCATTTGCTTGACGAATTATTTCAAAATCATGACTAAAATGTTTGTAAATGGAATCAGAAAAACACATTTTTATTTTCAACGACACATATTTTACTAAATGTAAATAATTTCATTTAATTTAGACTATATAAAATAATAATATTTATGGATATTTATACACATTAACCTAGCCTCAAACTAGCTTCGACTTAGACCCCCCGACTTAGACTCCCAGAGAGGAGGCCTGCCAAGGCCAGTCGCTCGCCGGGTCCCCAGGAAGTATACGGATACCGGATAGAGAGGACAGAGTTGGCACCACGATGGCTATAGTCGGTCCAAGTCCGACACACCGGGGGAGAGGCCCTCTCTACTCTCCTGACAGTCCGAAGGGATCTCCACCGGGTTAACAAAAAAAAACTTGTAAGATTTTTTTTCCTATATAGAACTCAACCGAAATTATCTGGATATTTGTAATGAATTTTATAACCTCAATTGGTAAGCGAAAACGATTATGTAAAAAAAAAAATCTAACAAATAGTGTAATTTATTTGTTTATTAATTGACTTGTCCAGTTAATAAGTCTATGAAAAGTTATAAGTCTAACAACAAAATTATAGATTTTCCTAACCTCGAACAGCACTAGTCAATACGACCTTTTAAATATCAAACTCAAAGGGAAATTAATCTGTGTACGACTGTACAGTGAAAATAGATCTAAACGTTGCCTACATAATTGTATTTAAATTGTTTTTTTTTTCCTATTGACATCTTCAGAAGCAAATTAGTAATGAGATATAGTTGTTGCTATATATGATAAACTGCATTTTTTATTCCATCTAACTACCGCAATCGGTGTTCCAAATGTCATCGTAAAAGACTTTAATATACTAAAGGGTGTCTCAGAATGTTTTTCATTTTTTGATGTTAAATAAAAAACAACATTATCCATTAAAACTTGTTTTATTTATTGTTAAATTAAAGAGCAGATCTTGAAGTTTATTTATGAAAAACAACCGTTTGCAAATGTTCACCATTTACTTGTTCACACTCATTTAGCCTGGAGCAAAAATTTTCAATCACTCGCTGGAGCATTGCTCTTGGAATAGCGTTGATTTCTTCAGTGATTCTTTGCTTCAAAACGTTCAGGTTTGGTGGCAATGTATTGTAAACTTTACTTTTTAGGTAGCCCCATAAGAAAAAATCAGCAGGCGTTAAATCAGGACTCCTCGGTGGCCAGTTTATGTCTCCTCGGCGGCTTATCACTCTTCCGGGGAATAAATCGTGAAGAGCAGCTAATGAGTCATTTGTTACATGAGAAGTGGCCCCATCTTGCTGGAAAAAGGTGTTGCGGTTGTAGCCAGACTGGTTTTGCATTTCTGTAGCCAAAAAAGTCCGGATCATATGGCAATATCGATCAGAATTAACGGTCTGAGTTCGACCTCGGTTATCCTCAAAAAAATAAGGACCGATAATTCCTTGACTTCATATGGCAGCCCAAACAACCACTTTTGGTGAGTACAAGGGCTTCTGATGCAGTTCTAGCGGATTCTCGGTAGCCCAGTATCTGCAATTTTGTTTATTCACGTGACCGTTGATGTGAAAATTCGATTCGTCGGAGAACCAGATGTTATTGAAACTCCTAAAACGGTTTTTCATTGTCCTGCAGAATTCGACTCGTTTATCAGGATTATCAGGCTTCATTTCTTGAACAATAACAATTTTATATGGGTGAAAATGCAAATCTTTCGAAATAATGCGATAAACCGTAGATTTGTTCAAATTCAGAGAAGCTGCGCGCAATCTCAACGACTGTCGTGGGTCGTCCATAACAGACTGGCGAACGCGATCGACGTTCGTGCTCGCCCTTGATGTCCTTTTGCGCCCAGATGATTTGTCCGGCATTGTATTCCCAGTCTCTTCAAACTTGCACACCCAATGTTTAATTAAATTGGCACTTGGCACATGTTTTAAGCTTGTTAAATTAAAATGTGTCCTGTAGAGACGACGAACAATAGTGTAGGAATCGTTGTTTTTATAAAACGCTCGCACGCAAAACGCGCGCTGCGGTCCCGTGAAACGATTCATGGCTACTAAACTTAACAAGCCGGCCAAGCGTTTGAGACCACTCCCCTCCCCCTGCTACCAGCGATCAGCGCGTATTGGTCAATTCAAAAACGAAAAACATTCTGAGACACCCCTTATTTTCACTAGTTACTGCTTCTTACCTACTTATCCATGCGCTTGCCAAAAGGAATAAACTAATTTAGAAGCAAAATTTTTCCACAAATAATACTGTTAATATAAATCTCGGTGAATCTCGATCGGGAGTCGAAGCTGCTCGCGTCCGTAGGCTTTACCCTAGTTTCCCTACACGTGACTCCTGGGTGGTGCTAAACGAGCAGCAGCGAGGTGGTAGGGCGTCGGTGCCCGTCTGGATCGCGACCACAGTACATGGGTGTTAAGCCCGTCATAATGACCAGTTTTGGCTTGTCGCGTTTCGGGATCAGCTTGTGTATATCCAGTAGCTCATATACCTAGAGACCTTCAGTCGTGGTTATATGTGGGCCGACATGACGATGTTGACTATCAATGGATTTTCATCCTTTGATAGTCGCTTTCGTTTTTGGACTACACTGTACTTACCATCAGGCACTCTGTAGTCACTGTGTCGAGCCAGTGTAAAAAAAAAAGATTCAAATTGAATGGGCTATTCTAGTTTAAAAATAATGCACAAAAATTGCAATCCTGTTACAACATAAGTATTAGTAAGAGAAGTAATGCTAAATGAATTAGATTTTAGAATATTATTTTAAGAGAATTTATTTGCATTAATCTGTACAAGGATAACATCACTTGGGCCAATCTGGATCTGAAAGCCTCATCTATTTATGGTCTGATTGATCGGGGCAAATGTCTACCAGTGCGTGTCTTACTTTGTTTACGAACTGCGTTGTACTTTCTGTAAGGTGTAATAGTTTAGTTATTACGTCGATTCATAGTAAGAAATCAAACTTCTAGCTCCCGGTAATAGCTCATCGCCAAAGAAAACTGATTTCGATAGTCATGAGATAGAAAGTGGTATTTGTCGGAGATATACAAGGATCTCAATATGAGTATCCTAGGTTGATTTTTAACGGCAAGATTCGAGGGTAGAGATAGCTATGCCATCAGAGACAAAACCGATATGACGACAATAAAAAATGGACCAGATTGAGCGTTTCTGTTTTGATGAGCACATCGTGGTATCGCAATTAAAATTTGCCTATTGACCACACTTTATTATGAAAACGGATTCTATAATGATGATTGGGAGTCGAAGCTGCTCGCGTCCGTAGGCTTTACCCTAGTTTCCCTACTTGTGGCTCCTGGGTGGTGCTAAACGAGCAGCAGCGTAGTGGTAGGGCATCGGTGCCGATCTGGGTCGTGACCACAGTACGTGGGTGTAAAGCCCGTCATAGTGACCAGTTTCGGCTTGTCGCGTTTCGGGATCAGCTTGTGTATATCCAATAGCTCATATACATAAAGACCTTCAGTCGTGGTATATGTGGGCCGACATGACGATGTAAAGTATCAATGGATTTTCATCCTTTGATAGTCGCTTTCGTTTTTAGACTGCACTGTACTTACCATCAGGTACACTGCAGTCACTATGTCGAGCGCGTGTAAAAAAAAATTATAGTAAAAAAACACTAAGAACAGGAACCAGTATTTTTAAAACGGACAATATTCGTTCACAAGCAATTGCCGCTGCTTAATATTGTTTATGGTGCAGGTATAAATTAGTTCATTTATCAGCGACTCGCTCTTTAGGGGTCCCCGAAACAGGTTCAATCGGTTAATTTGTTTCATTTTTTTTTCGTTTATTGTCCAGAATGACTCCGAGAGTCCTTGATTCAACGAGGTGTAACTAAATGGATGAATTTGAATCGAATTGGTGTCCGGCTTTCTTTGATGAGCACACCTGCCTGGTTATCGAATGTATCTCTAATTAAGTAATTGTTGCTTTTTAAGAACCGAGTTTTATGTTATAGTAATCGTTAAGTTGCATCCTTGTTAAGGCTTTGAGTTGTTATGCCGATTGTTTTATAGCGAGCGGCGAATACTTCGTCATTAAAGTTAATAAGTCAGTTATTAATAAAAGTTCATTACTTTATTAATAATGATTGCAGCATTTGATGATAACTATTCGATGGCTGCGACTTAAAAAAGAAAAGAAGTAAAGTTTTAATTGATCATTAAAAAAACGATTAAGATATGTTGAACATGTCCTGAAGTAATAGATTTACAAGTATTTTTAAGAATGAAAATAATATACAAAATAAAGGGAAAATATAGTACGAATGTTGTTACACATAGCGCAAACATGATTCAATATTGTTCAGCTGAGATTTATAGATACAACTTTGAGTTTGCTTAGACTTTGCCAAAGCATTACAGTGTATATTACTCAATGAATTTCAAGGGCATTAGTAAGTCACCGATTTTGTCAACATGGACTTGGCTCTGCGAATACTATGGTTATACTAAAGTTGAAATTATATATTCAGTTTTGTGACATAAAGAATTTAAATTTCGAAAACTTTGCTAAGAAAAGTCGAAATAGCATCTATAAATATCTGCTTTAAAATAATTTCATAATTTAAACTAGTTTTCTCATAAAAAATAAATAGGTAAAAACCCAAGCACTTTGCTTCAAAAATTTTTTTTGTAAAATCGTAATGGAAAGTCTTGTTTAAGAATTTTAAAAGTTAACCAACGTTATTTCAGTAAATAATTAAATAATTTCTTACGACTTTGCAGTACTATATAATTAAAGGAACATCTCATCTAAGGTTTTTTATAAAAAAGAAAATATATATATATTAACATTTAAGATGAAAACAAGAATGTTTCCTCCATAGAGGATGTTTATAAACTATACCATTAAGAAATGTATTCACGTTTCAAAATTAGCGTCAAATTCATTTAAATGGAATTTAAGGGCGTCAAATAACTGGTGTTCATAACAATTCACATATTAATGTAGCGGCGGGTCTATAAACCCATCAAAGGTCGAGCTGCCAATCAAAATACCATCACAACTTTCATTCCATACTCCAAAACCGTTTACTAATAGAAAATGTTTAATAGAAACTTTATTTTAATTACATCTCGCTTACACGTTACATGCCTGTCGTACATAATATAGTAAAATATTAATTACTTTTTAGTGTCACGAAACTATAATATCTTCTGTTTTCTTTAAAATAGAATTTAGGGATATCGACAGTAATGAAATTGTATATAAATTAAATTTTAAGTCGCACCTTTGTTTGAATACGTGACTGTTAACTTATTATAAGGATTAAACTGAAAGCAAAATGATGTAACATTTACTTTCTTTATTGAAAATATGAAAGTAAGTTTACGAAATGTTGCTTACTACTGAATTTACTTGTATAATATACATAATATACTTTAAATATATTATATTGTATAAACTCTGTTTAAATTATAATACGTTTGGAAACACTAATGACTTATTAATTAGTTTATAAGACAACATATTATGCACTATTAATTACTTTGAAATCGATTTTGGAATTTGAGTAACGCTTCTGCAAGCTGGTTTTAAAAACTAAAAATTGTTATCATTGTGACTTGGAATCAAATAGATAAATGTTTTAATTGAAATAATTAATTCGCAAATACTCATACAATAACATCGCTTTAATGTTTTATCGCTTGTAATGCGACATTTACTTAACAAAGTTTGGCTTGAAACAAGCGCTGACCTTGTTTTCTGTATACTTATCAAATAATCGACCTTATTGATGTATGGGCTACTGTCTGTATATGATTTATAATGGCTTCCGTCTAGGACACCGTACCTATACGATGATTTTCAATCACATCCGACGCTGCGACGCACGGTTCGTTAGCGCTGCTATCTCTTGATCGGTGGTAAAAAATATTTTTGAGCAATGGATGTGGCATTTCTGAACTTTTTATCGGCCTATTTTTAATTAAAACGTTAGACCGTCTTACAGATAAGATCTTCAAGCAAATTCTTAATTATATTTCATCCGTACTTGAATACGATATTGGTTTTTTTAATATAAGATCTATTTTAAAACTTTAGCTTTTTTATGCCAATCATTCAATGTACAAAAACAAACTAATCAAGAATTATCTAAAATATAATACCGATTAATTTAAAATTTATAAAATTAAAATTATTTTTATAATAAGATATAAAATCACAAGACGCTGTGATGAACTCTATTCTTACGTTTTCATCTTTAGTAACAGGAACACCAAAGTAGTGGTGGAATACGCTCCCGGCATTTGAAATTTACAATCTGGGAACCTATAAAAGAAGTGTGTATTTAGTGGTTTTTTACTGATTCGACACTGTAACCACACCAAGTCTGATGGTAAGCGTAGTGCAGTCCAAAAAACGATAACGACTATTAACAGTAAAGAAAAATTCATCGGTAGGATCAGCGATCATGTCTGCCTGGACAAGTATGTCTTTATGCTACGCTTAAAGGACCTCATATCATAGGGCGGTGAAAACACGCCCGCTGAAAGTCTAAGAGAGAGTAAAAAATATTGGTTAGAAAAAATGCAGTTCATATTTGGTTTCATCTTCACCTACCACCAGGTCTGATTGAGGTCAAGCGTCAGCCTATAAATTTTAAAGTACATGCTATACATATAAATTCTTTGATAGGTGCTTAAAATGTTTATACTAATTTCATTTTAAAGTTTGCATTTAATTCATTTAAATTGACCTCATTAACCTGTTAACCGGGGAATTGGCTATTGCTCAACTCGTTTCAGAATGGGGACTTTTTGTTCGCAGCGATAAGTAATATCACACCTCAAATAATAACAGAATGTCGTTTTTAACTTATGGTTTTTATTTATTTTGATAAAATATTTAATATATTACGATTAATTACCATGACGAAAAATGTCGTCATGCCCATTGCAGTAGGCTTTTATGTATGAGGAAATATTTCGTCATACCCAGTTAACAGGTTAAGAACAAACGCATCATGCTAACAAAACTATATTCTACCGCTGGTAGGTACCATATCAACAAGTGTACTTACAAATGTAAATAAATTGAGATGAACGTTTCTAAGGTTGGCAGCATCATCTATCAGTAATTCACAACACATTATCAATCAACCGTCGCATGATTGATGAAACATTTTCATCGGTAGCGAGATAACTTGTCTGCTGCGTAGTTAATTAAGACTTCAGCGTACACAGGCTAGCATAAAAACTCCACAATTATATTTATACAATTTTTTTGGTATTACTTATATGTACAGGATAAGAAAAAAAATTAAATTCAAAACATCTTACATATGAGATACATTCATTTTTTTAATTTAGGTTATATTTTATACTTAGTTGGACGTGGGGTGTGTTCCCTCACGCCGCTCAAAGACTAGAGGAGAGCGGAGTGTTGTATTCTAGCCCCCCCCCCCGAAACGCAGAGGTTTGGCCTGTAGAAGGCCAGACGTTGCTGGGTGCTTCTATAGTGTTTAAAATATAGATGGCGAAAATGTAATCATATTAATGATGCTAAACCTAAAATGTAATCATAATTGTTTTTTATCAATCTGATTACATTTTGTCTATCAATGGTATTAAGTAATTAGAGAAAGGAAACTGATATTTAAAATATTAGGTCCTTACATATGAAATTGGCGTTTTGTATGGGAGGAACAAAAAGTCGAATATTTTTTAATATAATATATTTTATTAATCAAAGTATGAACCATTATTTTCTATGCACTTTTGCCATCTCATAGGTAGTTCATTGATCCCTTTACTAAAAAAACCAGTCGGACGGGAATCAATAAAATCTTTGAAGGCGATTTGGACTGCCCCATCGGTGTTGAATTTTTTCCCTTGCAAGAAGTTATCCAAATTTCGAAAAAAATGGTAATCTGTTGGAGCAAGGTCCGGGGAGTACGGAGGATGTCTTAGACTTTCCAATTGAAGCTCTTCTAATTTAGTAGCCGTCTGTTGCGCAGTGTGTGGTCTAGCGTTGTCGTGAAGCAGCAGTGGCGTGGAGCGATTGACCAGCCTAGGTTGTTTAGCCGCTAGCTTTTCCATCATGGTTTGCAATTGCTGACAATAGACATTAACCGTAATAGTCTGGCCAGATTTGAGAAAACTGTAATGAACAATACCGGCACTAGTCCACCAAACGCTTACAAGTAACTTTTTTGGGGTTAATTTTCGCTTGGGGCAGGATTTGGCTGGCTGGCCAGGATCCAACCATTGCGCTGAGCGCTTCCGATTATCGTAAAGAACCCATTTTTCATCACAGGTAATGATTTGGTTTAAAATACCTTCATTATTGTGCCGGTTTAGTAATGTAACGCAGCAGTCGACGCGCGTTTGCCGGTTTGCTTCAGTCAATTCGTGAGGTACCCACCTTTCAAGCTTTTTAATCTTCTAACTCGGACGTGGTTTGCGTTGGATCCGCTTCCACAATAGCCTTCAACTCTTCATTATCAACTTGAGTCTCAGGCCGTCCACGGGGCTTGTTCTGCAGGTCGAAATTTCCAGAACGAAAACGTTGGAACCAAAAACGAACTGTGTTTTCTTTTGCAACACGACCGCCATACACATCATTCACCCTTCGAGTTGTTTCCGCAGCACTAGTGCCACGGCGGAACTCGTACTCGTAAATAATGCGATATTTTAAGTTTTCCATTTTATAAAATGAGTGACGCAAACAGAAATAAACAGAAGAAAAAAACAAATGAATGACGATCATCGAAGCACAAATACATGAGTCTATAGCTGTACAAATTTGAATTTGCAATTCCTTACCAAAGAGGAGAAATTTGTGATTAAAGTGGCCAGTACGAAAAACGCCAATTTCATATGTAAGGACCTAAAATTAAGGATTATATTTGTTTCTATTTTTGTTTATTATTAATACGTAGAAATTAAATAAGTCTTATAAAACAAAATTATATATTAGTTTATCTTTTGTGTGTTTCATTGTAGTTTGTTTACTTGTTTTTTTTTTTATATTAGCGCGACATATAAGTGCTCAGCGGGTATAGCCACTAATATATCTCTGCTCAACCCGAAGGAGATATACCGTGACGATATATTAATATTGATATTCGAATTTGCAAATACAATCGCTTATCTTAATTAGTATGTTAAATAAATTAAATTATATGTGTTTTTATTATTGAATATTAATTTGAGTTATTATTTAAATTAAATTAATTACAACTTTATTCAAATAGGATTTCTAAGCACCTTTGAATGTTATGTAAGCATACATAAAATATCAGTTTAACCTAAATGCATAATAAAAGGAATTTCACCCACAATAAATACTCTCTGTGTTATAAAATATGTATGTAAAAGTACGCATGCCTGAGATGTTATCAATGAAGTCAGGTTTAGAAATCGTGCTTCCAGAATGTCATTTTAGTAATATTAAACTTAGATTAACAATACAAGATCTTATCGTAATTGCGAATTAGAAAAATTTAAGAATTTTAATGTTGCTCGTGGGTATCTGATGTCGCATAAATATTTAATTATATAAATTCTTGGATACACAATCTCACAAATCTATGAAACTTGTAGGCATATTTTAAATAGTTATTGTTACGTTGGTATTTTTTTTAAATATATTAACGACTTGGAATTTCTATATCATTAATATTCATTTTGTAAACATAAAGTAATGATTAAATATTGCTGTAATAAATATATAAAATAATCAATAAAATATTTATTTAGTACGAGAATTGTATATATTTCGTTTGCCATTTTAATAAAATTCATATATATATATATATATATAATACATTAATATTTAATACAGAAACGGGTATATTAAAACTTACAAATAGGGATACTTTATAGAGAAAATATATAATGTTTTCATGAAATATCCAGCATGAGGAACAAAGATTTACTTGATGCTCTAAAGACATACTCATTCACACAAAACAACTTACGATTAACAACATTATTTAAAGGCCAAGTCTTGTTCTTGTCAGTCGTATACTCATGGTGGATTGTTTGTGGTCATTGTGTTTAGACTTAGTTGGTTCATGCGT
Source organism: Automeris io (assembly GCA_036320925.1). Taxonomy (NCBI): domain Eukaryota; kingdom Metazoa; phylum Arthropoda; class Insecta; order Lepidoptera; family Saturniidae; genus Automeris; species Automeris io. The sequence continues at coordinate 1,382,295 of JAUDJH010000025.1, read as the reverse complement.
TTGAGAGACGTCCACATCTCCCTCTATTAGAGGCACTGCGCTTGCATTCTATGAGGAAACACCTCATAGAGGACTAAAAATAAGTCTGTCCATCTTGTGGATGTTCTGCCGTGAGAACATAGATCCTCCACTCCACCTTGCGCCATCAAACGTTATAAAGAGCTTTCGTTGCGGCTGATACGTCCAAATATCTTTAAGTTTCGTACTTACATAATCGGCAAGATTCGAGTAATAAGGTGCATAATATTTCTTATCTTCCTATATGGAGCTAATATATGAATGACCAATCAAAAACACCACAAAAAGATTGACACCCTCGAGATGTGGTGCCAGAGGGGCTTGCTAAGGATAACGCAGTCAGCCGTACGTTTATGAGGCATGTAAGCGGTCTCCTTTAATGATACAAACATCTAAATGTTTCAAATCAGTCTCTACCTTTTGTCTTGTATAAAATCGTCCAAATAGTTGCAATATTGGTTGGTTTCAGGTCTCGTGACAGATCTTGTTCGCTGTCGAAGTCTTGACCAATGCGTCGATTTACGAGAACACCACCAGGAATCAGCTAAAGTCGAATAGAAAGCTATAGTGCTACGTACCTGCAAAAAATATAATGACCACTAACGGCCTGCTAACATCAAACGAATAATAAAGAACATAATCATGGCCAGTAGCATACACAAATATATATGTATAGTATATGAGTAGTGGTTTAAAATCACAGAAGCACCACACGCAGCCATAGACGAAACAGTTACAGCTATGAAACAAACCTAAGCGGGACCACATATCGTCAGCTCGCAGAAGATTGTTTTGCATAATGTATGTAATCCTAGCCTAACCAAGCACTTAAAGGTCTTCTAATGGTTATAAGTTGAACTCGGATGTGGGTGTACGCTGAGAAAGTTGAGTGAAGTAGTTGTATGAACAGTCATGAGAGGTACGTACTCAGAAAATTATTGTTAAAGCAATATCTCACAAATAAAGCAGACTAATGAACATAACCAGTAAGTATCTTTGTATCGAGAACATAAATAAATAAAACAATAATGAAATAAAATATTTATTATCAATGTATCACAAAGTAAGTTTATAAATTACTAAGTTTTGGAATTATGAACCCCATCGTTATATAACGTACATTACTAGATTTGACCTTGTTTGTATATTAAATTCTGGGCTGTTACATGAAATCCAGATAATTATTTTATTATATTAGGAAACATACGTTTGAATGCTAATAAGCTCCTTGAACATCCCAGGTTATACAATCCTTAATAAAATAATCAAATTCAAACTAATTTTAGTAGAAATTACATTATTGTAAAATCATATTAAAGACATAGACAACAAATCAATATAAGAATTAATAAATAAGCTTGTTAGTTTTAAGATGTTTAATATTTGCGAAAATAAAATATGAGACAGTTACCATAAATCCACTAATCAAAAACAGGTTAATAGTCACTTAGTTTTCAATAATAAAGATATGTTCCTTCTGGAATTATTTTTGCTAAGTAAAGTTTGCTAGTTTTGTTTTTTATTAAGATTTCTATCGCGTGTTTTCTCTCTTAGCAGCAAACCCGGACTGATGCCGTAACTCATCTTTCTGCATCACGTGACTTTACGAGAACCAATGATAGTCATTCGTATCTTTTAGCATCACTAGATTTTTCGTGAGCCAATTAGAACTAACAGCCGCGATCGTTGCCTAGCAATAAAGTAATGTCCTACAACTTATAACAAAAACAACCAGGTTTGACAAACTTTGTCCTGCTCAAGTAATTTTGACATTGAGCACACGTAATTGTAAGTCTAACCTAATAGACCCGTACACTTTAGAGATATATTTACCTGCGCAGGTAAATTAGAATCTCTATGGAGGAAACTAGATCAGCATATGCGGACAATAGTTATATATACCACTAGCAAACCCGGCGAACTTCGTTTCGCCACCAGATGGTTTCGTTTTGGTTTTTAGTTAGCGTTTGAAAGAACGTGCGCATAATAAATGTCACATGAAATTAACTGAGCAGAGTACAATGAGTATCTGTCAAACAATGTATAACGCATCGGCGCCATCTACTTAAAATACTGGTGCAATCTGCTCCACCACCACGCAAAACCATATTGGATTGTAATACATGCTATGTATCAGAGATGGCGTTGTATTTGAAAAATGATTTTCCCCGTTTTTCAGCTTTTCTGTTGAAAATTTTCCTGAATTTTGTTTGATATAAACCTCACGGAGCCCGAGGCCTTTCCAACGAATGCAAAACCGTGGAAATCGGTTCGTGCGTTCTGGAGTTATAGCGTCAGGAAGAAAAACCAGACTTATTTTTATTATTTATACCATAACTTTATCTGCGCAGGTTTTTTTTTATTAATCCGGTGGAAATTCTATCGGACCGTCTAGGGAGTGGTGAGAGCCACTCCCCCGGTGTGTCGGACTTGCACCGACTAAAACCACCGGGTTGCCAACTATGTCCTCTCTTCGCCTTCGCCAGGCCTGGGTATTCCGTATACCCAGGCCCAGGCCAGGTTCGTATTCTGATAAATCCTAACGTGTGCCTACGACGAACATAATATTGTCATAATTTATGCATGAGCTCTAGAACATTTTTTTTATTTTGTTTAAAAAAATCATATACTTTTATAAATGTTATTAATAAATAAATTTTATCATGATAATAATTTAGTTATTCCAATAACCACGTTTAACTTCATATCATTTCTTAAAAGATAATCTATTAATATTGGAAATATCGTCAACCTGATCCCTAATATCTTACTAAAGTTCGTCCCCTATCTCTGTTCATACTAAGGCTTACTAGCTGTGGCCGCATACATTGCTCATACAAAATACGTTTGCTCAACTGCGTGTACTTGTCAGTGATTACTGAACTCTGTATTTGCTGTAACTAAGTCACTATTAAAGTACGAGGCTACTTAATGATCTTTGAGAGTCTGCTACCTGTCCCTGAAGATTAGAATTGAAATTTTAATGGCATTTCTTATGGAGGCTAAATATGGATCGTACTTCAAACTTTAATTATTAAGTAAATCTCAATTGAGAAAATAGAATGATGTATTTCTTATTGAGGGTAAATACAATCTATATCGTACTTTAAATTTTAATATTAAATCTCAATTGAGAAACGAGAATAATATGGAGGGGTGAAAGGCTTTTTAGTTTAAGCGTCATTTTTTGGTGATATAGTAATATATATTTGGAATAAGTAAAAAACGCTGATTCTGAAAATATATATATTACTATATCACCAAAAAATGTAATTTAAACCAAATAACCTTTCACCCCTCGATATGGTATTAGACAAACTATAAATGTGTCCGAAATAATTACTTAAACAATAAATATTGTAGAAATAATTTAACTGTAAAATAAAATTCTTAGCAAATAAATTTCTTTTTTTTACCCTAACTCAATACAGTGACTACACACGCCGAATGGTAAGCATGGTGCAGTCCATAAAACGACAACGTCTATCAACAGTTAAGAAAAACCCATTGGCATTTACAGCGATCATGGCGACCTGCACAAATATATTTTACGCTACACTTAAAGGACCCCATATCATAGGGCGATGGTAACATGCTCGCCGGAACACCATTCCACAGACCAAAACGCAAAAGTAAGAGTTAGAAAACTTTTTTTATGGCAAAACATTGTAAACAGGTTTACTTGGCGATCGTGAAAGACGGTTTTCATTTCTTTTGTTGCCCTATATTCTGCAGTAATTATGATTTTATCGATAATACGCATGTAATAAGAATTGTTTTATTTAATATATTAATTCTTAATTAGGTTTCAATTAAGTTAGATTCTCAAACGGCTTTAAAAATAGTCATAAATTTAGAAGGAATTAAAATGACATATCTATCCATATCTTTTTCTTCAACAAATTTATTACATCTCAAAAAACAAACCACGTGGCACAGCACATAGATACATAGGACCTCTGACTACCGACTGACTACTCTGATAATTTAAAACTCTCTGGATGTAAACATAATTTTGTATGTAAAACAGTGAATCAAAGAGAATTAAGAATTAAAATTAAGAAGAATGCAATTACAAACTTATCTAGCAGAGCTTATAAAGTTTTTTTCATTTTGCTTTTATATCTTAGCCATGTAAAGCCTAAGTATTAACTTTCACGTGTCTAGAAAGTTCGCTATCTATTCAATATAAAGTAGACTAGATCAACACCTTTGACATTACCATTTGTAAATGTTTTAGGATCTCAATGGAACAAAATCTTTTCTTTATTTCTTTGTAACCAGAGACTAATAAAAACTAGAGGGGTTTTTTTCATCAATCGTGAATAAAATAGAAAGCCGCCACTCTTCAGGTAATAAACTTACATAACTAGATGTTTTAAAATATAACACTATAGTAATTAACGCACACATCGAAATTGGCGCCTATTTTAACCATCTCTATTTATTTCGTTGTAATTTTTAAGCACAGCTATCTATGTTTTTTTTTGTGTCAATATTATACCTTAGTATTATACATACATAGCTTTACTGAAAAAAACTTTTACGTAAAAGTTCTAGGTTATTTTTTACTACGTATACTGTTCCAGTTAGTTTTTAAACCAAAAGTGTTCTCATTTATGTGATATAATTTGTATCTTAATGAGCATAAATTATTTGAACCGATATGTTAGTAATTTTTAATTATGTCTATATGTCCTTTAAGATGTGATTTCTATAAATCCAAGGCAAAAATTAACAAAAAAATACAACCAAGTTTGCTCTTAAAATATTCTTGACTGTTATCAAATCAAAATTGTTACAAAGCCTTCTTAGCCCTTTGAAATACCGTTATGTAATCTTTTAATGCTAATTCGATCTTTGTCGGAGGTTTTAGCGACGTGTCTTTTATCTTAGACTGGGTAATCTTTGTTACGGAAGATCGGTTTCTTTACCTGTTTACCTTTTGTAAATTTAATGAGTTTGTTCAAGCGAAAATTGAACGAATTAACTTTTAACGGTATACTGAACGTTCAACTTCAAATCGCTATCCAAACTTATGTTTGGTCGATGAAAAGATTTTGCAAAGAAATTTAGACGAATTTTTGAGTTAACCGTCGTAAATCTAAATCAAGGTTTCGCTTTAAGGTACAGTAAATGAAATTAAATCTTAATAGCAAAGATACTTCTACTCTAAGCTACTATTCCACAATACTAATTTGATTTTGATTTTCAAAGGAGCTATTTAAATGATCGAATATGCACTTCTACCCTCTGAAACTAATCTATCCAACGCCAGTGGAGCCATGCGGTCAGGTTAGGGCACTAAATTAAATTCCACCGGGATCGTCGCACCTAGTGCAGGAAAATCCAATTTAAAGTGCCTTTGTTTAAAATTCAATAAAAATTCATCTCAATATGCTAATGGAACTGATATTTACTTAGACTATTTCTTATATTCGTCTGATACCTTATTTTTGATGGGTTAATTGATATGTATTTACCATTGGCAATATTTATACCCATTATAAATACATTAACAGGTGTTATGCGCGAAGAAACTTACTTTTAATTATAAGCGTTTCAACCTGGTTACACACATAGATGAGCAAAATGTAATCAGATTCATAAAAATGATTACGATTACATTTTACGTTTTTTACCATTAATATGACTGCATTTTGCTCATATATGTTTTAAACACTACAGAATCCCAGATTGCATACACATTTATGATTTCTTAATGTTTTAAACGGATTTAATCATTGATTACAGAGAAATAAAATTAAAATTACGACTACATTTTGTAATCGTTAAACATTAATCAGATTACATTTTGCCCATCTCTGGTTACACAGACTAATATCGCAACCATGTTCATTAAGGTTATGATAAGTAACTTCGCGCATAAGATGTTTTCAATGATTATTAATCGCAACTTTAAATATTGGTACTTATACATTAAATAAGGGACAACAATGAAAACAAGTGAATATGGTATGGCATGGCTTGTCAGCCCGACTAAACTGTGACCACAGTAAAGTGCAAAGCAGTAGGGGTAAAATAATCAAGTAAATAAAAAAGTATAGAAAGAGCTGTATTTTTATTTTCTAAATGTTTTGAATGTTGGTCTCCATTTTTCTCTATAGAATGCTTACGATTTGCGTAACGTTAACGAGAATATTTTACTTATTCTCCTTTGAATTCATTATATAGTAAAGAAATAATTATTATATCCCACCTTTGTAACACACTTAGGCCTAAAGATTTCAGTGTCCGTTCCAACACGTTGAGTTACACAGAGATGTTCCATCAGGACTTATTCAGGTCGGCATGAGGACGGCGATTATCAATAATTTATCTCTCTTAACAATCGTTGACGTTTTTGGTTTTTGTTTTTGCGTGCTTCATATCACTCATCTTGTATAAAGCACTAATTTTACTGACCAAGCAGGCACAGAAACACATCTCCTTGCTCAAGAAATTTACTTTCTAACTAAATTGTGTAGACATTGTGTAGTTATTCCACCAATATAGGTCAAAATGCAGAATGATTAAATCATACAATTATATGTCGAGATCAATAGGTCTGGACATATTTAACGAGTGTTTGTAAATTAAAAAAAAAGAATTTTATTCGAGAAGATTGTTAAATAGATTGTTGTTTTTTTCTTTCTTTTTGCAAATTAGATTAGAATATTTCTTTTTATGTTACTCGTATTTTTATTTTTATTTTCTTCTATGCATGTAGTCTACACTTTTAAATATAGTCGCATTTGTAATGTATCCTGTTCATGTCTTATATAGTTTTATGCGTTAATGTAGATAGTCTACTTACATAGTGTAAGTGTACTTATAAATAAATAAATAAACACACATTTTGCTTAACATATTATCGTAACGAAATCTAGTTTTTTAAAGACATTGTCCACAAATTCCCACCCAAAGCTGACAGTAGAATTAAAAAGGAAAGATAAAAATACAACTGCCTTATAATTGGCAAAGATCGCATATCGCAGAAATGTTCTAAGACAGCGCGTTTTATCTTTTAAAACATTAATATTATAGTTAGTTATTTTTTACTTACAGCTCGATTCCGAACCGCGTATTTTTTATGCGTGTCGTAGTTTCGTCATTTTGTCGACAACTTGAACAGAGAAATGTTGGGAGACAAATGAAAGACAAATTTGGAAGAACTGCCAAATATTAGGTACACTGTTAATTTTATTTCAAATATATCAAAATAATTTTGTCAATTTATCTGTCACAGCATACTCGAAATCCGTTTGTTTAAATTTTACTTTTTTATCCGCTCAATAGAACATATTGTCTACAACTAAATTTTGGCTTCGTTATTAATGAAAAATTCAAATCGATTAAACTAATCAAGGTTTATATTTCTTCAATAACTTTTAGTAAAAAGGTGATTATTTTTAAGTAGTTGAGCAGATTTTCTTTAATCATAGATAAAACACTCATGAACAAGTCAGTAGTCAACAAAAAAAAAAATTAAGATCTAATCTTTCGTTTAGAAGCTTCGATGCCACAGACTTACATAAATATACGCAGAGCCATATTAATAGAGATCCACAAATATACGTGCCAAACTCATAATATCCTTCCTTTTTTGTCGCTGGGTATTTAAATAAAATCTTTCATTTATAAATCACCGTTTGAAATTTAAATGTGTATTTGCACTTTATGAATTGAAATCTGATAGTTTTAAACGATCTAGCAAATTTAATACGTGAATTAAAACGTGGAATAAAAATTTAAACAAACATGACTACTCCATATAATATTGTTCTAGATTTTTTAACATTTTTTTATTTACGAACTATGCTTATAGTGTTTGCTACCTGAGCATGGGTGCCTTTAGACCCGGCACACGTGAAATATTGCAGGCCAACCCCTGTCACATATCTCTGTAAAAAAGAACTAGAAAGAGATGAAGTCTACAAAACTATTGAAATTAGAATGAGGCAGTGAGGATCAGCAGAATAAAAAAGCGTTCTTAATTATTTTGATTAGATTTCAAGGATATTAATTTAGTGATTCACGCATTCTGTCAAGGTTCATATATTTTGATTTTGTACGGTTATTGTAAAATATTGGGAGTCTTTTGAATAGCGTATTTACCTTTATCGGGTTTAGGTTATTGTGTAAAAGCCAATATAAAATTGTTGGTAGCCATGACTGTCAACACAGAAGTCTTTTAAAAAGTTAAGAAGGAAGTATTCCGCGTTTACTTACTTCCTGAAGGAAGTTTGCTTTGACGCTTTTTTATAGATTTGATCTTTTTATTCCTACCACCGCAATAAAACTTGATCCATACACGTTTAATTTATCTTTGTTTGCTTAGGTGTGTTTTGTAAATGGCAGAAATAAAAAGCATAATATAAAATTTGAATTATAAGTTAATAATTTATTTCAATAAATAATAGAATATCAATATTTAAGGCATTTTCTAAACAAGTAGATATTTAAATTAAGTTCCAAGTTCTTCAGAGTTATAAGTTAGTTTATAGTTGTAAAGTGCTAAGCAATGTTGAAAATAATGGTCTCAGATTAAAAGCAATTTCATTTTATTAACTAGATTCCAATGGTGTTAAGTATATACTAAATATACAAATTCATTTAAAAATAATTGTATAAGAGGGTCTACAAATTTTACAATAAAAGTAACTTTTTTTGGCAAACCTATAAGGTATAAGGTATAAGGTTGAGACGGGCTCGTTCTCCGCAACTCGACGTCTAAGTGCGCCTATTTTGCGTGAGGCCGGGTTGGGATGATTTCAATCATCCCAGCCCAGCTCCTCCAGGAAATCCGCCAGCCGCCTGATGTTGCTGGTTGCTTCCTGAAGGGACCTTGGTGAACCGAGGTGTTGTGCCCGGTATGCTGCCAGTGCATTGCATTCCATAATCACATGCCTGGCTGTCTCCTCTTCTCCCATGCATGCTCTGCACAGAGTAGTTTCTGTGAGACCTAAATAAAAGAGATGTCTATTATAATAACCGTGTCCTGTTATGGCTCCGGTGACTCTACGTATCTGTAATTTACTGAGACGCAGAACAGCCTTAGAGATCCTTGGATTCGCTCGAGGCAATGCCTCTCTAGCCTGTCTGCATTCTACCAGGTTGTTCCAGTCCGAATCCCTCAGACGTCTTATTCTTTGACGTATCTCAGATTTGAACCAGCTGAAGGGGAGTGGAATAATCGGCTCAGGTCCGAACACTTTCGTATCTGATCCTCTTCTTGCGAGTTCGTCTGCAGCATCATTTCCGCGTGATCCGCTGTGTCCTTTAATCCATTGTAGGGTTGTAATGTTATTGTTTAAGCATACCTGAGTTAAGGCTTGGTGGCACTGCTGGACCAGGTTCGAGTTATAGTTTTTACTTCCTATGGCCAACAGTGCTGCTTTGCTATCCGATAATATTCGGATTGGTTGATTTTTTACCTTCCTGGAGAGGATTGCATGGGCTGCCAGTAGGATACCCATGCATTCCGCTTGGAATACAGTATTGTAAATGCCCAGCGTCATGAAGATCTTAATATTAAGGTCTTCAGAGTAGACGCCAGTGCCGGTTCCTGAGTCTGTCTTGGAGCCGTCAGTGAAGATCCTCAACTCTTTTACATTTATGCTCTCATAGTCTTCCTCATGTAATTGTATTTTGTATTTCTTGTCAAAGTCAAATTGTACAGGTACCTTATCGCAGATTGCTTCAAGTAGTGGGATGTCATCTGTGAATTCTTTCAAAATTCTGGTGTGAGGAGAACCATTGTCGTTCCACAGATTTATGGTTTTCATTCGTATGGCTGCTGATATCGCTTCTTGTTGTACAAAAAGGTGTAGAGGTATCATATCTAGCATGGTTTCTAGAGCATTTGTGGGGGTGGTTCCCATACATCCCGTGATGGCCATGCATGCTTGTCGTTGAAATTGTCTTAACCTATTGACGGCTGTAATGAGCTTAGTTCTAGTCCACCACACCAATGCTCCATAACTTACCATAGGTCGTATTACCGCTAAATAAAGCCAGTTTATGATTTTTGGTGCTAGGCCCCATTTTTTGCCTAGCATCCTGCGGCATTGCCAGAAGGCAATACTGGCCCTCTTAAGCTTGTTTTCTAAATGATTGTTCCAACTTAGTTTGTGGTCCAAGATAATTCCGAGGTATTTTACCTCTGTTTTTAATTTCAGTTCAATATTTCCCATGCGCGGTAGAATGTAGTTGCCTAGGTTACGCTTATTTGTGAACATAACCAATTCTGTTTTTAATGGGTTCACAGAGAGGTTGTTCTCTGCGCACCACTTTTCTACTATTCTTATTGCAGCTTGTGTGACATCGCATACCTTACCGGCATATCTGCCGGTTACAAGGATGGCGATATCATCTGCATACCCAATTGTATAAAACAAACCTATTCCTAAAACCTAAACCTATTTCCCGTGATGAATATTTGTTTTCCGTAGTAAATTTGTAATATTTGTTTTTTTTTTTATTTGTTTATTCATATACATAACCCTTGTCCTGACTGCCATTTCATTATAGAGCATAAAATACCGAATCTAGACACATAAATTTTTAACACAGTTCTTTTTATGACGTAGACACTCACTACGGGCGATTTTTTTGATATATCACGCCTAAAAAGATGAAATTGGGATGAACGTTTACTTGAAAATGCGACAATAAGTTGAAAGTACTATGAAAACTGGTATTTTGACTCTTGGTTTGAAATCAAAAATACATGTTTCGACGTTATTGGCGTTTCATTGAAGTGATGAAAGTTTGTTACAAAATCCTCTTGTTTCGATGCAAATTTCATGTTTCATAGTATTTAACATTTTATTAGAAACAAAAAGTAAGTGTTTCAACGTTTTTTTAAATATCAATCCCCAAACGGTTAAATTATTGCTACCCGGGCACTTGACTAGCATTAATAGACATTTATTTGTAACGGGCAGTAGACTTGAGGGAGTCTGCTGCCCGGATGAGAGGGAGGCGGTGCACGGAGTCCGGCGCGCCGCCTGAGAGAGAGGTTTTGGAGGGGTGGAATTTTACTCCCACCCCTCCCCCATAGAAGTAGCCTCAACAAGGCATTTTGTTCCCTGGGCGTTTGGACGAATTTGGCTTCCCAGGCCCTGGTGGAGCAATCAGAGGGACACACCGGGGGTTTTTAGTCAGTAAGCATCTGACACACCGGGGTCCCTGCCCTCACAGCGTCCCTGATGGTCCTATGTAGGATTTTCGCCCGGGATACAAAAAAAATAATTGTGAAGCATTCATTTTATACCTATAAAACGAATACTTGACAAATGACCTCGTAAAGACATTGCGACGAAAAACATATAAACAACATAAATATATATCATTTTTATTTAATAACACTCATATATATAAGTACGGATAAACTCTAATTAAATATAATACAACTCGAACTCAGTTCCTGTGCTAACAAAGTCTTTCACGTTATCGTATTTGTAAAGCAATCGCAAAAGCAATGTAAGGAAACGTGGGTGAATAATTTACCCATCTTGTTTTATGCCTATTTGCGGTATTCTAAAGAAATAAACAGGGTAGGCCTATTTACGATATTTTTGTATGAGGTGACGATAGACACTCTCGAAATACTTCGAGAGTCTAACAAGCCTCTCGAGTTTGCGGAACTTGGCAAAGCGACTCGGATAAGATAAAGATAAAAATTATTTCAAATGGCTTAGATGAATGATTTGTGTCGGTAACTAGGTTATGTTGTTTAATGTTTCAGTTACTAATCACTTGGGACTTTAGAGCAAAGTAAAACCTTACAAAATACATGAAATATATTTCAATCAAAAGGTAGATGCTAAAATATAACGCGAATAAGTATTTTGCTGTCACGATTCAAGTATGTCAAGTATTATGCATACAATATTTTTGTATTTTAAGAGACCTTCCTATTGTATGTTTGAACTTTTTTAAATTATAGTTTTATCGTTGTCTATTTTTTATGTAAATGGTGTGTTTGCCTAAGATAGATCAGTATATTTTATTTAACATTTGAATTACGTTACATTACCGAATTACATTTTTAAGAATGTAATATAATATAATATGTATGTAGCTGATAATCAATTTTAAAATCAATAAATATAATTTTTTATACAAAATATTAGGTCCTTACATATGAAATTGGCGTTTTTCGTACTGGCCACTTTAATCACAAATTTCTCCTCTTTGGTAAGGAATTCCAAATTCAAATTTGTACAGCTATAGACTCATGTATTTGTGCTTCGATGATCGTCATTCATTTGTTTTTTTCTTCTGTTTTTTTCTGTTTGCGTCACTCATTTTACAAAATGGAAAACTTAAAATATCGCATTATTTACGAGTACGAGTTCCGCCGTGGCACTAGTGCTGCGGAAACAACTCGAAGGGTGAATGATGTGTATGGCGGTCGTGTTGCAAAAGAAAACACAGTTCGTTTTTGGTTCCAACGTTTTCGTTCTGGAAATTTCGACCTGCAGAACAAGCCCCGTGGACGGCCTGAGACTGAAGTTGATAATGAAGAGTTGAAGGCTATTGTGGAAGCGGATCCATCGCAAACCACGTCCGAGTTAGCTGCAGGCTGCGATGTTAGTGATAAAACTGTTTTAATTCACTTGAAGCAAATTGGGAAGATTAAAAAGCTTGAAAGGTGGGTACCTCACGAATCGACTGAAGCAAACCGGCAAACGCGCGTCGACTGCTGCGTTACATTACTAAACCGGCACAATAATGAAGGTATTTTAAACCGAATCATTACCTGTGATGAAGAATGGGTTCTTTACGATAATCGGAAGCGCTCAGCGCAATGTTTGGATCCTGGCCAGCCAGCCAAATCCTGCCCCAAGCGAAAATTAACCCCAAAAACGTTACTTGTAAGCGTTTGGTGGACTAGTGCCGGTATTGTTCATTACAGTTTTCTCAAATCTGGCCAGACTATTACGGCTAAAGTCTATTGTCAACAATTGCAAACCATGATGGAAAAGCTAGCGGCTAAACAACCTAGGCTGGTCAATCGCTCCACGCCACTGCTGCTTCACGACAACGCTAGACCACACACTGCGCAACAGACGGCTACTAAATTAGAAGAGCTTCAATTGGAAAGTCTAAGACATCCTCCGTACTCCCCGGACCTTGCTCCAACAGATTACCATTTTTTTCGAAATTTGGATAACTTCTTGCAAGGGAAAAAATTCAACTCCGATGGGGCAGTCCAAATCGCCTTCAAAGATTTTATTGATTCCCGTCCGACTGGTTTTTTTAGTAAAGGGATCAATGAACTACCTATGAGATGGCAAAAGTGCATAGAAAATAATGGTTCATACTTTGATTAATTAAATATATTATATTAAAAAATATTCGACTTTTTGTTCCTCCCATACAAAACGCCAATTTCATATGTAAGGACCTAATATTTTGATTATTTCTTGCTAAAATTTCGTTCATAAGCGATTTCAACATTATTATTACTTTAGAAATACGATTTTTATCTACCATTTGTATTTCAATTATCCTTTTTTTTATCTAAGTCTACAGCAATAGTATTATGAATAATTTTATTGTTTTAAATATATAACATTATATTAAAAAAAATATATATATATATATATATATATATATATATATAAAGACTGCTACTAGTAAAGTCACGAATTTGTACTTATGTATTCTGTTGAAAAAAAAAATTAAAAACCGGAGAACTATTTAGGTCTTTTGCACTCTCATGAGATAAAATTTTGCTGCCTAATCTTATAACCTGAGCTTTTTAAAAAAATGTAACTTTAACAATAAATTATTAAGGCGCGATTAGACTATTTTTTTTTCTTTCATTTGACCTCTTTCGCATATAATGTTAAGCGTCTAAACAATAAATTAAATTTATGATTTTTACTCAAGGGAACGTTTTCCCAATAAAACATATGATAGCGCCTTTAGATATGATTCCCCGTAGTACATCCTTTACCCTTGTAAAGTGTATCTTCGATAATATAACTCGTTCCTTTATCTAATCCTAGAGCGTTATGCTTGAGATAAACAAATTTATTTTAAGGGTGGCATCACGATTTCATAGTAGGTATTCAAAACATACTTTCTAGATTAGTAAATCTAAAAGCCATTATATTATTTCCACAGTTGTCTACCATATTGATTTAGCATATCCGTGACAACGGTCTACCCGTTTTTGTTCCGCAGTTTAAAGTTGAAAAATGGTCTGCCGAGTATAGTTTTTCCACAAATCTATGACGTGGGTTTCTTCAAGAGGGAAACAATGTCCTTACTTACGGCAAAACAATAAATAACAACTCTCCTTGTGTTGTAGTTCTCTAAGAGCGAATATATACACATTCCACCAGGTGAGCTAGCAGCCTATTTGTCGATTTAAGTAAAAAAAATCCCCGTTGTCTGGTCTAAGGGTATTCAAAGTAAAACCTACTTACGCAACCAGTATCAACACCCTAAAAACAATTAGACTACGATTTTACAATAGTAGAAAAGCATTTAAATGGGTATTTCATAAATTATTTTCCATTATAATCTCTTAACCATATTTATATTTACTTAGCCTTGCTGACTTTGGCCTTATCTGCACATTTTATTTACTCAATTAATTTTAGCTGGTACATTTGGTACGTGATTTCGCATAGCAAGACAATTATTTATACTCTAGTTTAGTATTTGCTTAAATGTTATTAATACTAATTGTTTAGAAGCTTAGAATTTATAGAGTAAGAAGGTTTAAACACAATGTTTATTTCGATTTAATATTAAAATGAAGATTATGGAAGCACAGTTACTATATAAAGCCAGTTCTATTTTGTGTATTCTTTGATCTTAGTTCTTGTATCAGAAACACTTACTAAATTTTAAGACGCTTGTAAAAGCTAATGAATGGTAAAATTTTATTCTTTTGAGGCTTCATCACTATTTAAAAGCTTTTTTAAATTTAAAGATTTGCTATGAAATGATTGTTAAGAGCATTATTTTAATGTTACATTGTATTTTTATTAGTAAATGCAAATGCATGTTGCGTGCACTTTTTTTATGGCCATATCTAAAATTAACTATAAAGTAACTATTGTATTGGTATTGTATGTATAAGTGTATTTTTAATAAATAAAGCTTTACATTCTATGCTAAAAATAGTCAAAAAGTTTAATAATATTGTTTTCAATATCAATATCAATATAAGGGTTTCTTTCAATCTTTCAACGAAATAATTATTTTTTTGCGATTAATCTAAGAAGCCTCAAACTAATTTAAATTCTGGCAAAATTAAGAAGTTCTATTACCTTTGCTGTGCCGTTGAACTATGGAATACTTTTCGGGTAAACGTAATTCTCTTTGTCATAAGGTTTCGGACTGTTTTAGCCGTCTTTAAAAGTTCAGGAAGTGTGCGTATTTATTTACCTATTACTTCGACAAATATTTAGAATAACGCATTAAAATAGGCGCGGGAATCACAAAAAATAAAGAGATATTCAAATGCTCTACAGGTAGTTGTTTCAATTCTAGGTGTTTGTTAATATGAAGGTTGAGTTTATAAACGCAGGAATTATGAGAGGGGTACTAAGTATTTTGGTCGTAGGGCTATTGCCCAAACTGGGTCATGACCACAGTACACAAGTGTAAAGACTATCATAGTGAATCGCTTTGGCCTGTAGCGTTTTGGGATTTCTTGTGTATATTTAGTAACTCATATACCTAGAGATCTTCAATTGTGGCATATTGGCCGACATAAGGACGGAGGCTATCAATAGATATTCATTCTTTAATGATCGCTTTCATTTTTGGACTACACTGTACTTATCATCAGGTTCACTGTAGTCACAAAATATAAAAAACGTACGGCAGCAGTACTCAACTGGTTCTCTACTACAGCACTAAAATGAAAGACTACCATATTTTTATTCAGATCGACCAGTTGCGCTTCGGGATTAGCAATTATTGGTACGTAAAATTCTTTTTCCGTTTTGTCTTCTTCAAGATAAACCGGTTGACAGCAATACTTCTGTTGTTACATATGGCTAATAATCAATTTCGGTCACGTGGGTTATCACCATGTAATTAAGAAAAAAAGGAAGCATAATCTACTGTAAAACACGCAATTACAAGTGAAGCAACATGTTTGGCGTAAACTCATTTATGCTCATTTTGTTCTATCGCAGTTTTTTTTTCATTTGTGTATCATTTTTTTCATACAGGTAGGACACAAAAACCGAATTATGTATTCTTGCGTGTACATCAGTAGTTTACAACGCATCAACTCGCTGTCTATCATTTGAAGGAACCTATTAATAGCTTTAATGTTAGCACTTGAATGTGGTTTCTTGGTACTTTTTGCCACTTTTTGATATAAAAGGATGTCTATAGGTAGTACCCATAAGTAAGATGGTTCTAAAAATAAGCGATACGATTGATCGTTATTCATTTCTCAAGATGACAGATTATGATGTGAAACACTTTGGTGTAATAACTTCAACACGCTTCGACGTCGCCCTGATAGATGTTTTCGGAAACAACAAAATGGTAACACGTGTTTTTTTAATGAGCAAAATGACTTACGTCATCGTCCATCAAATTTAAAATACATTTCTAAGTATCCTTTCAGATAAAATAATACAAATTGAGCAGATAAAAATGAATCAAAATATTTTCTGTGTATTTTTAATTTCATTCAGGGTAATACTGTTCTACCGTGTCTTTTTTAACTCTGTAATGTTTCTAAATACAATTGCGACCCAGATATGGCATAATCTAATTAAAATTAGCAGATCTCGACGCATCAACTCTAAACAGATCGTTTAGTTTAGTAGATTTAGGTTGACTTTACTTTTGGCGCGTGTATGTGCTTTCTGTATATTACTTAATCCTATGGTCAGACTATATCTACCATAACTTTTTTATAATTTCATTACTTCTATTATATTATTAATACTGTTATTTTATATTTCAACAGTTTGTTATTGTAATTTCGTTATCTCAAAATGTTTAATTTGATTTATAATCATATAATTAAAGAATATATATTGTTTGACTTTTGACATCAATGATAAAATGTGTTTAACAAGTGCGTAATTGCTACAGAGGTGTTATGTAACATCGTTTAATTTAGTTTAGTTAGATACTGTAAATTTGATTTGAAATGATTGATAATACCTACATTCTACCGATAAAAACAGGATTTTATATTTACCCTGTTACGCGGGCCGGGATAAGGTATTGACTTATGCCGTTGCACAAAATGCACCCTCGTAGGCGGGATAATTTAAAATAAAGAAGATTGCGATAATTTGAGACAAATCAAGTACTTACCGAGCAGCGGTATTTCAGGCACTTTACAAACACTCACTATGTATGTATTTGTATGCGAATGTGGAGTATGGTTTTGAGCAGTTGTGTTGTGTGTTGCGTAATTGTTAAAAATGCGATTATAATCAAGAAGGATGCGATGCGATGTTTTAGTTTAAAAAGAATGCGATGCGGTGTTTGATTTAAAATGCGAGAACGTTAAGAAGGTAAGTTAAGAGAATGACTGTTCGCCAGGTGGCGTTGGCGATTAGGTGCGTTCGCATTGTTATTATTTTAAGGTTCTAGGGTTACGCCTTTTGGCGTGACTATACCGCCGGCTTTGAAAGGATCCCCTTTCGAAATAATAGAAAAAATAAAAGTAAGAAATTTGAATGAATAATAGCGAATATTGCGTTTGTGACATAAAACTAGCGTGATGTAAAAATATAAAATTAAAGCTAAAATTAAAAAACTACAATAAAAGAAACGTTGCACGTTACTGTGTCGGTAGCGAGCACAGTCTGGCGATAGGTCTAAAGTATGCGTATTTCATTGTTGCAACGCGTAAAACTCCATCGCGACCAGGATGACACTCGGTGATTACACCTAGGTGCCACTGCAATGGCGTGAGTTTAACCTGAATGGTCACCACTACAGTACCCGTTTTAGTGGAAGCTGTAGAGATGTTCCACCTTTCACGGTCTTGCAAAGTGGATAAACAATCTATGGACCACCGATCCCAAAAGGATTTAATAATCTTATTGAGCAATTCATATTGTTCTAAGAGGTGTGTCGGTTGGTCTTCAGCGTTTGACCCAGCTGGTAAATACTGATACTTTTGTCTAAGTAGACTAAATAATAAGTTTAGACCAGCATAGCAATGCTTGCGATGATAATGGTAAATAGTAGAATTAATGTAGTTCTTACGCGATAATAATTTAAGAAATCTGGATATGTATACCACAAATCGCAGATACTTGGTCCACGAGAAAAATCGTTGAGCGGATTGATATAACAGCAATATGTAATTTACTGGTATAGTGGCGGAGGCAACAGAAATAATTTTAATTACGGGGATTATAAGCGCGTGATTTTCTTTTAAGTGAATTATGGGCCAGTTCTTCTCGTCCAGGGCTGTCCAAGAAGGGTAGGTAAATAAGAGCGGCTGACCACATAATCGAAAGGGCATTGATTTATGAGATAAACTTTCTTTGCGATTTATAATATTAGAGATATGGTAGAATAATATTGCGGGTGATAAACGTTGTATTGGTGAGATGCGGTTGGCAATATAGGTTTGAAAACCATGCGGGGATGTGGCCATACAAAGATAGGCCACAGCGGTATTAGAAAATGCGACTATTTTTATTTTAAGGCGCGGAGTGTACTCTTTTAAAGACGTTAGGCGGATATCTGTAATAAAGTCGACGTTGAAATGTTTAATAGTGCTTAGTAAATATTTAAATACGGGTGTCGTGAATGATGTGCCGATCTTGTTATATCTATATTTAAAGTCGGATTTTCCCTGACACTTGCGTTCAATTTGTGCAGTGAATTGCCTAAAAAAGTAGGTTTTTCTATGGAAGTTAATGCGACGCTAAAATGGCCTGAAGGAATGCGTTTACTCTTTGAGTTGTACAAATTCTTAGAGATATTATTTTGCGAGTACTTTACAGGAATGTCTTTTATATTCTCTAGTTTCGGATATTTACTTAGCTCTTGTTGATGGGTCCACTCAACAGTTGCGAGATGTGAAAATGACGTGTCGGTTTTACTATCGATATTCGTATCGATGTGTGCATTACCCATTACTACGTACCCTAATGTGGTTCGGAACGCAGAAGGAAGGTGAGGCTCAGCGACGATTTTTCCGGGTAGTAAAAAATCTATAAATAATTGAGCACCGAGAAGAATCTCTACCTCTGACGGTCTAAAGAAATCTTCATCGGCAAGCGGTATATCCTTCAGATAGTCAAGCGAGCTGGTTTCGATTGGAGCGGTAGGCATATAGCCGGTGATGCGGTCTAAAACCAGTAAATCGGTCGTGTAAGAGTGATTCTGATCGACGCGGCTTGAGAATGTTATTTTCACTTTTCCCTTAGCGATATTTGAGTGGTCACCGAGACCTTTAATTATGGTTTTGCGATTTAATTGTTTAATGTTTAATCCTAATTTCCGGCAGCACGCGGCGGTCATGAAGTTGCTTTGCGATCCTGGATCGATAATACATCGACAGGGAATAAGTTTGTTATTGCGATCTAAAACATTAATTACAGCGGTTCCTAATATAATATTATTTTGCGATTGAATATTTTGTGTATCGGAGCACGAATAATTATTATAAGAGTCTGTACAATCAGCTGATAAACAAGATACAGCGCTGTGAATATCCGTCGCTGTCGCGGCGACACGCTGCGTGGGAGCGGGAGCGATATTGTCTTGGTGAGCGGGCGGGACGGAGCGAGAATGATTGCAAGCGCTGTGAGCCGGCTGCGGCGCTTGCGTTGCATCGGCACGGAACGAAACTGTCGTATCTGTAGCCGAACCCGTCGGCTGCGACGTAATATTTAAATTTTGTAAATGAATAAGCGAATGATGACGCGCCCCACACTTTTTGCATACCTTATTACTTTTGCATGATTTCCATTTATGTTTAGAGCTTAGACAATTTGTACAGAAATTATTTTCCTTTATAAATTTATATCTTAAAGATGGCGAGAGGTTTAAAAATGATTTACAAGTATAAATTTGAGTATGAGTTTCGTTGCATAAAGAGCATGTAAAATTAAATTTTTCAGAAGTTACGGTAGAGTTATGATTTAAGTAAGTGTGCGTAATTTTCGGAATAGGATATGATTCTGTCGGAATATTTGAATTAGTTGTGGATTTAAAATTTGATTTTTTCATTGATCTTTCATTAGTACGCTTGACAATTTTTACTTGACTTTTGATAAAATCAACAAATTGGTCATACGTAGGCATATCTATATTTCGAACAAACGTTTCAAATGCTTGAGCGGTGTCTCTGTCTAAACCCTTTAAGCCTATATACATAAAAACGTATCCCATTAAATCGGGCAACTGCAAGTCTTGAAGCGCGGCTATGGATGCAGCAAATTTTTCTACGAACATTTCAAGTTGTTCGGCATTTGCAGGGTTAGGCAAAGGCTTTAATTCGAAAATCGAGTCTAAATACGTGTTTGCTAAATAGCGTGGATCTTGATATTTTTTAACTAATGCATTCCAGATTGTGTTATAATTATTAGCGGTGGGTGTTATACCCCCGTAAACAAGCTGCGCTTTACCGTGTAATTTCCCTAATAAATAATGCAATTTATCTTCTTTGGAGAAAACAGATTCGGGTTGACTGTGAATAGCGGACTTAAATGTTTCATAAAATGTCGTCCACTGACTGGGATCGCCGTGGAAGTCGGGAATGTTTTTTCGTGGTAGTTTGGCTAATGAAACAGCTGGTGATGACATCATTAGGTTGGTTTGCGAGTTAGAGGGTAGTAAACTCTTTTTAATGCGACGTATTTTACAATATATGTCCTCGAACTCATTGAATGCCGTGAAAACTGGAACATACTCAGGATCCAGTTCCATGCTTACTGAATTTATATTGTTTAAGCATTGTAAGTATTGTTCCCGAATGTCATCGATGGTTTCTGCGAGTGTTAAAAAATTATCGAGTGTGGAATTATCATTTTCGATCTTATGCGATACAATAGAAATATGTTGAATACGCGAAATATATGTTGCCCGACAAGTTTCATGCATAATCAATTCTTTCTTTAGTTTGTTAATACGTGTGGCTGCCATATTTACAACCTTTTACAATAGAAAGGAGGCGGTGGTTAATGTAAAAAATATGAAAAAATATACGTTTAGCAAATTTTTTATACAAAGAAATATTTGCTTAATGCGATAGTAATGCTTGTTATTATGTCACAAACAGTAATATTAGCGAAAAAGGGCTCTAGACGCGGGTGTAGGTATTTTACCGTTATGTCTCAAATTTAAAATATATTTTAAAGTGAGGAATTTGTCCTCACAGGAGGCACCAAAAAACTATACGCGGGCCGGGATAAGGTATTGACTTATGCCGTTGCACAAAATGCACCCTCGTAGGCGGGATAATTTAAAATAAAGAAGATTGCGATAATTTGAGACAAATCAAGTACTTACCGAGCAGCGGTATTTCAGGCACTTTACAAACACTCACTATGTATGTATTTGTATGCGAATGTGGAGTATGGTTTTGAGCAGTTGTGTTGTGTGTTGCGTAATTGTTAAAAATGCGATTATAATCAAGAAGGATGCGATGCGATGTTTTAGTTTAAAAAGAATGCGATGCGGTGTTTGATTTAAAATGCGAGAACGTTAAGAAGGTAAGTTAAGAGAATGACTGTTCGCCAGGTGGCGTTGGCGATTAGGTGCGTTCGCATTGTTATTATTTTAAGGTTCTAGGGTTACGCCTTTTGGCGTGACTACCTGTGTTTATTTACATTATAATTTATATGGAGAGAGTTATAACTAATGCATTCTCTGATTTCACTAGCCCTATTTCATTATAAAACCACTAAACACCGTGTCGGATACCATCCGTATGTGGTGGATGTTCCTTATATCCACACGAAAAGCTTTGCTTCTACATTCATCATGCGAACAGCTAAGGAGTGGAATATGCTTCCAGCGAGCATATTTCCGCGATCTTGTGACCTGGGAGTCTTTAAGAGAAGAGTGAATAGGCATTTGCTGGGCGACCGCGATTCATCGTCGAACTCATCTTTATCTTCCACCAGGTGTAATTTTAGTTCAAACGTCCGCTTATAAATAGTAAAAAAACGTGGCAGATACGCTGGGCACTGTAACTTATCCGTGTTAGTAAATTAAGCCTGTTAACGTCTGTTTTAACGTGTTCTTCCACCAGGTGTGATTGAGGTCAAGCGTTCGTCTATAAATTATAAAAAAAGAGCAAATCTGATTCCACTTTTTTTTACAGAGTTCAACATATAAAGAGTCTAATTTCAGAACCCACTATAACATATTTTTTTCAAATCCCATAAATTAATAAAAACTTATAATTTACCTTTGACTTAACAATCACATTGTTATAAGATATTTAAATTAATATTCTAGAGTGAAAAAACAAAAAAAAATCATATATAACATTTGCTTTGATAAAAACATTTTCAATTACTATGTAATTTTGTAGGAAAAATCGTCCTCATATATGCCTCGCACTCAAAAAGTCATTGGCATTTGTGCCATAGAAAAATAAACATAAAGGGTGTATAAAAAAAAATACCTCATTATACTTGGACATTGATAAATTAAGTAATTATTAGATTCTAAGGCTGACATTTATAGACGCTATTTCGACTTTGCTTAGCAAAGGTCTCAAAAATATTTCTAATAAAGTTTTTACAAAAAACTGAATGTATATCAAGAACTTGAGTATAGCCATAGTATTCGAAGAACCAAGTCCATGTTGACAAAATCGGTGACTTACCAAATCCTTTGACATATAAAAGCACATACACATCCTTTTTACATATATATTATCCTTTGATTGAGTAATATAAATTGTGATGTTTTAGTAATGTCTAAGCAAACTTAAAGTAGCGTCTATGAATCTAAGCCTCAGACTTAAAATTCAGATTATACGAGCTTTTAAGTAAATATATTAAATATCCGAAGTGTTATAAGATAAAGCATATAAGACAAAGCACTAACATCACAACTCTAAATATAGATATTAATACAATCATTAAAAAATATTGTTTTAGTCTTAAAGCATTGCCTGTAGCGGTAGGAAAAAATGGTCATAAATGCAATTTGAATATATAACAATATTTACAATACAATATTTACAATATTATTAAGGCAGCAGAACTCCAATTAGTTAAAAATATATTTAAAATTTGTGTCAGAAATTTAAATAAATCTATATATGAGCATTCATAAGCGAGAAGCTAAAATAATGAAAGAAGCCATTAATTTATTTGACGCTGGACATAAAACGTCAGCCAAGTGACAAAAAGAAAACACGGATGCCGTCGAGGCATCTGTCTTTTCATAGGCAACTTAACTAAAAGGATTAAAATGATATCTTCCGTCTTCTGTCAGGCGGTGTGGTCCACGAAGCGTTAACAGAAAAATCCTTTGTTACGAGAATTTAAGAATTTTTGTTACCTTGAGCTCTCAATGCATTATATAATTTATATTATATTATTTCTTTTTCACTTCTATACTCACAAAAGGGTTGTTCTAATCCAGATTACGTCTAAGTAAACGTGATTTCATCCTTTTGTTAATAATAGCTTCCTTTCATTTTGTGGTTAGAACGGTATGTTGAAAAGGTCTCTAAAATTTATCGGCCTTAAAAATCCTATTATATCAGTAAATCTTATTTACTTTGACACTCAGTCGCTAGAGTATTGCAAGTGTTAAAAAGTCAGCCCGCTTGACAAAATTAACTTTTTATCTTGTTATAACTTAAATGTTGTCCTTATTAATGGCTTAGTAAAATTGTGTCTGCTGAAAAGCCCATAAAATGTCATCGTAAAATCTTCAAATAATATTTTACATTCTAAGAAATAAAAGAATAGGTATTGTTAAATATATATAATGTGTAAGATCCTTAAACTATTCATATGACATTAATTTTGGGTGATATGTTCTTCGGCTAAATAATTAATGTAAGTTCGCTAAAACAAAAATATTTGCGCATCTGATTTGAAATAAATGAATTACAATATTTTTACTTAAAAATATTAAATTAATATAACGTACACAATTGTAGTCATGTAATGTGTTTATTTACTTGTAAAATAAGTTATTAAGAATCACAAATATTTAATTAACTCTCCAAGTATATACCGTACTTTGGTAAATATAATGATATTTATGATTTATTTTCTTTATATTTTTGCTAAACCCAATATCTAATAATCAATCCCTGTTAATATAGCTATGAATACTTAAAATAAAGTCTGAAAACAAATTAATTAAAAAAAACTATTTATTCTCCAGGTCCAAAGCAAAAATGTTCAAAGAGATAGTGAAATGGATTACAAAGAGTAATAATTAATTTTAACTTGCTTATGTCGTTATCAAAATATCAACTATATTTAATTACCAAATGAAAGTAATTTGGAATGAAGCCCATATTATTTTAAATAATTTGCACTCTTTAATTAATGTACAGGTGTTATTAAATAATAGACACGGTCTAAATTTACAAATTAACATGTAAGTGAATATAATTCACATGCTAGAGTTTGCGGTTTAGTTTTACATATAACCGATGTACAAAGCTCTGTAAAAATATAATTTATTGTAATAAGACGTCGTGAACACTCTACGCTGCTCCGCTCATCTCGCCCCGCACCCTTCCCCCTTCGAATTGTATACTCGACCGGCTGCAATATTCTCCTCAAATTCAGTCGACTCGTAGCAGCGTCTGTGCGTGGTCGTGTCGCACGATGCTTTAAACGGACTTACGTATCGTGAAAACACGCTTATCACTAACGTGCTACAATAACAAAGTTTCGAAATACGGACCCTCATTTTATAAACCCAGTCAGTTGGAAGTTATTTTTAACTATAAACTTGTTTAAAAACTGTACTAAATTGGATTGTAAAAGTGAAGCATTTGTTTACGTTATAAAGGACAATATATAGTTAACTAGTGAATTAAAATCATCATGTGCATTATCATAATAAGGACTATTTATTGAATTGAAGACGAAATAGATTTGTAAATTGATGGATATTACACATCCGGCAAGGGGACGCAGCCCACAAACGCCGAAGGAAAAAACATGACACTTAGCTTACCGTGTCCTGTTTCCATTCTTCCTTGATATTTAATTTTTCATGATGGCTCCTAGAGAAAACTTTTCAAGGGAACGATTCTACAGCCAAATACTATTTTGGTTTGTTATCGGTTTAAATGTCGCTGATCAGAGCTCATTACCGCTGAAATATGAGGCCCCTGATGATTGCCAGTGGTGGCTAAGAGGCCCGAATGATTCTCATGAAGTTTCGCTCACATGTAAACTTCGCACAATAAATAGCGAATTTGATACGACAAACTTTAGTGTTATCCCATCTGAGCATACTACTTCGCTCAGAATAGAATGTAACGAAGAAATGATGTACAAAAGTTCACTTGATGACCGAAGTTTCGCGCATTTAATTAAACTACGTGAACTTGTTTTGGATAACTGTAAAATTGGAAGATGGCCGCCTGGTGTACTCTCCGGCTTGAGAGACCTCCGAAATTTAACGATCCGGACGAAAAATACGGAATGGGCGGCTATGAGTTTAGAGATAGCATCAGAAAGCTTCACTACCGTACGCCAGTTGGAAAAGTTGGACCTTAGTTTTAATAACATTTGGTCATTTCCGGAGAACTTGTTTTGTCCATTAACGAATTTAGTTTATTTGAATGTATCGTCGAATCGTCTTCAAGATGTTAGTGATTTAGGATTCAGAGAAAGGGCGATGCATCAGGCTTTAATTAGTGAACAGGAAGGACCTCCACCGTCTGTGACTTCATTATCACATACTACGTGCTCATTAGACATAGAGGTTCTCGATGCCTCGAGTAATCACTTCGTATTAATGCCAGAAAATGGATTTATGGCTCTTCGTAGATTAAAAGAACTACATATCCACGACAACGAAATTTCTATGGTAGCTGACAAAGCATTATCCGGACTGAAACAACTTCAAATAATAGATCTCTCGAACAATAAAATCGTCGCTCTACCTCAAGATCTTTTTAAAGATTGTAGACCAGTGATAAAAGAAATATACTTACAAAATAACTCTATCAGTGTGCTTTCACCAAGTCTATTCGCTAACTTAGATCAGCTGTTAGCGTTGGATTTATCTAACAACCATCTAACCAGTACTTGGATAAATGAAAATACTTTTACGGGGCTTATAAGAATGGTATTGTTAAACTTATCTAATAATAGATTAACAAAACTGGAGCCGAAAATTTTCAAAGACTTGTATACATTACAAATTTTAAACGTTCAGCACAATATGCTGGAAAATATTGCTGCTGATACATTTGCACCAATGAATAATTTACACACACTTATTCTGTCATATAATAAGATATCTCACATTGACGCATATGCACTAAATGGCCTTTACGTTTTGTCTTTATTATCTATCGATAATAACCATCTCGAAGAATTGCACCCAGAAGCATTTAGAAATACTTCTTCACTACAAGATTTGAATCTTAATGGAAATCGTTTGAAGAAAGTGCCCATAGCGCTTAGAAATATGAGACTTCTAAGAACTCTTGATCTTGGAGAAAATCAGATAACGTCTTTGGAAGAGCCAGGCTTTGTCGGGTTACATAATGTCTATGGATTACGCCTCATTGGTAATAAAATAGAAAATATAAGCAAAGACGTTTTCTCAGATTTACCATCATTACAAATTTTAAATTTAGCCCGAAATAAACTGAAAAAAATTGATATGAACGCATTCAAAACATTGACAAACTTACAGGCTGTAAGATTAGATGCAAACCAACTTACAGAAATACAAGGGCTATTTGTGAATATTCCATCTCTGTTGTGGCTGAACGTATCAGATAACCAAATAGAATGGTTTGATTACACAGTAATACCTCCGGGACTTCAGTGGTTAGATCTTCACAGCAACAACATCAAAGAATTGGGAAATAACTATCGCATGGACAAAGAGCTGCGATTACAAACTTTAGACGCGAGTTTTAATAAAATGACAAAAATACTAGCCTACTCGATTCCTAGCAGTGTAGAGCTGCTTTTCTTAAATGATAATCAAATTACACAAGTTGAAGCTCAAACTTTTGTTGGAAAAACCAATTTAACGAGAGTCGATTTGTATGCAAATCAGATAACTAGTATGGATCTCAATGCGCTCCGTCTAACTCCAGTCGATCCGGGACGACCGCTGCCCGAATTTTATATCGGTGGAAATCCGTTTCAGTGCGACTGTACTATGGAATGGCTACAGCGAATTAACAAACTCGATCATCTTAGGCAGCATCCTAGAGTAATGGACTTAGAAAGTATTTATTGTAAATTATTGTACAATCGTGAAAGGACATATATACCACTTATTGAAGCGGAATCATCTCAGTTTTTGTGTACATATAAAACGCACTGTTTTACGTTGTGTCATTGTTGTGATTTCGACGCCTGTGATTGTGAAATGACGTGCCCATCGAACTGTACGTGCTATCACGACCAGCCATGGTCGGCAAACATTGTAGACTGTTCCGCAGCTGGGTATTCCGAAATACCCAACAGCATACCCATGGACGCAACCGAACTATATTTAGACGGTAATAATTTTGGTGGTCTAACGAGTCACGCTTTTATTGGACGTAAGAATTTAAAAATATTGTATGCAAACAATTCTAATATAGACGCGCTGTACAATAATACTTTTAGTGGACTAAAACGCTTGACGATTTTACATTTAGAAAAAAATAATATAAAAGAATTACTTGGTTTCGAATTATCGCCTTTAGAAAATTTACATGAATTACATCTGCAAGACAATAAAATACATTATATCGACAATCGGACATTCATGGAATTGAGACATTTAGAAGTATTGCGTTTAGAAGGGAATAACATTTACGGTTTTGCGGTGTGGCAGTTCACGATCAATCCATATTTGGTCGAGATAAGTCTTTCAAGAAATCCTTGGTCATGTGATTGTCAATACATGCATAAATTTCGAAATTGGTTTAAAAATAATCTCGGAAAAGTCGAGGATGCTAATAAAATTACATGTGTATTTGATAACGTAACAAACGCTGTGGGGCCATTTATGAACGACTTCAACTCTACAATTTGCACAAGCCACGTCGGAGGGAGCTCATCTATAATCGAAAATCAAGTAATAAATGATTATCTTCCGCTGCTGTTGATATCCCTGTGTGTGTTTGTCGTGAGCTCGGCATTGTTATGCGGTGTGTTTTATTGGAGACGGGAACTAAGAGTGTGGATTTATTATCACTGCGGCTTTAGAATGTGTTACAAAAGTACAACATTTGATGATGAAGCCGATAAGGATCGTCTCTTCGACGCTTATATCAGTTATAGCGTGAAAGATGAAGCGTTTGTGGCTCAAATGTTAGCACCTGGCTTAGAGTCAACTGATCCTAGTTTCCGACTTTGTCTACATTACCGCGATTTTAACGCTTCTGCGTACGTTGCGGATACGATTATAGAAGCTGTTGAGTCATCGAAAAGGACGATTATAGTACTATCTAAAAATTTCATCAACAACGAATGGTGTCGTTTCGAATTTAAAACGGCATTACACGAAGTGCTGAAAGAGAGACGAAGAAGACTGATAATTATATTGTTAGGCGAGCTACCGAATAGAGACATAGACCCGGAGCTTAGGTTGTGTTTGAAAGCTAATACGTGCATAGAGTGGGGTGATAGACAGTTTTGGCAAAAGTTAAGGTTCGCTATGCCAGACTTGCGGAAGTGTCAGTATCATCGTTCTACAGTGAATATTTACGCTTCGGTGTCACCTGTGGGGGCTGGAAGGGCCCCGGCGCCGCCTCCTCCGCCGCCGCCGGGCAAACTCCCCCCACTGCTGGGCGACAGCTTGCCTCTACCGGCCGGCGTACATGCACGGGACCCCCACACTCACCGCATGCCACCGCAAGCGCAGCTTTGGGCGTAGCGTATGCTCCAACGCAGGTAAACAGATGCTGAAAATACTTGCAACGCTTAAGCGTATTAGTCCAATAAAAACGTGATAATTACTCTAAGTTTCTAAATATATTTATTATTTAATTTAATGTCAACAACGTCTGGTACGGAAATGCATTTATTTTGTATTGGTTAAGATTTTATGTTTGTGGATCGAATTCCTGTTTACTGCGATAATAAGTTATAAATTATACGAACACAAGTTTATGTGAATATTATATGATTTGAATTTAAAGATCTGTTATTATGTAATATAAATAAATCGCTTAAATAAAACTATATAATGCCAAAGTTTAAAACTATAATGCATTAACGAATATTTTTTTAGTTTCTAAACACTGAAGACTGTAAATAATTGTCGTTTATTTGTATATAGAGTGTAAATATTAAAATATTATCGAAAAAGGAAAGAAATATACTTTAAACATTTTATTTTGTTTTGTTTCATTTATTATTTTTTCCTTTTGTTTACTTCAAAATGAATCATTACGTTTTTTTGTTAAATTAATATTACATAGGTATCAATGACTTCTCATATGTTCACTTTATCATATTTTTTATTAAATTAAATAAACCTATGTAGTTATTTTAGTTTCCAGATATACTAACAAATTTATTATTCAATTTGTGCTCACACTAACTAAAAAAATAATTTACATTCTGAAAACAAATAAGAGCATTTTTTAAACCTATCAGATCAGCATCTCATCATAGCTTTACCCAACATTAATCACTACATAATGGATCTCGTCAGATATTGATTAATTTTCAAATAATATTAGATAAAAAGCATTTTAAATTCAGTATCATAAAAAGTTCATTTTCGAGACTCATTTCCAAACTGTATTCAGATAGACTTTGCATTGTTAGTAACTGTAATGGTTTTAGATCCGCTCATGGATTAGGTTGTAGCGAAGTACGGGCGAGGTAAGTTTACTACAACATCTAACCAGTGCTAATCAAGAGACTAAAAACATTCCCAACGTAGTTGTACGTGTAACTTAGAGCTTAAAATATATACTAATTTTAGTTATTTTGCACAAAAAAGTACTTTGAAACAGCGTAGACAAAATTAACTCTGAAAAATGAACAATTTCACTTAAATCAATTGTTTGCAGAGACTTTTTGGATCAGCATTTACGCGTTATATTATATTCCATTGTATCCATTTTCAAGTCCAACTAAAGTCATATATTTTATAAGTATATGCCAATATTATTAAAAATAGAAAGAATAAATGTTAATATATATATATGTATATATATATATATATATATATATATTAATAACTCCTACTTTTACTCAATAATGTAACCAATGTCAAGGTTGTTTTTATTTAGGATGGATCTTGCAACGTCTTTGACAGTCATCGAAGTTATAACTTGATTCATTAATTGCTTAAATTCTTCTAACTACGTACAAAGTAAATAAAAAATAATTACTTGAAGAACTGTGGAGTCAATATAATTGGATGTACTTCAATATATCACTTTTTAAATTAACATTCCGAATGAGCCTATATGTGATACAGAATACGTATATTTTACGATTTCTAAATGTATATATGTGGGTGTGTTGGTTTAGTAGATAACAGATCGGTATCGATGCTTCGAAATGGGAAGGGTCGCAAGTTTCAGACCGGACACGTCCCTCTTGGATTTCCAAATGAAGTACGGATTTAAGTACCAATTGCTCACTGTTGAAGGAAAACATCATGAGAACACCTGCAGGATATCTAATAGAAATACCATGTATGATTGACCAGAAAACGTCGATCAGCTGCACTACTGGTCATGTTGTGTGCGATGTTTAAACGCAAACTGGATACAGGAACTAATTTATCTCTGCTCGTCCCAAAAGCAATATAGCGTGATGATATAATATTATTTTAAAAGTATATCGAGTATTAATACAATTTACATATAAGTAAAGTATTTTAGGACATAATATATTTAGAATATTCTTTACTATAACTTGGGAGTAATGAGGAGATATATATTACTACCTGACTTTGTAAACGTTGTTTTGCCATGTAAGTTGTAGTTAGTTAGCTAGGTGATAATAGATCAGTTATCGAGCGGGATGAAAAATTATTAAATTACCAAAATGGCTATTAAAAAATAGGGGTTGGTTATAAAATGGTAAAAATTTAGGGTCTTTATCACTTAGGGGTATGAAAAATAGATAGTAGCCTATTCTCAGACCTACTGAATATGTATATAAAATTTGGTAAATATCGGTAAAGCCGTTTCGGAGGAGTAAGGTAACTAACATTGTGACACGAGAATTTTTTATATGTAGAGATAATACTATAACAATTAAGTTGTAGTTTTTTTTTTACCTGTGGAAAACGGGAGGATTTGCATCACTTGCTGATGGAGTGTGACCGGAATAAAAGTGCAAGAAAGTCGCTGATGAGACAATGCAGAGTCAGCTTATTTGATGTAGGCGCCTTTCATGGTGTCCTATGTGATCCGACAGGGAATACTATGAAATTGTTGGTGGATATGGTAGCACTGACTCATCAGCGACTCTCTCAGAACTGAGGGGTTTTTACTGTATGGGGTACAATAGGGCTGATATGCCAAAATGGCAAAAGCCCTTAAAACAATAAATATAAAAAAAAAAAAAAAAAGTTGTAGTTTTAAAATATATCACACTTAGGTATAATACAGATGACTTTATAAACATCATAATTCTTTTTCCCTAGTACTTGTAAAAATGAGTTCAGTTTCATCTATATTCAATGTCATTAATATAGTGGCCTTTCTTTTCAAACAGAAATACCTACGCTCCATCTTCAGCGCAACTATTCTGTTGATTCAGTGAGGCATTTTTTCATCGTTACGGACACTCTGTGCAATAAATCCTTATATTTTCCACACTAAATCCCAGACATGGCCGGTTTAATCTGGCACAAGGCGGCATCTAGTCAACTCATGAAAGTCCTATTATCTCCATTCGGACGAATCAAAAGCGAATCATCCTCTGTTATTTTGTTCGCACTCTTCTTAAACAAAAGTCAGGTTTGGATAGAAATAATATGAATAGTTCTTTTTCATCTAACGGGATAAATATTTTACATGGATTTGTGTTTAACATGATTTGACACAAAAATATATATGAAATGTCTGAATGCATCGTTAGAAATTTCTAGACATGTACTCGTATAAAGTTTTGTATTTCGTTTTTTTTATGAGTCGCTGCTAAATAGTGAATAGCGTAACTATGTTATATATTGTTTGTTACTGTATGTTTTAAGTTATGTATTCCTTGATATTAGGTAGATCAATCAATCATATCAAGAAATTATCAATAAAATTAAATTTAATAGTGTTTTTCTTAGCTTCTTTTTCTTCCTAGCATTTGTGTTCCGACTGTAACTGCTTTTGTGATTACCTTTCTCCGATTGGCTCTGTCGTGGACATCTACGACATTCCTTTACGGCTAAAATTATTATCCTATTCTATGCTCCATCTTATGTTTGTGTAGCAACCACATTACGTCTTGTTTCACTTACACATAAGAAGGAAAGAAAAAAAGGAAAGGAAAGAAAAGAAAGGAAGAAAAGGTTTCATATAAGAAGGAAAGATAAAGAATGAAGCTATAGATGCGTCATTAATTTCCTACCTTTAGCTTTTTATGTCGTTCTTTATTACTCAATTGTCTTCATCCTTAATCTTTGCCTTTGGAGAATCAGGGTATTTATTTAAAAAAACTCAATGAATAGATCATTAATATTATATTAACAAAATAATATCCATCTGCTGTAAAGATTGTAGTTGCGGTTTTATTAGTAAAAACTTTTCAGATCTACTAATATATAAAAGTTACGCAATTACTTTAATAGGAGGGTAGAGAATTATCTATTTGCCGCGTACAGAATATTTATTCCATATCTGCTTATATGCGGTAACAAGCTTCTATAATGGAAATAGTTTCGACATTAACCTTCTGTATAATTTAAAGGGATGCTCAGTGTATGCAATAAAATTTTAGTTTTACCCTTAGATAGAAATATCAGAATGGATACTACTGAACCTCGGCAGAATTTATTAAGGTCAGAACATTTTGCGGGTCAAATGTTTTAAACTGTAATTTGTGGCTCAATTACCATAACTAGATATTAATGAGCATGAACAAATTATACAGGGATTCGTTGAGTAGGTATTTTTGGGATTCATAAAGTACAGATCTTTAATTCTATGCTCGCAAAAGCATTATTTTATCTTAGTTATTTCAGTAAGTAATTAATTTCTATTTGAATTATGAAATAGTGTTTCATTAATTAAACATTTCAACCCCTTCCCTTAGGATTAAATCTCGAAGAATAGTACACGTGCAGACAATTAAATTTAGTTATCTATATTAAGGTCAATTTAGCTAGAATATAAAAAAGACCATGTGCAACAATAATAATATTTTTATTTTTTATAAGTTTAAAGAAATTAATATGATAAAAAATATACTGCGGGCGACGCCCGCTAAATTCGAATATAGTACAGAAAATCTTGACGGGCCAGGCCCGTCATTTCTACTCAAGGGATTAATGATGCAGTGAGAGTGATTATTCATAAACTTTTTAACTCACTTCTACGGGAGAACAGTATATTAAAACACGGACATAGCAAAAAATCTGGTAATTAATTAATTAAAATTTCACACTTTCACCTTTGACATTAACAAATAGAAAAATTAAGATAACTAACACAAGCAGAACGAATTGTTACATGATTTTAACAATAAATTTTATAGATGAACGCAATATTGCAACGGAGAACGGTAGCGAGCTGGGAATCGCACCAATTCTCGTCGAGCGCGTGAAATTCGAATCACATTCTGGGTGTACTGGAACTTAATAAATCTTGGTCCATCTATATGCTAACCATTCTCCGATTAACCTATTAGATATAAAATAGCTCTCCGAATTTAGGTATGTTTATGAATTTAAGTTGACGAAAGCCCATTTTGCCACGTTTATATGTTTTAGTATTTTCTTCTTTTCTTTATGTTGTTTGTTTTACTGTATTTTAAATTTTAGTTTGTGCTGAAATAAATACATTTCATTAAAAAAACAATTAGCAGATTTTAAATCGTCAACAAAATGTATCAAATACCGACTTAGGAAGTTAAATCTACTGAAAAGCGCTGGTAGGAAAACCTAGTATTTGTTGTTTTCCTAATATTGTTCCATAGATACATAGTAAATGTAATAATTTGTATGTAATATAAATATATCAAACTAATAATTTGTATATTTGTTCAGGCATCATGCAAAACCCTTGGAATAGATTTTGACACACCATTCGCGATTGCAATTGATATTTTCTGACTTAATAAAATATGACTTTTAATATTTGGGTAGGTAGATAAATTAGTAATAATAATATTAACGATTACACACATTGATCTAGTCCCAAATTAAACTTGCGCTTCTATTATAGGTACTAGATAAAGATAAACATACTTAAATTCATTATATACAACCAGAACTTGTGACAAACTCAGGATCATAGCATCAAAAGTAGGGACTACAAAAGGCGCTATCGGGCCGTCAAGATTCAGGTTAACTTCTGAAAGATTTTAAGTAATAAAGTCTTTCCTACAGACATGAGGCTCTTAAAAAAGAGTGAATATTGCTTTTAATGATTTCTTGTGTTGCAGTTATCTTTAGGTGACATTACAGTTTACCATCAGGTGGACTTTCTACCTGTTTGCATTCCTTTCACATAACAAAAGATATTAACAATCAACGTTCGCACATGTCGGTATAGTAAAAAAAATTATAATGATTAACGAATTTTCCAAATTAAAGAGTATGATTAAACTGAATCTTTCCTTAACTTACCTAAAATGTTTACAAAAGAACCATCTGCTGGAAAATGCCATGTGGTTTGACAAAGGAGCATGCGCAATTTAATAGCATCCTAGTTAAAAGCATCGAGTTCTTATGAATATGTTCTAAACATGCATGTAGAAAAAACGCACATTGTCATTTGATAATCCTTTACGTTCTCTAGAGATGTCACCATCAGAGATCAGCTTTCCTCTAGGCAACGGTATTATGTTTGCGTAATTCAATATTTATTCACATAGATTACTATCTTTGTAATCAATATCATAAAGTTAAGGAGATAGGGGTGAAATTCGTTTGTTAATTGGATTCCGACCACAGACCGCAAAGCGAGGACAAACGGGTACAATACTACAACAGATAATATCCCATCCCTTAATCACATGCACTGATGCACCCGAAAAAATGTTTGCTTGTCCATTTGTGAGCGTTGTACGTTCACAAATTGTCTATTTTTGGTAACATCTATTTGAACATTTACAACCGTGCTTACAACATTTTCTAACGTCGAATTTGTTGTCAAAATGTTTAAACGCCACGTTCTGATGTCGTGTTCTAAATTTATACAGTTTCTTAGAACAGCGTTTAAGCTTTCCTTAATACAATGGATTTTTGGAACCGTTAATTTCATTCGGAAGTTCGTGACATCTTGCACTTTTTAGTATTGTTAATTCAATCTGGAACTTGGTAAAGAATGTGGATGAAGTGGCGGCTGTGAGAAATTTCGTTGCGCTGTTAATAGCTCCACAGAGAGACCGTCATTATGTCGAGTTCATTTCGAGTTTCCCAACATTACGGTTGGATGTCACTTTACTATCCTTCCGATAATAAATCTCGCGAGCGCACTGCGGTGTAGAGGCAATTAAACTACAAATTTTACCAAATTTCGTACTAAAACTTGTTACATCTAAATGTTCCGTCATAACTGACAAAGTTAATTTGACTTCATTGAAATACACAATTTAACTGGTTAATTAATCTTTTTGAAAATATAATTAATGTAAATTGTATTTGATTAATAAAATTTATTATCACATATTTTATAATAACAAACTT
The DNA here is from genome assembly GCA_036320925.1 of Automeris io. Lineage (NCBI taxonomy): Eukaryota > Metazoa > Arthropoda > Insecta > Lepidoptera > Saturniidae > Automeris > Automeris io. Next base: position 1,346,310 of record JAUDJH010000025.1, on the reverse strand, counting down.
TCATAGAAACATTCGGCGTCAGAATAACCCGTAATTAAATAATTACAATATTCTTCTTCATAGCAAGATTTACACTAATTCGCTTTAATGTGCAGAGATCGGCAAAATGTAATCTGATTAATGATTAACGATTTCAAAATGAAGTCATAATTTTAATTTTGTTCCTCTTTAATCATGATTAAATCCCTTCAAAACATTAAGGAGTCATAAATGTGTATGCAATTGAGGATTCCGTAGTATTTAAAACAGAGATGAGCAAAATGCAGTCATATTAATGTTGAAAAACGCAAAATGTAATCGTAATCGTTTTTAATTAATATGGTTACATTTCGCCCATCCATGCTAGTGTGACATGTAAGCAGAATAATAAATTCCATGTAAATGTCGTGAATACATCTCTACATTAGATAATACAACTAGCACTATAATAGCTATGAGTATAGACTAATGATCACAACGTCTAGTTTGAAAGGTTATGCTAGATTTGTTTTGAAATCAAGAACATATTATGATCAAATTTTCTAAAGCTTTGTTATAAGCCATAACGCCACCTTGCCCAAAATGTAGATCATAGAGAATAATTGATAACAAACTATAGTCATAAAAATAATTCCGTTTCGTTTATATTAATAGGATGTTAAATACATTTTTTTTTATTATTTATCTCAAATACTCCTAATTGTATAATAAAGTATCGTAACATGTGTTACTGAATTATCCTGTGATTCAAAGCTTAATCTATCAGGGTGACAAGATATTTAAGCATTATTTCATCCAATCTATTGAATGAAGATTTTATAGATTTATATAACACTAGTATATAATAGAAAAAAGGTGCAGAAAGCTCCAAAACAACACTTAATAATAATAAAAATTAATAATTTAATCATCCAACAATTTTGTAAAATGGTGATGAAAAGGGTCTGTTATTATAACACTTAGAATCCGGTTGAAACCGGTTTCAACCCGTCGACTGTATCCCTGCCCTAAAGCACGACCCAACCTTTATTATCCTACTAGTCGGCTTATGAATCGAATATTACGAAGCTTTACTCTCACCAAGACGTATAAAGATAGTATACCGTTTCTAGGGCCAAGTGCCAATAATTGACTATCAAAAGTGATATATAGATCACTTGGTGGTTTGACGGCGATAGGAGGATGTGTTATAGATGGAAATTGAAATCGAGAGTAAGAACATTATGATAAATCTTGTAACATTTAGTGATACATTATTGCTATCGCAGTTAATCGGAATATGGCAACACAATTTTTATAAGTTTTTCTTTGGATTGATGTTTAAGCTTTGAACGCGAGTGGTTGTGTTCTCTGCTTCTTTCATAGGAGAATTGCTGATTTTTCGTTGTTATGTCCTTCTGGACGTGTTGTTTTTAGGTTAGTGGTAGGTCTGTATAGCTACAATATGCCCAGCTGGCAAAATGCTTCGGGAAATTGGTGATTTTCTTGATCGCGTGGGATGGAGTGCACGTCGCTTAAGTCTTCGGTTTTGACGTTAATTAGACCCTACTGAAAATTAAAAAATAAACGATGGGCACAAAAAAAAAACTTGTATCCAAAGGGGTAAAAATTAATATTAACAAAAAAAACTTTTCTTCAGTAAATTTTATTGGTATTATGTAAAAATTTTAAAGGTCACCTTTAATCTTGAGTCGTATTATCTCAAATTGACAAAAATATTGTCACGTCACGGTTTACACAGATAGATACTCACGTGGCTGATTTCACACTGTGCACATGTTACATATGCACGGTACATCTTGTCATATTTGTACTATAAATAATACATCATTTTTGTTCTCTGGCAAGCGAGTTTCCAACTTTAATCCTAAAAACTTAGAAAAAGAGATGTCGCACTGTTTCAACCTACAAATATTCAAGTTTTTCATAAACGATAGCTATTAATCATATTAATGGGTTGCGCTACTTTACTAGTTTAAGGTCGCTCCGCGTGCGATAGAATGAGTCATTTTGAACATCTCTCTGAAGAATAAAATCTGTAATTAGGTTATTCCACAAAGAACTGTTTAAGTGGTAGTTGTCAAGCCACGTATGCCGAAGAACTGATGATTGTTCGACTAAGCGGATTCTTGAATGTAGACTGCGAATCGGTAAACGTATTGCGAGGTGTCCTCCGGCAAGTTGGAGTGACAATTTGCGAAAGTCGCTTGCAAAATATTATACGAAAAGAATAAAAAATTGACCACAATGGTGCTTATTAGGAAAAGTCTTTGTCCCGCAGTGTACTTAAGTGGGCTAAAAATAAATCATAGTTGCTTATGTACACTGAGCTACCATAATTCTTCATACTTTTATTTGCATAAACTCTATGACACTGCATTGTTATATTCATTGATATATCCAGCAATTCGATAAAGCCAATCACTTCTCTGGTCGTTAAATAAAAACGATTAAGAAAACCAAAACAGCGATAGTTACCACAACGTCTGTTTCTTTGTTTACAACGATATTTCTATATTTAATATGTCGTAAAATCACTAATCTGGCGCACAAGACTACATTTACGACCTAAAGTTAACCTACTCTGAATGAACTATATTAGTATTTAGTAATAGGTAGTGAGGTGTTCTATTTGGAATAATATTTAAAGAGATATTGCAATAACTTTTTCCAACCAAAGTGTTTTTTTCAATATTTACTTCTTGACGAAAAATATGTTTTTAAACATAAAATTATATCAATTTTTTGATCAATGATACTCTAGGACACTTTGTCTGGAAACTTCTAATAATTTGATATTTAAAATATAACACAAGTACCACAATACACAAATGTAAAATCTATCATAGTTACTAAATTCGGCCTGTCGCGTTATGACCTCTTGTCGTAAATTCTCGTCTCTTGGTAGTCATTGGATAACACTATACTTTCCATCAGCTGTGATGATTGATTACAGGGCTCAAAGTCCAGACTAATGCGTGAAATTTGTCTCCTTGGGGTTTTTGTCGGTATAACACAGCCATACTTCGGACGCCACCCCAAGTTCAGCCGAGACAGTGCTATGAGGATTCTCTCCAAGTAAAAAAGGTTGCATTGTGAGAAAACCCGCATACTATCTAACAAAAATGTTATGTGTAAATGTCCTGAGAACGGCTATCAGTTGCGCTACTGGTTACTTTTGGTACGTCATATAAGCGCAAATTGGATACAACCACTATTATCTCCCTGCTCATCCCGAAAGGGCTACATCGTGACGATATATTATTTATTATTATTATAAAAAAGGTTAACTGGAATTATTTTGTCTAGCTGGTATAAAAACATGAGATCTTAAACAAGATTTTTTTTCCCTTCGGTCACCAGTTTATAAAAGATAAATATTAAATTGAATTCAAGATTTTACGTTTCACATACAACTACTGAAATATACGTTTTCAATCACGTAACATTGGATTTTGCTCCGATATCATGTAAATACAACACCATTTACATAGGTTTGTCTCATTAAATATTGATTCTTGCCTCCATAATTTAGAAGCGACCTGCACTGCTTAAGCTCATGTTATGAAATTTTAATCAAACTTCGTGGCCCCTCGTGTATCGGATCGGATGAGATTTAATGGGATTTGTTACATTTCGACGTCAATTATTTTGCAACGCTTTCGTATGATTACCTAAGTTCTTGTCTATGTAAATTGAGTAATTGAGAAAGAAATCGTTGACTAATTTCAGGTTTACCGAGGCCTTATAGCATCATTTACGGACAATTACATTCATTGATCTAGTTCTCAACAAAGTTGGCACTTATAGTATGGGCACCAGACAAAGATATACGTACCTAAATACATATAAACATCCACGACAAACTAATCTACTCATCAAAGAAAAGATTGCCTTTGGCAGAACTCGAAACCAGGATTTTCAGCATCACATATAGAGTCTCAACAAACTGCAGTACCAAGTCGTCATAATTTATGACGTAAATTTATATAAATGCTAAAACAAAGAAGTATCTGGTGACTCTTAGGTTTTTTTTTACTAGTTTGGCCATTTTCTTATTACATATCACCACAAAGTTCCGCATTTGTTTCAATTTAAATCGAAATATATAATTTTTAATTCAAACAAGAATAATATTAAACAATATTTTAGACAAGGGTGATCTTGAAAAAACTCCTTTCGTTGAAACAAAATTACAACTGAAACTATCGTGGCCAAAATAACTCTCATACAATGCCCTCGAACCCAGCTAAGATGACCAAAAATAGAGAAAATTCATCAAATTTCTGTCGCGGTGACATCTGCTACATCATTAGGACGTATCCACAAAAACAAGTAACAAAACACTCATTAATTTAAGTTTGTCATAGGCTACTAATTTGTTAAATTTACTGCGGTAACTAATAGCGTTACATCCGGAAACAGATCACTGAAATTTGATTTTTTTTCCAGCGAAACCTGTAGACGTTTTTATGATTGAATTAATACTAACTTTCTGTGTTGCCACCCACCAAAAACATATTAAACAGTTTATTGTTAACATCATCAAGCAATACCGAATTCGACACCAGTTCTGCAACAGGTGTGGTCCTATTAATTTGGCTATTTCTAATTCTGTCAATGGTAAATCGATTATTCAAATTAATTTATACTTATATATACTCTTGTTCGGATGAACACAAATGATAAAATACCCAGCCTTTAAACTTCATCCAAAAAGTTAATATATATAAATGCTTTTAATAATAAAAGGTGACACACAAGTTAGTAATTGACCTGATAGTATGTAGCTTTTGTCGCCATAAATCGCTATTAACAGCAAGATCGCTAAAATATTTTATCACGTTGTTGAAGTTGATAGAAAAGAAAGGGAAAATGTATAATATAGAATAAGTAGCAATATTATTGTTAGTCTTCCAAAAACACTATACAAACCTTCTTTTTATCGCGATCTCAGTCGGAGAAATAACATAGGCAGCGCCATCTCCGCAACATCTCGTAGGTTCTGTACCATGTACCTGGTGTGAGGATTTGTCACGCCCGGTCGGCTGTACCTTTTCTATAAGATCCAAGTTAGGCCTTGTATGGGTAATACTGTTCGCATCTCTGGGATGGTTCCGCACAGTATCTTTTGAAGCCTTGCATAGGTTGCAGCGTAGGGCTGTCCGGATTGTGAATTATCCGGATGCTTCAGCTACGCAAGGGTTTTGCCTCTGAATGTTTTTATCGTTCATATCATAGCGAATGCTCTCAAGAATTGTATAACCTTATTCCACCCTCTCCCTTTTATAATAGAACCTCGCCTGTTGGATTGTAGTAGTACAATTTTAGAGTCACTTCTATTTCAGCTATAATAAGAAATTCTCTAATTCTATTTTATTTTTTATTTTACAAATTTGGGTGCCCCACATGGGTGACATAGAATAAAAAAAAAAAAAACAAAAAGATTATGGTACCAAAATAGAACACATAAACGCCCCCACAATTATAGGGCGCCACAGCATGCAACTCTCTCTTACCTTTGTTGTGTCATTACATTGTGGAATGGTCTTTAAGCGAGCTCGCTCTTTTCGTCCTATCATATTGAATTCTTTAAACGAAACGTGAAGAGATATCAGTGGAGGTAAATCGCAACGACTATCGGCAGGTAGTGGCATCTCGACAGTTGTACTTGTTTTTTGGATAGCACTGTCTTGTCACTTTTTTGGATTGCACCTCAGCTATATATGCGGAGTCAAAAAAAAAGAAAAACAAATCTTATATTTATGAACTGCCGGTACTAGTAGCAATATTATAATAAACCTTATTTTGAAAATGTATTTTTATATATTACCTGGTTCAAGTGTCGAAGAGATTAATTAATGGCTTACCTTTAGGAATTTATTGTCCAATCCGATTGTACACCTACTCATTACAGTATCATTAGATAGACTCACGACGTCTCCGCCTAATCATTAATATTGTTTAAACTGCTAATTGCTTTCAAGATTTGTTTACTTAACATAGTATCAATCTTGTGGTAGATACATAATAATGCACAACTGAAGTAAGCATTGTATATTAACCTTTTACTGACCGGCAATATTATATAGATACTATGTCATCTCACTAGCTATTACGGCATACGTTCTGTAATAGTAGATATTTTTGGAATTAAACACCAGGATAAGACTTTTTATAATAATATACCAAGTTTTTGCAATATTCTATATCAGCCTGGGTGTTCTAAATTGAAATATATAATATAAGTTGCCTTGCCACCGGTCAATAGCGTTTGACAAGACATGAAAAGATGAGGCGATATGTCACCGGTAAAAAAAGGCCTATTATAATATAATAAAATAAATAGCCTTTTATTCACACAGAATTATACATTTATAAACAAATTGACACCGAATTTTAATCTCTTCATATTTGCCGATTAGCCTAGGCCTACTCCAATGCCTGCCGTTCCTTTCTTTTTCTTACCACACGCACCACAATTTACTTGCTACTCGCACTATGTCATTTCCTCATCATTTTCGTAGCCAACTCCTTCTTCGTTTAACTGTTCTTGGATGTTATGCTTTAATTCTTTGGCTCCACTTGTCGATTTCTTGTAGTATATCTTCGCTTTGGTTTGAAGTTATTATTGTAGCAGTTTTTTTCATATTTCCACATTTCATATGACTATTAAAATTGGACTCAAAGTTGAGGACTTAGTTTGAGGCAAAGAGACTGTCATACTATAACTTATTAACATAATACTAGCATCTTAATAAATCATTTTTGATCTGTTTTTAATGATCTCCTGTAATGAAAACTAAGGGAGGAATTTGGTTATCATTGAAGTTAAATAAACGTACGTAAGTATCTCTGTGATACAATATATTCGTGATTAGTATTCATGTATTATATATCAAGTGATTCAGATCATTCTTATAACCTTGATATGCGTCGATTTATTTTAAATTTGCTACTGCTCCCTAAAATATAAAACCAAAACAAACCAGATAATTTATTTTATACGCCCGACCTAATGATGTTTATTTTCTGTCCCGATCACAAAATATACCAACGCCTACTAAAATTTCAACCAGAGACATCAAAGTATCGATTGCTTCTACGCAAGATGCGTATCATCTACTTAAACGTTGTTAACATCCAAAGTCTTAAGTACTCGTGTAGCTTTTATAAACGATATAAACACTTTATTATTTCCTAAATAACAAAGTAAAGGTTTAATAACATCACAAAGCAAACGTTAAACTTTCTCTTAGGTGTTCCCAGCGCGATAATCGCTGGATTATCTTCCTTGCCTTATTATGCAGTGTTAAAAATATTTAATGCTTGAACCGGGAACATGTTAGCACCTGGACTCTCAATGTGTCGAGTAAAGTCTTTTTAGTCATAAATACAAACGAAAACTTGTATTTTTTTACGCCTGAGGTCAAATTTAATTATCGTGTAGACGCGGAACATTTCTACATGTATTACGCCTACAGTGTTTTATAAATCATATATTTGAATGCCTTAGATAATATTTCAGTGAGCAACTAAAACAATAGTTAAAATAACAGTGTCGATGTCCGTGTGTAATTATTTGTGAACGTTTAAATAAATCAATGAATAAATTAGAGGCTGCTATTACGGTTGATTTAGAGTCTGCCTCATCTGTTACAAACAAATTACGTTCAAAGCATTAAATTCTGCCTAAAGAATAATTATTTCAGATGATACAAACGTTTATCTCGATTTAAAGTTTTATTAAAATCGTCTCGGAGTTTCTATTAGGGTAATTTGTGAAATGTGTTTGTTTTAATTCGTTGAAACTTTATGGTTGCTAATGGATTTTCTTTTAAAAATATTTTTGAAAAAGATCACGTTTAAAATAGACGCAGAAATATTTATATTCTAGTTTAAAGGATTATGAAACATATGAGTCTGATTATATGTCAGAAATAATATTAGGTCCTTACATATGAAATTGGCGTTTTTCGTACTGGCCACTTTAATCACAAATTTCTCCTCTTTGGTAAGGAATTACAAATTCAAATTTGTACAGCTATAGACTCATGTATTTGTGCTTCGATGATCGTCATTCATTTGTTTTTTTCTTCTGTTTTTTTCTGTTTGCGTCACTCATTTTACAAAATGGAAAACTTAAAATATCGCATTATTTACGATTACGAGTTCCGCCGTGGCACTAGTGCTGCGGAAACAACTCGAAGGGTGAATGATGTGTATGGCGGTCGTGTTGCAAAAGAAAACACAGTTCGTTTTTGGTTCCAACGTTTTCGTTCTGGAAATATCGACCTGCAGAACAAGCCCCGTGGACGGCCTGAGACTCAAGTTGATAATGAAGAGTTGAAGGCTATTGTGGAAGCGGATCCATCGCAAACCACGTCCGAGTTAGCTGCAGGCTGCGATGTTAGTGATAAAACTGTTTTAATTCACTTGAAGCACATTGGGAAGATTAAAAAGCTTGAAAGGTGGGTACCTCACGAATTGACTGAAGCAAACCGGCAAACGCGCGTCGACTGCTGCGTTACATTACTAAACCGGCACAATAATGAAGGTATTTTAAACCGAATCATTACCTGTGATGAAAAATGGGTTCTTTACGATAATCGGAAGCGCTCAGCGCAATGGTTGGATCCTGGCCAGCCAGCCAAATCCTGCCCCAAGCGAAAATTAACCCCAAAAAAGTTACTTGTAGGCGTTTGGTGGACTAGTGCCGGTATTGTTCATTACAGTTTTCTTAAATCTGGCCAGACTATTACGGCTGATGTCTATTGTCAGCAAGTGCAAACCATGATGGAAAAGCTAGCGGCTAAACAACCTAGGCTGGTCAATCGCTCCACGCCACTGCTGCTTCACGACAACGCTAGACCACACACTGCGCAACAGACGGCTACTAAATTAGAAGAGCTTCAATTGGAAAGTCTAAGACATCCTCCGTATTCCCCGGACCTTGCTCCAACAGATTACCATTTTTTTCGAAATTTGGATAACTTCTTGCAAGGGAAAAAATTCAACTCCGATGGGGCAGTCCAAATCGCCTTCAAAGATTTTATTGATTCCCGTCCGACTGGTTTTTTTAGTAAAGGGATCAATGAACTACCTATGAGATGGCAAAAGTGCATAGAAAATAATGGTTCATACTTTGATTAATTAAATATATTATATTAAAAAATATTCGACTTTTTGTTCCTCCCATACAAAACGCCAATTTCATATGTAAGGACCTAATATTAAATTATATCATATCAGTAAAGTGAGTTACAGTTTGATTCGAAAACTCTCTTCTTTTATTAGTTATTTATATTAAAACGTTATATTCTTATTTTATTCGTTTTATTGTTTATAATTAGCATTTCATCTTATGATGCAGTTTTTTCTAGCATACTACACGATTTTTAGCTGGAATGTAAAGTTTTTATGATATCTGGTAAGAAAACTTGAGAAAATATATCTAACTCATAACTTTTCCTGTACATATGTAGTTTAAAAAGCATTTAAGTTTGAAATATACATCATATTACATTTGCAAAAGCTTTTTTATTATAATTCAGATAAGTAAGTAACATATTTTCATGCTATATCCCTTTCTTTTTTTTACACTGGCTCGATATAGTGACTACAGAGTACCTGATGGTAAGTACGGAGTAGTCCAAAAACGAAAGCGACTATCAAAGGATGAAAATCCATTGATAGTCTACACCGTCATGTCGGCCCACATATACCACAACTAAAGGTTTAAGTATATGAGCTACTGGATATACACAAACTGATCCCGAAACGCGACAAGCCGAAACTAGTCACTATGACGGGCTTTCCATCCGTGTACTGTGGCACCGACGCCCTACCACCTCGCTGCTGCTCGTTTAGCACCACCCAGGAGTCACGTGTAGGGAAACTAGGGTAAAGCCTACGGACGCGAGCAGCTTCGACTCCCAAAAAATTCTTCTTCTTTCGAGGTAAGTAAAAATACATTAGTGGTTGTATCCACTTTGCGATTATATGTTGTGACCAACGTGATTAATAGCGCAGCTGATTGCCGTTTTCAAGACACTTACTCATGACACTATTATTAGATGCCATGTGGGTTTTCTTAAGAGGCTTTTCTTCACCGCTGAACATGAGAAGCCTAAATCCGTACGTAATCTAGAAACACCCAAGAAGTACGTGCCAATATTCGAACCAACGACCATTCACCTTCAAACCTTTAAACCGGTCAATTATCCACTCGGCCACCATAACCACTCAAATAAGTAATGTAAATATTTACGAAATAAACAATTTTATTTAAAACAATAACAAAAAACAATAATAAAAAAATGTACGAAACAGGTTAGCTTTATCTATAGGTAATAAAAAATTGTGATCTTATTTACAGGAATTGATATAAATTTTTAGCAAATAAAACCAATGTGGTCGTAAATCTAAACAAATGCTTAATCACCTATATCTTTAGAGAAAACATGTTTTTTACTCATCTACATGTTGAGCAGCATTTAAATAAAACAAACTTTGATGTAAATAACCCAGAGAAATTAACCACATTTGTTTATATTGTTTGCTGTTTCTATGTCCAGGAATGGCAATTAGGAGGTCTGTTATCCTATCGTAGTATAACCCAAACATAAGCCAAGCTGACATCAAGGCAGAAAATGCGACGCTTCGAAGATGTATAATTTATCTACTAGATATGTTTTTGGTAAAATAAAATATAAGTAATTATTACTTAAAATAATTACAAGACATAAATCCAGTGACATTTATTAAAAGTATTTAGAGATGGAATATAAGAAAATCGTTCCTTAGTGGGTGCCTATGTTATAACAAGAACCTACTGTGTTTTTAGCTTCAGTAGTTAAGCCTGAAATTTATAGACGCTGTTTTAGTTTGATTTGGGTTTATTAAAACATTACAAATTATATCATTTAATGAATTTCAAAGTATATCAATCACAAGTCACCGATTTACTCAATTTGAACTTGACTCTGTGGACACTTAGGTTATACTCAAGTTTCTATTACACTCGTGTATTCAGTTTATTGTCAAAGGCCAGCTTATTTTCTGAGAAAAGTTTACGCAAAGTTAAACTAGCATATATAAATCTCTGGCTTAGACTCTACGATGATATGACCATCAGTACAAGTCTTTATATATCTATAAAATATTGGTATCTAGATACATGGTAATACTGTAGTTTTTCTTTTTTTCTTTAATACATTTTATACGTATTTCAATTATATATCTTTATCGATTCGTAGTCGGTGAATTCTAGCAACTCTATATCTCAGCTTTGATCCTTTGGGACTACGACCGTATAAGGATTAGGAATTCGTGTGGATTTGCTTAAAGGAGAAGGATGGGGAAAATTGGGAATTGTTTTCTCTACCGCAGAGTGCTCAAAGCTCCGTCTTACGTAACAAATGTTTGAAGCGGGAGCGTTTAATGAAATTTATTTGTTTCTATATGTTTTAAAACATTATTTATTTACTGAAATCGTTGTGGATGAATACATTTCTTTTATAAAATGTCTCGACAAATTGTCTACACTACACCGAATGGAAAGTATTAAGGCTTTAGTACGATTTTTAATACAATGTTTTTGTATGGTAAACCTTACTCGGCGCCGTTCTGAAATCGGAAATAAATACTGCTCAAATCAACCGAATTCTTCTTTTGACTTACTTTTGAAATGAAATTTATTTATTTGGCCATAACTTACAAAAAAATAATAATTAAAATACAGTAACAGAAAGATACAAGAGAAAATACAAAACATACAAACATGGCGAAAATGGGCCCTCCTTCAGCTTAAAGCCACAGAGGAAGTCTGGAGCGCTTTTCAAAGTTCTTTCTATCCAACTGTAAAGTTTGTCCCAAGTATACATATTCTTGGACAACCTAAAGAACATACTGAAATGTCGAGCCATAACTAAAAGTAAGTTGATTGGCGCATAAGACCTGTTCAATAATTTTAATAGAAAGCTTCTCTTTTCTCCTGACTTGGCACAGTGAACACACCACGCCTGATGGTAAACATTGTTCAGTCCAAAGAATGACAACTACTATCAACATTTAAGAAAATCCTATCGGTAGTCACATAGATCATGCCGGCCTGCACAAATATATCTTCACGCTACGCTTAAAGGACCCCATATAATAGGACGGTGGTAACACGCTCGCCAATGGGTCCGCAACTGTCGTTTAAATAACGCAGTTTCACTCCGACGCAGCCTTGAGTTTCTTTAGGCGTTACTTATCAATGTAATCGCTTCCGAAACGCTGGTAGATCACCATTACATTCGTTTTTTACTAGCCGTCTGCCCAAGTCGGGGTATCCACAAAGGTCGCTTTGCATAGCCACCCAACCCATAAAATTCGCTGGCTGAGTGCCTTCTGCGTTCCCCCCCACCAAGCCCAGCTTAGTTGTGGAGGCCTGTCCTGGAAAGCAATAGTGCTATGTCGAAAGAAAAAAAAACACTGAACGGAAGACCATTCCACAGCCCAAAGACTCGGCAAAAGTAAAAGTTAAGAGAGCTTCTTAGTCCTAGCCGGGATGAGAGATACCGTATAGCTGTGACTCAGTAAACTCGCGCGCGTGGTTCTATTAAAAAAGGCAGAGAGAGTTTCATATTTAGAAGCGTATTGTAAGATTTTATTACAGAGTAGACACTACATCAAGGTAGCGTTAAGACTTCGTTCCGGTCACTATCCATCGGCAAGTTTTGCATATCTTATGAGGAAAATAGAATCGCCTAATTGCAGTACTTGTGGAAGACGGGAGGATTTGCATCACTTGCTGATGGAGTGTGACCGGAATAAAAGTGCAAGAGAGTCGCTGATGAGCCAATGCAGAGTCAGTTTATGTGATATAGGCGCCTTTCATGGCGTCCTATGTGATCCGACGGGGAATACCATGAAATTGTTGGTGGACATGGCAGCACTGACTCATCAGCGACTCTCTCAGAACTGAGGTGTTTTTCACCGTATTGGGTACAATAGGGCTGATATGCCAAAATGGCAAAAGCCCTTATAAACAATAAATAAAAAAATAAAAAAAAGATTTTATTACAAATAAGAAAATTACGCATTTATTTAAATGTAACCAGTAAAACCATGCGCAAAATACACTTACATTGTAGTAACGTTACAATGTTCCTTGTAATCTTAACAGCCGTGTCGCATTCACTAATTAAATCTCGGTTTCCAGCTTTATTACTCGAGCTTCATAGAGTGCGGAGGCTTTAATGTGATTGAATGTGAAAGTAATATCACTTTATAAAAGCATCACATATGCTGTAACGTGCATCTATAATTACCGGCTGTGATCGTTAAATTTAGGTATAGAAATTAATCAAAAACATCCGGTTTTAGGTAGCCTCTTCCTTTTGTAGACAGTGCAAGCTTTCAGTAACTATTTATAATAATGCAATGATAAGGAAAGTGATAATAATAATATATCAAGTATAGTGCCAAGTAGCTTTTTTTTTTACACTGGCTCGACATAGTGACTACAGAGCACCTGATGGTAAGTATAATGTAGTCCAAAAACGAAAGCGACTATCAAAGGATGAAAATCCATTGATAGTCTACATCGTCATGTCGGCCCACATATACCACGACTGAAAATCTCTAGGTATATGAGCTACTGGATATGCACAAGCTGATCCCGAAACGCGACAAGCCGAAACTGGTCACTATGACGGGCTTTACACCCATGCACTGTGGTCGCGATCCAGACGGGCACCGGCGCCCTACCACCTCGCTGCTGCTCGTTTAGCACCACCCAGGAGTCACGTGTAGGGAAACTAGGGTAAAGCCTACGGACGCGAGCAGCTTCGACTCCCAAAGCTGTATCCACTTTGCGCTTACACATCGTGCCCAACGTGACCAGTACACGGCTGATTGCCGTTCTCCGTGCACTAACACTTGACATTTCTATTAAACGCTTTGCGCGCTTTCTCGCGATGTTTTCTTTCACAGGTGAGCATGTGATGCCTAAATCAGTATTTCATCTGAAAAATATCAGAGGTACGGACTGAGACAAAACTACAACCATTCGCATTGCAGTGGACGGCTGCCGGTCTCTTATCTACTAATCTATCACAAGATTTAAAAAAAATGTTGTAACTCGTTAACAATATTAGTATAAGCTTTTTAGTATAAGTTGCAACGTGACTCAAAAAGCCATTTAACGCCAAGTTTCAGAAAGGCACCTCAAATTTAAATACGCATTAACTGTTGTTAACAATATTTTTGTGTTTGATATATGTTCGTATTTCTGTGCTTTTAAAATAAATAAATATAGGATTTTAAATACTATTGAATCATCAATTGTATACTTTATGATTAGTGTTTAATAGCGTCTTAAAAACTAAGGAGGATTTCAGAATCTGTATTTTAGTGTTGTAATAATCTAGTTATAATAGAGTGAAGTCTAACAAAAATGTTACTTGTAGAGCCCCGAGTTCGGCGATCAACTGCGCTTTTTTTTTCGGCATGTCCTACGTTTGTGGCCTGGGAAAGACCTTCACAACAAAACCGGGTCAACTGCGCTACTGGTTGCGTTGCTCATGACATGTATATCCAAAGTAGATAAAACCAAGTAACGATAATCTCGTAGAAGAATTATTACCTAGTTAATAGATTAGATTGATTGATAGATAGATTAGATAGAGTAAATGAGGACTACAAGATTCTGAGGTCCCAGAAGTCCAGCTTACCAGTTTTTAATATAAATAATACTAAAAAAAAGATTTTGAGATTATAAGTTAATATATTTATCAATTGCGCAAGTATAATAATAATAAAATAATGCTTTTTATGTTTCTATGGGATGTAAGCCACTGATGCAAACAATTTTAAGTGGCTGCTAACTTCGAATGATGATTTATTATTTATAGTATAATAAAAATGTATATAATTGAGACTATTTTTCGAAAAAAATCTCTTACAATTTTCTCTATTATGATTATCAAACTACAAATATAAAATATTCTCCGTCGATGAAACTTTCATTGTCTATATTGATATTACCTCATAAAAAGACCCACAAAAATAAATATGATCATAAATAAAAGTATAATTTAGACTCTAAACTTATTCCAGACAAGGATAATAATTACAAAATTGAGTTCAGAATCTCCCTGTTAAGGGTAAATTAGTTTCAAAGACATCCAAACTCCCATTGTCGTATTTCATTTCTTCGAAGATCGGCGGTTATGGACAAAAGTTCCGGCCTCTCGATATTAATATTTATTGCTTTCGATATTATTCCAAACACTTTCTTCACTATGTTATAAATAGATTGTATTTTATATCAGCTATTCGTCAATAAAAAGACTTTTACGAGGTAGAGTAGCGCAGGCGCCATATTTGTGGCTTTAGAAGATTATTATACTCGCAGGTAGAAACAGATTTTGTTTGCTAATACGCACGTACTATGATTCCAATTCCATTTTTATATGCCTTTTATTACATTACTACCTATTTTCTGCGGTTTCGTTCGCGAAATAATCCCCGTTTTGCATGAGAACGAGATAATATATAGCTTATGTCTACCCTGAGGGGCCATTCTAAATATTGGTAAAAACATATTAGATATCAAATTGACAGTTTCGAAGATTACCTCCTACAAACAGATAAACATTATCTCTTTATATTGTTAATACATACTAACATTTGCTCCTGACTTTGTTTCAAACTCAAAATAACTACAAATATGACTATTACAAACATTTTTAAACCAGAAATAACGTGAAGCTACCATCTGTTCGGAAGGCACGATCTACCGAGAAGAGTCGGCAAGAAATTCGTAGTTAGCTTTAAAGTTTGTTTCTTAGATACTAATTAAATTGAATCTATGAGAAATACATAATATCATATCCATGCATCCTTAACATCTAAATTATCATTGAGATAAAGTTGAATTTGATTTAAATTATATTAGAAAAGCTATTTTAATGTTACGATAAAAATCCATTCATTTAACTACATACTACTACAAAGAGGTCAATCCATATCTCTATTGTAACCCAAGCATTTTTTTTTATAAAACTTGTAGCAATGTAGATTATAAAGAGACTCCCTTATTTTCACATCAGTCATAAATAATTCATATTATATTTATATATCGCAGCACCGGTGGAACTATATTTTAATATTGAAATATCTAGTTGATAGAAAATACGAATTGTAGTTACTTGAATTGATTTATGGATATTAGAATTTGAAACTTTTGATAAAAAACCAACTACTCTAGAAAATATTTAGAGTAAAAAATCAATGCTCCTCTTCAAGATATTTCCAATGCCTCAAATTATGGTTAAAACTGAATTGCTGTAAGTGAAAAGCAATTTACGAAGCAAAAAGTTTATAAAAAAAATCATTTTTCCGAACCTCTAATGGGAGGACATTATCCGAAAACCGTTTTTGTGCGAATACGAGTACAATTTACTGGGAAATTTTAGGAACGTGAACAGAGGGACTTATCTTTATGTACATTTTTATGTTTTTTTCAGCTAAATGTTATCGGGCAACACTCGAGCATTTAATGTGACGGCCTGTTATCGCTAAAAGTACATAAAGTAATTTAAAAGAATTATGGTAGGCAACAATTGCGAGCGGAAAGAGAAATAAACAAAAAAAAACTTTGATGAGAACACGGCACGCGTTACCGAATTTATTGCGGAATTATTTTACGAAACTTTTATGAGTTATGTATAATCTCTTAAGAGGAATTCTGGAAATGTTTCGATGACAAAACTTTGCCTCTGAAAATTAAGTTTAAACGTACTAAAGCCAACTGTCACATAACACGGTGAAAAGTTCAAACAAACGCGAATTAGTGTCATTTCACGTAATATATTAGTTTACATACTTTATTTAAATAAAACGCGTTACGTTGCTTTTCTCACGAAAATCGTTAGGCAATTTGTTTAAATTACTTTCCTATGCTAATCTACCTCGCGATGCGAATACATTCTTTAGTGAGAAGAGAAAAAGAAACCATCCATAGGCGCTCGAGATCGTCGAATCTCGCCTCAAATGATGCATGTTGAAGCGGTATCTTGTGTAGAAAAACGAGATACTGCAAGCCCATTACACGGCGAACATCGTAAATAATCGTCTAAGGCCGGTAAATAAAATAAGTGTATGCCTCGGACCAAGCTGGTATCTGATGGCAGACGGCGGATACAGCGAGAAAAGAGAGAATGGTGTTTAAAACGCGATAGTGAGCATCGCTCGGCGAAACATAAGTTTTGCGGCGTGTTAAAAGATAATAAGTTCGGATACAAAGTTTATAAGAAAGACATTGCCTTCCCTTTGTACAGGAGACGTTATTTTCTTATCTCTAATAGTAAACACCTCTGAGTGTATTTACAAGTACACGCTTAAGTGCGGACAATTTATTTTCACTTGAGGCCAAGTTTAAAACTGAAGATTTATCTTCAAGTGCGAAGGTACTTGTAACTTGTTAAAGGTCGAATAAGGAATAGATTATTAAGAGTCTTATATTGTATTTGATTTTCTAAGTTCATAATATATCGTCACGCTATATCCCTAACGGGGTGAGCATAGATACATTAGTGGCTGTATCCAATTCGCGCTTATATGTCGTGCCCAAAGTGACCAGTATAGCGCAGCTGATCGACATTCTCAGGCCACTAACACATTACATTTTTAATAGATGCCATGCGAGTTTCCTCACGACGTTTTCTTTAAATGGTGAGCATGTGATGCCTAAATGCATACGTAATATGGAAAAATCCAGATGTATATGCCGGGATTTGGATCTACTACCATTCGCCACCACGACCACAGAAATTAATTGATATAACTTACGTAATATTTGTAATTAGCAGTTGTTTAGAGTTTATGAGGTCCGTGATTAAATAGTCATTATATTACACAAATCAGTTTATTATAATTAAATACACTTTCTAATGACAACGCAACCATTATAGAAAAACAGAGAACGCGGGAATAGTAACCTTTATAATTATTACATATTTGTTGCTTAGGAATAGGCAATGACACCTCACCGTACAGCCATATTTTAAAACAGCAGTATATATTAAATTAAACAAGTATATATTTATGCTATATTATATGTGAAATAAATAAAAAAAAATATTTTGTATTATCCTGAAAATAATCAACAAAATAAGTAAGAAATTTGTCCTATTAAGATAACTTTACATTACTTACTTGATTACACCAACATACAAAAAAAAAGTTTAAATCCGGGCTGAGATATAAAAAAATATTACAGTTTTAATTAGCAATAATTTTGTATGCAAATAAAAACAAGAAATTGCCTTGACATGTATTCTTAAATTAACCTAAATACATACAAAAGCACGACTTCATATTATAATAAAAAAATTAATTTTAGGATAATTTAGTTTAATATAGACATTTAGATATTCTTTATCCAATCATATTAAACAGTACATTTTACCATGAATAAAGAAAAAATCATATTGACTTCTAACCAGGTGTCATCTCATGAGAATCAGTGTTTGGTTGTATACTTACCACTTTAGCGTTTGATTTCACACCTCACTGTAGACCACACAGTAGCAAAATTGACTAACGAAGTCATATTGATGGAAGAAACTTTCTTCTAACCCCGCTAGGAAAATAAGAAGTTTCACAAAATTAGGTGTTTTAAAGAATAAATGATTTGAAATATGATTTCGGGTGTTAGATATCGAAAATACAAATCAAATAATTCAAGTTTTATTTACAGTTATGAATTAGTTTTTAGCTTTCCGTATAATTTTAGATATACGGTTTTGAAATTTTGGTTGAAAATCCGCCGGTTTCGAGTGTAAATGATACTTAGGCGAAATCAGGCCGTATTATATCATTATAAAAACAAAAGATAAGATTTATAGACGCTACTTTGATTTTGCTTAGATTTTACACAGAAAATAGATTCGTCTTTAACAAAAAAAATAGTATATAATAGGAATTTGAGTACAGCATTAGTATACGCAGAGACAAATCCGAGTGGACGAAAACGGTGACTTAACATACTCTTTGACATTAATTAAATAATATAATTTGTAATGTTATAGTAAAGGCTGATCAAGTCAAAAAAGTGTCTATGAATCTCAGCCTTCATCCCTGATATCCAAAAGAGCCCCCTATACACAATAGTCAAACGAAGCTAACGATAGCTTTGCACTAAAAAAAGGAAGTTGGTCTAATCTAGAATCTTTCGATTGATACGGACTAGGCAATGCATCACCTGGCTTCCATTGCAAGCATTTTGATTCTCTTCTGTACCTCCCACGTACGCCTGTGAGTGATGCTTCCAATTACAATAGACCTCTTCCTTCTCTCGAGCCAGGTAAAAACTGGGGCCCTTCGGGAATCATCAATGAAGTTACAAAGATCAAAATACGTTGGTAACGCGGCTCAGTATCGATGGTGATTTATTGATAAGGCTTATTCTTGTCCATCGAACGCTCACGCTGTCACACGTAACTATTAATTTAAAGAACTTAACATATAGATGTGTCAAAAAATTCGTACTGATAAAATAACGATGAATATAACAATTTATTAAATACCATATCTAGAAAGCTAGGACAAATATTCATGTAAATAAATCTAATTATACAATATGTTTTTAATGATGCTTAAACGCAATTTCAACTTATAAGTGAAGACTAGGTCAGTGATGCCCAATAAATGCCTACTTACTCTTTTTTTAAGTCTTTCATATCGTATTACCGGGTAAAAACAGACTCAAAGAGCTTCCACTCCTTTGTTAGTCACATGATGAAATATTGTTTGACATTATTATTGAAATATTTTAACACCAGTAGACTGCAGTAATAATCATTATCCAAAGTGTTTTTTTTTTTCGTAACTCGGGGTAAAATTCTGCATAGGACCATCAGAAATGCTGTGACGGCAGCGACCTCGGTGTGTTAGACTCCTACTGACTAAAAACCGCCAGGGTGTCCCTCCAATTGCCCCACCCGGGCCTGGGAAACCAAATACATTCAGAAGCCTGGGGATAAAAAGCCTTGTTATAGCTACTTCTCTGGGAGGGGTGGAAGTAAAGAGCCCACTCCTCCAAAACCTCTCTCTCAGGTGATGCGTCGGACATTGTGCACTGCCTCCCTCTCATCCAGGAGAATCGTATCTTAAGATTTTCTATGCTATCCATCAGGTAGTAATCTGTAATAATTTGATCAAGCAAGCATAAAATAAAATTCTCAATGTAAATACAATTTTATTTGTAAATGATTCACAGTAACGGAATAAACAATACCATATTATTCAATGTAACAGTAAGCAAATAAAACACCTATGCAAAGCAATTTCATACATATTCCGGCAATCAATACCATTCGAAGTTCTCGAACGCCCGGCGCAAGAGATAATAGATAATTTAGATAACAAGAAAAAGGCATTCGACTCTGCCGCCACCAAATAAATGGTGAATAATAACACTCACATATTCAGAGAAGTTTTCGTTCCATTCTTTAGGGTAATATTTCCAAACACAGTATAAATATACACAGTAATCACAGTTCTTATTTAAAATTCTGATACTTCCATTATTGAACTGATATCTTCAAGTAAAATGTCATCCTTGATTTCCCGACAACGAAATTGTGATTATAACAATAAAAATAATGTATGAAAATATTGTTTTTAGCTGTTTTTGTAGTATGTCCCTTTTTCCATTTTATTCTTTAAAAGTTTTTTAATTATACTTATGTTGGTAATGATAGTGTATAAAGGTAAATAAGTAATAGAAATATATTTCCAAAATTAAAGAATATTAATTTTTAGGAAAAGCTATGCATTTATTTTTATTCTGTTACAATATTCAGCAGCCGCAATGAAGATTCTTGAAGCAGTTTTTCCTCTCCTATGTTCATATTTGACAGCAGTTTGACGAGGTGTTGTACTGACAGCGCTATATCAAAAATATACTATATCCCTGTCATTCAAACAAAATCCGCTCATATTCGCGTCATTTAGCTTGTGACATGACCGCAGATCAGTACTGACATTTTCATATAACTCAAACTCAAAATAACTTTATTTATTTTGGGCCTGTTATAAGCACCTTAAATCGTACATAAAATGTATCTTCTACAGGATCAGAAAGCAGGAACCACTGAGAAGAGCTAGCAAGATATTCTAGTGGAGGCTCTTTTCAAAAATTTAAAAAATAGATAAAATATTTAAACCCACTTGTTTTCGATCGTTCGACGTACTTAATAGGTCAGTAAATGACGCAACGTGCAACTTATGAATTTTTTAATGCGTAATCTCAATAGCAAATATAAAATGGGGTTGCTGTATTAAAACTTTTTTATGTACAAGTAGGTTCATTGCAATCTTTTATGTTTCCGCTATGGAATAAAGGCTATAGCGTTACTAAGACGCCAATAGCTATTTGCCAACCCGACTGATATTAAAGCACACCATTTGGCAAGTAACACAGACACTCGAAAATATAGTAATTCAACCGAATTCAAACTTCGCCTTTTTGTCAACACTCGCAATGAATGCGGTTTCGAAAATACCAATGAAATGGAGTTTTCTATAGTATCATGTTTTTAAAAAGCTTGCATACCTAAGTGAAACGGGTTATTTTTTTAAAAACAAAATATTGTTTTTGCATTCAGCTAAAGATTTTTATTACAACTATAAAACAAATATGTTCCGCTACGGATTAATGAAATACATTCACACAAATGGATACAAAAAACTTATTAATTTACTTCGAACATTATAGGTTTCATTGGTATTTTATATTTTTAAGGAAATAAAGATCAGTCAGACTCAGACAAAATTGATCTCCAAGACGACTTGTGTAGACTTTCTTCGTGGTGTCAACAAAATAATATGTTGCTTAATCTAGATAAGTGCTATCATATTCACTTTAGTAGAAACAAAGTTATACGTTTAGGTAGCTATTTTATAAACGATCACAAACTAAAAGTTGTTAACTCAGTGAAGGATTTAGGCATTATGATTGACTCAAAACTTAAATTTGATTTGCATATACTAGAAATAGTGTCCAAAAGTTTTAAATTACTTGGTTTCATCACACGTATTTGCAAAAGCTTCAAGCTTCCGTATACTAAGATTAAGGTATTTGAGAGCCTTGTACGTCCTGTTATGGAGTATGGCTCGGTTGTATGGAATCCCAATTACGAGGTCTACAATAAACGCTTAGAGAGTGTGCAACGACGTTTTGTTTACCATCTCTCCTACGGTGATAATGTGGCGCATAAAATCTTGAGCTATCATGATAGGCTGGTTTTTTATAAAATGCAATCTTTAGCTAGTCGCAGGAAAATATCTGACCTAATATTTTTATTTAAAATATTCAATGGATATCTAGATTGTGCAGAACTTATCGATAATCTAAAAATTAATGCTCCATCTCGTTTGCCCCGCAAAACAGCTTTCCATTTTTTTTCTATACCCTTCTTTAAAACGAATCTTGGACAGTTTTCTACCATGCCAAGGATCTGCAGGCAGTACAACGCACTCTCGCGACTCGGTGACTTGGACCTGACTGTTTCTCTTTCAAAATTTAGAACAGCGTGTAGAAAGTGACTGCATTTCTTTTTTCTTTTTTTTTGTGTTACTTTTTGTGTTACTTGGAATCAGTCACAGTTTCGCTTAAAGTTGTTACTTATACATTCTACAATATTATCCTTTTGTGTTGTGTCTATATAGGTATGTATATGTTTTTTCTTTTTTTGGAATTTTATTATTATACTTTAATGTAAACTAGCTTTATATATTAATCACTGTGCATGCTGTGGTGCCCTATAATTGTGGGGGCATTTATATGTTCTATTTAAGTACCATGATCCTTTTGTTTTCTTGTCTAATGTTACCCATGTTGGGCACCCTATTATGTAAAATAAAATAAAATAAAATAAAATAAAATAAAGATAAATCGATTACAAGGGCATAGAGCGCAGACGTAGCGTAATATGCAGACGTATTTAAATAATAAGATCTTTCCGGTTATCGATGACACTGTATGATACTTTATTTGCAATAAAAACACATTAAATGATAAATATATACTCATAATAATTAACAATTAACAGATTTTTATGTCTTTACCTAATCAAACAGTAATTAACCTTTTAATAGTTTTAATTACTCAATAAAAACGAACAAATTAATAGTGTCCTTAAAATATAATGTCCTGTAGCTAGCTACAGTAAAACATATCTACCTTGGCTCTAAGTTATTTAGAGGAACTCTCAAGTTTTTTGTCATCCAAGAAGCAGATTTCAAATACTAATAACGTTAAAAATCTAATTGTAATCTAATATCTGTTTTAGGTAGTGTCGAAGCTGACATATCTTTGGAGAAAAGGAAAATGTCGGCATGTAATTGAAATCACGGTGTCACGGCTATTCGGTATCTCACATCCCGGCTAGGACTAAGAAGTTCTCTAATTCTTATTTTTGCCGAGTCTTTGAGCTGTGTAATGGTCTTTCGGCGAGCGTGTTCCCACATGCCTATGATATTGGGTCCTTTAAACGAAGCGTGAAGAGATATTTGTGTGGGCCGATATGATCGCTACAATTACCCATAGTTTTTTTTACCGTTGATAGCCGCTGTCGTTTTTGGACAGCATCATGCTCAGGTGTGGTATGGACAATGTGCCTTGTGAGGATAATTAAAAAAATCGATTTATAATTTACGGAAAATAAAATAGGGGGAATTGGATATGTGATATCAGTACCATCTTTTTAGATATATCATCAGTAAGTACATAACAAAATCATAGTATTCCTTTTGAATAGACAATCGTATTTTTATCGAATAACAATAAACGTCACCCTGTCATATTATTGCTGTATTCAGATTTACAGCTTGTGTAAATAAAGAGAAAAACAAAACTCGTAAAACAATACAGTCAACCTTTATCGGCAAACGATATATTTCTGCGAACGGTATTCATGATAACTTTCTTAAAGGGTTTATGTACGTCAAAGAATGTTAGTCCCATGTTTTTTCATAACCTACTTCGGGTATGTTTGGTTGGATGGATGAGCTTAACATTTTGTGACATTAGGCTCCATTGGTTTTCAATGTATCGTGCCTCGTACAACCAGCTCTTTTAAATAGATAAGTAAATGAATTGGAAAGGCTTTGTTCGTCTACCGTATTTAACGTTTTGGTATGAAAAGGCATACACTTTGGAAAGCGTTGAATTTTAACGTGGATGGATGACGGGTTCATTGATTTTTAATAGTGATAATATCAATATCTGTTGATTGTTTTATATTACATATTCGGCCCAGGGTAGTTATAATATAGACACTAAACGATTTCACAGTTTTAAATAATTATGTTTTGTTTTCTTTGTATTTGATTACGTTAACATTACTTACCTTAGTAGTCAAAGGATTACTGTGTAAGTAACGTATTCTAATTCGGTCGATAGTTACCAGGAAATAATTATAAAAGACTACTTGTCTGTGGTAATTTCCCTTTGAAATTAATCTCATGTATTTATTATATTTTTTTGACAGAATTAACGATAAAATGTTAATCTTAGATTATATTAAGTACTAGCCAAGCCAAACGTTGTTTTGCCATATAAATTGTTTCTAGTCAATATCTTCTCTATTGTAATATACAATTTGGTCATAGTGGCTTCCAGATAAAAGGTAGATATATGCTGTCCCGAACTTTTATTTAGAACTATGCAAGACAAACAATCGTACGGTAAATCATCTTTGTGTAACTCTAATGGTTTAGGTAGTGTACGCCAAGATAGCTCTCAGAGGCCTGTTTTTTTCCGAATTAATTGACATGTATCATTACATTACGACCATAATTACATAAAATTATTACAAATTGTAGCCTATATGTTATTCCAATGTATAATCTATATTACTATAGAAGTTTCATGCAAATCCGTTCAGTAGTTTTATCGTGAAAGAGTAACAAACATATTCACAAACTTTCGCATTTTAATAGCAAATATTTGCTACACTATTGAAATTGTTTTTAAAACAACTTGCAACGTTTTGCTAAAACGTATAATAAACACACAAATAAAAAAATTACCTTATCTTCTCAATCATTGCAGAAGTACCATAAAAAACTGAATATAAACTTTGTATGGATACTACAACTCCTTTACCAAAACTTGTTACTCTCATTTCACTAGCATTTAAAAAATTAAACAAAACTCCTAGACGAATATAATATAACGAATATATATTTAATTTAACGTTTTTTAATTATTGGAAAAAAGTGGCCTTTAATACCCACATTACTTTTTAGTTTAACATTAACTTTCCTTTAACGCTCTACGAGAACATTGAAAAAAAGTTAAATGCTTGACTGTTCTTATAAAACTTGAAAAGATTTTCAATGTACTTTAAACATATTTCAATTGAGTTTATGCAAACCTTGTAACAAAGTTCTGCCAGTAACAAATTTAAAATGGATTCCACGTTGCTAATTAAACACGTCTTAAGGCACCCTTCCAGTGAGGATTGTGAAATATTTTGGCAATTACGCCACCCGGTATTATTAAAGAAGTCCGTGGAGTGAAAAATTAATTAAAATTTAAGCCTTTCTTCCCCACACCGCAGTCGTAGAATGAAGGCCTGCAGGAACACATTTCAGTGAGCAACTAAAGATCAACTGTGTTAGATAATTTGGACGAGTTTATACCATAGCAGACACTGGAAGTGAATTCGAATTGTTTTATGATAACATTTTATGATAACATTTTAGGAAATATGATTCAATAAATTTTAAAGCAGTTAATTTTGAATTATCAGCCTACAGTTGTTTAATAATCAATTAGTTATAATACAAAGTTACAAATGATATATTTTTCAATTTTACTAAAAAACAGGTTCAGTGATTCATTGCACATTTTGATTTTGCTGTTTTGAGATGTAATTGAGTGTTTTTGTAATATTAATATTTAGTTATGTTGGTTCAAGGCAAAATATATGATTAATAGATATCATTACATCTATTAGATGAATGAAAGTTGATGTGGTAATGAGTTTGAACATCAACAATCAAATTACCTTTTTTTATCCTGACACGGCACAGTGAACACACCACGCATGATGGTAAGCACGATGCAGTTCAAAAACGACCATCGATAGCCGTGGTGATCATGCCGGCCTGCAAAAATATCTTTTCACGTTTCGCTTAAAAACCCAATACCTACTTTTACCTTTTTACCTTTTTACCTTCTTAAAAAACAACAATTTTGTCTTAAATCAGCTCAGCGAAAGTACTGATGGATAAGAATATATTTTTATCTCTCGTATCACGTAAATCTTGTCTTTTTTTGAAAAATATCTTTTCCTCATGTCCTGTATCTAGTAAAATATTAAATTACCTATAACATCTAAAGCAACAAAGCCCACAGGGTGCACTTTTCTGACTGGAGTAAAATTGAATGTAACATTGGCACTTTAAAGCCAGGAAAGGTATCAGAATAAATTCAGTGTTTCGTTTATTTGCTGTAGTACGTAGTATTTGTATTTGTTTTGTTGTTCACTTTATTTTCCGAACATTGAAAACTATATTACTATATTTTTTTAAATATTGTACACATTCATAAAAAAGGTTGTCAGGGATTGTATAAACTATGATTATTTAGTATATAATATCGATAATACATTTCTAAAATATCAGAATGAAAAGATTTTAAGCCTCATACTTTAGGTTTCTTTAACAAAAAAAGTATTGTATTACAGATTGTAGTAATTTTGACTCGTCAACATAAACATATGATACACGGTTTCCGTCATTATACTCTCTATCATTGCTATATTGTTCATTTTGAAATGTAGACCTTGAATAAAACCTATTACACTAGCGACTTAAATATGTATTCGTATTTATTTATAGCCAACATCGAAATGCAATTTGTCAATGTTCAAAATTTTTATCCATATTTATATTTTTTTTTAATTTTTATTTTTTTATTTTTTTTCTATATTTCAAGCTAACGCATTATGCATGAGCAAAAATGAAAAAGAATGTATTGAAATACATACTACTACAGTAAATAAACTGACACCATCTCTTTGAAACCTGTCCCTTTATCAAGGGAACAACAATTGCATTGAAAATCAAAGATGTACGGTCTGATAGGCCGCGGATATTCACTAATTAAAGCCCAGACATGCGCCGGGCAACAATTAAGAGGACCGATTGTTTATAAGCTTCGATCGAGTTGATAGTCAGCCCTTGAGATTGTAAGTTGAAGCTCGTTTATCTTTACACTTTACTAAAATATCGTTCTCTTATTCTCATTAAGGCAAAGCTTAATTTCGATTAATCGTTTAACTTACGCATTAAACTTAGGTAAGTATTCTTTAATAGTTTTTTATATCTCTGCTATTTGATAAGATTTATGCAGTTACGATAATTAATTAGTAAATTAAGGAGTATTGTTTACTCTTGCAGAAGCAATTTCACAAGCGTTACCTATCCTCAACAATATTATCAGTCAATTTTAGTTAGAAAAGAAAAGAAAACACGTTTTATCTGCAGCAGCCAAACATAAGTAGGACATAACACAATAATACAAAATACAATTACGTAATATACTTACATAAAAAACCAGAAACAAAAAACAACAACCAATACATAAGAAAGTCTAGGCCGCCGCCAATAAGGGCCCTGTCTCAGCTTGTGCTAAAGAGCAGTAGACACTGCAGCGCTGGTATTCTGACAGGGCCTTAAGGACGACACAGCCACTTTACGGTCACAGCCCTACATATACATTTATATAAATTATAAGGATCTTGTTACATAATAAAAGAGAAAAGAAAACCACCAACAAAAACACAAATAAGCACAAAAAACCGAATACAATTTGACCTTTCATTTCAGTCAGCCAAACCTTTCTCTGGACAAAATATTTAAAAAAAGTTTACATATAAACATAAATGGGGTCACCACATCGTGAAAAAACAGATCTCCGTGCACCTATGCATCTCATAGTAGTTCACTTCTAATCAAAGGTATCTCGAAATAAGAATCTTCGGTTCTTCTTATGCAGTTATAACTGGCCACCGTTTGCAAATTTTCGCAATGATAACATAATGTCATTTTAAATGTTTAAGAGTAGACAAAATATGTTTATTACCTTCTTTTGTCTTCTTTTTATTACTAACTACAGTAAACCGGCTTTGCTCGAATAAATGTATTTGATCTAGGTCACATAGTTTTAGAGGTGAGCTGCCTAAACGTGGTTCCGAACTCGTTCCCAAAGGCACCGATTATATTTCCAAGTTACAAAGTGGTCTATGTACGTGCTGTCCCAGACTATATTTTACCTCTGTGTCTAATTTTATACAGATCTGTTTTGGTGTCATTGATTAACAAGAGTATAAAAATACTTCGTACGTAGGTTATAGATAAATGTAATGGCATTTAATAAAAATGTCATGTGTTAGTGCCCTAGGAACGGCTATCAGCTGCCCTACTGGAAACGTGGGTCATGTCATAAGGACAAAGTGGATACAGCTACTGATGTATCTCTGCTCTCCTTGATAGTGACATAGCGTGACAATAATATTATTATTATTAAATTTAATAGAGAATAAGTTTAATTACAAATTATGGTTGATTTTTAAGACCAGAAATATTCATGGACTCTTAATGTTTACAGCATTTATACTATTTGCTTCTATTAGAAACCTTCTTAGCAATCTTCGACTGGGCTTGACTAATCACAAATTTATTTGGCTCGAGTATACGTTTAAATAATTTCATTAATTTCTAACGGTATTATATATAGGAACTATCCATACTTCACGGTCAATAATTATAGACGAGAAGTGCTCAATTAATCGTATAGCCGATTCAGGCTCCCACGGAACGCTGCACCTGATACCGCAATATTAGCGATCGCTTAAAATCTGAACTCCAGACTATACGTATGTATAGTCTCGGGTGAAGCAATTTTAATCAAAGGCAATTTAGACTTATCATTTATTACAAAATCTCTAAAAAAAATATTTCCTATCGGAATCATCACAGTCGACAGTAACCATTGAAGTATAAAAATATAAATCACTCTAAAAAATACACAATGTATGTGAATATGTGGGAAGAATATATGTAATAATTTCATGAGTTTAATGGTAATTACACTTTAATCCAAAATTTCCACCTACATTATTAAATAAAAGCTTATAAAATGTACAAACATGTACTCAAGCTATAGTCTCCAAAATATATTGTTTAAACTATATACAATTTTATGATGTATTTTAAAATTAAATATCCTTTTGTAGTCGTTTTTATGTAGTTTTAAACAGATACAATTATTAGAAGCAACTCCATCTCATCTTAAAAATATTAAAATTGACTAATTATTTTATTTAAACTGACTTATGATAATCTAATCTGACATTATTTTAATATATTAATTATTATATCAAGTTCATTGATAATATGCCAATTAACCTTAGTGTTTAATTTCAAATGCCTATTACATAATCAGTTTAATTTAATGATATTATGAGGATAACACAACTTCTGAAATACACTCAATACACATTTAAGTTTAAATAATTATGCACAATCATGACAAGTTTGTGATTTATGTAGTCATATTTTGATTTGCATTAACATTGTAGTGTCAGCATTCTCCTAAACATTATTGACGGTATCTCGAGACTTCCGATGCATTTAGTCTTCGTATATATATTATATTAGTTCTAAATTAATATAATATATCCTAATATTATATGGAATTAGTCATATGTGATCAAATATATCGAGGTTATCAAATTTTATCCCCTCTTACCCCTTATAGCTTTTCTTCCTCCGTAAATCTAGGATCTACTTCTGATACTAAAAAAACATAGTATCACAATTTATTTACGCATATCTACAGCAACATTGGAGATAATTCAATATAGTATTTAACAAATAAACGACCAATCAGATAAGACATTTTATTAATCAGGAGAAAAATCCGTTATGGTCGGACTCTCACCGAGTAAAAAACTCTTGGGTACTCCTTCATTCGCATGGACGCCGGCCGTGGGCGCGAGCTCACAACCTGCCACGACTGGCAAATCAGCTAAGATCAGATTAAATAGACAGTTATCATGAATTGAGTTAATATTATGTTTGAAACAATTTGATATTAACTCATATAGATATAAGTCACCTCATGTAATACACACATGAACACAATCTAATCAAAACAGCACAGACACATGCATAAAAGAACTGAGACTCTAAGTAAATTTAAAGAAAGACATTGGAGGCACTTAGGGTAATCTGAGTGTAACTTTTGAGTATTGGTATTTTAGTTTTTATTATGGCTAAGCGTTATTTTTATAATTCTTGTATTTCTTATTATTTTATGCACATATTCTGTGCTTTTATGTCATTATATTTAAGGTTCTTTGGTTTTTATTGTGAAAATCTGATTTACTTTATTACTGTTGTTAATTTTATTCTTGTAATAGTTTGAATATTAGTATCACTTTTGGTGCATGATGCGGTAGCCTTCATATGCATTGCATATTTATGCTTTTAGATTTGTTGTTATAATTTGTTACTGTTATATTTTAAATAGTGTATCGATCACCGGCTGGTCTATAAATAAATAAAATAAAAGATGGACACTATAAAGTTTTTTTCAGTCAAGCTATATAAAAATTTTACCGGTACAAGTTAAAGTCCCGATGAATATTAATTCCCAGAAAAAAGGAAAAAGCCCAAGCAGTTTACAATTAAAGTAGCCTTAACCCTTTTAAGATCGCTGCCCTTAAACAAAGTGGAAGTTGAAAAAGTCGTCGTTTAAACGCGCTATTTAACCCCGCGGTAATCGTAACACAAACAATGGCCGGGAGTAATAATGTCGAATTCCGTCCGACAAATTAGGCGACCTTTTTAGCTGGAGCCCGGAGAACTTGGAATAACAAAAACGAACTTTTATGCGGTGTTTGTGCGCTTCGGAGTTGCCGCGTAGACTTTACAGGTTGTCGTGCCTACTAGCAAAACTTTTAATATGTTCAGACGTGACTTTTTTACACGTTTTTCAAAGTAATCACACTTAGTTAGAGGCTGACCACAGTATCTATTTTTGATGTCGGTACCTAATTATGCAAAATATTACACAACAGTGACAAAAAATTAAAAAGTATCAGTATGTATATTTACTGATTTCTAGTAATTATTGTATCCTTTTTGAAGTCAATCAATTTTATTTTATTACATTATGCCGTCTTATTGTTTTACTTAAGTCCAAAATGTTATAGAAGTAAGGAAAAAACAAGGTAGAGCAAAATGAGCATGAACGAGATTACGAAAACCTAGAAATATTTCATTATTACCTTCATTAATATCCGAGTGTTTTGTACTAGACTAATCTTTCAAGTATTTCTTTAGTCCTCGGTATTATTTATTTATTTATTATCGTAATATAACAGAATTTAAACTACAAAGACGAGCTGTAAAAATGTATCAATGATAAACGTCGTAGTTTATCCCCGTACTAAAACCTTAGTTTTGATAAGGGTATATAAGTAGGCTAATATAATAAAAAAATATTCCTGCAACCTTCTTCAACTTAGTCCCTTAGACCTATTTCGTGTCCAAAGGCCTGAAAAGGTTATATCAAAAGATAAATAATGAATGTTATGTATACCTACTTCGTAAAGTAACTCATAAATATTTAGGGGAAGGTAGCCCAAATATATTCGTGAACACGATGTAAAAACCAATTTCTTTTTTATATGCCCACATCGAGAATACTTATATTATTTTAGTATGTTGTTACACATTTACTGTATTACTAAACTAAGAATTTTCCTCTTATTATGTAACAAATAGATTTGTTTCGAGTGTTTTTTTATGAGAACGTATTATATCTCCTACATAGAAATGAAGACTATTTAGTATCTTATATTAATATATATTTCACAGTTAGTGTTGCGGCAAGTAAATTAGACTTTGGAATATTTATGTATAATTTTAGTGCCATAAATAAAGCATTTTAGTTTAAGCTAATGCCCTAGAGCTTGATAAATATAACACAAAAGAAATGAAAAGTTTACTAAAAGCCGGATGTAACAATTATTTTGCGAAGGAAAATGAACAAGAGAAACTGCTAAGTCAATATTTATTAATTAAATTCCAGGCTTTGAGCATTGAAAAGCCGCAGAACAGAATGTCCCAAAAAGTATCGCAGCAATTTCCTT
Source organism: Automeris io (assembly GCA_036320925.1). Taxonomy (NCBI): domain Eukaryota; kingdom Metazoa; phylum Arthropoda; class Insecta; order Lepidoptera; family Saturniidae; genus Automeris; species Automeris io. Next base: position 1,314,100 of record JAUDJH010000025.1, on the reverse strand, counting down.
CAATGTACCAACTTTATCGTCAAGATATGAGGGTCCAAAACCATTTTTCAGATATTAATTCGTAACAATCGTAAAAGTTACTTTCACGGTGGGCCCTAAAAAGTTATTGCCTCTCGCAGTGGAAAATATACTTCCTATGGACTTTATCTGGTATTCGTTTTGTCTACAAAAGGGATTTGGATAGCCATAACAATAAAGAAATAATTTCATGTGGATATATTTTATTGTGTTGCAACGAGTTATTGAAAAACATTGAAGGTAAATTGTAACTATTGTACTCGTATAGCTGGGCGAAAAGACCTGAAGATTCATCTCAATGTCGTTTAGTAGGAGAGGCCTTTCTCTAATAGTGGCCACTACATCCGATCTTGGGATCTTCTCATTCAATGGCCTACTACTTTCCACAAATTGTAGCTTTACCTAGCTAGGGGGCGTCCTACATTACGTTTACCGAGATGTGAATGTGACCACTCAAGAATACCCCAACAGTGATTGGTTCATTGACAAATACGTCCAGCCTACTAACACTTTAGCCTGTTAATCCTCTTAGCTATGTCGATGACTGTATTTCTCTGAAAGATCACCTCACTTCTAATTCTATTATTCAGAGAAACACCGACCATAGTACGCTTTCCTACCTTTTTTGGACTAGTCGAACCGTGAGTGCTCACGACATATATCGTTACAAGTACGACGCACTGATTATAGATTTTCGATGAACAGTTTAAATAAGTTTAATACATTTGTGAATGTAGCTAGTGCACTGAGTATTTAACCGTCTTTAACAATAAGGTTCTATGTTCGACTGTAGATTTTTTTAAAGATGTTCACCCATAACTATACCATTAACACATTTTTTTTTACACTGGCTCGACATAGTGACTACAGAGTACTGATGGTAAGTACAGTGTAGTCCAAAAATGAAAGCGACTATCAAAGGATGAAAATCCATTGATAGTCTCCATCGTCATGTCGGCCCACATATACCACGACTGAAGGTCTCTAGGTATATGAGCTACTGGATATACACAAACTGATCCCGAAACGCGACAAGCCGAAACTGGTCACTATGACGGGCTTTACACCCATATACTGTGGTCGCGATCCAGGCGGGCACCGACGCCCTACCACCTCGCTGCTGCTCGTTTAGCACCACCCAGGAGTCACGTATAGGGAAACTAGGGTAAAGCCTACGGACGCGAGCAGCTTCGACTCCCAAAACAAACATTACATACAACATTTACATTTTTACATTTTTGACATTTTTTTACTCAATAGAATCTACCACAAAGTTGGTCTTGTAAATTGGTGTAAATCCGACAAAGGTCGTCAGAGATATAGAATAGAAATTTTGGACAGAAAGCATCAAAATCTTTTTCCCTTTATATCTCCGACACGCAAAGAAAAATCTGAATAATTTTATTTAAATTTACATTGAAATTTTATCATTTAAATATTGGAGATCAAAAAGTAATAATTCAAAATGGAATTTAAACATAAGTGTCACCAAACGTGTTTCTAGCTTGAGAGTTGTTTGAAAGCTTTTTTATTCTTATGCGAGTGTTTAGGAGAGTATCACTGGTTTTATTACATGAACACGCATTAACTCCTTTATTCGTTTTAACTCATTAAACTCATTTAGGTACGACACCGCCTATAAAGGATTTAAGTTTATACTCTCCGTATTTTAGAAATACGATTAGAAGATGACTATATGTATTTCTGTTATTTGTATTTCTTTATTTATTTTTTCGGTATTTCTGAATAGCATCTATTATACTACTTATTACATACAATTTAAGTTCTTTTTTATCCTGACAAAGAACAGTGATCACTCCACGTCTGAAAGGAAGTATGGTGCAGTCCAAAAACGACCAACTACCAACAGCAAAAAATACCATCGACAGCCAAAGCGATCATGCCGGCCTGAACAAATATCTCTTCACGCTTCTCTTAAAAGACCCAATGTCGTAGTACGATGGGAACACGCTCGCCAAGAGACCATTCCACAACCCTATTCGGCAAAAATAAGAGTTAGAGAACTTTTTAGCCCTAGCCGGGATGTTAATTACCGGAAAGCTGCGATTCTGTAAACCCGGGAGCATGTTTAGAAACACAATATGCCAGTAATATAATAATAATATTAAAAAAAAAACAAATAAGAGATAACTGGTAAACTGAAAAAAACATTATAAAACAAAACTGATGAACGTGTGTGTATTTTGCATAACTGTAGACTTGCTAGAACATGGTCACTGTCTTCTATAACTGAGTTTAATATTAGAAGTATAGCTATCATGCTGCTGCCTTGAGGAAAAAGAGGAGAGAAAAGTTCATCATACATGAGCTGGTTCCGAAATACAACTGACCGAGAAGAATACTTGTATCGATCGTTTTAACTGTGGTCATGTTCAACTTGGGTGTGAATGTTTTATCACCTACTTTCTGCTCGTTTAGAATTATACGAAAGTCACGTGTATTATGCAAAATCTATGAATCAAGTTTTTTTTTACACTGAATCGACATAGTGACTACAGTGATTCTGATGGTAAGTACAGTGTCAAACGATGAAAACACATTGATAGTCTCCGTCGTCATGTCTGCCCGCATATACCACGACGGATGGTCTTTAGGTATATGAGTTACTGGATATAGACAAGCTGGTCCCGAAACGCAACAGGTAAAAGCGAGTCACATTGACGATTTTTACACTTGTATACTGTGGTCATGATCAATTCGTTCGAGCAATCGCCCTACCACCAAATACAAACTTTGAAATTATTACTTAAAGGTTTCTAAATTATTTTTAACATTTAAGAATTTTTATTATTTACATTTTAGTTTTTAACATTTTAAAAACTGTTTTTCTGTTCCTTACCAACAAGTATTCGTAGTTTCTGTTCTTAACACTATTATCTAAAAAAATATCACATTTATAATAATAGATACAAATGTAAATAGTAATGATTTAGATATGAAATAAAATTTTATTCTTATTGACAGGAACTATTCTTCTGCCTACGTACCTATATTTTACTTTAAGCCTACATAAGAAATTTCGAGAACAGCGGTCAACTCTTCTACTGGTCACGTTCAATGTGATATAGAAGCGCAATGCGGATAGCAACTTAAATCTAAATATCGAAACACGATCGACTTATATACTAGTTTCTTTCATAATATAAAATTATTCGCTCAAAAATATTATTATTTTTATAAAAAACGGCGTGGATTGGCGAGAAAATATTCACAATCGTTGTAATCAAGTCTACATATAAAACGTCTGGAGAAATGATGCAAGCATATTTTTGTATCATAACAATAAATTATTTATACATAAGCAAAAACTCTATATTTAGCTCAACACAAATAATACGTAACATACAAAACTTTTCTATCAGTGGCGTCCATTCGAATGCCGGCCGAGAAATTATTTTGAACTTTTTTCCCCACGCGCGCCGCCGTCCGATTGCGTGATGTTTTATAATACAAGTTTGATGATATCTTTTTATTTTTTATTTTGTAGTCGTAACAAGTCGACAACAAGCCGAATCGAGACAATAAAGCATCTCTCAAGGTTGATGAGTGGAGAGTAATGATTATTGCTTACGGTTGTTGATCCGGCCGCTTCTGGTTGAGTTTTCTATGTAATTTTGTGAATGCAATTATTTCGAGTTTCGTGAAGGTGGAGATAATATTTATGTATTAATGTGAGAACGGCGATTCATTAACAGAGATATCTTATAATAATTTCGTGGGATACGTTATTTTATACGTATTTTCCATAATAAATTTAATTTTAGAAGAGTTTAAAATCTATTCGAAATGGCCTATTGAGTTACCAGTAACTCATAAAAAAAAAGATTTTTGTCGAAAAAATAGATATGAAAAACGAAGTCATTTATTAATTATGGAGAGTAAAAATGAATAATAGTTACCATTAAGAAAATGCTCAAAAGTATGTTGACCTGTGTTATATTAATGGAAGTTATTATTGTCTATGTTCAGTATTTCGGTATAAATTAATGCTTTTAAAATGAAGTATAGAAAGCTCTCTGTCTTGAGATATATTTTTGCAGTTTTAAAAACATACTCGAACTTAAATTTTAGACGCCAACTACCTGAGTCAGAATACAAATTACTATGGACTGTAGTAATTGTGCCTCGCATCTCACGGCATGTTTCTTTAATCGGCACCAACGAATGTACTGTCGGTAAAAAAATAGGAAAAATATTCTGTTGAAGATGAATTATCATAATTATTCGTAATGGATTGATAAAAACATGATAGTTTTTAAAATAAATTTTTATTAGGAATGCTTATATTCTTTTGATGGATATGATAGTTTACTGTAGTTTTCCATGTCGTGCCCTATGATGGCGAGTCCTTAACATGATTTAATCTCATATAATGTGCTCCAACGTGGCCAGCAAAGCCGAATTTTAAAATCGTAAATATCCAGCCTACACAATTATTGCACGTGTGAGTGAGTGGATTTAGGACGAGTTTTCTTGATTATTATCAGGATCATATTTTAGGTATGTACTGCTACATTGGCCTAAAATGATATTCCATTCAGCTGGTCATCATTAGAATTCATCTTCCTCTACTGATTACAATTCTCAGTCAGACCCCGTGAATAGTCAATATGAAGGATATATAAGAAAATAATAATTACTTCAGGTATTTTATAAATTAGAGTATCTTTTATCATTAAACTGTAGTTACCTTCCGTGACTAAGAATCATAAAATTTAAATGAAATAAATAATAAAACGAATAACGCATATGCTATAGGTGTCATTGATCTTCAATAATGTTCAGAGTAAATTGTAAAGTATAATTTAATTAAAAAATAATGTAATAAATGGATACTTATATTCATAATATACTTATAATCATAGATGGGCAAAATGTAATCAGATTAATAAAAATGATTACGATTACATTTTACGTCTTTTACCATTAATATAACTGCTTTTTGCTCATTTATGTTTTAAACACTACAGAATCCCAGATTACATACACAATTATGATTTCCTAATGTTTTAAATGAAATTGATCATGATAACAGAGCAAGAAAATTAAAATCACGACTACATTTTGTAATCATTAATTAGATTAAATTTTGCCCATCTCTGCTTATAATTTACCCCTGACTTCTTTTTTTAAAACAGACACGTAATCTTGAAGTAAATAGAATTGTTTTAGTTGAGCTTACAGTCTTATAAATTATATATTTACTTTAAAATAAAAATGCAACATGGGATTGATAAGACAAATGTAGTTTATATAAAAAAAGACGTTATATTTCAGTATTAGCCGACGTAAGTATGTTATCGATTCAGGTATGATTTGAGTTCATAAAATTATGTTCTTTTGCTGTCGGTACTTTGACAACTCGCGTCAAATGTTACACGTGATTACGTCACATAAGTCATCATCATCAACGTATATTCGTGAATCCGCTGTCAAAAAAGAGGACCTTGGATACTGTTATTGGGGCAATATATTATAGCGTCCACTAAAAATATATTTTTGATGCGTATGTGTTCTTTTTTATTAAGTGTATTTATTTGCCTTAATGCGTATTTACTCCGTTTCAAAAATACTCCTCAATTTTTTAATGCTTTTCAACACTAATGAATTACAAAATATCCAATTGATGCAATTTTAAAATGTTTTTATACATTATGGACCTCTACTGAAACTTTTGTTTTACATTGGCTCGATAAAGTAACTACAGTGCATCTGATGGTAATTATAGTGTAGTCCAAATATGTAAGCGACTATTAAATGACGAAAATCCATTGATGCTCTCCGTTGTCATGTTGGACCACATATACCACGACAGAAGGTCTCTAGGTGTATGAGTTACTGGATATACACAAGCTGATCCCGAAACGCGACAGTTCAAGACGAGTCACTATGACAGTTTTTACACTCGTGCGTATATATTATCTCTGACTTTCAATATTTGAAATTAATTCATATTAAATTTTAGAGCTTTTAATTATATAAAATATTGTAAGAATGAATGTAAATATTATAACTCTATAATTTTTTTACTTTTCCCGCTAGATTTATAAATAAAATTACACATTTCAACGTCTTGCCTTCGGGTATATATTAGCCCATATTAACGCACTTACGTGGAATTTAGTAAAACGATTCTTTTAAGACTTTAAATTCAGATTCCAAGTTTTTTGTATTTTATGGTGTATAATTTAGCAGTCAATAGTGCGGCTGATACACGAAAAGCTCTGTTGTGGTTATCGATAATATATCATCATTGAGATTCCTTTTGTTTAAAAGTTAAATCTGCGAATTATATGCAATCAAAAACTGCTTGCTACACTAAATACGCCTTGTAGTGGTTTCTTTTCGTGTATTTTTTTAATAAAACTTACTGTATGTTTGGTGAATATAAATATAATAAAGGTTTTAAATGACGGCGTAACCACGTAAATTAGTGTCTTTTTAGTTTTTAGGGTTTTTATTTACAATATGCGCAGTAGTGAAGACGAGCATGTTCTTACAATATTTTTTGTACAATTTTGCAGAAAAAGGAATCTAAAGAAATCTTCACATTTATCATTGCGTCAATATAAAACGAACTTTCCAAATGACACTTCAACTAGGCAATCAATTTTATCTATCAATGACCGGATCTGCAAAAAAGGTAATTCAATTGTGAATGAATACAATGCATATTCTAAACCACACAGAGAACACACTCCAGACGCTTTTGAGACTCGTAAAATTTTTCTTTTAGTGTAGAATCGTAAAAATGTCGCGAGACAATATGAGATCAATCATTCGACCGACAAGGATTGCCACTCCGCAGATTGAGTAGTGGTTCAACGCGAAAAATAATACACGCTGGTCGCTGACCCACTTCCGAAGATTTGCATTCAGGTTGGGTCGTGACGCAATTTATCATATGCCACCGAGAATGATATTCTAGGATGACCACCGCGGTATACGGTGGTATAGATTACTTTTTTAAAATATTTTACAGGTGGATGCTTGACCTCAATTACACCTGGTGGAAGGTGAAGATAAGTCCGAAGATGTACTGCGTCCGCCCAACAAATACCTATTCACTCTTCCTTCAAAGACTCCCAAGTAGTAAGATTGTGGAAATATGTTCGCTGGAAGCATATTCCACTCCTTAGCTGTTCGCATCATGAATATAGTAGAGAATCTTTTCGAGCGGACATAAAGAACGTACACCACATGCGGATGGTATCCGACACGGGTCTAGTGGTTTTATGATGAAATGGGGCTGGCGGAATTAGATAATGCAGCTCTTCAAAACACTCCACTATATAACCAGTAAATGTTTGCGAGGCAAGCGACTTTACGTCGACTAATGCATTGACTAATAACTTTACTAATAACAGAAGTCTAGCTCGTCTTTATATACGCATGCTACGTCTTTTTATTGCTATTTATAGAATATTTTAATTTCGTTTGAACTATCAACCTAAAGATACAATTCGGGTTCTGGCAGTGACTGTTTGGCAGCGGCGTTATAACAACGGTTTCTATGCGTGATGTGTCGCTTTGTATACATTTATATGAAATGGGGTCCAATGTAGGCAACTGCGCAGCGCTGTCAGGCGGCGTGTCAAGCTCGCGATCGTGACAGCTGCGACAGAGCAATACATCGCACCTAGTAGTCGCTACTGAGACGCTACTGCCGAGCAGCAATTGCCTGAATATGAATTGCACATTAAAATATTTTAATACTGGTAAATAAAGGTATAATTGATCCTTTTTATATTCTATCCTTTTTAATTACGTGCTATATACCTAAACACATTATTTTTTATTAAAATTCTCATAAAAAAGTCAATGCCTTCACAAACAATGAAGTATTTGCTTAATTATTGCTTTTATCAAAGTTCATATTTTATTTTATTTTTTTAACTTTATTTCTTCAATTATCTATTTAAATCGTTGTTTGTCGTTTTCTGGATTTACATACAAAATATTTTTTGTTTAGTAAGTAAATAATAAGAACAATATTATTGAAATTGTTCACAACAGGAACAAAAACTAAAACAATAAAAACAAAGTTTAATATAAAATTTATTCAAATAATCTAAATATTTTATCTCTGTTTATGTAAATTGAGTTAAAATCGATACTGGAGCCGATTTTTATTCATGGTTGAATAAATTTAGCCATAAAGCTATTGTTATGTGATTATCGTTAATAGGATTCGGTATATAATTTTACAATATTCGTTAATTAATGTCAGGTGAAAATGATTAGATTTTTGATATATATTTTCTTCTATTCTAGTATAACCACATGAATTGCCATTAGTAGAAAGTAACTTATCTGTTAATGTACTATATCACTCGATTTTATATATCTACTCTAATTGATAAAACAGCAATTGTTTCGAACTGATTAAGAATGTATTAATAAATAAAATGCTAAAGAGTAATTACAGTCTGAAATTTAAGAAATGATACTGTGGAAATCCGTACCTTAATATTGTAAACGATCTAAATTGTTCCTAAATAAGATATAATGGTAGATTAAGTATACCAAATTAAAGTAAAACCACAATTCATAGATAGAAAATTGTTTCATCCTGTCCTAATTTGGAATATTGTACTCGTCTCCATCCAGCTATCTTCAAAAGCTAGTCCAGTTTCTCATCGTTAACACATTGTATGCAAGCCAGGGTTGATGGTGACAGGTAACAAATATTATATCTTTACAATTTTTTTTTCTTTTATTAACTATTTTAACTATATTTAGCATTAGTTACAATTAAATACATTTTCAAAATCATTTATACTAAATATTAATTTTAATAAATATTTCATACTATTTTTATATCCTCCCAGTGTTACTAAACGTGGATTTTTATGATTTATTAATAGTATATCCTTACGCTACATCTCTTTCAGGGTAAGCAGAGATACTTTTATGACTGTAGCCACTACTGTGCTTATGGTTGAGTTCATGATTTCAAAAGTTAAATAAATTATAACGAGAAATATTCGGACCGACTCGAAGTTCCAGTAATAAATAATTCATAAATTGCCATTATTAATTAACAATGAAGTGACCAGCTGAATTAAGTTCGAGAAAAAAACTTGCCGCGCTGGCCAGTGTACGACTTAATTCTTCCGAATCGTGTTCCTTTCGAATGTATTGTTTGAACACGTCTTCACAATATATTGGGATAACAATTTTATAATTGGATTTTTGGGCATTCTGTTTTATGTTTATAACAATATACTTTGATCGCTTGGGGCTGAAAATGATTAACATGTTTTATCCAATCTAGAGTGTTATAATTTTTTCTTTGTGTTCCAATTAAAGTTGTGCTGGCTTTAGTTTTAATCATTACAAGGTTATAAAAACAATAATGTAGATAATGTAACTTCCAAATAGCTTTATTTGTTCCTAAATATTAGTCAATAATTAAATAACTGAGGTAAAGATACTAATAGTATCTTCTTATTACTTAGTTGGTAATAAGGGTTATGAACTCATATGAGTTACTGGATATACACAAGCTGATCCCGAAACGCGACAGGTTAAAGCGAGTCACTATGCCGGTATTTACACTAGCGTGTTGTGGTCACGACCCGCTTCGGGAAATCGCCCTACAGCCAAAAAAAGTATTTCATTAATAAAATTAAGATTAAGATATCAATAAATATTTGTCGCTAATGTGGCACCATCTGCATTTATGTACAAATATATGGGCTATTTTTACAAAAATTGCATAAATAGTATTATGACCTTTAATATGGTACGTTACCAGATAGAAAGCTACATTTGAAATCTTTGTTCTATCTATTAGAAATGACGCCAATATAATTCGAAAATATAAAATGTAATTGTATAATAACATTTTTTATCTTTCACTAAACGCTTTTAAATCATCGAAGATTATAAATATCGAGTTAGCATTCTATGTATATTGGATAGTACTCCAAATTATGCGGTCAAAGCAATTTTCTGTCGACTATATTATCCTCTATCCGCTAATAATTATATTTATCCGATCCGATTATTGGATTCTATTATGAGAGCTGCGTCAGTTAAGTTTCTCTTTGCTTTCTATAGCTATCACGAGAAAACGCTTCTTGCATTTCATAGATTACGTAATAACTACGTATTTAAAAAAATAAATAAATAAAGATTTGAGTCGTACAATCGGAAATGTATCTCTGCTCCAAAATGAATACAAATTGAAAATATATTAATCTTTATATTGATTCGAATCATAATTTATATTATTGTACTCATTGGTATGCTTATTTCTACAAATAAAATAAAGAAAAAGCTGGACATATAATTAAATAATTTATTTAAAGTCCCGTAAAAACTCGGAGAAATTCTGCAATCAACAAACATCACGTAATGCACAATCGTGATTACATTCCCTCTCGTGTACAAGTAGAGATGTTAAAATAACTGTTGTAGCTTCATCATTGTACAATCTTACTTTGAGGTTACTACTTGTAGGGTCAACAAAATTACTGTTATTGTGGGATATTTCTAGAATATTCTCCTTTTATTTCAATATGGATAGTTTAACAGCCTTTTACATTCTAGAATATGAACATTATAATTTCTTTAATCAGCCACAATCTATGTTAATCCGTTTTAAAAAGGTCCTAAATACTAAAAAATAAAAATACTATTGAGTAGCATGTAAAATTAAATGTATAAGATATGTAAATAATTTATGTATGTTAGCCCTTTCAAGCCGATTTTTTATTTGGAGAAGATAATTTTTTAGACTACTTTATGACATAATAGGTAAAAGGTATCGTCTATAGTACAAAATAACAAACTTTTATATTTTCCGGGATACTATGGTATTACCAGGTATCGATGTGAACCAAATTAAACCTGATTCATCATTTAGTCTTGTAAAACGAAACTTGTTTCTTTAAATTTACTAGTGCATACGATGTACCGTGAATCTCAAAACGGTTAAAACATTAAAAACTATAGTAATAAAATATTTTGAAAAACTTATTAACGAAATTAAAATTGATTTATTAACTTACAAATTAACCTTAAAACTGGTACTAAAAATCAATCATGTATTATTACAGTGTGCATAAAATAACAATCATATAGATTAAATATAAGAACATTAAGACATTTTTTTTTACTAGCTCGACAAAGTCGCTATAATGCACCTGATTGTAAGTACAGTGGCTATTAAAGAGCGAAAATCCATTGACATTTGCCATCCTCGTGTCGATCCATATATACCACAGTTGAAGGTCTTTAGTTTTATGAGTTACTGGACGTACATAAGCTGATCTTTAAAAGCGACAGACCAAACTGAGTCACTATAACGGTCTTTACATTTGTGTACTGTGGTCACAACCCATTTTCAGCAAGCGCCTTCCCGCCTCAAACTAATCATATTTACTAAGGCGCGTGGATTAAAGCAACAGCGCCATATAAATGAAAGCGATCATGGGAAAAATAATATAGTCGACGCAAGAATCGCACTCAGAATTTAAATGCTGAAAGCAGGTGCACAAACTACTGTACTAATGGGTCGTTAAACTCCCACAAAAGCACGTATAACTCAAAAAGGAAGTGAGTCATTGCAATGATACTCGCTCTGAATTTATCAGCGCTTATATTATAATACGCTTTCCGGTACCTAGAATCAATAAAATAGAAAACAAAAACACAAAATAAAACTTGGGAATAATTATATCCTAAATATTTTGACCAAATACGACTATCATATTTGAAATATTCAATTTAGGATGTAATTATTCGCTCCTTTCTTGAGCTTTCTCTTTTACCGAATTTAACTTACGGGAAATATATTTGAATAGCAGAGGAATACATAGAAAACAAATTAATAATTCATTGTTGTTTAAAATCGATTTTAAAAGAGCATTTTTGGAACTAATATAACTGGATAAACTAGGAAAGTACTAGAAACGTCGAGATTATGGTTACCTGTGCAACATTTGTTAGTTTTATTCTAGCGACAACGATATAGATCTCTCGTGACGTGCAATGTCAGCCTTTGCTAATTAATGTTTCTGCGAAAATATTACAACGTTCGTGCATACGAATTTCAAACACGTACCAACATTCCTCTGATATAATTTACTGCTGCTATCTATAAAGCTTACCCTAATTTTCTTTAGGTTTCATTTTGTATCATGTTATGTCTAAAATTTTGTTATTATTCCAGTAACTTCATATATTCTTTTATGATAAATGATAATATATTTTTACGATCAGTAACATCGTATATCTCAACGACTTTTAAAATAACGAAATACAATCAAACTATCATCTATAAAAATGAATACTAGAATAATTCAAAGAATATTAAAGAATTATTTACATCTCGTTATGTAGCTTTAGAGTACCTGTTTTTTTTTTTAAATACATTGGTATTGACTCGGTACTATAAAGGATATTATAAAAATTTATACAGAATTCTTACTATTTTTTACAGTCAGCATTATATTAAAAAAATGCCAATTAATACTTCTCTTTCTTATACATTCCGACATTTTTATCTTTATCATTAAAAACTTAAATTTATTTTGGTGGTATAAATTATCTGCTACTCTATTACAAAGACAACGTAATATGTACTTACAATCAATAACATTAACGTTACGATTTACTTTTATACTAAATAGACGTAATATATGGCTCCAAGACTAAAATAACAATAAGCCGGCTTCAACAATTAGCGTTAACAAAATGAAGAACGATAAACAGCTGATAGCAATATTTCAAGTTCAGTTCTTAGCTTACATCCCTTTCGCGATACACGTCCATCCGATTGTTCGTTTTAGATTTTCATTTGGCTACTGCTCGCATTAGTAATGAATTTAGTGTTCACATACATCAATGTAATAACTGATCTGTTAGTAATAGTTTAGTTTTACAACAATTGTTTTAAATATTACCAAATAGTATAGGTCTTTTAAATAACTTTCTATTTCGGACTTACTATTAGTTAAAAGTAATTGTAATTAATTAATTCAATATTTTCTTTTAATAAATTTCCTTGAAACATAAACCAATATTCAATTAAATCTCTAAAGATTGTGATCACTATTACAAACAAAAATATTTTATAGCACACAATCTTAAAAGTTTACACTAAACAGAAGATCCACACTTAACTAATATAATACTGCACAACACATTAACGGTATTACGATGAAGATCTCCAGACACCTTATAACACAAAACATCAAAGAACTAAAAACAGCAATGCATTCACATACAAATTAATACACAAAACCTGAACCTGCTAAGCTAAAAATATTTAAATCAAAGGGGCTGGTTCGAGCAAACTAAGATCATTCTATTTATGTTAATGTCACGGGCGTGAGGAAGCATTTAAATCCAGTCATTAATTATTGTCACAGGGAAGACAAAGTAGATAATACATTCTCTATTTGTTACCCTCTCTATACCCCTTAAAGAGCAGGACGAAAGAAATAACAAGGGAATAAGTAGTTCAGAAGAAGAGCAGATTGATGGAAGAGTTGCGTTGAAAAAACGTTACCTTAAAATTAAGGATGGTTTCCTTGATGGCATTCGTCTCTAAATGAGTTTTGGGTAATGTCGTTAGACTAACACACAACAAAATACAGAGGGACATTAAATACCATTTTGTCAAGCTTTATAATTTATGTTTCGGTGCTTTATGAAGATGAACTATGGCATCTATTTACAAATTTTTATGACGCTTCGGAAAGAAATTGTCGTGTTATTGTTTATGCTTCCTGTTACTATAAATATGTATTTATAGGCGGTATTTGCTTATCTATTTTTATGAGCACATGTAAAATATTTATTCCTCCTTACAGTATGTAATGTAAACAAATTGATTCCTAATATTCAATATTTCTATCTTATTTTCTTCTTAATCTGTGCCTAGATCGATTTATACAAACGTTTTCATTTGCTACCTTATTTACACAAGATATCTATAATCAAAAAAGTAATTGATGCTACATATCTTTACATATTTCTTTAGACATAATAGCCTAAGCAATAAAATTTAAATAATGAAATACGATATTAGATATTGAACTATTTTACACTATTCCAATCATATAACTGACAAACTTTAATATTCATCAAAGTTGACAAAGTTGTACAGGCCTTTGTTTTGACTTTCAAAATCACATAAGATATATAATCTTTCAGCGTCACAAGTTATCCAAAGTTAAAAGTCACATAGTTTCCTATTTCGCGAATATGTCACTTTCTATGCAATTAATTATATTTGCATTTTAACTAAAGTTATAGAGCTTAAACTGATCAACACGTTGCATTAAAAATATTATTTTTTATAAGATTAAATGGTTTCGATGTGGATTTAATAAAACTAAACCTCCTATTTCACTCTTTTAGAGAGTGGAATTTTAAAGCTCTACTATTACCGGTTACCTACACCTCAAAAGGAATTTTTATGTTAAATTTAAAGATTATTGAATTTATACAATATTTTTTGTGATTAATAAGTCAGTAGGATATCTTCTCTTAGATTAGATTTTTTATACATATTATATTGTTATTTTTTTAAAAATGTCCTGTAAGTTGTAGTCTAAAGCGAATGGGGTGATAGTGTGAGCAAAGCTTCATAACTTACTGCAAATACGGTTATCCAGCTCCAGCTCACGCTCGTTTATGAGATATTCACCATTTTTTTTTTTTCGGTAACTATATGTTTAATTATTTTAATACAAAAAACTACACATTTCTATGTTATTCGTTGTTATAAAACAAATTCAAAGATGGGTTATTAACATTGAAAAGTTTTCATTATCACTATTATATCCAAATCAATAAAGATTAAAGTTAGCTTGTGCATTAAAAACTTAGTCTTAGTATATATATATATATATATATATATATATTAATATATAAAATATTAAAAAAAAATGTGCTTCTTAGTGTTTCCCATAATTTAGAAAACTCCTGTAATTTATCTAATTTCTAAAATAGTATCACACTTGTTATTTTACTGTTTAACTTTATATTTTTAAAATCATAAACAGAAAAATTATGAAGGGTAGTATCCAAAGTACACGGAATCAGCAAGACTTTATGAAGAAATTAATGAATGTTAAGAAAGCGAAAGTGGTTTACAAAAATAGATAGAAATGATGTTGCATTCTCTCTGCCTACCCCAACAGTGGTACGGCGTGGTGATAGATAGATATGGTAGTTATATTTTTGAGTTTTAAATCTCATAATTTAATTTCAGGCACAGATATTATGAATACTATTTATAATTTAACAACTCTCTTCGTCTTGAGTAGTAACTAGGTTAACAATTTTATCGAGTGGAGTCATCGGTAGCTCCTAGTCATATTTAACGTCATATTTAATTTAATTTTGGGAGTCGAAGCTGCTCGCGTCCGTAGGCTTTACCCTAGTTTCCCTACACGTGACTCCTGGGTGGTGCTAAACGAGCAGCAGCGAGGCGGCAGGGCGTCGGTGACTGTCTAAATCGCAACCACAGTACATGGGTATAAAGCCCGTCATAGTGACCAGTTTCGGCTCGTCGCGTTTCGGGATCAGCTTGTGTATTTCCAGTAGCTCATATACCTAGAGATCTTCAGTCGTGGTATATGTGGGCCGACATGACGATGTAGACTATCAATGGATTTTCATCCTTTGATAGTCGCTTTCGTTTTTGGACTACACTGTACTTACCATCAGATACTCTGTAGTCACTATGCCGAGCCCGGGTTAAAAAAAAATGTCTGAATCAGTATAGCCCAAGTCATCGGCAATAATTGTACAAATCAATACTTTGACATACAATACGGCTGACAAGATTCAGACATGCCTACATTAAATAACGAGTTCCTTATAAAGCTCTAACTGAATAAATGAGAAGTCTTTGATATCTTTTTTAATGGGGAAAATGGTACTCACTTAGAGAAGTATGATCGTGAGGACACAATACAATTTTTTATTGAGAAACGTTTGTTAAGTCTCTTTGAAGTTATACTTAGATATTAAAAATACTTAGGTATATTAAAGACGATTCGGTACCGATAAAAGTCATATGAAAAAACCAAATATTTTATCGTCTTTTTAAAATAATCTTGAGTTAAAGCTTGCTACATACTTAGTGCATATTTTTAAAATGAATATACATACACATAGATTTGGATAAATTAATTTCAAGAATCAAATTTTGCGTAGAATAAAGTGTTAAAATAGAAATGTGAATTAATTTATATTTAAATATCTTCGTTACTTACACTGACATAAAACCTTATTGGGAAATATTTTGTCTGAATAGAAATTAGCTAACAGAATCATCTTCTGGGAAAAAGTCTGCTATTTTAAAAGTCATCAACCCGATATTTCTTCCTGCTAAGTTCTGTTATTGCTTTTCGTATTATTTAATTCCGTCTAAGATGAGAGTCTTCCAACACGGTCTTATTTTTATTTTATTTTATTAGCAATCTTTTAATCCGTCGCCAACCGTTTTCTTGTGTCAATCTTATCAATAACAAATAATTCGTGTAATTTTTTGGTTTTGTAAAATGAATAAACTTGAACAATATTATGGGATATTAAGCATACATTCCACGTTTACAGCTTGCGTATATTTTATATTATAACTGTTTAAAACAAAACAGCCAGAAATTACTGTAATCATCATAAACGTAATTAAAGGCTTGAGGCGGTCCGTTTCATTGTGAATTAACAGTAATCAATTAAAATAAATTTATTGCTTCAAGTTAATAAAAGTTGAGGTTTAAAAATAAAAACACCGGTGCATCTTGTTATAGTTTCAATGATAAATATTATGTTTTTAAAAACCTGTTCGTATTTCGACGCTTAATTATTGAACGTTCGTAAGTAATCGACTTGTGTTAATGATGTATAATTTACAGCTTTGAATATTGGGTACATATTTGTAAGTTGATTTCACTATAGATCTGTCGGTTCGACTAAACTGAATGTTTTTTACGTGAAGAAAGTTCCTACTGATTTATTCTTAAATAATGAAATGGGGTACAAAGATAATTAAATTAAATGATACTCTCATTTTACAACTGTCATGATAGTTTGCCTATACACAACTCAATAGGAATGAGTTCTTCTTCTTTTGAATTACATTGAATACTCAATCTAATGATAGCGTTCTATTTTATTATAGAAACAATTTTAACTAGAGAACATGTATCTAATAAAAATAATACTATGTTAATAGATTTGTAATGCCGATAAAGTAGTAATATAAGAAAAATACGGTCGACTGGAAAACAAAAATAGAAATAACATTTGGCGATATTATTTTTGATATAGCTCATTATTTCTTATAACCGACAAATCTCTTTAACCTTTCACATACGTCGTAGTAAATTATAATTATGTACGAGTACTAATAGGATAAAATAAATGTAATAAACACAACGACTGATGTAGATACCAAAAACACATTAGCCCGAGATCGTAGTGATTAAGCGTAAAGAGAATAAAACAAAAAGGAGAAGCAACTCTTACTAACCGAGTCGGCAAAATCGCAATAAATCTTCCGTTTCCATACACTGGTAACATAATACAATCAGCGGTCCCTATAGACAAGTGTTATAATTAAGTTGAACTGAGTTTAGCTACACACATTGCCTACGCGTTCGACGCGCTTTCTTTTTTCTAAAATGTTTTGTTTTAATTTATTGATTGTGTTAGATGTATTCGGATTTTTAAATAAAGAAGGCGTTTAAAATTTGTCTAGTTCTTGTTTCTTAAGATACTTATAAATGTTTTATAATTTATTGAGTTTCGAGAAATGATTTAATATGTATTTATTTTATCGATGTGCTGCGTTTAGATTTAGAACGTTCAAAAACAGTATTTTACTTAAATAATTTGAACATTACTTCATCATTTTATATCTTTATTGAAATACTTAAACAGTATTGGATACCTTCAAGAATGTTAAAATTAGACAAAAAAGTCTAATTTTAACATTCTTCATGCATCGTTTAATTTAACATTGATCAAAAGCCTAAAAAGTTCATCTTTGTTACCTATCCAAGTTTTGTCTTTTGTTTTGTCTTTTAACATATTTTCAAACACAGTTGGCTTCAAAGTCGCAAAACTGTTAAGATTTATTGGAAAAAGTACAAATATTTGTAAATCTTTACATCATGCAAACAGCTAAGAAGTGGAATATGCTACCGGCGAGCATATTTCTATGATCGTATGACTTGGAAGGCTTTAAGAGAAGAGTTCATAGGCATTTATTGGACGGGCGCGATCCATCTTCTTATTATCTCATTTTCAACTTCCACCAGGTATGATTCAGGTCAAAGGGCCCTCTGTAAATCATAAAAAATTGATAAACAAAACATGATTTAGAGGCATCTCAATTAGTCTGTCAAAAATTTGAAACCCGGGTAGTTTAAAATTACTACAGAATAAACTTAAAGTTACCGTATTATTAAAAGATAGTTAAGACTGTTCGCACTAATTACAAAGCGTAAAAGAGCAAACACATGGTGCTAAGGGGAGTAGGTTAACCAATGAGAAAAACAAAACCATACAGCTAATAACGCACCGACTGTAGATCGGCTTGCTCTAACATCTCCTGTTTTTGTAAATCAAACCGAGAATAATGGCTTATTAATAAAAGCTCCATCACAGAGAGCTAGTAATTGATTGTTAAGAATAATCTTTTTTCTTTTTTGGCAATCCGGGGGAAAATCCTACACAGGACCATCAGGGTTGCTGTGAGGGCAGCTACCCCGGTGTGTCTCCTACGGACTAAAACCACGGGGTGTCCCTCTAATAATCCACCCAGGACTGGGAAACCAAATTCGTCCAGTCGCCCGGGGAGCTAACTGCCTTATTAAGGCTTCCTCTCTGGGAGGGGTGGGTATAAAGAGTCCACGCCTCCAATACTTCTGTCTCTGGCGGCGCACCACTTGGCTCTCATCCAGGCAGCAAACTGCCTCAAGTCTACTGCCCAGTTATTGTCATGTTTGGATGATTATCGCTTCAAAACTTTAGAAAAGACAATTATTAAATATAACAAAACTTAGAAAATATCCTTTTATACGATTATTTTCTTTAAACACTCTGAAATGATAAATGTTACATAACCATGTTTTGATTTCGTGTAAATTGGCATTATTTTTATGAATTACTCGGGTTCGAATCTTCTGACGTTTAAATGTAATGTGGGTCAAAAGAAAAAATCGTTACGAATTTCATATTGTACATCAAAAAAGTAAATAGATGATATATTATGTAACGATTATGTTAGACACGACATTCAAGCGTAAATTAGAATTAAAAAAAAATCTCTGTCTATTCCAAAGGGGATAGTGTGTGATGATATAATTAAGTATTTATTATTTTTATGGATTGGAAGGTATTGGATTATGTTCAAAGAATATAAATTCATTGAAGTATAAGCTAAATGATCTAATAAGTAGAAATATGATGGGAGGACGGTTTGAATAAATTATTTCCTCTGCCGCTAAGTGGTGAGTCTACAATGACACGTAATAGATGACATATCTCTTTGTAGATTCAATGATGTTCTTGTCCTCTTTAATAACCTTTACCAGTAACTGAATCTCGCTTTGATGTTTAGTATTTGTATTTATCATTATAATCCATTCGAATTAATTTGTGCTAGACAAATGTTCAATTTAATTTTACTATGATATATATGGCTTACAAATATCTGTGGCATTTGTAAATATATTTCTTAAAATCAACTTAATTCTACAATCTTTAAAGCTCTTGTCGAACAACGAACTGAAATCGTGGCAAAAGCGAAGCGAACCGTTTTTATTTTGCAATGTTACGGTATTGCATAAATTATGCAACCCAGAGTTGCGGCTGTGTGACATGTTTCCTCAATCACGCCTTCGGTTCGCTTTTTATGTAACAATCACTTTAAGTTCTTATTATTATTGTATTCTTTTATTTTCAATGTCGATTTCAACATTTAACATAATGAATAGATATACAGAATATTTGTTAATTACGCATAACTTAAAAAAACGAAACGAAACTTATAATATTTTGCTTAAAAAACTAACCACGAACTGCTTTTGGCACCGCAGTAACCGCTTTATATTGCTCGTCATCGACATCCCATGATTTATGGATACCAAATTCCTGGCGACTGGCTGCTCCTAATTTTTTTGTCCCAACACTGCGGCAACTCGGAGCTTGAACATTTAACGCTGATTAAACTGTAAAATTAGAGAACGCAACGTCTTTTGTGACAGATGCGGCTACGAATAATAACATTACACATACGCACATGGAAGCTGTGACAGCAGCCAGATCTTTGTTAAAGGAATCCACTTATTATACAAAGCACACAATGGGCATCTTCGGCAAATTGTAAAATATACACCTAATTATTTGCATTCAAGTGTGTCGATGCGTTAAGGATTTCGATCTAAGGGCATTGAAGGCGGTACTTGAGGCTTATGAAAACATGTAACAATGACGTATCCTATAGCGTTTTATGCTATGATAGGTGTGTGTTATTTTTTGTGGATACTTTTATTTTGTCTAGAATGAAACATACGTAAAGTAGTAGGTACAGTATTAATTATTATTGGAATAAAAGATTTTAGTCCAATATAGTTTTAGCAAGAGTTAAATAGAGTTTTGCAGATTCATTTCCTGACTGTGACATAAATTTGTAGTTGATGTGTGATGTTATTATTATTTCTAACTTATTGCTCTTTTTTCTAAATTGCTAATCAAGTTAATGGGCATTTTATTGATTTAAAATATACCCATAGTAAATTAAATATTGACATAATATAAATTGCATTAACTGGAATATATCGAGAGGTGATTCGGTTTAAGCGACATTTTTTGGTGATATAGTAATATATAATTTCGCTGATTTGGAATAAGCGTTTTTTACCGATTCCAAATATATATATAATACTATATCACCAAAAAATGTATTATTGGCATCTGTAAAATCAAAATTCGCACATAAAACAATGTAATAATTCCAAAAATATCATATCATTTCACAAATATATAATTAAAAAATCGAAAAATTAAAAGCTACAAGAAATGAAAACTTATAAAATATCATGGGTGGTTCCCAGTTCTAACAATATCAAATAAGAAACCGGTATAATGCAATCAATTACAAATTTTTATAACACACCCATTATTCACATCCCTAAGTAGTTAATATTATAAAATATTGCCTCGACACTGTAACTTTGGCACTTCGGGTGAAGCGTTTCGAGATGTTTAGGGTTCCGTGCTAAAAGTCAAACTTTTCTCAGTAAAATATCGCATAGAATTGAAGTGTAATGACGTTGAAACAATTTGTATTATAATATTGTGTCGATACAGCAAAGGTTACTTGTAGAAGTTTCTTAGGCTAGTATTAATGTCTTGCTATTGTGAAACGAATAATTTCAATCTTTTAAGGTGTCAATAGAGCTTTTTGAAAAGTTTAGTGTATAAATATGTAACTTTTTCTAGTACATATACTACAAATGCAACTTTAGCTGGGGGCTAAGTCAATGCGTGTGTTGTATTATGTGTGTGTTAGTATGCATAAATACTATGTTATGTTTTGACTCAGACGAGTATTAGTGGAGTCATACTTACAGGTGGTTATTTTTTAAAACATCAGCGCCTTTTGTGCTTGCCTCAGTCTACAGTTTCTGCTGTATCGTCAAGTTATGCTTTAATATTAAATAATACTGTAAAATCTAACAGCTTACCGAACAGAAACTTTCTGTTAGTACAAAACACTTTCATATTTTTTACTTTCTTATTAGTCCCTTCATCGATTGTCTCTGGTAGATAATACTTCTTACTTTCCAATCCATCAGAGTTCTGTTTTCACATACTACTTCTTCAATCAGTATTTTTGTTGTTTTTTAATTCGTTTCATTTTTATTTTGGTCTACTTTAACCCCTAAATACCCATTTTAAGTGTTTAAATAACTAAACATGAGATGTATAAACAAATGTTATCATACAGAACCTCTCATACTAACAAAAATATGACCTTTGCGTTTTCCCTTCTCACTTTTATTTTTAGTATATTTTATAAAAAATCTTGTGAATGAGTCCCTCCGCCCTTTTTTCACTCGAGAGCCGATTGTTTTGTCAATCCAACACCTGGATGCGAACAAATGCGTGCGCGCATAACGGTTGCTGATTCAATATGGCGGCTACGAAAGTTGGTCTTTGCAAATACGTTTAAACTAATATACTTCAGTAATATTTATCACATTATTTTGATATTAATATTATCAGTCGCCCAACTAACTCGTTATAATAATTGCCTATCACCTGGTATATAGATTTATTTTACAATTTTTAATTTTAAAGGAATAGCTAAATGTACTACGATCACTAAAATACTGATGTGTATTTTTATTTATAGCTCCTATTTTTTATGACTTCAATTTTTAAGTATACCATATATACTATAAAAATACTGGAAACTGACAGGTTTGTGGTACTGGTTGCATTCCAATCACAAATTTCCTATTAATAGGTACACTACTTGATGGATGTTTTTTTTTTATTATAAGTGTTATTGAGTTAAGCGTACATATTTCTACTAAATATTCTCAGTACATTAACGAAATAATTCGAAGGCATCAGCTATAACCTCTGAACATAATAAATTAAAGCCAATAGCAAACATGTGGTTTGCAGTATCCAGAAGAACTCATCAGGTTGGTTGTTAAAGAATAGCCTTCGTCAGCACTAGGGTTAACAATATCAAAAATTTCCAGGTTCAAATTTAAGTATGGTTTTAGACAAATCATATGTTTTTAAGATAATTAAAAAAATAACAATGTAACTTTGTTTTAGTGAAATAGGGCAGAACAAGGTCTGCCGGGACAGTCAATAGACTGGTGAAAGCTAACTATATTACTATGACTGACATACGCAGTCTCATAGAAATATACTGTGAGACAATACCCTCCACAGACAAAATAATATTCGATGAACGACAACGTTAGTAGAAAGTGAAGAATGTATAGAAGTAACATAAGCTTCCGTAAAATAACGTCCTCACTTCATGTCAATTTAATAAATTTTGCACTATTCTGTCTTTACAGTTTATTGAATGTTATTATACTTTGTCAAGCCCCCAGACCTATAATTTTGCTTTGCATCGTTCAAAGTAGACTTCGGTTCAAAATCGGAGGGTTGGCAACCCTAATCATACCCATTTAGTCCCTAAACCTTAATGTTTCTCATTCTAATCTGAATTATTAATTATAACAGACCAGTTTTACATAATTTTCTTATTAGATGCTAGTTAAATTATTACCCAGGCTTGTGTTTTAGCGGCGTCATAAATATTGAACAGTTAACGTCGGCTATACGATAGGTTTTTAATTAAATATCAGTTCGTTAGTTTGATTGGTGTGTCTAAATCTTGTTACTTGACGTTGTCTTGTTATTTTTATAATGACGTATTTCCTACCGGGGAAGTAACAGTCGTAAAAAAAATTAATAGCGTATTTGATTCGATTTTAATTAACAAAATACAATTTTTCAATATTTCTAGAGTTTATTTATTGATTAATATTGATACACAATCGTATTATATTAAATATAATATACATTTTTAGATCACATTTAATATGTTTATAAGAAAAACTTAATTTTAATAAGAAACTGTTAACAATAATACTGTTTTAATGATGATTTGAATGATGTTCTTGTGATCATGTAATTAAGAAATACGAGAAAGGACAGTTTAGAATATAGCTCGCGAATCAGCGAGGAATAACATATTGTCTGTGTTTTTGTAAGTTCAATCATGGTCATCCTAAGAGTTCGATTTTGGTCGCGGTAGAGTGCGCACGCTTTTCGTTTGCGCTCCCTTCCTCCGCCTCTCTCGAACATTTCGATCGGCTTTATGCCACGTGTTCAGCACGTGTTTGCATTGCCTCGCGCACCTGTCGCACCCGATCCGGCCACAGCCTGCCTTTTTCAAGGCTACGTCTGTGGCGAATAGTTTTGTTAACTGCATGTTTCAAACGCATTTGCAAAAGCCACGCTTTTTCAGTGGTTAGGCCGGGGGAAACCTACCGGTGTAAACAACCGGCCTAGAGCGAGTCCCGGGCGCTCGCGTTTGCCCTTTTGGCAACCGCACTCCCGGTTGGGGTCGGACAAGTTGGCATTGGGAGTGACCCCCTAGTCAACCCCGGCTATCGCCTTCCCAACCCTCCTATCCTCTTTCCTGCCGTCACAGTAATTGGTTTGAGCCTGCTCAGCGGGCTCCTGCCTTGCTGTGACACGTTAGGCACACAACCCTTGCTAGGGACGCTAGGTCACACACCCCTCGGGCCCTAAACGGGTCTGGGGGACTGCCTCCCTGGTAGGAAGGGTCCCTCCCGAACTCGTTCGAGATGGACCTCATGTTAACTATTCAGCAAGGCCTCGACTCTTGGTCCGAGGCCGAAAAATCAAAATTAGCTGCATTTGTTGACGCATTAAATCGACGCGAAAGCGCAAAGCTCATTGAGCTAGATGTCCCCGCGTCCCCCGACTCGGTTCTACTTGCGCCTTTCGCAGAACCCCGTCCCCCCGCGCCTACCGCGCCCACCGCACCTACCGCTCCAGATGTGCAGGGGCTCCGCACACAGCGCGAGCCGGCCGCCACCCGCGACCGATCGCCGCTGCGTGCGTCTCGCTCTAACAGCGACACTCTCGCTCGCACACTCGATAGCGAGCAATTAGATTCCGCCGACCAAATTGAGATGTCGGTCGACCCTCCCGCAGAGAATACAGCCTCTGCTACTCCCTCGGACGACGAGTTCATTCTCGTCCAAGGAAAGCGGAAGAAAAAGTCTCCCGGCGGCCAATCTAAGGCCGCCAAACTAGACACTCCGATAGAGACGCCTACTACAGCCGCCGCTAAGTCCAAGGCTAAAAAGCCTTTTCCAAAAATTTTACGGTCGGGCCCTCCGCCCCCCGTTGTTATTAGGGATAAGAGTGCCTGGGAGAACATCTCCTTCGCACTTAAAAACAAACAAATAGATTATACCCGGGCGACCTCTACGCCAAACGGGATTCGCATCCAAGTCTCTTCTCCGGACTCCCATAGGAAGTTAACGGAATTCCTCCGTGTCCGGTTAATTAGTTACTATACATACGCTCTCGAGGACGAGAAGAAGCTGAGAGCCGTCATTAAAGGCGTCCCTAAGGAGGTTGACGTCAATCTCGTTAAGGATGACCTTCTCGCGCAAAACATTCCTGTGGAGGAAGTCCACAGAATGTACCGCGCGTCCACAAGAGAACCATATGACATGGTTCTCGCCTTCCTACCTCTTACAAACGAGGCAAAAGAGATTTTCTCGATTGAGTCCGTCTGCTGTCTCAGCGGACTTCACATCGAACCGCCCAATAGACGTGGCATGCCCGGGCAATGCCACAATTGCCAATTATATGGCCACTCAGCTCTAAAATGCTATGGGCGCCCTAGGTGCGTCAAGTGCCTGGGTGACCATGGCACCAAAGCATGTGCGCGTACGAGGGACGCACCCACACCGCCTAGCTGTGTGCTGTGTGGCAGCGAGGGGCATCCCGCAAATTATCGTGGATGTCCGCGAGCGCCGCGCAGTACGCGGCCTAAAGCGAGGCTGCCACAGCGTGCGCACGCATCGCTTAATCGTTACACGGCCCCTAGGCCTACTCTCGATGCGGGTAATTTCCCACCTCTTCCCGCGAGACGTGGAGCGCTGCTCCCGCCTCGCGGCCCGGTCGCGCCCGTCGGCGCTGACGCCACCTCGGCTCAACCGACCCGCGGCGGCACCGACGATGCCAATGCTGCCACTCCGACACAAACTACCGGCGCCGCCGGCAATGTCGCAGCTCAGCCTGCTTCAATTACCGCTCCTGTGATTTCTCCTGCCCCCGTGGCAACACCTACTGCGGGGCCTGCCCACACCCAGAACGCCTGGGTGCGCAGCGCTCCAGTGCCAACCGCACCTCCCGCACCCACTGGTAAAGGCGCTATCGACCTCACCGTCGTCTGGCGCTTCGTGTCATGTTTCAACATGAGCGAAGTCTCTATTCTCGCAGATAAACTCCGGCAATCGGACAACAACCTGGAGGCTAGGCTCGCGCTCATCACCGAGCACGCCGAACTAATATGCACGTTACAACAGTACCGTGCTTCTGTCTAAAAGACGCTGTGATTCTCTCATTTTGTTAGGTAGTTAAAATGCTTTCTAATACGAGTAGGTTCAAACCGTTTGCGTTAAACATCGTCACGTTTAACGCCTTCGGCTTGAAAAGGCAAAGGAATCTCGTCGGCGAGTTCCTTGTCAAATACCAGGTCGATATCATGCTAGTGCAAGAAACCCTCCTCAAGCCGAGTGTTAAGGGGCCCCGTTTGGCCAATTACCACCTGGTTAGGAATGACAGGACCCACGCCAGAGGCGGAGGCACTGCCATATACTATAGGAGGAGACTACACTGCATGCCCATTGATCCGCCCAGTCTCACCAACATCGAGGCTTCAGTCTGCAGGATAGGCATGAGCGGTCACTCACCTATATATTTACTGTCGGTGTACCTGCCACCCGACAAAGTACTTCTCCAGAGTGATCTCACAGCACTCTTGGACCTAGGACACTCAGTGATCATTGCAGGCGACCTAAACTGCAAACATTTGCAGTGGAATTGCCATCTTACCAACTCGAATGGCACTCGCCTGCATGATCTGAGCGAACAATTAAATTTCGATGTCGTTGCTCCGACATCTCCTACTCATTTTCCGTATAACGTTGCCCACAGGCCCGACATTCTGGACCTTGTGCTTCTAAAAAACGTAGCCTTACCGCTACGTTTGATAGAAACAATAAGTGAACTAGATTCTGACCATAGACCCGTTCAAGTGCAATTGGGCTCCTCACACCCGCCCGCACTTACCATCAAGAAGGTCACGGACTGGAAGAGACTTAGTGCAAACTTGGCCTCGGACGATCCGAAACCTCTCTTAGAATCGATTCCAGATTCTTTCTCCTCTATAGAAGAAACCAACAATGCGATTGATGCACTCACCAGTCATCTCCAAGGTGCCCTCGCCGACGCCACCAGTGAGGCTCCAGTTGGTGATCTCCACCGCTGGAGGCTCCCTGACGACACAAGGGAACTGTTGACTGCAAAAAACGCTGCCACTAGAGCCTATGACCGGTATCCCACTGAAGAACACAGAGCGAGGTTGCGTTATTTACAGAGGGCTGTAAAGAAGCGCATATCCGAACTCCGTAATAATCAATGGGATGCCCACCTGTCCGAGATCTCGCCCTCCCACCAGGCCTACTGGGGCCTGGCGAGATCTCTTAAGACCGATAACGACCGCTCTATGCCACCTCTAGTAGGGCTAGACAACTCTGTCGCTTTCGATGACATCGAAAAGGCAGAATGTCTGGCAAATAGCTTAGAAAGTCAATGTTCTCCCAGCACTCACGTAGAGAACCCCGATTTCATAGCTAGTGTAGACGCTGAAGTTACACGTATAGCTGCACTCCCTCCGTCCACCGACCTGGCGCCCGTTACAGCTGAGGAAGTCACAGATATAATTAAATATCTCCCGATCAAAAAAGCTCCCGGCCTGGACGGTATTTCAAACCGTGTCCTAAGGTCACTGCCCGAACAGTTAATTATACTTCTCGTCGTCATTTTCAATGCGGCAATAAAAAACTGCGTCTTTCCGAATGTATGGAAAGACGCATGCGTCGTTGGGATCCCTAAACCAGGGAAACCTAGCAACCTTCCTTCCAGCTACAGACCCATCAGTCTCATCAAGACGATGGGTAAGCTGTACGAGCGGTTGCTTCTCAACCGTCTTCAAGACTTTGTTACGACAAATAAGATTCTCATAGACGAGCAGTTTGGTTTTCGCGCCAAACACTCGTGTGTAAACCAAGTGCACCGCATCACGGAGCACGTCCTTAAGCAATTCTCTCTTTCTAGGAAAGGAGCCTACACAGGAGCTATTTTCCTCGACGTGGCGAAAGCCTTCGATAGAGTCTGGCATAACGGCTTGATATACAAGCTACATACTTATGAAGTGCCAGATAGGCTCGTGCTTATCCTGCGAGACTATCTGTCGAATCGACACTTTCAGTATCGCGTCGAGGGCGATCTCTCCAGTCCGCGTCCGATTCGAGCGGGGGTTCCGCAGGGTTCAATCCTCGCCCCGCTCTTATACAGTCTGTACACCAATGACATCCCGAAACACCCGGACGTAGAGCTAGCTCTTTATGCGGATGACACCGCACTCTACGTCTCAAATTTCCGTCGAGATATCATACGTCTACGCCTGCAGGAAGCAGTGCGAGACTTAGGAGACTGGTTTCGCAAATGGCGAATTGACGTCAACCCCGAGAAAAGCGTAGCAATACTCTTCTCTCGGGCAAAACGCGATTTGCCTAAGCGAAACGTCCTCCTTCACGACAAGCCCATCCCTTGGGTCGATGAGGTCAAGTACTTAGGAGTCACTCTCGACCGTCACTTGACCTTCGGACCACATGTTAAGGTTGTGCGCGACCGCGCCGCCTTCATTCTCGGTCGTTTGCACCCTATGCTGTGCAAACGTAGTAAACTGTCGCTTAGTAATAAGTTGACTCTTTACAAAACCGTAATAAGACCGGTGATGACCTACGCTAGCGTAGTATTCGCCCAGAGCCAGTCCGCTTCTCTGGATTCCCTTCAGGTCATCCAAAATAAATTCTTGCGTAAAGCAGTGGGTGCCCCGCTGTACATGCGCAACATAGATCTCCATGACGACCTTAAGCTGGAAACGCTCGCCAGTTTCATGCAAAATGCATCTCGTCGATATTTCGACAAGGCGGAGCATCACCCTAATCCTTTAGTCCGCAGTGCCTGCGATTACACACCGAAAAGCGGCATCGCGCGCAAACTACGCCGCCCGCGTCATGTCCTATTGGATCCCGTCGATTCAATTACCGCGGCCCTTGCGACCGCCGATCCTATCAACAACGAGGTACACACAAGCACTCGTCACATTCCGAGACACCGGCGTCGCCGGCGGCGCCGACGACGACGATTAAGGATAGGTCCGTCAATTGTTGTTTAAATAACGCAGTTTCACTCCGACGCAGCCTTGAGTTTCTTTCGGCGTTTCTTCTCAAGGTAGTCGCTTCCGAAACGCTGGTAGATCACCGTTAGGTTCGTTTTTCAATTGGCCGGCCGCCCAAGTCGAGGTCCGTACCCACAGGGGTGCCCTTGCGTAGCCGCCCAACCCATAAATTTCGCTGGCTGAGCACCCTCTGCGTTCGCCCACCAAGCCCGGTTTTGTTGTGAAGGTCTTTCCCAGGCCACCAACGTAGGACACGCCGAAAAAAAAAAAAAAAAAACATCCTAAGATTAGGATGAGCATGATTGAAAAACTAGATAGATATCTAGTTTTTTCTTTAATTATGTAATAATTCTTGATACAAATATGATATAGAAAGCGCATAATTTAATTAAAATCAAGAGATTATGATCGTGATGTTTTGAAGTGGTAGGTCGATCGCCGGAGCTGAGTCCTGATCACTGTACACAAGTGTAAAAACCGTCATAGTGACTTTTTTTTCGAGTTTACGCGTGTTTCTTGACCGGGAAAAGTCTTCACAACTTAACCGGGCAGGTGGGCGAACACTGAGGGTTCTCAGCCGGCAATTTATGGGTTGGGTGGCAATGCAAGGGCACCCCTGTGGGTACAAACCTCGACTTGGACCGCCAGCCAAAAAATACTAAACCTAACGGTGATCTACTAGCGTTTCGGAAGCGACTACCTTGAGAAGAAACGCCGAAAGAAACTCAAGGCTGCGTCGGAGTGGAACTGCGTCGATTAGACTACAGTTGACGGATCTAACCTTACTTTACTACCTTTTTGGGAGTCGAAGCTGCTCGCGTCCGTAGACTTAACCCTAGTTTCCCTACACGTGACTCCTGGGTGGTGCTAAACGAGCAGCAGTCGGTGCCCGTCTGGATCGCGACCACAGTACATGGGTGTAAAGCCCGTCATAGTGACCAGTTTCGGCTTGTCGCATTTCGGGATCAGCTTGTGTATATCCAGTAGCTCATATACCTAGAGACCTTCAGTCGTGGTATATGTGGGCCGACATGACGATGTAGACTATCAATGGATTTTCATCCTTTGATAGTCGTTTTCGTATTTGGACTACACTGTACTTACCATCAGGTACTCTGCAGTCACTATGTCGAACCAGTGCAAAAAAAAAAAACTTGTCGTCGTCGGCGCCGCCGGTGTCGTGGTACGTATCTAGTGCATGAGAGTACCTCACTGTTTTTTGGATCTGCGGTTATCAAGGCCGCAGTAATTGGATCGTCCGGATCCAACAGGACATGACGTGGGCGACGTCTGGCCCACGAGTTGAAGCCGCCAGACGGTGTGTGTTCGCATACATTACGAAGAAGCTCATTTGGGTGGTGTGGCAACCTATCAAAGTAACGGCGAGAGGCCGTACGCATGAACCGTCATAGTGACTCGCTTTGGCCTGTCGCCTTTCGGGATCAACTTTTGCACATCCAGTAACTCATATACCTAGAGACCTTTAGTCGAGATTTATATAGACTAATATGACGATGGAGACTTTCAATAGATTTTTGTTCTTTGATAGTCGCTGTTATTTTTGTCTACACTATACATAGCTTCAGGTCCATTGTAGTCTTTACTGGAGAAAGTATAAAAAAGTTATCTTGCGATAGACAGTCGAAATTGAATGTTGAGCTACTTTATAACGTAACTTTGGTCGCACTTTTGGAGCACGTGTTTAGCTTCTTTATATTTTATGATTTTATACTTGTAATAAGGAATACAAACGCTATATCATTTAATCTTAAATAATGTATCAACACTTGTGACAATAAATTCAAATTTCCCCTTCATATAATATTTAGACGAATGTTATTGCCATAAAACATAAAGACATATTTAAGTAGTATTTACAGCTCATCCCTATTTATGAGGGGATTATGTCGTTCCAGTAAAAAGCTATATGAGTATGTATTAACTCTCATTAGCATGTGTTGCAGGACAAAAATAAATAGAAATGAGAATAGCACCGGGTAAGACAGATTCCTTAACAAATTAAAATAATACAATTGTTAGTTTTTGTTAAACCTCATGTACTAAAATATGACGATATGAGTGATATAGTTGATAGAAGCATCTGAAAAACAAAGTGTCTTAAGTGAATTTTGGTGCCAGTCAAGAATCGAACTTATTGTACAAGACTTGTTTTACTTTGTTTTTTTTTTTGTTTTGGTCGTAAGGCGATGGCCCGAACTGGGTCATGACCACAGTACACAAGTGTAAAGACCCTCATAGTGACTAGCTTTGGCTTGTCGCGTTTCGGGATCAGCTTGTATATATCCAGTAACTCATATACCTAGAGATCTTCAGTCGTGGTGGTATGTGTGTGCCGACAAGACGACGGAGACTATCAATGGATTTTCATCTTTTGATAGTCGCTTTCGTTCTGGACTCTACTGTGCTTACCACCAGGTGCACTGTAGCCACTATATCAAGCTAGTGTAAAAAAAATCGTATAAAATGTAACATTCTTTCAACTCTATAAATAAGTCAAATTATATAAAAATTGTGATCGCGATTGATTGTGTGACAGCCCTGATAAGTTCTACTCTCATATTGATATTTTCAACTGCACCCTTACAGGTTTTAAAAGACAAGTGAGAGCAGCTCACAATTCACTCAATTTAAAACTCCTTCATAGTTGAACTTACATTAGTACGAGTATTGTAGTTTAGGGGATCTTCAGGCCAAATAAACACTGGATAAACTTTATAAACTTCTTTATTGCACTTTTCAATATAATTTAATGTCTTAACAGTTTTTCACGTCTTAAAATTATAGAGCGCTCGCATCGAAAAAAAAACCGTTTATCCTTTGTCTCTTTCTATCTTTCCTTCCTTTCACTCACATACGTTCCATTCTACGCATTTACTACTTCATACATAATAATATTTCACACAATACATTCATCCTACAGTATTAATTTGTATATACGAGTAGCATGTATTGCCTACATTACCCATCAATTCATTTAATATTGAATTTTCTTTTTTATTATTTATCATATTTTTTATCTTATTAGTCTAATTCAGTTGTATATTTGGCTGTGATGGTATAGTGAATAATGTAACGGTTGCCATGCGCAACAACGCAAATGGCCGTAGGTTGGAATACCGACACGCATGTCTAAGTTTTTCCAGATTACTTACGGATTTAAGCACGACAAGCTCACCAGTGAAGGAAAATCTCGTGAGGAAACTAATGGCATCTAATAAAAATGTCATGTGTAAGTGCCTTGAGAATAGCGACCAACTGCGCTACTGGTCATGTTAGGTACTATACTCGTATATAAGCGCAAAGTGTATACTATACAGCCACTAATCTCGCTGGCTGAGCACCTTCTGTGCTCGCCCCCTAAGCCCAGTTTAATTGTAAATGCCTTTCCCATTACTCAGTAGTTAGTCCGCATAAAAAAAATAGCCACTAATATATCTTTGCTCACCCCGTAAGGGATATAGCGTGACGATATATAATTATTTTTAAAATTGTATACTTCAACATACTTTGAAAACTTGTTTGTTTCAAATGTATTGTTTTTATGTATTATAATACATATAATTGTTTGTTTTCCTATTAATAAATAAATAGATAAAAATAGTGATATTTTTAACACAGTTATATTATTATTTTATGGTCCTAACATATTTTAGTTACATACGTGGTTTGTTAACGATCATTATAATAACGTTAATGACAGCCTAAGTATCCATCATAATGAACATTTTAACGTAGAATGTATAACATATTCACTTGTTATCATTATATTGAAGGCAGATGTGTTTTTATTTTAGTTTCACATAGACAAAGATAACATTAGTTTTAAGAAAAGATATCCTTTATAATATAACATTATATTTAAATTCATAGCTTTGTAATAACATATAACACTTACACGTTGACCTAGTCATAAACTTAGCTCACGCTTGTTCTACGACTACTAGAAAAAAATACAAAAAGGAAGCGAAAATTGTATGGTTTCATAATATTAAACAAACACTGATGTCCTTTACCACTATAACAGATTAAAATACTTCCCTAGTACCACATATAAAAAGTAATCGTATATTTAAGTAATAACTTTACTTTCCTTGCCCGAATATAATAAATTTCTAGGTCACCGCTTTTATAAAAATAGCATTTATCATAACCGCAAAAGAATCCGTCACTATCAACAACGAAATGAGTCGATAACCTCCCGACCATTACGAGAAGATAGGTACTAGAGATGTAGACATCCGTATCCGTCACCGGAGACTTTTGATATCTGAAATCAATTAATATCAGTAGCCTTATAAGACAATATAAACGCATGAGTTCATTCCAGATTTTCGTCATATGTATTCTAAAAATCTAACCACTCCTTCAAAAATTTTTTTTATACTGGCTCATCAAAGTCACTGTACCTGATGGCAATTATATAAGAAGTTGTAAGTTATATTTATTACGTATCCATTATTTATCATTTAGTTGAAACACTGTACATATTTATATTATAATGACATGGTAACATTATTACATTGGACTTGATGGTAAGCTTAGTTACATTTCAAGAACGTCAGAGATAGCCAAAAGATGATAACCAATTGACAATCGTCATCGAAATACCGCCCTAATATTATAGCACGATAGAAAGCCGCTAAGTATATGACCAGACGTACATGAGCTGATCTGGAAACGTGACAGGCTATAAAGCCACTGAAGTGTGTCACTTTGATGGGATTTGATGTTGTGTATTGTCATCGCGATTCACTCGAGTAAACGGTCTACCACCTCAATACGACACACTTCCTATGAATGCGGGCAATAAACCTCACCGAATTTAAAAAATGTACAGAAACATCCGTAACGAGAATACTAGAAAACTGTCCGGATATCATACATACCCGTAATCGTTCGAGAAGTAGGCAGAGCATTGTGACGTGTTCTGCCTAAATACAATGAGCAGTGTCGGAGAAGATATCTTCCTCCGAATTTGTGCCCAGCGGGCGCGGTGCGACGGGGCTGTGACGAATTGAATACAGGTCCCGCAGTCCCCGCCAATGCGCAGAAGAAGTCACCTTGGGGTTTTTAGTCGGTACAAGTCCGACACACCTCGGTCTCGCGCAACCCCCCAGTGCAGCCGAGACGGTCCTATGAGGATTTTCCCCAAGTAAAAAAAAACATATCCGTGATCGTACGCAATAATCCATATCCCAACAACAGGATCATCTCTAATATGTAACTCGCGTTTGAACTCGAGTCTCGACGGCAACCCTTTAATCTTTAGTGATTAGTCATTACATTTAAAATGTTCTTTGGCAATAGGTTTCTATCTTTTTTTGTTAACTGGATAATCCTGCATAGGATCGTTAGGGCCACTTAGTAGAGACCACGGTATGCCAGACTCCTACTAGCTAAATCTACCGGGCTATCCCTGAACTCGATGTTAGACTAGCCTGGGTTTTCGTATATCACCCACAACCCGACGAGCGAATATATTATTTCAGGCTTCATCTCTGGGAAGGGTCCATTCCTCAAGATAGGTTTCTTTCTGCTTATATCAATATCATTCTCAGATTTATCAGGAACACCTGGACTGCCTAACTTAAATACAATACCTTTATCATATATTTGCTATTTTTATATATAGGCAATCTAATTGATGAACTAAGCTTTGTAAAATATTTATTTTTATCTTGGATTTTAGTTTAAATTATATATCAATAAAAAGAGAAAAAAGTTGAGGTAAATGCAAAAAAAAACAACTGAATAATCTTTGATTCAAAGCACTCAACGAACATGATACAGCGCACGCGATGCACCAAAATTAGTTCCGGCCAACAAAAGCATTTACTTTAGGGTTACCATCCGTCCTGCGGCGTACCATAGACTCTTGTACTAGTTATGTTCCCGTCACATATTCATATTTGACTGCAGAATGACCAGGCGTAGAAGTGGCATCATTATGTGAAAATTATACTGTTTCTCTTATGCTTAAAGAAAATGCGATAAACAAATTGCTTAATTAAGCTTGTGGTACTACTGTCACTGTTTATAAGGGCATGCTCGTATGTCATCAAAAGCCTTTGCTTTGCAAAGCTTTGAGTTAGTGCGTCAAATTAATATATCTTCGAAAAAAAATCAACTCAGTAAATTCTAAATTTGTCAAAAATATCACAATTTAATAACAAAAAAAAAAGAAACGGAAATAGGTATCCAAAATAAATTTATTCAAATAGGAAATCTTCTTTTCAAGGTACAACTTTAGTCTTAAGGTTGATTTTTCCACAGATATTAATGTAAAGATAAAAGATTTATTTGAAATTTAAAGATTACTTAAAACATTTATAACTCACTTATCTAAAACATTGGCGTGCACGTTAAATGTAATCGATTTCGAGACTTCGGTTCCAATCGTGGAACTAGATTTACGAAATGTTCAAGTATTGAAATTCACATTCGAGTACATTTGTAGCTCCGCAGTGAACTAAATAACACAATCGATTTTAAAAAAAGAAACTGTTGAAAAGAAAATTTCTTGTTTAGTTTGATTTTATCATCGATTCATAAATGATCAAAATAAATCATTTAATGTGAATTCAATTTTAAAATGTGTTTGTCCGGAATTTTATAAATATAATAATAATGTTATGGGTTATGGTTATGAAATCTCAAAAATGATAAAATTATTATAATATAGTATATTTTTAGTGGGTATTTCATTTTAAGGCAATGTGATAAAATAACTGGTATTAATATATTTAAATTTAAACTATGTAATATTTATTTGCATTTTTTATCAATTTTTCCATGTTAAAGTCAAATATCCCGGTCAGTACATAGGTCATTATGGCTACCCTAATCTGCCATCTTAACAAACAAGACAAGCCAAGAATTCCTGCAACAAATAAACGCATTATAATGATCTTTTGTGCTTATTAATTCATATTACACGGCCGCTTAGACCCTTGACACGGCGACAAAAGATGCGCCACGGACGACCACGAAAGTCAATGGATCGAGGCAAACTGAACGTAATAAATTACCACATCTATGCCGGTATACGTGCTGGTTTTCTTTTTCTTCCGAACTGCGTCCGTGCCGGTACAATTTATCTCTCGATACAGCTCGCGTATGAATAAGTTTAAGATCTCAGATATGTAGAATTGACAATACATAATACATTCGTCATTGGGGATTTTAATGACAATGGAATTTTTAAAAAGAGATTCCAATATCGAAATAATATGCTGGAGATAACGAAATTGAAAAATCATCTTTATTTATTAGTTTCTTATTTAATATGTACGTAATCCCATTAAAAATGGTAAAAACTTTATCTGATGAATAAATTAATAAATCAAAATATTTTAGTAGTTGTATATGTACGAGAAACTAACATACCAGATCAGAAAAGACACTTTTATGCTAAAATTACCTCCTAATACATCAATATAGATGTAAGTTAGTAAATACATACATATTTATCTGTATTAATACTAACAGTTCATCTGTAAAGGGGGTCATCTATGTCCGAGCAAAATCAATTTCTGTTTATAACTGCTAAATTGAGGAGTGGCGGGCGCCTCCGCCTATCCATACTGTACGAGAATTTTCAATTGGTAATTCAAAATCAATGTCTTGAACAGTAGCACGATTTTTTTCAAAATTATATGAGTGCTTTAAAGGGTTGAAAAGGCTGCAGGACGCGATAGACCCCCGTTTGCTGAGGGTAGGCACGGAAAAAAACATTTGCAGACAAAGTATTATATAAAGTGAAATATTTTAAAGTTAAAATGAAAGTGCATAACTTATTAACGAACGATCATAAACTTGTGTATTATTTTTTCGAAGATTGTCGTATAGAAAATAACAAAAGCAAATGAATTCCATAAAATATGAAACGAGCAGACATATATTTTCGGATACTAAAACGTGGCAATAAGTAAGTAGGTCGTGTACATTATAAATCCTTGAAGACAATATATCCGACGATATCTATCACAAATCATACTAATAAAAATTCGTATCACGAGTCGCGAATTTTCTTATACTTCAATAGCACGCATCAAACTTTCTCTACACCAGTGTACCCTTGTCAAGCGATTATTTTGTGCCCTAATAATATGAGAATATACTTATAGTTAGAACCTATATATAAGTGCCGAAAAGCAATCAATGTATAAATAGAAAGAAAAACCATGACACCAATCATTGGTTGTTCTATCAACGCAAAGATGAATTTCTTAGACCTAGAAGACTAACATCTTGTAAAGAGGTTTCCTTTATGACGTATGTAGATGATGACTGGATAATTCTAAATCTATTAATTAAAGTTGACATTTTGGCTTAACAGTGGACCTATTTCAGGTTTAAATTGGGCATGGGTGCAGATAAATTATAACAACTAGGTAATCAAATTATTATTATTTTGGTCTCTCGACATATGATAAAGTGCGCTATTTTAAAGTTTATAAATTAAAACAATATACCTGGTCTGTATTTTTTTATGATTAGTAATTTATTTTTAGCAAAATTTTGCGTAATTCTTTTCTTCACTCATTATTTCTAAAATAGCGTAAATCCAATTAATACTAGACCTACCGAATCAGTTAAAATGCCTAGGCCAGTCTGTTTTTCTATTCAAATATATTTTTGATCTAAGAAATAACATGTATTTTTATAAACAGACACTCATAAAAAACCGTTTTACCTCTACCTTTATAAATCTCCCACAGATCAATAACAAGAATAACAGAGATATAAATATCGCTGGCAATTCTAGTATTAAACAAATACATTGTTAAACTATACTGATATTTTCTTTACCAAAAATAATATAATATAAAACAAGTAATAACCTTCAAGAAAGAATGTACAATATTAACTTTCATACTTCTCCGCTATTGTTGTATTCGAGATTCTTCGTGTCAGTAAATTTTTATGGCTGCAAACTTTGGCTAATACAGAACGAGGTCACGAATTCCACCTATTTCATATGCCTGTATTATATTAAAGCCTCGAGACGCGTAGTGGCTTATTTCATATTACGTGTCTCTTTTGTCTTTGCGTTTCCTTAGTAATTCAACAATGGAGCATATTTGTCAAAGAGCTTGTGCGAGCACTTTAGTTACATAGATACAGGTATTCTTTATGCTCGTTCGAGCTTCATTACATATTCAAAAATTACGTGTTCATATTCAAAAAAGGAATAGAAAAACGTTTTGAAACTGTTCGTATTTCTTTTATGGAAATGTAACAATTTATATTTTTTAGATCATTTGCATTAGAAAAGTCGACATGTGATGATTTGTATTTCATAAGGGTAGCTTCCCATGGTCCGCTGATTCAAATTAATGGTCAACCTCACGTCAAGACGAGTTATGAGATACCCCAAACGATATACTCTCTACTGCGCATAGATTCTCAACTACTGCGGCACAGCGCAACTCAAGTCGTGAGAGTCAGTCTGACAACGCGTAGGCCACGGCTAACTGCCACAGTTCTGAGTGGGGTTATTGGTCGGGCGCGTCACACTACAGCTGATAGTAAACACAAGTGAACACTAAGTGTCCATAATTTTTATTCATAGAAAAAATTAATCAATAGCAAGATATCTTTATCTTCAATGTTTTCAAATACGTATCTAAGAATGAAATAATCATCATATAGATATTCAGATTACTATAAAGAAAATAAAGTACGCGTAGTATGAGGAATAAATAATATTGATCTATTTTCATATCGACCTAAAAAGTAAGAAGGAAAGTGAACCCACTGACGACTTTGTTCAAGAAAAATGTATTCGGATTTTCTTTATCATATTTTAGTAGGCTAAAAAAGCTTATACCGTACTCTTCCATAATATTGTGCTAAAACATACCATTTCCAAGTTTACTTACGCGGCGTAAACACTGAGTAGACACTCTATGTTATCCATTTACTCAGACATTATGTACTTTCTGTCAACAGGATTGATCTGAGATTACATACTTACTGTATACATATACATAAGACATGTTACACGTATCAAATTATAAGATTAATTTCTTGTTTAAGTTTCATACTCCATCCATCCATACTCGTTTCATTCATCATTCGTTCTTATGGATTTTAGACTAATGACAAATTTTAACTAAACTTTTTGGAAATATTAATTTTAATAATTAACGATAAAATTACATGATTTTTACGTGCTGATTTTTTGTGCAAAATATGTTTTTATAGAAAAAGGAAATTATGTATCATGAAGACATTGCTTTTGATATAACTACAGAATATTGGAAAAATATAAAATAAGCTCAGATTGGAGCTTAACAGTTTTAAAACATTATAAACTGAAATATGTTTATCAACGACGATTAGATACGATTATTTAATACAGTTTACACATAATTTAAGTCATCACTGTAATAAAAATGGCCTATTTATGGCTTTTAGCTCATCTGATAACGTAACAACATTTAGGGTCATTACCACTGTACAAGCGATAAGCTCTTCTCGGAATAACAATTTAGATACTAAATGCTTATCTTATAGAATATCTAGTGATTTACTTGTCTGGTTTATAGAAACTAGTAATTTACCCGGAAAACATTTTTTTATAACTTCATAATCTTACTAATTCTTACATAACCTGTTAATAAATAATATTGTATTTTTTTTTTTTACTTTACCGTAAATTAATATCAAAAAATGTTTTACAATATATGACTTCATTAAGAAGTACAAAATTATAAAACTAAATTGCTTCTAAAAATATATTTTCTGGGTGTTGATAACTTACTTTATGTTAATATGCCAGGCAGTAGACTTGAGGGAGTCTGCTGTCGGGATAAGAGGGTGGCGGTGTGCAGTGTCCGGCGCGCCGCCTGTGAGATAGGTATTGGAAGGGTGGGCTGTTTACCCCTACCCCTCCCAGAGGGGCAGCCTCGACAAGGCATTTCGCTCTCCGGGCGTCTGGATGAATTTCGCTTCCCAGGCTCGGGTGGAGCGATTAGAGGGACACCCCAGGGGTTTTTAGTCAGTAGGAGTCTGACACACCGGGGTTGCTGCCCTCACTGCTGATGGTCCTATGCAGGATTTGCCCCCGTACACCAAAAAAAAAAATTATGTTAATACATATATAATGAATACTCTAAGTAATATATTATCTTTATTTTCAGGTCCATTGCTAAATTACCGGGCACGGTCAAATATATATGCACATTTTTTTATATACTAAAGAACTCAAATAAAATGGTACATTTGCTTAGTATTGTCTTTTAAATTTATCAATATTTTTAATGTCTTAATTAACTTTTGAAGTGATTTTTCTCATTGCTAACTGAAAAGTTTCTTGAGAAGCTTGTATGTTTGTATGTGTACTTAAACAATCTTTATTATGTCAGAAACAGTGATAATTTGCTAAATTAAGCATTTTTGTTTTAGCCGGTATCTTTTAAATCTGACTCGAGATTTTGATAAATATGGAGTCAACATTCATATCTTGCTAATATATAAATTTAATGGATATACCCTGTATATTTTAGAAAATAATGGCTGTCCTGTGTTTTATACTAAAATGCTTTATGTTTTATTTAAAATCTCCTTTAAAATCATTAAAAATTATAGTAAGCGACCCTAAATAAATATAAAAACAATAGAAAAAAAACGATTTCTAGAAACAATCAGAGTTCCGAAGTTAGAACAAGTTCTAATTGGAAAGAAATTCCAGATTTCCGACGGCCTAAGTGGTAGAAAAGTTTTTAGCTCGTAATTACTTTGTTCTGATGTGCTTTATGAATATAATTCAGAGGAAAGTTTTTGCTAAATAAGTTATCAGATCCCAAAAGTACTAAGTAACACTATTAATCACTTTAACGTAATGATTATGTTCTCTTTTCGTATAAAC
This sequence comes from Automeris io, assembly GCA_036320925.1. Taxonomy (NCBI): domain Eukaryota; kingdom Metazoa; phylum Arthropoda; class Insecta; order Lepidoptera; family Saturniidae; genus Automeris; species Automeris io. The sequence goes on along the minus strand of JAUDJH010000025.1, from coordinate 1,273,079 downwards.
ATTGCAACGTTGTAGTGTTTATAATCAACGTGTTTATTTGTTACGACGTTATTCAGTATATAATCGTCACGCTGTATCCTTTACAGGGTGAGCAAAGATATATTAGTGGTTGTATCCATTTTGCACTTATATGTCGTGACCAATGTGACCAGAGGCAAAGCTGATGGTCGTTCTCAGGGCACTTACACAGGACATTTCTATCGTATGTCTTACGGGCTTCCTCACGATGTTTGTGTATAATTTAAATATTTAGATACACTATCTTCTAGTACTGATAATTTAAATGTCTTAGGCAAGATTAATAGACACGACTTTGTCTTTTTTTTAATAAGTTCATCTTTAACATAGAACTACACATGAAATAACATTAATAAATAGTTATTAAGTCAGCTTGTGTATATACAGCAATTTATATACATACCTAGAGACCTTCAGTCGTGGAATATATGGGCCGACATGACAACGGTGACTCAATAAATTTTCATCCTTTGATAGTCATTTTCGTTTTTGGACTACACTGTACTTACCATTAGGTGCACCGTAGTCACTTTATCGAGCCAGAGTAAAAAAAAACAGATGTATACAGGTTCTAAATTTACTACTGCGCAATATGTCACAGGGCCCAATTAACTTGCGGTCAGCTATATTTGTTTGCACCGAAAGGGCTATGGCGTGACGATATAATTTTACTATTATAGATAACTTGTATTCCTTTTTATCTAACTTATGCTTGATATCTTTCTGTACATGTATTTTTATTTACGAGGTAATGAATGATTAGAAAAAGTCTATAAAAATTCCAAATACAATAACAACTTTATCTAAAAATCTTAATATGTCAAAACAGTGCACGTTTTACATGCTGTCGATGACTCGGCGCTTAAATATAGCCGTGTAAGGTTCTATGAAGTTCTTCTGTACGTAGATATTGAAGCTTTTCTTTCCTTACGGCCACTAGCTTAATGGACGTGTCGTGTTATGGTAATGAACTTGGAAGATAAAGCTTCTATATCATTATGACGATATAAGGACTACTTCATGTTGCTTAATTCTGTTGTTATCTGAAATTTTGATTAATGTTCGGTAATGTTTGGACTGGAGCAATATGTAGGACACCTCCGTGGGTGAATATTACTGGATGATGAATGCATCCTAAGAAAAAATCAACCTGATTCATAAACTCGTTTAAAGAGTAAATTTTATTATTACAATAACTTTTTTACTGTATTAAAAGGGATTTTTATATTATCAACTATCATAAATAATTGATCATAAAATCTTTATATGATATATGTATGCTACAGGGAAACCTTTAGTTACTAAAATGAAATTGTTTGTGTTGTTATAACTTCACAGTGAATTTACAATTATTCTTTGCAAGGTTTGAGATTTCTTTTTTTTTCAGAAACCTAGTATTTTTCCTTTGATATTATATATGTGTGATCTTAACTTTTTATTATGAAACTTGTATAGCATATTGACTGATTAGTTTAAGTCCGAGACATATTTCTAAAAGTCAAAAAACTGTACATTTGGATTAAAGGAGGATTATACTTTGTATAATATTGAATTTATTTACTACAAATGCCAATAATTTTATTTTAATACTTTTTGTTATAATTTATTTAATAGGTACAGGTCTTGGCAACAAAAATGTTAAGAAGCTTATCGTATTAGTTTTATACCCTTACAAAGGGATGGTTTATTATTTTTCTTTTATAAGACGATTTATTTTTTTAAATCTCTTTTATCTGGAAACAATTAAAATTGATTAGTGATTACACGCTCACCGGTAGAATGAAATAGTCACTTCCTTCGATGAAGCTTACTGCTACCGTATCAAAGCTTTCGATGAAATTACAACGATTTTGTGGCTACACTTTCATGCTTATTATATCACAGGATCTATGACGAAAAAAAGTATTTATGTAATACTGACTCAGCAAAATCTTTACATCTGACGGTAAGTAAAGTGAAGTCTTAGATCGTCTACGACCGCCAATAGACAGAATATATCGACAAGTACCATCTTTATGCTGGTTTAAATAAACCACAGCATTCGTTGGAAAGTCTATTATTCTCCATAGTTTGAGCATTCGCTAAGCGGACTATTATTTAAAAAGAAAATACATACAGCCGAATACGGAACTTCCTTCTTAATGAAGTCTGTTGGAAATGTATAACCAATGAATAAATATAGCTCTTTTTCGTGGTTTTCACTATAGCTACACTAATATGTGTATTTTTATCAAATAGTCGAAAAGTAAAGAGTACCCTGCCCAATTGCTTATAATTTAAACTTTCAAATTAACGAGCCTATAATGTACCTTAGATTATTAGTAGTGATCTAGTTTCATATTCACCGTAAATGTCAAAGAAATGTATTAAATCATTCTTGGTAAAATGCTAAAGATAAAAAATATTATGTTACATAGTTTCACAGCGTCTTCGCCTAAGACCTTGTTAGTTGTTAGCATGCGTCAAGCTCGCTCCATCAATTAGGTGGGGTTTGCAACATTGTGGTGAATATAATTTTAAATTATCCCCTTTATTGCACATATAATCCGAGCGTGAATCTCTCGCTCGTATATTAAGCTGTAGCATGGATCATAAAGGTCTACTAAGCGAAAACATATATCTCTTAAACATGCCTGTTTTTGCCGTTTGTTTTAGGCAATAACTTTACATTTAAACCTCACCTCGCGGCCGGTTTCACGCTGTGGCTTCACTCATTTATTGTATTATTAATTTGGTGGGAGGGGCTATCGCCTTCAGACCTTCCCACTTCGCGATATGAGGAAAGAAGACAGCAATATCGATCAAGGACAAATAAACATTTTAAATTTTACTAGGATAGAAAAATAAGGGTCGATCGAAGACTTCCCCTTATTAATAAGCTATTAGATTACACAACGTCGCACCGGCCGATTGGCAGACCATAGGGAATCCTAATAAACGCGTCCCCACTTCCACATCGATGGTTGATCGAGATTCAAAAGAAGCCCGGCTTTGAGCGGGCTCGAAACAAAACGAGCGCTCGAAAAAGACCCCGATCTAATTCTCTTTAGCATCTCCAATTTCAATTGCTGCTTCAGATATTTGAATGTGGGGAGGGACGAAGTTTTGTCACGTAGGGTTGTATAGAAATCTTCCGTGTACATAATGCGGGTTTGTCATACGTAGACCATTAACGAGAGTGCCCGATAGGCAAAGCCGATATGAAATCTAAATGATCAAACGTGCATGAGTAAATAAAACTGAAACTAGCTTTACGAGGTATGTTTTTAAATATTTTTAATAAATACGTGTTTCATTGGGTCCATTTTTAAAGCTTCCATTCAATCTCCAAACTTGTATAGGTCCGATGTAACCCTTTGATTATACGCACACATGTAAACAAGAGGTTTTTGTCAACAGTCGTGTTCGTAAGTATTTTAAGGTTATTTCTGTCCCCTTTACTGCTGCTTTTTGATAGCGATCATTTTTTGTACGACCATTATTACGAAGCATTGTGCGAAGCTTTAGTTCGGATAAGATCTCTGATATGTCACCGAAGTCTACTGATTTTTTTTATTTACAAAAGGAGTAGTAACCTTTTCAGTGAATGATAAAAAATCGTGAGAAACATTGTTGTATAAAAGTTTGACGTGTAAAAGAATCAATGATAATGTACTGAATATAAAATAACTTTTTTTCATTAAATCTTCTGGTTGTTATTTATTTATAGTTAACTGATTATAATCCAATGGATCAAAAACTTTTTTTATTTTATAACCCGATAGAAATCCTCATGGACCGCCAGGGCTGTTGTGAGAGCAGCGGCCTCGAAAAGTCAGTCTTGTATTGACTAAAACCACCGGAGTGTTCCTCCGGTTCAGCTGTCACGGCTAAGGCACAGCTATGCCAGCTTTGTTAACACCCGGTGACGTCAAGCCTTCTGCAGGCTTCCTACACCAATGGATCAAAACCTTCACAACATTGAATGATCATGTAATCTTTTCATATTTATGTTTAAATAATGTTTCTTCTTTTTGTATTAAAATTCTGTTAAAAGTTTTTGAAACTGCTTAAAAACATTCTTGTTCTTTAAAAATTGCTGATCATCCGTTTTGTATAATTACTGATATTAACTTAATATATTGAACAGCATCATAGAGTCGCATGTAGTAAAAAAATTGCCTTCAATAGAAATATAATAAAATAAAACAAATGCTCCTCGGGTATCCAATATTTGAGAACTCTTATTTGAAACATATCAAAAATCGCTGAGTCGCCAGGACAATGGACTGAGCACTGATGTTATTTGGTCAAACGGCTGCGACTTTTATTTTATTACAAGGATTTACGCTGTTCTCAGTTTCTCTATAATAAAAAAATATTACGGTCGACGCACACTTGTATGTAAACCAATGGTTTAATCTGTAATGGTCACAGGTTTAAACTATATATTTAACAGAATACAGTTCGATGAAAATTATATATCCTGTCAAATTTTATGATTTTCTCATCGATCTAATGTACTTACATTTACATAATAAATCTTCGTAGTTCAAAGATCAACCAAACTATCGCCCACGATTTTACAAAAATATAAATTCGGCACGTAGGTTTACTGTAATTTATTTCAATATTATACTTTCAAGATCAAACGTAAGTTCATTAAAAAAATAATCAAAATCATAGTATTGCTTTATATACTTGGACTACATAAAATTCTTGTTCACAATCTTCAATATACAAGTTAAATATAAAAAAAAATATATCCAATAAATGGTAAAAAACATTATTTTGTGATTTATGACATGCATGAATCACTTTTATGTTTATTACGAGTCATATTGTAATATGGAACTCCCGTATTGTTTTTTTAAAGATTGTATGACACCGAGATTTTATTGAAAACTGATGTTATGGGTATCGTAAAACCTGGCATCCAAGACGGCTGTGATAAAACGAAGAATATCGACGCAACACCATGTTGAATTCTGGTAATGGAAATTTTATAGGCTAATTTTCTCGTTTTTATTTTCATGTTTTATTTTTAAACACGTATTTTGTGGACAAAAAGTAGGGTATTACCTGGAATACGGGTATTAGTATTAACTATAACTTATATACAATATGATAATAAACACTAAATAGATAACACAATGTGTTGTCTGTCACATTATATACCAATGGAAAAGAAAAAAGAAATCAAAGAAAACTTTTAATTAGCAGCAACCAAACACAAGTAATGACATATTACAATAAACCACACATCAAAAACCAGAAACAAAAAAATCAAACAATACATAAAAAAGTCTAGGCCGCCGCTTTTAAGGGCCCTGTCTCAGCTAGTGCTACAGAGTACTAGACTCTGCAGCGATGGATTCTGACAGGGCCTTGCGGATGACACAGCCCTACATTTACATTTATAGGAAGTATTAAGATCTTATTACATAATAAAAGAATAGAAAACCAATCAACGAAAACACAAATAAGCACAATGGGAGTCCTGCATTTTTGCTTAGAATGATATAATTATTAATTTATATGCAATATACTATTTATTATCAGACAAAGTTATATCCTATCCAATCCTATATCCTTCGTATGGAACAGAAAATATTTATAGAGTATCTAAAAGTTGTTTTAACTTCAATTCGTACGTTTTTTTTTTTTACACTGGCTCGACATAGTGACTACAGAGTACCTGATGGTAAGTACAGCGTAGTCCAAAAACGAAAGCGACTATCAAAGTATGAAAATCCATTGATAGTCCACATCGTCATGTCGGCCCGCATATACCACGACTGAAGGTCTCTAGGTATATGAGCTACTGGATATACACAAGGTGATCCCGAAACGCGACAAGCCGAAACTGGTCACTATGACGGGCTTTACACCCATGTACTGTTGTCGCGATCCAGACGGGCACCGACGCCCTACCACCTCGCTGCTGCTCTTTTAGCACCACCCAGGAGTCACGTGTAGGGAAACTAGGGTAAAGCCTACGGACGCGAGCAGCTTCGACTCCCAAACGACGTTTTATCGATATTCAAACCATCCCGGTATTGAACCACTGAAGAGCCCAATTTGAGTCGGTCTACCATTCTTCAATCTTTGACAATTCATATTTGTTTATTAATTATAGTAAAGTCTAAAACAAACTTTTAAGCCTAATACATGATTCTGCTATTCTTTATTTATCTATTTATTTAAGGGACTTTTGTGCCTTAAATAAATAGAAAAAAAAGCTATTCAGCTATTATATCAGCATTAATTAGATATAATTAAATATACACTAGGTACCAATAATTATGAATAATGGCAGACGCCCTCAAATGTTTCAACATTTAAACTAGATTTGGATCTTAGTACTTCGTATTAATAATTTCGTTAGCAAAAACTAAGAGTCAATAAATCTCGTAGCTTATAAACCAGAATAAATTTTAGATAGCAAGAGTTTTCAAACAACTAACTCTAAAAGCAAATTCAAAATTCTTATCTCAACCAATTTTAGCTTTATCTTAATTATTCAGCGGAATTGTTAAAGTTCACCCGAATGCCCTTTGCCGAAACTCATCACTATGGCTAAATTCCTGGCAACAGCTGTCGATTTCGCCTCTAGATTGTGCAAAATTTAATCCGGGTTGCACAGTGCCATATTAAATTTCTTTTCGCTCGATTGAAAGTATTTTTTTAGTGTCCCAGACAGTTGACTGTCGCCTTAGTTTCCTTTAGCATCTCGGATTACACAGTAGCCTCATTGTAGTAACTTAGAGAACTGGTGTTAGGTAATGTTGATTCGTATCGGTTTACGTATTGCCAATATTTATTTTTTATACACGAAGCGGCTACTCACATGTTGTTAGTAGGTGTAGTTAAAGGCGGGTATAAATCAACTTTATGGTGTCTAAAGTTAAGGGCCTATAAAGCTTACTGGCAGATAAGTAGTTCGTAGAACATATCGTATTTGTTAGTATTTTTTGTTTCTTCTGTGATTGTTTGATTCCTTTCTCATGTATTAATCATAGCCGTATGGCACAGCTTACTGTACATTAGGCTTAAATAATTTATTACGCATAAATTTAGATTTTTTTTTTATAATATACTACAAAACTGTAGCTGTAACTAAAATTGCGCTTTTTTTACAAAGTTTTTATACAAAGTTATTAAAGTTGAATAGACCTTATAATAATATATCGTCACGCTATATCTCTTACGGGATGAGCAGAGATACATTAGTGGTTTTATGTTTGCGCCTATATGTCGTGCCTAAAGTGACCCGTAGCGCAGCTGATCGCCGTTCTCAGGGCACTTACACATGACATTTCTATTAAATGCCATGCAGATTTCTTCGCGATTTTATCCTTCACCTGTGAGAATGGGAAGCCTTAGTCCGTACATAATCTAAAAAATCCAGAGGTTCGTACTGAGATTCGAACCTCCAACCATTTGCGTTCCCGCGCATGTAAAACGGTTCCTTATCCACTAGGCTACCACAGATACTACTATAGACGGTATACTTTAAATTGTTTTTTAGGTTTTTTAAAGCAATATAGTTTTTATTAATACAGCACCCCTATTAAAAAACGGTTTAAAAATATATGTCTATATGTTTAAAAATCAACATCAAATTAACTTCGGGAATTTGACTGAGTCCATAACACGGCTGTAGGTAAAACAACTGACGCATTTAAAGACAATATTTGTTCAGCGATTCACAATAAAAGGCTGCAAACATTGAGAGCAATTACTACCACCGGTAGGTAACATGTTTGTTTAGGACTAAGAAATTGGAGTGTCTTCGGGCGCACCGATATATTTGAAGAATAGACTCCTGTCTTTGTTTGAGTATATAAACCCACTACCGAATAGAGCTGTGCCGGCCGGGATCATTCTCTTATATACGTTCATTAATTTTTAAAGATAAAGCTATAAGATTCATCCACTGATTCGGTTTCGATTCTTTACGTAAAGAGAATTCGATATTTTAAAAACATGAATTTGTTGTTTTAAATTTTTTATTGTTTAAAATCAAGGGTAATTAATGATGGTCAGGGTAAACTCCGAATTGGAACAATTGTTTCTGGTTATGTTCTACGGCACCTTCTTAAAAGGCATACAATATAGCAATTCATATATTAGAAGTCGTATCGCAGGCCGAAAGAGTCCGAGAGCGAACATTTTCTCTGGCCATTTGGTGACCAAGTCACCGTCGCCGGAGGCACGCGTTCATCCAAAGCGAACGAGACATCCCTTGGTGACAATAGCCAGGTAGTAGACTTGAGGAAGTCTGCTGCCTGGATGATAGGGAGGCGGTGTACAGTGTGCGGCACACCGCCTGCGAGAGAGGCTTTACAGGGGTGGGCTCTTTACTCTCAACCTTCCCAAGAGGTAGCCTCAACAAAGCTTTTGCTCCCCAAATTTCTAGTTGAATTTGGTTTCCCAGGCCCGGGTGGAGCAGTTAGAAGTTATGCTCGCGTCCGTAGGCTTTACCCTAGTTTCCCTACACGTGACTCCTGGGTGGTGCTAAACGAGCAGCAACGAGGTGGTAGGGCGTCGGTGCCCGTCTGGATCGCGACCACAGTACGTGGGTGTAAAGCCCGTCATAGTGACCAGTTTCGGCTTGTCGCGTTTCGGGATCAGCTAGTGTATATCCAGTAACTCTTATACTTAGAGACCTTCAGTCGTGGTATGTGTAGGCCGACATGACGATGTAGACTATCAATGGATTTTTATCCTTTGATAGTCGCTTTCGTATTTGAACTACACTGTGCTTACCATCAGGTACTCTGTAGTCACTATGTCGAGCCAGTGTAAAAAAAAAAGAATACCCCGGGGGTTTTTAGTCAGTAAAAGCCTGACAGTCTGCCCTAACAGCGTCCCTGATGATTCTATGCAGGATTTTCACCCAAGTTACAAAAAAATGAAATTAATATATTATTAAGTTTATTGATTAATAAATTAAAATATGGATGTTTGAATGCTCCTATTCCAATTAACAAAAAAAAAACTTATAATTCTAGGAAATGATAAACAATAAGTAATTATTGTAATAAGTCAAAGTATATTGTTATGAAGAGTAGATACATCTCTAGCCACTACAGTAGTTCGATTGTGTAAAGGTAGTAATCGACGTGAGACAATAACGAATCAGTTCAATCACACGATATCTATTTGATTTATTAAGCGGTGCTCGAGGTATTCCGAAGATACATATCACAAACATATATAACAGCCGAAATCTATAGGCGGAATATTGTTGTATTGTTTTATAATTTATGCTGCATGGTCCGAATGTTATTTTAAGGTACCTTACTCTGAGAACTCACAGAGATTTCACAGAAAGTCACATAAATTATTAAACATTGGAGTATGTTAGAAAAATAAAAATATTTGTAGGTTGTTTTTTTTCTATAGTCCTAAAACTACACAAATATATTGTAAGCTCTAAGAAATTATGTATTCGTCAAAGAGAGTATAGATGTAAACTTTTCTTATTCCATATCGTAATAAGACCCTTTGAGCGAACTTTCTTAACGTTACTTGGAACTCGCATTAGAGATCACAAAGAAATAAAATATAATAAGCTTTCATGAAAATATATTCATGTTAAACATTTTCATATTACAACAGTGAAGAGTGTCATTAATTTGGATCCTAAATATGTTTCGCAGGATGTATAAGGTATCATAAATTGTTAACATTTATTGATTATGATATAAGAACCTTTTAAGGCTTTGTTATTATTTTAACCTTAAGTTTTTCTTTATATTTGTGTTCATTATGTTATAACAACCATTACTATTGAGAATTTATCCATAAATATAAGTTTTTCTATGAATTAAGAATTGGTTTATGTAAATACACATACATATCAAATGCAACTACAGAAAAGTATTGTACTATATAATATTGAAAATAAGGTATAGAAATCAACTAGTAAACTCCGGCTCTTATGATTTCGTTAAGTGATTTGTGTTTAATTCCTCGTCAGAGGAAAACATCGGGTGAAACTATAGATGTTTTGGAGCTTTAGAATTTCTGTATCGGTAATACTATCGCAAAATAGATTATTTTTGAAAAATAACATCATATTTTTTTAAGAACATTGGAGTTTTATGCCATTTATTGATAACATAACTGAAAATTTTCGGTTTCAAAAGAACTTTAATGTCACGTTGTATTATGTCTTTTACACTATGGCATTATAGTCGTTTTGGAATCGAAAAACTTGAGTTCTGTATCACCAAATGACAATAAATGTACATAAAAAAGTTATTGTTTTTCAAAATGATATATTCTACCGATTGTTTTACCGATACAAAATCGAAACCTTTCAGATCCTAAACGACTATAATTTCAATCGTTATATTGTAGGTATACAAACTTCGTTTTTTAAGATTATTGTATAATCGATTAAACGGTTTTAAATTTATTTGAAATTATCATTGTGATTATGATCGTATTCATAAATTGCTAGATACCGTAACTCAAATACAATTTTCTGAATTGATTTCTATATAACCACCAATGTCGTTACATGTACTACTGTACTATTATGTATGTATACTAGAGTAATTTTAGCGTTTTCATTTTCTCGAAATTGGTCCCGAGCAAATCGAGTTTGCGTCTCTTCTTCCCGCAATCCGCATCTGCGCAAAATAGCTCGGTAGTACTGAAGTAGACGAGACAACAGATTGAAACAACTACATTATAGTAAAATGTCGTAACTACTATGATAATTTGTTGATGTTTATCATAGAAAAAGTAACCCTAAATCATAACTATAAAGTGCATTTCAGCATACGACTAAATTTTTCCAGTAAAAGTAGACAAAATGCAATACGAGTATTCTCGTGGAAGGTATATCGCCAGATGTTGCGGTCTGCTAATTTCGACGCAACAAAAAACTTTGTTGAGAGTTAAGGGACTTTTATATCGCGTATATAAACAAGTATCTTTTATAAGTAATATTCAAAATTCTGTCGTTTATTTTTTGATAAGTAAAGGAGGATCTGACGAACAATCATCAAGTAACAAATACAGAAATGCTTTAAAAACGGTGATCAGCTGTGCGTTTTGCACGTTGGACACAACATAAAAGAAACAATAAAATATTTATAAAAAAAAAAACAACGCACAATAGACACATTTAGATAAAACAATGAAAGGACAATACATAATATCATATCGTATACTCGTATTCGGTATGCTTTTCACTAATCTCAAAAAGCATTCTCGGCTCAGCGCAAAGTAGATACGACAACATATGTATGTCTCTATCTACCCCTAAAGGACGCAGGATGATATATTATTATTATATTGTATAATTGATAAAAAACAACGTATTCCTGTATATCACTAATAGTTTAAAACAGGAAAGCTTTAATCAAAATCACTTTTTATTAAATACATAAAAATCCCCCAAGAATTACAAGCATAATCATTTAACCTCCATATTCATTACACTAAAAATTCAATGAACAAATTACTTTGATATTCTTGTTCCGTCTGTACCTTTGTGATTGAACCAAACGGTATTGTCGGATAACAAAACTGGCGTACCCAGGTACCCAACCCACCAATTACAGAGTATTGTCAAAAAAACCTTTCTCGGTGACATTTTTGAACATGTCATTCATTTGCTTTAACTCAACGATAGCAGTCTCAAAAACCTATTATTACGTTTTGAATCTTAACTGTAAGTGATTAAAGGTCAAAGTGAAGATTTAGATAGAAAAATAAAATTGTCCAAGCACACTCAAAAACTTTTGTGCGAGGTCCTCTGGCCTGTCACATATCCTCTCCATTGTAATTTTTACTTCAATAGGTTTGGATATAAAAGTTTTTTTTCTAAATTATTTTTAGCCAAAGAGTTCCGTACACCTGTTTATTGCGATAAAGAATGATTTTATTCGTAAAATTGGGGAAAACTTTGTCACTGGTTTCGTTACGCATATAGGCATAAATCCAATAATTATGATAACTAAAAAAAAATCATTTAACAACTGTTTAATATATTTAATTGTATAATTATCCCAACAAACAATGCACCCCATATATACATGCACGTAAAAGCTCCGTAAATTTAAACGCTTTTTAAACACTACATCCAGTTTAAGAAACGGACCTAAAATTGTAAGTCGCTTTTAAACGCTAAGAATTCAGAAATCTGTAGGCAATTTAGGATTAAATAACAATATATCGTCACGCTATAGCCCTTACGGGTGAGCAGAGATACATTAGTTGTTATATTCAGTTTGCGCTTATATCTCGTGCTCAACGTAACCAATAAGGCAGCTGATCACCGTTCTCAGGGCACTTACTAATGACATTTCTACCAGATGCCATTAAATTTAGGCTTCATTAGTATTTAAAACCGTTTTTTATGAGTGTCAACTAAAAATATGGGAGTCATCTGAAAATCAGCGCTGGGCATCTCAGCTGGTCACCTAGCATCTGTTGAGTCGACTTCCCTTTGAAACATCATCAAAACGTACCATATTTACTTTTGCTGATTTCTACCTTGATATTCTGTTTTATATACTATGTGCCAATGAAATATTATCCTTCATTTTTTTTTTACAGTAAATGGAATGTTTCTGAAACTTGACACAAAATGATTATTTTTATAAACATATCAGTATCTTGAACCTCAAATATTTTTACGACTCGTGAAATTTTACAGCAACAACCTCAAAGCTATTTGCAGACAAAATCTGTTGTAAATAGGCCATAAATCCCCACTTAATCTACATGTAATATCTATTAACAATAATTTAATCAACTACTTTTTAAAGCACTGACGCGGAGGCTTTCCGTGTACATGTCGGGATACGAGTAGCTCTATCATTTATAAACGTCCTATTTGTTCTCCATACAATGGCTGCCATCTCGGTTCACATGTCGGACCCTCACTAATTAAAAAACTGACGAATAAAACCGGCGATTTTTATCGCTCGCCGAATCATACATTCGAAGAAGGCACGTAGGCGTTGTCTAGTAAACCTCTTTGTTTTGCTTCTTTGAATACATATAGCTTCTCTCTTTCTACATCATCCGTGCTTTGCCCGTTCATTAAATCAGCCTATAATTGTTTATAATTATAATTAATTAAATTACGGAAAGAATCACTTCTAATTCTATAATGGTCCTGTGAGATTTTGATACTTTATCTTTTTACGCTGAACTTACGGACGGCTACGCATTGTATTTGATCCGAAATGATTCGAATCCCTGAAAAGCCATAATCAAAGCCGTAAAAATATCCGCAGAACTATTTATTGTATATGGTAATTTACACCCTACATCTGTCATCCGATTTCAATCCAACGTTCTTTATTTTCTGATTCGAATCAGAATACTGACAAACCGAAATAGTCATAGAACTTGTATTTATATAAATACTCGCGGACTCACTAATGTACTGAAAAGTTGTATAACCTTTTCTCGTCCTTTTCCTTACTTATTTTTGCCGAGTGGTCGAGCTGTGGAATAGACTCCCAGCAAGCGAATTCCCACTGTCTAAAGATATAGGTCTTTAAACAAAACGTAGAAAGGCTGGCAGGATTGTTGAGATTACATTTAAGTTTGCCTTTCCCTTGTCGAAGGCATTAAATTTCTAATCACAGTCGGAGTATTAGAGCGGAGTCAGCCTTTGCTATCGGGTATGATGTGGACACGGTGCTTAGTCAAAATGAATAATTAAGAAAATATTAATCATTACATTATGTTTGTTTTTAATATCTACAAGCAAACGTTTGAGCTCAATCGTTCTTGGTTAAATGAAAGAACTAGGTAGATTACAGAAAGTTCCCGCCGTTGCGTTTATCCAAAGCAGTAGCCTGCATCCCATAGAAGCATAAAAAGCATTATCTTGTTATTCTTGGATATTTATTAAATATATTCATTTAAAATTGGTCCAATAGGGATTTTGAGATTCCAGTTCTGGTAATTATTAGATTATAAGTCAATATATGTATTATATATAATAAATGTCGAAATAAAACAAGGTAATCCTTTTTATGAGATGCAAGCCACCGACCCCAAGCTCATTTGCAGTAGCGGTCATTCCATAGATGCATTAAAGCATTGCATACCCTTACAATAAAAAAGTCTAGAGTAAATTGCTTAAAGTTAAACAAAACAGGAAAACGTTTATATTTATATCTATTCTATTTTTACGCCGTCTATCTTTCCCATGAGCCTAATATAATATTTACTATAATAATATAATATTAAAATAATAACGCGAATTCTGCCTACCTTGTCCAAATACCCTATGCACGTCACTGCTCATTTGATAAATATGTCTTATATTCGAGTAAAAGAACATTAGTCAGCTGCTGTGAGCAGACTATGGCGTGATGCACGTCGGTTCGGTAGATGGCGTTGTGCAAAATTGCATCGCGTTATAGTTTCGTTCACAGCAGCTGCATATAAGGCAAAGGTGCCATATTGTAGATCATTACGAAACGACAGAGAAACAAAAGAGATATTAAGTATTGGTTTTACGTGCTATATATGTGAAGTAATTAAACCAGTGGTGATCTGTATCTAGTGGTTTCAATTCAATCTACCCGCTCATGACCCAGTAAAGGGAAATATGTACACTTATAAATGCACAGTTTTAATAAGCTATCAAATTGTTTGTTTTCTATGGATTATAACCCACAGAGCCACAAAGAGCAACAACTAAAACATTAGCGAACGAACTAATTTACAAACTATTAACGATAGAATATTGCGTTGCCGTGAGTAAACTACTCCTTGAAGTTGTGCAGCAAGTTTGTTTATTGAGTAGATAGGTAAACACCGTATTGCATGTTCGTAAAACTGTTCGTGTAGAACATAAAAGTTACTTTTTCTACAACTAACGTTATTATTACCATAAATAATGACACTAGACAAGAAATATGAAATAATGTAACTGTAATTGTAGTTTGATCTCTTTAAGAACCTGTAATATTAAATGAAAAGGTTTTAGTGGTTTCTAAACGAGAAACAATCATTTTTAACAGCATCATATGTTTACCCATGCTTTACGAAGAAACTACTGATCATTAGTTTACAGTCGTAATGGGATGTTTACAGTGACCTACAAATCACTTAAAATTCATTTTTTTTTTTTTATATTTGTATGGAGATCATAGCATGCATACAACTTGTGCATTGTAAATTAAGAACAGTCATTCTTCAAAGCCGGTAATATAATTTGAAGACGTAAACTAGTGTAGTCCGAAATAAAGACAGATAGAAATAGAAACAGCTTTAATTCTCCGTAGCAATCAACGTCATAGACTATAATATTATTTTCTGTTATATTTATTAGACTAATTTTAGTATCAAAGTGTGTATGCCTAATTGCACGTAGGTAAACAAGATCTATTTCATAATTCCTATTACAGATAAATTCGCGGATAAACTTCTAGTACTAAAATTAAATTTCCTTATTTTCCGTGTTTTATTAAAAGGTTTTTTTTTTAATGCGTAAGTACATAGACTATTAAGGTACCGTTTATAATAGTATAGCTGTAATGCATTAGGTACTTGATTGGTTCCATCACAAAATAAATAATTAGAGCCATAAAACATCCATGAAATAGAAACAGTTTTGTAAATTATTAAATTAAAATCCAGGCTTGAGCTTCTTGCCCCTCGATCCTCTAATTACGTTTGCAAATTAAAATTACTGATAATCTTTATTCAGCTAGCTATAAACATTAAAACTTGCTTCCATCTAGATTCGATCTGCTTCTTTTTGCGTTTTAATAACTTCAATAATGTTTTGCTTATTTTAATAATCAAATTCAATATGATTAATAGTAAAATAGCGTTCAAAAATTATAAAAATTGTTTAATTAATTTAATAAATACCTTCAAAGTTAATCTTGCACACAACATAGAAATAGAAACGTACATACTTTGTTATTTAGACAAAATTACTTCTATAATTTTATAGCACATTATTATACCTGTAACATTATCTTACAATCTCTACCACGTATTATAATTCCGTAACATCCCATAAATCTTCGTTAACTCTTAAACCAATCATAGCCCAAACAAGTTTCTCGGTAATGATTCGAATAGCGAATATACCACAATAACATATGGTGTTATAACAATTCCAAATCGCCTTCGGAGCTTGTTTGTTCTTCCTAAGCTATAATTAGGCGGCGTCTTGTTAACTTCGATTCGTGTTCAGGCTTTAAATTAAAAGGGAATTGTCAGTTAAGGTTAGCTGCGGTTATGACCACAAGCCGCAGTTAACAATTCCGGTGCGTAATACTTCCAAATTCTTGTAAATTTATTTTAGGGATCTACCTGTTATATTTTATTACATCTTATCGGAAAATTTACTAAAATTTATTACAAAAATCATTACATTACCTACTTACTTTTACTTAATATCCCTTGTTAAGTAATACCTTTAGAATTATTTTGTATACACACATAATTGAAGAAAATATTTTTTATAAAAAATATACTCATAACTAAAATTATCTAAAGCTATGCGGACAAGTAAAAATATATCTATACGAGCATGTATTATATGTAAATAGTATACAGGTATAATAAGGTAATGCTTTTATGCCCTTATGTAATACATGTCAGTGCTATGTAAATATTAGGTCCTTACATATGAAATTGGCGTTTTTCGTACTGGCCACTTTAATCACAAATTTCTCCTCTTTGGTAAGGAATTCCAAATTCACATTTGTACAGCTATAGACTCATGTATTTGTGCTTCGATGATCGTCATTCATTTGTTTTTTTCTTCTGTTTTTTTCTGTATGCGTCACTCATTTTACAAAATGGAAATCTTAAAATATCGCATTATTTACGAGTACTAGTTCCGCCGTGGCACTAGTGCTGCGGAAACAACTCGAAGGGTGAATGATGTGTATGGCGGTCGTGTTGCAAAAGAAAACACAGTTCGTTTTTGGTTCCAACGTTTTCGTTCTGGAAATTTCGACCTGCAGAACAAGCCCCGTGGACGGCCTGAGACTCAAGTTGATAATGAAGAGTTGAAGGCTATTGTGGAAGTGGATCCATCGCAAACCACGTCCGAGTTAGCTGCAGGCTGCGATGTTAGTGATAAAACTGTTTTAATTCACTTGAAGCAAATTGGGAAGATTAAAAAGCTTGAAAGGTGGGTACCTCACGAATTGACTGAAGCAAACCGGCAAACGCGCGTCGACTGCTGCGTTACATTACTAAACCGGCACAATAATGAAGGTATTTTAAACCGAATCATTACCTGTGATGAAAAATGGGTTCTTTACGATAATCGGAAGCGCTCAGCGCAATGGTTGGATCCTGGCCAGCCAGCCTAATCCTGCCCCAAGCGAAAATTAACCCCAAAAAAGTTACTTGTAAGCGTTTGGTGGACTAGCGCCGGTATTGTTCATTACAGTTTTCTCAAATCTGGCCAGACTATTACAGCTGATGTCTATTGTCAGCAATTGCAAACCATGATGGAAAAGCTAGCGGCTAAACAACCTAGGCTGGTCAATCGCTCCACGCCACTGCTGCTTCACGACAACGCTAGACCAAACACTGCGCAACAGACGGCTACTAAATTAGAAGAGCTTCAATTGGAAAGTCTAAGACATCCTCCGTACTCCCCGGACCTTGCTCCAACAGATTACCATTTTTTTCGAAATTTGGATAACTTCTTGCAAGAGAAAAAATTCAACTCCGATGGGGCAGTCCAAATCGCCTTCAAAGATTTTATTGATTCCCGTCCGACTGGTTTTTTTAGTAAAGGGATCAACGAACTACCTATGAGATGGCAAAAGTGCATAGAAAATAATGGTTCATACTTTGATTAATTAAATATATTATATTAAAAAATATTCGACTTTTTGTTCCTCCCATACAAAACGCCAATTTCATATGTAAGGACCTAATATATATTTTTTACAAATGACCGTACTCATATCTAAAATTAAATGCGTTTATGACCTTAGTATCAACTAAGAACTTTGCTTCTGTAAGTCCTATCCAACGTAACTAGTAGCATATTTGATAGCTGTTTTCATTGTTTTCATGCAATTTTTGTTAAAGGAAATACTCACATAAGTTTCTTTACCATGTTTTGCTTATTATAGACTTTTCCGTGCTAGATTAAAAAATACATTAGGTCACTAAAATTATAATAATCATTTCCTACTACAAATATTAAAATCGCCACATCCACTATATTTCCATTGTTATTCTCCTTCTCTCTACCTAACCTATTATATATTTCTGTGGCGTCGGATCTCGAGGCGCGTCAGCAAGGAAGCGCAATTATGTAATTACGTGTTAGGAGATATGTTTTTATCACGTCCACCCCTCTCCGATGGTAATCTACCTCTTGTTTTGGTAATTCCGCGTTATTACCACGAAATTTCTTTAGTAAAAACAGTTTTGGCCATATGTTGCGGACGTTTGGCTAATTTGATAAAAAAATTATAACTCTTGAACACATAATACATTACGTTAACTTTTTTAGGTAGTAAAGGTAAGTTGTTCTGCTTGGATACATTTATTCACAGTAAAGGTGACATTCGGCATAAAGCGACAAACGTCAGACAACGATGTTAGAGTGTATAAAAATATATGAGACCGATTTTAATATACAACTGCAGATGCCGCGCGTTTATTTATTGATGTTACTATCACATGGATCGTCAGTAACCAATACATCTTTACAATCAAAATTATAACATACACATCTATACATTCACAAACCCATTGATCCTATGAAGGCAGCTATAACATGCGTCAGAGTATGCTACTTTACATTTTTACAAGGAACGAAATTAAAGAAAAAAGAAAACAATATCGTATGTCGAAATTGGTCTCAAAGAAATGAATACTGGTATATTAGTGCCGTCTACCATTGCCACACAAGTCATTCTGGCGCTGTTGATTGCCGTATTTCATTGTGCCCAATTTTATAAATGTCTTTGTGAACTGCGTAAAAATAGATAATGTTTTAATACATTTTGTATACGATTAATTTTGCTGTTTTGATATGATAACACATTGAAAATAGATTATAATATATGTTTTATACTAGTATTTTTATTTGGTATTGATTATTTATTCGGTACTTATTAATATTAATTTTCAAAAATTAGTTCACTTTCATCAAACTTTGTAATCTACAATAATTTACGAAATATTTGTTACAAGGATTTACTTGTTTTCTGATCCCTTGATCGCTTATAACATTTTCATTAATTTGCTAAGGGTGGGATGCGACACAATTTCGACCGCCATATGGCGTTAACAATAGCGCTGGGTCAATGGCATTTGTAAGCATCCCGTCAGTGGGCCGTCCCACTTGCTTGCGATGACCTAACACCGTTCTTCAATATATTTACAGAGCATTTACAACAATTTCCAAAATTAAATCTAAGCTAATATTTAAATAAACCTCACAATATTTTTACTAAGTTATTTAATTTTGCTTTTATATAGATTATAGTGACATACGTATAATTGTATACATATATATCGTCAAGCTATATCCATTTCGAAGTCAACAGAGATACATTACTAGCTGTATACACGTTGCATTTATAAATCGTGCCCAACGTGACCAGTATTGCATCTGTTTGCCATTCTCAGAGCACATACACATGGAATTTCTATTAGATGCCATGCGGTCTTCCACTCGATGATATTTACAACGAAATCATTGAAGATGTCTATCGGGTGACCAGAACCGGGGCAATTTATGCGTTTACAATTTATAGGAAAAAATCTTGTCACAAACCCCTGGCAGTAATATTGATTTCAAAAATTATAAAATACTACGTGACTCATTAAATAAGTTTAAATAAGTATAAATAATAATTCTACGTGTAAACTTTTCACTAAACTGTACAAACAAATAGGTAGGTATATTTTACGAGATTACTTCAAAGGTTTTGAGAAAGATTTGATAATTTTTTTTTTGTAATTTTATATATAAAGTTAAAGTTTAAATTATTTAGTATATTTGCGTACATTTATACAAGCATATTACGCGGGCCGGGATAAGTCTTGGACTTATGCCATTGCCACCCTCGTAGGCGGGATGATTTATAATAAAGAATTGCGATAATTTGAGACAAATCAAAAAAAGTACTTACCGTAGGCAGCGGTATTCGGGCACTTCATAAAATCACTCACTGTATGTGTTTGTATGCGAATGTGGAGTATGGTTTTTGAGAATATGTGTGTTGCGAGTTTGAAGTAATTAATATGCGATTATAATGGAGAAGGATGCGATGCGATGTTTGTGTTTAAAATGCGAGAACGTTAAGAAGTAAGTAAGTTAATGAATGTACGCCAGATGACGTTGGGGATTAGGTGCGTTTACATTATTAATTATTTTGATGTTCTGGAGTTGCGCCTTTTGGCGTGACTACGTATAATTAACAAATCAATCTTGAATAGTTAGGGCAAATCTATTTGTCACACCAAAATTATTCTCAACAAAATCACAACTCTATACACTTCTAACCGTCTTATAAAGCCCATTATAGCTGGTCCAATCAAAAAATCATTTTTTTCTATATATATTCGGCCGGACATGGCTCATATTCGAATTTAAATGAGTTACAAACTTGTTATTATAATAGATGGTAGTGTATAAGGTATTGTATTGTTTATTACATAGTAACGAGCTGGAATGTTAAGTAGCACACAACACATTAATACATTTATTCATATAGTTTAGTTACTTTGATCTTATTTCTATGCTGTTCTATGATTAAAGAACAATTCTTCACCTATTTTATTTTTGGTATCGCGGGGGAAATCCTACATAGGACCATAAGAGACGCTGTGAGGACAGCGACCCTGGTGTATCAGACTCCTACTGACTTAAAACCCCCAGCGTGTCCCTCTAATCACTCCACCCAGGCCTGGGAAACCTAATTCGTCCAGTCAACCAGGGAACGAATAGTCTTATTCGGCCTTCCTCTCTGGGTGGGATGCGCGTAGAGCCCACACGTTCAAACATTTCCTCACTGGCGGCGCGCCAGATACTGTGCGCCACCTCCCTCTCCTCCGGGCAGCAGACTCCCTCCAGTCTACTGTAAGTCTACGACAAGTTTACTGAAGATAATTATGTTACATTCTGTCTACTACTGTTTTTATCTTGAATATTGTAATCTTACTACTTAATTGGCATATTTTAATTTCTATAGTAGCATGATGAAGTGACTAAACAAATACCTAACGGTAAATATAGTGTAGTCTATGTGCAATGGCGACGGTCAAAAGCCGAGAATCTTTTGACTGCCGCCCTGGTCATGTTTAACCAAATATATCTTGATGTAAGTAAGGCCTTTCATCATACACATCATATACAAGATATATTCTAGAAACACGATTAGGCGAATCGAGTCGCTATAATTTTTCTAAATTAGGAGTGTTTTATTTCCAAAAGCTATTCGTGGAAATAATTTTAATCTACTTAAATATTCATAGCAATAACATATTATAGTATGACTAAATATAAATAGTATGTCATATAGGACTATAAATACGACTTGAAGGTGGTAAGTGGGACGATTGCGCGAATTAGGTCGTGACCACAATACATAAGAGCAAGGACTATTAGGGTGGCACTCAATGGCCTGTCATGTTTCGGGATATGTTTGTGTATGTTATGCCCAATTGCTCATATACCTAGAGGCCTTCTATCGTGGTACTCGTATATGTGAGCAGGCATGGCGACGATAGCTCTCAACGGATTCTTGTTTCTGACGGTCGCTACCGTACTTTCAATCAGGTGTGTTGTAATCGTTTTGTCGAACTAGTATGACAAACAAATTAATGGATCACAATATTATTCTGCCCTAGTTCATATTTTCAACTAAAACAATACATTCATAATTCGTATGATGATTTATATGGAGGGAGATTCAATGTATTTCCATGCTACATTTTCCTTATTTCTACATCCTTGGCAGCTAAAATATTTTACAAACAACTGAAGTAATTGCGGGAATATGCCATAAAACGTAAAGGGAATCTTTATTTAAAACCACAACCTCCGAACCTAATACTCGAATAAATCCTCCCTAACAAGAACAAAAGACAAACCTCAGAGGGAGAGAACGCCCGCGTAATCTCACGTCTTTAGAAAAATAATGCAGCCACAATATTATTAGACTAGGTTCGATGTAAAACCCAGCTAAGTGAGAGTCAAACTCACGGACTGCGGGTTCTGTAAAGATTTATAAGTTTAACATTGCAATATTTTTGTGATATATCCACAAATTTACAATATTTTTCTTGTACTAGTCCTTTAATGTCTTGCTTTTTAAAATAAGCAAACAGAAAGTACTCTGTTGATTTTAATTACCTTGCGAAATCGGTATAAATGATAAAACACACGCCACGAACAGACGTATCTTTTAATTGCTTAGAACCGCGTGCGACGATTCTTCATGCTCGGTCAGTCGCACCTTTTATATAAGACCCAAATTACGCCGTCTATGGAATACTACTCGCATATCTGGGATGGTTCCGCTCTGTATCTCCTTGATGGCTGGGATAGATTGTGACGTAAGGCTGTCCGCATGGAGAATAATCCGGACATTTCTAAACACCTTGAGATTCTTCTGTTGCGCAGAAACATTGCCTCACTAAGCGTATGTTTTTTTTTTTTCGTTTGTATCATGGCGAGTGTTCTGAAGAGTTACATAACCTTATTCCATTTCTTCTCTTTTATAACGGAACCATCTGCGCTGGATCGCAGTGTTATAATTTTATGGTGACTTGTATTTCAGCTAGAACTAAGAAGATTTCTAACTCTTGCCAGTGTCGGGACATTGGATTATGGAACGGTCTTCTGACGAGTGTATTTACTTTGACCTTTTTTTTTAGCCCGGGAAAAATCCCTAACGGACCTCAGAGGGCGATGAGGGTTGCCCACCGGTGTGTCAAACTTGCACCGACTAAAACCCCCGGGGTGCTCCTTCTCCCGCCTGCCGAGTGCCAAGGGCAAGGCTGAGCCATTTTCCTCGGCACCCGGAAGGAGACTATCACCTGCCAATAGTCGTCGTGATTACGACAGCCTACACAAATATCTCTTCACGCTTCGTTTAAAGAATACAATACCATACGACGAAGAATACACGATCACCGAGAGTGCATTCTGCAACCCAATTACCCGACAAACGTAACAGTTAATGAACTTCTTAGTTCTACCTGAAATAGAAGTCATTGTAAGCCTGAGTAACCGAATCTAAATATCTTTTCACCGTAATCTATTATAATATATGCGGCGGTGCATCGTCGTATCATAAAAATTTACCATACTGGTGCACACGTTGCATTGCGAGGTTACGACGCAGCTTCTTTAAAATGTATCAGAAAAGACTATCACAACGTGCACACCGCTCTCCGCCTAGTATTTCGAAGCACAAGTCGGGCACGCGTTTTGACGCAGCGCCGAAAAGCACCGTGTACCTACCATGGCTATTTATATGTAGAACAATGGAGCTTCACCGCTCTGGCACCACGCTGCCGCCGCAATGCATAGAGTGCCCGACTATATTACTTTTATAAATACTTTATAGTACATAAACATATGTGTAAGAATTATTTCATATTCTGTAGCAACATTTATAGTAGATTGTATCTGTGGTAAAATGTTCTCAAATACTATGTGAACAGTCTTTTCTCCAGTATTTCTAGAAGCTTACACTTAGGTACAGATGGCTATAGATATATAGGTTCTAGACTCCACGGCCGGGTCACAAATTCCTGTACCTGGAAAATATTCATACAGCTTATTCTCCCGAGGAATCGGCGAGAGTTGATGAAATATACACAAAAAGATATTTATGAAAATGGTTATATTTTTCCTTTTATTTCCGTACTGTCGCGAGTGTAATAACAGGAGCCAACGCGATACACACTGAGATCTCTGATATAAATATTATTTGGTACAATTATATACTTATTTAAGAAACATTTTTCAAATAAATCTTCACTTTGAAAATAGGATAATTCTTCGTACTCCTATTATTTTATCAAAATTCCGAATAAGTATTACATAAATTATTAATAATAAATATTGTTGTAAATGTAAATTAATAAAGTTAGTAATTAAAAATTTCTCTCAATATAAGTATTAATTCATAAATTAAAAACTAATAACAAATTTCCATGAAATATATAATAACATTTGTTATTCAGTATCAAATAATATGTAACTACTGACATTTTAATCAGTACAAAGAAACTCAAACGCTTTTTATTATAAATCACAGTCATAGCTCCAAAAGGCATAAAAGTTTCGTTTAATTTACCACCACAGATAATTATAGAATTGCAAATTATTCCACTAGAAATTCTGGGCCTCACGTTTCTTAACCGTTGTTTATCTTTAATCACCCCTTAATTTTTCCCTCTCGCACCCCTTTCGAACCAGTACCCCGTAGAGCTGGGGATTAGGGTACCTAAATTACGGTTGGTCCCACGGATAAAACGGGAATATACATTCTAAAGTGAAAAAAATTATAATTAAAATTTTTAAATAAATTATAGCCGTTTTAAGAGGGAATGGGTCATTTTTTTTATAAATACAATGCTACTTTTATAAATACATTTTGATTAAATTTTAACGTAACAATATTAAACGTTAGACTGTCGAGCTAAAAATTAAATGAAAACATTTTATTTATTTTATAATATAACATGGCTGTGTGTGTGTGTTTTTTTTTTATTTATGCGGCTGTGGTGGCCTAGTGGATAACGGACCAATTTCCAAGTACGACAATGCGAATAGTAGTAGGGTCGAATCTCGGCTCGTTGTCTTGGTTTTTTTCAGATTAAGTACTAATAGACACCACATATTCACTGCTGAAGGATAACATCGTAAGGAAAACCGCGTAGCATCTATTAAAAATGTCATGTATAAGTGCCCTGAGAACGGCGATCAGCCACACTACTGGTAAGTTAGAGACGTGACATATAAGCGCTAAGTGGATACAGCCACTAATATTTCTCTGCTCACCCCATAAGGGATATAGCGTGATGGTATATTAAATATTTTTATTATGATTAATATACTGTCAACATACATTTAGATGCATGGAATAGTATAATATATAATCGTATGCACATAATATTAACTTTATTTCGTATTCACTTACAAAAATTATAATTTTTACCCATATTTTATTAATAAAATTTTAGCAAACCAAATTAAAAATAAAGTAATTAGGAAAACTGCCCAAAAATCAAACGTTTATAAAATGATCCACTATCTTATTCAAAAATAGTTTGAGTTCAGTGATTAAAGTACCCTAAAAATATGGTAAAAATAGAGTAAGGTCATAAATTTTACCAAGCTTTATCGATACATTTGATTTTAGTAAAAAATATAGAGCCATATAACTAATACATTTATACTAATAAAGAACTTCCAAACATACCGTAAAAAAATTCTCCCTCTGACATCAAATCACAACATTTACTCTATACACACAAAACGAATTTACATCTACGCAAACAAATTTGCAAATTCCGCGATAAGCTCCGCGTATTTGCGAACGTTTTAAAGACTTTAAAGGCTTCCCATTTAAGATCGAGATATCTCCGTCAACACCAAAGGCGTGGACACCCTGGCACGGAATTATGCGGCCTCACGCCGCAGGATTCTATAACCTTTCCAACCTAACTCATGATTTTGCTTATCTTGTGTTGGGATCGGTGAATTTAAATACGATTTTGGCGGAGACACAACGACATTACGCGCTTTGCCTGTAAACGCAAATTTAGGAGATCCGTGGAGAAGCCTCGTGGTGATTGGAATTGATTTTTCAAAAATATGTTCCCGTAGAAAGAAGAATTTTCTATATTATAAAATACATTTTTGGCTTGTATTATCCACCAAGGCAGGTAACTAGCCATCATGCGGTGCCATCATCATAATGAAATTTGGAGGTCAAACGGCAAAACTTCTTGCGATCTCATGCTGTGTTCTTAAGAACAGGAAATCTCAGTTCGGCTCACTTTTTTATGACATTTTGATTTTTGATAGCCTGTTCGTCTTTTCCCTAGAATCTTGCCTTCCGGGATTACCCTAGGAAACTCGGATTGGAATCCTCTCTACATATGCGTGAAGAAGGCCGCTTTCCGTCTCATGACGTAACTAATAAATACCAGAATTATTCAATACTAGCCTCTCCCCGCGGCTTAGCTTCCCCCTTTTCCTCAATACATTACACTGAAAGTACATTCTAAATATTGATAAAAAATTTGAGAAATCGAATGGAGAGTTTCAATTAAATATTACGTTTTTATAATATTAGTACAGTACAGATTCCATACAGAATATAAAAGGCAAATTTATAAAGATAAACTTATCAGGCAAACATGGGCATATATATTTATTTCTGTATATCTAAATCCATACGATTTAGTCAGTACCTTTTGAGAACGAAGTATATGATGTGCTTGGAGTTAGCACGAGAGATTGTTGACCCAATCTTCATATTTTGTTTGAAGTCCAGCTGAGCTTATAAACAATAAAATTTTTAATCGGGGATTATTATGGAAGATTCGCTTTCTTATTTGTGTATTTTTTCGTTTTAAATATTATTAGAAATATTCGACGAAATCGAAATTGCTTCAATCTTGCTTTAGCGATATTCCACTCATTCTAGAGTGAACGATTCCATCAAATCAACTTTGTACATCATCACGAAAGTAAACTTGCTTTTACTCAGAACATATGAAAGTCAAGAATATTATTGTTTTTAAAATGATTTACTTACAAACCCATAGTGGTGCAAGTAGAAATTTCTCATTTAATCATTAGTAGTGGAATTCTCTTTAAAAAATCTTATTACCGGATTTGTGTAATATTTGTATTCTCTATAAATGTATTAAGTTTTGCCATTCGCATTAGTATTACAATTTCTATGCATTAAAAACAACAGAATAGGATAGGCCATTGGAATTCTGGTAGCCGCATATATTTATATGTTTCTTGTAGTATAAAAACACTAATTTAAAAATATTAGCGAAATTTTGGACTGTCTATTCATATTTTTAAGTTGTTGTCAGAAAAAAATATTTTAAATAATTTTCAGAAGGAAACGTAACAAACATAAATAGGTTTTACTCAAAGTCTTACAGCATTTTTCCTTGTAATTTACTGTCCAACAGAGCTTAGAAGTCGGTTGTTTATGTCGAAATTTAGAAACGCCGAGCGAGCCCATTCATCAAACAAAGCTTGCTGGAAACTAGAATAAATGGATGGTGCTTTATTAAAATATCACTTTTTCTATACTTATATCGTGTATATTTATCGCAAAAAATCTTTTAAAAACGCTTTCATCAAATCATTTGTAATGAATAATGTATACCTATATTAATTAGAATGGTGTGCACTAAATATATTTTTTACCTAACAGAAACACCTGAAAACTTTCTTTTTTAATATTTTATCATAGCAGCATAAAAAATATAAATGCTATATTGAGAACCATTTTTACAAAGAAATGAAATTTGCAAACAACGAACTGATTTTAAATTGATTTCTCGTTTCAATACTGTACTCGTATTAATTTTATCTTTTAGTATTTTTATCTCTCTATCCCTAAATAATACTGGGGATATTCTATCCGTAACAATAACGATAAATCATACTTTACCGCTTGATTGAAACATAGAAAACATTTTACGGTCATCGCTAGAATGAACCTGCTGTCTATACCAGTTGTGTGTAATGTTCAATACCACATATAAAGGACGTGGAGATTCAGTGAGACAACATTAATTCATTTTTCTCGGTCTAGCTTCACCTTACTATTCAAATACCTACATAACTTGCATTGGGAATTGAAATCCGCCTTTCAGTAAAAGTAAAATATGGCTAACTATATATAGTTGAAATTTATGGAAAGCCAGTATAAGAAACGAGTTTTAACAAAGATTTATGTTAATTCAAATAACGTCGGTGAACATTTACTGAGTAATTATATGTTTCAAGAATTTTTATTTTAGCAATCAGTCCGTATTATATTCCTAATGTACGAATTATCTCACATTTGGTTGCCAAAGAATCTTTATCTGCATCATAAAATATCCGCTAGCTAAGATGTTTTTTTTTACAATTGTAAGACTTAAAAATAGCCACTTAGAATAAAAAAAGTGTCATACTGTAACCATTTGTATTATGCGGCCGGTTTAATATTTGTCAAATGGGCAGGAATAAAAAATTGCCATTACTATGATATATCGGTAATGTGGTCCCTATTGAGTATCGAAATACGGTAAATAATGCCATTAAGTTCAATAATATACCACAAGGGAATGACGATGTCTATGAGCAGGAAAGATTTGTGTGGCATTACTTCAATTAATTTATTGATACGTCAGTGATAAAATAATTATAGCCAAATAACAGGAAACTAAGAGAAAAGGATATCTGAGGTATATTTTTCAATAATTTTTTTTAGATTTCAGGGCGATTGCCTGAACTGGGTCTTGACCACAGTACACATGTGTAAAAAATACAGTCATAGCGACTTGAATTAGTCTGTCGCGTTTCGAGATCAGCTCGTGTATGTCCACTAGCTCATATACCTAGATACCTTCAGTCGTGGTATATGTGGGCCGACATGAGAAAGATTATGTCAATCGAGTTTCGTCCTTAGACAGTCACTGTCATTTTGGACTACACTGTACTTATCATCAGATGCACTGTAGTCACTTTGTCGAGCCATTGTAAAAAAAACTTCTTTTTCCTATCATTTATTAAAGAATACCTCTGCAATTAATATATTATTATACCTCTGCCCAAATCTTTTAAAATCTAGATGCTATGATATCGTATACTTAACTTTGTACACATTTTAAATTAAGTAAAATAAAATACTACAAACTGAAAATCAGAAATAATATTGTATGTCAATACCATTAAAACTATTCCTAATAAAATCATAACCAAAATTATTTTTAATTTGCAATGTCTTAATACTACTTAATAGGCTAACATACATATAATATCTATTAAATTTATCTTCAGTTGCATTTTATAAAAAATAAAACAAAATAATTATATTGAAAAATCACAATAATATGTAGTAAGGCACTATATTAAAAACATACTGTCATTTTCCTTTTTTACTCGTAACTAATTTACGCATCATATCCTTATTATTCTTAATATTAATCGCAACACAAATAATTGTATTGACCACAGAAACATTTGGTACACGAATGAGGTATTATCAATTTATACGTAAATATTTTACGCAAAAGTGTTCCACATTACAGTAATTTATTGAATTATTTTCGATTGTCTATGTGAATGTTTGTGGCTGTATAAATTTTTTAATTTGTGTATTAATTATTTTCTTTATGTTTATTTATAATATTTCAACTACACCAACCATATCCACGTAATCGAAGTGATAGAAATGTGTATATTATTACATTAGAAGGCGGGATTTATCATTACAGATTTCTTCTACAATATTATAAGAAATATTATTCTAAATATCTTGGTAACTACTTCATTTTACACCCCCTATGTAAGTTGTTCTAGATTTACTGTTGCCATCATCTCGTTTCTGAGACACATCAGTCAGACCTTTAGTTGAAATTATTATAATAATTTTGCGTAGTCTTAGTAAGAATTCCGTTTTCATATTAATTCATGACTCAACGTATTGAGAAAGATTACCAACAAAGACATTTGAAAGATATTTTTAAAATATTGATAAGATTTTAAACGCATTATCTAGGAATTACTTATTAGACTGGCATCTTATGAGACGATTTAAAATGCGTTAAGCCTATAGCCTAAAAACGTGATTTAGGCGGCTAAAATTAAATATTTGCGCACGCGCTATCGAATGTGAAATAAATAATTCAATTTACATCGTTTGAGATGTCGCGTAATTACCAGGAACAAAGGCTTGTGCATTAAATTGGCTTTTTACTTGTTATATATAACACATGCAGTGAAAATAAACTTTATAATGTTTGAAGTTGTAAATTTGAATGTTGGTAGTGTAAAAACTTTGATAAAGTCAATATCATCAGTCAGTCCGAAAAAACTCTGATAATATTAATATGATTATAATAAATCAGAGATAATACTTAGAAAAATAATGTATTCATTATTTTATGATGAAATACCTACATTGTAATAAAATACATTGAAGTTAAATAATAATTTTCATTTTGATTTTAATAGGCTGGCTTATGAAACATCTTGCGATCTAATAAAGTATTCAGAAGTTATCACTAAATTGCGTTTAGATTTATTTTATAGATCACAAAATCGAATCGAGTTTCCAAATTGGACACACTCGGCGCAGACGTTTTCAGTGAATCAGCCAAGTGAAAGAAATGTAGTCCTAAGATTTGAGATTGACTTATAACGAATCTAATGAAGCTCGATAGAATAAAATGGATTCCATAAATAATAAACATTTAAAATTGGTACTCTATATCAGATTTACTCTGAGCATCTAGTCGACAGTTTTTTATTAAACTTTAACTATTTACTCAAGAAAATGTGTATCTTGGAGATGATGTATTAAAACATGAAATAGTAAACGCGTTTACAAATAAGAAATTTTTGTTCAGGTGCTTTTTAAATTATTCAAATGAAATTCAAATAAATATTATTTGTTCGTAACAAATATTATTTGTATAAAGTTAAAAAGTTATAAAAACGTTTTTAAACCAGACGATAAAATATAATTGATAGATAATAAAAATGATTCTTCTCAAAATAGAGCGTCTCGCTATAATTGAAACACAATTTTAGTCTATCTCAAAATTGTTTTGATGTATAAAATTTGTAGTTTTTGACTTCAAATTTTTTTATAAGTATTCATTTTGTGTTTTTCAGCCATTTGGATAATACAGACAATATTGTAGAACTTGGAATACCTCATGAATTGTATTTATTTCATAACCAACGAAAACACAAAAAATAGTTAAAACATATTATAACCACTAATATATACTGCCACAAACACAGTCAGTGGATACAACCGCTAATGAATCTCTACTCACCCCGAAAGCGATGAGCCTCACGGTCATATATAATTATTACTGTGTTATAACTAAGTCACAAATTATTAATTCTAGAGAAAATATTCTTCATAAGCGAACACCTCTGTGTTACATATAATACAATAACACAGAGAAATGTCGTTAATCAATCGGCACCTTAAATAGTAGCTAGGCCGAATCCCCCAATCCTCGTGTTGATCGAAAAGAGTAAACGAAAGTTTTGAAAGGATTTAGGTTTTAAATTACTTGAACATTTTTTTGATTTATGATTTTTTTTTTCATAGGGCTATATTAAGGTTTCGTTTTAGATTCATTTCTTCGAAATCATAACAATATTTTGTCAAGATAATGAGCTCAAGAAATAAATTTTCTTTATGTCGATGAAAGATAGCAAGATATTGCTAAATAAAATAATCTTTATTTAGATATATGTATTTTCTAAGAATTACTGATTTATTTTAGTTATTATTACGATTTTTTGGAACAAGCAACTTGTAGCTGAATGATTTTTTTTAAATAATAAATATTGATTTTAATGTGTAATATAGTACATATAATAAATAATCGATAGTTATACTATAATTTAATTAATATTAAATGTTCTTTAAAATAAGTTCCACAAAAATTTATACATTACAAGTAAATTCACTTATAATAAAAACAGAGAATTAATACACAAAGGCGTCTAAAATATCCCATTTTCTATATTCCAACATTGCAATACATTTAAGTATAATAAGATTAGATAAGTAGAAATATAGGATTACCACTCCTAATAATACGAAATCTATTTACCAAGACAACAAAGAAATATGAAACAATATTTGCGAGCCCCGCACGCTTCATACAAACAGCGAGATGTTATGACAAAACGGCTCTTTACTGCAAAATAAATAAAGGTCCCAAATTAACTAGTATATTTTATCATTATTACAAATATATTTAAACTTCGGGGCCTAGTCGTAGTTAAGCTTAAGCCGGTTACGTCCCACCCTATTTTCTGATGGAGATTTATGTCAGGGGATCAAAAGTTTGCTCGCACACTATAATACCGAATTTAAATACAAACTTACGCATGTGTTTGTGTCAACGAGGGACGCTCGCGTTCATAAAATATTTTTTTATTGTAAGTACTTTATCTACGGCAAAGTAACACATATTTTTGTAAATTCTTAGTATTTAATTTAGGGTGGGTAAAGACAAATATCTTAATCTAAAAAATATCACACATACCTTTATGAAGCGGTGCTATGTGTCTAGCGCGCCGTGTGAGAAAGAGGATTTGGAGGGTGGGCTTTTTACTTCCACTCCTCCCAGAGAGGTAGCCTCAACAAGGCTTTTGCTCCCCGGGCGTCTGAATGAATTTAATTTCCCAGGCCCAGGTGGAGCGATTACAGATACACCCCTAGGGTTTTTAGTCAGTACGAGTTTGACACACCGGAGTCGCTGCCGTCACAACGGCTCTGATTTATACAGGGTTTTGCCCCGGGATAACAAAAAAAACGCATACCTTTATCACGTATAAACAAAAATATGTTATCAAAGAAAATTATTATTCTATATTCCAGCGTCTTTTGATAAGACATGATAAGATTTTGAAAAATTTAATTAATATAATTTGTGTCTTAAAGACGTGTAACAATTTGGGAAAAAAACTTTCCCATGACATAACGATAGACATTCAATGAATCATATACTAAACAATTGCAAATAAGCAATTCGAAAAATGTTTACAATAATATAAGAAAACTATGGAAGGCATGATTTTTGTAAAATTTCTGTTCACATATACATACACCCGTTAGATATTCTAAGTTTGCGCTTGAAGATTTACGAGGCAATGAAGTGTTCTACGCGATAGTACTTCGCAGTTTATACATGTATGGCAAAATCCTATCTATAGTGCCTTCTACTAGAAGAGTCTTAAGTACGCTTTATTGGCGAGTATTTCTTGTAACATTTTATTCCTATTCCACCTATGGTTTCAATTGCTCGTATTTTATTCACAATACTGAACTTTTAAAGTGTTTTATTATCAGCATTATTAAACTGATAAATAAATTACATAATTAGCAGTAATGTCGAAATTCAATAACCGAAGTTGTATGCCTTTGACGGCTTGATCGCTCAATGGTAATCACTCTGCTTGTGACGCTGAATGTCCTAGGTTTGCGTCCCGGTAGCGACAAACTTTTCTCTGATGAATACACAAGTTTAACTGAAATGTGTTTAAACGTATTTCACTATCTTAGTCTTCGTATGTTTTTGCTTCCTGCGTCTGTTTTTTCCAGCATCTTCCGTCATCGGAATCTTTAAAAGAAGAGTGAATTGATATTTATTGGGTAGCGCGCTCCATCATCGGCTTCGTCATCACTTTCCGTTAGGTGAGATTTAGATCAAGCGCACACCTGTTTGTAATAAAAAAATCTTTGTCTAGTATCGATAGTGCAAGCTCATACATTGTTTGGGGCTAAGTCAATGTATGTTGCCGTGGCTGAATGCGAACCCACCCCCATGGGTTGTCGAAAACGTGGTATAAAGATTACCCACAAGTTTTTTAATCAGTAGAATTCCAACAACTTCCCGGCGGCCCCCTCACCACACCGGGTAAGCCTACGTACAACTTTTTTCGTGGTAAAAAAGTGTGTCATTGTCCATAAATATTATATTGGAAATTTTGATCCATATGATAGTGACAACCGCCGTCGGAGTATCGATCGCAAGTTTTTGGCATCGCATCTCTGTGCCGTACTAAACGTTCAACGTGACATATTTTTTTGTTAACCCGGTAGAAATCCCTTCGGACCGTCAGGGGAGTGGAGAGGGCCATTCACCTGGTGTGTTGGACTTACACTGAGTAAAACCACCGCGGTGCCAACTCTGTCCTCTCTTCACCTTCGCCGGGCCTGGGTATCCATATACTTCCTACGGACCCGGCGAGCGACTGGCCTTGACAGGTCTCCTCTCTGGGAAGGGGTCAGTTATTACCCCCTCACTACTTCTCAATGAGGCGTCGTGTGGGCACACACATGACGCCTTGGTCTCTCTGCCGGAATAGTGTGACAGATAAACAATCTTTAGACTGAGCTTGCATTACATACTCTACCGAGGCGTATCTAGGAATTTTATTACCATGTTTGCGACATTTTTTTGCGCGTGCCCGGACTGCGTACGTAGTTACATCCCCACATGTTTACAATGCTTCGCGCTATTTATTTATTTATGGGAGCCGTGTTTAATTATTAAGGGAGCTTTGATTCCGCTGAATGTAAAATGTGACTTGACATTATTGTTTGGTTCTGTTGTGTTAATGCGGTACGGTATTATTGATTACTGACTTTTGATTTATTTTAATACTTTAACTAGCAATCGATGATTTATTTTGAATATATTTGTAAGACTGTTGGTATATATATCATACAATATACGGAAAAAAGAATATATATATGATAAAATAAGCTACCATTGCATATTTATGGTCTCAAAATTTCTATATTTCAAGCTGTTTATTGTTTAATCAATGTCTTTGAAGCAAATTAGCCGATATACTAAATAATCAGTTTATATCGTATTAGAGAGTCTAAAGCTGGATCTAGACTAATGTGAGGCAACGTATCGTCAAATACATCGCGACTTCTGTGTATGGTACTGTGTACAGTACGATTATATAAAACTCTAAAACTCCATTTTCCATAACGAAATTCAAAACTCTCGGAACGTTTTCACGAAGTAACTTTTTTGACTGACAGAAATGTTATTCTTCGACTAGTTAGCCACCCGAAAATATCAACCTGTCAACGTGTATTCGGAAACTTTACCCTGAAAAGTTGCAGAGACGACATCCCACCAATATATTACGTACTAAAATAGATCAAAATGCTATTTAAAATGGCTGTATGTAATACAGCGGTGTTACTTTGTACGATTCAGTGATTCAAAACATGCTACATAAATCTTTATCAATGTCGTTTTACAGAGTTGATTCAGTGACGAAAACCATATCCATACATTTTACGATACTATACGACGTGACCTGATTTTTATTCTGGTTTTGTGTCTTCGATTCATGCTCAACGCTGCTACAATAATCATAAAGTTTCCATCCCTTTTTCAGAATCTTTATAATTTTGTTTTTCTTTATGAATATTCTCAAGTGATAATTGTGTCAGACCTTGTAATATATTATAACATATAATCTGATATTTATTTTTTAAACTGCAAGTCTTCATCCTATTTTAGATTGTTAGATAAGTATATTAGAGAAAAAAATACCGAACAAAATAATAAACTAGCGATTGAGAATATTGAGATACATAGACTAAAATTAAATACTGCGTAGCTATTTATATAAGGCTTATGCCTAACTATAAAGCAATCGTCAATATAATTAGTTATGGCGTAATAAATATATATCTCAATAAATTATATATAATAATATCTAAATAAATAATAAAGGGAACATATGAAATACTTTTTATTACATTAGTAAAGTAACTTTAACTGTAGCTTAATCCGAATCAAATTTATAAATGTATAGACATTGATATACAATATAACAAACATTTAAAGCGATACAATCAAGTTTTAAATAGGTTTCAAATTAAATTACTTGGAAGCATTTCTTACTTATGATTCTGGCCGCCTAAATGTGTAATACCAGCAAGTACTAGAATAATTTTCCTTAAAATTATTATTTCCTGAGTATAATGATTTAAAGTATGTATAAACAACCAATGTAATTAATTTTAAAAATTACGTTCGTATTAATTTATGTCGATGTTAGTAGAATCTCAATACAAACAAAACAATACAATATATGTATATCCTTGTAGAGAGAACTATTAAATGTATTGTTTTTCTCATCTTGGAAATAAAGATTCATTTTACTATAAAAGTTATTGCACGGTAATAGCATGTCTGATCCAAAAATGTTTGTAATATTACTAACGCTCGTAGATAATATAATGGTCCGTATAGCCCATAATCCAATATTGAGCGAAGTGGGGCTACAAATGTATATGTATGTTACAACTATAAATATATTATGTAGAGCGGTTGTCAGCAGTAATCGATACTTGGTGAGACAATAGTAATCGCTCTGGTTCATTTTAATTTTGCGCATACCGGCCTATACATACTATTCGTAAATATCAGTTTTTAAATCTTGCTTTTAGCGACTCATATGGTGTTCACTGAGCTAAAATGCGTTCTCAGTTCTAACATTTTCATATTAATATTATAAACCAGTAATGTTCATTTGTTTGTTTAAAGAAGGTAATCTCCGAAACTATCCATTTGATTTTAAAGATTTTTCACGAAACCTTAAGGGATGAGATAAGCCCTAGTTTATATTCCTACGAGGAACGTGGAACGTCCACACTGACAAAGTCTCGTGCTGAGCTAGAGCCACTTACGGGGTGGGCATAGATAGATTAGTGTTTGTATCTAATTTTCACATATATCTTGTGCCCAAAGCGACCAGTAGCGCAGCTTATCACCATATATTATGTATAATTAAATATTTTTTTTTACTAAAAATGCCATTGTGTTCAAAACAGTTTTTATTAGAATTCATCGAATCATAAAAACGCAAGAATCGCTGTGTAAAATTTATAAAATCCAAAAACGATTAATTACTCACTTTCTTCTATAATTCACGATCGTTATTTGTTGCAAATCAAAATAAACTGAAGTGGCTGTTACGTGTATATGCAGACAATCCAGTCAAGCCGAACTGACGCAGGTTTTCTGTTCAGTTTGGCCTTATAGTGTATTGTTTACTTCAGTTAGTGTTCCGTGCAGCGTAATTGAATCACAATATGTCGACGACAACTCCCGTCAGCAACCCATTGTACTTAGATGGTGTTGTTTCTGATAGTCTAGCACACAATCATTCTGTATTTTGTTGTTTATTTTATTTATTTCATAGTTTTTATGTATAAAAAGGAACAAGGCTATGAAAGATTTATTTTTATATTATATTGAGTACATTTTTTTAATGTTGCCGTTACTATAACATATACGTTCATCTATATAATAAAATATATTTTTATTATCGTCCGTCAAATATCAAATCTTTATTTTATTCCGATCTATTTTTTAATTGATTCATTATTCCAAACTAATACTGACTAAATCACATAGGGTCAGTTCTAGTGATAATTCATAAAAAAATATAACCCTGTAACTGTTATCTGTAGGCTATAGAAATATTAGTTTTGTGTGGGGATCGAACCTATAACTCATAGTGCAATAGTCGCCTGCTCGATCACTGCGCTTAGCAAGTGGTTTGTAGTGCGTTGCTTAAAAATTATAAAGCCATTTCTCAATTTTAATATTTCTTTTAGCAAAAAATTCGAAATAAGGTTTTAAATATTAACCTTGGAAAATATTATTTTGTTACAAATTTATTACCATCTGAACTTCAAAGTAAAAGTTATGAAAATAAGAAATATAAATAAAGGATAATTAGTACTACCAACATTAGAAGACTCTAAAATATACTTTAATTAAATTAAAAGCTCCTTATTGAAAATGAAGAACATAGTATAATTTATGTTGTTAAAAAACTGTAAAATTTCAAAAATACATTTTTCGTTTTCTTAATAATGTATTAAGTTTTTGTTGACTGTAATTAGATTTCTCATTTTTAAACCATATACGACTAAACTAAAAAACAAACTAATAGGAGAACTATAAATAGAAAGTAACATTTTCAATGCCCATCATAATATAGTTGCAGAATAAACTCTAATTGAAAATAAGTTACAGTTAAATATAATAGATCCACAAGAAATATAAATGAGATTGTTTCAATAATGAACTGGGTAACCGACCCACGCTGCTCCGTAGAATAATTGTCATTGAACACGGTCATTTACATGAAATAATGCTTAATTTCAATTCCGTATGCATTAAACTACACGTAAAGTTGTATGCTCCGCTGCCAATAAAGTTCGATACAGATCGTTACGTTACTGGAGACTGTATATATTTGGGGTGCATTGATTTCAATGTATTGATTATGCTAATTTTATTATCAAAGTTTCATTCGTCTTGATTGACCTTCTTGCTTGCTTTTTTATATAACTATTACTTAATGAAATATTTTATTGTTTTAGCTCGACGTATTTTGTTATTGTATCAATTATTTATAGGCTTCTGAAGACAAATCATGAGTTACTTACGAATTACGTTATCCTAAGAATTTTTAAAGAAAATATTTTTAAAGGTGTTCCCACACAGAAGCCTTGTAACAAATAAAAAAAATGTAACAATACAAATCTGATTTTGATCATTTCATTTTAAAACTGCTTCCTTGACTGACGAATATTCGCTTGTAATGTGTCATATCCATTTGCCTATATCTATATTAGTTTTTTTCTACAATTTCTGACAACGTTCGTTCTGCTGGCTAACGTTAATTTGAAATTGTTACTTAAAGCCGAAGAATCAAGTTTAGTTTAGTCGCGAATTATATTAAAATTGACAAAATATAGGTGGCTGAATTCATGTTACAGGTTACATGTCATCTACCCTCTCGTGAATATACAAGTAACATTCGCTCTCGAAGTTTTTAATACAATTTTATTTAAATACTTAATTTTTAATGCTAGTAAACAGTATATCCACAACTAAATAACAGTAGTAAACGTTGTTGTTATTGGTGAATAGAAAAATCCGTCTAAATAAATTGTGTATTTATAACTACTTTTTGTGGTGTCTTTTCGAAACAATCGCTAAATATAAGTGTAATATTGCATGTCGATTTGTCTTCGAGTGTGATATTTGTGCTTAACTGGTGAGAAAATGCGTGATTAATATGATTTCTCAACTTAAAAGAAATCATTGTTTGTAGTTGAAAAGAACGAGAATTTCATACAATACAAGTATTTCATTGCATAACGTATAATCTGGTCTGGTCTGGAGGTACGTAGTGTTGGACCGCTATTCAGCGCAGATGCCAGTTCAAAGCCTATACAATCCACAAAAACTTTTTGTATGAATATAAATTTCTTGCTTACATAGTTCCTAGTAAACATTATGAAATGTTGCGCTTGCAATGCAAACATCGTGGTCACAGCTAAACGCATCAAATGTACGTCTGTTTCCTGCCAAAAGTTGTATCATCTGGACTGTGTAAATTTCGATGATTCTTCTATAGTACGTAGCAAGTGGGTTTGTCCGAGTTGTATTGCAGCCCGTCCTAAAACGGATAATAGTAACACACCACTCCATATAAAAATTCAAAGAGATCCTCAGAATAGAGATCAGACTGCATTAGCTATGTCATCCGCAGGGAGTAATGTAGATGCATCTATTCTTGCTGAAATTCGGCAACTTAGGACGGAAATAAATGATAAATTTTGTGGCCAGCAAACTTATTTGGACAAGTTTAGCTCAGCTATGACAAAAGTGCAGCAAAGCATGAAGGACTTAAATTCCAAATTAACGGACATGAAGAAAGAGCTGTGCGATACAAATAGTGCAGTTCAATTTTTGTCCAATTGTCATGATGATCAACAAAAACTTAATGAACAATATAAGTCCATGATATCCAATCTTGAACAAGACAATGCTAGCCTTCAATCTAAAATCCGAGATATGGAAAATCAAATGCAACAAATTGAACAACATGCCAGAGAAAATAATGTGGAGGTTCAATGTGTACCGGAACACAGAAATGAAAACATACTTATGATTGCTCGAAAGTTGATTTCTACCGTGGGTGCTGAGATAGCCGATAATCAGATTCTGGCTTGCCACAGGATCGCTAAACTTAATACGGATTCTAAAAGACCTCGCAACATAATTATTAAATTAGCTAGTCCTCGCCTTCGTGATGCATTGCTTGCAGCAGTTAAGACTTACAACGGTAAGCACTTGGACGACAAATTAAATTCATCTCACCTGGGCTTGGGTGGAGATAAGCAACCGATATATGTATTGGAACATTTGACACCTGGACATAAGAAACTACATGCAGCTACAAGGATTGCCGCGAGAGATATACATTATGAATTTGTTTGGGTTCGAAATGGCAGAATTTTTGTTCGTAAAAACATAAAATCAGAGGCAAAATTAATTAAAAATTTAGACAGTTTAAACAATTTGTAAATAGTATTTATTCTGTATTTATACCTTCTTTTTTATCATGTTTTTGTTGTATTTAGTTTTAGTTTTCTTTTTTTGTAGTACATACTTTTATTTGGTTCTCTTGAAATACTTTAATGGATAAGATAAACATAAATGTATACTATCAAAACGTTAGGGGTCTGAGAACAAAGACTGAATCTGTTTACTTATCTGTTTTAAATGAAGATTACGATTTCATTATTTTCACTGAATCTTGGTTAAATGAAACTGTTTTTGATCACGAAATTTTGGATGAGAGATATAATATTTTTAGGCGTGATAGATGTTCTACAATATCATCTCTTGCAAAAAGGGACGGTGGTGGAGTACTGTTTGCCTCATTGAAAAAATATGAAGTGGTTAGGATGACTAATTGGGAGTCTCGGTGTGAGGATTTGTGGATTGCGGTGAATCTTGGTATTCAAAGTTTCTTATATATATGTGTTCTTTATATTCCACCTCCGGTGTCATTTGAATATGTAAACACATATCTAAATAATATTATTAATCTTACACAAACTGAATTTGCTACTGATTCTCATATATTGATTATTGGCGACTTTAATTTGGGAGGCCTCACATGGGTCTGTGATCCCATTTCAAATTTCATGTCGCCTTTATCTTCCACGTCCTCAATTGAAAATCTATTGATTGATACAATGGATTTCATAGGGCTCAGTCAGTGTAATACAGTTCTTAATTCTAATCAACGCATTTTGGACTTAGTCTGTTCAAACAGGCCCCACCAAGTGACTGTTGGGGAGGTTCTATCACCAGTAGTCCCTTTAGATAATCACCATCCAGCTATCTTAATACGCCTGACAAATTTTTTCATTCGCGAAATAAAGCCCAAACTTCAATCTTTTCTAAATTTTCGTCTGTGTAATTATGAAATGGTTAACAATGAATTGAGTCAAATTAACTGGTCAAGTAAGTGGAAAGACATTAAATGTGTAAATAAAATGACAGAAAGTTTCTATGATATCTTAATGCCCATAATCGAAAAGTACACACCGAAACACAGATGTCGTAACGATAAATATCCGATATGGTATAGTAAGTC
Organism: Automeris io; assembly: GCA_036320925.1. Taxonomy (NCBI): domain Eukaryota; kingdom Metazoa; phylum Arthropoda; class Insecta; order Lepidoptera; family Saturniidae; genus Automeris; species Automeris io. The sequence continues at coordinate 1,231,843 of JAUDJH010000025.1, read as the reverse complement.
TCTTATAAAATTACTTAAAGAAAAAGGCAAATTTCATTCGAAATATAAAAAATACGGTAATCCTAGAGACAAAATTAGTTTCAACCTACTTCGTAAACGCTGTGATTTAGTCATTAAAGATTGTTATAAAAATTTTAAAAACACTGCTATTCACAATATAAGATTTAACCCTAAATACATTTGGAAATTCCTAAATTCTCAAAAAAGCAACAGTAGGTTTATGCCGAACGAGATGTCCGCGGATTCCAAAACAGTAACAGGTGGACAAGAGATTTGTGATTTATTTTCTGAATATTTTCAAGAAGTCTACAAGATCAATCAAAACAGTATATCTTTAACGAAACCAAATACAATTCCAAAGTCCAATCCTAATACTTACAATCAACTTTCCTTTAGTACGTGTTCATTTTCTGTTGATGATGTTGAGAAGTGCATAGAATCGCTAGAATGCAATAAAGGAGCTGGCTCCGATACTATACCTCCCCTTTTTTTAAAAAACTGTGCCACTAACATTTGTTTGCCACTTACTAAAATATATAATTTATCTATGGAATCAGGTGTTTTTCCGAATTTATGGAAAATTGCACACATAACTCCCATTCATAAGGGAGGTCAGGTTGATAAGGTCCATAATTACCGTCCAATATCCATACTCTCAACATGTGGCAAAATCCTGGAATCATTAGTTCAAAGTAAGCTATACGCCCACATAAATCAAATTCTACACCCGAATCAGCACGGCTTTCACCCTAAAAAATCCACAACTACAAACTTAATCGAATATGTTACGGACATCGCCAAAGCTTTAGACAGGAAACAAGAGATTCATGCCATATATACAGACTTCAGAAAAGCATTTGACCTTGTAAGACATGATCTACTTATAAATAAATTATCGGAAATAGGCATACACGGGTCATTGTTAAGATGGTGTGAATCTTATTTGTTAAATAGATCACAACTCGTGTCTCTATATGGGTATAAATCCACGACATTTAAAGTACCGTTAGGTGTTCCACAGGGCTCTCATCTTGGCCCGGTTTTCTTTCTTATTTTTATAAACGACTTATGCGAGGAACTTAGTTCATCTTTTAAAATGTACGCAGATGACGTTAAACTTTACCGCGTCATAACCACAGTAGATGACATACGTGCCTTGCAGGCTGATATTAATCGTATTCACGATTGGTGCTCTTATAATAGCATGCACCTAAATATTAGCAAATGTTACCATATTAAATTTCATAGAAAGAAAAATCCAATACTGGGCTCATACTTCATCGATGGTAGCCCAGTCAGTGAAGTGGATAATATTCGAGACTTAGGTGTTATATTGGACAGTAAACTAAGCTTCAGATATCATATTGACACGATAATAAAGAAATCTTCCAAACTATCTGGCTTTGTTGTTAGGCAAACAAAGTTATTTAATGAACCTCAAGTTACTCTATATATATACAAGTGTTTGATCCGTAGCATATTGGAATACTGTTCTCAAGTCTGGAGCCCGTCTTACCAGGTACACTCATCTAGACTGGAAAGAGTTCAAAAGCGTTTTTTGCATTGTCTCACATATGTAGCCAATAAGAGCCGCGATCTTGTTTCCTACGAATCGCGTTTGTCTCACTTTAAACTGGAAGCACTTCATACCAGGAGAAAGGTGTTGGATATACTGTTTTTATTCAAAATAGTTAATAATTTTATCGATAGTCCGGCATTGTTGGAACACGTTGGCTTATTGGTGCCTCGGCTGGGTAGCCGGTTGCAGAACCGTAAAACTCTGTTCCAGCCTGCATGCTCCACGAATATAGGCACTCACTCGCCACTTTACCGTATGCTTTCTTTTTGCAATAATATAAGAAACGATATTGATATTTTTGGCGATTCCTTTTATGCAACTAAATTAATATTACACAAATTGTATTCTTAACCCAAAATGTTGTTCTTTTTTTAACTTGAACAGATGTAGTTTTGCTTTTTTTTGGTCTTTGTTTTTTGACGTGATTATGTATTTTTCGTTGTTTGTTTGGTTGTGACTGTATTTGTATATCATTTTGTATATTATATTTGCACGTTGTATTCACATCAAGTAGGTTGTTTCTCAAAAATGTATGTTTTAATATGTTGTGTTTTATAAGTCGTGAGATGTAACCAGTTTTGTGAATTAAATAAAAAAAAAAAAAAAAAATTATAATATTAGAGATCGTCTGCTGTCTGCGTATGCTCAGGTCTCCTCTGTCACTAATAAAATCCTCGAATCTGTAACATTACATTATAGGCGAATGCTGCCAGTGTAGAAGCACCTTAAGGAATTTATAATTGTGAGTCATGTTATTAACCGGTCAAGTCATAGCCTAACGATCGAAACTAACTTGCCAATGATGAAGATAAATTTACACTTATGTCACGGGCTAACCGTCGTTAATTTCGTACGTTGTTGCATGTAGTCCGCTCCTTAATCTGCCTCCCATTAACACGTTCCATTAATCATAGTTTTAATAACAATTTACCCCTAGTAGATTAATATATCTTCATTTATTCATATGCCTCAAGAGTCTCCCTCAGCTTTTTATCATTCAAATTTCAATGAACGCGGTACATAGAAATCGAAGCCGCAACAAACGATGTCACTTTTCTTTACGCTGCAACGATTTAATGAATTCGAGTGCAACTGTTTCGAAGTACAAGCTTTTGTTGCTTAACTATTGTGTACAATTAAATGTGGAAAGATGTTATAATCTCGTATATCTCATTGTGTTTTTTAACAAACGCATGCGGGGTGGTCGTAAATAAATGTTGGGCTGAGGCAACATTATTTTTGACAATGAATTTAATGACAATTTAGCGTAGAGTTGTATAAACTTAGTTAAGCGTGCGTGTGCGCAACGATATCTAAAATTCGGGGTGTACCATTATTTATTGCTTTATGAATTGCAATGTCCAATTTATCGTGACCTATACGTGATAGTATAAAACATATGAATATGGTTCACTGTATATTTGTTAAGCATTATTTTGTTGCAGTCTGCCGTTTATGATATTTTTTATTAACTGTTTTTATTAAAGACCATAACGGGTCATTATATTGCATTGATATTTTAGGCACGTCGTTCATTACGGGTGTTTGCAATTCTCACGATTATATTTACACCGAAATACATTTATCGTAATTTATCGATAGCATTAACGTCACTAAAATAAACAATTATTCTAATTTTTTTTACTTCGGTAAATTCCTCATTGAACCGTCTCGTCACCATTATAGGAGTGGCGACCAGTGTGTGGGGAATTTTTATCGGCTAAAATCCCAAAGGTGTCCTCCTCTGCACTAAGATGTGACTGCGGGTAATTGTGTCCCTGTAATTGAAACACAGTCGCACCAAGTGCCGCGGCCACTTGACAATCTCTCGGAGTTTGGAAAGTGTTTTAGTTAGCAATATTTTGGTCTGTTTCCATGTTACGAACTTTTTGTTATCATTCCAATCTAGCAAAATCAAAGACAATACTATTAAATAAATGGCGTACTTAAAATAACAAAATAAATAAATGATGGTCAAGATGACACCGTAGTCACAAATTGAACTTTATAAAAAGAGTATTTTAATATTATGTCTAAGGTTTGTGTTCAAACTAAATTACTATTAACCATTAGCATTTCATTATGTATGATTTTCGAGCGGTCACAGTTCTCGAAAATTTCAATATAGAATGCTATATAACAGTAAATTGGTCTACCGGCATCACGTAGCAAATTATTAGGCTAGAATTACAACTATTAATATGATAAAAGCAGTAAAGCAATTCGCAATCAGGTACAAAACTGTTGCTTAAATTTGCCAAAAAACAACCAGTAACTGTTTTGCCAATTTCTAAATTGTCGAATTTCATAATAATAATAGTATATTTAATATATATCGTACCATTTGAAACTATGAAGAATAGGAAACGAGAAATGTATTTCAAAGCATTATATCTTGTTTATCAATCAAACTTAAATTAATTAATGTTTGGTAGAATCGATAATATTCTACTAAAGTTATATCTCAATTCTCAAGGCATATATGGATATAATTAATAAATTATAATAATTGTATTTTCTTTCTAGATATATTGAAATTAATTAAGCCAATAATGTGGGGCTCAAAATTTAAATGAATATAGGTTTAGTTACAACAACTTTATTTAGCTGTGACTATGTTTTTGCAATGAATTAGTCAAACAAATGAAAAAAAAAATTTAATCATTACTGTGTATACCCATAATGTCATCAATAACAATAACTATTTCAAATTTCAGTTTACATACTGAACCTAATAATATTTTGCTACTAACGGCAAATCACAGTGGTTAATTCGACTTGATTGAAATATTTCGAATGGTACAAACTTTTCTCGAACCCTAAATTATAGGTTTGCCCCGAAGCTATTTAGCTAAAATGTTACAATATTCGTTAATAAGCCGTTTTGATTGACAAATGCAATTCACGATTTCAATAAACGATTTTGCCATATGCTGTTGGAATTGGCGTCCTACTGTTACATTCTTAGTTTCTGTTAGAATTACTTTATAAATGGTTATTATTCATTAAAAATAATATAATGGCAACGAAGCTTTAGATGAATTAATATATATATAAACTTGAAATTACTTGTTTATTATCGAATACATAAATAATTTAAAAATACTGATTAAACGCACTCACCCACGCACATACATACACACAACACTCACTCACCCATCTTATATAGTATGACCCAAAACACACTGACAGAATGACAATGACAGACAATGTCAAAGTTTACATTACATATATAGATTTTCTGCTTCCTAAAATGTACATTATTTAAAATAAATTATTCATTTTAGAAGTTATTAACTTAATAAGATTTGGAAATGCATTTCTATTTATTTTATATATCAATATGATTTACCGTGGACAAGTCATATATATCGTCACAAACATACCGAATGACATTTTTATAAATATAACAGATTGGATAATACTATTCTAGAATAACAAATATTTCTTTACGACGCGAGTTCCATTCCATTATTCGATAAACAGGATGTTACAAAAACAAACACATACTTATATTATCTTCACGCTAACGTTACCTCACTTATTTTCAAACGTCTTAATTTCCTTGGAATGCTCCGTACTTGTGTGTAATTATATAATTATGCTCGTGTGTTATCAGTACACAATATAATTTATTGTTTGTCAGTGTGCGTTAGTGCGGCCCGATGCGTAACACGGGCACCCCTCGCGTTTCATTAAATACGTTTCCGCATATCACGCACTGTGCTATTTCCTCTCGTAGGGATGTTTCCATATTAACAGTAACGATATCGATATTTTACTTTAACACGGATATAACTTAATTGAGAGGAGGTAAACATAGTTGTTCTATATCTTCGTATATCGATTTTACCCTATACATGACCTTGGGATGATTCTATTTCAGAGGCTTTGAGGTGTCCGGTGGAGATACCACGTCACGATCACAGTACAAAAGTGCAAAATCTTCCATAGTGACTTATTTTGGCCTATCACGTTTCAAGATTAGCTCGAATACGTCCAGATTTTTTTATTATTATTTTTTTTTCCTTTATTAATTTAAAGGGGTTTTGTCACAGAGTGACCACGTCACCCCCGTACAGGCAAAACACTTATAATTACTTTAAGCCACCTTCAGGTAAAGTGCAACTAACATTTTGGCATGCTCGGAAAGCGGAGAGGACAAAATGCAGTTGCAAGTGCCCACAAGATAATTGACAACCGGTATATCCCGACGTTGTGCTTCGTTCCGGACACACTCCATCAGCAAATGGTAAACATCTTCTTCTACACCACATGTCGTACAGTTTGGGGAGTCGGAGATTCCTATTAAATATTTGAATTTGTTCGATGGAATATGCCCGGAACGGAGTCTAAACAATGTCACAGCGTCTCTCCTGCTAATATAGGATTGTTCGAACCATGGATACCGGGGCAGACTACACTGAATAGTTTTGTACCAGATGCCTTTAGTAAGAGACCGCTCATTAAAATACTCATTCCAGAGTTGACTGCAATGTTGTTTAACCTCACCCAGTAAATCTGAGTATAGTGGTAGGCACCAATACGTATTATCATGCCTTACTGCCTGTCTAGCCGCCAGATCGGCCTCCTCGTTGCCGGTAATACCTACATGGGAAGGAATCCATTGGAGAACTATATCTTTATTCGTAGCGCTAAGTTTACTTATGGTTTTATTATTATCTACACGTAAAATCTTGAGTCGACCTTCCATCACATTTGCTGATAGGTTATCCTAGTGCCTAGTGAGCTTAATTTTGCGTACACTTAAGCCAATACTTTGTCATTGTAACTGTCATTACAGCATTCTATCATTATTTTTAGAAAATATTACTATTTACAAAGCAACAATTACTTTATTAAACTTTGTAAAACAATAGTTATTGAAGTTTTTGTTGTGTATGTGATTGCTACATTGTATTATATATGGGTATGAATTCTGTTATATCATATAACTTAATTCAATTAGAAATAAATGTTTGTTTTACATGTCAAAATATAAAGTGTCCTATGTTATTATAAAGAATTAAAAAATAGCAAAACATTCATTCTAAAATAAAATATTTATTATACAAATTACAGACTTGTATGTGTTAAATGAGATTTATTGCTTTAATAGTCGTTAAAGTTACTCTGTGGCATGTAAAATTTTCTATTAATGTTAATTTTATATTTTTATAATCAAATGTGAATAATACACACCAGTATATTATATTGCAGAGTTCTTGCTAATGAACTTAAGTTGAACGAAGCTATGCATTTTGTTACCGATATAACCATATTATTTTTTCGTAATAAAATTACACACGTGTTAATGCTAATCAGACCAATGGCGATTTTTTAATATCTTATCATAATAAGATTTATTATTATTTGCTTCAGTAGTCACTCGTAGGTACATAAAAGATAAAAATATTACAAATAAAAAAATACATTTGTAAGTAAAAATGTAACATATTATCGATAACTATAGAGTCGACAAAGTAATGCCACGTCACTCACTAGTAACCATAGGGAGCTATTTGCGGATTTAATCAAATCCGCAGAATGATAATATCATTGGCTTAAAACATTGGGATTTAACTTGCTTCCGCCAAATTTGGGAGAGAAAATCAAGAATTGAACTTAGTCACAGGGGCAATTTACGTAGCTTAAAAACGATAACGATCAATGAAAATAGAAATAATGTAAGAAGAATATTAAAAAAAAAAACATGCAACAAAAGTCCTGACGTTTTTTAAGTAACGAACATGAACGAAACAAAAGTGAAAGAATGAATTTCTTAATACTATTTCCAACTTTTCCTACATTTCTTACTTATGTACTTGCGACAGAATGTGCATTCATTTTCGACGCGTAGCAATGTTAATAATGTTAACACTAGAAATAAACGCAAGTTATTGTTTCCTAATTACCGGATTTAAAAAGTTTATGGTTCTTACACGGAGTCCGGTATTTGTTTATACTATATAATACCTAAAGATATTTTAGAGGTATCAGTATTGATATTTACAAAAGCCTTTAAAATGACACTGCGAAATGAGGGATGTTATTCCGTTAATTGATCAAAATGCGTGGCCTTAATGTATTCATTTTCATGAGATATTCATTCCTTTATGTATTATATTATGTATATATTTGTACTTTATTATGTTGATTACTAAGAAATTTTCTAACCAGCTCTTCTCAGTAGATTCTGCTTTCCAAACCGATGGTAAATTCATTTTCTGTTAGTCTTTTTTTGATCATTCGAAATTACTAGAAAGTAAACCTGTTTTTATAAAGTTTCATTTCATTAGTAAACGAACAATATTAAAATTCACAACAAAGATACTCACTACTTGTAACAGATATTGAGGTAGCTACGCTTGCTCCTAAATTAATTATTTATATTATTTCTAGTAGTAGTATACTTTTTTTTAAATTAAAAAGCATGGCATATAACCAAAAGATTCAATTAATGGTAAGCGATTACTGTCTGCTATGGCCAACTGGAATATAAGCTCTGAGAACATGATTTAAAATAATTTATTAATAAATACAATATGTACATCTGTAGTGAACTTACGTATAAATTATAACTAAAATTTAGTTCCCCTTAATTGTACGCAAGATATTCTCTGGTTTTGGAATAAAAAAACAGTTCAGTGAAAATTATAGTAAATTATTTTGTAAGTTACGAATGAAACAATCACGCATCTATTAAGCTCACGCAACCTCTTTTGGCATTTTTCCGACAAATTCCATGAAAACATAATTATTATTTGAATAATTTAGTACTTGATTTGATTAATACCAAGGTTATTAGGAATATGGAATTTTCGATATAAATATGTACAATGACAACAGAGTGTTCCAGTTATGGTTGCGTCTATGTTTATTTAATTTTATAAATGTTTGTTATTTCATTATGTTAGTTAATTAATAGTTTTAACTCATTGTCTGCCAGACTTATTTAGAGCATCTTGCCCTGGGTGTCAAGGTTTTATATCGAAGAATACATGAAAGTTTACAAAATATAGTTACATTAAGTTACTGATATAATATTTTAATACCATTTATATTAACTTTTATTGAAAAAAAAACTGAAATTGCCATTTGTAATTAATCTAAAATTGCAGCACGCACTACGAGATATCTCGTAGCTGGCAGTCAATGGGTTAAGCTTTATCTCAGTCACACCTAATAGAAAATGGGGACGAGGATAAAAATATCAAACGCTAGTATAGTGTTTAAATCAATACTTACTCATATAATTGATAATTGAAGTCTTTAAGTTAGAATTCGTTTTCTAATAAGGCCGTATAACTTTATTCCAGTAAAAATATCATGTTGCGCTATTAAAATTAACGAAAAGTTATTCACAGCGGGGAACACCAGTAACCATGGCGATTCAATACGCCCAACATTACTATCAACCCCATATCGATGACGTGCCCGTTCTTCCGTAGTGCAATTACCACCCGGCATTAATTGTAATGCGGGGTACGCACGGGAATTTACAATTTCGTTTATCTATCAAATTGGTTGCCGTACAGATTTGGGGTATTGTTTAAACGTTCCCAGACCGTTTGAGTGTGGACTGGAAAGCCATTTCACTCCCTCGTTTATTGGGTTTCGATTTTCTGTTATGGGAATGTTGTTGGTTTTTGTTAAGTTTTATAAAGCAGTTTTATAGTAGCTGTGTTGGCCTAATGGATAAGGAACCGGTTTCCGTGCGCGACAAAGCGAAAGGTAGGTTGGAATCCTAACACTTTCATCTAGATTTTTTCCTTGCCACACTCATGCTTACTGGGGAAGGAAAACTCCCATGGTATCTAATAGAAATGTCATGTGTATTATTGCTGTGAGAATGGCAATCAGCTGTGCTACTGGTCACATTGGGTCCGACATATGAGCGTAAAGTGGATACAGCCATTATAGTTTCTCTGCTCACCCGGAAAGGGATAATGCGTGACGATATTATTATTATTAATGTACAAAATAGATTGGTTTATTTATATTATTATTTTATTTATTTATTAACATATAATAATAACAAAGAGTAAAAAAAAACTTAAATAAATAAAACCTATCTAGACCTACGGGAGCAAGTCCATAGTGGCCCAAGCTACCGGGAGCTCAGAGTGAGGAATCTCGAACAATGTCCACCGTATCGAGTAATACTGTCTTCTATATCCTACCCTTGATCCAACAAACAATGAAAAGCCTCATGAGATGATAACCGAGGCTCTTTGCGATCAGCCCATTAGCCCATTAGTTAGATACGTCTAGAGGGACAGTAATTGTTGATTCTACATCCTATATGCTGGTGATCTTGTGTACAAGGTCTAAATACTTTGAACACTTCTCTTTTTCTGCTTTCTCGAGATTCTCGTTACGTGGTGTAGTGATATCAAAGAGCATATTCCGGCGTGACGATCGATCTTTACTCGATTATTACTCTAAGTTTTAAGACTGATGTATAATGTGTAAATCAAGCATTTGCTAATACTATTGATGATGGTACACAACCGTTTACATACTTTATTCCGTTAATTTGTCTATGAATATCACCATCCACGGCCAAAACATTTAAATATTATATTGATACATCACACGAAACCTCAGTCTGGTAGGCTAAACTTGCCAATCATCGTGATATAACACTTTTTAACACATAAATAAGCCACTGTAACCTTCTTAAAAGCTTATTAAACTATTCAATATGACAAAAACCTGTCCAATAACATGATACCGAACATTTGAGCGATGATGGAGGGCATATTCAATGTCAAAATCATTCTTTGATTACCTCTAAATTCATGTAAATGTATAGCTTTATAATTGTCAACGATACAACGGTATTCCATAATATAAGATTGGAAAAATGTTTAGAGATTTCTATAAAATGAGAAACTTCATTCATGTTATAAATTTTCGTCAAGAGTTTTAAATTCTGATAATTATTCAAGACACTGGACCACCAAAGTTGTTCTCTCTTCCAAATATAGTTATTTTGATTCAAGTGACATAAATATTCCTTAAGGAAGTTATTAAGATTAGATTATATTTAAAAACAAGCTTTCATTAGCCGACTCGATAATGGCCATTGCAGTCCAGTTAACAGAACACGTAAATTAAAAATATTCATATAATTTAAACTTTTTTGACTTGTTCTCAAGGGTTCGGTTGTCCTGAGATATAACATCAAATTTTTGTTTCATAAAATTAGTAAAACATATTACTAATTAACTCATATGTTTCCAGCATGTTCTAAGCTAAGCATCTAATTGAGAGTTATAATTGATATTATCAAGCTTTATTTCTTTTTGGGAAGGCAGAGGTAATAATGTACCCACATTAGTAAATGTATTGTAAATACGTTCTATAATTCGGTAATCAATGGATGAAAGCCTAATATTTATTTTAATTCATAATTATAGCTTGAAGCATTAAAATAAATAAAATACAGACTCTGCGATCGAATAACGCCTATATAGTAAGACATTATAGAAATAAGTTATTGAATAAAATGGAAAAATCTTAAACTCAGATATAAAATATATATTCAATATGGTTACTGATTAATTAATTATATAATATTTAACTCCAATAGGTCAACTAAAAATCTGCTATCACGAACATTAACACTTTTAAAACAATGTTTTATTAAGTGTAATGAAAATAAACCAAAAATTATTCCAACTTCAAAAAGAATCTACCTCGCAAAGGAATTGCGGCGGAAATACCAATTAAGAATCCGGGTTGTACTTTAGTGTCTCCTACAATTGAAAGTACCTTTAAATTAACGCTTTTTACTTTGCTTTACAATTTACAACTCGTGTAAGTACGCTTTGGAGTATATTAGTAGTAATATGTAGGTAATTTCAATCATGAGATACCAGTCACTACGTAACTCGTTCCAGCTCAATATTTACATAAACGAAACGAGTTCTGTACTGTCAATATTGGGCTTGCCATACAAATGAATACATTTTGACACAATGGGCCTTCCATTTTGACCGCTGCGTCTGTGTTTGCCCAGACAATTCTCGACGCACCGGCTCATGCCACCGCAGTATTAGTGTGCATTACCTCCTTACGTTTATGGACCCCTGGTGCTTATCTTTACAAAATCTTACTATGTGGTTATTTGTACCAAATCTATCCAGCTTAAGGAACAATTCGGATGCTTTGCTTTTATGGAAAGACGTCCGATGTAGACGACTGTGCGATCGTGATAGCTAGTAGCACTACACATCGAACATGCTCATATATTGCGACATAGCAGTCGATCCTTGGTCGGCGTTAATTCGAATCGTTACTTTATTTTTATGGACCCCTGGTGCTCATCTTTACAAAATCTTACTATTTTGTGTACATACCAAATTTATCGGCTTACAATGCTGCTTTCCGACTTAGGAGAGATGTTATGAGGTCAATAATACGGTTGAGCTTTGACGGTGGTTACAAGATTGTGTAGGTCGATACCGAAGACTTAACGGCCGTATTTTTCATTCTACGTGATATTTACATATTGTATACAAATTGGAAATTAAACTTCTGATTAATTGCTCTTAGCTTATGTTAACTGCTTTTTGAGAGGTGAAAACATATATTTTATAATAGAACATCACAAATATCGGTCTGATAGCGCAGTTTGTAGAGACTACTTGAGATGCTAAAGTCCTGAGTTCAGGTCCCAGTAATGGCAAACTTTTCTATTATGGCTAGAATACTTTACCTCAAGTTCTGGTTGTAAAATGCAGTTAAGTATGTATATCTTTGTTTAGTACCCGTAGTACAAGCGCAAGTTTAGTTTTAGACATAGATGGGTAAAACGTGATGATCATCAATAATGGTCTGTTTTATAGCTGAAAATAATAATAAAATATTCACGAGAAATATACAAACCTAGCTTAATAATTTAAAACCATAAACGTTTACGAGTATGTAAAGATGAGGTGTTAAACGATTAAGCAGAAAGTTCACTAGAACAAATGCCAGAAACTAATTTCTCAAACTCAATATCAACGAGATTACGGTTTAGTGGAAAACTAAGTTTCTAATATTAATAATATATATATACATATATTTAATAATGATTTTGTTTATACTTGTGCTGTATATAGTTAGATATACCTGTAAAGATGTAACACGCGGTCTTAGAACTTATATATATGTTTTTTTTTTATTATTTCGTGTACATATCGATGGTATATTAAATAAATAAATAAATATATCGTCAAGCTATATCCCTAACGGGGTGAGCAGAGATACATTAGTGGCTGTATCCACTTTGCGCTTATATGTCGTGGCCAACATAACCAGTAGCGCAGCTGATCGCCGTTCTCAGGTCTCTTACACGTGACATTTCTATAAGATGCCATGCGGGTTTCCTCACGATGTTTTCGTTCACAGGTGAGCATATGTTGCCTAAAGGTGTGTATTCATTGGAATTTGTAATTAGAAAACTTTTGAATATGAAGTTACTCGACTCTGTGGAGTCCCAGAAGACATACACCATTTCTTGGTGGAATGTGTTCGGAGCGTTTCTATGAGAGAAATCATGTATAAACAGTTTGGTTTGAACAGGTCTGATGTGGGTCTATTTCAGAGCATCTTAGCTGAGCAAACATCTTGCGCAGGTGAGATGCTCTGTAGACTCACATATACATTGTTGAATTAGCATTTACATTGTGTGATTATGGGACTGACATGGTCAGCCTGATCCAAAGTCCCAAAAAAAACAGATTAAAAAAAAAAAAGTTACTCGAATTAGTTATTACAGTTTCAAGTAATTATATGTTTCGAAACATAGCTGATGACAACAGCCTTTGGCTTCACATACAATTAATGTGTAGAGACTGATAATCATGTGCGAAAACCATTAATCTGCACTATGTTTCTGCCTTTCATTTACGTAATTATAGGTCTTTTTGTGCTGCTTTGATGCTGTTTGCTACGGTTTGTAATTCAATTAAAATACTGTGAATTAATTTGTTCATGGGGAAATTCAGTATATTGTAGTTCCGATGAGACATATAATAAACATTTATTATCTGGTGAAGCGTCTGGCCTGTTCAGATCAATGGCCCCATATGTCATATGTTAGGTACAATGGGGCTGACATATGTACACACGTAAAAGTCCCTTAAATAAATAGAATAAAAAAATAAAAATAAACCCGTGTAAACATTATTTTGTATTTAAAAGATAACTACATATTTGTTAATATAGAACTAAATATTCACGTAAATAATTGATTATTGGGAATAAATTTTAGTTCCTCATAAAAAGATTTTACATCAAAACAATCTACATCTCTGTTCTCGGTAGATTCTGCTATCCAAAGTGACGGTGAATATATTTATAAAAGGGGTCATGAATAAACCCATTTAATGATATATCATTATAATAATAACTCCATACAATGTTTTATACAAATATATAACTACTTTGACATATATATATAAGATTATCAAAAACGTATTAATGTAATCTCTAAGATTTTTAAATAATGCAGTACAATATGAAAACTCTTTCATTACTATTTTCTGAAGTACTTTTTTACCCATAAATAATGCTATTATAGAAATCCGGGCATTTTAAAATTTCTCTCCTCGATTCCTCAAAAGGCAAGACCATTACTCAACTCTCTTTTGCTTCGGTAGCATTTTATTACTCGATGTGAAAAATACCAAAAACCTCACAAAGACCGTTCAGAGTGACCGGATTGATTCAGAAGGCACTTATTTCAAATTGGATTTCACTCGAATCACAACTCAGGCGTCCTGACGACTCCATTCCATCTTCAAAGTGTAGTATAGTTTATTATATGCCGTACTTTCTTTCATCTCTTTCCATTTTTTATTCATCTACTATAAATTAAATTCTGCTCCGTTTACGTTCTGTTAAAATCTTGCTAAGATAGTTAAAACTATTTTTTGTTTATGATATTTTTTTATTTTACTTTACTAATAGTTTAATATACTTGTTATCTTTTCTATTTTTATGTAATAATTACGACTTTAATGAATATATTCGTAAGGTTCATTAGAAAGAAAGGAATAAATAAAAACTAAAACCTATTCAAACCAACCAGTTTACTAATTTTCCAAGAAAAAATGCTTCCTTATACTTGTAATAAATCAAATTAAAAGAACAAGGTTATAGTATTTAGTAAGCACGCATTTTAAAGACATTTACGCAATTTTTCTTTAAAAATATTTACTACCTTAAATAAAAGTGTATACAGCCACCAATGAATCTCTGCTCACAACAGAAAGGATATAGCATGACGATATATTATTATTTTATTTCAATAAAAAACTGAATGAGAATGAAATTCAAGATTAATGTCCACCTACATTATTTCGTTACGTTTGATGGCTTTGTAAGAACAAAGATATCGCTAAAGATTCTCTAGTACTTCGCTAGTTCAAATATACACTCAATAAAATGCGATCACTTCTTATAAGTGATTTATTGTACAAGATTAAAGAATAAGTAGACACGGAGCGTGAGAAATACAATAAATTTAATACATATAAGTATACTTCGTCGAAGTAAAATCTAAAGCCATTTAACAAGATATCTACGTTATATTTTGATTATATAGAATATAAGTTGAGTGTAATATCTTGTAATGGTAAATTCGTATGGTGCACGCATCATTGAATCTAGTATTTGCGTCTGGGACCATTGGGCTGCAAGAGACGGCAAAGGCGTGGATGATAATCGGTCAAAGTTACGGTCATTCAATAACAATCTGTCACTGATTTTGTTATAACTCTCTTAATAAATAATAATCCATTGTTAGCAGTTACAAACAGCTATAGTAATAAATCCCTAATAAATTCGGCGAAAATAGCAAAATTAGGTAAATATTGGATTATTATGACCAATTTAGATATAATAAGTAAGACTGATTTGACCACTATACTGCAATATCACTACTTACGTATATATTTTTCTTGTTGGCGATGACCTTTTGACGTAGATTAAAATGCAGAACATCGAGCATCGACGTAGAGACCTCTGTATCGCAGTCTTTTACCGGTTGCACATTGGAGAGTGTTCTCAAAAACTTTATTCTCTGATTCCGTCAGCCCCATTTCATCTTAATACCACTAGACACCGTGTCGGATACCACCCGTATATGATAGATATTCCTTGTATCTGGATGAAAAGATTCGCTTCTACATTCATCATGCGAACAGCTAAGGAGTGGAATATACTTCCAGCGAGCATATTTCCACGATCTTATGATCTGGGAGTCTTTAAGAGAAGAGTGAATAGGGTATTGGGCGAACGCGTTCCATAGTCGGACTCATTTTCACCTTCACAGGTTTGATTGAGTTTAAACGTCCGCCTGTAAATCATAAAAAAATATACACATAAGGAATTACTCGTAAGCATTATAATGATAGGAACTTTTAATGATATTTACTAGTGTCCCTTTCAATGAAATCCAACAACTTTATAAACTAATACATTATTGTTTTGTCAACATCTTGAGAGCTCTTTTTGAAATGGTAGGGCTATTCCCCAAACTGAGTCGTGTGTATAGTACATGAGTGAAAAGAAGTTCGTCCTGCCGCGTTTCGGGATCAGCTTGTGTATATCCAGTTGTTCATATACCTAGAGACCTTCCGTCATTGTATATGTTGGCCGACATAGCGATGGTGACTCAACGAATTGTCGTTCTTTGGCTATCGACGCCATTCTTGGACTACATTGTCCTTTTCATTAGGTACAATGCAATAATGACTTTGTCGAGTGAGTATATAAAAACTATAGATAAAAATTCAAATTTACATTCAGATAGAATTCCCTCTGAATACAATTATACTCACACACAGAATCACTCATAAGAAAACAGCGAATAATACATATTTCTGGCAAGACATCAGTGCGCTAACATCTAATTTAATTTCACGACTTTTTATACCACTGCCATAAGCGATCATTTACTAGTCTATAGATGATTGGACCAACATAACCAACAAAATCAATCCATTCATTTTACAAAATGATCGCTTTGTTTATAAAACATGGGCAATCTATTTTGTGTCTATGTTTTACATTATACACCTGCAACAGTAGGAACATAGATAATCTGGTATCAATAATAGCCAACTATATCTATTTGTAATATGGCCGGTTAGGCTAAAATAGATTATGTTATTATTTTTACTGAAAGCTTTTGTTCAAGCATCGTAGTGCCTTTAAATAATGTCTAGGAAGTAAAAGCCTTTTTTCAAGGATCTACAGGTAGACGCTTGACCTAAATCACACTTGGTGGAAGGTGAAGATAAGGCCGATGACGGACTGTGACTGCCAAACAAATTACTTATCACTTTTCTCTCAAAGTATCCTCAACGTGAGCACGTGGAATAATGGACGTAAAGAGCGTATTATGCTGCTTTGCTGTTAGCATTATAAATGAAGAAGAGAACTTTTGTATAATTTTCTTTATTAAATGATATTATATGCTGCATTGGCTTTTATATAAAATCAGAAAAAATGAAGGACGTCGTTGAACCTCATCGCCTCTGTAGAAAGTATGTCAAGAACATTGACCTCTGTTCCATGGAGTAAGTACTTTTTAAAACAACATACCTCACCTTAGGTAAAGATAAATAGCACTTCTGTTTATTCAAGTGCTTCCAGGACTCTTCAATGGCACTCAGAGGCGCGAATACATTAAATTTTCACTGCATTCTTAAGCCACACAAATGCGCCTTCAAAGTAAGGACTATTACGCACTGTGTCCTCTACAAATCCGTTAAAATACCGATGTAAAAAACTCGGGTATTGCTTTACGCACTATCTCCGATCTTAATCCATCAAATCTATAAAAATAATAGATCTAAAAAATTATAATAATATTATACATAGTATGTGTATGCATGTGTAATATATTTAGTGTGTAAGTATGTGTGTTAATGTGTATGTAACATACGTAAGTTATCATTATCTATGACACTGTGAAATAGTCTCTACAGCTGTGTATCTATGCCCTATTATGCCATAGTCGTGATTTATTGCGTGTTGTAACAAAGAATGGGTGTAAGCAGAAAATCAGCGCTGGGTAGCTCAGCAAGCATTTGCTGTGCTGACTTCTCTTTAACGCATCATCACAGCACAGAGTATTTTATTATTATTTTCTATCTTAAGTAACCTATCCTTTTGTATTGATGTTATATGCCAAATAAATACTTACCTTGTTCGCGCCAAATGGTCGCGAATGACCTACGCGGAGGCGCAACTCAATTTTTTTATAATTTTGAAAAAAAAAAGAAGAATGTTCGTTGTCATTCATATAAAGTAGAGATGTTAATAAAAAATATATTACTAAGAAACCAATAAAAAATGTTTATTTGCTAAGAACCTAAGTATAAACCTAAAAGGGAAGGCGCTAAGTTACACATAAACCAAATGGCCTTCCCAACATTGTTTTCTTATTTAAGAAACTATGAAATTTAGAAGCCATAAATAAATACATAAATGAATATATATATATATATGTTATAGAAATAATAAAAATTTGAACTCCGTGAGGATCACATTACTGTAGCCCTTACCCTACCCACTTTTTCGCTTCACAGATATAACTCGAGCTCGGTTCAAATACTGTGCGCCAATTTTCATACAATTAATTGTACGGCTACTTCGTCAGTCAATATTCTGATTCGAATCAGAAAGTAACGGATGACTGGTTAGTGCGTAAACGCCATAAAAACGTGTATTTACTCGTGACCATGTTAGATGCACTAAGAAAACAGATTGAACAATGCATAACTAGTGTCTAAGCTGGTTACGCCTTTGTTTTGTCCACCAACAATGCTTCATTCGTTGTTACATGAATACGCTGCACTCGATTACCATTAAAAGCTTACAGCCCTATTCGAAAGGCAGAACTGTAACCATTAATTGGACGTGGAACAAGGCAAAACTTAAATTATGCTCATTAAATTGTCATACGCACTCGAACGGATGTTTTGGAGGTAATACAGTTTAACATTGTAAATTGACAACAATGATGATAGTTTGGAAAGCAGAATTAATTTTATGAGAATAATATTTCAATAGAATATAATTTAAATTATAGCATGTAGACGTAACCCGATACGCTCTTGTCGCCTTAAGGGTCGTTAGGGTGTTACGAGACGTGCGGGGTAAGAGGATGCGCGCGCGCACGGGACGCTTAGAAGAGTCGACTACCGAGACCCAAGGCGGGAGTACGTGCGTGTACGTCGCAGTTCGGTGTGCCTTAAAGTGCAAATAAACTGTAAAACGCCAAATTCGTATCTTACTATAACCACACCCACGACCACCGGTCATAAAATATACTTAAATTATGTGTCGAATTAGTTATAATTTACTAATTTTGGAATATGGTTTTTATGATTATATAATGACATATGGTCATGCTATATTCCTTTCTGGGTGTGCAAAGATCCGTTAGTGGCTGTACCCACTTGGCGCTTATATGTCCTGCCCAACATGACCAGTGCGCAGCTGATCACAGTTCTCAGAACACTTACAAATGATATTTCTATAAGATGCTATGCGGATTTTTTTACATTGCTTTCTTTCACCGGTGAGCATGTGGGATTTAAATTTGTACTTAATCTGGTAAACACCAGTTATAAATGGCGTGTTTTGAACCTACGACCACTGGCGCAGCCACGCATAAGCAGAGATGGGCAAAATGTAGTCTGATTAATCATGAAAGATTGCAAAATGTAGTCGTAATTTTAATTTTCTTGCTCTGTAATCATGATTTGCCTTTTGGCCTTGGATTTACCATTTAAAACATTAATAAATGATAAATGTGTATACAATCGGGGATTTTGTAGTGTTTAAAACATAAATGAGCAATATGCAGTCATATTAATGGTAAAAAACGTAAAATGTAATCGTTAATCATTTTTATTAATCTGATTACATTTTGCCCATCTCTGCGCATAAGTATATACTGGTGCCTAATGCACTAGGTTACCAGTCACATTTTTATTCTCAGTATTTATTACTGCCTCGGATAATAACTGTACGTAATTTGATAATAATGATAGTATAATTTAGCAACAGAACGATATTCAAGTTTTGATATTCTGTAACGATATCCAGCAACATGATGGCACATTTATATACTACGTGGGAATGTCTTTCACCCTTCGCGTACATATGGAGTCCTGAAAAGTGAATCAATTGAGACGATACTTTAAGCTGCAACGACCGGTTTTCTTGAACTTAGAAATTATTTGTAGAAAAAATATAGATATATTAACTGATTCGGAAACACCGTAGAATCAAACATGCTATTATAGGAATCTTACTACTTAAGTATTATGTTTGTGACCTAACTAATGATAAATATGTTTCGTTATACTAGCTTGATGACATCTAGCAAACTTGACTGCTGACCCTAAAGGATGTTTTTAGCACAGAGTAATGAATTTTAAACACCAATTTCTCTCATTTCCAGTGCATCTTCGGAGCGCACTGCGTACACCTGGCTGCCTGACACCAGGATCGAGTTCTGCTCGCCGTACAGTCGACGCCAGAGTTCCAACTCCACTGTATACGAGAGTGACTGATGGTACGAGCCCTTCGACCAACTCGAAGAAGCTCTGCTTTGATCTCGAACACTTCTGTGGGTGAAACTGTGTTAACTACGTGCAATCATGGATCGCGATGATTTTTGTCTAAATAAGTATTTCACACTTTTCAAACTCTTATAAAATCTAATCTTTGTAAATAGTAATTAAAATAACCTTATCAACGAGTGCTAGAGTTAAAAACGGTTAATTTAAAATAAGGATTATTCAAGTGAAATCAATATTATGATAATATAATTTTGTTATTTTTGTATACATACGCTATGAATAAAGCATTTTTTATTAATGTTTTAAATACATTTTAATGCTTTTATGTATAAATATTCTTACATAATAATGCGGTCATGTTATACGAGAAAACATAGTATAACATTTTAATTGTTTATTAAAATTTTAAACATAATACGCATACATAAAATAGTATGCGGCGATCAGTTGCGCTTCTGGCCACGTTTGGCACGACATACAGGCGTAAAATGGATACAGACACTAATGTATCTCTGCTCACCCCGAAAGGGATACAGCGTGACGTTATATTATTATTATTAATAAAAAAAACTTTTTGACAATTCTTTTTAAATTATAAAGCTTTTAATTTGAAATAATTTTACGGAAACATTTTAATTGTATCAAAAATTCATTTTCAAATTCTATAATAATCCACTAAAAAGTACATGATATTTAAATGAAATAAAAAAAAGAGATTGTTTTAGAGCAGAAAACCCTTAGTGTATAAATATTTGCTCTAATATATGAGAAAATTTTTAGGATCTAAGCTTCCTGTTGCAAAATAAAATTCGCCATTGATATTTTCATCAAATCAATTAACAAGTTGGTATCTACTTATTGCAAATATTTTTATGACTTAAACAGGAGTCGAAGCTATTGCAGGATATTTCGAAATCATATGTCAATTTAATACATTTAGCATTTTTTAATATCGTTGTCGTTGATCGAATTTTACATGGTCTATTCCCACCGCTTACGCATTCAATACTGGCCGTCGTCATGGGTAGACAGTAACCAAGTAACTAAATAATAAGTTTCTTCACACATAAGACCCGTTAAAGTGTTTATAATGAGTAAAAAAAACTAAAGTTGAAATGAGATACCAAATTCTTTTTTATCGAAAAAATCTCCCCTAATGTGAAATCTTCGTAAAGCAGTAATGTATTTCCACTCATAAATTTGCTAATATTCCTGTTAGTTCGACTCAAAACCGAAGAGAAGCGCGAAAACTTCGTCTTGGTGCCGAAAATGAATATTTATGACGGGCATCGAGTAATGCGCCATTTATGGACAAAGTTAGAACGTGTTCCTTCGACTTATCGACCAAAATTGGATCAGAAAACTTATATACGCTGCTACATGTTTATAAACATCAAAGTGATAATGTTCCTTTTAAAATTATGGGGCCCATTACCGTTGCCTATTAAATAAATAGACATACTATCAATATGTATACAATCATTCTTTATTCTACATTCGGAAGTAATGGAGATAGATTTCAAGTAATTATTTCCTATTTTTTTTAAATATTACTTTGCATACTGATAAATTTAGATTTTATACTTTAATTTTTATTCTTGCTACCCGATTTCTCACATAACAGTTACATAATTTAGAACATGTCGAGATGTATAAAGCGGAATTATTTTTACTTAAATAAAAATGTAATGAAATAGTAAATTATGTATCGAAGATAAACAACAAAAAAATAGCCGTATATTTAGTCAATTCAACTTCATGATTGTTCATTGGAAATTACACACTAAGAGGCTAAATAAACGTTGGAGTAGGGTGACCAAGCTGCTTAGAGCTTAAGTACCTATTTGTCCTTTGTGTCTGCCTAGTTTTACTTTCTCATGTACGTTATCATTACAGTTTTTTTACCCAAACCAAACCTGAACTTAATATAATTGTAAAGAAGCATGAAATATAACAATTATGTAAAATAGTTTTTGTTTATGTAACTGTTTAAGGTAATAGTTGTAACCATTGACGGTAAATGTATTTGAAAGAAATTATGATTAACTATTTATTTTGTTTTTAAGACACTCCATTTGATGAATTTATATTTTTATGAAGCTAAAGGAAAGAATTATAGAATAGAAAATAGAATTATAGAATAGAAAAAATAACAAATAGAAAAAATGTATAAATGGGTTTAAAGCCAATACCAAATTGACGGAACTGGATGCGTGCTGAAAGCGTTTTTGGTTTTTAATATACAGCATCGTATGAATCGTGGCACACAGAATTTCAAAAGTGAATAGGCTCGCTTGTATTTTACAAAATAAAAACGCTTCCCCACGCTTTCAATTCACCATTTATGTAACAAGGGCTATGTAAGGTAAGACTTTCGGTGCATTTATTGTAATAACAGTGTACAAGGCAACATTGTCCTTTAAAATGGAGTTTGGCTAACAAATTAAAATTAGCTGATCAATATTCTAGTCGCTTTTTATTCTGCCTGCTTAATATTTTGCGAAATTTAAAGTAACTGGTGCCTCAAATTATTAAAACAAACTGAATATCCACGTACATACATGCGTAGGCACATACTGTCACTAAAAATACCACATCATTATTATAAAAATAATTAGTTCAGCTTTAAAAGGGTTAACCAAGGAATATAATCATTATAATGCTGCTACAACGTTTTAACGTTAATCAATATTGTAAATACTTAACTATAAAATCGATTTAATAAATTATGGAATTATTATTCTTTCCGATACTAATAATATGTATGTTATACGAAATTCGATTGTAATGAAATAAAATAATAATGTTAAACATTACTTAGAATAAGACGCAATTGATTGTTATATTTAATACCAAGTAAGTGTAGATAGGATATTGCCATTTGCTGTGATTTTAATTTTAAAAATTACTTTTCGTGTAATTTTGTCGTTGTTTTAATGTACATTAAAGAATATATAAGATTATTTTTGTAATGTAGTTCGGCTCAGGTTTCATATGACATACGATCAAAGTTATTGTACAAAAATCCTATATGATTATTGTGTAAATATTCTAAATTAGCTAGGCGTTTAAGAATAACATTTTAATTTATTCTAAGCTATACTTTAATTAATTAATATTAATTTGGGGATAATATGAGTTATACTATTAATATATTCCCAATTTATGTATAATATATATTGTCATCATTTAAAACGATTCATCATATTTTTATAACGCTGAACCATATTTTGTATTATTAAGTAATATAATATACTACCTATCTCTGTCCTATTGTTATATAATAAGAATTACATATTCATAATATCATTTGTTCTTACGCAACAAAATCAAATCAATAAATAATTAAAAATGCAATTTGTGTTTATTTTTCACTCTCACATGTAATAGAATAAAGAAGATATTTTTCTATTTATTATAAAGTTTGATTCATTCGATAAATAAATAAATACATATAAATTATACTTCTAATAAATATAAATAAAATCCAAAATAAAGCCAGTTTTTTATATATGTTAACATGGACAGATGATAAAGATTAAATTTGAGAAGGAAATATAACTGCTTATGAATCATTTTTTGAATGTGTTTATAAATTTCAATTTATAAAAATATTATTACAATTCTAATGATAAATAAAAACATTTTCAGAAAAACCAGATCATTGATTTTTAATTGAAATTAAATATGTTAAAATAGGACAAAAAATATTTAGAAGAGATTAATTTTAAAAATTTGAAATTCAAGATATAATTCTAATTGATTTGATATTGTCGCGCATTTACAAATATACATACATACGTATATACATATGTATATATATTATGATGATATAAAATAATTGTTATTTTTACCACTTAAAATAATTAAAGTTACTTAAATTATTTGTATCAAACGATTTCCTAATTAAATACTGTAAAATAAAATATGCTGTTTAATTTTTTACTATCTACGATTATCGTTATCTATCATAAAAAAGCCATCGCCCATAAAGATAATATAAAAAATCGGTTACTTAGATAAAATATTCCATAAAAAGGAAGGATCGAGGAAAACTTTGGAAACGTTAGAAAAATAAAAGATATCACTCATTTCTTCCTATTTATATTTAACAGGTTTTATACACTTTGTAGTTCTCTCTATGATAGTTAGAACCTCAAAATATGAACACAATTCTTAATTAAGTAGTTTCCTGCGGCTGTTTTCTCTTGCAGCTCAATACTCGATTAAAAAGCATTCTCAATCTAATCAAGCGTATCCATAGTTCATGACCAACCGCAGAGAGTCGGATTACGGCCATAATTAGCGTGACTTCCTTCGCAATTCTGTAACATTAGAAACGCAGGGCTTGTTAATCTTTACCAGACTTAACTAGGTGCGTAGAAGGTATTAACGTTTTCCAACAATACAACTCTGAGACACGGAGTCAGTTTATCTTTGAACATTCGTAATAACGCGATACACAGCGAATTCCGTGTTATAAGATTTGAAAAGAGCCAAGTTTTTGTGAAGTGCCACACGAGGTTCGAGTTCGGAACGAATTGATCTACGTGTTTCGTATTACAGAAGCTTTTATTTAACAGTTTGGACAGGTTAATGCCGCATATAACTTAAAAATAATTTATTACAATTTGCTAATTTGTTTGTTTGTTGTTGTTGTTAAAATGTAAATACATTATTTATATAACGTTGTCAATGGCGGAGTTACCATGACGGAATGACGAATGACGGAATGATTACCACAGTGGAAACTGACTGGAAAATTATAATGGAGATGATTTGCCAATATTATGTATCGAAATATCGTACCTTAACAAATAATGCAGTTTCCTATAAAAGAAAAATAGCAAACAATTCAATTTACTTTTATCAAAAGGCCATATTATGAATGCGATTAGTTTATAAATTAATTTAGGTAACACATAATATCTATCCGTAAAATAAATGTAAATATTTTACCTAGTATCGGCATTTTAACTTTTATCTCTATTTTTTTTATCCTAATACGGCTATGTGACTACAACACGCCTAACGGTAAGCATCATGCAGTCCAAAAAACGATAATGACTATCAACAGTAAATAAAAACCTATTGGTAGTCGCAGCGTTTATGCTGGCTTGCATAAATATCTCTTCTTGCTTCGCTTTTTAGTTTATTGTCCACAAACGAAGAAGCTTTAAACTTCTAGAATATTCAGTAAGGCCTTTCCACTCTTACATTTACTTTAGTCTCTTTATTACTAAATCAAAGTAATCCAAAATAATTTAAATGTAATTTAATTCTAAGTGACTCTTCTAAGATCTTTTACTCGAATTAACACTGATTTTAAGTAATCTAAAACAAAATCACTAACTTCTTAATTTAAATTATGTAGCTGGCGGCTATCGGCAGATAGCTATCACTGGATAGTGGATTTTTTTTTATAGCACTGTGCTTTCCATAAGATAAAGTGCACTCACTGTGAAGAATTCCTACAAAAAAAAAAAAAACATAAATATCGAATCAAAATTCTATAACGGTGCAAATATTTCACAATTATTTTGCTTATCTTCAAACAAAATTTTTCTCTGCGGTAGGCTTTCCTCATTATTCTCAGATTCCAATGTGCTCATTACCAGGTTGAATATAGTAATTATACAATGTTTGCATAAAAAATTCTGAGATTGCTTATTTGTTGCATATCCCTTTTCATTCGTAAGCGTCATAGTCACGAAGCGTATTGAAAAGTTCCACCTGAGTTTATTTGAGTTATTCGATTACGTCCGATCGGAAGTCAGGAGGTGGCATTAACGTAGGAGATTTTATTTGGTTCCTGCAGATGGTTCCCGAGCACCGAGTAAATGAAACGTGTCAGGGAATAAGAAACGATAAAACAAAGATATATGAGATTGGAAATCGTGAAAGTTTGTGCCATCGAATTATGTAATTTATTGTATAGAACTTTAAAGCCTTTCTCGTTCTTTCACCTTCCATATTATATCGAAATTATATATTACAACAAATAACAATTTTAGAATATAGTATTTAAAAAACCACAATATTTTAATGACAATAAAATGTAAAGATTTTGTAAAGTATATCCCTTTTTAAATTTTATTTCGATGATAACGTCTTTAGGTATTGTATTGTAGAAATACCAAGTTTCTTATAAGAACTATGGGTTTTTGAGTATTTAAAAACATGTTTTTGATATATATAAATAAATACCAAGCCCGTTACAAGTACATATAGGCCATGAAGTTATTTATTTCACGTTGGGATCGATACTATATCTTGTAGTGCAGATGACACACGCTCAAACACTGTGTCAACCGATTCGTCAGTAAAAATCATGTTACTAATAATGCAATTCCACGACAATATGCTAACAAAAGTGATCCAATCAATGTTTACCTGCTTATGTGCTTTGAAAATGCTTAACGGTAGTATGTGAGATATTGATCGATAGACCTACCTGCGTTACGAACGTTAGAAACCAATTCTCACGCCAAAGTCAATAACTTGAAAATTTTGTAAACAATTTCAACAATAGACTAGCGTGTGCATCTTCATTTCATCATCAAACTTTGGTAAACAAGTTTGAATCTAAATATACTACAGTCAAAGTAGAAAATTAAATGGGTATGATCATTAAAGCTCCCATCTACCACATTCGTATTGACTTTGCCTTTGTAAACACTAATAGGAAATTCAAAAGTGGGAAACAGTTGAGACGAAACAGTGAATATATTAATTTTGTTAGTCGAATAACCCAAAGAGGATATTAGTTTTACGTATCCTTTAGTATGAACATGTGTATACTAAACATACTTAATTATTCTTACCTTTTAAGATTGTAAACGGGATTAAATGGACACAAATTATAAATAAGTAATCACAAAAATATAATAAATGGAATATTCAATATTCATTTGCCAAACTCTGAAATACTTTCATGTTTTTATTAACTAATTACAGAATATTATAAAGAATATAAAATGAAATATGCATGATTATATGTTTAGAAGCCGCGGGGCTTACCGGCAGAATAGAATAGTGCTTCCCTCTTCATCATACTAAGGTGTCGTAAGAGCCGACGAAGGCATTCAGTAAGCCGAATGCTATGCTTATTGCTAGCATCTAAGCTAATGAATGCAAGGTGCTCTCGACATAACGCACACCCGCCAATATTGGGCAAGCGTGGTGGGTTAAATATCCAAACCAACTCCCATGGATTCCACAATTATAGTGGAAAAGAGAAGTAGTACCTATGCCCTGCAATGGTATGAAACTGACTAGTGATATGTTTTAGTATATATTAATTGTATTCGAAATTAAGTACATTTTAGTTTCTACTGATATCTAAAACTAATTTGAGAAGATATATTACATTCTAGTAATTACATTTGGGTATTCGGTCCAAACTATTTTCGACAATCTTCGAGAGACAATAAAAACAAAACTAATCTAATAATGACTGCACAGTTTTGTAATAATAGAAAATATTTAGATCGAATAAAAGCATCATATAGAAAAAAAGAAGAACGATATTTTATGGCTTAGAATGTATAAACTAGAAATAAACCACATGATTCCTACTAAACGTATCATCAATCCAACAAATATTTTATCAATAAACATAAATCTATCAATATCGTATGCAGAGTAATTTGTTACAACTAGTATAACCAGCTACATATAATCGAAATAAAAAACTTGTAGTATCGCTATAATCTCAAATATTATGAGCAATCACGTAAATCTAGCCATATCTGGCATCAAAACTATTCGACAACCCACGCGAAGTCACATGCCTTTTGAGAAGGATTTTCTGATTTATTAATTTTGTTCCAGTGAATTGATTTAATTAGGCAAGTGAAACTCATGCCCTGGTCATACAATAATTCTTTGCCAGCTGTCATGTGTAATCAGTTGATTTATTTATATTTGTATAAATAAGAGACGTCGACTTGAAGTCAGTTCGTTATGAACATCAGGGCTTTTGGTTTGATGGAATAGGAATGTAAAGTTTAAAACTTAATTAATAAATTATTTTGTTATACAAACGTCCAGTATTTTAAAAACAATAACACCTATCGAATAAAGTATATTGATGATGATGATGATGTCCTAGCCGGTTTCGGCCACGGCGACTGTTTCAACACCGGTTAAGAAATTCGAGGTCCAGTTTTCGGAAACAGTCAATTGCGCAGGAGATATTTAAGTGCATAACTGGACGCGCAGCCAGAAAAGCACTCTCTCGTCCGAGCTCCCTCAGGCCCGATGGAAAGGAGAACCAGTACGGTCGGGAGGGAGCAGGATGCAGGTTTGGTCGAGTTTTCCCTTCTCTAAACACCTGGTTGAATTGCGGTGTTCAAGAGATACCTTAGTCGCCTTTTACGACACCTCAGCAAGAAGAGGGGGGTGCTATTCTATTCTGCCGGCAGCCACCACGACTTAAAGTATATTATTATACATCCCTACAAACTACAAAAACATACAAGTGAAATACATGGTAACAACTACTATTCAGTCTTAAAAAATAAATTTTTTTAGGCTCTCCCAAATACTGTTGACCAGTTTTACAACTTTATCTGGCAAATGGAATGAGTACTTAAGGTGCTTAGCCCGCGAATTTTATGCGTTGGTAGCAATACAAGGGCACTTCTGAGGAGACGGATTTCGGCTTTAGTTACCACCAAGAAAGAACTACTGATAGTAATTTGCTACTGTTTTGGAAGCGACTACCTTGAGAAGAAACGCTGAAAGAAACCCAAGACTACGTGGGAGTATAATTCCTCCTAGATTTAAATTTTTTTTATAAATATAAATCTGTTATTAAATTAAACCGTAATGCATACAAGTTAAAGTATGACAAAAGCAAGATATACTTTCTCTGTTAGTTAATTTATTGACTTATTTTTTCGACGTTGGTGTCTCGGCATAAATTTATGTATGTCCTATACAAATAACACCATATTTAATTTAAGTACCCAAATATGACACGATTCAATATTTTTGGTATATTGTAGAAAATATTAGTTATTTAAATACATTTTAAAACTTAAGTGTCTTAATTTAGTCAAATTTATTATACAATTACTAAGTATAAGTTAAAAAATAATATTTCAAAGTCGATATACGAAGTACTTAATGAAGCTACTTCACTCATATCCCATATTAGGGTAACTCGAAGCAGTGTCGCATAGAAAACGAGTAAGCAATGCCATTAGCTTCCATACACATTGCAGACACCATCGCCGGCCTGCTAGTGATGGTCGTTAATATTCCATATCACTGACATAGCCTCCTGTGCAAATGTATATTGAGAAAGATAAATGTCTCAAGGAATATCTACAGTAAAATATTCACTTCAACACTTGAAAGGCAATTCACTGCATTTATTTTCGGTCTATTTATAGTTTTTTTTTCCAATCACACGTCACATTTAACGCTTACTTAATAATTATCTCTTTTGACATGTACAAGATTAAAATAGGAATGAGAATAGATTTCAAACGTTTTTAAATTAAGAGAATTGCCCCCCACAGTTAAATATTCACAAATAACAATAATAAAACAAAGCAGAGAAAAAAACTATGTTTAATAATTCATAATACAGTAATTATAAAAATCTTTAGGAATATAACAATAATGTATTTATTCATCTAAAAGTTGATAAATATACTATACACACACAGTCCAATGATAAATAAGGAATAATTTATATGCTTAATAATGAATAAATAGAAGGTTCTTATTCCGTAGAATATTAACCCTTTCAGATCTGAATTATTTTTTTGTGTCCAATAAATCTAAAAAAAAATTTGAAGCTAGAGTAGAGTAAAAAGACTAAGGAAAACATTATTAAACAAGAAAAAATAGTTTTTTTTGTATACAAATGTGCACATCCGTCTTAACCCAAGTAGGTATAGGGTTTTATATTTTATGTGTACATTTGTGTACGCCAGGTCTGAAAGGGTTAAAGACACATTTTTGCAGATTTATTGTCTGAAACAATTTATATTTTTAGATAAATAGAAATCTCTATGAATTAAAATGAGGTTACAAGTAAAACCACAGCTGGGACTAGTTACAATTGAATGCCGGTTGTACGTTCCGCCCACTGCACATTGTATGTAAAATTTGAATGCACATGCATGTTCGGAGTAACCCGATCTCGCTTACACGAGCTGGGATGGAACGAACCACTTTTGGCAGGGCCGTTTCGTTGATTGCTCATAGCAATGGTAGTAAAAATTTATGATTATTGTGAGTGCTATTAGAATTACAATTTTGTTATTTTAAATCGAACAAGCGATGCACTTATCACTTTAACAAATTAATTCAATTCTTCCCGTTCTAACTAGTTTTTTTATCTGCGTAGAATTAGTGTTTCGAGTAGCCCATTACACTCCTTATTTTCACACGATTCTGAGGTACCTGCTTATGTATCTAACACTAATTTTTCAGTGATAAGTATGGATAGACTATATAAAGCCACTAATGTACTACTGCTTGCCCCGGAAGGAATAAAGCGTGACGATATAATATTATAATGAACATAATTTCTCTACCACGCCTTGTAAATTCGTGGCGCTCTGAATCATTAACGCTTTGTACAACCGCTTCGAATACCCAAGTTTAGAAGTACTGCAGTTTCAAACCACGGAGAATGAAATAGTTGCCTTCCTCCAAGAATATCTTGGATGCACTTCGATGCTTTAGCTTGATAGGTGTATGTTTCATGTTGTCTATTGTTGCTTTCTTGATACAAATAAGGGAAAAGTTTCGACGGAACTTTGTTGCGTGTAACCAAGAAAGTTACAATTTAGCAACCATCTCTTGTTAGGTACTTAGTTCGACAGGAACGAGTGTATACTTAAACAAAAAATATTACAGAGTGGAACCAGTTGCATAGTGACATTATTACACAGTAAAAAGTTCTTTAATAATTGGTTTTGTAGGATTAAATCATACGTGAGTTCAATTTAGTGTAACTGTGGTACATTTAACCATTTCGGTTTATGATTTTAGATATTATTTATCTGACATTAGGCACAGCATAGCCCAAAAATCGACCGCAACATTAAAAAAATCAGAAGACTCTTTGTTGATAGTTACCGTAATCTCCGTGAAAATCATCTGTACACTTCTTTTAAAGGACCTAATATTATAGCAAGGAAAAATATTACTGGAAGATCATTCTACAGCTTATATCTTTTGGAGCTATAAATTAAACCAAATTAAATATTTTAACAAAGGCAGTTCGTGAATACCCTTACAATACAGGCGATTTAAATATTACATAAGAAAATTTAATGTATTTTAGCATTATTATAATTCGTGACACAATCATATCAGTATCGATACCGTGCATGATAAAGGCGGTTCTATCGATGTCAAAGGTGGAATCGTGTGAACGATTTCCGTACTAAATGTCATCATACCAAGGTGTTTTGACTTCGGTATTGTTTGACCCATGAATCTTTTTCAATACATCAGGGTTATCTGTTGGGTTATTATGGAACACGATGTTAATAAATAAATATATATTGAATATATATATATATATTGAAAAAGCTCAGTATCTACTTACCGCAATATTAAAAGGAACAATAAAAATCCAAAAATTTTCGTCAGTTTTAGAAAAGACATCTTCTTTGGAAATGTAATTTGTTAGTTTTTTCTTTATGATTACTTTGTAACAGGGATGTTACGGAGCTTCGACTCCGACTCCGATAAGTCGGAACTTCCGACCGTTATTACACCTTCGGTTCCGACTTCGGTTCCGAAACTTTTTAATCGGAGGTATTCATCGGAGGTCACCGCCACTGATGCAGTCAATTCATTTGATTTTACTTTATATGTTGTTGAAACATAATATCAATTAATCAAACAATCAGTGCTAGTTAATTTGTAGAAGACATTTTTTAAAATTTAGATTAAAAAAATATGATTAAATTATTAAATTTAAAACTAAATGTACATTTAAATTGATTACTAAAAGGTTTGTTTATTTTAGATTTACATTAAATTGAGTAAATAGAAATTAATTATTTATTAGGTAACAATACATATGCATATGAAAATACATAGTTTTAGAATTAGTTTTGAAACACACAAAAATCTAAAATTAAAAATTGCACAAAAAATTATAAAATTGTATTTATTATAGTTTCAAAAATAAAAGTGGATTCGGACCGTCTTAATTCGCTCGAATATATTCAAGTAGTTGCGTAGTAAGTATTAAATTAAAATATAAGTAAAAAATTTAATGATATGGATGTGCCTGTTTTTTATTGCATAACAAATCAAATCTTGGTGGAATGTCTGAAACTGCTGGACGTAAGACCTCTTCAACATTTTTTAGCGCTGAACGATATTGGGATTTAATATGTGTTCAATCAAAAATGCGCGTGCCTAGAAGCTGCAAGTCCACTGTATTCCGCCAACTCTAGTGATGTTATAAAATGGTATACATAAATATTTGACATTAAAATCTCTCGCGACCCCAGAATTTTGCTACGCGACCCCGTTTGGGGTCGCGACCCATAGTTTAAGAAGCCCTGTACTAGAGAATCGAAAAGTATGTATATTAATAGTTTTAATGTCGTTTTTAATTATAATTTTAATTCTAGCTTTACAAATTAACTACACTATAACAAAGTCTTAAACCTGCACGTTATACATACATACAAATCATTATACATACTTTAACGGGTCCTATGCACAAAGAAACTTACTTTATGGTTCGAAGTTTCAATCTGTTTAGACAGGCTTGATTTGTTACAAGTTTAATCACATATAAACCCCGTTATAATATAAATAATAACTACATCACACTTAGTGATATGATTTCGTTATAAAAGAAAGAGAATTATTGAATTCAAACTAAATTTTCTTCTCGTCTATAAGTATATGGATTTTACCCATTTACTTAGATACCTTTAACATTAATTCTTGTTACTTAGGTTATTACTTAATATTAGTGCAATTAGTATGAACTTCACGTAACCCCAGGCTTCTAAACTGTGCCCCAGGTCACACATCAGTCTGTCAACTAGAGTGCGTGTTCATACATCACCTGTCAAAACTCGACGCTATGGTTTAATGGATTATTGAAACACCCGCTTTCAATCAACACACGGACTGATTTTTTCGTCTGTGTCACTAGTCTGGTGATTTGTTGTCTTTAGAACTATGTGTGGGCGGTGTGCTGTGGTTAATTGGCGTGATTGATGCTACGTTCGAAAGAATTCAACGGCTTTTGTGTCAATTTTAACAGTGAAACATAGGTATCTAGAGATAAAGGTCAGGAAAGCTTTACAAAACAACAACGGCTTATTATATCCCATTCTCCTCTCCTTCCACTTTCTTCTCTCCAAAAAGTGTTGCTTGCAATGCGCAACAGCATAAGTATATTAGGTATGGATATTCGCTTTAATCTTAAACTTGGGGATAATATAGAGTCTGTCATTTCGCAACATAACGTAGAGTTTATGTTCTCAACAGTATGCGATGGTTTTTAACGGCGGATCAACTGTACCTACTGTACAAGGCCAAGGTCAAGCCCTGCATGGAATACTGTTCTCTCTCTAATTTCTGGGACAGTTTTACTCAGTACTTCCTTGACGCCCTGGATAGTTTGTTGCGGAGGGCTGTCCGCATTGCGAATGATCCAGATGTTTTTAAGCATCTAGAACTGCTCCAGTTGTATAGAGACATTGCCTCACTAAGCGTTTTCTACTGTCCGTATCACGAATATATGATAAGACTCTATTTATTATTCTGTTCTGCGAACGTAAGACGACATCATTCTTGTACAATTGTACAACGTATGTCCTATGATCACGCTATATCCCTTTCGGTATGAACAGAGATACATTTATGGCGGTATCCTATTTGCGCTTATATTACGCACCCAACGTGGCTGATGTGATAGTCGTACTAAATTTGGAAAACCACAGAAACATGAACTGGGATCTGAACCTACGACTACGAGCGTTTATGTGCTTAGAAATCATCTACATATTTATGAGGTCACTAAAAGCTTACCGTGTGTTTTATTATTGCACAAAAAATAAACATAATGTGCATTATTAACAAAACAAGGATCTGTTGATCGAAATCGTATTACACAAATTGAAATTATTCGCAAAGTTTCTCTATAAGAAATATGTTTTATGTTCTTTGTTTTTGTTATTATAAACAGGCTTGCGCTTCGCCTCAATCTTTTCTGATGGGATGATAGATGATGAGGTCACAATAATGGAACGCGCTCACCCAACAAATGCCGAATTAATCAAGGTTTGAAGAATCCTACTTCGTAAAATGCTGCTAAAACAGACGCAGGAGGCGATAATATAATTAAATTTTGTTGATTTTATTTATTTAACTCTGTGACCGGAATCCATAGCGACGTGAATGGTAATAGGTTCGAACCCCAGCAAATACCTCTGGGTTTTTCCTGAGTAAGTACGGATTTAAGCACCACAAACTCATCGGAAAACATCATAAGGAAGCCCGTATGGTATGTAATAGAAATGTCATGTGTAAGTACTCTGAAAACAGCGATCAGCTGCGCTACTGGTCACCTTGGACACGACATATAAGTTGCTAAAAGAACACAGTTAGTAATATATCTCTGCTAATCCTGAAAGTGATACAGCGTGACGTGTATTTATTATTACAAAATAATTTATATCAAAATAAATAAATGAATACATTTATTTTATATTTTATCTACGCTACTTGTTTTTTTTTTAAAGTTAGTTATTAAAGAAAAAGTCACAAGATAAGCTTGTATATTACTTAAACTTGCGAACGCCAACTGAAGGGTGCGAAAACCAACGCTGTCGGCGTCAAAGTAATCCGCCGTGCGACTAACACCTTTATGTATTATTTATTTTTAGTGAGGTACCTTACATAGGTATATTTATTTAACTGTCGCGTCGATAAAATGGGATCAAAGGTTAGTGACATACCGTTCCTAAATCTCACTAAGCTGTTAAAACTATATAAAAACAGTGTTAACAGCTTTTAAAGACTAGTTTTAGTGTGGACTTTAAGTGTGATCGTTCTTGAGGAACAACTCACAATTACTATTGGACTTCATATACTCGTATGTTACGATTTACCGGATGGATTTACCGGATGGATTTACCTACGCAGGTAAAAATCATATGATATAATAAAACGGTTTTTCACTTGTACCGATCTAAAATTAACTACATTTTAAAAATATAAATCCCCTAAAACAAAAAAAACTGTTTCCAAATTATATTATTCTGATATATTTTTTTTTTGTAGAGCATAATTTCGTGAATATAAAAAGAATAGAAATATTCTATTTAAGGTTCCCGAGAACGGCAATCAGCTACGCTACTGGTTACATTGGGCACGACATATAAGTGCAAAGTAAATAACGAATTCATCTCTGCTCACCTCGAATGGGGTAAAGCGTGACTATATATTATTATTATATAATAAAAAAATAACTTTTGTCAATTCAGTCTCTGAGAGTGTCTCTTTAAGTATTTGACCTACGGTATAAATGCAGTACTATTTGCTATAAATATTTCTTAGGTTTAAATAACGAGCAAACAATCCATTAAAACCTTAATAGATTTATAAACCCTCAAATTCTTATTTGTTTAGCAACATCAAACAATTAGTAAATAGTTAAATTAATAAGCAATGTTACAGTACGAATGAGAAAATGTATACATGTAGATGAATTATACTTCGGCTTATCTTAATAAACAACAGCTCGTCCTATACTTTAAGTAGGTATGTCTACAATTTAAAAGATCATAGCGAGTTGATTTTCTCTATAATTTCTAGGTGAACGCTTGTCCTCAATTACATCCCGTGGTGGAAGATAAGTTCGACGATGAACAGCGACCGCCCAAAAAAGCCTATTCACTCTTCTCTTAAGGACTCCCAAGTCATAAGATCGCGGAAATTTTGTCGCTGGATACATATTCCACTCCTTAGCTGTTCGCATGATGAATGTAGAAATGAATATTTTCGAGCGAATATAAGTAACATCCACCACATTCTGGTGGTATCCGACACGGTGTCTAATTAACGGCTTCATTCTGGATTAACGGAAAGTTTTTTTTTTCTAAAACAAGCTTTTATTTCATAACAAATATTTAGTGAAGATCTGTTATTGTATTTTACTCATGATTTTTGTATATTGTTCTCATACTAAGGTTTTCCAGACAGATATTGCAGCGATGAGATCACCTGTCAAGTAACTTTAATCAGTTATTAAGTACATCTAGTTTCTGGATGATTTCCATTACTGTTTTATTAATATTACTTGTATTTATTCAACTTAGAAATGTTATTATTCTTTGATAATCTTTATATATATGTCGGGGTATGTGTCAATTTACACTTGAACTTCCTAAGTCCTGTTATTACGTAATAGGAGAACCTGTATCTCATATAACAAAAATGAAAATAGCGCTGCTCGGCATAGGAATCAACTGCGCTATTGGTCATATTGGACACGAAACATAAATTGGAAACATTCACACATATACATGATTAATGTATCTCTGCTAAACCGACAGAGATGCAGCGTGACTATTTCAGCGTAATCTTAAAAAACGCTATCGCTTATAACAAGCACTGTAGCAAATCTGGATCCACGTACAAGTAATGTACTTTACATCCCTATTCGCACACAAACACGAGAAGGGAATAAACACACTAAATTGTGCAAACATCTACATGCCACACAAGGAGCCCTCTACAAAACAGAACTCCTCAAAAAATATTCTGTGAACTCCATAAACAAATAAACTCGAGCCTGTGTACGAACATCAAATAGTTTCACATTAACATCCACTTTCGTTTGTACGTCGCTCCTTCACAATAATAGACTTCTAATACATTTTAATATGCTCGTTTTCTATATACTGTATTGGGCTTTTATTGCGTTTAACTGACTTGGTGAATTTTGCTTAGCAGTCAATGAATATAGAAAAAAACTTGTAATTCAAAGCACTATTATCTAAGTAACTTAGCCTAAGGCCTTGTTCTTTTTATCTAGCAATTAACTTAATAAGGCAACGTGACATTTAATTGATTTTTACAATATAATTAAAAATAATATAAAATCCCTTTCACACAATTTAACCTAAATCAAATTTTAATCCACCACATCACACGTGCCTTAATACATATCCCAAGAGTAATCATAGCCCAATTGCCGAAAATAAACGTTTAATTTGTCTTAGTTTAATCAGTTTCGTTGGAAAATTAATCCGTGCTAAATCGGCATAGACCTAAATTCGTCTACATCTTTGTTCGTGTCTAAGTTAACTTCATCGGCTTTATAACGGACAAAGTTGGTCCAAACGCTGTCTGAAAGTTATGCCTGTTGCTTGTTATTCAAACAAATTAGTTTTGAAGATTATTTAAGCTGCCTATAAAATAGATTGCACACGAATTTATTATTGTCATCTTTGAATAAGTCTAGCTATAGATATTTAGAAAGTTTGAATAAATATATTATGGAAAGAGATAATAATTTAAATATTAGATATCATAATTCCGGTAAATTATTTTTCAAATTTTAAAAAGTAATTTTTTGAGGCTATTTAAAGTGTAAAATTCACTACTATTTATAATAATGTAATTCAGTTAATATATTTTCAGAGTTACTGTAAAATGTAATAACGGCAAATCTTAAATTAAAAAAAAACTATTTGTTAAACTTATTCAAATAGTAATGTTAGTACATTTCTTAAATATAATTATACACAAACAGATATAAGGGCCAGTCCTCAATATATATTAAAATTTATTGTATCGAAACTGGCTAGAAACCAAACCTTGGAATTGTCGTTAATATATAGCAACACACGCCTCATTGGTACCGTTTAGGGGCAATTCGGTCCAATAAAGCAGAATGCGTGGGCCGGTAAACATATCCGATTTACGTTGACCTGTAATTGTGCACCAGATCCTCTCTACCTAGTCTGTTTTGTTTACAATCGGAAAAGGGCCTCGTTTCATCTTATACCGGTCTTATCTCATCGGCAGAGATTGAACCGCAAATATATGATTACGTGGGAGTTATTATTTTAATAAAATAAGTTAGTTTCTGGATTAAAAGCAGTTGGAGTTTATTATACCCCACTAGTAATGCCTTACATGGAATAAACTGTGTAATTGGGATATCGCATCGACTTTATTTGTAAGTAAATATAGCGATTTGCATTTATAAAAAGACAGTTACATTACCAGTGCGATGTAGGTATATATTTTCCAATACATAGCTTTAATATCGCAATATAATAAATAACGTAAATTACTAACGTAACTAGTTAAATAAGACTGATTACGCAATGTATCCGATTTAAATCAGTGAAAATACGGAACTAGAAAACTCTGATCGCATTCGGATGTTGCTTTACGCACTCCTTCGATTTTAATCCGTCAAATACAGATTTGACACCCAGGAATACGGGAGTAACGAAAATTAAAGGAATAAATAAATGTGTAAATAAATGTACTTAAAATATGATAAAAATAATTTAGAAAAATGATGGATGTCGCGCTGAATCACATTACTATTTTTCCTATAATACATTATCTGTGTTCACTAAGGTTTGTGGAAAGATGATGTCTTTACACTCATCGCTACCAGAGATGAAGGCTGTTCGCTTCCCGGGTGTCTGGTAGAATCAGGATTTCCAGGCCTAGGTGGAGTGGTTGGAAAGACACTCCAGGAGTTTTTAGTCAGTAGGAGCCTGACACTCCGAGGTCACTGCCTTCACAGTGGCCCCAATAATCCTATGCTGGATTTTACGCTGGACTATCAAAAAAAGTGATGCATCATCACAATACAGGGTATTTGCGCGCCTCCGGGAAGGTGGAACGGCAACCTGCAAAAGTTTGCCGGAAAAGATTGGATAGAAAGAGTCGAAAACCGGGCTCAATTGTATTTGTTAAGAGAGGTCTGTGTTCAGCAGTGAACTAGGATAGGGTGATGATAATAATAATGATACGAATGAAGCAAACTACCCGCAATTAAATAAACATTATAATGAAATAACAATATTCTTCTATAATATCCTAGACATCAAAGTCTGGTATGGTTAAAATACCCGTTTTTATTTCGATGCATTGCAAAGATCATTTAAATAGATATAAAAATAAAAGAGTACAAAGTATTCAATGGAACGTGAACGCTTAAAATAAAACAATAACGTTTATCACAAAGAAGTCTATTCAACTATCAGAGGACTACACTAATTATCCGCATGCATTGGACTGCCATCCATTATGTTTTTCCAGAGGCTTAATTTTCGCGACAGTCCGTCCAATGTCGATGTGTCAAGACGCAGAGTCGTGACGCGCCGCCGATTTCTTTGATGTGCCAGCCGCCGCAGCAGGACCAATAAACTATGTTTTTGTTTGAATACTTTCAAATTAAAAGAGTTCAGTTAAATCGAGACAGGAGATATCGTGAGAAATATTGTAAGAAAACTTTGATGCATATTAGTATATGGTATACGGATGGTCCAATTCAAGAATTGACAACGTTTATTAGTTTATATCTTAGATTAAGTGTAATTAAATTGAATGTTAAGATACACACATTTCACATAGATATACATAAAAATTACAAATAGAAATAGAATTTTAGATATAAGTTTTACATTTTAGTTACGCCAAAAGACGAAACCACAGAGTATTAAAATAATAAACATGTGAACGCCTCTAAGTTACAGCGCCATCTGGGATATGAAAAATGCTACAACCGCATCACATATCTCGTGTCACAAATAGTTAAAATAATTTTGTAACTAATACTTTATAACGTAAATTCTCAATTTCTCATAATGAGTGGTTTGTGAAAGTATCCTTCATTGTCGCTGCCAATTAGTAAGTCCTGTTTCTTTCTTTCTGATTATCTTAAACAACTTTAATATAAAATTATCCCAACTACGAGGGTGCTTTTGTAACATCGTAAATGCAAAAACTTATCCCGTTCCGAGCGTTTAAGGAAAAGTAAATATAAGAATTCTTTAATATATGATATCATCATACGTCATTTTTTAATTGTCGATAGAATACAATTTTATTTTTAGTTTATGGTATTAACAATTTTGCAATGCTGTCGATTCACTAGGCCAAATTTTTGTTGTCTAAATTTATCATACGAGAACAAAATTTTCATTAACAAGTCTATCATATACAAGAATCAGTATATGTATTATAAAAAAAACGTACAACTTTACTTGATACATTTTTAACTTTCTTTTTCGAATTTTATAAAATTAAAAAAAGGATTAGTAGTAATTTCTTGAATAAGACCATCTGTTTACTTATTCATTGAAAATCATAAAGTCCAATAATAGCAGATGATATTAGTAGATAATATAAACAAGTCAATTAAGTTATGGTCTATTATAAATATTAGTACAAATTAAAATATTTCGGATCGACAAGTTTATAGAGCCATCTATTCTGTATATTTACTGATGAATAAGTAATGAAAAGACTATATCGAAATATCTTATGTAAATACTTTTATTACGTACACAAAACATAGCCCTACATCTGGTATAACTACTAGTTAACACGAAAAAATCCATAATTTTACATACTAACTAACACTCGATATTACATCTTTACATAGTATAAAATAAAGTCGCTTCTGCTGTCTGTTCGCTTAGATCTTTTAGACTATTCAACCGATATTAATGCAGTTTTCAGCAATAGTTAGAGTGATCCATATGGAAGGTTTATATGTACAATACAAATATATTATAGTATAAAAAAGCCGAAAAATTCAAAGATTTGTTTTGTGTGCTTAAATCGCATACTCTGGCTAAACTTTACAAAATATGTCAAATTAATGTACTACGGAGTTGTATCCAATCGTTTATTTTTTCTTTTTATACAGAAAGCAATAGGTATTTCGTAAGATGTCGTACTTTACACAAAGGTCGCAGCACGAGAAGTTCGGGATACATTTATGGGTTTTTTTTATATTTCTTTCTTTGATATAAGGAGAGAAGAGGGCAGTGTGGGGGAGTGCGAGGAAGAAGTGGGAGAAGGGGTTCGAGAGAAGAGGAGTGAAAAGAGCAGTAGGTTCAGCTTAAAGTTAACGCAACGCAAGTTAACGTTCATTGTATGATTAAGGTGGTACGAAGTTCGCTATGTCAGCTACTAAAATAAAAAAGCATATAAAATAGATGCAATAATATGAAAGTACAGCTCTGATAATAATGGATTTTTTTTTTTTTTTTTTTTTACACTGGCTCGACATAGTGACTACAGAGTACCTGATGGTAAATACAGTGTAGTCCAAAAACGAAAGCGACTATCAAAGGATGAAAATCCATTGATAGTCTACAGCGTCATGTCAGCCCACATACACCACGACTGAAGGTCTCTAGGTATATGCGCTACTGGATATACACAAGCTGATCCCGAAACGCGACAAGCCGAAACTGGTCACTATGACGGGCTTTACACCCATGTACTGTGGTCGCGATCCAGACGGGCACCGACGCCCTACCACCTCGCTGCTGCTCGTTTAGCACCACCCAGGAGTCACGTGTAGGGTAACTAGGGTAAAGCCTACGGACGCGAGCAGCTTCGACTCCCAAAAATGCAATTATTAATTATGGATGCAATAATTGTGAGACAAAAGCATTTAAATTAACGTAATTGTACTTTAAAGTAGATTGACAATTTTACCGATACACAAAAACATCGATGAATTGACAACACTTCCAAGTCATTACAGTTTCTTATACGAAAAGGAAAGAATTCACGAACAACGCTTTGGGCGATCGAAATCCAGCAAATAAGATATGTTGACTTTAACTGTAAGTATAAAATATATTATGATTGCCTTGTATTTTTAACAATGGAGATTTGATAAAAATATATGCAAAGAATCAGTAATTTTTAAACCAGTGGCAACAAGGCGCCCATTCCACAAAAAATAAGATAAATTATTATAATTAATTACGTACGCAAATAAGTACGTAGTAAATAAAAATTATTCAAACTGATGCAAAAGTATTTAGATACCAATCTACTCAATTTAGCTGATTACCGAAGATCCAAGCGAGGTGTTAGACTATAATGGAAGCGACGAACTCCCCTCCTGACACAGGCTGGGCGGGTGACATTGAGGGCGTCCCCGTCCAGTACAGAGAGGAGGCGAGGGGTTTAAATCCCCCTCCACGAGAGGAGGCCTGCCCAAAGGCCAACGCTCGCCGAGCCGTCGGAAGTATTCGGATTCCCAGGCTCGGCGAAGGCGAAGAGAGGGCAGTGCTGGCACCTCGGTGGTTTTAGTCGGGGCAGGTCCGACACACCGGGGGAAGTGGCCCTCACCACTTCCCCTGACGGTCCGTAGGGATTTCCACCGGGATAACAAAAAAAAAAAAAAAAAAGACTATAATGGAAAGTTACAATATGAAGATTGAAGTATAACTCATTAGGAAGTCATGCAGTATATATTATATTTTATAATATACATTTTCAAACAACACTTTGATTTTTATTAAAATTACTACATATTTTAAATATGAATAAATGTTAAAATGCAATCATTAAAAATGCAGTTTATCGGAATAAGTGATGACAACTTTAGCTATAAAGGAAATAGCGCTTACCCAATCGTCATTAAAGAGAATAAATTAACAATTAGAATTCTATAATGCATATCGGAAGCGAATATACTTATTAATAAGAATTTAAAACATATCTACAGGTATGAGAAAGACAGTTACATATTAAGTAAGTATTCATAAAAATACTTTTAACATTACACCGAACGACTTTCATTAACAATTTTGTTTACCATATACAACTTGAAGTTAAGATAGTTGGACATTAAAAAGCTTGATTGGTTACCTCTTTGATCAATATATCGGTGCTTTCAAGTTTAAACAAAGTACACGTGACATGTTTTAAACGTAGACTTTGATCATACGCCCACCTTCAGAGATCGTAATTTGACTGTTCCGGGAATAAAAAATTTAATGAGGTAATAATTTTTTATACATTATTGTAGAATGGCCTATTCAATGTGCGCATAATTAATATAGGTCAGTGGGAACGATTAGATTCCTATGTAATCTAAATTATGAAATTAGTTGAAAGATTCTTCGTAATTTCGAACTAGATTAGATATACTTTTGCGCGTCTATAAAATCCTCTCTGCAATACTTTTATATACGTAGGTGTAAATACTGTATCATAAAAAACAAGGTCCAGTATCTTAACTTGACAGAAAATAATAAGTTTATTAAACTCAACTTTTGAGGCTTTTAAGCCCCAAAAAATGGTTATCCTCATTTTGAAATCAGAAGGAACTTAAAACTAGAGGGACACATTACTATAAAAGAAATTCACAAAATTTTTGTTATATAGACTAGAGATGCCACGAATATTCGGCAACTATTCGGTATTCGGCCTATTCGGCCACTTTTTTTGCTACCGAATAATACGTACTATTCGGCCGAATACCGTATACCAAATCATGTAAAAAAGACACGTTATATTACTCAAAATTATGTATTTATTTCCAAATTACATCACTTTAGCAATTAAAATTGATTAGTGGTAAGTTGTGATGGATAAAAACAAGCCTTTCAGCATTTTTTTGGTAGCAAACGATTACGCTTTTCATCGTAACTGTTACCAGCCTCAGAAAATAACCTCTTATTAAACACGCTACTTCCAGCAATATTCGGCGGCCGAATATTGCTACTTCCAGCAATATTCGGCGGCCGAATATTCGGCGCTTCGGCCGACAGCGTTGCCGAATATTCGGTATTCGGTATTCGGCCAATTCACTATTCGTGGCATCACTAATATAGACATCTTCATATTTGAAATCAAAATTTAACATTCTATAATATTAGATCTAATACCACGATGGATAATTGTGTAGGATTCCTAGAAAATTTATTCTGCAACATTTTGTTGCAACAGTTTGTTGATAAAAAATGTGTTTTTGGATTTTTTTTATATCAGGCGTGGCAAGCAAGCAGGCAGTCCACCTCATGAAGAGTGATTACTGTTACCTGTGTATAACTGCAACACCTTTTTGTTTTTTTTTAACCCGGTGGAAATCCCTTGGAACCGCCAGGGGAGTGGTGAGGGTCACTCCCTTGGTGTGTCAGACTTGCACCGATTTAAACCACCAGGGTGCCCACCAGGGTGCCCACCACCTAAAGCATCACCACCATATACCCAACGTTTCTCACTCCCATTTTGAAAAAATATAACTCACCGGATATTTGCTAGAATAATACATTATTGCCATAAATTTCTACACTTCTACTTGATAATAAGCTTTCGCTTCCATTTCAAATCTAAACATCCGGCAATAGTACATGGCGTCAACCCAATGTACACTTTTGGCAATATTCTAAGACGTAAATCTCAGACCATTCCCAGTGCGAAGTCCGTAGGGTGTAATTTTCTTGCCCATTTAAATTTATGCGCGGTCCAATATCGTAAAGACGTTTAACACTTCAATAACAAATCATGTTGATTTATTGCTGTG
The DNA here is from genome assembly GCA_036320925.1 of Automeris io. Lineage (NCBI taxonomy): Eukaryota > Metazoa > Arthropoda > Insecta > Lepidoptera > Saturniidae > Automeris > Automeris io. The sequence goes on along the minus strand of JAUDJH010000025.1, from coordinate 1,187,124 downwards.
TTCGGTTGCCTCCACATAAAAATGACCAACGTATTTCTCTATAAATTTAGTTCATAAAACAAAAATGCAAAGTCAAGATTCAGCTTACATGACATTTTTTTTATCAGCTTTGCATAGGGGCTACTCCTCACTCCTTTAGTGGTTTGTTAATGGTGAACATTATTTAGTCCAAGAATAGCGATGATTTTTTATTTAAAATCGTAAATATAACACACATTAACATATACACAAATAGCTTCGCTCTGTGAAGGCAACTTACAGCATGCGCTAGAGTGGACCTACTTTACATTATTAAAAAAAAAAACAAATGGAAAATACAAAAGCAAATAATAATTAAAAATAAACAACCAAAACAAAGCAGAAGCCAAAAAATTAAATTAAAAGTGACCGCTTCATTTTTAAAATTAAAACAAAATATTAATTTGGCAAAATTTGTGAATATAATGACAGTCAAGGAACGAGTTCACTGACAGTCACCTTCTGTATGTTTTTCTAGATATTCCAGGACCCAGCGCGTATATATTTCGAATGTTACTTTAGTATTATAACATGGATCCTGAATTAAAATATCAGTGAAGAGAGTATGTAATAAATATTTAAAAACAGGTAACAGGGGTACTCGTATAGATATCTAACTGAAGAAAAACCTTACTATTTTCTTTTTTGATTTTAATTAAAATATGTACACTCTAGATTCGACTGAAATACAACTTAAGAAAGGTACCGCACGAGAAGATTCGCTTCTACATTCATCATGCGAACAGCTAAGGAGTGGAATATGCTACCAGCAACCATATTTCCGCGATCTTATGACCTGGGAGTCTTTAAAAGAAGAGTGAATAGGCATTTGTTAGGCGGACGCGGTTCATCATCGGACTCATCTTCACCTTCCACCAGGTGTGACTGAGGTCAAGCGTCCGCCTATAAGTTATAAAAAAAAGGTAATGTAATAATCAGTAATGATTCGACAAACTAATAGAGAACAGAAATTGTTAGGACTAAAGAAATATTATTTCCAAAATTTTTATAGGGCTTACTCTACAGTTAGATAAATTAAAAACATCAAGAACACAACCATACATTTTCAATTCGATAAATATAAGTGTGTAAGTATTTATATTTTAGAAAGTAACTGGAAATACACTTTTATGTTTTACAATATGTTGCATGTAACGTTATGTCATAATTGTACTCATTTTTATGAGTACGCCATTGTTTGAGGTGGAGATGTATTTGTAAGTTAAATATATTTTGACTACGCTAATAGACATTTGTTATATTGCTAAAGTATTTTAAAAGATTTTTAATTTATTCAAAAGAAGCAATTTGTTTTGTATCCAAACGAAGCCTAAAAGCCATTTCTTTATGAAAGGTCATTCTTGACATCCAACCTCTTTAGGTAACCCAGTTTGTTGAGTAAAAATTGTTAAAACAGCCCCTACCATGTGTACTAGCTTTATATTTTAAGATTTTTCTATTTTAGTATTAAGTTTGTATTGTTTACAACGAGCACCTTGATACTACTCAAGTTCGATTTCACCTCTTACTTGATTATAGATCTAATAAACTTTGATGCTTGATGATAAATATACTTCCAGCTTAATTAAACTAAATAAAATCATTAATAAAAACCATCGTAAGTCTTTAAAAATTGACAGTGACATTGAAATTATGCTTAGCAATATTTTTTGATCGTAAGAAAAAATCCACCGCCTAAGATCCGAAATCAGTAGCCGCCAGTAGGGGCTGTAAACGTTAACGGGCCGACCGCAAACGGGTCAATGGAGCCCTTTGATCCGTGCCTCTCACCTGTCTCCCTAAGTGAGCCTGGTCTTTCGCAGACTAGACACTTTAGCCCGCTCTCAACCCGGCCTGTACACAAGATGTTTGCGTTATCTGCTGTGTGCAATACACTTGCCGAAGTAAGCGCAAAATGGCTTTACATTGCATATCATTAAGATCCGCTTGTGTGATTAGAAAAGTATTAAACTATTGTTAATTTGACAGGGGTATAACTACTAGTTATTTTTATAACGAAAGACCTTTTGGGGTACACAATGTAGTTTTGGAGACGTAAGATTATCATCAACAACAATACTATAACATGTTACTACTCTATCTAGTCTCTCTCTCCAGCTGTTTTGTATATTTGCAAGACGTGTGCATCTCGTTGGAAACGATTCCTTTACTTATATTTTTTATTTTAAATTATACATATATAAGTGTAAATAACTTCATTTCTTATTAATTTACAATTACACTTCACGTCTTGATTTTATATTATTTATTAAAAATATATGCATTTTTGTGATCATAATGAAAGAAAGCTAGATAACCTTCTGTTACAACGAATTTTTACAATCTATCCACTTTATGATCTAACAATGGAGCCTAAGATATAATACACTGCTTATACAATCACTAAAAATATAACTTAATATATATAGTATTTATGATGAAGTTTAAACTCTTATCCGCAAAATGTTTACGTTATTATAACTTAGAACGAAGGAACTGATTGTACAATTTTTTAATGAATTGGTTAATTGCAGCTATTTGTCTAAATTGGACTGGTCACAATTAAAAACGATAAACATAGGAAAATAAATATTAAAAATATATTCTTAAAAGCGATTGTAAATTAAATTATTTTGTTCCGGATGAAAAATATGAACTGTCATTATCTTTCTTACTGCTTCTATATGTTCCTTGAAATAGTGTATTCATTTACTACTTAATAATATTCATTAAAATGTCGTTGCTCCAAAATGAAGACACGTACCACATTGATATATCATACCAGATGTTTTATTAAGCATTTAGAGTTCATATTTCATATCATAAAAATAAAGCAGCATCTGCTTAAGAATCTCACTAATCCTTCCTGAAAGAAAAATTCATAACCGCTCCGACGTAATTTATTAATCACGAGTGCTGGCTATAAACGTGACTTCTACAAAACATAAAAAGCCGGTCTTAAAGAAAAAACGTCTCAGGGACATGTTTTAGTAAAAATATTTTGTGAATCTTTTGAATACGACTCCGATAAAAGGGGTGTTTGTATTTTGTGGGTCCACTCTCAATTTGAATCATAATAGTGTTTGAAAATTTATTCGGTCGTAAAACGTGAGTGTTGCCTTGTTGGCCTGTGACAAAGGCGGTTTTATCACGGCCGGTGAGCGACCGTAAATTTTCCTTCGGCTGTCAAAATAGTGCATATGCAGTGAGTCCTTTTCTGATAGTATGTTGATATATGCCACAACTTAATAACAAAATCTGGTATTATATAAAATGGCTAGACGGTTTACAGAACAGTCCAGATTTGTAAAACGGCCGGTAAATGTTTAAACGGATTGTTTTGATAAAGTAATATTGGGAAGACTAACGTTTATTCTATCATCATTGCTATTATTTGTAATGATTTGATTTGGTTTGAAAACTATTATTATTTAACGTTACGGGGGCTATCTAATGATTCGGAGATTGAAGGATAACTTTTAATTAATTTTTACTAATTTAAATAAAATGAAACTTGGAATTTTTTACATATTATTATAATATTACTCAATAGGAAAGATAGATTCTTATTATTAAGAAGAATAACGGTGTTACGAGTGTATTGCTATATATTTTTCGCAGTTTTACAAAATCGCATTTTGAAAGGCCATATTTAGCTTTATCACAATTCTCTTAAAACTTAAATAAATATTTCATAAAACAGCAGTTTCACATTGTGGTCAATTTTTAAATTTACCTACGACATATATCAATTCAGTTTTTCAAACTTAAAATAAATTCTGGCTTTACCATCAAAGGAGAAATAGTAGAATATAGGGGGAATATTTAGCTGTCACAACTTGTTCCTACATTTTTCTATTTTACATATATATAATAACTTATACTTTAATAAATATTCAAAATGGTGTTTGACGATGAATTTGATTGTCTTATGCAAAATAAGAAATATTGTATATAAAAAATTGCTTGACTAAACTTCAGCTTGAGAGTCCATGTCGCGACAACTACATACAAAGATCCTTGTTCACACACACACAAGTAAAATTTATCAATAATGGCCAGCAAGTCTCGGTTCTTTTCTATTTTTAATATAATATTTTTTAGTTCTGAAAACTCACAATATCGCGCGTTGTTTATTTCTTTTACACGATACAATTAAATAATATATTCGTTCAGATATTTACAAAGCAAAAACAATGGTGTTCCCAAATTTTCCTCTAAATGTAGTTAACCATTTAAATTATTTGTACTTAGGACACTTTTATTCCTTATGGTATAATAAAAACTTCACAATGGCACACAATAAGCAATTTAAGTTGGCGTTGTAGGTACGGCTGTTGTCCTAATTTAGTACAATCATTATGCATATTGTATGTCTCAGTTGCCTTTGTTTCTCGATAAACAGTGCTCGTTTCCCCGGAGTTTTCCCTTTTCCCGCTTTTTTATTATTAAGAGGCCACATTTACCTGCAGATGTAAGTTTCAGTACAATCACCGCGAAATGTTTTCAATTTTGCTCTATCCGAATTGCATTCATGAATAAAAAATTGTTCAGCAATGTTATCCCGTGAAAGTAATTTCAAATATTTAACACACCAAATGTTAAAATTATTTATAAATCTAGAAAAAAATTCGACTTAATAATAATATTAACTCATTTTAAGCTTTCACGTTTGTAACCATGTCGAAACGTCGAGCCATAGTTAAAAGTATGTTGATTCGCGCATAAGACCCGTTGAAAAGTATTTAGAATAACAATATTTTTAGGAAACACACATTACCCAGCCCTAAATTAAATTGGCGCTTGTACTATGGGTACTAGATAAAAATATATTATACTTATTTAAATACACAGACACATCCATGACTCACGATAAACTGATCTTTTTATTATAAATAGATTTTCCGGCACTGAGACTCGAACCCGAGTTATTCATCGTCGCAAATAGTTTCACCATGAACTGCGCTATCAGACAGTTATAATAAAAATAATGCCTTCTAATAGCTTAATTACGTACTATTTAAAAAATAAATAAAAATAGTAACGAAAATAGATATTGTTCATCTCATAACATTTTGTATTTTAATCTGTAATTATGTTATGATTTTATAAAATACTTTTAATATTACTCTTTACTATCCTTCGCTGCTGAGGGTCTACTTTTATTAGCCAAACTAGCTGCCTCCATTGGTTCTTTGGTTCAGGCGCCTCGTGGAGCGCAGGGCTAACAAAATGTTCCAGCTTTTTGTAGATATGTCGCAACTACTGCTTAAGGCTTCAAGAACTGATTCTTTTTAAATTATTTAATTTGACAATGAAATATCAAGCAAATTTGTTCATTACTTGAGTAAAATGTTTTACTTCAGTTTCATAACAAAATAAAATTATTATTCTGCTTTTGATTGTACAAAGATACAGTATTAAGCTAAGGCATCGTTCACAATATTGTCCCGGTAATGGGCAAGAAGCTCGTGCGGCCATATTCCGAAAGCCGCTGAAATAAAATTAGCCTTAGGGCTATAAATTCAAATCACAGCGCGCTGTAATTTTAGCCTCCTTTTCCGCAAAAGATATTCGCCGCGCAATCCTTAATTCGGTTTCTCTTTTCTATTGTGGTTAATTCATTTGTTATTTCTCACTTCTTTCGCTTGTTTTGACACTTCATTATGCGAGGTTAAAGTGAAAGGGAAAAAAGATGTTTCTTATTTAAATCGCACATAATATGTAACACATAAACCACAAGAACAAATAATTTGTTTCCTATTTTCTGTTTTTTCACAGTTTCTGTTCTTAATACATAATAATATGTTAATGAAACTCAAAATTGTATTTCTTATTTATGTTATTTATTATCCTTTTTTATTTATCGCATTTCTGAATTAAAACTTTAACAAATCTAGACCAAACTACTGATGTGGTCAAGATTTTGAACAGAACTTGCGTTTAAAATAAAAGTTTACTACGATACGAGTACGATGGGATATATTTACATTCATGGATAATATAAAATTAGTAATGTAATCTAAAAGTACATGTCATGACTAAATTTTTAACAATTCCATTAAACTTTAAAAAAGCCATTTTATAATTTAAGCGGATAATGCGAGGGCATCTCATTTATTACAAGCGAAAATCTTTTTGACAACATATATGTATAATATACTAATTTTATCAAAAATGGCACTCAATTTATCGACAAGTACATGGAAATTTTGCAAAGGCAGCTTAACATGAAAGTTCAGGATCTTAACTATGCAAAAACCATAGAATTGGGAAATATAAAGAAACCACGTACAAGCACCAAAACTCTCCCTTAAAATATGTTCTTAAATAAAACATCATAAAATTTCAATAATTTGCAGTAATTTAATGCTTCGTTATCTCTTGATTATAATTTCGTTACACCGATTGTGTGTGATACTCGTATTGTATGTACATGCCAAAGAATTAAAAAAAACACGATGTATCTGCGTTTCATATTAAAGAGCTTTTCTTTTTTCTGACTCGACATTATGACCACTCCAGGTCTTTTAGTAAGCATAGTGCTGTCAAAAATATGACTACGACTAACGATAATGTAAAAAAAACCTATCTATAGTCGCAGTGATCACTCCAGTTTAACCAATATCTATTCGTCACACTTCGTTTAACACATTGAGCGCCATGTCAGCCAGCGATGGCTGACAGTATTTAACATGAGAACTATAAACTGATTTGGCGCGTAACGTGTTGAATGAATGCCTATAGGTATCACTTTTCAAACGTAAACGATCTTCTACTGCGATCGGAAACACCGGCCCTAGAGTACCAGCGCGTAGGAGCGACGCGCGTGGCCTGAACAGGATTGTCTTAGAAATACGCGAGGAGCTCAACGTGTTAAGAGACCCAATATTTTTTATACTGCCTCGACATAGTCACTACCATGCACCTGATGAAAAATAGTGTCGAGATCAAGAGAAATTATCAACGGCTGAAATTCTATTGAGAGTCGCTATCATCATCCTGATCCACACATAGAACGACATAAGGTCTCTGTGTACATAAACAACTAGATAAACACAAACTGATCCCAAAACGCGACAGGCCGAAGTGAGTGACTAGAACGGTCTTGGCACTTGTGTACTGTGAATAGTATATATAAATATTATACGACGATAGAAATACGCTCAAAGAAAGCCCATTATACACCTCAACGACTCGGCAAAAGTAAGCATAATAGCATAATATATTGCTCGACGTTTATCCGCGTGTTTTGTAATAGATTACCCTTCCATGTACTTCTTAATTCTATGGTATGAGGAAAGAAAAACCATGTATGTGACGCGAACTAAACCTCAACTCCCTCCAATAATCAATTATGGCTCTTCTCAACTTGCATTATTAATCATGGCTGCTCTAACGATATCCATTGAAGTTTCTGCGCTGCAATCAATACATTAATAAAGTGCCACCATCTGCTGAAATTCGTGCGCGATGAATTAATCATCTTAGGTTTCCATTACCCACAGAGTTTGTTTAAACTTTGCAATGACGGGATTATGCCTAAAATACACATTTAATAATAATAATATATCATCTCCCTATATCCTTTTGAGGCTGAACAGAGATACATTAGAGGTTGAATCCACTTTGTACGTCTATGTCTTGCTCAACGTGACTAGGAATGCAACTGAACATCGTTCTCAGAGCATATACACATGATATTTGTATTAGATACTATGCGGGTTTCCTCACGATGTTTTTCTTCTTCAGTGAGCACGTGGTGCCGAAGCCAAGGTTTAATTTAATAATACATATACGCGCGCGCACGTGAAACGTTACGTGTCTTTACACGTGTAAAATATTATAATCAATATAATATTTGATTTGATTTATGAAAAATTTACATTGAAGAAAAACATAGTGAGGAAATCCGCATGGCAACTAATAGACACAGCATGTATATTATGTATATTATAATATACAGGGATACAGGTAACTAACGCAAAACCTCTTAAGGCTGACTTAGGTATATCAAGACTGACAACTTTTGTCTTGCGACTTTTATAATTCATTTTTTTTTTCCCCTACAAAAAATAAATAATTCAAATTTGCAGTTCTAATCTTCTTAACACTCTGACAGGCGGCGCGATGCAACTGGGGCAGACAATTTCGTAGCATCAGCCGACTGAACTTTAAACATAGAGCTAACGATTGATAGACATCCCCACTAAAACTAAAAAAATATATATCTTAGGATGTGTTAACTTTTGGCAAAAGTCATAAAACAAAAGTTGTTAGTCTTGATGTACCAAAGTCAGCCTTAAGAGTTTTTGCGTTAGTTACCAGTGACCCTGTATATTTAATATGCTTTTACGTGTAGTTAGAAAAATCCTGTAAAACTACACAAAGAGGAAAAATTATGTTTGCTCTAATATTGGTTCTTGTCTAACAATTAAATTCATTTAATTACAATTAAGGTAGTATTTTAATGAAGCAACAACAGCGCCAATATTGCTCAGCAGCGAGCAAAACGACTGGTTCATACAGACTAGCAACTTTTGACTTCGGTCATAAGAAGCAAATTTGTTAAAAATTTCCCAAACACAGTCCAACATATATGTATAATTTTCTATAAAGCTTTGCTTCTGTTATTTTGATTTGTTTGCTTATTATAATCGGAAGTGCGAGTCTCACCAGAGATAAGTTACATTTAATTGCTGAGACGTATTACTCTGATGTATAATGTAATTTGTAAACAGGATGGATAAAAATATATTATACGCCTAATATATATAAATATAACAGGCTATTTTATTCGTCAAACGTCAAAATATCCCGTGTTACAATAAGCTTTGCATTTCAGCCAATATAGAAGTCAGCAGTCAAGTATCCGACAGCAAGAGAAATATAGATTTATGTACTTATATGTAGTGGTGTACACGAGGGATGGTCAACACGTGACAAGCATGATAAATGAGGAGTTCGGGATCATGCCTCCAGGGATCCCCTTTGGCTGAGATGGCTAACGCGGGAAGAAACCTAGCAACCCACACTTTTATCCTGTGCTAATTTATGCTCTATTTTCATAGTCACTAGTTCTATTTTTATATACCTATAAATCAAGTTACAGCAACATAAAAATTCTAAAGCGTCTATGAATTAGTTTTACAAAAAGTGACTAGAGCAAAACACGTAGCGAACAAATATATACTTAATAGTCCTTAAAATAAAATCTAAATTTCCATAGTAAATTTTCATATTAGCTATGGTACAACATGGAGTGAAAATTTAAGATTCAAGACAGTGTGAACGCAAAGGCGGGTGTGGACTGTAAGCGTATAATATTTGAGTGACTCTATTAAGATAGTCCGGCTGAATAAATCATAATATGATAAATTTATTCCTAGGGATTGAAGTTTTGATAATTTGATGCAATATGTAAGTTAGAGCTGGTTGAGAATCGAGATCGTCTTAAGGTCCGTCCACTTGTGGCCGCTTGCTACAACTACGTTGGCATTGTCCTGACATGTCCATTATGTCACAGGACATTTCGCGCTAAGGTAAGTTACGCAAGTCATCAGCGAGCTCAATTTTGCCGATTGGAGTTGTAGCCTGCGCCTGTTTAATTTAATTTGGAAACGTCGCCATTGTCGAAATCAACCAGAATTCCATCATCACGTTTCGTCGATGTTCAACAGAAATATTTAAGATTTTATAACCTCCAGCTTTGGCCGAAGGTTCTGGTAGTAGCCGATTAATATCAAGCAGTAGACTTGATGGAGTCTGCTGGCCAGATGAGGCAAAAACGGTGCGTACGTCTCCTGCGCCTGATAGAGGTAATTTAAGTTTTGCGGTCTTTACACCCACTCTTCACAGACGACACCTGTATCACGCCTTTGGTTCGCCAGGTCGTAGGAGGAATATGGATCCCCAGGACTGACTTGTAGCGAATAGAGGGATACCCCAGGTAGTTATTGTTCAGTAGAAGTCTGGCACACTGGAGCCGCACTGACGATCCAACGCAGAATATTCCACAGAGTTATAAAAAAGGTTTCTGTTTAATCAACTCCACTATGTCGACTTATAATTGGAGACTTATAAACAGTAATTTAAAAATCACGACAACAATGTGACAGATCTGTGTCTTAGATTGACGTTTGTTGGAAGCCTTAGGCTTAAGCTAAAATTTCGGTCGTTTGAATGTTTTATCCAATGTAGTGTTTTTAACTGAAGTGGGTTAAAGAAGCCAAAGCCTTCCGTCGGCAACAAGCATTAGGCAATGCATTTGTATTTGTTATTATTATAACGTTATTTATATCCATATGTAGCTTGGTTTGCCTCTATATAACCCTTTAAGATATTTTTTTTAACCCTGTGGAAATCCCTACGGACCGTCAGGGGAAGTCTCTTTCATCAGCCCAGGCTGGGCATTCCTCTAGGGTATGTTGTGCCCTCTCGACGAGGCATCCGTCGCAGTGGTTGCACATTTCCGTCGGCTCGCTCCCGGGGATCAGACACAGGTATCTCCCGAAGCTGCCGTGCCCCGACAGAACCTGTGTCATCCGGTATGTGAGCGAGCCATGACCGCGTAACAACCACTGTTTTAAGATTGAACGGACTGCCTCGATAGTCCAACGGCCAGCGCTGGGATTGTCCAGCCTGGACTCCCACTCTTGTATGGCGCTCTCGTTGAGGAGCGTCCTTTTCCTCCTTATTTCCGCCGGGGCCAACCGCAGGCCCTGGGCTCTCTTCTCCTCGCGCCACCGATATAGCTGCGCGAGGGTTCGTGCGTCCAGGTCCCACGGCACGGACCCGGCCAACACGCAGGCCGCCTCGCATGAAATCGTACAGTACCCCTTGATTATTCGGATTGCCATAGATCTCTATGGGCGTCTGAGGAGAGCTATATTCCGGCGGTTTAAACAATCAGCCCACACGGGGGCACCGTACATCACCATTGACCGGACGACCTGCGTGTATAGCATAGCATTGTGCAGGCCACTTTTTAAGATATCGTAATCATGGAATTCATGGAAGTAGGTATCATTCTCTCTAGAACAAAAAACACTGTTTGACGTGAAGCATCATGTTTTTTTCTTTTCGTAAGCTCTTTTATGCTTATTTTTTTGTTCTATTATGATTATTCTTAGCTCTTCTAGCATTTATCATACAAACACGACACAAACTGCACAATTTACTTATAATCTGAAAATTACTACATATCATCGCATGGTGTACCTACTATATTTTCTGTTTGTGTTTTGATAACTAAAATATGTTTAGAAGAAGGCCTAATTGAATATAAATCCTTCCCTCATTTAATTTCACCAACTTGCGACAAATCGATGACATTTCATATTATTCTAATAATATAATTTGTTCGGTCTCACTTTTTGATTTCTTTGTATTTTTCAATTCTATATCAGTAATAATTTATCCTTAAAACACTTGATTTATAAGTTCCACTTTATGCCTTTCATAGAAAAGGTAACAAGTTCCGCTTATAATGGTAAATTTTCAGAAATATTTGAACAATGTTTTACAAGCTCCATAGAGAAAATCCTCCTTTAAGATTCCAATAAATGTACTTGTCGGCCTGTCAGTAAACGCGTAAGATATTTCTCTAACTCTTCTAATCCTAATAATTCTGGTATTTGCAATGTAAATACAAGTGTTCCAGCCAACACCAATACACTTTATAGACCTATGTTCAAACATTACACCGAAAGCAAACATAAGGGTTAGCACAGTGTACTTCACAACTAAGAAAGTAATCGTTTATTTTCTTTTACGAAAGATTTTTAGTGTACACCATAAAATTTGTAATGGTATACGGATATTTTTTTATTATGATTATAGATAAAAATAATAATATCTGATATTTTAATATCAGTTGGCGGCTTTGGACTCGATTGATCGTAGAGCTCGTAGACTTATTGGCGACGACTCTTTGTCAAAAATTAAAATGCAGAGCATCGATCATCGACGTAGAGTTGCTTGCCTCGCGGTCTTTTACCGGTTGCACGGTGGAGAGTGTTCTCAGGAACTACATTCTTTGATTCCACCAGCCCCATTCCACCACAAAACCACAAGACATCGTGTCGGATACCATCCGTATGTGGTGGATGTTCCTTATATCCGCACGAGAAGATTCGCTTCTATATTCATCATGCGAACAGCTAAGGAGTGGAATATGCTACCAGCGGCCATATTTCCGCGATCTTATGACCTGGGAGTCTTTAAAAGAAGAGTGAATAGGCATTTGTTGGGCGGACGCGGTTCATCATCGGACTCATCTTCACCTTCCACCAGGTGTGATTGAGGTCAAGCGTTCGCCTATAAGTTATAAAAAAAAAAGATAAAAATATATGATTCAAATAATTTATAAATAACATAGGAAACAGTTATTTCATCTCTTAGTTTTGAATACCAGAAAAGGCAATATTTACAAAATTTTCGAGGTGATAGAATGATAATCTTATTGCACGAACGTCGTAGTGACCACAGTACTCAAGTGCAAAGAGTGCCAAACTTTTTATATATAGTTATTAGTATTCCTACAGATCTTAAATCGTGGCATATGAGAGCCGGCATGATAACGGCAACTGTCAAAGGATTCTAGTCTCTAACCTCCCTAACTGAATTATCGCGCATATCAAATATTACTCAAGTTTAATATCGATTTAATAATTTGATATTTATTCAATGTTATCTCTACATTATAGTGTTTTGTGTTTTTCTTTATCCTTTGTATTTTGTTTAGGCAAGAAACTTCAAAGTTTAACATTTGTTCGTATTTTTGCCACATATTATTACCAATACAAAAAAAAAATCATAGTCTTTTGTATTATATTCTTTATATTTCGGTTTTTAAACGTGCTTCATTAAAATTCAATCCAAGTAACGATTCTAAAATAAATTCCCGTTTTCATATACTTTTCAACGGGCATCTCATGAAACTTTCATCCGTGGTCATCCGTGGAGTGGTTATTACAAAAAAGAAATAGTTTTGTTGGGTTATTTTCTAAATGTATAACACGTAAGGCTATTAACATTCCGCGCTCGTACTCCGCTTGGGGCTTGAAAATATTGGCAAAGGAAGCAATAAGCGATATAGCCTTAGATGAGTGGACGATCGTTAGGAACTTTATACTGTAGTTTCGAAGGATGTTTTTGTAATCTCAAATTCTCTTTACTGTTTCTTCTTGTTAAAATTATATTCTCTGTTTCTTCTTCGTTCTTAATTATTTAAAACCGTGTGCATTATGAATATTTTTGGGAAAAGCTTATAACTGTTTCTCATCGTAAAAAGTCTGGAATGAATTAATATAAAAGGATTGTGCTGGAAAGTGACATTACTATTGGTGTTCATCACATAGAACGTACAATATTTTACCCTTTAATTCTTGGACATTTAATAGATATATTGATATAAAATCTGTTGTCAGGTCCGTTAAGTATATTTTCCATATAGAGATATTTTTCCTGTATGTAGGTAGTTCTATTTATTGAACGCCTGAATTCATTCGATAATGTCCGTAGTAAGTAATTAATCCTATAGCGACTACAACCTAAAAACTTACAAATATAATCAGAATATTCTTATTGAAGCTCTGTCTTTGTTCATAGGATCAAGGATTAATTGTTAGAAACTCTGTTATATATTTTTGTATACGCTAAAGAAGATATTTTATTATTAAAGAATACAAAGGATCCTTCGCAACACTTTTCGAGATTTTCTGATTGTACAAAAGAGATGTGAAACACAAAAGGTGACCTTTATATATTGACAAAGAATAATCTCCACTTAATTGCGTCTCGGTTTTGATCCACAGTCTCTGTAATCGAAAAGGGACCGTCAATTTTTCCCTCATAAGTCGTACCCTTTGAAAATGACCCGCATTTGGGGAGAAATATCTTTACATTCGGAGGCGTCGCGTCCGGTTTTCTCTTACCAATGTCCGAGCCTGATTGCTTTTGAACTGTGAATAATGCCCACTTACAGATCAGTAAAGGCCCAGCTTTATATATCTGAAACAATAGATTTGAAGATTGTCTATATTCTATTATGAAGCACTTTTTTACAATAGTGTTTAATCTATAAAAGTTGGGTTAAGTACTACAGAAATAATATTGCAATTAAATATATTGAATATTATACATCAACTATAAAGTACTGATTTTTTTTACTTCTGAATTTCATTTTAACACAAAAGTACAGGCAATATAGAAAAAAGTTAACTTTTTTTTAGTTTAGTAAAATATGTCGAAAGCTTTTATACGAGTATAATGAAAGACAAAAAATACATTCTATGATTATAAATTATGATAGCTGGAAATTTAAATAGTATTAAAATATAGCCACTAGTGTATCTCCACTTACAACTAAAGGATATAGCGTGACAATATATTTTTATTAATGATATAGTATAAAAACAAACCGAGTAACCTTACACACTCTTATTTAACATATAATATGCGCATGTACATGTACTTATAATATCGAGGGGTAAAAGGCTGTTTGCTTTACAGCCGACATAGAAAAATCTCTTTGTTGAAATTTAAAGGAAAATGTATTATTACTACTTGGTCAAGTTAAGGATACTACTTTTGCAAACATTATATATTGCAGTGAGGCACAAAATTAATCAGGATATCATATTACCGCATTCGAAGAACGACAATGCTATACAATTATAACCCTAGTGCATCATTTAGATAATTATTAACTTAAAAGCGATGTAACATGACTCGTTACGAGCAAGTGTGATGAAAAGTATATATTGAACTCTTATAAACAACGGAACTAGAAATTTACGATAATATACTAAAGCTTTGTTAACAACTTTCCTTACTAATAATCACTTGTTATATTAGGTAATAATTTTACGATCAAAGTTTCAGGAAACGGTTCTACCCATGGTTTGGGTTTATGGTGGCATATGCTAATAGCTTACGTTCTGAGCTATTTAATTACAATGTTTGCTATGTTGTTGATGATGTAATAATAACTTATTCTCATGATTATTGAGTTTGCCCACTACATCGTACATGTATACAATGACCGTTCTATGAACGTAACAGGTATGCCATGAAACGTAATGAAATCCACTCTGGCTATGGCGTATAGATACGGTTGTATTTTATACCATATTTAACGGGCTTGGTGATTGTAACCCGCGTATCATTCAGCGTGCATCGTCTCTCCCGTCTTGGTGCCTGCGCGCAGTGGTTTTACAACGTTACTTTACTCGGCGCGTATTGGCACAGGCAAATGCTCCGTGTGTGACACTCAACGGTCCTGGACGATCACGGAATAGTCTAGTGTGTATAGTTTAAAATATATATTAAACGATATTTTTGCTTGATACATTCCTAACATGGTCGTAGTAAAATACAGAACATTAATTTTTAATTATTATTTAATATTATTTAATTAATTTTTAATTAATTTAACGTTAATCATTTTTTCTGTAAATGGCCTCTTTTATATGAATTTTAAAATCCTTTTAAAAACGGTAAATTTCAATTTTACTTGTGCCATTTATTGTTATTAATATCAAAATTACATATATATTTTTTAATTATATAGTGTTCATAATGATTTTAGATGAAGAATTTTTCATAATTAGCAAATTTTAATGTAAAAAAAATGATAACATTGATTCCTGGATTAGGTTATCTGAGTGTCCCTAAAGTCTAGAACTAAAGCCGAAATAAATATTAATATATTCACGATCTATTTACAACCAATATTAATTCTGTTACTTTGTATACATTTCTCAAATATACGATAAATTTTTTGTTCAATGGAAAAGTTACCAGAAACACATAAATTTTTACCGGTCGATTTAACAATGGCCGGGGCGTAGTATCCTCAAATTAGACAAAGGCGGTATTAATACGGAAGCCATTAAATTGAGATAAGCGGCACAGCAGATTGGGCGGCGTCCTTCGGGTGGTATTAGTCCGTGAGTCCTGATAACTGAGACGGGGGTCTGTGAGGCTGGCACAGATTAATACTTATAAATACAGACTGGACATTTTTCTGGTCACATTTTAATAAATTTAAGATATGTTTTATATACGCCTACGTGAATAAATCTCTACTGATAGATAATAATGACTCCGCCATGGCTGAAAATATAAGAAGAATAAGAAGTTGGGGTTATTAACAGTGTGATAACCGATAGAGGAGAATATATTGAATTTATGTTCCCAACATGCACACAGAAAAAAAAACTTTATACAGGCTTGACAAAGTGACTACACCCAATGGAGTATTAATAATTATGGAGTACACAAGGGAGAATACAGTCCGTAGGACGCGAACCCATTAATATAGTCTATCGTCATGTCAACCGGCATATACTTCAAGCTGATCCCGGAACGCGACAGGCTGAAAGGAATCAGTTTGACAACCTTTCCATTTGTGTTTTGTGGTCACGATCCAGTTCAAGCAAAAGCCCTACCTCCTGAAAAAGCGTCTAGGTATATAAATATAGCCTATGCTTGTGGCGTCCCTCTCGAGGAATACCTGGTTTGCGTAAGAAATTAATATATATCCTATGTCCACCTTGAAGACCCCTTCTAAATAATGGTGAAAATATTTTTGAAATTGTGAATGAAACTAACAAACAAATATTACCTCTATATAATATTAGTATAGTTTGGTAAAAATAAGAAGGACATTAATATGGCAAGTTTTATAAAACCAAAGCATGTAATTATAGTTAAAGCAAGTAAGTCAGTAGTAGACGGTGACCCTGTCCTGAGCTCGTGACTGGACAGATCACACGTCGCGCTTATCTTCCGACTCACACAGCTGCTGACAGGGCATGGCAGCTTTGACCGACACCTGTGGTGGGTTGCCAGAAGGAATTCGACGGCGGAATGTCACGAGTACGGGAGCCCCAAGGATACGTCACAGCACACTCTGAAAGTGTGCTGAGCCTAAGCTGAGAAGTGAAAAGTTGTCACGGACAAGATCGATGTAACCTCTAACAACCAGCGGTGGGTTAAAGCTATAGTTGGCATTGAGACAGCCTGGATAAGCGTTACTTCTTACTAGTAAGATATTATAAAGCAGAAGGGTATATAAAGATTTGTAAAAATTTTTTAATTAATATATAAATTTAAAATAATCCTAAATATTTTTCTTATTATTACAACAGTAGGTATGTGTTAACCATCTTTGTTAAAATCGTATAAAACATTTTTTTTTATATTTCTTTAAAATTTGTTATATTAATTGCCGGTTGTATAAAACTAATTTTTTTCCGGAGACTTTCCGACCCTTCGTCTGCCTCCATTTTCATTACAGTTTGGGTGGTGTCTATGTCGGTAGTAATTGGAAAGCCGGCGGATAGCCGGTTTGTCGTTCGACAATCAACAGGACGTGATGTGAAATCCGATGCGTCCGCTTTAGATAACGGCTGTAATCATTATCTTGGTCCAATCATGAGCTGGTTTTAACTTTATGCCGTTGTGAAAATTACGCGATTTCTATGTTGAATAGCCAGATAGGGGGAATTTATATATTTTATGTTGGTTTTGTTCGTTTTTATGTATTCAGGGTTATTTAATTAGCAGTTTGATATTTTTAGAAATACATTTCACATCATAGTACTTTTCTTCGTAAAATTGTACATTTGATAAGATGATATTGTTTAAGTAAAACCAAGGTTTATTAGACAATAATATTAAACATAGATACTAAGTAAAAGAACTTGAAGACTAATGTAATCGTCAAATAAATAGTCATATAAGAAAACAAGAGAAGATAATTGAACTTTGCTAAAACGGATAATCATTTGAATTTGAAAAAAAATAATTATACCAATTGTTATAAATTTTCATATTATATGCTTTCTAGCTTTACAGATTAAAGCCTTACAAACGACCGGTAATTTAAAAAACCGTATATTTATAGTAAAAATATAATATCCCTAAAGCCCACCATTTTTCATATTTATATTTAGCCATTATTTAAGACATTAACAGGTATTCTAACAGCAAATAAACCCTAACATATTATAATTACTTTAATTGTAGTCATTAATTTCCGCATTACCAGTTAGCCAAATATTTCTATACGGCCTAGGACCATTAGTAATGTTTGCACACATAATGCTACTCATTCCGTAAAACGAAATTGCCTCATTACTCTTTATTTATTTATATCCACATACTTAAATATTTCAGTGCCTGTGTACTCTCAGGAAAATGAGTTAATGATTTAAGTACTACTTAAGTAACAACACACGCCGGAAGGATTTAAAATTATCTGATTAATTTCTAAATACCTTTCCAGAAAAGTCTTAGTTACAAAAATCAATGTGTAATTTAAAAATATCGAAAACAGTTCATATATTTTTGAATTACACACACACACACAACACACGTGCTACTATAATCATCGTTTCGATTTCTTTGCATTTAGGAACTAAAATCCTTAGTACCTGGTAATATTCATAAGTACTTGGGTTTCTAGACAGAAAATCAAATCTGAGGTTAAAATCTGTAAGTAAAAATGTAAAGGCATGGATAGGTTTAAGTTTAAAACAACACAATTTTTTTACACCACATTTATGTACGTATATCTCATCGGATTCGTTTTAACTAATAGATTCTGCTACCAGTAAAGATTGCCTAAGCAAATAGCTTCCACAAGTATCCATGTGCATATTATTGGAATATAGGTGAGAAATATATGATATGGAAAAAATACCTGAATACAATAATTATACACTTGTTAATCTACCCTTCCTGGCTAAACAAACGAAATGGGAGAGGGTAGGACGTGTCAACAAATCGCACAATGTTTTGTGCCCGACCACCCGTATCTGCTTCCATGCGTTTGTTTATTATCCCCGTCGAACGATGAACCGACTTTATAGCCTTTGGAAATAACCAAAGCAGACTGAATTTTTTTCTATTTATCAACAGTTACGACTTCCTAAACGTATTACATGATTTTTATGAGCCGATATTTTAGTAAATTAAGTTATAAAAGTTAATGTTCATAACGGCGGGGATGTCTCTTATATGTACAAAGACTGGATAATAATGGTATTAGTAAAAAATAACCATAATACCAGGCAGCTAAAATTAGAGTCCCAAATAAGGTCTTCAAATAGATAGTGACGTAAATTAAATTAATTTAGACTATTTAGTAATATAAATATCTCATTTCTGAAGCAACTGACTCTAATATCACATACCGTCTGTTATCAGTCTGCTTAAAACGTATACTTTAGTACTTTCGTCACGGTAGAAGACTTCACATAGAGGGACCGATAACCTAGAACAGCTAGAATGGGATGATAGAACAGAAAAGACCCAGAGCACCAAGCGATGGTCAGACCAGGTGTCCATACTACTGTAAGTTCCCGTTAGCTTTGCGTTTGGCAGCCCCCCAAAGAAATTGGAGTTACGATCCTCAGTACTAAGGAAACGAGAAGAAAAAGAGATGATCTAGTAAAAGTACAGCAAACTCGCAATTTTATAACAATATCACTAATAAAATTTGTTTTAAAATAATTAAAAAAAAATCAGATTTAAAATTTATTATAAAAATGTTGTAATCATTATTATCATCAATAATTTTTTAGACAATTTTATGTTACAACTTGTGCGCACACAACATTTTGAAGAATTTTATTAAAAAGTATTCAATTTAAAAAAAAATAAATGGATCTGTTATATTGTGAACATATGAATATCAATATGAATTTTTGAATTTTCTATATAGTTTAAGATTATATAGAAAATTCTTTAAGCTGGGCAAAGATCATACCTATTTTTTTTTTTCATTTGAAAAAATTTTACACGATGACATTTTCTTCCCTATTACATACAATAGAATACAGTATTTGACTTACATTACCTAAATATAACAACATAATAGTCTTCTTCTGTTAATATAATTTTGTTGTTTTAAAATATTCTTGTCGTAAACAGCTCACACAATTTTTATGACACTTTCAAGTTGAATACAAAATGTAAAGTCAGATAGTTGATAGATCTCAAAACACGTGTGTTTTAAATGAAAGTCATTACAATATCACAGCAAAGAAGTGAAATATGCTCCCTATGAACCATATTTCCACGTTCTCACAATTTGGGAGCTTTTAAGAGAAGAAGTAATGGGTACCGCATTCCATCACCAGCTTCATCTTCACCTCCCATAAGATACTAATGAAGTAAAGCTTTTGCTTGTATTTATATAAACAAATTCCGATCCTTTGTTAACATGAGATATGCATGCTAAATTTACATTATCATAATGAATTCTTTTTTTTCTTACTCAGCACATTGGCTGCGGCGTTTCTGTTAAAAAATACAGTGTAATCTAAAACCTAATACTACTATCGAAAGACTGTCTGACGATAGTTACCTCTATCATGCTGGCCTACACAACTCTTACACAAATCTTAGCCTCTCTCTTCACGCTTCGTCGAAGCATCCAATATCATAGGACAAAGGGAACATGCTCGCTGGATGATTATTCCATAATCAAATGACCCACAAAGATATTAGAAAACTTCTTAGTTCTAGCCGATATATATATCACTGTAAAACTGTGGCTCTATAATTTAGCGCGAGCAGTTCCGTTATGAAAGGGAGACGCATTTCTATAAATAGACTCCCACGCTTAGAATTGTAACTGAAACTGAGTTTGTTTCATAAGTCTACAAAAGTTACACTGTCTATGTTTGCTCCACCCGCATGTAAAACACATGACTGTTTCACGGTCTGCAGGGCACTTTGTAATCTCGCAAACATTCCGATATATTTAATTGCAATTAGTTTGTTATAAATTTCGTAAATTATCGTTTATATTCGTAATTATAACTCATGATGACTTAATAAAATTATTCCAGAATCGAGATATACTTTGGTCTTGGCTATTATCATAACGTAATCTTAACTTAGACACAAAATGATTTTATCTAATTACATTTTTAAGTAAATAAATTGTTTTTACTCATTTTAAGTACTAAATGTGAAAGGCTATTTGCTTTAAGTGACTTTTTTGGCGATATTTTGTAATACACATTTTCGGAATTAGCGTTTTTCACAGATTCTGAATATATATATATAATCACCAAAAATTGTCGCTCAAGCGAAATAGCCTTTCACCCCTCGATATATTTAATAGTTGAAATGAAAATTTCTGATTGCTTCATCAGAATTAATCGGTAAAATGTTTACAAACGTTTCGAACGAATAAATTATGTCCCAAGTTTATAATATTTTGAGGTGAGAGCTAGTGCTAATTATTATCGAAATATTGAACCTTGTTTTCTCTTAACCAATATTAACGTAGCTGATTGTAAATAAATTAAATTACACTTTGTATAATGATTTTCAATTATTTGTGATTACAGTCAAATTATTCATAGTTAGATGTTATAGCGTTATAACAAAATTGTATTGAACCTTAAACTTAAAATAACTAATTTCAAGTAATCCAAAAGTAGTATTATAAACAAATTTAAATCTTCAATAAAATGACACTGTCGCCGGTTTTAAAATTAGAATCTATCTAGAATTTTTAGGTAATATATAAATATGGCTGCTTGAAAGATTTAAATTATATTAAATAAATATAACGCGTTTTATTGAAAATTTCTTATCCAAATTCAACAGCTCTAAAGAGTTTGCGCTTGCGACAAAACTGACTCAAAAGTTTTTAAGACTTCTTGTTTATTTTGCTGCCTGTTAATGTTTTGCCATGATTGAGTTGGAACACTTTTACCTCGAGATTTCCCAATTGAGTCGAATTTATTTATTTAAAAAAGTTTAATATATCTTCAGCAGCTTTCATGTACCATTGCGCTTTATCCGTAAGGGTGTAAAATTTAGGGATAACTTGCGGTATTAATAAAGACAATATAATAAAGATAATAAAAAAACTCTATTTCAATGATTAAAGGATAAATTATGTTAATAATTGTATAATTTAAAAATATGTATCTAATCCATATCTAAATATGGCTACCAGAAAAGGAAGTTAGAGCTATTACTAAACTTGTAATATATGTATATTATATGCTTTTTCTTTTCACTTCATACATTTAATAATTCTTATAAACATTAAAGAAAGATACATCAACAAATGATTTAAGAAATACTTAACTTTAACTAAAATGATTAAATAATATTTACTATTATTACATTACTAAATTATTTAAAAATATATAAAACATAAAACTTCACTCTATTACCGAATTACGAAAAGAAAAACAATATAATGATATTCAGTAGCGTTCATTCCATAGATGCATGCAAGCATTGCATGCCCTTATAATAAATAAGTCTGAAATAAATTGCTTAAAGTTAAACAAGAAAGGAACCGTTTATATTCATATCTATTCTATATTCACGCCGTCTATCTTTCCTATGAAAGCAATATAATATTTACTGTCATAATATAATATTCAAATTTATTAAGTGAATTCTGCCTACCCTGTCCAACCTTCCTTACCTTATGCACGTCACTGATGATATCGTGTTATCCATCCGCGACGACGCGAATGGCCGCAAATTCGAATCACAGCACGTACGTCTGGGTTATTCCAGATTAAGTATGGAATTAGGCACCATATGCTCAGTAGTGAAGAAGCCAATCGTGAAGAAGCCCGCCAGGCATCTAATAGACATGTCATGTATAAACTAGGAACTAAGGCTGCGCTAATGATCGCGTTGGGCATGACATAATGCATCTCTGCGGAAAGGGATATAGCGTGAAGATATTATATACTTTTTTTTTAATACTGTCTCGTTAAAGTTACTATATCATCCTTTATGGAAAGTGCAGTGTAGTCTAAGAAAGATAACGACCGCCAAGGGAAGGGGTAGGGTGGAGAGTATTTACTTGTACTACCTAAATCAGGTTTATATTTTTTCTATTAATTAATTTTTTTTTAAATAATTATTGAAAGTCAACTTCTAATAGTAATAAAGAGAAAATTTTACATAGACAAATAGTTCCAATATAATATAAATGTTTTATATTAAAGTTTGATAGACTTTACCCTAGGTTATTATTGATTCGCCGGGCGGCGCGCTTGAGGGAGCGTGCCGCTCAGGTCCAGGCGTCAGTGGTATGCGATGTGTTCCCGCACACCACTCCAATGACAAATCATGGAGATGAAGGGAGCATGGCACTTTACACCAATCTCCCCGCCAATTTGTTATGAGTACGCGGGGGGTGGTAGCTATTTAACTACCCCTCACCAAGTAGATGGCGCCTGCAGAAGGCTAAATGTCGCCGGGTGCCGTGGAAGATGGCTCAGCCTCGCCCTTGGCACTCGGCAGGCGGGAGAAGAAGCACTCCAGGAAATTTAGTCGGTGCAAGCCCTCACTGCCTCCTGAAGGTCCGTTAGGGATTTGCCCCGGGTTACCAAAAAAAAAAAGGTTATTATTGATTAATATCGCTTTTATATACCTCTATTATAGCAAAGCCCTTAATTCCAAACAGGCCGGTCGCTCTATTGTTTGTCTACAAACGTTTTTGTGAAAATTTCCCATGAGACGGTGCCGTGGACGTAACATCGCTCCAATTTCTTATCGCTGAAAGAAATATGCAAACAGATTTACGAAAAAAGAATTATAGAATATTTTCTCTTTTGAACTTACATAAGCCATTGAAATCAATTGGATTTCTGATAATTAACGTAAATTGATTTATGAAACCTTGATTACATACTAAACAAACTGAATCTTTGAACAAATGCGTTAAAGTTCGTTTATTCAAATATTATAAAAAAAAAAAAACATTAGAAAATATACCTAATAAAGTACAACTTAAAAAAGCTTTCTTTGTATCCTTATTCAGCACTTAATAATGTAATATATAATGATGATGATGATGTCCTAGCCGGATTCGGCCACGGCGACTGTTTCAACGCCGATTAAGAAAATCAAGGCCCAGTTTTCGGAAACAATCAATTGCGCAGGAGATATTTAAGTGCATAACTGGACGCGCAGCCAGAAAAGCACTCTCTCGTCCGAGCTCCCTAGGGCCCGATGGAATGGAGAACCAGTACGATCGGGAGGGAGCAGGATGCAGGTTTGGTCAAATTTTCCTTCTCTGAACACCTGGTTGAATTGCGTTGTTAAAGAGATACCTTAGTCGCCTTTTATGACACCTCAGCAAGAAGAGGGGGGTGCTATTCTATTCTGCCGGCAGCCACCACGGCTAAAACAAATAATAATATATCGTCACGCTATATCTTTTACTGTGTGATCAGAGATACATTATTGGCTGTATCCACTTTACGCTTATATGTCGTGCCCAAAGTGACCAGTAGCACAGCTAATCGCCGTTCTCCAGGCACTAGCACATGACATTTCTATTAGATGCATGCGGGCTTCCTCACGATGTTTTCCATTACCGGTGAGCATGTGGTTTCTAAATTCTTAACTAATCTGAAAAAATCCAAAGGTACATTTTGGGATTCGAACCTACGACTATCTGCATTGCCGCGTATGGAAACCGGTCCGTTATCAACTAGGCCACTACAACCACTATATATCGTCTCGTTATATTCCTTTTGCGGGGTGTACAGAGATATATTACTTACTATAAAGATAAACGGAATTATTAGACAATATCAGAAACTAAATCCTTATTCGTAACCAAAGACAGAATACTATGTACTGTATATTTGAAAAGCCATATCCTAATTTATACGCTTTTAGTATGTTTATAAAAAATAGTTTAAACAGTAAAAAACTAAAATAAAATTCTACGTGCATCCAATCAATATAATAGCCGTAAACTAAGACACAATTAACAGTGCTAATGAATAGAGATAATCAATGGCTGAATGAGCGGCATCTATAAAGCGTTGCTTCGAGTAACGTGCATTCCGATACACCTTTGACTCGCATAATAATTGAGCACTTGGAACAATTAACGCATGACTCTACCGTGGAATAAAACATAGGATGAGCAAGAACGAACAGCGGAAATGTTGTGTTAAAGTATTCGTTTTTTGCAGATAAAAGTTCACAAGTTTGTATATCATTGACCTGGGAAGCGACAAGAGTGCGAAGCCAATAAAGGTTAAACTCAATTGATTATATTTACTTTCTTCTAAAATTTGATGTTTCTCGGAGTATAATAATAAATGAAAATATATGATCACGTTATATCCCTTTCGGGGTGCGCTAAGGTACATTAGAACGTGTATCCATTTTGCACTGGTATATCGTGCCCTATGTGACCAGTAGCGCAGCTGATCCCCATTTTCAGGGCACTTACACACGACATTTCTATTGTATCAAATGCCATACGAGCTTCCTCACGATATTTTCCTTTACCAGTGAGGATGTAGTGCATAAATTCGTACTTAATCTCGAAAAACCCAGAGGTACGAGCAGAGATGCTAGCCTACATCCATTTACGTTGCAGTGTATGAATACACGTCCCTTATCCACTAAACTACCACAGATATTAAATAATACATTTTATGAATAATTACACACTGACACGAAATTTGCCTTTAACAAAAAACTAAATATATAAGAAGTTGCATATATCCTAAGTATTATAGACACTAGACTAAGATATACAACATACATACGTAATTAGATATATACAATATAAATCCTACGCATGACTGATTAATTAGATCATTCCAGAAAAAATTGTCGCTGCCCTGTTACGAATCCAGGATTATTGGCGAAGCACGCAGCGTGACCATTGAAGCTATTAAGCTATCAAATTGTCACCTTTATATGTATGTAAATAATTTCAAATATATAACACAGTTAAAAAAATGAGCTTAATTAGCCTAACACCCAAGCAGTAAGTTTACAATTAAAAAGTATGTTGGTAAAAAATTATCTTAGTTATAAAAACATCGTGCGATCGTTGATTTTATTAGATACAAACTAATTAACAAAGTTTTCATAAGAAATAAAGTTTATAAACATAGATAAATCTAAATAAAACGAATGTCTATTCCAGTAAACATGTTTCCTTACCTTAACAAAATAGATGGTCAATTACTCGGCGGCTGACTGTTTGGCGCTACACCGACTATTCTCGCTAACGTGTTTGTTCGTAGCCTGTTTTTACTGCCAACTAGACTTATAAGGACAACCATTCATTATTGATACATTGGATCTTTACTGTAAGTACATTGGTATTCAACTATTAACGTGACAGGTGGGCTAATAATCGCGTTTCGGTATTAGCTTTCTTTTTCCAACGTGACAGGTGGCTAAAATTCATAATTAACAGTTCCTACAATTATGTAAGTCGTAATTACCATGCTAACATTTAACTACAATAATTAAATACTTTTCTAAATTTATTTCATATGTATCATTAACAGTTTTTAATTAAAAAACCTGTACATAGTTCGGAGTTATAAATAACGAAAACACAATTTCTAGGAAGGAACATGCCATTAAACCAATTTCACTTATACAAAAACAATACATTACAAAAATTATCAAATGTACAAATTTAGCGTCATGTATTTAAGTCATATAGTATTTTAAAGTATTATTAGTATATTAAGATCATAAACATTACTAATTTGATCTACACTTATATATATACATATACATATAGAAAGACCTGTCCTAACTAACACATCACCATAGAGCCCAAACTACTAAAACCAGAAACAGTAAATGTTTACATTGAGTACATTGTATGACGTAGTATCCACTGAGAGCGGATTTTTTTTATAATCCACACCTCAGAGGGGAAAATAGAAGATAAAAGTTTATTTGACAATCCGTCACTTTCGAAGTTAGCGTTATGTGAACCGGTACTAAGATCTTTGATTAGAAATTAAAAAAATGTTTTAAGCTATTGAAAAAGAAAACACTAGCGGGTAAAATAAGAGTTTAAATTAAATTTCTGAAATATGTCAATTTTGAAGTAATTAATTTCTATAAAAACCGGTATTTAGATTTTTGGTCAAAAATAAAAAATAAATTAAAACAGGGATTGAAAATGTAAACGAAATTCCGTTTATTTTGAAGTAAGCAATATAAAAACTGATATTTAGCTTTTTGGTTAGAGCGCTTTTAAAAAATCAATAACCAGAGGTATATTATTTCTACACAGCCAGCGCCAGGCACAACGGCTAGTATTCCACAAAAATAAAATAAATATAAGGTCTTGATAAATATGAATGTTGTTGCCTAGAGCACGTAATTCTTGACAAAAAAACTTGCTACTCAATTATCCTGGTAGCTTCCCGCAGGCTCCTTTAATCAGCAGCTAAGTATCTTCTTACTTTGAATATAATCAAACCAACACAATATTAATATTAAATTTTTCCACTTATTTATTAAATGTTATATTTATTGTTTTATTTACTTTTTCCATTATATTAGGTCCTTACATATGAAATTGGCGTTTTGTATGGGAGGAACAAAAAGTCGAATATTTTTTAATATAATATATTTAATTAATCAAAGTATGAACCATTATTTTCTATGCACTTTTGCCATCTCATAGGTAGTTCATTGATCCCTTTACTAAAAAAACCAGTCGGACGGGAATCAATAAAATCTTTGAAGGCGATTTGGACTGCCCCATCGGAGTTGAATTTTTTCCCTTGCAAGAAGTTATCCAAATTTCGAAAAAAATGGTAATCTGTTGGAGCAAGGTCCGGGGAGTACGGAGGATGTCTTAGACTTTCCAATTGAAGCTCTTCTAATTTAGTAGCCGTCTGTTGCGCAGTGTGTGGTCTAGCGTTGTCGTGAAGCAGCAGTGGCGTGGAGCAATTGACCAGCCTAGGATGTTTAGCCGCTAGCTTTTCCATCATGGTTTGCAATTGCTGACAATAGACATCAGCCGTAATAGTCTGGCCAGATTTGAGAAAACTGTAATGAACAATACCGGCACTAGTCCATCAAACGCTTACAAGTAACTTTTTTGGGGTTAATTTTCGCTTGGGGCAGGATTTGGCTGGCTGGCCAGGATCCAACCATTGCGCTGAGCGCTTCCGATTATCGTAAAGAACCCATTTTTCATCACATGTAATGATTCGGTTTAAAATACCTTCATTATTGTGCCGGTTTAGTAATGTAACGCAGCAGTCGACGCGCGTTTGCCGGTTTGCTTTAGTCAATTCGTGAGGTACCCACCTTTCAAGCTTTTTAATCTTCCCAATTTGCTTCAAGTGAATTAAAACAGTTTTATCACTAACATCGCAGCCTGCAGCTAACTCGGACGTGGTTTGCGATGGATCCGCTTCCACAATAGCCTTCAACTCTTTATTATCAACTTGAGTCTCAGGCCGTCCACGGGGCTTGTTCTGCAGGTCGAAATTTCCAGAACGAAAACGTTGGAACCAAAAACGAACTGTGTTTTCTTTTGCAACACGACCGCCATACACATCATTCACCCTTCGAGTTGTTTCCGCAGCACTAGTGCCACGGCGGAACTCGTACTCGTAAATAATGCGATATTTTAAGTTTTCCATTTTGTAAAATGAGTGACGCAAACAGAAAAAAACAGAAGAAAAAAACAAATGAATGACGATCATCGAAGCACAAATACATGAGTCTATAGCTGTACAAATTTGAATTTGGAATTCCTTACCAAAGAGGAGAAATTTGTGATTAAAGTGGCCAGTACGAAAAACGCCAATTTCATATGTAAGGACCTAATATAAATGTTTATATAATGTAGTAGTAGTAGTGTTCATGTGAACATATTTAACGAAGTGGTAGGAATATGATTACAGGTCAGATGTATTTGTAAAAGATAACTTATATTTAATAATATTTGTGTGATTACCAATTCAGTAACAACAATTTTTTTGTTACATTCTTTTGTCGACATAATTACAAATATCTATCTTCACTCCGAAACTGAGAAATTGTGATAAAAAAAATCCTTTCCCTTATTATTTTGTTAAAGTACCTTACGCGAAGTACCGTACCGACTGCATTTATAAGGAAAGACATTAAGATCTGGGCCCTGGATCTGGAACTCATTGTTGGGTCAGAATCCGAATCGCTTTTTGCTTCTAATTTTTTTAGAAATTTTTATATAAACGTATTAAACGGTTTTACATTTCTAACGTGATCCTAATGTAAGTCGCAATATGTAAATGTAAAACCTACCTACTCGATAGTATGGAATAACATACGCGCTTTAAAAACAAAATGACAACCACAGTATATTTTATACTTAAGATAGTACAAATAGTACGATCAGTCCATTGAAAACGCATTTCCACCCGGAAGTGTTCCTGCGATATCGTCGCGTGGTTCCCCTTTCAACTGCACTATCTGTACACACGAGAACTTAATGTTTCTACATCTACCATACAAATGTGAACATTCAAAAATTAACTCTATCCTTTCTAGTCAAAGTCCTTAATTCTGTAACCACATCGGGTTTATGAGACGTTCTGTACATTCCAATATACTTTTCACAAATACAAGTAGAAAAGAGTGGACTATTCCATGAATTTGTTTGACGTCACCATCGTACTTCCGACGGTTTTTACGTCCTCCTAATGGAACATCTTTGCTGACATTGGCTCTTTATTGCGATTTGTTTAAACAGAAGATAATTAAAACTCGAGAATGAATGACCCGACGACATTTTAATCCGACAATTCTTCGCATCTTATTGTCTTTTTTGTGAAAGCGCTTTTTATGAGGAGACAATGGGCACTTGTTAAATAGTTAGAGTGGCTTATTAATCAACTTTGCCATTTAATTAGTTACAATGTTTAATTATTTCCAAAAAGATACTTTCAGTTCAGGCTTATAGTTATCTTTATTACTCGAACTGATATTAGCAGAATCGCACTCGATTATACATAAGCTGTTCCAGTGACATGTCAAATTAAGAAAATGACTGTGTCGATATGGCTTTAAAAATTATAAAATTATTTTTTACATTCGCTTGGTTCAATTCTAGGTTTAGGCAGCTAAATTTTAAAAATCTTTAATTTGAGATTATTTTCGTGAATAAACTAATGATGTTTGTCTAATATTCAAACTAATATCAGCAATGTTTAAAGTATTTTATCTCTAGTAAAATAGCACTGAAATATTTAAATAGTTAACTTTAGGATTATTAATTAGTTAATTTTAATATTAGGGTTTAATTGTATTGGAAGTAGTAATAAAAAAGAGTATATTGACCTTAATACATTAAAAGGTGTATAAAATACATACATAGACACTAGCCAACTGTTAAATTAAAACCAACCAGCAATGAAAATACCAAAAACTGGTTAATACATTGTGAAGGTATAAAATGAATGGGTTGGTTTATTAGTAATTGTAATTTACGTGAGGAAGTAATCGTGAATCGTGGAAAACTATTCTTGTGAACGCACATCGCGACATCTAGGCCTTGTTGGCTTCATGTTTAATTGTGGTCTTCTGAATACAACTATGATCTATAAGTAACTAGATACCTTCACTGTATTAACTCATTTAAAAAAAAAATTGGTTAATTTACATTTTTATTCACCAATCTATAATAAACATATCTAAAGCTTAATATAATATGTAACAATTAAGATTTTTTTTCTTTTTATTTAATAAAGAGGTAATATAAAAAGTTAATATTTATGTAAAAGTTAATTTCATGTAAAAATTTCATGTAAATCTCGCACGCGTCGATTTCTGACAGTTCGCTGCTTGGCAGTGGGCCATAGCTGCTAGAATCAAACGGCTACATTAAGGACCACAAAGTATAGAAAAACTACACAAAGTACAAGAAGGAAAACAATTTTTGAGGTATGTACAATGGTGAACAAAAATAAAACTAAGTAAGTAACTAGGTAACTTTTTAGGTGATAGGGCGATTGTCCGAACTGGGTCATGACCACAGTACACAAATGTAAAGACCGTCATAGTGACTCACTTTGGCCGTCACGTTTCTGGATCAGCTTGTGTAATCCAGTAACTCATATACCTAGAGACCTTCAGTCGTGGTATATGTGGGCCGACATGACGACAGACTGTTAACGGATTTTCATCCATTCATTGTCGCTTTCGTTTTTGTACTACACTGTACTTATCATCAGGTACACTGTAGTCACTTTGTCAAGCCAGTATAAAAAAACGAAAATTTCAATTTTTTTTTCAAATTTCACACCACTCACGTTCCACTACCTTTCATACTTCATTCTTTCATCCGTCCGCTGATAAAGTCTGAGTGGTGTCCTTTATTTAAATAAATTACAAATATAACCTTAAACCTAACTTAGCCTATATTTCATAATTTAATTTAAGCTAAAACATAACTACAGCCTTAACCTACGTAGAAATGAACTAACTTAAATCTTAATTTATAAAATAAAAACAACAACAGAGGAAGATTTATTTTACAATTAAAACTTAACCTAGCACAAAGTATGTAGGGGACTGTGAGTGGGAAGCCGTATCGAGGCAATCCTCCTGACGACGGCGTTCTTCTCCGTCTGCGACGACAGACGGGTCACTGGTCGAAGGTAGCTCGCGCGTCCTTCTTGGTGGAAGTCTACGGAGTCCGTCTGGGTGTTTCTTCTGTGGGATCGGGATGATGAGGGTGTGCGAATCTGTCGCACATCCGCCTAGTACTCTCCGGCGCGCCCTCTCCGGGTCGGGCGCAGTCTAGGTAAGGACTAGATCGCGGGCTTTGGACTTCTTCTTTTTAGGAAATCTGATTCTTTGTGTCTCGTAGCGTTCACCGTCGTCTGAAGGTCTTGCGTGAAGCGGCGCAATATTCTGGAGGTGAACATGCATCGATTTTTTTAAAGCATCAATCACAAACTGCATAAAATAACTTCTCGTGTCAAAAAGTGGCAAATGAGTGTTCTGATTTTAGATTGAAACAAAAATGAAGCTGAAATGGTAAAGTTTAAACACTTCCAGTTTAATGTACGCATTGTTTACTATGTCTGTTGTCTGTACGTACACTCATTTATCGGAGCCCCGCGGTAGATTCCAATCAAGCGGAGTTAGTGCACGGACGCCGCATTTCGCCCGCAGTCGTATATTTTGCGCCCCGTGCATGCTCATCCTTACGCACGAATCTTATCAGTGGATGTCAACCTTCCCATTATAATCAATTTTGCTATCCTCGGTATAAACTTACTTCCTTTCACTCAAAATGTATCTTCTTCCTTAATTTAATAAAGATTATTTAATTTATTTTTATATAAAATATCGCGAGGTAGCCCGCATGGATTTAATAGAAGTGCTTTGGGAACGGCGATTATCTGCGCTACTTATCACGTTGCGCGAGTGATATAAGCACATAGTGGATACAGCCATCTAATGTACCACTGCTCACTCCGAAAAGGACATAGCGTGGCGATATATTATTACTATTAAGAAATATTAGTGACGACCTGATAGCTCAGTTTCTATTAACCTTAACTGTGACGTTGAAAGTCCTGGGCCCCAGAGTATCAGTACCGGCTAACTTTTCTGTGATGAGCAGTTTTAGTTTGTAACGAGTCCTTAAATGTTTATTTTTTTGTATAATGTAGATTAGTGCCTGTAATTGTCTGTAAATGTTGTTATTATATTTTATTATTACGTATTCAGCGGATATTATTACTCACTCATATCCTACCCCTTCGTTCATAAACGTATTTAATAGATTGTTAAATAACTCGTATTTGTAGAAAGAAGTATAATATTATACTATTAAAAGTTGTACTAAAAGTAAATTTTCCAATTTTTTTAATATAGCTTTTTTTATATAAAAATAAATAAATAAGTTGTAACTACTCTAGGTACTGCGGCAGTAACATTTTCTTACAGTATTTTCCTCATAAAAGGAAAATGTACCGTTTATTAAACTAATATAAGCAACAACAATTTATAGTTATGAAAATTTAACGATTGCCGTTTTAGTTGCCTCTTCATAAAACTAAAGGATATCAAAACTTTTAAAGTCCCGTAAAACTTAAACAATTTAAAGGACTGGAACTTATAGATTATAATTTTATATAAAACGGGCTTGAGTAGCACGTTATTAAGTACGTATAAAGAAAATAACACTTTGGAAATATCATGGCGACGTAATATATAAAGTTTAGAAATATAGCCATGTAATATTTTCCTTTCTTGCACATATAATTTATTATAAAAATATTTAGAGCTGCAATTCCATGTTGTAACGTAATAATATTTTAGCAATAATTTTTTTTTTATCAAATATGCTATTTATTATTAAAATAATTAAACATTAGCAAGCCAGATTTTATATTTAAAGCAAATATAAAATTTAGACCAATATTCTATTGGTCTTCTACAAAGTTAAATGATAAATAATGTTTTCCTTGCATTTCCTTTATACATACTAATAAAGTATTATGAATATAGATTGAATAAGAGTTTACCAAATGCCACAAAAATACTATTATATATGATTAAATGAACTATTTTGTAATGACTAAAATTTAGATAAAATTATAAATGTAACTGCCTTGAGAACGGTGATCAGCTGCGCTAGTCGTCATATTGGGCACGATATATATTTAAGCATAAAATTGAATACACTCACTACTGTATCTTGGCTCACCCTGAAAGGGGTATAGCGTAATGGTATATTATTATTAACCTCTTCAGAGACATTAGTACATATTTGTACTTTTTGTTTGTTTTTGAATTAATTATTTCAAGAGAAATTAAATAAAAATTTAATAGGGAATATTTCACTACAGAATCTCTCAACAAAAAAGAAACTAATTCGTTAAATACAACTGTACTGATGAGGGAATATTCTATTTTATTGATAGTGTTCTGAAAGCATTACAACGATAATTCAATAAATCCGACCCTGAAGTATTTAAGATTCATCATTTCTCTTATAAATATTAACGTGCAACGGTGTAATACTATTCCTAAATAATTAGTATATATCACCACTATAAAATTGTATTATATATTTTGTAATAAAACCTTTAAATAGTGAATAGCATTTATATCAAATAAATACTTTATAAACAAGACGAGTGAAAAACGTTTACAATGTCTGACCGCAGCAGCGTGCCGTAGCGCGTCGAACGCAACTGTGTGACAGTCGATAATTAACTACTTATTATCGTAGTTTAATAATGTCCGGACGACGCCAGCCAACTGAAATTGTTCGCAAACTATAGTCGACCGTTCCAGCAATATTTATGCGTGTGAGATAATACCTAACATAGCCGTGAGCTTGTACTTTTATTGCTTCAGTATTATGTTAAGCGAAACTATGTAATAAACAAGCCTATTTACACGGCCATAACATTGTTGTTTGAGTCAGTAAATAAACAAATTTCGCTTTAAAAATAACATAATGGTTCCTGTAATTTACTTAAGTCCTTGCTACAAACACATTTTAATAAAATCGTAAAAATAGGAGCAAAAGTTTCCTTCTGAGATCTTTTGTTTAACAAGAGGTAATAGAATTTTTTTTATACAGCTATACCGCTATACTGCTTGATTATAATCTGACCTTTACGTATAAAGTATATAAGATTTTGTAAGTATGTAGTGAAATCAGCTTATATATATTATTTTTTGTATGTATTTAGACTTCTAGATCATTTACTTAACCTAGAAATCCGATATCGTGCTAAAATCCACGGTATTAGAGATCGAATAACGGCTATATTGGAATTGATCAAGACTATAAGCTACGCGAGGTATGTTGGCAGGTGGAATTATCAAATTAGTGTTTGAGGGTGTAAGTTGGGGAAACAAAGGGTGGGATATCTGGCTCTGAGATACAAACTGGATCTGATTGATTATGTCTAAATTTGTAGGTCAATGAGTATCAAGGAAACAAGAATGGGAGCAAAATCAGGCTGTAAATGTTGCTGATGCTTAAAAATTTTACAGTTAAGTATAACGATATCAATTATAGGTTATCTACCTGTAATAGTATTCCCATCTGAGCCAACCAGGGGCTCATTTTTGTACAGCATTAATAACACTTTTCTACTTGAAATACATTGCATTTTTATATCGCCACGCTATAGCCCTTACGGAGTGAACAGAGATACATTAATGATTGTATCCATTTTGCGCTTGTGCTCAACGTGACCAACACCATAGTCGATCACCGTTGTCAGGGCTCTTACACATGACATTTCTCTCAGATGCCATGCGGTTTTTATGTTTTCCTTCACCGATGAGCATATGGTGCCTAAATTCGAACGCAACCTGGAAAAATCCAAAGGTACGTATCCGGATTCGAACCTACGACCATTGGTTGGCGTTGGTAGACATGGAAACCGGCCCTTTATCCACTAGGACACCACCACAATCAAATATATTTATTGCATGAAAAAAAAAATCAATAGCATAAATAGGATTGTAAAAATGTACTTCTTGTCCACACAATCTAAATACGTTTAAAAACTTTTTAATTCAACTAAAAAGCGGCAATGAATATCTCGAAAATATGTAAAAGCAATTTTATTTACTAAAGAAACCAATTAGTACGACCTTTATATAGTATGGTTTTATTAAGAGAAAAGCCAACATAAAACCTTTACAAAGAAACCTGACAAAGCCTTGTGTCTGTTTAGAAAGTCAAAAATATTATTTGTTAAATAAAATACGTGCCAAGTACCAGGACGTTTAAAGGTTGAGTTTATTGTAACTTTCTTTTGTAACGTTCATTGTATTTTTTCAGCTTATTTCTTCATTAAATCGGATTATATTCCAGGCTTTTCTTAAACCATCGTATATCAAAGAAAATTTAGGACGGCAACGAAAATATAATGTTTAAATACATTCAACGAATACTAAAAAAAGCTGTGAGAAACAAGTTGGTATGAATTTATTCAATTTTGTATCAAATTCTTCACTCATGAAACAGTTAATAAAAAATATGAAAAACAATATATAAATATCATTCTACTAAAAGAAACTATCTGTAACTTTTAATGTAAATGTTAGGGAATTTGATGGGGACGAATTAATCTTCAAAAACGTAATACAGATATCCGATCTTATAATAAAACGGATTTTAACTTATGTTTTAAAAACAACAACAATCGCCAAAACTCAATTATTATAAAATATTTTTTGTACTACTCGACAGTGCCACTGCACTTCACCAGATGAAAAGCATATCTTGGTCTCTGAACAGTAGCGACCGTTAAGGCACAAATCAATTGACAATCGCCAACGCCAAATCAAATTCAAATTTCACACCACTCACTTCCTACTTACTACCTTTCATACTTCATTCTTTCATCCGTCTGCTGAAAAGAGTTGAGTGGCGTCCTTTATTTGTTTAAAAATTTACAATATAATCTTAAACCTAACTTAAGCCTACATTATAAATTTAAAATCAAAACTAAACAAACTACAACCTTAACT
Source organism: Automeris io (assembly GCA_036320925.1). Lineage (NCBI taxonomy): Eukaryota > Metazoa > Arthropoda > Insecta > Lepidoptera > Saturniidae > Automeris > Automeris io. Next base: position 1,150,800 of record JAUDJH010000025.1, on the reverse strand, counting down.
AGCTTACGAATAAAAACTAACTTAAGCCTTTAATAAAAATAAAAACAACAACAGAGGAAGATTTATTTTACAATTAAAACTTAACCTAGCACAACGTATGTAGAGGACTGTGAGTGGGAAGCCGTATCGAGGCAATCCTCCTGATGACGGCGTTCTTCTCCGTCTGCGACGACAGACGGGTCACTGGTCGAAGGTAGCTCGCACGTCCTTCTTGGTGGAAGTCTACGGAGTCCGTCTGGGTGTTTCTTCAGTGAGATCGGGATGATGAGGGTGTGCGAATCTGTCACACATCCGCCTAGTACTCTCCAGCACGCCCTCTCCTGGTCGGGCGCAGTCTAGGTAAGGACTAGATCGCGGGCTTTAGGCTTCTTCTTTTTAAGATACCTAATTCTTTGTGTCTCGAAGCGTTCACCTGTGTCTGGAGGTCTTGCGTGTAACGGTGCAATATTCTGGAGGTGAACGTGCGCCGACGAGTCCGCTCTATTGAACATCCTAGTAGCTAGGCTGCTCACAAAAGCTTCCAGGCTTTCGACTTTTAAATCGCGGGCTATGGTCGCGTTGCTCACGTACCACTCGCCAACGCCATGTCGACATACATACAAATATACTACGACTGAAGGTCTCGAGGTGTATGAACAACCCGACAAATAAAACCTGATTCGGAAACGAAACAGGCCAAATGGAGCATTTTAACAAAAATGTATTTTATTACTAATATTAAAAACAGTAAATATTAGCTTGTTCACATTTTGCTAAGGATAAGTTATTAATGTGCCTGTCGATACCCTGATGGAACAATAATAAATGTTCTCTTATACCTGATAATGTGTGTTATTATTATTCGCTGTTCTTATTGGATACTACACCGCAGTGAAGAAATTCTTCATATCTTAATTGCTTGTACTTGGTTAATTTTTATTTATTCTCTGCTGTTTCGTTTTGATAAAGTGCTCATGTTACCCGATCAATATACAATACAACAATCGAAAAGTATTATCTTTTTTTTATTTACTAGCTAACCCGACGAACTTCGTACCGCCAAGAATGCCGTTTCTTACAATGAATAAATAACTACTAACACAAATCAATGGACATAAAAATTATTTAAGAGCTACTATATATTCCGCCGAACAGAAAAAAAATGTGCAAATACATTTAATGTTTAGCAGTGACTCACGAAAACATATTATTAATACAAACTATATACGACAGGAATATTTAATGAAAATGAAACTAACAACTGACAGATGAGTTGCGTTCCATTTTTCTTAATACATTTTTTCCAATAAATGTCGTCCTTTTTATTTATGAAGCGATTTAAATAAAATTAACACTATATGTTAAAGGCAGCTTTCTGTAATACATTAGTGGAAACCGCTTTTAAAAGGGTTATGCTGATTCAGAGATAAGAGGGCATAAACGCGTACAGATCTATTAACAATTCTCATACATTTTTACTAACCTACATCATGCAAGTGATGTTTTTCTGGCCACTTGCATATATACACGGCGTCGATGCAGAACAAATTTATTACATCGAGGGGTGTAAGGCTATTTGGTTTAAGCGATATTTTTGGTGATATATTGTTATATATATTTTAAGAATCAGCATTTTTTACCGACTCCAAAAATATATATATTACTATATCACTAAAAAATATCGCTTAAACCAAATAGCCTTTCACCCCTCGATATGTATTGATTGATTGATTAAAAATATAGTTTGACATTTCGATACTATCTAATACTGTCAATACTTGTCTTTGTAAGTCGACTACAATAAGCTTATCGGAAAAGCTTCGAGTGGTCTCCTATTTCTAGACCAACAGACGTCGGAAAATTGAGGCCGGTTTTCTTTTTCTTATTTAATACTAGCGAACGAATCTTTTGATCGTGAGCAATAACTCAAATTTTTAAGCTTTTCTGCGTAATTAAACCGAAATTATGTCTGTTAATAAGCTTTTATTTGTAATAAAAGTTAATATATTATATTATTTCAATAATGTAAATGCAAAACAAATTAACAGAATAACATTTTTAACTAAGCAATAAAAAAATACATATTTATATATTTTTTTACACTGGCTCACATAATGTGACTACAGCGCACCTTATAGTAAGTAAAATGTAGCCCAAAAACGAAAGTGACTATCAAAGGACGAAAGTCTATGTCGTCATGCCGGCCCACATATACCATGACTGAAAGTCTTTAGGTATATGAGTTACTGGACAAGCGGATCCTGAAACGCAAGAGCGACAGACAAACAACGCGAGTCACTATGAGGGGTTTTACACTCGTGTATTGTGGTCATAACCTAGTTCGAGCAATCGCCCTATAACCACAGAAAAGAAGAAAGAAAGAATTAAAATTAAAGTAAAATCTCTAGTTACATTTTGTAAATTAGTTTAGTGAACAGAGTTTAGAGTAGAGTAGTTTAGAGAATAAATGCGGACTTTAGTGTAGTGGAATGTTTAAATAAATAATTAATACTATATATTTCATACAGAAAAACTTAAAAGAATTAAAAATATGATATCGTAACTTTAAAAAGAATAAAAAAATTGTCGAAAAGCAAAAACCTTTAAAATATTCAAAAACAGTCCAAAAACCAGTTTTTATACATTTTCCAGGTTTTCTGGACTCTCATTACCAATCTACGGTGCGTGGACACGCAAAATCTCATTTCTCGGATGAAACTTGCTGAATAAATGATTTTAATACCAGCGCCCAGCCCGCAGCATTCCGGTATTTTTCGCTGATGCCAGACAACGTGGCACAAAGGGTTTCATCGCCCTGAATTATGCATATCTTCACGACGAACTGTAAAAGTACGATGTTTGCGTCTTTTCTACTATATTTATTTTATTCAAAGTAGAACCACTTCAATTTTTGAAATAAATAATATACTAATCACTGTGTTGACCCGGCGTTGCCCGAATAAATTTTCTTCCCGAATTATAATCTCTTGGAAATAGTATTTCCAAAAACAACGAAATACGTTTTTTTCTTAATTTTTAAACAAACCTTCAACCCAAAGGTCACTTTTATGGGTGAAATATTAAAAAATCTACCCTTACTGAATGCCTACGTCATAAACAACCCAATATAAAACATGCTTCTAACCTCCGTGGTTACGGTCATTTAAGACAAGTGTTTTTATTTATATAAATATAAGATAGATATACTAGCATCTGCCCGCGAATTCGTCTAGTATCATATTGTATTTAGAGTCGATTTTGAAATGCAACTAGTTTTATTAATATAGTATACGAGTATACATAATATAGTAAATATCTAAAAGAAAAACTTGTATAGATAAATGTGTAGTTTTCTTTTCTAAAAGTTCATTGTTTTTATTTAACAATTTAGTAGATTAGGTTAAATTTTAAATTATTTATTAATCCTTAAGGATTATATTATAATTTAAATGAAGCCTACGAGGGGCTATTTATATTAATAAAACAGAAATATGCTTAAAAAACTCATTTTTTATGTTATTTAAATGACTGGAAAAGTATTATTTCACGGGCCGGATTTACAAAGGTCATCTTATTTATTTGCAAACTTTCAATGTATTTTTAAGGACAGAAGTCTAATGTTTGAAACTGCCACTGATTGGTTATATTATATCATAATGAACATTATTCAGTTCATTGGATTGAATTCAACCTACATTGTACATGCTATTAAAACCGAATATTCGAATGACCGAAGCCCAGAATAGCGAGTTGAAACCGCAATCTGACCAATTACATTATTTAAATGGCCTTAAGTGCATCTGAAATTGGGAACACAATTGGGGATTGGGAACATTTTGTCTTTGATGAATATGTTTTACTATTTATTATAATATTTCCACATAGCACCTATTGGCGAGAGGCCTATGCCAGCAGTGGAATAAAATGGGGTTACAGTGATTAGAGTAAAATAGGACACCCAATAGATTATAATTTATTTTGGTTTTTAGGTTTTAATCATATTGCAAAAAGGTTACCGTTCGTTAATAAGAATTTTGAAATTGATCACATAATAAATATACGATATAAAATCGTGATTTGGCTTAGTAAAAATTTTCGCTTGCAAAGTGATTTTATTCGAGATAGCTATGACCGATCATCGGCCTACGTTAATTACTGTTATTTTAAGTACCCCGTATCAATCAAGTTAGGAACAGTATTTCTTCAGTATTCATCTTGTATTTTTAGGAACAGAATCTCTTTTAAATGACGATGCTGCTTTTATCTTTAAAAATTACTGAATGAAATTGGTATTTCGTACATTTTTTTTAAGTTTATTTAGCAATTTTGAAATATCACATGTATTTCGGTATACTATTATATAACTTTACATATGTTTACATTTAGTAATATATATATATATATATATATATATATATATGTGTGTATATATATATATATATGTATGTATATATATATATATGTCTATATATATATATATGTATGTATATATATATATATCTATGTGTATATATATATATATACATATATATTTTCCCAAACTTGTTAGTGAAAAATACAGCAATAGGTCTTATGTAAATGGCAAGATTTAAAGTATAAAGCCCTTAACTTGCAATTTGGGTTCTTGCAGTCGCTAATCGCTACCGGCGATCCATCAGCGGCTTCTAAGCCACAATGTCTTGCTCTGGATCCATTTGTATGAGAAGCTGGCATGATTACGAGCTCGACACGTTGCCTGACAGCGTTGCACAGTAACCTATATCAAATTAACATTTTTTTTAGTGAGAAATTCCTCATAGGAATGTCCTTGCCGTGCATTGGGGTTGCAGTCGAGGTGTAGTAGACTTGTACCAGCTAAAAACCTGAAGATGACTAGTTCTGCGTATTAGCGGGGATCGCGGATCCTGTAATCAATTCGTCATACCCCGGCCGCAGCAACTGACAGGCACGATCTCGGAGGGAGATACCAGCTCCCCCGATACTATACAATGTACTTTGACAGCGCGTCACGCCGCTTGCGAATTTCTTGGAGGTTGCTAACCGGCTTCTCAAGGCCCCAACTTTAAGGATCCACAACCCTAAAGCATATCGAACAAACCTAACCTAACCTATTCCTTTATAAATATATATAAAGAGGTACATCGCGACCTAAAAGCTGCTCATGAATCGTCACTACCGAGCAACGACGACCAGAATCGGAACCGTATCTACACATGTAAGAAGTAGAATATTAGAGCTGCGCAATAAAAACTAACAAAAAAAAAAAAAATAGGTCATTCTTTTACAAGGACCTAGTCCTAACAAATACTTATGTTTAGTGATCATCTTAATCAATAATGTTTATCTAATCTCCAAAGACGTCGATGGTAGTTAATTGTGTCATTTAGAATAACATACATAGCAAAGTAATGTTATGTTCGACCGAATGTCTGGAAAGTTCCAGAACTAATCTCGAATCATCTAACTTGTTAGTTTGTTACTAATAATGTGTGAAGCATACTTTAATAGCTTTCATCTTAGATAACTATGGAATATTGTACTAAAACGGATAGACAGCTTTCCAACTTAGAAGAAAAAATGTGTTATGTTATTTTTGTTAACTGTTCTAAAATTAAATTTTAATTATGAGTAATAGGGCTCTAATATTTGCTGATTTAAACCCGATGATTTGCCTCGGCAAATTAATTTAGCTCCATTTAGGAGAACATTTTCCCTGTGTTTCTTATGTTTTACCAAATAAAAGAGACCAAATTATGTCCAGTAAAAGGTCGGTTTTTACATTTAAATATAACCCATGTACAAACTAAATTACTACAGAGGGATCAAACTGAGCTCCATCAAAAGTTTCAAACGAAAAGTAAATATAAAAACGAAACTGTCAATAAAAATAAAGGGATTCGCATTGAGAATAAACCCCAGTAAAACGTCCCAGTTGTATTATTTTTATGATAACAAATAAAGTTCGAAAGGTACAAGAAAAACAAAGTGAATACGAAACAAAAACAGCTAAAATAGGCGTTTATGTAATCACACTTTGTTACATAAACAAAGGTAATATTTGGGGGAAAATTTCTTATTTTCTTTACGTGTTCGCTGCCCCAATGCTATTTTTTTCAGTGTTTCCTCTTTGAGATGGGTAAGTACATGCAAAGCTTTTTTTTAATAAGACATTCGGATACGGTTTACTCGGTTCCTTCGTCTTTACGAAAATGTCAGCAATCTGTAGCAAAATCCTACTTTATTGTTATTGTACCGCATTTATTCGACGCTCAACTGAAAAAGTTATAAAACCGGGAAATCGTATAACAATAAATAAAGTCACATGTACACACAAAATCTTCGCGGCGGATGAATCGCCTAGATAATAATTGGGATCCCAACTTTATACCGTGGTTATAAATAACCAATAAATTAAGTTTGAATAAAATACAATTCAAACAATTAAATAATTCAATTTTAAACTGAAAAACTAACAAACAAACTTTTTTTCTTCTTTTCTTTTTTTTCTTTTTTTTTTTTCTTTTTTTTTTGTTTTGTAAACAAAACATGTCTATTTTACTTTTTTTTTGATGTCTTTTGGTTTACTACGCTTTGGAATTGCCATTGTTTATTGGCTTCCTTTGCCTACGATTTCTGAAGAGTAAGACTTTTTTTGCAAGAACGCCATAGTCAATCCTTCCCGATGACCGTTATGTGCAAAACAATTGCTATGTGTTTTTGCCGCTAACGCACCTGCGTGCTCACCTACAGAGTGGGACCGAAGCCTGTGAAAATAAAAACTGCTAGTCAGTACGTTCTGGGCTAGGAATGAGTCGATACTGGACTTCAGCAGAGTTTCATAAAATGCAACTTCAATCTCCAACGATATAATAACTAAAAAAAAAAAAAACAAAAATAAGGACTTTTCAAGTAGAAGGAAGGCAAATAACTCTCATGAACAGCACACCTGATGGCAAGCGGTCACTGTGAACAAAGATTATGGATCATGGATTTTTATGCTGATTATATATTAACTACCGACAATAAAAATGAGTTCCATTGTTTTTTTTTATACTAAATGTTTCTTTTTACTCCCGTTTCCCTAGCTAACGTGAAAATGAATAAGCATTTCCTGTAGAATCCAATCGACTTTTTAATCCACCCACTTTCATTTTACAAGGGTGTTAAGGATCACTAACCGTATTAAAAATGAACGGAGAAAACACTTTGGCATTTTTTCTTCAAGTTTTCGCCTAATTAAATCGGGCTTAAAGTACGCTATCAGAGGAGAGGACCTTCGATGTTTCATGTTTAAATCCAATTTTCCTTATTTCCGCCTCTAATGAAAACATGGATGCTGAGCAAGCCAAGTCGAAAATCGTATAAATTTAAGGAAAAACATCAAAGCTCCTGCGTCTCTAAGAAAGCAGTGTTTACTAAAAAAGTAATACGATTTAAGATAAACGTTCTACCAATTATGAAAATGGATTCTGCGGGTTACAGATGCTTTAATAGCTACATTAAAATTTGATTCATAAAATTAATGGATACAACCACTCATGTATCTCTGCTCATGCCAAAAGGGATATGGCGTGACGATATGTTATTATTATTTAATAAAATACAGTTTGAATAACTTTACGCCGTTGCCTTACTGCGACTGCCCTGCGAAAAAAACGTATGAGCCAGCCAATTGACATTCGCGAATAGTTGCGCTAATAATAATAATCGTGTCTAAAGCGTATAATTTGTTCACAAATGTCAGTCAGTGAAAACATTTAAGAACTAGAAAGTCTCCAGTTTTTTTATAATTCATGTAAAGAGTAAACGCAATATTTCAGTGCGTATATATTTATCGCGTTACTTAATTTTGCTTTTATATTAAGCATAAATTTTGAAAATAGATAGCATCATTTATTTTTTATTTGTTTATATAGTCAATATTGATTTACACTTGTATCGTGATAGTGGGTTGAAACTAAATATCTTCCATTTTAATCTAATTGATTTTTTAATCGTTTATGCCAGTCATTTTATTTTACTTTTTTTCGTATTAATTTTTAACTTAATCACAAAATTCTTGTTTGCCTCCCACCCTAACACTGAATCTAGAAAATATTTCTCAATTTATTTCCTTAATTTTCCATTGTTCTTTCTATATTATATGTTCCCATTTTAAAATTTCTACAAGCCTTCATTCGTTCGCGCAAAAGATAAACTAAATTTATCTTCTCCTTACTCACATACTTATAACAATATATACAGAAACCATCTGTGCTACAAATATTTTACCTCTGTAAAATTGAGGAATATAAAATCACAAATAATTATAAATTAAACGCAAAGAGCACCTTAAACATTCACCGTGGAACGTGCTCTCTAGACGTGAATAAGAGCCGATGCTCACTGCAACTTTTACTCTACACAAGAGGTTAAAGATATAAAACTTACCAGAAACGTTATGTTAAATTTACGCGCAGTTTCTCAAAATACTCCTTAAGTTTATAAATGCCTTTAAGCACTAATGAATCGTTAATTACATACAACAGTAAAATTCAATAGTGTTTAAAAGCGTTTTTAAATTTACGAAGGGATAGTTAACTTAGTTTTAAGTTGACAATATTTTTAAAATGATTTTTTTTATTTGCGTATGAGAATCACAACTTTACGACATACAAAATGTTTTTCCGTGTAGCATTTTAGTGTATGATCCTTCTTAACTTAAAGAGTAAAATGTACTTTCAAACTTTCTATGATATGAAATCGGCTGATAATCGACCATGGGGCTTTGTCCCTTTTGAATTTACTAAAACTTTGTTAAGTTCGTCTTTTATAAAAAACTAAAATATAATAAACAAATAATATATATTTATGTGTGTGTGTGTGTGTATAATATATAATAGAAAATTGAGTAGCCTAACTAATCACAGAGTCAAGTCCAAGTCGAGAAAATTGGTGATATTAATTAAATACAAGGTGTCTCAAAAGAAAGTTCACATTTGCTTATCTTATTACGCGAAAGCAACTATTCTAGTAACTATTCTAGACACATTTGTTATATTTGAGTAAAGTTTAAGCAAAGTCAAAATGGTGTTTACAGAACACAGAAGAATATTTTACTTTTCAAACATATTTCTTAAAACTCTGGACATAAATAAATAATGGATATACATATGTAGATTAATCTGTCCTTCCAGGTGTCGCTTTATATCTATGAAGCTAATCCGCGCACGTTGAGAAAGATTTTCATATTCTATTACAAATAGAGAAGTGGCGTCTCGAGTCCCTATCGTCTTTGACGTCTTCACGGCGATGGAATAGGCCCCTGATCCCATCAAAGCTGGGGACAAATTAGCTAGAGAGGTGCAGTAATGAATTTTATATTTGCACGCGCCCTTTCAAATTGCCCTTCGCAGATTCGCCTTTGAATCATGACGGGCATACGGGCACGTAAACATTTTGATATTTGCTTACATTTATTTACTACAATTTAATTTCATTTAAATACCTTTTCAAGGCTTCAATAATGTATTAAAAATTTGAAATTTGATGAATTTCATTATTTAAAATTAAAAAGCATAAGTGATGAAAGGATAAATGCTACTGGACAAAATGTTCACAAATTTCTTTAATTATTTGTTAATAATTAAATACAAAAGACGGTAAAGGAAGTAACTTTCCGCCACTCCGACGAAAACTCCGCTGTTTGTCAGTCTGCTCGTGTCCATATTTTTTTTTTTGGTAGCCCGGGAGAAAATCCTACATAGAACCATCAGCGCCGTTGTGATAGGAGCGACCCCGGTGTGTCAGACTCCGACTGACTAAAAACCTTCGGGGTGTCTCTCTAATCACTCCACCCAGGCCTGGGAAGCGAAATTCGTCCAGTCGTCTGGGGAGCTAATAACCTTATTCAAGCTTCCTCTTTGAGAGGGTGGGTGTATAGAGCCCTCGCCTGGAAACCTTTCCCACAGGCGGTGCGTCACCTCTCTCTCCTCCGGCCTGCAGAATCCGTCAAGTCACCTGCCTGACTTCATGACCATGATTTATGTAAACAGGTCGAAATCTCAAGCCATAATTAAAAATAAGTTAATTCGTGCATTAGTCCCGTTAAAGTATTTGTAATATGTAATATTATGTTATTTGTTGTATTTATAAATTATACAAATAATATATTGTATTATGGTAAACGTCGTATTATTTCTGTGGAAAATATCATTTATTATTATTATTTGGTCGTAGGAAGATATGCCGCTAACATGTATTTATGGGTTTTGTTAAATTAAGTACGGATTTGGGAACCGTTGAAGAAAAACAACATTAAGACACCTGCCCGGCATCTAATAGAAATGGCATTTGTAAGCGCTCTGAGAATGGCGATTGTCTTCGCTAGTGATCACCTTGGGTAGGAAATACAAGCGCTCAAAATACTAACGTATCTTTTCTCACTCCGAAAGGAATATAGCGCAACGATATAATATTACTATATTATTTATTTATACCACCATTAAACCCACATCAATCTCATATTCTTACGTGCCAAAAATTCATACTTAAACTTTACTCATTAGGAAAGCTGTGAACAAGATAATATTAATACGTATTCATAGATTTTATAATATTGTTTGATTTATCTATTGTTTCGCAAGACGTCCCTGTATTGCAGGTTCGCTTAGCTACAAACGTATCACGAGGGATCTCTTGCTTCACTGAAGATCAAACAAATATTATGCGAATATGCAAAGGGGACGCACTGACAGAATAAGCTTTTACTATGCGCATATGTTGCAGCCTTTTTGTGAATGTCGTTATTTTGCAATTTTGCTGGTCTTTTGCCAAGTAATATTTGATATGCACCATTTTCAATCAAAAAGAGCTAACATTCTGCTTACTAATAATATTATATTGAAATACATAATACATGTTTATATAATCATTACGGGCTTAGACGTGATTGGTGATAAATATTAATCATGCAGTATTGCATACGTGTATGAATGTATGAAATACCAGTAAATATTATATTTTTAACTGGGAACACTAATTATAGTAAACACGATAGGTACTACTTTCTTACATATCATAGATGGGCAAAATGTAATCAGATTAATGAAAATGATTAACGATTACATTTTACGTTTTTTACATTTAATATGACTGAATTTTGCATATTTATGTTCTAAACACTACAGAATTCTAGATTGTATACACATTTATTATTTCTTAATGTTTTAAATATATTTAATCATGATTACAGAGCAAAAAAATTAACATTACGACTACATTTTGTAATCGTTGATCATTAATCAGATTACATTTTGCCCATCTCTGTTACATATAAATAACATTCATATTTATATGAATATTCAGTTCCTAAGCATCTTCAAAATGTAATATTTAATCAATTAACTTAGACCGCGTTGTTAGATGAAAAGTTACAATTATAGCTATTGAAAATTTGTCAGGGCATTTATTACTAGTCATTATTTACTAACAAAAAATGTACCCTTTTAGAAAGCTATACATGACAAAATATAAAAAATTAATTAATTTTCACTAAACGTATTAAGCCGTTAACTACGTATAACCTAAAACGACTAGTAAAAAATAGTTAGTAATTCTTTTCAATTTAAATATATTTATTGAAGAATGAAGCATTTCGCAAATTACAACAACATTAGACATAAAAGCACTATTTAAGCTTTGTACCCCAACAAATGCTTTATATAATTAGCGTGGTTGGTTTAAATGGAGGGGGGGGGTTGTCATTGGGGTGATGTTTCAACATTTTTTTTAAATATTTTATTTAATTACGGTTTTAATTGAACATACGAACTTCGTTGTCACTCTTTTTAAATTTAAATTAAACATGGGTCGCTTTACGAGTATATTGAATCCTTTGATGACAAAAAAAAAATTAATGGGACATTAATAGCTTTGTAATGTATTTATTAATATCTGAACATAGCCTTAAAATTTTAAGTAATGAGAGATGGTAAATATTTTGTATATTATATAATTGTTATTTTTCGCCAATTTTGTAGGCAACTTAAGTAAAGTTTTAAATTAAACGTTGACCAGGCACAGTGATTACATAATGCATGTAAAGAAAGTTTTTACAGAAATTTGAATTTGCCGAGCTTAGTCGCTCTAAGCACGACGGTCTATACAAGCGGAGCTCATTGGTTTCAATGTAACATTTGTCTCTGATGTTAATGTGAAAGAACTTGAATAACATATGAAAATAACGAAGTCTCGAGGAAGCATCAACAATTGTTTGCTTCAATATCAAACTTTATAAAGGAGGAAATAGTTTGTGTAATGACAACAGTCATAAGCAAACATGCTTACAGGTAAAATTGTGCTAAACTGTGTGTTAAGTTTTAAGATCTTTTGTACTTGTATTAAAAAAAAATTACACTTTGTTTACAGAGAAACCAAACTGTTATTTTATTAACAAAATCTATAGAATCAAATTATTATATATAGGTATATTTTATTGCTAATATAAAAAAATAGAACACAATTATAGTACATAGATTTTCGTATAAGAAATAAGCTCATTTTTGTAAGAACATTTAGCACTTAAATCTTTTCTTAAATTATAACCCGCAGTTTGGTAAAGCCATTAAAGTTTTAATTTTATGCTTTAGATATTGACCTTATAATAAAATAAACTGTCACACACATCTGCGAAACCAGCGTGAATTCTAATGTACTCGTATATCCAATAAATTATACCTCTATTTCAATAAATATACTCGTACAATCCTATTACACTTAAGCAGAAATTTAATAATCTGTAAAGTTTCGGTAAAGTCTAAGCATAGCCGAAGTAGCCTTTATAAATCTCAGCCTTAGATAATGTTCCATTACTCACGAACATAAGAAAAGTTTGTTACCGAAAACCGAATGTTTACCCCGAGGAACCTCAAACTCGATTTCAATAAATAACTTCGTTGGAAGTCCCTTTTTACCTGTATCAGCCCTTTAATCTATTCGGCGACTCACTTTCATAGAAATCCGATTTACGCTGACAATGTGCATTCGCGCTTTTTTCGCATCTGTCATCTAACTGTCACATTAGTTCAAACTCTTCGCCATATTTGCGCATATTTTAAATTAAGAAATCAGTTGTAAAGGGTTTATTTCTTGACAGCTATATTGTTACAGGATGACATGGGGATTACAATTTAAAAGAGTCTCAGTCGCTGGTGACAGTTTGTTATATAAGTTGACAATAGCTGGTTAACGTTAAATTTCTTGTGTGAAAAGAGACAATAATGCTTCTATATAACTTTTTAACAGCGTATTTTATTCAAATTAATTAAATTTTTCTTTATTGGTTGAGTGACTAACTTTCGGCTTATTATTAATATTTTTATGAGAATTTTTATTAATGTCTTGTGTTACCTGTAGAAGCTTGATTATATAGGCCTATGAACCTAGATATATTCTTATTTCCTTCTCAGTGGAGTCTAAGTTTATTATTAATCTGGCGCATCCACAAAGTTAAAAAGAAATACTGTAGGTGTGGTAAAAAGACGCCGCAAGTAATATATTATTCAACAATTGAATTATTAATGTACTTATAGACTAAAGAAGTATATGAATATCAAATAGTATGGGTCATAGAAGATTCAGTTAAATTGCAAAATTTATACATGGGATGTCGTAGCACTCATCTGTGAATAGTTTATGCAGGATCTAAAATCCGCGCCGGCAGTGGTGATGCATTAACCTACGTCATGGGGCTTAGTTGGAACATGAGTAGGGTGGCCATGTTCACATAAACCATTTTTTTACGTAATATATAAAGTCTTTTAAAATACAACGACACCCTTTTGTTTCAAATTAAAATAAAACTAAAAGGCCTTAGGGAAAAAGTATACATCACTAAATACTTCTTACAAAAAACCACATCAAACCATTTAAAATAAAAGTAATAATCTAAGTGTAAATGATAATGTAATATGATTATTATAAGCTACTTACTTTTATTGCCAAACAAATGCACCTGTTAATTTAACATAGCAACACATACTATAATATTGCTATTATCTTAAGCGCAGGCGCAATGCTGAAATACAACATTATGTCAGCTCACTGGTTATTTGGCTTTAATGTTTATAAAAATACAAGTGATAATAATATTAATTACTAATAAGATAATATAATACTTTAGTAACAAAATAATTAGTAAATTGTAATGAACATTAACTTGAAACCCTATTGGGATAAGATGAAAAGTTATTTGTATAAAAAGCAAATATCCTTACATTGAATTGGTTATAGTAACCCTCAGAGTACGCTTGCCAGTATCCAACAGAGGATAATGCGGGGATTTTTACTGAAACCGTCCTAAGCCAACACTAAAATGCTTAAAATTCAAATTAAAATTGCATTAAAAGGATGAATTTAGTTGCGGTGCACCGAGAAAGTCTGAAAGTATTTATTTTAATACAAGATTTTAGACAAATTGCATTATAAACGTGTAATAATTAAAATAAATCTCAGAATGAATTAAATTAAATACAATATTATTATAAATACGCACTTTCAAATAATTAAAAGGAAAGGAAGATATACTAACTATTATAGTACTATCAATTCGGAACGCAAATTCTGTCGAGAAAAGTTTATAAAAAAATATGATACTTAATTGCTCTTTTCATCGTATCTTTAATTTCCCAAGGATTCATGAGAAAAGTGTACATTATAGCCACGCGATTTTTTTAAATTAGTCATACGGAATGATCTCCTATTGTATTAATGTAATTTTAGTTTTTTTAAGTTGTAATCTTATATTTTTAACTTATATCCCGGCTAGAACTAAGAAGTTCTTTAAGTCATACATTTGCCAAGTAGTTGAGCTGTGGATTAATCTATCGCCTGGTGTGTTCCTTAACGTATTATGATTTCAGGTTTTGTAAACGAAGCGTCAAGAGATTTCGGATAGTTCCACGTGATTACGGACACTATCGATATACTTTTCTTTGTTATTGATAACCGTATCATATTTAGAATAAATTATAACTATTTTGTGTATGTTTTACTTTTTTAGATTCAAATCGAAACCATCTGATGATGTTGCAACCTATCATTATGGACAATATTTAGGAAGACCTATCGTCAGCTTTTATCTAACATTACGACGACGAAGATGTCAACAGAATGCCATAAAGAGCCCACATTACTTATCTTGAAATATTTATCAGTATGATATTATTCAACCGATCGTGCATTTAAAGTTTTGATATAATGTTTTACCCAAAGTTGTCTATAATACCAAAAGCTTCTGGATTTTGTCGGCGCTAGTGTGTGATATGTGTAATACATACATTATAAAAGATTATCTGATACAGAAAACTCATTGTTTGAGATTTCTATAATTTTCTTATCCTATCAGATTTTGTCCCGTTTCTTTGTGGAAAAATATTTTTCTTGACAAAAGTAATCCGTGTGCTCTCTTATATTTAGATTTCAAGAAATGAAACACAATAAGAAAAAAGTAAACATATACTAAGTAAGGTTTACGGTTCGCTGGTGAATTATGAGGCCGAAAGAAAACGGCCCTGTCATGTTTGCCGTATTCTTTTATAGGCCAATGTTTGTCATAGAATGGTTACGTTGATGTGAAATTATATTTTAACTCTTACACAGTATACACTTCTATTATATTTTTCCTTAATTCTGAACTCAATTGAGTAATCTTTAATGGAGTAATCTTTTGAAGGATTGATTTAGAACATTGTAATTCTTTATGACTATATTTATATAATATACAAGCTGATTTTATAGACGAGGGAGATATTCAAGGATGATATTTAGCATTCGATTCTTATTCCAAATATATAGAAATAGTGATCCCTTAATATTTCCATTAAAACAAATTAATTTATAGTCACCATATTAAGGGGCAATTACGCACATGATAGAACAAATAATAATTAATTATTAAGCAGGTATTTTGTCTCTTTTAAGCCAGGATAAAGTACGGAAGGGTAACGAGTCAGTTACCTGTTTACCTAGAATTACGTAAAAGGAATTTTATCTACATGCCATTCCATCGTGCACCACACGCGCTGCGGTGTCCAAACTTTCTACGGATCAACTCTCATTTGGTCACCAATGTTTCTGTATGATTTGTTAGGGAATATTGTTATTTACATTTTTATTAGTTATAAGAAGGTACAAATTATTGTATTCTGAAATATCTCTCTCGTATATAAAATCACCCGGTATAAGTACATTTTTGTGTTTCTAATATTAGACATATTGAATGTATTGTAATGTATTGTATTGAAATGTATTGTAATTGTATTTACGTATGCATACAATTACAATTACAGAAATCATACATTCAATTATAAATATTAAATAAAACATAATTAGAATAAAATAAATAATTATTACTTATTACCTATAGGAATGCCTTCTGATAACTATTTACTACTTAATAAAATATTTCTTTGGATATTTCTTCATTGTGAAATAATTATCTTTCTTTAAATCTTCGTATTTACTGAACCAATTGGGATCCATGTTCAGATCTCTAGCTTCTACAACCGGCGTTGGTAAACGAGTCCTGCTAAGCAATCCCTGTAACGCTTGCAATAAAAATGACAGCAGAGACATCGATACCACTATATTAATTGGATCGAAGCCTATGGAGTGATGGTGGTAGGTAGGAGCTCCATAATTCCCGTAAGCACTCACACCATAACTTGAACTAGCGTAGTGGTTATTGAAACTTTTAGATTCCGCAACTTCTGTCGTGGCACCCACATTAATATCAGCTTCCATTTGTCCTCTGTGTTGCATGATTCTTTTATTATTCCTTAAGTTATATGAACTGTTTTTACCTACGTTCTTTTTGCCTTGATCAATGTTTCCAATCTTTTCTATAACGGATTCTGCGTTTAACTGAATCTTTGTCAGGAGATGTTGTATTTTCGAACTCTGGCTCTTAATCATTTTCGTTACGTATTCTTGAAATTTTTGCAATGAAGTATTCGTTTTATATTCATCACAATTAATGAGGTTTATGATTAAAATAAAAATAACAACTGATACTAGCGACATGGTTATGGAAATTGTACGAACGTAAGTTAATTTGGACGACATCAAGGGCTATAACAGAATGAATAAAAAATCCGTATCTCTTTTTTATATGAGTTAACTATTCGAGCTCTGTTGCTTTTGTTAATGGCACGTCACTATAAATACGCCAAGTGAAATTAAAGTTGCTTTGGATGACATTTGACCTAGCTGATCATAAGCCATTTCCCATTGTATTGATAATACAAAGGTTGTATTTATGCGGTGCAGCTATCACCTTGTAGAAAGTATACTTAAGGTGAGATTTATAAAACCTTTTTTTTGTTAAGTGGTGGAAGTGCTCGTGGATCGTCAGGGTAACGATGAGAGCCGCAACCCCGGTGCTCCGCACTCATACCGACTAAAAACACCGATGTGCCAGCACTACCTACTCTTTGCCTTTGCCGGGCATGGGATCCGTATATTTCCTACGACCAGGAAATTTATAAACCTTACTCTGACTTAGTTAACACCTTGCTCAAAAATTAAACTTGTCTTTGATAAAAAAACTATATAGATAACAGGAACTTGTATATAGTAAATACGTCAAGTAACTAGTAGTAATGTACCCATTAGATATAACGCCCCTATTATATGTCGTTATAAACTAATCACATATAGATATATTTAAAATCTTTAGCATCGTAATTATGTCCCTGTTTCTTGCACAAACTTCAAGTCGTATATCAAGTGAAAAAATTAAAAAAAAAAAAACACAAAAACAAATAATATTATAATGCTATAGTATGCGTTATATTAACCTAAGCCTCCAATTGCATTATACATTTAAATATAATAAGGCGACATCCAAGATTCTAAGCCCGGAATAAACACTGCAATAAAAAAAAATCACATAAAATATTTTTTATTAGATCCTAAAGTAGTGACATCTATTGTTACAAAAATCATATTAGTTATACTAAAACTCTTCACTTGAACCATTTAAATTAGGGTGTCCAATAGATGACGCTGCTCAGAAAGGTCGCAGGCGCAGATACAAATATTATGCCATCTTGTGTACAATAGAGACAACTTTTTCATGCTTAACTTTTCCTATACTCTATGCTAAATTTATTGTATAGCTTTCAATAAAGATGGCGGTATTATCGGGATATAAAAATTACATATTTTACAAAGAAATTAAATAGTTACACATTGTTTTTGAACAGTTTCAATTAAAAAATTGTTTCAAATTATAATAGTTTTATATTGGAATTAATGCTTATTTGTATGTGAGTGAATTTTATTTTTACATCCCTATTACTTTTGTAGAATCTAGGTGTAAATTTTTAGTACAAACATTAATCACATATATGTTTTTTATACTATTTTCATTGAAAATTTTCATAGTAGAACATTCGTCCAAAGGCCAAGGTTCTTCGAACAAAAGGTTAAAAATAATTCATCACTCGGCTCGAACAAATTTAAAACAAACAATACACTCCTGTTGCATAATTACTGTAAGATAATGAAGAGCCGGTGTGAGTACAAAGTGGAAAATAAATGGCTGTGGACTCCGATATTAATTCCTCGTTTGTCGGACTCGGTACGCGGCTATTTTTTAAGTCGTCGTAGGGTTAATTGTAACGGAGCGACGATCGGACAACGAAAAATGCTGAGTAGCGATAAAATATATTTTTAATAAGAATAAACGGTCCTTGTTACCTACAATAAATCAAATGTCGTTTCGGAATCAGACTATACACATAAATATATTTAAAAAAAACTATAACCATTGTTTATTAATTGATTGAGTACATTTCTAAACACAAATGAGATCAAAAGTATCCAGGGACCACCTATGCGTGACGTAATGTGATTTCAATACATACAATAAATCCGCTCCTCAGCCACCTATATATTATTATCCAAATTAGAAATTATTTGAGAACTTCTATTTTTATCGTTTTACAGAAAATTTTCGCTTGCGTGATATAGGTTAGTAAAATGTATCGGAATTCTTATTCAATTTACACATTTTACGTCGCTGCGCCCGCTAATCACAATAAAAATTAAACCAATTTACATGGAGTTTTCACAAATGTGTTATGGAACGATTGATTAAAGATTTCGTGCTAATTTTAATTAAAATTGTTGATAAATAAAAAATCTGTTAATTGTTGTAATTTATTATGGAAAAATCCAATAGCATTTATAAAAAGATTTCAGTTTGTAATAATTATTATCATAATAGGAGTATTACTTGCTAACGAACGATGTCGCGGGCGCAGCTAGTTTCATTAATAAAAACATTGATTCAAGAGCTTGTGTTTCTTAGAAAATATCTTCATTATTGCTATCCCTTTCGAAAAAACTTTCACTAGGTTACTAAAATGGTCCCAAATAAACTGAATTGATTACACTTTGCAGACAAGTAAAAAAAATGTATGTAGTTGGAATTTCGAACGTTAAATAGAGAGACATTAATAAACGAGAACTGAAAAAAACATTTAAAACTAATTATTTTGTCATGTTAAGTAAGATTTTATAACTGTAATTTTTTTAACGAATGCAAAAATCCTCTCCATAGAACCCTGTTCCAAAACCCACTCCTGTCAGTTAACAATGTGAAAAAATGTAAAGTATTAAAATACTTCATTACATCAAGTTTTATCTACAGTGTTAATCAGTGGGCGTGGGCTAGCGGAATTTGATGGTGATCTTTAAAATGGTATTTATCATTGGGCTTAACCACGAAAATAAATTTTATAGTTTCGCAATAAGGTCGAAATTGCCTTCATTTCACTTATGAGTATATGCCGCTTATTAAATGCGTTAATTCTTAAGCAATTTAAAATTCAACAATAGATGTGAAGGATTTATTGGTACATCCTTTAACAATTAATTTTATATTAAGACGCCCGAACATTTTTTTCAGTTAAAAGGGTTATATTTATTTTGTTAATTAGTATCTGAATATAGGTAACAAAGCATTTCATAGAGAGGTAGTGAGGGGTTTCAATTCCCCTCCCTGAGAGGAGGCCTGCCCAAGGCCTACCGCTCGCCGAGCCGTCGGAAGTATCCGGATTCCCAGGCTCGGCGAAAGCGAAGAGAGGGCAGTGCTGGCACCCCGGTGGTTTTAGTCGGGGCAGGTCCGACACACCGGGGGGAGTGGCCCTCACCACTTCCCCTGACAGTCCGTAGGGATTCCCACCGGGTTAACAAAAAAAAAAAGGTAACAAAGCATTTAAATAATATAGTATTGTATTTAATTTTAATGTATATCTCAGCGTCCACATAAAGTTAGATAAATTATGATCTGATTTAAAGTTAGATAAATAATGAGAATAATCTGGTGGAAGGTTATAAGTGCTGTGGTGGCTTATGGGGCGTTATGTGTAAGTGCCCCGGGAACGGCCATCAACTGCACTACTGGTTACGTTGGGCACGACATACAAGCAAAATTTGATACAGTCACTAATGTATCTCTGCAATCAAGAATATAAATATGTATGTAAGTAAAACTTTAGTTTATATATTCAAATGATTGGAGCTTTGTAAGAAAATTATTATTAGACACTAAGAAAAACATTAATTCGGCAGATAACACGTAATACAGAAGTGTACGTAGGTTAATCAATGAAGGTAGAAAACAACAAAAGCAGTCAATTTGTGTTGCGATGATGCGCCAAAGAGAAGTCAGTTCAGCAGTTTTAGCAGGCAACCGTTTGTTTCGTCAAACGCGCAGAAAACAAGGAAGAAATGTTCGCTATACATATTTCATTATATCTATACTATGCTATCTCTATATACAATCCAAAGTTTTTTTTTTCGAACAGAACATTATGTTGATGACCTGGATAGACCTTCATAACTAAACCGGGCGAGAGGACGAAGCACTGATGTGCTCGCTCAGCCGCCCAAATAATTATTAGAAATTGTCATAGATAAATACACTCACACGCATAGTATATACACACATATCTAATATTTATTTTATTTAACACATAAAAATAAATCCTTATAAAATAAAATAATAAAAAAAAACACTAAGAATTCTATTTTCAAAAATATTACGTTATCTTTGATTTACCTACTCAAAGTAATTTATCGAAGATTTCTTGTCGATGCGCAGTCAACAAGCCCGAGGCGTGCAATCGTAGAAAAATAATTAAAGTTGTAGGTAATAAAACGACGTCATAAATACTTCAAGTGCCCCTCCTTCGAGCACTAAAATAATGATTTTGACAGAAACTGTTCTCTGATATTTACCTTATTTAATATTTTATCCTCATTCTCATAACATTACATATGTAGATCCATTAATAAGCTAGCCTTTTAACTAGTCAAATGAAGTGTTGTTAATCCAAGCTTGCAAAAGTATTTTGGCATTATATAATGTATTTTGACGGAGATTGTAATTTTTATTATACAAAACAGGTGCTCAATACAAAGCGGCAGGTGTGTTTGTTCATTAAAACTGTCCAATTAATCTTATCAAAATGATTACTTTTCGGGTGGGACATACAGTTAAGTTTTAATTCTGTTATATTGAATATCCTCATGCGATAACCCTTTCGGGATGAGCTGTTGAAGGTACTTAATTTGACGAAATGCTGTCTACAGGCATTGTATGATTTATATTTTCTATATTATTCTCGTTTTAATATTAGGTCCTTACATATGAAATTGGCGTTTTTCGTACTGGCCACTTTAATCACAAATTTCTCCTCTTTGGTAAGGAATTCCAAATTCAAATTTGTACAGCTATAGACTCATGTATTTGTGCTTCGATGATCGTCATTCATTTGTTTTTTTCTTCTGTTTTTTTCTGTTTGCGTCACTCATTTTACAAAATGGAAAACTTAAAATATCGCATTATTTACGAGTACGAGTTCCGCCGTGGCACTAGTGCTGCGGAAACAACTCGAAGGGTGAATGATGTGTATGGCGGTCGTGTTGCAAAAGAAAACACAGTTCGTTTTTGGTTCCAACGTTTTCGTTCTGGAAATTTCGACCTGCAGAACAAGCCCCGTGGACGGCCTGAGACTCAAGCGGATCCATCGCAAACCACGTCCGAGTTAGCTGCAGGCTGCGATGTTAGTGATAAAACTGTTTTAATTCACTTGAAGCAAATTGGGAAGATTAAAAAGCTTGAAAGGTGGGTACCTCACGAATTGACTGAAGCAAACCGGCAAACGCGCGTCGACTGCTGCGTTACATTACTAAACCGGCACAATAATGAAGGTATTTAAAACCGAATCATTACCTGTGATGAAAAATGGGTTCTTTACGATAATCGAAAGCGCTCAGCGCAATGGTTGGATCCTGGCCAGCCAGCCAAATCCTGCCCCAAGCGAAAATTAACCCCAAAAAAGTTACTTGTAAGCGTTTGGTGGAGTAGTGCCGGTATTGTTCATTACAGTTTTCTCAAATCTGGCCAGACTATTACGGCTGATGTCTATTGTCAGGAATTGCAAACCATGATGGAAAAGCTAGCGGCTAAACAACCTAGGCTGGTCAATCGCTCCACGCCACTGCTGCTTCACGACAACGCTAGACCACACACTGCGCAACAGACGGCTACTAAATTAGAAGAGCTTCAATTGGAAAGTCTAAGACATCCTCCGTACTCCCCGGACCTTGCTCCAACAGATTAAATTTTTTTTCGAAATTTGGATAACTTCTTGCAAGGGAAAAAATTCAACTCCGATGGGGCAGTCCAAATCGCCTTCAAAGATTGTATTGATTCCCGTCCGACTGGTTTTTTTAGTAAAGGGATCAATGAACTACCTATGAGATGACAAAAGTGCATAGAAAATAGTGGTTCATACTTTGATTAATTAAATATGTTATATTAAAAAATATTCGACTTTTTGTTCCTCCCATACAAAACGCCAATTTCATATGTAAGGACCTAATATTTTGTAAGATTTTACAATAGTGATAATAATAAATAGTTTTGACATTTAAACAATAACACATACGTATGTAGGTTTCAGTTTTGTTATGCAATCAAGTTATTTGACTGTACTTAGATAATAAATAATAATAGTTAATAGGTTAAGAAATCAAAAACACACATAATAAAAACCATTTTATTAATAATAAAGTTAATCTAATTAAACATCAAATTATGTTTCACAGTTTTCATTGAAGTACACCATTTTCATTACGCATCTTATCTCATTTACAATTGCGAATACATTCACAGTGAATCAGTATTATTTTCAATCACATAATTTATTACAACTTGTTCTAGTGTGACTATAACAACTGTGTGTGTGTGTGCCTTAGGTAGCGCAGACGGGGGGAGAGAATATATCTCCATATACAAGTACTCTAAGTACACAAATGCAGAGTCTACACTTAACAGTGTAAATCAAAAGTGGAATAAAAGTTAAAACGATGGGTAATCACGAGTCCTCATTACCTCACACTCTACATATTAAAATTTCCTTTTTTTTCAGGAATTCATATCGGATTCGACTTATTTTTAACCCAATGGTCATGGCAAAATGGCGCTAGCTGTCTTTTCACCATGCCGCTATCTCAAGCGGTAGGTGCACAGTGGTTAATTCAAAGGCGGCAAATCTCACTTTTGAGGGTTTTATTTTTGAAAAACTAAAATCGTAAAATAAATAGTTACGCTTATAATTATTGTAGTAAAACATTACATTTATGAATCAACTTAACTACCTAACCTGTCCACTTTTAGTCCTATTACTCAATCACTCCGTATTTGGTTGAAATTTACTTTTAATTTTGTAATAAATTGCCGTCGTTGATACAAGTCGTCGTTAATCATTCACGCATAATTATAATGTGTTTTTAATGTGTTCATTATAATGTACTGTCTAGTACTCTCTGTAAGTAAATGTGTTGATAGTCAATGAATAACGCTACATGTTATTGGCTGCGGCCGCAGCGGCGGCAGTTGCTGCAGCGACGGTAGCATTGGTAATAGGAGGCTGTGGTAACAACAAATCAGCCAGTCGGGCCGCTTCCCTCAAGCCAGACAGAAAGGCGCCGTGCACAGTCGCCGGGTAGTTACGCATCGTGTGCTCCCCTGTGTTCAAATGAAAAAACTTTAGTCAGCAGCGGATCAGACTTCCAAGGTTGAAGCGTTAGCAGACTTAAATTACTCAGAACTTCATCGGACCCGTGTCAGAGCGATAATGGAAAAGTTAGATAGCTGATAACTCGGGGTATTAACATTTTGTTGATTATATTTAGGGTAACACTAATTTCTAATCACAGAAGAAAAAATAAACAAAAATTTTACAAATATAATTATGCACCGCCCCCTGTCCGTCGTCCATAAGCGGGTACGCAATCTACACCTAATATAATGGAGGACAATGACTTTTTGTACCTCATATTATCCAATATTTATAAAATATTTATTTTTCAGCCGAATCAATCTAAAAAAAAGCGAAGATGTTTCCAATAAATTGTTCTATAAATAAACATTGATTTTAATGTCCTACCTAATAAAAACCTATTACTATTTATAACTACGAATCTTTATCACACAAAGAATCCTTGTGAGAATAACTTTACATCTTAATCGATGATATTTTTATAAAATTCTTACAAAATTGTATACTACTAAAATTAATGAAATAAAGTACCCGTAGCTCGCCTAATGGCTAGGTGTTTCTAGAAGTGAATCAATTATGTCTAAACCCGTATGTTTTGATACATATGATTGCACGTACCGGCAAAAAACAGCCTATTTTCCCCAGGAGGTCCAGGAACCGGAGCAGCTAGAAGATCGTAGTCTGTACCAGAAGACCCGACGGCAACGAAACTGTATGAACCGCGGGCAAAAGGATCTGCGCGCCACCTGACAAAGTAAACATATTTAGTATATTGTACTGTTCAGTTTTTTCTTTTTTTTCCACTGTCTCGACATAGTGACTACAATGCACTTGATGATAAGTACAGTGTAGTCCAAAAACGAAAGCGACTATCAAAGGACGAAAATCCATTGAAAGTCTCCGACATCATTTCGGCCCACACACACCACGATTGAAGGGCTCTAGGTGTATGAGTTACTGGATATACTCTGGCTGATCCCGAAACGTGACAGGTGAAGGCGAGTCACTATGACGGTCTTTACACTTGTGTGCTGTGGTCATAGCCCAGTTCGGGCAATCGCCCTACCACCAAAAAGTTATTGTAAGTATACGTGTTCATTATAATGTTCAGTTCAGTGGATTCCGTAAATTAAAGAGGTCATTATATTTTTCAGTACTTACTGTTAGTAAACGTGTTTATTGTAATGAACTATTTACTACTTTATGTAATAATGTGTTCAGTATATATGATGATGTCCTAGCCGGATTCGGCCACGGCGACTGTTTCAACGTCGATTAAGAAAATCAAGGCCCAGTTTTCGGAAACAGTCAATTGCGCAGGAAATATTTAAGTGCATAACTGGACGCGCTGCCAGAAAAGCACTCTCTCGTCCGAGCTCCCTCAGGCCCGATGGAATGGAGAACCAGTACGATCGGGAGGGAGCGGGATGCAGGTTTAGTCGAGTTGTCCTTCTCTGAACACCTGGTTGAATTGCGGTGTTAAAGAGATACCTTAGTCGCCTTTTACGACACCTCAGCAAGAAGAGGGGGATGCTATTCTATTCTGCCGGCAGCCACCACGGCTAAATATAATATATTAGTATATATAATATATTGTTCAGTATTTACTATAAATATACGTATTCAGTATAATGTCCTATTCAACACGTACTGTAACTAAATATGTATAGTATATTATTATTTTGAATTTTTACTGTAAGTAAACATGTTCAATATAAGTACTTGTTGTAAGTAAAAGTGTGCAGTGTAACATACTGTTCAGTTTTTACTGTAAGTAAATATCTTTAGTAATGTTTTAAAAATAATTGAGAAATAATAAGAAAAAACAATTTCATGGACAAGTTTAAACAGC
Source organism: Automeris io (assembly GCA_036320925.1). Taxonomy (NCBI): domain Eukaryota; kingdom Metazoa; phylum Arthropoda; class Insecta; order Lepidoptera; family Saturniidae; genus Automeris; species Automeris io. The sequence goes on along the minus strand of JAUDJH010000025.1, from coordinate 1,124,850 downwards.
TAATCTTAAGTTTGTTTTTGCTTGTAGAAATGGCCTTTAGTTTTATGAAATTTTATCTAATTTCATAATTTATAATAAATTCAGGCTAAAAGCTTATCCTCCTTCTAAGAAAACCAATATCTGACTAAAAATGTATCAGCGAACGTTAAACGAGATTACGTAAAAAGCTTGTTTAGGCTATAAATACTTTTTAAACGCTACATCTTTATTTATTAATTATTATTTTTCATAAGTTAAAAAATAATATTTAATTTACCAAATAAGGTTTAGTTGTTATATGTTTAAAAAATCCAACCAATGACATAGAAACAGATGGTAACCTGGTAACTACACACTCCTTGGGTTGAGGAACGGCCCCGTGTCCAAAAATACTCTTGAGTACCGCGATACACCTTCCAACAATTACGTCATCCGTCACATTCTCCATCACAGCGGCTGCTTCGCCTGCCACTAACGCCAGCAGAACAGGGGCACTGTATAGGTTCCAAAATAGGAACAATTCCCCTGCAAAAATTTAATCGCACATTATGCCCTCGACAAATAGTTGATTTTATGGTCTGCGCCCACTACCAGCCTCAACACTCTAACAGTACAGGATCAACTCAGCCGTAACCGTGCGCGTGCCCTATGATTTCAGGTATAAATAATAGAGTCCGACCGAAACTGGTTTTCCGGCCGAAACCGAATATTCGGCCGTGGCTTCAGTTTCGTCCGAAACCGAAACCGAAACTCACGTGGTCAAGTATAAAAGTCAACGTGGTCAAGTAAAAAATTGAAACAAAAACTTACATGTAATCAGTTCCATTAAAACATAACCTCTAAAGAATATTTACGTCGGGTGATAACGCACTGACTAAGTTGTGTTGCTATAGAGCAATGTGAACGGCGCACGAATCCCGAACAGGGCCGCCAGCGTCCGCCAAAGCGTTGCCGCGAGAAACGAAGTTAGGCAGGCATATACGACAACTACCGAAATCAGTTTCGGTTTCGGCAAAAATTTCGGCCAATTTTAGCCGAAACCGAAACTGCCGCCGAAACTTGATTTTTGGCCGAAACTCGGCCGAAACCGAAACCAAACTTTCGGTCGGACACTAATAAATAATAACAATGAATTGCGGGAATAGTTGTGAGGATATAAAAGAGCTGTCCACGAGTAATTCTCGTCTCGTCCACAAGCAGTTTGCACTTTGTCCAAGAACAGTTCGCGCACCGTTCACGAGCAGTCCACGCGCCGGCCGCTAGCGGTGCGTGTAGGCGCTTTAACATACAAATCTAAAATATACTGTATTTGGCACAGTCTAAAGTTTCTTTTAGTTTAATGAGATTATAAGGCACGGTGGTGTTTGTCTAGTCCGGAGGATTTTAATGGACGCGGACCATTACATTGCGGTTTTATCCGCGGCTTAAACAACGCTGAACGATCGAATTTATATCAATTGATCAATACACAGCATAAATATCAGGTTCTTAAAATGAAAAGTTAAGAGATATTTTTGTAGGCCTATGTAAATGAACTCGGTAACTATTAGAAGATTTATAGGTACCCCTCGATAGTCGATTGACGCGGGGGGCAATTTATGTTAGATGTATTACAAATATTTTAGACTTAGCTTTACTTTAATCATAGTTGTTAAAAATCGCAGTACAGAAAACTTATCGCTCGTTCTAATTTTATTTACCAGTGTCAACGTCCATCATACATGATTTTTTTTTTTTTCAAAAATTTGTAGCTCAGTACCTTCTAATAATACATACATAAGTACATAGAATAATTCGTCTCGTTTTATTATGTGTCCAAAATAGTGCGCATACATTATAACATTGAACGCGGTACCCTGAAATGCTTGTCGTGGCTTGTTGCAGTGATTTATTACTACCGCCGGCCCCCTAAGATTTCTCAGTGGCGTTAAATTATTCAGCTTTTAATTTGTTATCGCTGCCACCGGTGTTTCCACGTTTAACACTATTTACTCCGGCAAATTATTAACAAATCCTGCGTGAGAAGGGTGCTAATGTCCGTTAAGTTATTCCATAAAATATATTATCTGTCCTTCTTTAGCGATACCAGTTGATTTTAAATTAGGCGAATTGCCAAAACATTATTCAAGAAGCTTCTATAGGTAATTAAACACAGTGGAGAAAAATGTAAAAATATCAATACAAAATATATCTCATAAATTATATAAAATTTTTAGTTTAAGTACACATTTAAGTTGAGATTTATAGAAGCTACTTTGATTTTGTTAAGATTTCACTCAAACTTTACAAAATAATATTATTTAATTATTATCAAAATATATGTTAACTGATTTTCTACATTTGGACTTGCCACTATGAATACATAAGTTAAATTGAAGATCTTATTACATATGCAGATTTGACAAAAAAAAATCTTATAACTTACAAATACACACTCAAGTACAAGTTCTTCGGTGGAAAAAAAAATAGTGAGAGACCTCATGCTATTTAACTAAAATGACATAATATATAATACCGTGAAAGCTCAACGTATGTACACAGTCACTGAAATATCGGTGCTCATCCTGAAAGGAACATAGCGTAATGAATGATGATATATTACTATTACGATAGAAATACCTCTGCTGGCTGTTGTGGTGCCGACATGACCGAAGAGATTGGCGCTCGGGTCCCAGAAGGTACGTTCGAAGCACAACACGACTTTATTCAAATTTCCATACCCGAGGCGTTTAATAGCTGCCACCTAAAAGTCAAGTGTAACATGTTTTATTCTGGTTTAACAAAATGACCACACTGCGATAGTTTTGTTTTGGGAGTCGAAGCTGCTCGCGTCCGTGGGCTTTACCCTAGTTTCCCTACACGTGACTCCTGGGTGGTGCTAAACGAGCAGCAGCGAGGTGGTAGGGCGTCGGTGCCCGTCTGGATCGCGATCACAGTACGTGGGTGTAAAGCCCGTCATAGTGACCAGTTTCGGCTTGTCGCGTTTCGGGATCAGCTTGTGCATATCCAGTAGCTCATATACCTAGAGACCTTCAGTCGTGGTATATGTAGGCCGACATGACGATGTAGACTATCATTGGATTTTCATTCTTTGATAGTCGCTTTCGTTTTTGGACTACACTGTACTTACCATCAGGTACTCTGTAGTCACTATGTCGAGCCAGTGCAAAAACAAAAAATTCCTAAATGTTTTATAGTCCAAAAGAGATGGCGACCGTTAACAGACGAGTGTCAAAACTCACGGTTGCAATGTTAGCCTAAATATGCTCCAGCGAACAGGTACTAGGTATTTGTAACCAATCTTATGTCAGTTGATTCCGAAATACGACAGGCCAAATGGACAGGAAACTCAAGTGCAATGTTTGAGTATCCTAAATATAAGGATTTACAAGATTCACTTTTCGAATGAGATTATGTTAAAAAGAGTTTTTAGTCTGCGTCGTTGTCTACTGCGTCAAAATAAAAAAAAAATTGTACTGTCATTATTCATTTAACATATAATATATAATTATTCATACGCTTGATTGAGCAATAATTAATATAGTCACACTTTGATCAAAATACCTACAAATAACATCTAACTATTTAAGCGTTAAAAATGTTTTTTTTTTTAATTATTATCTCAGTTAAGTGAAAACATTGTTTAATAAACAGAGAGGCTTAATAAAACAATTGAGAAAATTAATCACTAAATTACATTTTTGTATTTATTTCTTTAAAATTATAAAAAAGCATCCGAGCAATTCACAATGTGACGGGAGAAGATATAATGGTGCTCTTATACTTGTAAGCGTGATCAAACAACGCCATGTAACACTATAGCTTAAAAAAGCTAAATAACTCTTTAAGAAAGAACGACTTGTAATAAACTTTGTTCAAAGCATTTCTTTTACATTTGTCGCTTGCCAAGGCAATATCTGTCTCATTACAAAATTGAATTTTAACTTAAATAAAGGTTTAAGCATGCTCAAAGTTTTACTATTACATAATATATGTACATATTTAATATAAAGAAATATCATTTGACACAGTGACAAGATTTTTATATAATATAGTGTAACAAATGAGTTTTGGCACTGTTTCAACATTTACTAAACAAGAGTTAAAACTTGTTTTGTAGCATTCTATTATACAAAGCCATAGCTCTTAAAGTGTAAAATTGAGAAAAATGTGAGATCCTTTTTGACCGTTTGTAAATATATTTATTCACGATTTTATTGAATTATTTAGTTAAACATGTCTTAGGGAGGTTTTGGTTCAAACTAATATATTCTTATGAACTGGGGAGAAATTTAAGTTATATCTCTCAATGTATAAATTTCCAGTAAATATGTAAAATATACTAGTATTAAAACAAACCTTCCAATCAGGCAGTGGAGGATCAAACTTTACGTAATTCTGTTGGTTTTGTCCGTTGCTTGCTGCAGCTATTTTCAACACTCCGAGTGGCAGCGTGCACAATACTACGTCCCCTGTAATAAGGAACTTATTTACAACATCTAATGGTGACACTGAATTTGATTAAGTTAAATTCTCAAACTTTCCTGTTAAACTTCCGAGGTCGTTTGTATCTAAAATCCGAGATTGATTTGTAACGTTTAGGTGTAATGGAATAATAATATGATATTTTGAAAAGAGCGACCAGAACAGAACAGGATTTTTTATTTTCTTTTCTCGGTAGATCCTGCATACGGACCCAACGGTAAATTCATTTTATTGACGATTTAAAGTGTTTTTAATAAGCCTGTTTCATTAACGTTATTTTGGGTTTGAATTCATTCTAGGTGAGTTTAGATTGCTCAGGTTCTAACGCCATATATAAAAGTGGCAAATGTTCAGTTCAAAACAGCGTAACATAACATTGTAGTATGCTTGTTCGCAGGTTTGCGCGCTTCACGTGGGAAGTCAAACTGACATTGTTCAAGGCGTATTGCCAGCCATTTTACTCGTGCAGTTTATGAGTAAAGTACTCACAGAAGGCTTACAGCGCCCTGTGTATTCAGTATAACAAAGCGTTCGAGGTACTGTTGATACTGCCTCGGCTCTGTAGAGCTCTGAGAGGCAGTTCCCATGGCAACCTGAGCTTTTTGGCTGAGAAAGTGGATAGGCTTTTCATGCTCTTCGCTTTTCGTTTTGGGTAAAGAGGCTCATTTACTTTGGTATTTATGTCATAAATTAATATTGTCTAAAATATATTGTTTATTGTTTGTTTTTGTATGATGGAGAAATCTGAAATAAAGCTATTATTATAACACATGACGATATGAGCATTGGCACAGTTAGTACAGCGAACTGAGCTGCTCGCTGCAAGTGTCGGGTACTCGACACAGTGTTTATTCACTTTGAATGTTACGTCCTGGTAGGGCGGCATATGGCCTAACATATGAGGCTCGCCGCGGTGATACGTTACGGTAAAACTCTCGGTCAACCGCCAGCTATACACCGCAATACGTTACAAGTTAGTCTTCATTTTTAAATACATATTTACCTATGGTTAATTAACGATAGTGTTTATATACATATTATAGTTAGACTTATATTATTGATAAGTGAAGTTGTTTCATACTATCAAGGGTGCTATGGGCTATGAGAAGAGGCTCTTTAAAAGGGTAGTGAATCATCTAAGTCTGCAACTTACTAATAAGATCCCTTGGGTTGCAGTCGTCCATGAGCGGGACCACTTTAATAACAAAATCAGTGAAATATAAATTATTGACTTAAATTAATTATAAAAAGACTAATGTGTATCTACACTTTAAACTAATATGAATTCAAGGGAAAAGATAAAAAATAGTTAATAATTATTAATGTAATTATCTTTTTATCTAATCTAACAAAACACCGTTGGGTGCGATATCTAATTTTTGGTCCTATATAAAATTTACAACAGGTATCAAAATTCATACACTCTCCTAATATTAAGATGAAAACGATGGAATACCAACACACTGCTTTCCAAACATCTAACAATCTCGTCTAGAATGGACTCCGCCTGTATGCAAATGAGACGGAAGTGCCTCGGGCTAGGCAAGCGAGCAGGGCTGCTACCCTTCAATGTTTGACCAGGAGTTTATCGATTTGTGTAATGCATGTTTAGGCTAAGGGTTAATATCGAATATATCGAGGTTAAATCAGACAGTCTAATCGAGAAATGTCCGTCATAAATGAAGCCGGGATTTGTAGCTGGATTAACTAACTATTCTTTTATGGGAAATTAATTAATTGAAAGATAATTGATACTGCTTATGAGATATCACGGAAATTATATTAGTAAAGTCTATTTTAGGAAATGACATGACAAGAAACATTTATTTTTAAATCGAAACTGAGGTTCTGAGAAATGTATATAAAAATCACTTGCCTAGATTGACATATTATAGTAAAGCCTAAACTACTGATGTTAGAAATATGAAGTTCGGTAATTCCGTTTCTCTTATAATGTAGACATCCACTAAGGGGGTGATTTTTATGATAATCAAACCCTAAAAAGTGAAATAAGCATTGAAATAAAACCGTCAATTCTGAAGTAAGCACTACGAAAAATGGTATTTAAATTTTTATTTACCAATAAAAAGACACGTGTTTTGACGTTTTTGAAACATCTACCCCAAGAGAGTAAAATATAGAAATAAAGTTTCTTTGAAAATCCACCAGTCTTAAACTAAAACCTACGAAATGCGGTAATTAGCTTTTAAGTTAAAAAAAAAAACATGTTTCGGCGTTTTTGAAAAATGAACGTTCAATGAGTTAACATAAGTTTCAAAATTCGCCAGTTTTGAGTGTAAATCGCACCTAGACGAATCTAGGTCGGACTTGCTAGTCAAAAATAAATAAAAAGCAGCACTTCAAAAATATCCTGGTCAAAACGACTTATATTGTAATTTAGTATTAGTCTATTAATGTTAGGTAAATGAGTAAATATAATATTCTTAATTTTTTTAAACTTCTGCATTTATCGGAAGTTAGCAACCCTGCCTGCTGTGTTAGGAGACCGCCGCGAGGTGGCCAGCGTTCTAGACCGCCAGGTCAACAAAGCCCTGAACGTATTTTTGCGCCTCGTCAAAGTAAAATTAAAGCGTTAGAATTGCAAATCATTCCACGCTACAAAGAAATGACAAGGAACCCGCCGGCGTTGTGGATTTTTCTCATAACGCCCATTATCGAGCTTTGTTTTTTGTCTCGACAAATTCCACTTCCTTAATATTGAGGTCGCATGAATTTGATTTTTCTATTTGAGCGGAGAAATATGAGAGCGAAAGCAATATGGCGGTTGGATATAATCGATATTATTGTTTCATAGCCTATTTTTACTCCGATGGGAAATGCTTTTAATTCAGCTTTATTGATATCTGGAATATTTGAACATCATTTTTTAGAAGCTCTACAAATGGAACACTTAATAAATAAAACATTTTAAATATCTCTTGGTAGTAATAATATTTTTCTTTATTATTGTTGATACTTGAATACATCCTAAGTACAGGATAATATGTTTTGCAAATTGTATATGGTAAATTCAGCAAACATTTTTTTTTTCTAAAAATAGAAACACAAACAAGTATTTTACTAAATAAAATTAAACGAATGAATTAATTAATGTGTATTATTGTAATATAATAGGTTAGGTAGAAATATTATTATGATATCGAATATATATGTAACTGACTAATATAATCGTAGAGCTTAAACTAATGAAGCTTTAAACATTTGGACATTAAGTTCTTTTTATGATATTGGCACATCCACTAAGGGTTGATTTTTTAATATTTCATCTTTAATGGAATGAAATTGGAGTTGAAAGTTTTTTGACAATCCGCTACTTTTACCTGTAAATCAAATCCACCCGAAGCCTACTCAGACCCGCTAGTATTTAATAAGAAAAGACATTATTTTGTTAATAACATAATACGCTACCTTTGAAAACTTGCGGTTGGTTGGAGTTGCGCGGATTCAGAGCTTTCACGGTGACTCCCGGCCCAGCGTAAGAAATCTCTGATACCGCAGTCCCCAGCCTGATGTCTAGACCTTCTGACAGAGCGACTGGTACACAGGAGTATCCGTTACGAACTGAAACAAGACAAAATGTTTTAATTATACTTTTAGAGTTAATATTTATACAGTATAAACATTATTTTAACTTTAGCTATAAGTATCTGATAGAATCAAAGACAGGTAAAGATTACAAGTAACTTATATTACATTAACAAAACTGTAAATTGGAAAAGCCAATGCACAATTGCTAACTAACACGCAAAGTGAAAACATTACAAACAAGATTAAATAGGGAGAAAATCTACAATCAATCCGGCATTGTCGCTAAGTATTTACAATTACAAAATTATAATTCGGATGTTAGTTCCGTTATAACACAAAAATTCATGAACTATTTCTGTCGAAACCTTCTCATGTCTAACACATGTTTTTTTATTAACCAAACATCGATAAATACATGTTGTATACCTGGCAGGTGAATCTGAGAGTTTACTAGAACATTAACCTATTAGGTCCAGGAAAAGCACAATTTTCATACCATGTTTGAGATTTATTTTCTGCCATGAAAAACTAAGATAAAAAATTCCAAACATTCTATTCTACTAATTTTGGGGTCGCTTTTTCGGTTGGTGCAGTCAGATTTGCATAAAAATGTCTACAAAAACCAATATGGCGCATTTAAAAAAAAGGGAGTTAATCCGGTTCATATCTTATGTGATTGATTAATTGCTAGTCTAATTTTTATATTAACAATGAAACATCTTTTGTAGTTACTGATGTTTGCCACTCTCATCCAGCCAACCAACTTACCAATATTTAAGTTGAAACTAGTGGATAATAATACTCGTAAAATATATAGTATGCGTATTTAATATATAATACTTATATATATGCAGGCGGATGTGTGTGTTCATGTGTACGTATGTACATATTATTATTATTTATGATACTTAAAATTAGTCTCTAGAGCTGCGTATCTATACTCTATTAATCCCATCCTCGCTGTTTTCTGCGCGTTGACACAATAAATGGGTGTCTGGTGAAAGTCAGAACTGGGTGACTCATTTAGTCACTTGGTATTTCCTGAGCCGACTACCCTTTGGTATACCATCATAACACAGGGTATTTTCTGTTGTTGTTTTCTATCTTCATTAATCTATCTTTCTGTGGTGCATATAATATTGTATGCCAAATAAATGCCTTTTTTCTTTCTTTCCTATTAAAGCCGATAAGGTGACCCGGAGCAGTATTCTCAGTGCTAAGATTTACCAGACAAATTAACTTATCTAGGTAGGAATATGTATGAGTAACAGGAACTTTATATTCGAAACACACTGCACGTCAATTCAGTGCACAGGCAGGAGGTGAGCTCTAGTGCGGCGCAGTTGCAACAGTGTAGCCTTTAACGATATGAGCCGAGCTGTTGTCACAGGCGAGTGCACGGCCAAACTGCCCGAAACTGGAGTACCGTAAAAGACCGCAAAGTGCGCGCGTGCAAAGGAATGGAGCTCGCAACGGCCCCATTCCGACTAGATTAGATGTTAATTTTGTTTAGATTAAACGTATTAAATGCGTCTGTGGCGACGGTTATTGCTTTTGTTTAGAGTCATTAGTGAGCTCTTTGTGGTTCATTTTAATTTTAATTACGCGCGAAGCTGTTTTTAATTCGGTTAAAAGTTTATTTTCTCAGTTAATTACAACTGTAAAGGTCAAAATGTAATTTACTTTAGCTACTGTGTAATTTTATTGCTGTGTTCGAAAATTGTTAGAAATCAAATTATTAATTCAATTATAAAATCTGTCAGTCATTGATCAATTAAACTAAAAGTAATGTACAAAAAGTGATTTTATTTTTTTGCTTTATTCATCAGTAAGTAAAATTTATAACAAGTAAAAATTTAATTAAAAAACCGATCGTAGTTAATTTCAAATAAAATATTTCGAATGATGTCCGAATGTAATTCTGTTGACATAATAAAAGGTCCCAGAAATGATAATTTTAAATCGATAAAACGAAAGCTACTGATTTATTTCGTGCCTCGTTACATATGATGGTTGAAAGGACTGAGTTTTGACCAACAAAAAATGCATCAATAACATTGTTAGCCGCTAACTAGAGTAGATGCCGACCATTATCCGGCAATTTACTCCCTACACACTCGTGAACTTACACACAAAAAACCCTTGCCCAATTACCAGCATACGGTATCGATTGAACCATTTTTAACGAGGCTCTTTCGACTTGTTGTGTGTATATTTTAATAAAAATATTAATTCTGGTCATAAGTGGCTTGACAACAGTTGATGAGATAATAAAATACTGCACCAAAATTGTGTACTTATAACTTGATTTGTCAATTAAGTTTTGATTAAGTAATAAAGAGTTGTGTGGTTTTCGAGACCGGAACAAAAGTTTTTTTTTAATCAGTTTATTGAAGCACTGTGTATTGAACTGTAAAACTTTATTCAATAATGATAAATGAGCGATTTTCTCTGCTGATTTCTTCCAAGCCACACTGGGCGTTTTGTCTGTTATGTGTCTTAGAGAGATTCGTGGTCAGCAACATAATTTTAAGATTAGCCTATATAATAATATGTTAATTTATAAAATATTAGGTCATTATAGGCATCTTATTATATCTAATCGCAAACAGAAGCTAAGATTTTTTAATATGTATTTCTCTTATTTCATACCAGTAACTAGTTAAAAACAAATGACTGCATAAAATGCCGCTAGCAACAGTAGATAGAGCAATCGTAGCATTGTTAACTGTTAAGAGGTTTTAAAATTACCGATTTTATGTATGAATAATATATGGTTTCTAATTTCTTTTTAAGTTAAGTTTTTCAAGTTAAGTTTATTCAAAACATGGTAGGAGTAGATAATTTCTACTCTAAAATGTTATTGCTTACTTTAATTATATAAAGCCTTTTGACAATTTCGCAAGATATAGGGTATGCAATATTATTCACATACAAACAGTATCTATACCTATGACTTATTAAAACAGAACTGTTAAGTAGTATAGAGTAAATTTAACAAGTGCAAATAATCAGTTCAATACACGTTACTGAATTAATAAAAATATGATTTTTCATTTTTATGGGGACAACCAAGTTACAAAATCGATCGGAAAACGGTAGGAGTCTATGCCTGAGTTGTTATTAAATAGATATAAAAAGTGACATCAATAATTACAATAAAATCTAGCTTTTATAAAGTATTTATTATATTTATATTAATTTTAAAATGTAATACTATTTTTAATTGTAGAAATAACGTAATTCGAGCCTAATGGAACAACTTGATAAAGTAAAAATATTATTAACATATATAGCAGATCCGCATAGACTATTATTTATACAGAAAATATTTACTTAACCAAAACAATAAAAAGAATATATAGTCACGTTATATATCTTTCGGAGTGAGTGAAGGGGAATATGAATACCTTAGTGGTTGTATCCACTTTGGGCTTATATGTTGCGCCGAACATGACCAGTAGCGCAGCTGATCGTCGTTCTCATGGCAATTATAAATGACGTTTCTGTTATATGCCATGCGGGTTTCCTTACGTATTTTGCTTCACCGGTGAGCATGTAATGCTTGAATCAGTACTTAGTCTGCAAAAACCCAAAAATACGCGCTGGGATTCGAACCAACGACCGTCCGCGTTGCTGCGCATGGATAACGGTCATTTATATACCTATACAACAGCCTTATGTGGCTATGACAGCCACAATGGTAACCTATAGTACGATAATAGCTTATTGCCAAAAGCATACATTAAAAATTATATGAACACTCATAATATAATCCTAAAATTTCTAGAATTTTACGTATACTACAATATACACACAGCATATGATTTGTCATTTAATAACTGCCGTTTTGTTTTATGAGTACAAATATTACAGACACCGCGGGTGATAAATTCTCTTTTCACAAAAACGTATTAGGTCTAAAATTTTATTGTTACACTTTATTGTCGACTTTATCAAACGATATTACACGGGAATACCAACAGTACGACATCGTAAACTTTGTTCATTATACAACAGTCCGAGTTTTAATAGCTGGATATATTGTGCTTTTAAATTTATGAACATCATATTTTCTCATTGTGATTTTAATATTGGACTCTTAAAAATAATGTAAACTAATAGATGAGGGTTATTATTAAGACTTACATTTTATGCTACTTTATTTTACGACTGATACGAATAATAATAACATTCTTAATAAAAACAGTGACATTTTATTCACGACAATTAATTATAAACGCGTTCGATACAAAACAAATCAAGTTATTATAGTTATTTCTTCGGTGTTAGGTAACCAGATATGTTTCATTAAAAATAAATTAAGTATCTAAACCTCCTTTTTCTGTTTAATTATTTTTGTAATTGTGGTTCTATACTCAGTAGTTAACGGCCATAAAATAAAAAAGTCTATTCGCATTCGAGTGGTCTTATTAAAAGACGGGTTTGTACTTAACCAAAGGTTTAAAATAGTAGGGAAAACTGAATTACTATAAAATATATTTTATTGCTAATTTGAAAGTAAATTAGTATATGATATAACATTAAGATCTTTGTATTGGAAATAAGTTAAATTTTGCAAGACCAGACTTCTACCACAATGTAAACCTTTTGCTTTAATTAAAACTCGTATTCTATTGAGACCGCATGAGTCTAGCCGCTCCGAATAGATGTAGTGTAGTCTCTCTGACGACTAACTGCTTACTCGACACAAGACGTTTTGTATGAAGATATAAAATTAAATAACGTTTCATATATTTAAACTTATGGCTATTTTGTGTACTTGCCATTACAGTTGCCCTCCAAGCGGTAGGTCGGAAGTTCAATCTTGTAGTAAAAGCATCCACACTGGTTGGCTGCCCGCAACGCGGTTAACCTCTCAGTATGCACGAAGCCTTGATTGACTGATATTTTTAAATATTGCAAAGAAATCATACCCACACATTAAGATATCTTGGCATTCAAAACTACATAATTGAAACGAGAACTTAAATATAAGTCACTTATCAATTCGTACAATAAGCGGATAGACTATCAATTAATTATAAATTCGTATAATAAACTGGTTGTGCGCAAATTTAACAACGCAGTGCGTGCACCCGCACGCCACGGCAAAATTCATAACCGCTTAGTATGTTTGAAGTCATACAATTTTACTAATGTTTTGTAAATATAAATAGCACAGAAATTCGCACAAACCATTGAAATAACTAGGTAACTAGCTAACGTTTAATTTATTATTTGTCCCTTAAATTATTATTTTCGTTTAAATTATTATTTCCTCTAATATTTCCTATTGTCATTTTTTATATACAAAGAAGTACCGGTGTCGTTTTACTCTGGTATCCACATCTATCTGGTGGTTTTATTATACCACATGACAGTAGACTTGAGGGGTACGTATTGTTTGGCACGCTGCCTGAAAGAAAGATTGTGGAGGGATGGACTCTTTCTTTACACTCACCCCTTCCCAAGAGATAGCCTCAAGAAGGCTTTTTGCTCATCGGGCGTTTGGATAAATTTGGTTTCATAGGCCCGGGTGGAGCAATTAGAGGGACACCCCTTTTTTTTATACTGGGACGACATAGTGACTACAGAGTACCTGCTGGTAAGTACAGTGTAGTCCAAAAACGAAAGCGACTATCAAAGGACGGAAATCCAGTGATAGTCTCCGTCGTCATGTCGGCCCACATATACCACGACTGAAGGTCTCTAGGTATATGAGCTGCTGGATATACACAAGCTGATCCCGAAACACGACAAGCCGAAACTGGTCACTACGACGGGTTTTACACCCATGTACTGTGGTCGCGATCCAGACGGGCACCGGCGCCCTACCACATCGCTGCTGCTCGTTTAGCACCACCCAGGAGTCACGTGTAGAGAAACTAGGGTAAAGCCTACGGACGCGAGCAGCTTCGGCTTTTATTCAGTAGGAGTTTGTTACGTAGGATTTTCCCACGGGTTACAAAAAAAAAATGATGTCCCTATACGTATTATGAGCAAATAAATAAGTTTACATTTTCTTTTTCAATTCTTTTTTTTGGCGTATCATTTTATAGAGTACGAAGATTATTGAATATGACGATGTTCAAATAAATACATAATTGAATATGTGTATATTCATAACTAACGAGAACTTATCCATTAAACGTAACTCTCCTGTCAATTCGTATAACAAAAGGGTCGATAATAAGGGCTCAGGTTCGCCAGAGTATCGGTGGCGACCACCAGACAATTCATAACATCATAACGTATTAATTAGCATTTCGCAGCGCTACGGGACCGAAATGTCACGTTCCGCTGTCACATTTGAATTGATATGGGCTTGTGCCAAAACCAGGGACTTAAATACCGGTATAAAAGCGGTAACGTTATAAGCCAAGAAGGGCGATAACGTTATTTTTTAGAGTAACGTTACTCAGTATTTGGTTATTTTTTATGTTACTTTTCGTTAACGTTATCTTTTTCGTTCTGTTATTTTCTTTAGCGTTCCGATATCTCGATAACGTTATAACAAAAAGTAACGTTATTTATTTTCGTTATTGTTTGTCTCATTCGCTCAGTTCAATTCTCTTTTCTTTTTGTATGTATCGTACGCGACATTTTTTGGTTGCTATGCGCTGCACATTAAGTGAGTCGATTTACTTAAATCTTATCAAGACCAATTAAAGGTATGATTATGTATTTATTAAATCTTTATTATATATATATATATATATATATATATATATATATATATATATATATATATATATATATATATATATATAATATAACATTATATATATATAATATTATTGAGTATATTATATACATAATATTAAAATGTTATCTTATATTTTAATTATAAAAAATATATATATAAATAAATAATAAATATATATATATATATATATAAAAAAAGGGGGAATTTACTAGACCATGCATGTACTGTTCCTCCAATTATTCATATACCTAGATACCGTGGTTCCATTCGTGGTATACGTGAGCCGGCATAACGATGACGACTGTCAATGAATTCTCGTTCCTTGGCGGTCGTTACCGTTCTTGGACTGTCTATGTAGAAGATACGGCTTAATCACATTGTTGAGCCGTTTGCCATTGTGTCAAACTGAGAACATGCTGTACTATTATTTTTTAATACAGATTGGAGCCAATACATAAACGTGATGTAAATTAAGTGGTAGACTGATTGCAACTTGAGCTCTTTTATGTAAACGAGAGGAGGGCAAGATGGAATTAATGCATTAGCTCAATTTTGAGATATATCAAAATTTAAAATTGGAATTACATAAATTGATTAAAATTGCGTAATTATCTATTGCATTCTATGTTAAAAAAAGTACATGGATTTAAAAACATCGTATCTCTTCTAGTCAAGGGTTTTTACATACTGTGCAAGAAAAACAGTAATTAATAAGTATATATAGTAATAATAAGTATTTAAAGATAGAATTAATTATCATTTCTATTGTGTTTAAAGAATGAAGCGAGTAAATTCTCGTGACTTCATGGATTCAAAAACTTTTAATAGCCCTTTGATGTTTGAAATAAGTTCTAAAATCTGCAAATCTATGGGAGACAAAAAAATTGTATATGCACAACAAAAACTTCTATGAATGAATGTTGCGCATCTCACAACAGCAAGACAAAAGAAATGATCAATTTATACAGTTGTTACTAGAAGAACTGAACCATGTCAATCCCTGTATAAGAACAAGATACTACGTAATTTTTTTTAACTTTATGAAAAATGTGAAAAATCATCACAATCATGAAAATGAGGCGACGGACAAAGAAAAAGTATAAAATAATGTAGTTGCTAATTATTCTTAAAATGTTAACTAAGAAATTAATTGCATCTTAGTCGCATTGGTAATGCATCTTCTTCATATTTTATGTGTTAATGTAGATGATGTTAGTATTCCTATAAAAAAACAAATTTTTTAACCAGGAAATTTTGGAGACTTGTTTACGCAATCTAAAAAATAAACTTTTTGAAGTGAAACTTCTATAGAATAGTTGTGATTTAAAACCGGATGCAACGGGAAAAGGACAGGTAAGAGATACAAATACAAAAATTAGTGAGCCAGAGCGAGAGAGTAAATATGTCGGCGTGTATGTGCGTATAACAGTTTTTTAGTAAGAAGTCAGCGTGGTGTTTTATTATTTAACAGTGTTTGTACTTTTATATCTTGTGCTAAATAATACATTTTATAAGATGCCGAAAACTAATGCCGAAATGTGTTGTGAATATCGACGCAAAAGAATGAAATTAAAAATACAAAAAAAAAAACAGGAAAAGTTTAAGAGAACGTAGTCGCAAGTTTCGCGCGAGTAAAAGACAATTATTGAACAATCAAGATAGATGTTCAAATATAAGAGTTAATAATCACCAATATATTATGAAACATATGTTAAATAACATATCTTTTAAAATTAATCAAAATACTTTCATTTTTAAACAAATAAAGTTTGTAACTATCCTACCCTTGTTATATATATTCATCTTATTCTTTTGTCGATTTACTGAAGTTTCACTTCTATCGTGTGTGATTGGCACACACCCCTTTTTTTAATCTATTATATAATCTTATTAGGGCTTTAATCACGTATGTCATTAGCCAGCCCCGTTAGTCAAAGTTAGAGTTGGCACATGTGTCCTCATATAACCTAAAATTTGATTATATATTGAAATACAGAATAGTACCTACTAAACATTTGTCAAATATACTATTTTTCCGCTCGACTTTTCTTGAAGAGTATTAACAATAATTGATGTAAATAGTAAATCCACCACAAAAAGAAATAACTAATAAAAAAGTTAAATATAGACACTTTCAATATAAAACATACATATATATATATATATATATATACGTTACGAAACTTAATAAAAATGTTATTCGAGAGGATTGCAGAAAGGGTTCTTAACATCTACACTATTAATATAATAATACATACTTTTTATTATAATAATACATGTATATGTATTATTATAATATTTAGATACTATGTATATTTTCTACAAAGTGCAGATAACATGATAAAGTAATTACTTCGTCCAGGTATTATTCATGATAGTTTTTTGGAATGGATGAAATAATAAACAAAATACCACAGCTTTCATACATCCTTATAACTTATAAGTATGTGTGGAAATCTACTTATATATATATATAACAAAGTCGGGTTTGTGTGAACACTTATAACTGGAGAAATAGACCGATTTTCATGGTATTTGAATTGTTGTATTGGTCTCTGTCTCGAGTAGAATAATAACTACTAAAAAGATTAGAAAATAGACGAAAAATAATACCATTGCGAAAAATATTTTCCCATAGGAAATGTTAATGGGTTTCGTAGCTGTCAAACATTTAATATACATCCCGTCGATACGGTAAGCTCTCGCCTCAAATTAAAGAACGTATTTAAATGAAAGTTTCGAATCGACGAGATATATGCACAAATTCGGATATTGACATGTTTTGAATTTTAAGTGTAGAATAATGTCAGTACTGAAAAAGGATTTGCTTTAAATTTTTATGAGTGCGTTGAAGAACTTATTTTATGTAAACTAAGGAAAATATATGAAAATAATTATTTTGTATTCATTCGCTCTATAATCGGCCTCATCAACACTTTCCATCGGGTGAGATTGGAGTCAAGCGCAAGCTTATCTGTAATAAAAAGAATCGATGGCATTTATATCGTTTACACAAAACTTTCAATTTGAAATAATTATTATCATAGAAACAGTATTTTTTCCACACAAATGAAGTCCCGGGTACAGCTAGTATATTATAAATTAGTTTAAAAGGTAGACAATATTCGGTATTTACTGGGTGAGCGCGCTCCATCTTCCACCTCATCTTCACTTTCCATCAAGTGACTTTGAGGCCAAGCGCTATCTGTAATAAATACTAAATAATAAAATTTTATAATATTAAAATTCCACCATTAATTAATAAACCACCATTAAAATTTTTCGTCGACTAAACATTTAGCACGCTTCTTTGTTTCATCTATATCAACATATCTGTACACTTTGCTTACTTTTTTCCTCCCCGTATTGTAAAACAAGCCAAAAGTCGAAAATACGTCTCGTCAGCTTGCAATGCATGAGTCCTAAACATCGACACGTATTGAAAGTATTGAAACAGAAGCCGCCGCAACGTCGCTATATTTCTATCAATTATAGCGCAGAATTTGGTGACGCGTGTTTAAAAAGTATAAGAGTGGCAACGTCGCATTTATAACGTTATAATAACGTTAATTTTTTTGTTATAAATTTCGTTCTGTTACCTGAGTAACGTTACTGATAGCATTATGACGTCATTATGTTATTGCGGTAACGTTACAAAAATAACGTTATGTATCATTACTATAACGTTATTTTTAGTAACGTTACAAGTCCCTGGCCAAAACTACTTGAAGGTTACGAAATGATATTTGTGTATCATATATCTTCTAAATCAAGCTAATCGTATTGGAATGGAGACTGTGAGTAATTTGCAGTTTTTTTAGTGTTACCTTTATTTTTACACTGGCTCAACAATGTGACTGCATTGCATCTGATGGTAAGTACAATGTAGTCCAAGACAACGACTAACACAGAGCGGGATTCCTTTGACAGTTTCCGTTGTCATATCGTTCCACATAATACCATGACTGAAGTTCTCTAGGTATAGAATTACTGGACGTACACAAGTTGATCCCGAAACATGACAGGTCGAAGCAAATTACTATGACGGTCTTTACACTTATGTACTGTGGTCGCGACCCAGTTCGGACAATCGCCCTATGATCTCAAAAACTTGATTAAACATATGTTTATCAATTTTTTTTTATAGTAAGTATATTTGAGTTATTATGTTTTATGTTATATTATTGGTAGTTGCCTGAACTGGGTTGGGGACACAATACACTCGTGCAATGACCGTCATAGAGATTCACTTCAGCTTGTCATGTCCCATTAGTTTTTGCACTTTTTCTAAGATTTACAGGCGAACGCTTTACTTTAAACACACATGGTGAAAGATGAAGATGAGTCTGACGATGGACTGCACTCTTCCATTAAATATCTACTTACTCTTATCTTTACGTCGTCCAAGTCGTAAGAACGTGGAAATTTGATCTCAGGAAGCATATTCCACTCCATCGCTGTTCCCAAGGTGAACGCACGTAAAATAAGGCTTGTTACGGCGACTATAGGTGAATATTCTTTCGTTTGTAGTCGTAGTCTTATTGGAATACACTGTACTTACCATCATGTGCGCTGTAGTCACTTTTCTGAACAGTTATAATAACGAGTAATCTGATAATGTTGCAAAAAGGTCACATGATCAATACATAAATGTAGAAACTAAGTCATGCAAAAATTAAATTAAATTATGTCGGCTCCTTTAAGCGAATTTTTGTCTCATGACATTCGTTGTGCAATTTTTAAGGTCTACAGCATAACGACAACATTCCCGTGTTGCCGTTGTTCACAAATTCAGTACCCATTTATCACAATGCGAGTCGTGACTAGGATTGCCACCCGAACTTTATAATAAGCTATTGTACTTTATTTCAAGTAATTACAATATTCATACTTTACGAGAACAAAGAAGTACGCGAATACATTTTATTTTATATGTGTTGATTTCTTTGGGCTTCAAAAAAGTTTATTTGTAAGCAGTAGCGTTCATTCCATAAATGCATGAAAGTATTGCATGCTCTTACGATAAATAAGTCTGGAATAAATTCCTTTAATTTAAACAAAAAAAGAAGGAACCCTTTATATACACATCTATTCTATTTTGATGCTCTCTATCTTCCCTATGAAAGTAATATAATATTTATTATCATTATATAATATTCAAACTCATTGTGTGAATTTGCATACACTGTCCAACTACCCTATGCACGTCACTGGTCGTAAGACTTTTTGCGTTAATAGGGAACGGTATCGATTTATACAGATTAATATTTTTAACCGCAACCTAGTGTCAAATGTCAACTTAGTCAATATGAATGTCAAAGTTTCCGATTTGTTGGGAGCTCCACTGATTTTAGTTATCTCCCGACATCTCGATTTTATTACAAGGTCACTCGTTTTGAAACTATGTACATTTTTTCCTCACCTTTAATGTGCTTTAATTGTAAAAAAGAGGGCAACTTTAGTCATAATATTAACATTACATATCATTCATGGACAATGATCTAGCTCCAAGCTAAGCTTTCGCTTGAACTATGGCAACTTGACAAAGACATATATACTTGTATACAAATACACATCCATACCTCGTGACAAATTGCTCTACTTATCAAAGTGCAGTTTGCCGGTTCCGGTACTCATACCCAGGACTTTCAGCGACGTAGATAGGGTCACAATAAACTGAACTTCCAGCGTGTGTAGGATGTTAGGTTTTTTTTTTTCAAACAATGTCTTGGTTTACGCTTTTGTTCGTAGAATTAAAGATTACTTGAAACATCTCTAGAACCATTTCAATTATTTTAGCATTAAATATTATATATTTCTATACAGACTCAGACAGCTTACTAAACTGCACTTTACCCTGAGTAGCGCTCCGAATCATTTGGGCATACATACTTGATTTTTGGATATCTTTGAAAGGTATGTGGTTTTTCGACATAGAATTTATTTATCATCAGAAAGAGAGGGGAATGTGGTGGCTAGTGGTGAGCAATTACTTTGAGTGTCAAGTTTTCAAATACATACGTTACGAAAAGCATTAATCAACACAAAAAAAAATAGTTAAAATTTATAATAATTGTGTTCTTAACATTTGATTATTATCTTCAGTTTTAGTGAAATAAAACAAATTATCATACATGTTACCTATATTACGTACTCATGTAGTTACAAATCAAAGAGAAAGTTAGGGCTTTTAAACCAACAGTTATCTCGCGTTCCCGTGTACAATCAATATAACGTCATACCACATACGGAAATTCAATTTCGTTACATTGTCAGCCGTGGGTGAGATGCCGAAGATATAAATGACATCGATTGAGAGGACTCGAGAATTTCATGGGAATAAATCGTAGAAATATAATTAGTGTATACGGTAAGCTAATCGAACGTTTGACAAGGGTCGGCTGGGGTCATGTCTCGTACTTAACTTACTATCGACACCTGTTATATTAGAAACAGTAGGACGCCTATACGCAGCCGAAGACCTAAATATGTTTTTTTTTTTCGAGATTTAATTTTCGAATTAGTTTACATTTTTTTTTTCCAATGCATTTGCATGCTTTTGAATCATAATGCCATTCGGATGATAAAATTGTTATTCATATAGACGCGTAGAATAAATTATAACAGATGGCGTGCCTGCTATTTATTAGTCAAACGTCATTTGTTAGACGAACAATTAAAACAATGATTTTTTTTACTTTTAATATCTTTTATTGACTATAATCTTAATATGTATATATATTGTTTGAAGTTAAAATTGGAGACGTAGTCCTAGTTTAGGCGTTAGCTGACCATAATGTGCTGCTTTGTAATTATATTTCTTTATTATTATTATTAGCTTTGCCTTTTTCGCACGCGCACATAGTGCTATCTTTATATTGTACCGTGTGATTTTGATTTATAACTACTTAATCCCTAGTAAAATCATGTTTTTTCTTATTTCCAAGTCGAGAAAAAATTATGTTGATCCAATATTGATTCCAATGTCTCAATAGTTCACCAACGAATACTTTAAAAGTTTGGACCGTATTTTGCCATATTATTATAAAAAAAAATGTTTGTAAAGTCTTCTTTAACTAAATCGTAGAAAATATTATATTTTCTTTACCGTAGTAAATACGCCACCGCGTTTTAACCGAGGGTAGAACGATACAACTTGGGTCATTATTCGGACAGACGCGCTCCGACGCCTTTTAGCCCTTTGACGTGGAAAGGCCCCATTAGCATTGAGCGGCTTGTTGATCTCGCCTGTTAATTACTGACCTCGACTTTAACATCTAACTAGCCAGTCTACAAATGATTCTTGACATTTGAGACAATGGCTCTATTAGCTTCTACTTTTTTTTTAAACAAAATTGCATTAATGAAGAATAATTAAAGGTATAATCGCATTATTCGGTAATGAAACTAAAAGCTTAGACAAAGTCCTACTTAATATTATAAATGCGAAAGTTTGTGAATATGTTTGTTACTTTTTCACGATAAAACTACTGGACGGGTTTGCATGAAACTTTAACAGTAATATAGATTATATATCTGAATAGCATATAGGCTACAATTTGTAATGATTTTATGTATTTTTGGCCTGAGAGCTATACATATATATCTATATGATAGCTATATATATATATATCTTGGCCTACACTGCCTAAACCATTGGAATTAAACAAAGATGATGTACCGTAGGATTGTTTGTCTTGAATAGTTCTAAATAAAAGTCTGCGACAGCATATATCTACCTTTTATATGGAAGCCACTATGACCAAAATTGTATATTATAATACAGAAGATATTAACTAGAAACAATTTATATGGCAGAACAACGTTTGCCGGGTCAGCTAGTGATATTCTACAAGCAACAACTCTAGTAGAAATATTAAAATGTATGGAATAGACATACACTGACGTTCTACTGACGTTATGAAATTTGGAAAAGTTGGATCCAATCAATACATTATTTTTTATTTCAAGACGACACAGTGAGTACACCACGCCTAATGGTAAGCATGCTGATGTCCAAAAACGACAACGACTATCAACAGTAAAAAAAAATATCGATAGTCGCAGCGATCATGCCGGCCTGCACAAATATCCCTTCACAATACGCTTAAAGGACCAAATATCATAGGACGATAGCAACACGCTCGCTGAATACCCATTCCAGAGCCTAACGGCTCGGTGGTGAGCTTCTTAATACTGGCCAGGGTGTGAGTGTATAGCTGTGACTCCGGGAGCGGGGTTCTACTACGAAAGGGAGAGGGTGAAACAAGGTAAATAACTCGTCAGAAAGCTCGCCATGACACAGGCGGCAGAAAACGTACAAAAAACATATTACGCTTAAAGTAGTATTATTATAATGTTACAGTCACCTTGTAAAACAAATTAAATCAATAATCCTTAATCTTTAATCCTATTAAAACAAATCTATCATATATTATCATGAAATTCTCAAAAATTACAGTAACAACTTACCAGTGGATTAGTTTTGCAAAATTTCGTGTAAAATAATTACAAAAACTAAGTTTATTCAGTGACGTTGATATAACTAATGATATAAAAGTTCCTACGTTATCTACTATATGTCTCTTAAATAAAAATCGTGCATGAGCCAATACATTTAAAATTACCATACTTGCCTTAGTTGATTTTACGTTTATATCTAAACAAAAAATAACCTAGAATTCCTCACGTACGGCGAAAGGTTTTGCAGATCCAATTGTTGATTACACATCGCTCAAGTTACGCTTCGTCGAACACAATTTTGCTTACTTGGACCCTGAAATAACAAATAATATGATGTGTCCTAATTTATGAGCGAATCTGTCTGCCCGATGTTACAACTTATATTATATAAGTAAATGAAACATATGGAACTCTATGTTTATATTCGTGATATCCTTATTTTTATCGGAGGCTTTTTATTTGCGCCGTGACGACGGTGTTCGAGCTAATGGATATATCGTATCTGTCATATCGGGAATATGCCGCTTGACAGTTTTATTGAGATCCAAAGATAACACAAGTTATTCGATTATGTGTTCTGGAATCGATTACTTTTTGTACGGTAGGTATAAAATCACGCTAAAATGATTAATCGAGAAGGTTTATGTGATATGATCATATTTGCATATTAATAAACCTTTTAAGTTTACTAATACATTTCATTTCATTTTCACTAACGTGCTATTTTCCGTTTCGACCTGTTCTCATGGCTGTTTGCTCCCATTGTTGTGAGAGGACATTTAAAATTATTGAAGCTTTTGGGTATAGAAGTAATAAGTACATCGTATAGCAATACTTTTTTTAACACATTAGACAGAATAAAAAACAATCACTACATTTTTAATTTATGCCTTTATTTTCTATATACAATTTACAAATTATGGCTATTATGAGCCGTTAATGTAACAGTTGTACTTATTATAAAATTAACTATTATTTATACAAAAGAAAAAGAAAATCAGCTCGTGTACGTCAAGTTTTTTCATATTACCCTCAGTCGTGGCATATCTGGGCTGGGATGACGACGGAGCAATCGTTTTTCTTCCCTGAAAGGGCACTGTTGTTCTTAGACTGTACATTGTATCACGTGCGGTGTAGTCACTTTTTCAAGTAAGTATAAAAAACGCTTTAAAATTGAAATACTAACACTTATTACATAAATAATTTATGATTCAGACAAGTAAGAATTTCAAATTAAAAAAGAAAAATCTTTTCTTATGGCTTTCCACTGGTGTATGACCAATGTGATTTTGCCAAAGTCAGCGTTTTGATTTTGGCTTTAATATTCGAGGAAAAAATAAAAAAAAATACGAAAGCAAATTTAAAACTCTTTTTTAAATAAATAAAATTTTATTTCTTAGTTATTTAGAATATATTTTTGTAAACTAAAATAATAACGAGAATCGCATTGATCAGAAGTCATCTGAGTAATCAATTTGGTATAAAAGCAATCATTTAATATAAAAACTGAAATACCGTTTAAGGAAATTGAACAATAGCTCTGTACTTTTTATTACGTCTAAGACGCGATTGCAAATGGTTCTTTTTAAATTCCAAAAGTGGCCGACAAACAAATGCCAATAAAGCTAGTCGTGACTACTGAACGCATACAAAATATTGAAGGAATTTCTAAAATTGCAAAACTTGATCCAAAATTGTTATAATTATAATATTAGTTATAATAATATTAATTATAATATAAATATCTGTGGTTATTTACATACTTTATTTTTGGTAATTCGCGGGAAAGTCCTACATAGGACCATCAGGGTCGCTGTGAGGGAAGTGACCCCGGTGTTTCACACTCCTACTGACTAAAAACCCCCGGGGTACCCCTCTAATCACTCCACTCAGGCCTGGGAAACCAAATTCGTCCAGCCGCCCGGGGAGCGAACAGCCAAAGTATGCTAGCGCTTGTACTATGTGTACTGGACAAATATATACTTAAATACACATATGTTTTATGACTTTTTTTTTGTTTAACAAAGCAACTACAGCGCACCTGACAAAGTCGCGACATACTAATCTATTCATCATAGAAAAGTTTGTGTTTATAGATCAATGTCCGCCTGAAGCCGAAGGAAAACCCGATTAATTGGTCATTGCCACAACCTTTGGCCGAAGCAAAATGTTTTACAATCATAAATACGTCTGTTCAATAGTGAGCAAAAAACAATAATATAATAATTTTTAAAGTAGGATCTATATGGTGGTGTGCATAAAAAACGTGTAGAGATTATCAAGATTACTTCACAACTTGTCTAAAGGTCGCTTCAGTCGAAGCTTCGGTCGGAGACAATTAATTTGATTTAATTGCCTTGTCGGTAATTTCAGTTCTTGCAAGGTCAAGAAGTAATAAATGTTTGATCATTTTCTAGCGCCAGAGTTGCTTCTGTTTTATTTGCATTCATAGGCGGTAACTCAAGCCACTTCTAAGAGGGTAGAGCGGCGTGCTGTAATCGCTACCAGGCAAAAAACTCGACTGAGAATTCCACATCGATGGATCGCCAAACAGCTATCGGCAATGTGCGCAAATTACAATATAATTCTAATACTACTATACTTACAATTATTCGTATAAATGCGGTATCTAGTTCAGTATCAGATTCTGTGTAAGTTCGAAAACCCAAATGTTTAAAACCGAATTGAACGAAGACCTTTATCTGTATCGTTATTAAGGCTATTACATCTTTCTTTTGTCTTTAATGATTGCATACTGATAATTCATTTTACATATTTGTTTACTTATTAGTTCTAGCAGTGGCTTTCATCTCGTAGAAGCATAAAAACCATTATCTTATGATACTTGGATATTTAGTAAATATATTAACTTTAAAAGCTGATACAATCTACTCTGATACTTTTAAAATCTAGTAATTAATAGATTTTAAATGAACATATTTATTAAATGCCAAAACATAACAAAATAAATCCTTTTATACTTCTATAGGATGAACGCAGTTATTTTCTAGCAGCAATGGATTTAATTAACTCGTTTATATTTACTAAACCCAACATTAGCACTCTACATTTTTATATTACACTCACACTCAAAAATTACAATGCACACTAGTTACTTAAAGCAAATAGTGGAATAGGTCATGTGTTTCTGCTCACGTAAACCCGAATATAGCGTGACGAGATTACTTTAATTATTATGTACTGTAAAATTAAACCCTCAGTTAACCATAAATAAAGCAAACATTTTCGCAACGCATTATGAGAGATGACCATTGTAGAACGTCCCGGTAAAAAGGTAAACGCTGAACACGGTGCCTAGTTAGTCTCGTCGACTTTCATCAGACGGTTGTTCACTTAGTAATTTGTTTGTGGTGTCTTAAGTGGCCATTTATAAGTGGAGCAGTCATCCGAGGTTGCTACTGAACACTGATGATTTTATTCAACGTGACATTGCTCCGAGATATCAGATAATAAAATACCGCAGACACATCTTGATGGCATTTAAAAAGTCGCCGATATATGCTACCATTTAAATGATTAACATGCGCATAGATACTGCATTTTCTTGCAAGTTGAATTTTTTTTTTTTTGATGAAATTATTAGTTGCAATATTAAAAGTTTTTACAAGATAATTATTTATGATTTCATCTTACAATAAATTACTGTTATTTTAACTATATTGCCCCAATTTCCATCAACAAACAAACTATAATAAAACGATCTTTCCGGCTTTGTAAGAAATATGACTTCATATAAAAAATAAGCCGCAATAGTGTCCATGGAAATAAATTACTTTCTATCTAAAGCGGATCGTAGTATAATAAATAATTAAAAGTATAATGTCGAGATTGTTTGTTTACTTAATCATTTCATCGCCCACTTTATTATAAATTAACTGGCAACTTCAATTACACACCCGACCCATAATTATGATAGCTCTTCATTGAATGTTATAGGTAAATTTGCATCTGATTATATACATTTTTAAGCTATGTATTAACTTAGTTCACTGCTTTTCTTTCTCAAACACTGTACTGGTCCATTCTATGCATTTCTCATGCAGAAATTGACTCTTTGGACAGATTACCAATATATTCATTTCATGTTGATATTTTGTCAGACAAGCGTTTCTAAAGCCACAACTTTGACATGCTCCGAATATCCTCTCCCGTCATGCTACTCAATTTCGTGATTGAATCAGCCAAAACCTCCAAACAGGATACACAATTTTGGTACTTCTCTACGTTAGTTCTACGAGTATAATTCAAAGCAAGAGTTAAGATATTATAAAAAAAACTGTTAACTTTATAGAGAAAGTTAGACTATAACATCTAAGTGATAACAAAAAAATACAAAATCGAATAACAGCCATATTAAATAAAGGAATTCTTTATTACATAGTTGAAATATGTTAAACATAAACCAAATGAAAAGGCGCTTACAAAAGTATTCAACAAACTAATATGTCAGGTAAATTATCTTCGATCCTCTTTGTTTATTTATTTATACTGGTATATAACGATACATAATTTACAAATAAAATAAAAAATACAATGATAATTATTATTTTAAATATTATACCTATAACAGATATACACAACTCATACCAATATACATAATATTACATAAAAACATTTTCCTAAAACTACTCTCAACTTTATTATTTTAAAAAATGATTCCACGAATTAAAAATGTATTACTAAAACTGAATATAACAAAGCCATTTTAAAATCGCCCACAAATTTTTCCGTTTCATAGCACACAACGCAGACACATGACGTACAAAAGGACAACATTGAAGATGCCTTTAAAACGATGCCGAAATCAGATAGAAGTACCGCGTGGACGTCTCCATCGTCCGTCAACCGTCAGAGCGGACGAAAAGGATTTTTGCCTTGTAAATCAGCACCGTCTTATCAATTCGCGCTGTCAAGATGCATGGGCATGCAACTATAGCGTGTATTGATACGAGAGCCAAAACTAGTTTGTGGTAAATCTATACTAATATTATAAAGCTGAAGAGTTTGTTTGTTTGTTTATTTGAACGCGCTAATCACAGGAACTACTAGTTCGAATTGAAAAATTCTTTTTGAGTTGAATAGACCATTTATCGAGGAAGGCTTTAGGCTATATAACATTACGATGCAATTATTAGGAACGAAGAAATAATGGAAAATGTGAAAAAAAC
Organism: Automeris io; assembly: GCA_036320925.1. NCBI lineage: Eukaryota > Metazoa > Arthropoda > Insecta > Lepidoptera > Saturniidae > Automeris > Automeris io. The sequence goes on along the minus strand of JAUDJH010000025.1, from coordinate 1,096,476 downwards.
GGGGAAAATTATTCATCCTTGAGGGCTTCCATTGCGTGCGCTGTAAAAACGGTTCAAGATACCAAAAATATATATAAGAAAGAATTATTCCTCTTAAAATGATCTAAAAAAAATGTACAGGACAGTGTATGTCTATCTTTTAAGATTAAGTCACTAGAACCGTTTTTATGGTAAACAAATTTGGTCGAAATTAATGCATTATTTGTTAAGAGTTGTATCAACGTAATAATATTAATCTTTATCCAAATAAATGTGTTGTTGATTAAGAGTATTTAATTGTGAACAAAATTGTCTTTGACATCACTTAATTTCAATGAACATCTTGGAAGATATTACAAAACCTTATATAGCAAAACAACGTTTGCCGGATCAGCTAGTAATAATATAATATGCAGCATTATTCAGTTGTTTACAGTTAAGATACTCTTTTAAATTATTTTTTATTTTTATTCTACTTCTCTAGTGTATTAATTGTCTTTCTTTTCCCTTTCCAATATAACAGAACTGTAAATGATTTCAATAAGTATATAGGTCAGCTGATCTGATTAAATTTGTAAGTTTGGAGTGAGAGGTTGGAGATTTTCTTACATTTACTAATAATTACACACGTTGTCCTAACCCCACACCAAGCTTGAACTTTTACTATGGGTACTAAACAAATATATAGATACTAAGTGTATCTATAAAATTGTCTAAATATCCGAAAACTTGCTCCATGTCATGGGGTTAAATATAGCACTTTTTTGTTATATAAAAATATATATTTATCAGAGCAAAGAACATATAGATTAATGGCTCTAAATTTTGAAGCCCACGTAATAAACGTTGGGTCGGCGAAGGATGATTAATTGTGAGCAGTGCGGATGAATGATCCCTATATTTGAGAAGGATTACGAGAAGCCTGAAAACCGTGCGAAATATGCGAATATTTTAAAACGATGCTTTAGTACAACGACCCTTACAAACTTATATGTCACTGTATTTAGAATGTTCATAATTATATAACGTTATGTCATTACTTTCAAAAACCGAAATTAGGATATTTTTTACAATAATAGATACCTCGGAAAAGAGGACCTCTTGAAAAATATCATGTTGAGTTATTTATAACATTTTCTTGAAATATCAATCAGCGCGTCCATAATGAAGTGGAAAGTCAGCACCCTCATGTCTTTTAAAATTAAGGAAGGAACCTGCAAATTGATCAAAGTTAATTTTCTCCAGATATTTTAAAAGCCTCGCTTCCTCTTATTCGTCCTATGCAAATATTTATTGTTCACAAAACATTTCGCCCGAGAGGGCATTATCATGTTAATTAATATCAACCTAGCATGTTTGATTACAGAACTCGTGCATTATTAAATTTCGTCAGTCGCGTTTATAGCGTCTCAGCAAATATTTGAGACTAAGGATAAAGGGAATCGTGCGAACAAAAGCTAACAAGGAAGATGCGTTTATTATATATGACTTAGTACTTACCGAACAAACAAATATTCCTTAGAATATTTTGGAAACCCGGGTTTGAAAGTCTTACATTTCCCGATGATATATAGTAAAACAAAGCTAACTAAATGTTAATTGCGTAAGAATGCAATGTAATCTGCAATTAAATTCTTTTATAGACAACATATCTATTTTTACAATACAGAAAAAGACAATGATACATAAACTATTATAAGTAGAATACATTTTAATCATAAACAGTAAAAATGTTTAAACAGATATTCATGTGAAAAAAATAACGTGAAAAATTAGGACAGCTTTTTCGTATAGTAACAAAATGATAGCAATTTGGTAATATTGTTAAATTGTACAAAAAAAAACTCTAAATTTAACTAATCTTTACAAGTCACTCTTAAATAGTTTATAAATTCTATAGCTTCATTACTCAGTGCCTGGGTGACTACGTTTAAGACATCTTCCAAAAATTTACGCCTCGCTATAAATCCGTTTAATACCATCTAGATTATTCTGCTCATAAATTTTTTGTTTACAAAAGCGAGTTCAAATCTATGGTAAAAGATAGAATACAAAGATATGTGAAAGTTATTGTGAATTTGTTTACTTCTACATTGCGATTTCTTCCATTTTCTTAACAATTAAGTTTTAAAGCGTGCCCTTATCTACTTGTATCACAAGCACATGTCAAAAATAAATCATACATTGTGACATATTTTTCACTAATTCACATCTTCATCTCCTAAATGCTAATGAAAGCTACAAATAACATCAAATCCCGCTTGTTTCTTTGAGTGTTGACTGGCAATGTTAGTAATATATTTTTAAATAGCATTTTAAAATATTAAGGATTATAGTTCGAGAGGCAAATAAAATTTCTAGTAATTGCCAAAAGCAAACCTAAGCAATACTGTCCATATATTTCAGTTTACATTAATTACGTCTGGATAGCGAAATGTAGTAAATCTCATACGACTGTTCACTATTATCGCTTAACAATTTTAGATAAAACTGCTTCTACACTGGCCACAAATAATTAAATTGCATAATTGTTATACTTTATGATACGTAAACAGAATTAACGAACGAATGAATGATTTCAGTGGTCCCAGAACGAAGAATGTCGGTAATTCGGTATAACCGTTACTGGTTAGTAGCGAATAATAAGCATAGGTATTTATTAAGGATTTTAGAGACATCCGTAATCGAGACTATTGGATATTCCTAATTGTTTAATATCCGTATCAATACATGATATAAAATTATAATCTTTAAAATCATGACTGCATAGTCCGTAAATACATTGAGGTATATTTAAACTAGTTCTTAGTTTGTTCTAATATCGAGGTATTGATAAAATAAATCTGTAATATGAATAACCAAAAGAAAAGGCTTCCTATATTGAAATATCTTTAATTAAAATTATTGCATATTATCCGAATATCCGAAATAAATTGAATTTCTATATCCGAAAACTCGTACCCCTATCTACTCTAGCACGTACTACATATTCTATAAATCTGACCGCGGTCTTTGTTAAGCCCGCGGAAATGTAGCGTTTAAAAGCATTAAATCAAAAAGGCTAATCGGCTTACACCAGTTTTTATTATGTGTTTTAAAGAATCTTCATATTCTGGTAAACAAATACAAAATCATACACTTGGGATGGTGAGATAAATTTAAAATTCTCGTAATATTTGAATTCTATTATTATATTATATATTACATTATTCTATTTGAATACAACCAAGGCCAATTAAAATGCAGATCACTATACTCTGTTCATTTTACGAAGCCCCACATGACGGACAAGGAATAGGTTGTTTTTGGAACAATTACTCGTAAATAATGTTTTTTTTTTTTTGTATTCTAGTATATTATAATAGTGTTTTAGTATCTCATTCGATAAATACTTATTCTCTTAATACTAGATACGGAAAATTTCGTTCAAAGAATTTTTATAAAGGCCTTCGTAAAATGAAAAAGGTATGGTTGGATCGTTTTGCAATGTTTTTCCCTTTTTTAAGCACTTTTGATGGCTGGCTTGGATTCTATAAGTGTTGTTTTAATTCAACCAGTTTATAAGACCCCCCTCGATTAGAAATGCTATGTTGCTTTCAACACGTCGTATACATCACTTATTGTATGTAAATGCTCACGTCACGTGCTGGACGCGACATCGATTTTTCAATCCAACATTGACACCACAAAACTGTATTCTCTCAGGCATAAGACATTAAGACTTGCAGTGTATAGATTTCCAGTATACTCGTATATACGAGAGTTTTGATGTATATTTCAATATTTCTCACATTGTTGTCCGGTTCATACAGCTAATCTCTCTGGCTCTGGTACTACCATAGGTTTCATTGCAGATGGAGGTATGCAGAATAATTATAACATTTTATACTCAGAAGGTGGCGACAAGCTGACTACTATTTACTTATCTACCATCTTGCCGATTACTTATTGGTATAGGCAGTGAAAATCAAACACTACTGCTTTATTATTTTTGCAAATTTTTTCACTTTCTTAACATTCATCAATTTCTTCATGCACTCTCGCCTTACTTGAATTACTTCAAACCTTACCCTCTATCCTTATTTCATTTGGTACGTGTAGGTAAAGTAAAATTGCACTGAGCGTGATAATGAAATAAACAGTATTGTGCGATTAAAAATAACGAGATTATATTGATAATAACTGCATCAGGCTGACCGGAATACAGAGCCCCTTAGACAATGTTATATTCGTATATCGATAACGATAGTAGAAAAGTATAATTGTATGTTATTGACATCTCAACAAGAAACTACGAAAGCTTATGTAAATCCCATACATTTTATACTTTTCTATTAGCGTTATAAGTAAAAGAATGTTATTTTGTCGGGGGCCTTGAACGGACGGCGCGAGCTACTTTTAGCGCAGAAGTGTAATCGCTCAGACACTGCGCGAACCAGAAAATCAATTTACATAACATCAGTAACGTTTCAATACAACAGAAAAAATATATCAAATCGAATGACCGTATGTCTGTATGAACCGAATAAGCTTCGTGAACACGCCGCAGAGTCCAATTGATTGACAGCCATCCGCCGATTAGATTCGAGTGAGCCTAGGCCCCGTCAAACGTATGTATATTGTGGTATCGGAGCCTTGTATGCAAATACGCCAGGCACTGTGTGGACTACACGGCTTTTTTATAGATCGTAGATGTCACCTGAAAATCTTTTCTTGGTTTACAGCCGGCCGTATAAGCGAGTGGTAAAAGCTGTTTTGCAAGTCGACATGTCAACGTCTCGACGTAAATAAAGTCATGTTACATTGTAGTAAGATTTAAGAGATGTTTCTACATTGTTATGGTCAGGGAATGCTTATACCATTATAATAAATTTAACAATATCGCCATTTCGGTACACATTCCCGACTATAAATTGTATAGGTCGAGAAAAAATAATGCCTTATTAAATTGATCGTTACGAATATTACAGTTACAATTTATTAACCTTTACAAATTGTATGCAGATATAATCAAATATATGTGGTGTTCGGTATCCCAAATATCAAGTTTGTAATTTTGTAAAATTTTGCCCGTTGTTTGATGAGTAATAAAAGTTTTAATTCATGAATAAATTAAGGCACTCTAGTGGTATAGAATTTATGACATTTATAAACTTAACTAACAATTCAATGTGAAATCTGTTGTTCAATTGCATTTTAACCGTACATTGGTGTACAGTCCGTCATAGTGACTCGCTTCGGGCTACGGTTTGTCGTATTTCGGGATCTGCTTGTGTACGACCGTTATTCATATACCTACCGACATATATGTGATATATTTAAATAGACGATGGTCATTGCCACGAGACGCGTCATTTGGTAATAGAGGTTGTGCTTGCGCGGCTGAGCTGTGGAGAACTTATTACAAGTCCTGCAGTTTCCGCCAATGCTTAGAAGTTGTCATATTGGGATTTTAGCCGGTATAAGTGCTGCCATAACCAACCCCCTATGTGCTTGTCTCATGTATCTCAGGAGGATTTTCGAAAGCAAAAAAAGCGGTTTTCTTGGCCTCCCCTATACTTTCGACGAGATAAAGAGGCACGTACTCTTATCGTACGTCCATTTTACAACGATTGGAACTAGTCACTATTTGCAATTAATTGGCGGTTTAATGCATTCCGTAGGATGTGCATTATTATCAGTAGTATTAAAACCAGTCTAGCCCGCTAGGGTGTTACGATAACACGTGGATATATGAGAACGGAGCCCTGGGCGACGCTACCCGCAGACGATCGCAGATTCATATCGTCAGTGCACAAAAGAACCAAACGCTGAGTGAATAATAAGCCGCGGGCCACGAAATACGCGATCACTTCATCTTTGCTCTATTATTATTAGATATATAAAATCGTGTCGGGGTGAAATTCTATAGTTTCAATATATGACCAAAATACTGGCTCGAATCGATTACAAACAATATTTTGAACAACGCTCTTCGTTTTCTCAAAATAGGTTTTAGAAAATTTGTTTGTTTGTATGCGCGTCACGCAGAAACTACTGAATTAAAATTTATGTGACTTTCACAGTTTAAATGAAACATTTTCGACTTAAAATATAAGCTGTTTGATCATTTTTTGCAGAATCCCAGTAACTAATGAACACAAATCATTATAAATAACGAAAATCAACAAAAATTTAAGTCTCTACGTGTAACATTAGACATGTCTTTAGTCTTTACAAAATGAAATGGTTGATTTCATAGCATAAAAAAATGCTGACCTATATGTAAATACTCATCTCTATTTTCATAGAAACGACGGTAATTTTTTACTTTAGCAAACAAAGTCGCAAGCAAATATTTGTCTACGTATAATAAAATTTTAAAGATAATTTGAAATGTCACCGAGACTAAAACAAGATTAGGTGTACTTATACTGATATTAACTTGAATAAAATCGCCTTTTTTATTGCCATACTTAAAGGTTTAAGCGGTAAAGTGAAATGATCTGCCGTAAATGTATCGTCTAAAGATATTCTCTTTGAAGCTACGATCACAGCAAGGAGCTTCAAATAGCTGCATGAAATGAATTCACATCGGAATTACTAGAATATTTCCAATTGATTTTTGAAGCACCCACTTGGATGCGAAATAATCGGAAAACGTAGGATTGCAAGCTAGAACGTTTCGCTATTTAATCTGAAAATTGTTGAAATAAAAATGTACCTTCGAATCACATTATCATTTTTATGTTCAAGACTTATATTTTGGTTTTATTGATGTATTGTATATGTTAGTCTTCATTTATAAAATAAATAGGTACAAGACTGATTCTAAAATTATTTCACTAGTTTTTAGTTGACATTGGTGCTATTTATAGCTGATATGGACTTGTCACTTGACAATTATGATACGTAGTTTGCTTACGTGTATTGAATACGGCCATGTTTGACAGCATCAGCTCATGGCGTGGACTGTTTCTTTTGCTAGGCACTGAAAAAACAGAATGTGGCTGCCGAGATAAAGAGAAGGAAAAAGCTCTCGTTTCTAAACTCAGCGGCGTAGACATGACGATAACAGGGAAGTATCCCTCCCTGACACTGACCAGGCAGTAAACTTGACGCAGTCTTGGATGAGTCGGAGGTGGTGTGTAAGCGTCCTAGGTAAAGATGGACCCTATACCCCATTCCTTGCCTGTATCCATAAGGCCGTTCGCGCGCTAAGTCGTAAAAGAAATATGGTTACCCAGATCGGTGGTGATAGCGATTAGAAGGATACCTTTGGGAGTTTAAGGCAGCAGAAGTTTGACACACCGAGGCTGCTGCCATCACATAGGTCCTTTTTTTATGCACAATTTTCTCCAGGTTACCAGAAAAAAGCCGTCATATTTTGATATTTAATGTATGATTTCACGATACTATTATACAAGCAGAATTAACTGTTTTATTTCTAACATGTCATAACGTGTTTACATATGAATACCGCATATGCATTTATATTGCGAATGTGCGGCCATCTGAATTTCGACGATCACACACACATAGATACACGTGGTACCTACTCTCTTATTAACACAATCTTTAATATTGTGTCGGTTAAAGCGAATTACTTCCACTTAAAGTCATCATAAAACGGAAACTTTGCGAAACATAATAAAGTGGAAGACCATTTAATATCAATCCTTACAATATTCAAGTCTACCATATTCGAAAAGCAATAGCGTTAAATCAGACGTTTAATCGCCTATACATTACAATTTGCTCCTGACGTTCAGCAATAAAAAGGTTTTAAAATTGGTGCAACAAAATTTCATTACTCAATAAATGTCAGTCGATGAAAATTTAAACTTGTGACGAACCAACGTAGGGTACAATAAATATAGCAAAGATAGGAACATAGCAATGATTCAAGGAATAAAACTTCCTATTCGTTCCTGTTGACTAAACAGGTATTGTATGTTCAGGTTTTTTTATAGTGCTTTGGCAAAGTGACTACACCGCACCTGATGGAGAATGTATAACGTGGTCCAAGGACAGCCCAGGGTAGAGAATTAATTTTCATTCGCCGTTGTTATGGCAGTCCACATACCATGCCTGAAAGCATCTAGATACGTAAACAACGGCTGGTGAGTGTGCGTGTTGTGTGTGATCTTTCTCTTATCTTCTACCTCAAGATATATCTTCTCTTCATCTAGGGAAATGTGTCGCACTCGGATAAAGGCCACAGTAGCGACTTCCAGTCAGGTGATCTGTTAACCAATGTACATCTTTTGGTATAAAGAACATTGCAAAGTATCATGCGCATTATTCACGTGTAACCCTCGCATTATTGTCAATGTGTTATAGACGCAGCAACAAGGGTTGTGAGCGGAAAAATCGTGCAATTTTCCGGATGCCCTTATAACTAATACGGCCTACCGCGACGTCGGTCGATTAATCTCTGTCGACCGCGATGGGTTCAGACTGCTCGATATAAAAAACCAGTGCTTCTAGAACTCTAACACTTCAAATATACACGACATTAACTGCTTTCGGAAAAGAAAATACTAAAGAAAATAAAGTTCTTTTTATACTGGTCGAAGCAAGTGACGGGTCTCTTTGAAAGCGGTAAACGGCGGCGGCCGAACCTTACCTCTCACTAGGAAAAATTATGAGTGCACTCAAACGTGTAAAGATAAGTCTTATGCCAAATATAAAGCGTTCGATACTTCATGTTTAACGAAAAGACCCGACAAGGACGTTACAAGGACAAAATAAAAAGTAGAAAGTAATTTCGACTGAGAACTTTAAGGCACCAGAAGCTACTAATGGCTTCATTGGCAATACCAGAGACAAATTTGGCTTTCTACTATAATTCTAAATTGCCTTTTTGAGTACTTATTTTACCACATTAACCTTATTATCTTTCAAACAAATCCACGTTTGATAAATTTGTCAGCCGACATGTCTTTCCAAACAAGCCGTAAAAATTAAAAACTTTCTGTGAAAATAATTGAAGTGTAATGATATCTAAAAAATATTTATTTCAAATATTAAGTTTTACATCTCGGATAGATCACCTTTTCATAAATACCTAATAAATTAAAGTACAATACAACAAATAGTGTCCATGACTAGTGTCGAAATTTTATAAATACAGTTTATCTCTTTCTGATTAAATATTGCCAATACAAGGTAAAATATCTCTAAGCAAAATTAAATTAAAAATCCTGAAGTATTTATTATACTTAAATTATTAACAAAAAAAGCTTTGCGTAAATGAAGCATTCTTAGAAAAACTTGGAAACAATACTTGCTTATATCACTAATGTATGTTTTCTGAAAAGGGTTATAGATAGTGAAGATATAAAAGCCATCGCCAAAGATGAAATGCACAAATAACAGAACCAAGCAATGCGGGTGTTTATACTTATTTTACTGCATTTACGTTTACATGTAACAAACAAGGCTGGTTTCAGCAAAACAGATGGCGACTCCCATAGGAATTAAGTTATTGGCTAAAACGGTCATTCCAATACTAGTTCGGACGCCGCGCCGTGCAACATCCGAACATTTCACTCTTCAATTTGAATTCACTACTCGGAATTAGAGAACGTGGGTGCCACACGTATTGGGTCTGCTTCGATAAAGTGCCAACATTATTTGACGTGGGGTTTTCTTGGTTCAACCGCTTCGCGTTTATACGCGATCGAATTGTTCTGTCGTAAAGGTTTTCAATTCTTGGAAACTTTACGATTACTCTTATGGTTACTGGCCTACTAGTGTTTCTATAGTAATATTCTTTTAGCCAATATATTGACGATACCATGATATATAATATATAATTCAACTTACCTATTTGAATTTAAATATAAACATAAAAAATATCTATTTATAATAATTTCATACAAAATAGTACATTGTACCTGATGTACACATCATCATCATGATGATTTGATGTAGCACAGCGTAATCAGAAAATCGAATCGATAAAATTAAAGATTGTTCGTCAGTAGTCGCTGATATTACGTCTGCCTTATTAAAAGTGTCTTCACAATTCTTTTAAAAGGCTCGATATAATAGGAGGTAGGGAATACATCGACTTGAAGATCATTTCACAGCTTGCATTGCGCAATACCATTTCATTGGAATGCGATCCGTACAAATCTATAAAAACGGGTTTTTCGCATGCTGCCGAGAAGTACTGATACTGCTGCTGCTATTTTTGCTGCTTCCTCATTGACGTACGTTAAAGTGGAAGAGAAATGACAAAATGTGAGTACTATACACCATAAATACAAAGTTTGTTTGTTACATTTATATATGGACGTGAAATAATGGGACCTGTTATCGATTATACTAAGGCTTTCGGCTCATAGTAAATTAAATTATAGTTACAATATGACTTCTAATTAGCATATTAACGGAGATAATGTAAATTAGTTGACAACCGGCTATAAATACTCATTCAGCAGAACTACATAGGGTCACGCCAAACCGCCATTACGAGATCGGTTGTCATCGTCGTAAATCTGCGAGGAGTTGATTACCTCGACGACGTCATTAATTAGAGCGAGTGTATCGTGTTTAATTTACTAAGCAGTGGACGCACTTACGATTATCTCAATTAAGATATAGCGCTGAACTCGTCGCAAAGTGTCCACCTTACTTGACGACTTGAACTGATATAATAATGACAATTTTCGATTAATTAACATTGTCGAATTCATTACCCATAAAACCCACCGACCATTATGTCTTAAATCTGCCTTACCTATATACATACCTTACATACCTTACATAGTAATTATAACCTTACCTTTTCCACATTCAAACTTCCTAATACTATCTACTTTTTATTTTATTTTTTTTTTTACTTGGGGAAATTCCTCATAGGACCGTCCCGGCCGCGAAAGGGTAGGCAACCGGGGTGTGCCTGACTTTTACCAGCTAAAAACCCCAAGGTGACTACTTCTGCGAATTAGTGGGGACTGCGGGTCCTGTAATCAAATCGCCGCAGCCCCACGACGCCGCGCCTGACAGGCACAATCACGGGGGGGGGGGGTTGACGCCACCTCCCCCGATATCACCAAGTATACTTCAGCAGAGCGCGTCACAACGCACCGCCGTCTTCTCAGGGGTCATAAGACATCAGCTGGCCGGTCGTGGTTCGACCGATCCGCTGGGACTGATATGCCGGGGCGGTTGTCGACAGCCCGGCGTCTTCTTCGAGCGGCCTTCTGCCGTTCTCGCTCTGCAGCCTCCTTCTGGGACATGACTTCTGGGGAATACTATCTACCTAATTTAACCAATCATAGCAACATTCTTTCAACACTGGTACTAAACTAAACTGGTACTAGTAGCATAATTCTAGTATTGCACGTGATGTAAAGAAATTCCAAAACCGACGTTTGTATATAGGTCAAATTTACCTTGCCCATACCATGGATAACGGGGACATTTTCCGCTATAATATGAATAACTGAAATCTTATTGCAGACATTATATTAAATTTTTTTAAAAGGTTTTTAATATTAGTACAAAAAACAAGATTCGTCCGCCTCGAATTCCAACCTAGAACCATTCACGTTGCCAAATATGGAAACCGGTTCGTTAAAAATAAAAGAAAGTAAGACAATAAAAAAATTAGTGTTGTTAATTGTGCAAAGACTTACACTCGGATCTCCGCAGTGTCCAACTATATCTAATCACAAAGAATATGTACATTAGCTTAAAATAATTATGGCTACCTTTATCTTACACAGATTATACGCCGTACTAGGCTGAAACGTAGAATCGTGCAAAATGATAAAAATAGATTAAAAGAGCGGTATTCCAGTGTTACTTTGTCCACACACTGGTATCTGGGTTCTTAGATATTTATTATATGAGATAACCCATTAGCCGACCACAATTCTACAATTCCAGTCGCATTGTTGTACACGCCAAGTACGCGCAATATCGAGTGAAACTATCTTCGCTTACGGAATATTGTTATCAAAGCTCCATACTCACTTATTCGTATATATCATATTTACAGAAAATCAACATAACTGAGATATCCACTAAACTTATGTATCTAATATTAAACATATACGCTTACCTATAACTTTCTTACCCTTTATTCAAAGACTGTCAATATTTTAAGCCTTTCTCTCGAAACTCGAGAAGCCCAAACTCCCGAACGTCAAAGCGTTATCATCGCGCGCAATTATACAAACAGCAGTTTGTGGTAACGCAGCTTTTGTTTATCGTTCAACTCAACATACTGCTGAGCCTCTTAATCCTAAACAAATATCGTGCCTGTACACACTCCCGTCTAAACTTATATGTTCTATTAATTTTCTACCTAAGACATCGTAGCAAACTGTTTTATCCAAGTAGATAATACTAGTATTAGAATACGATACAAGTTATTAAATCACGCAACATATGACAATACTCATCTAGAATCGAAACATTATATTGTTTCATACATGGACAAGAGCCGACTACTATTTTTAAATTCAAAATATCATGTAAACAATATTCCAAAATATATCTGAATAGTGCTAGTCTAACATCTATTTAATCTAGATACTTATTTAAACCTACGAGATCATAATGGTTATTAAATTATTATTATTATATTATTCCCTCTCCCTTCCACAGCAGAACCACGCGCGCTGGTCTACGGAGTCACAGCTTTTCAGTAACTCACATCCCGGCTAGGACTAAGAGGTTTTCTAACTCTGACTTTTGCCGAGTTGTTGGGCTGTGGAATGATCTTCCGGCGAGCGTGTTTCCTTCATCCTTTGATACTAGCTCCTTTAAGCGTGACGTGAAGAGATATTTGTGCAGGCCGGCATGATCGGAGCGGCTATCGATGTTTTTTTTTGCTGTTTGTAGTTGTCGTTTTCTTAATGCACTGTGCTTACCATCCATCAGGCGTGGTGTGTTCAATGTGCCGTGTCAGGATAGCAAAAAATGGAAAGACTTCGATAATTATTTTTACTCACAGCCACGAAAACTCGCTGTTGGGCAGAAAAATAAGGTTGGTCATCGATCAGAAAAGGACACTCAGGGAACTGGTTCAACAGCGTAGCCAACCGATAATGGTAGGCAATGAAAGCACACATGGAGTGCTTACATATTCAATGCGTTTCATACAAACGTCTGTAACGAAGTCGATTGATTTGGCTATTACAACCCGCTGTGCTCATTATTTATTAGAACCATAACAAATTCTGATTGCCTTTAATTCTTACATCTGCTCGCAATATTTGCACACACTAACTACTAATGCATTACCATTTATCTAAGTGCGTGAACATAATTTTAAAAACGTTAGATATATAAAAAAATGCTTTCATATATCTTAATATCCAAAGGGCGCGTTAAATATTTTACTAACTCTGTGTCAGTAAAATATTTTTATTCCTGTTTTACAATAACTAAGAAAATAATTCCATTATTATATTTGCATTGAATCACGTATTTACAAAGAACTTTTAATTTGCGTATTTAATAAACTATAGTAATAAAATTAAGTAGATTTCAAACAGACATCGTTCATGGGATTATAATTTACGGTTCGCTCCTTGAATTGATTCAAGATGGGAAAACACTAAACCTGAAGGATTTATGGAGCGAACTGTGCTAATAATTAGAATGAAAGATGCGGAGGCACGCGACTTAATCAGTGGTTCAAGTTAAAAGAAGTGGCGATAAACATAAGTTTGTATAAATCACAGTTTATATATTAAACTAGCTGATCCGGCAAACGTTGTTTTGCTATATAAGGTTTTGTTATATCTTCTAAGATGTTCATTGAAATTAAGTGATGTCAAAGACAATTTTGTTCACAATTAAATACTCTTAATCAACAACTCATTTATTTGGATAAAGATTAATATTATTACGTTGATACAACTCTTAACAAATAATGCATTAATTTCGATCAAATTTGTTTACCATAAAAACGGTTCTAGTGACTTAATCTTAAAAGATAGACATATACTGTCGCGGACATTTTTTTAGACCATTTCAAGAGGAATAATTATTTCTTACATATATTTTTGGTATTTTGAACCGTTTTTGCAGCGCACGCAATGGAAGCCCTCAAGGATGAATAAATTTGCCCGTTTTTTTACATTTCCATTATTTCTTCGCTCCTAATAATTGCATCGTGATGTTATATAGCCTAAAGCCTTCCTCGATAAATGGTATATTCAATTCAAAAATAATTTTTCTTTTCGAACCAGTAGTTCCTGAGATTAGCGCGTTCAAACAAACAAACAAACAAACAAACAAACAAACTCTTCAGCTTTATAATACTAGTATAGATAATGTGTACTTAATACGAAATACATTTTTGGATGTTGAAGAGGATTTTGATGGCAATTTTGTTACAATTTCCACCTTTGTAAAACATTAGTATCCATGTACACAATAATGTAATTATAATAAGTTGAAATTCGATAACGTTATACCGGGTTTTCCCAAATAAAATTTAGGCAACACATGCTCGCTGGTGGAGGTAAATATCGTGAGGTATAATCTACATATACTCCGCTGACAAAAAATTTACGTGTGGTATCCTGAGAAAGGCGAAAGACCTTAGTAACACAGCTGATCAGCTGGCTACTGATAGTCTAGACAAAGTAATATTCGATCGGCGATAACACTAGTGAAATATGCATAAGGTATGGAATGGACATTTTAACTTGTCAATGTGATATTTCAAAAGGTTGTATCAATACACATTAATGTGGCGCAACACATTAATGTGTATTTTTTTCGATTTTTTTTTTTTATTGTCTAATAGCGTGTTGGCCACTGGCCGCCCTTAAAAATAAAATAAATACCATACATTCGAAACTTGCCTACTAACGTTATTGCTGATCGAACGTTACTTTAAACGTTGACAAGACAAAATATGTCACCTTTGCTTCCTCAATCAGAAACCTGCCACCTTCAGACAATTTTTCTGTGATTGCTCACTCTTGTAGCCACCCGCATATTAATAAATGTTCATGTCTCCCACTTTCAAGAAGTACTTGTATAAAATACCTAGGTATATTAATTGATAATACTCTAAATTGGAAAACTCAAATTGTCTCTGTTACATCACGCATTAGAAAACTTATTTATGTTTTAAAAAAACTCAGAAATGTTGCTGCTGATGATGTTGTAAGAATGGTCTATTTTGCACTCGCGCAGTCAATTATCTCGTATTGCATCACAGCTTGGGGTGGTGCCTTTACTAGTCATCTAATCCAACTGGAACGAGCACAGAGAGCTGTTCTTAAAGTCATGTTTAAAAAACCGTTCTTATACCCAACAACACTACTGTATAATGAGACTAAAATCATGACTGTGAGACAGCTCTTTATGCTCCAAACTATTGTTTTTAGGCATGACACTCAATCATTGGATTTAGGCATTCTAAATAAACGTCTAGGGCTTACTGTCTGTAAAACTGAATTTCACCGCACCCCGGTCGCCACTAGACACTTCAAAATTTTAAGCGCTCGATTTTACAACAAACTAAATGTAATTCTCAATATCTATCCCCTATGCCTTTATGAACTTAAAATCAAAGTCAAGGATTACTTGTTGCAGCTCGATTATTTACAAACTGAAAATCTTTTAAATGCTTATATATAATCTGCACTCACACACAACACTCTTTACTCACCCTTTTCTACACATAACACACCTATACACAACACGTCTGTATATTTTTGTATATTTTTGTAATAATTTGTATTCTCTGTAATGGTGGGCGCTGACGTCTGCGATACAGTCTCACGACTAGTGCAGGCGTCAACGTAAATTATATTATACAATGTAAAATTTTTGATCCAATAAAATTATTATTATTATTACTTTGTATAGGTCCTCTGTTCTCGTTGGGCACGACATATAAACGCAAAATCGATACTACTACTTATGTATCTGTACACATCGCGAAAAGGATGTTATCAACCAGTACAATTATCAGGATCATTGTATAAATTTAACTTAAATTTTATGATTGGAAAGTAAATTGCTCGAAAGCTTGTATTTACACCAGCGCTGCGAATATTTAAACAAACTACACTATCAGTGCGCGCGCTCGCTAATTCGCTCCGACAACTCGCCGACCGACAGATAAATTCTGAGCTCTAGACGTGATCACCAAATTCTCACGATAATTTATAAATTCTAAATATAAACCAAATGACTTGGAAACGTTTGTTGAAAACATTAACAAAAATTATTATATTACAAGTGAAAGTAGGCACAAAATACATTATGTATTAATACAGGTTTAAACTTTGTTATTTTTTTATAACGTTTCATTACTTTGTAGTATTAAATTAAAGGAAACCGACTTTGTATATAGACCGCAACTATATATAGCATGACCTGAAGATCCGTATTCCTCCAACGAACGATGATCGAAGATCCTTGTACAGGAACCATTTCTGGAGATATAGATAGTGTATGCCTTCTGTCGTATCATTCGGAATTGCACCTTAAGGTCAATGTCTTTCCTAAAAATAAATATTTGTATTTTACAGTAGGATTATTTCCTCAAAACTATGATAAAACTGTGTTTTCCGACAACAGGCATTCTTTAGCCCGCCCGTTCCGCTATTCAATACAAAAACAAAGTTGAATAAACCGCTCAGCTAAGTGACAAAGAGGCCGCAGTTGGATCACGTACAAAACCGTATCAACGGCCACGGTACTCAACAAAACAAACAATTTGATCAGTAGCATGGCATGGCTGTCATATAGAAATTCGTCGAGAGCTGTGTTTTTGTTAGCGCTAACCGAGCCCCAGTAGGTGGCGGACATGTTAAATCAATTAAGGATAACATTTGGGACAGCATTAGACATGTGTATAGAATTTAGACATACTTGCCGAAATTAGGTTGCATTTTTCTATTGTCCCCGAATCTTTATATGTACGCTTTCAATGAGTTCTTAGGAAGGTGTAATCAAATGAACTAATTTTATTTCGAATAGACCAGTGATAATTTGTTTATCCCAAATGGAACTGAATTCAAGTTTACTGGATTTTTTTGTAGGAAAATTAGCTCTATTCTCTATAGTATTTACCGTTTAGAATACTACTATACTAATAAAATAAAGAGATAATGTTCGTAAGATTGTTTGGATTTAGGAGGTAATTACCGAAACTATCCATTATATTTTTTTTATATTTAAAATCGATCTCCAAGGGAGTCATTAGCCTCATAGGCTATATTAACTCATTCTCATGTGAAATCACTCCGGCGAAGCTACGGGCAGATTCAAATAAGATATAAAGCGTTTATAATCAAGATATGAAAAGCCTATAGATTATTAGATTTATTTTTGTCGTCATTATTCTAAATATATCGTCCATTCATATAACTCTTGCTATTTTACTTTTTTTTATTTAGCATATGTTTTCTTACTTTTTTATATATATTATTTATTAGACTGCTCCGATTTCGTTAGTTATCACTATGTAGGAACAGTAAATTAGTTTAAATGTATTATATCTCAAATGTGTCATAATTGTTTGATCTCCTGTGAATTAATAAATAGAAATATGTCATAAAATTGAAACTCATAAAACTAGTTAATATTTATTTATAAAAAAGTACGATACATGTTTTCTTTGCCGCATAGTTTTAATACACGGAAAAACGACAGATGGAAAAACTACGTGTTTGCACTCCTGGCAGTTGTTGTGGGACGTCCGGTCAACGGCAGCGCAGAGAGATCCAATCCAGCAGTCCGGAATAAGGATGCGACTCAAGTACATTTTACTTCAGTGAAATCGGATATAATTTAATGTAGCAAAAAAATAGTGACTTGATTTTAGTCGGACTCGAGTCACTTGCGTGGAATCACCCATTATTCTTTTTTAACACAACCCCTACAAAGTGACTACACTGAATTCTGTTTTTAAGTAAAGCGTAGTCCTAAAGCCGAACACAGCCGTCAAGTAACAGGAAACTGTGCATTAACAATCGTCGTGATCATATCGATCTGCCACTTCACACGTCTTTTAAAAGATCAAATGTCATAGGAGGAAGGAAATAAATACATTGGCTGAAAGATTATTCCACAAACTGATTATACACCAGAGATGAAAATTGGAAAATTTTACTCTGCCATTCACGCAGACGAACAACAAACAATATATTTAAATTTCGATTCTATTCAATACACATGTAGAATTTTAAGTTGATTTAGATTTAAATTATCGATTAATTAAGTTTGTAAATTAATTATGATTTAACTTGTCCGTTAATCGTAAAGAATTTAATAAAAGACTTGTTTAATTCAAATGATCCCTCGAGCACATATGTATATATTATTACGTGAAGCAAAATCTTTGTACCCTTTTTTACAAAAATTGCGCTGACAGAGGAGTATCAAATTTGGCACACTTATAGTTTATACGGAGAAGAATTGCAGATTGCCAATATTTTTTTAAAATAATGCATAAAATACATTAAATCAATAAAACGACATAACATACACACCATGCATTTGACACATATACGCATACATATATTCTCTTTTGTTTATGGTTAAAGTCAAATTGAGAATAGATTAATATTGTGTGTCTAGTCTTACTGAATGTCAAACATAACTATAATTATATATTGTAACGAAATTCATTTATTACAATATATTAGTTATTTTAAATTAATTATGGTCGAATTTCGACCAATAGCCGACCAAACTCAAATTAAAAAGACTCGATTGGTAAAATCGGACTTGAGTCGCAACACTCGGATAAGATCCACGATCTGAGCAAGATTGTCGATTCTGATTTCTTAGGACAATGGACGGCATGCTGCGCGTTTATCCCGTACGGAAGAACTGACGGCTTTTGTATAAAATTCTCGTTTCTCTTTCATGAAAGAAAACGTTTCAACGTTAACATCGATGAAATTGAATTACAAATCTAGGATAACAGTAGTGCTTTATTTCTTATAGCTAGTAAATACATATTTATAGATCACCTTTAAGTGAAATAAAAACCATTTCTTCGACAGTCTAATGTTTTAATCAATTCTTGATATAACTTTGAGGTAAACCATGATAACTTACCACTATTATAGATTTTATATCTTGTTAGCAGAGCAGTTATTTTTACACTAACTCGAATAAGATACTACAGTGGACCTGATAGACAGCACTGAGCACTTCAGGCAGGATAACTATCAAGAGACGAGAATCAATTGATGGTCACGCAGTCATGCCGGCCTTCATATACCTCGAATAAAGGTCTCTAGTTATACGAAATACTCGAGACACACAAAGTGATCCCGAAACACGACAGGCCAAAGCGAATTTTTGTGTCGGTCTTTGAACTTGTCTTTTTTTTTTCACAAAATAAATATAAGTATACATAAAGCAAATGGCGGCCTTCATACAGTCTTTTATAGCAGTATTGTTTCCATGATTATTCTTTCACATTTGACACTAGTCAGTAAAAACTTAAAAATGACAGCGCTTTATAACAATTATGCAATGTCTCTTTTATTTTACAAAAATCGCAAAACAATTCTATTTCACATAGGTTACGGGCGGCAGCTGTATTTTTTCAATCAGGCAAATATTAAGTTTACATAAAAGATAATAATTAAATTATGTAGAGCTATTTTATTTAATAAAATTTAATATTGAATTTTCCTTTTAGTGGATATCAAAATATTGGGATAATTAAAATAACAATGTGCCTAAGATAATATTACAGGCTCACGTTTATTAAACAACAAAAACATTTAATTGAGTTTCTAACACAAAACATATAAGCACGTCTCAGTTCGTATCCCTTTCAGCAAAAACTGTATCATCTTACGAGTGCAATGCAAACAACAATGTGTTTAAAAGGATGCCGCCCTCAAACACAATAAGTTGACAAAAATTAAACTCATTACGTGAACATTCATTTTGTTGTTATGCACGTGAGCAAAATGAGAACTTTTAATATCGACATTCCGTAAACTGATACACCTAAGACGCTACAACGTCTTTCCAATCATTTCACATGAATAAACTTTGCGATACTTTTTTATTCTGACTCACTCACAGTTACTACATCGTAGCTGATGAAAAGTACAAAGCAATCCATAAACCGAATCCAACTATCGAGAGACAACCAACTGCGGAAAGCCGTCGCCAATATCATAGAACGAAAGGAACAAGCTCTTCGGAAGAATATTCCATAATCCAGTGACCCGACAAAGAATCGACATTTATTTTTAAATTGTAGCCTAAATAATCTAGGATTCAGGAATCCTAGATAAGACCAAGAAAAGAGGAACTTTTTTATATTGACGGCTTAAAACACGCACCTACGCCCACAGCACGTTCTTCACTAACAGTATTATTTTCATAGTTGACACTAGTTGGACGAATAGTGACTAAAATGTGACGGTGCTTTATAAAAAAATATACTATACCTCTTTAATACGAATTATGCGATCTTGTTTGATGTATCCAGATCATGGTACGGCCAGAAACAAGACAGTTGTAGGTCAAGTACATTTTTTTTTACTCAATATGTTTAAAGGGCTTTTGACTGCCGCATGCAGTCATGCCAGCCCTATCGTGCTACTCAATAAATATAGATATAAAAAGTAAAAATATAAAAAGCATACTAAGTGTTATAGACACACTATAGAAGATTGAGAAACCTTAAGGTTCCACTAAACTATTGTAAATAAATTTATAAATTTTGCGAGCTTCTCGACTGCTAGGATTGCTAAGTAAAATTTCAATCACCACGATTTGAAAGTGGGAATCAATTGACTATCAGTTTCGATATGTCGGCCTAGTTATACCAAGAGAAAAGAAATCTAGGTATAATTATGGCACTGCTCCCAACTGTTCGTAGGAAGCGTTTCGCCTTTTCCTTTATATTGCCTACCGCCAAGGCACATAATTCGTGTTCAGATTCCACTTTAAGAACTTATAATATGGGAGTCTTCAAACACGGATTAAATCGATTTTTGTAGGGTGAGCGCACACATCATCGATGTCATCATTGTTTTTATCAGGTATGACGGACATCAAGCGTCAATCGATTTGTAATAAAAACAAATTAAAAAATGTATTGACACAACTTAATGTAAACTGATCCAGAAATTTGATTGATCCTAGCAAGTCTTTATGATGGAGCTTAGCATCCGTGTACTGTGATCACTATCCAATCAGGCACAGAAGTCTCGCCATCTGAGAACGATTACTTATATCCCCCGACAATACAAGTTCGTAAGCCTTCTACGCTGTTGCAATCACCAAAATGAAAATAAGAAGGCGATGATGATTTGAAATATTCGATGAATTTTATAACAACGTAACGCTTATTTTTAGATTATACGCTTAAACTATAAAATTACCCTATAAACTTTGATTATTTAAATGGGGCAGCTTTCTAGATGTAGTTGCATCTCACTTACGTATATTGCGGCCTTCATATGCTATCTCTATCGATGGTGAAAGAATGGTAAGTGAACGCTTGTTTCAATTTGCAAACAATGGCGTGTTAGCAGCCGTGTCGCTGTCGCCGCACATCTGAAGTTCCGAAGATATTGCTTTCAATTAAACATTTATCTTATTAACCACTTTGTACTTTAAAATTTATAATGATAGGCTGCTTTTTCCCATATTATGTAAATGAATCTTCACAAACATTTATTTATTACATTATAAAACTATTATCACTTCGAATCGCCACTAGTGTACAAAGGAAGACTGAAGAAAGACTGTAGAAAAGAATTAAGATATCGACTACAGAATCGGATAATCTACTTTTTAGAATATCCGGATAATTCCAGTTATTGATATTTTAATACAAATACTTTTTATTTGATTATCTTTAATAAAAAAAAAAATGTTAATTGCTAAGAAGCAAATGTTACCAAAGCTTAATTTTTTTTTTTTTGTAGTTTTTTTATACTGGCTCGACAAAGGGATTACAGGTTACCAAATATAAAGTACAATAGGAATAAAAACGGCAATGACTACCAAGGCCCGAGGATACACTGAAAAGTCGCCTTCGTCATACTTGTTCTTATATAATAAGACTAATGGTTTATAGATATATGAACTACACAAACTGATCTCATAAAGTAACAGGCTGAAACGAGTCATTACAAGACGGTTTTTGCACTTGTTTATGATCATAATCCAGCTACAAGCACTTTATTATAGAATATTTATGGCGTTTTCCGACATTTGAAGTTATCCGATTTATTTTTAATTGATACTTTCGGTTACGGAAACATCTCTAGTACATATCAAAGACCTTATATAGAATCAAAGTTGTGTGGGGTTACCGCATACCGATGCACTTATGGTATCTCCATTAATAATGGCACTTTGTCTCTTTAGGCAAAGGCGCGTCGTAAGCTTCGCATTGTGTGTGCCGTTTATTGTCGCGAGAATAATACTTAGCAAACGAACTACGACGGATCAAGTGACTGCGGTTGTGTACGAAGTATTAGGCTTTTACGTTTAATCCTTCCCGTTAAGCTGGATTACTTGGTGTTCTCTCCAGAATAGAGTTCCTTCGGAGCGGCTGACGTGTTTGTACCCCCTTGATATTCACCGCATGTTAGCTAGGTCTATACGTGTACCGACCCGTGCGAGATTAGTGAAAGCGTTCTGCGTAGCCGAGCAGACGAGTGATTTTTGTCCGCAGATAACAAACATACTCGAAAGCCGAAAACTAAATATCATATGTATAGATATATAACACATTAAACGCCTTCACACAAAAATGTTTTTTTCTGAAATTGTCATATTTTATCAAGATTACTTAAATGTGACCCAAATGTTTACTATAAGGATCTGCTGTAGGGTTTCACTAATATAATAAAAATCTCTTGAGAACACCGGTGCTCCCGCGGCGCAATAAAGTAGATCAGATGAGTTCACGGGTCACCCTAAGACGTTTAACATGCTAACGGATTACAACATTAAATACGAGTACAAATGGTCTAATTGATAACTGAATAATGAATAAATGAACCAGTTTTTCGACTGCCATAGTAAAAGTACACAAAAAAGTCCCTGTGGAATAATGAATTGTTCCAGTTAGTGACAACTTGGAAAATGCATAAAAATCATACGACTTTTGCTCTAAAAATTGGGGAAAATATTTGCGTTGCTTAGCGTGCTTTTGTCCATGCGAATAAAATTCTCTCGTCTGCAAAGGCTCGAAAGGTAACGTATTTTCGTGTTTAATCGCATTAAACTGAAGATCTTATTCCGAATGAATTAGAGTAATTATATTTATTATGTATACATTTAATTTAACTGTATATTGTAAGTTAACATATGAGGGATATAGTTTAACAAGTCTGATATTGGGAAATACATACAAGCTTAACAAAAATACATTACATAATTAATCTGATACCATAATAATATGCCCAATGCGTCATTGAAGGTCTTGCAAAATAGTTTGTCGCGAATCATGGATGTGTATTTGTATATCAATATATACAGACTGTAATAAATATCTTGTCTCATCCGAAAGGAGCATATTGGTGTCAAGCTATCATTATCAAAATACATAAAAAATATATATTAATCATGAACATTAAAAAGTTACTGTCACGTAAAATTTAAGGAGCTGAATTTAGTTACATGCGACCTAAGCTCGAATTACTTACAAAAATTAGAGTTAAGATTAATTAAACTATTATTGGGACCTACAGAGGGCTTGACCTCGATGATACCATGAACTACTAGCACGGTTCTTTGCTTTCATTCTTTTGTTTGTTCACGAAGTACACACGCTACCATTATTACTGCTATTATTACCACGTAAGAGTCTCCTTTTAATTAATTTTTATTTTATTCGGGTACTTTTTTCGCTCTTTAAATAGAAATGATAACGTAAATAGAATATCTCTATTGGAAGCACGGAGGTTACATTCTATAAAGGAACACCTCATAGAGGACTTAATTAAGTCTGTCCATCTTGTGTGTGTTCGGCCGCTGGAGCGTCGACCCTTCTCCACTCCTTGCACCATCAAACGTTCTAAAGAGCCATTGTTGCGGACATGTCTAAATCTTTTTAGGAGGCGTCTCGCAAAAGCCTCTACTAACCAAGTAGACAATCCATGACTAGGAGTACTCCGCCAAAAGTGTACTACTAAGCAGAAGAAAAAATAGAGTCAACTATCGATGTCTTATGTGTCGTATAAGATGTTTACATTTATTTACCATATTATGTTTATCTTTTTCTAGTACTTAGATTGTTTTTTTTTTACACTGGCTCGATATAGTGACTACAGAGTACCTGATGGTAAGTACAGTGTAGTCCAAAAACGAAAGCGACCATCAAAGAATGAAAAATCCTTGATAGTTTCCGTGGTCATGTCAGCCCACATATACCACGACTGAAGGTCTCTAGGTATTCAAGTTACTGGATATACACAAGCTGATTTCGAAACGCGACAGGCCAAAGTGAGTCACTATATCGGTCTTTACACTTGTGTACTGTGGTCATGACCAAGTTCGGGCAATCGCCCTACCACCAAAAGCTTGTACTATACAAGCACATGATAATTTTGGGGCTGGATCAATGTGTATCATTGCCTTATTGTTTTTTTTTTTAATTCAGTGGAAATCCTCATGGACTTTCAGAGCCGCCATGAGAGCAGCGGCCCCGGTGTGTCAGACTCATACTTGATAAAAACCACCGTGGTGTTCATCCCAGTCGTCTGCTGGGGCCAAGGGTACACCACGCCAACTTCCCCGGCTCCAGGCGAATAAATGTTATATTATGTTACACAATTGAAATGAAAGGTTAGTGCATGAAAAGAGAATTCGGTGCAATTTTAATCACGCGACCTAATCCCGAGAGCGATCGCCTTCGTTCATTAACTAGATTTATGAACGGGACGGAGACATCGCTCGTTCGGCCCGATATGTTATTTACGACGCGACGAACAGATTTGCAAGATATGTAGTCTTCAAGTTTGTGTTTTATGAGAACTCAGTTTTACAGCCACTATTGAATTCTATTTTTCTTGTAAATTAAGAAATATAATAAAATTTGGAAATTTGACTTTTTACTGTTTACCTCTAAGCTTCAGATTTTCTTTTAAAAACTATGTTTAATACCTTATTCGATATAGAAAAGCTTATACAAGACCAGAATGCGAATTTTGACTAGATTTATTTCCAGAATTAATTTATATTTCGAATGTAAATTAAAAAATTTATGGATACATATATCGACCGAGCCGGAAACTAAGCCTGATCTTGTACTATGAGTACTAGACTAATATACACATACTTAATATAAATACAAATCCATGAGTCGTGACAAACTATTCAAATTGTAAGACATTCTGGAGCAGCATCTCTACGGGATTGCACCGAACATAAAGTCCAGTTTTTTTAGAATAACTTAGACAAATTCAAGAAGTGAAAATTGTAAAAATTACCCCCAGGCCTCTATGTTTTCTTTTTCATCCAAAAGAATTACCAGTACGCCTTGCTTGGTCTAAACACCATACATTTTCTAGAGCTGTATAAGCGTTATGGGATAATCTTGAGATATTTAGAGGTCGGAAAGCCAGTACGAATGCTTTGGTTCGCGTATCAGCGACAAGTTCGTGCACGCCGGCCAAGCTATCTGTTCGCTTGTAATCCGATAATAATGAATAGAAAATAGTACACAGTGTTACCTACTCTTGTGGTTTACTTATAAATTCAGTAGTTTTAATTCAAGCTGAGCTTGTGAACGTCCAGTTGTTCGTATTAATACATACATATTTAGAAAGTTTCTGTCGTGATATATATGATCCGGTTTGACGACGAGGACTGTTAATGTATTTTTATCCATTGCCGGTCGCTATCACGTTTGTAGTTTTTATTAGATGCGACTACCACTTTTTCGAATCATTTTAAAAGATATAAAAATAAGGAAAAAGCTTGTATTCATACATATAATATCATGTGTAAAAAATGCTGATTTTAGTATATTTTTTCCTAACAAAATTCTTATTTAGAACACTTGTGATTCTATGTTTTATGAATTAATTAATGTCAATATATGTAAAAAATATTTTCTTGTGTATTTAGGGTTAAATAAAACTATTTTAAAAAAGACGTATTGTGGCAACACTGAAAATAGTCCGGGCTTGGCCCAGTTGAGAGATGCCCGTAACTGGAGGCACGAGGGAGTTTTATCGCGGGGCATAATTCGGCCGCGGAGCGACGTCACGCGCGCCTTTATCGCAACCATAGACTGTTCCCGTGAGTACAGAGTAAACAACTTGGCTAAAATTGTCTCTTCTCTATTATTATAAATCGTAACAAGATAAAATTCTGTTATTTGAAGATATTCGAGGAGCAGGCGAACAAATAATCTCCGTTCCATTGTTTATTATTTATTCTTCAGAAGTATTAAAAGTAAATAAATATTACGCTCCTTCTTATTCGAAAAAAAAAACATAATTATCACAAAATATTTTTATTGGAAGTATTGTGTTTTGATGGCCTAAATTTAAATAACTTAAATATTCATCTCGGTCATTTGACACGATTTTTGCAAAAAAAGTAACAATTCAAAATGTAGAGATAAGAAATTTTGTCCTAGTTTTATTAAAGTTATATAAATACCCGCAGCAGATTACGTTGATATCTCCGTAGAATTTGCCATCGTACATACAACACTCGTGTGAAACGATGTTCTTCCAAAATATTGTTATGGATAAGTATCAGAATTTCCGTAATTAGACTTAAACGGGGATGATTTCCATCATTATATCCGTAAACAAAGTCAGGGGAAGAACTTTCAGTCGCTTTTATAAATATTTCATCAGTTTACTATAAGTAAAGTCTTAGACGAAAATAATTAATCCATTTAAGACTCCGTAAAGACATTCATTAAAGTTAAGAACAAAGTTGAAATTGAAAAAAAAGTGGCGAATACTTTAATCTTTCAGTATTAACTATTAAGCTGCTAAAGTTTTCTACATAAAAGTTTTCTTTTATAACATCTCAACTATAGAGAAATTTAATAAATAAACCATTTTGAAGTTTAAGCGCGAAAACGTTTTTGGCTGAGCTCGAATATAGACGGCTTACAACCGGATTAAATTATGAACTCATAAACAACTCCACCTAATTGAGAATCAATTTACAATTATTAAAACGTTTGTTAAATTTAAACTTTTTCGATTAACTACCAGCCAGTTTTATAATCCAATTAATAAATAATTATACCGGCGCGCCGCATAAAAAATAAACTTGTTATAACTTTTAACTAAACAATCATACTTCTCGATGTAAAATAATAGTTATTGGGAATGTTATATAGATATTTTAAAGTTACGACCGATGAAAATTTTAAAACCATATTGAAATGTTCGGCTTTATTTGTTTACGGGCAATATAATGTTCAACGCAAACTTTATACACCCAGGAAATTATGATTTTACAGACCACGATACCTAGTACTTTACTAAACTTAAAACGATTCATGTAGTACCAAATAGCTAAAAACTTTGCAAACTAACATTATCTCTTGTTACCAGTAGTTTTGCTCCCGTGTTTTGCAGAGAAAAGTAAAATAAAACTGCATGCATTTGTAAAACGAAATGAAGTGTCTGACCGATGTGAATTTTGTTTACAGATCACGTATCTAAGTTTGAAATTTGAAATATAAAATCGGCATTTGAATACAGAATCGTTGTATTTTGCTGAAGTCAGTTCGAATCGCATTGAACGAAATAAAATGGACAAAAGATTCACTTTCCATAATATAAAATACGACAAAATTGTACCATATGCGAAATGTATTTTGTGATGCTATATGGTCGTAGATTCAAGTCCCGGAACATACCTCTGGGTTTTTACAGATTACGTACGGATTTAGGCATCATCTGCTCACCGGTGAAAAAAGATACATCGTGAGGAAACCCGCATGGCATCTAGTAAACATGTTACGTTTGCTTTGAGAAAGACAATCAGCTGCGCTACTGGTCATGTTGGGCACGACATATAGGAGCAAAGTGGATATATCCACAAAATATATCTGCTCACACCGTAAAGGATAGTGTGACGATATATTATTTTATTATTATTATACTATATACGTTTGACTGAAACAAAAAAAAAGATCAATATGAAAAAAGATACGTAAATCGAGGGGTGAAAGGCTATTTGGTTTAAGCAACATTTTTTGGTGACATAGTAATATTTTCGGAATCAGCGTTATTTACTGATATAATATACATATATATATTTACTATATCACTAAAAAATGTCGCTTAAACCAAATAGCCTTTCATCCGTCGATATACATAAATAGTAAAAATAGAGGCTTATTTAATTTTTATATAGATTTGAGTGGCGAGTATGTCATTTCCAGAGGAATTTTTTCATATTTAAGAAATGCTACAACTGTTAATATTTTAAAAGCAAAATACTTTTAAATACACATTAAGTGGCTATTATGTATTTTACTCTGTAATACCCTTGTACGTCGCCCTCATATCTTTCTTCTTCTTCTTCTACTCAAGGTTTTCGGCAAGATGGCGATATTTCTGGTATTGTATTTGGTTGTAGATGAGAACAAATACTTTCATAAGGTTTCTCTACTTTTTTTCTACTTTTGATATGAAAAAATCAGTTAATAAACTACAAATTAAAGTAAATCAATAAAGTTGAAAATCTAGAAATTGAATTGAATTATTTTGACTTACAAAGCTCACTAAAATAATTCTTCTTTCCCAACCTTAAGCCATTTTAACCCTAATTTCTTCATTTAATGAATGATATATGTATGTATGTATTTAAGTTAAGAAAAATTATATGTGCATGGAGTAGGTTTTTTAAATGTGTTTTACCCTGCCACTTCTTTTCCTTCTAAACACATAATACAAATCAACTAATGAATCTATCAATAATATCTAATATCTTACACGTTATTGAATCGTCTTAGAATGTGAGTGATCTCTGTTCCTTATTCTGTGGATAAGGGGCGCGGGTGAGACCGCACACGTCACTGCTTGCTGACACCTACCCACCGATTTACGGAAAATTGACGTCTCACAACTCCGGCTGAGACCTCAGCACTTTATACAGGAAACTGCCGGTTTATTTCCATCACAGTTTTACGGACTTGAGTGATTTTTATCTCAGCACTTTACGCGCCTGTGCATCAGTCCTCTTTTCATAAATAGGCGCAAGGTCTTGATAGGGTGATATTTTCACGTATTGTATGAACCTATGCTTGTATTATATATGAGAATATAGCGTACGCATACATCAGTAAATTTAACAAGCTATACTTGGAATAATAATAATGTATCGATACGCTATATCCCTTTCGGGGTGAGCAGAGATATTAGTAACTTTATCTGCTTTGCGCATATATGCCGTGGTCAACGTGGCCAGTAGCTCAGCTGATTGCCGTTCTCAGGGCACTTACACATGACATTTTTATTAAATACCATGCGGGTTTCCTCAGTATGTTTTCCATCATCGATGAGCATGTGGTCCCTAAATCTGTACATAACCTGGCAAAACTCAGAGGTACGTGGCGAGATTCAAAACTGCGTCAATTCGCTTTATTGTGTCTTCAGTATTTTATTCAATATTATAAGAAACAAACCAGATATATTCAAGAGACTGATTTCGTTAGTCATTTTGTCAGTCCTGCCCATCCACCACTTGATGTAGTGTTTTTTTTTTAATATTGTAGGTATATTAAGAATGCATGTTTGATATGATACAATTAACATAACAGTTTTATATAAATAGTGTATTGTAGTTTTATTCAAAGGAAAATTATTTGTTACGTAAATAGATTTCCCCCACTTTTATTTGTAAAATAAGACGACCCTTTGTTAGTTTCTCTGTTAGTAGTCACAGCCTAAGTAGTGTAAGATTAAAATTACACATAGGTTTAAGACATTGCCTTAAGTACCCTAATGATGAATTAATAAGGCACTAGAGTCTAAGAAGTTCATAAAAACTACAGAGAAGAAAATCTCTTAAGAAAAAAGTCACCTAATCTAGAACTTTATACAGTCGATCGAGTTTTTTATCACGCAACGGAAACGAGCGCACCCTTCGTTGGCTCTACGACCAATCAATTCCCTATATTAGGCTTCCGTCAGAAAACAAACCGGTGCCGTTCCGGAGATTCTTTTGTTCCATTGTGGACCGCCCTTTGTTCTACCGTCGCGGATAAATTATTTTCTACGATCCTTTTGGCTCCTATCTCGTTCCATTTCTCCCGTATTAGTTCCAGCCGATGCGCAACAATTACGGCCTTTATGCTTTGGATGACGCGAAAATCATCCTGGCTTGCCCTGCAATTTCACGCTCCAATATACCGTCTTAGAGTTAAATTAGAAACGCCAAAATCGAAGTTGAACGTTAAACAGTTTAATTTCGATCGTGGCGGCAGAAATACTTTACTGAATCCCTTTTTATAGATTAAAGAGAATAACGCACAAATCCAAAAGTAAGATCAGCAATAAATTAAATTCCTATTTTACTTTGCCTTATTTATCTTTTATAAAATTTATTTATTGCATGTATTTATTTAATAAAGTGCAATTTTTAACCGTCGCATTGTATGTTCAAAGTCCAAATAAAATTAACGAAAGGACGCTTTCATTAGCGCATATCATAAAAAATACATAAATGTGAGTGATTGGGGTAGACATCGCACCAGGGGGTCGAACCGCGAGTTCAGAGGAGAGGAATTACGTTTTACGACATACAAACAAAGTAGCGTTACGGATGTAGCGGATTAATGCCTCGCTAACTCGCTTTAATTGCATTTTTAACTACAAACATGCGGGTCTTTTTTAAAAGGGTTTTATTTCATTATCCTTTTATTTGATTGGCCGTCTTTGTGTGTTTGAGAAATTAATCCGCACTATTTTTGTCAGAACGTATTTAAAATTTCTAATCTCCGCTAGGACGAATAAGCTACTCTCAAAAATATAGTAGTACAGTCTGAAGACAATGGTGAATGGCAAGAGACGGAACTCAATTGAGTTAGCCACCGTCGCTGTGCCGGCTTAATTTACCAAGATGGAATGCCTCCAGCTATATAATTACTGGGCATGCATGAGCTCATATCGCAGCCTTTACAGCCGTTACTCAGAACAACAATAAAGCATTCATCACATACATTAGTTTAATTCCAAGACACCGGTATCAAACACCATCAACCACGGACCAAGAGTACTTTTGTCAACTGTCGCTAGCTGCTGCATATACACACCGATATGCAGATTTTCTCCGACGCCACTTTTTAATTTCTTTTGGCGTTTTTCCTCAAGATAGTTTCTTCGAAAACGTTAATAGATTACTTTCAGTAGTTTTTCTTTGACTTCCACCCAAGATCCGCCGTACCCACAGAAGTAACCTTGCGTTGCCATAAAACTCGTTGGCTAAACAACTAATGTGGAATTTCTTCTCGCATGTTGATCGATCAGTCTCTTTGAAACAAAAAATAACATTCCTAAACTCGGATAAGTCTAAGAACCGGCGCACACATGCATGGCGGAGCAACATCGAAACGCAAAAATTTATAGCTTTGGCGGGCACACGATGCATTGCGACAGCGCTACGTTGATACGGCGCAGATCATTAAACATTTATCGGAAAATATAATACCGCTCTGGTTTCGCAACGTGCAATTCAAGTAAGCGCGTGGTGCTGCGCCGAACTCGTCATGTGCTTTGACTGAAGCATGTTAATTTCGACGTGCTTTATTTGTATTTTATTAATAACCTAAACGTTCACACAGGCTTTTACCAACGTCCAATATATTTTTAAATATATTATTATTCACACACATTGTCCATCATTAAATGAATCATAGACCAAAAGTAACAAATAACTCGATGTTGCCGACTCAAGTACCTGGAATGCTGTAAAATATATCACACACTTTTTCAATTTTCCTATCGTGGCCAGTAAAATTGAAATAGACTTTTAAAACTGAGTAATTAGTAGGATAAGAGGTGGCGGTCGTAACGCAATCAATCGCCGCCACTTTGTAACGATAACCCGTTTTGTCCTCGGCCGGCCAGCCCGCTTGATTGATAGAGGCGACCTGCCGCCCTGCCCAGCCACTATGAGGAAATTAAGACATTAATGGGAACTGTGATCTATCAAATAACTCGCTGCCATTAACTGGGCTACGTCTTTATCTAGATGGAGGTAATAATAATCCATCCTCACAATTTATACAAAGCCAGCGGAGATACCATTAGTGACGAGGAAAAGATCAGAGAATATATTTTTATTGAATAACTCGTTGACTGTTTTAAATAGAGCGATCTGTGGTATCTTTCATTATAATTTAAAGTTATCTGATATTTAAGAAACAGGCTAAGTGCGGGTCAGACTCGCGTATTAAGGGTTCCTTCTTCGTTCGTACTTACTTGTTGGTATTAGTTCATAATCACAAAAAAAAAACTTTTATTTTGTGATATCTTAACTTCAGTACGGTTCAATTTGTTTGTAGTCATAGCTTCATGCCAAAGTTTAATTATTCTGGGTCAATGTGAATGTAGGTCAATATAGGTTTATATATATTAATTTCTGTGAAAAAAACAGAAAATATGTGACATAATTGATCGTGTCTTTAAATTGCATTGCCTTAAAATTAAGATTTTCCAGAGACTTAAGGAATAGTAGAACGGAATATTTTATATTTAAACTTACCACTTTTACGTATTCCTAAGAAAGAGTCTTGCCAGACAAACAAAAATGATCGTATAAGGAAACTCTTTAAGGTAAGGAACCTTTAAAAGTAAGTAAAAATTGACAATAATTATCAATTTAATGTAAAACTACATTACTTTTATATCTTGGCCGTGTAACACGTAAATTAATACTCTATCATTCACCCAGCTGTCAACAAATATGCCATTATTGTATCTACTTATAGCAAAGCGTCTTAAAAGTTTAATAGAGGGTAACATTATGTCAATCAATTTATTTTCAAACAATTAAACTGCCTTTTCCGTTAGGAGTTACCAAATGATCGTTTGACTATGACAATGAATGGAAAATATTAGGGTGCACGCTGCTTTATCTGTCACTCGTTAAGATAATTAAGCAACCTCGCCCTCAGCTACCGCGTGGCATCTAAGGGTGACAACAATGATCGTTCAGTTAAAGTGGGCTCTGAGGATCGGCTGTACAGCAAGGATTTCACGTGTGGTATAAATATATAGAAACAGCGGAAGTTTTAAATTACTCAAGATAAAAGACATTTCCCTAAAAAAATAAATTAAACGTTTTCCAATTCTTAAACCTGCGTTGGCTATTGAATAATTTTCTAGCCAGAGCGTTTTCTCCCTCGTAGGATATTAGTTCCTTTAAAAGAAGTGTGAAGTGAACTTTGAGCAGGATGATTTTTGGTAACGATAATTGTCGATGTAAAACCCTTTGCTTCTTGAAGGTTTTTAGACTGCGCTATGCTTAACATTGGGTGCAGGATAGTTAATCGGCTTAGATAGTACAAACTAACCTATACCTATCCTTTTTGGGAGTCGAAGCTGCTCGCGTCCGTAGTTAGTCCGTAGTTTACCCTAGTTTCCCTACACGTGACTCCTGGGTGGTGCCAAACGAGCAGCAGCGAGGTGGTAGGGCGTCGGTGCCCGTCTGGATCGCGACCACAGTGCATGGGTGTAAAGCCCGTCATAGTGACTAGTTTCAACTGGTCGCGTTTCGGGATCAGCTTGTGTATATTCAGTAGCTCATATACCTAGAGACCTTCAGTCGTGGTATATGTGGGCCGACATGACGATGTAGACTATCAATGGATTTTCATTCTTTGATAGTCGGTTTCGTTTTTGGACTACACTGTACTTACCATCAGATACTCTGTAGTCACTATGTCAAGCCAGTGTAAAAAAAAATCTATTAATGAACTTGAATAAAATTTGTAAGAAAAAAAACACACTTGATTTGTTTTACCCATATTACATTTTTAAGTGACAACAATACGCGCAGAAATTATCGCCAAAATCGAAATACTTAAAACATGATATTGTAATAATGAATAGTACTAAAAAGTTTAATTCAAAACAGGTAAGCTCTTATTCCTTATACCACACCATCTGTTGCTCCGTTCAGGTGAGAACGACTGCGATTTGTAGGGAAAAACAGATTGCTTCATTCATTACGACATTCGGAAAAACTCGTCGCCATTTTACACTTCATTCAATTTTGTTGACATTATTAGAGCTTCATTTGTCAATTTACTTCTAAACAAAATGTTAACGTTTCACTTTTATTTCACAAGAGCTACTTGGTTTGTTCACATCAAATATTGTACTTAAATTGCTTTTATAAAGATTAATCATTTCATCCTCCGTCAGCCTACGAGTATACTATAGGTCAATAGAAATGTTTATATTATTTTCTTATAGAATAGCGTAAAAGATATTATAACTGTACATAGTTACGCTAGTATTAAGTTTCTGAGATTGGTCCATTCTTGCTAAGCTTGAAGTCTTTTTTATGGTAAGGGTGGCAAGCAAACTGACAATCCACTTGATGGATAGTGGATACTGGCCACTTTAGACAACTGCGACATCTGAAGCATCGACCATGTAAAAGTTTTTCACACCTTTTTTGAAGAACCTCATATTATAGCTTTCGGGAAAAACAGTCGCAGGTAACCCAATTCAGCTTAAAATGTATTCATCGCTATATTTTTAGAGATTTCTTCCGCAAGCTAAATAAATTGATTTATTATAAATTTATTTATTAATTCATTGTTATTATTATTTACATGTATAAGTAGTACATTCGATATCTCGATCGTATATCGATTAACGACAGGAAAATCCTTTTAGTATTTAATTTTATTAGCAATGACTCTGCTCAATTGTCAAAAGGCAATCGGGGTCACATTCAGGCCATTAAAATGCATAGAGACGGAATACACGTTATGTTGGCCGTGCTAACAGGAAGCCGGTCGAGAGTCATTTCACACTCGGTCGGATTTCAATTTGCCACGTCCGCCCGCTGTTTATCGACGAAGCGCGGACTTTCTTCTGTTTTGTCCACGCAACTTCTTAGGCCCTTCATAGACGAGGCTACACAAATGTTTAATA
Source organism: Automeris io (assembly GCA_036320925.1). Classification (NCBI taxonomy): domain Eukaryota; kingdom Metazoa; phylum Arthropoda; class Insecta; order Lepidoptera; family Saturniidae; genus Automeris; species Automeris io. The sequence continues at coordinate 1,061,431 of JAUDJH010000025.1, read as the reverse complement.
TTCGACAATTTTAGTTTACGCGACAATTGCACATTGTCAATTCGTCGGCACCGCAAATCTTGCGAGACTACTCGCGTCACAGGGTCTTTACCACTGAAGTCTTGATAAGTTTAAAAATGATGTTGAAGTTAATAGACATTAATTTGAAATCGATAAAGTTTGGTTTAAATAAAAATAAAATTAATGATTGTTTAAAAATTGTTTGTACAGAAAAATATTTTGTGATTACGCGTGTGACAACATGAATAGATGCCAACGTAGATCTGATTGCTATATATATACATATATATAAAAAGACTTGTCCTGAATGACATATCATCATAGAATTTAAACTACTGAAGCTAGAAACATTAAATATTTACATTGGGTTCTTTTTATAGCATAAGCACCCCACAAAACTTGGATTTTTTAATATTCCACTCATAAGCGAGTCAAGTACGGCTAGAAAATTTGTTTGAAAAGACGTCCATTTAGAAGTACGCATTATAAAAACTGCTATTTAGCTTTTAGGTTAGAAATAAAATAAACCTGCCTTAATGTTTTGGAAAAAAATTCACACAGAGGATAAAACAAGGGATGAGGGCTATTTAAAAAGCCACTTACTGTTTCTTTCTACGAAAGCAACTGTGGGGCAATGCAGCTAATACGAGTATAATATATTATGTACACAATGACCACAACAAAATCTTTGCATCATGTGTTTGCCACATTGGAATTAAATACTAGTGCCTATTAACGGTCGAAGGATCTTAAGCGATACATATAAATATTCAAAAACCAACATTTGACGGCCTGGTATTTAGTTGGTAGCGATCCTGCCTGTGATGCAAAAGGTTTTGTCGGATTAGTTTGTAGCAAGTCATGAATGTGTACATATAACATGTATTGAAATATGTGTATCATAGTCTAGCACCCGCAGCAAAGCCTAGGTTGGATCTAGGTTAACGTGTGTAATTGTCGATAGAAACTATTATACCCTCATTATTGTTCCATATTGAAGCTCTAAATCACATTAATCAATCATGTTGCTGTAATTTTGGCGTGTTAGCGGGAAGAATCCATCGCTAGATAGGTATTAAATCCTATAAAAAACTTAGCTTATGAGATGCGAGTGCTAAAACAAACCTAACAATAGAAATAAAGAACCATATTGAAATTCATAGATTTATAAAAATAAAAAAAGAGACAGTAATCGAATATAGAACTTCAAATGTAGAGAGCAAGGATGTTGTCGATATTGCCAAGGATCCCATTTACGCGTTTAAAACGAAACATATTCCTCAACAATCCGGTTCGAAACTCGTTATCGTATAATTAGGCATCACAAGAGGGCCTTTGGCAAATTGGGAGTCGAGGAAAATAAAATTTCGACATCGGCATGTAAATAAAAATAATAAGTGAGAATCGAGCGAAGAAGGTGAAATGAGTTGAATACTATTTGACAAGCAGTTAATATTTAATTGGAAGCGAGGACCGCGGATGCCAAAAGAAATGAAACCCACCAGACAGTCATAAATGGACCCGTAAAGTAAAACATCGAATCATTGCCGGCCCGTTAAAACTTACAAGATGTGAATGTATTATCTTAGTATTTTAACAATAGATCATTTTTCACGGTATGAGCTACAACAACAAAAAATGTAGATAAAACGTAGATATCGCGTCTTATACAACATCTGGACGTACTGACAGTTTTTAATTAAACCCGCCGACGGCGCACTGTTTCAATTTGTTTATAAAACAAATCTAATCAATAAACGCTCGTAAAGTCGGGCGCGAAAACGGTTATCCGATCAAATATTACTTCTCGGACGCTGAGGGTATTATCATGATGATAAATAAGATACACTGCCGTAGGGACAAGGTAGCCAATCACCATACATCACCGGCAAACATCCGAATAAAACCCGGTAAAATAAAAACGTGTAAGCTCTTTTTTGTGTGTCATGAACAGTGCCAAAGGAAAACAAATTGTAGCAAGGGAGCGATGGTATCATACTAGGCGCCTTCAAAGACGTGAAAACTAATTAAGATCGGACGCTTTTCTAAGGCGATAACTTGCAGCGGACAGATGGCCGGACGTATTTGTGTATTGGCAATCAAAACAATTAACTTTTTGCTGTGTTCACCACTATCTAAACAAAACCAATGTATAAAACGTTAAGGTTTTTTTTGTCAGTACAATGACCTGTTACGTGGTATTTTCATGGTTACATCTAAAACACTGATCAAGATAGCTAACATTATTATTTAACATTGCGTTTGGAATCTATCAAAGCTTTAAATTCCTTCTAGATCGACGCCGTACGGGAATTATAAAAGGTTCTAACAAAATAAAAATGAGCGCTCTAACTAAACGCTGCGGCGGGATCGAAGCGTGAAATAAATAAAATGAAAGTGTCTCGCAAACGTGAAAAAAGGTTATAGAAATTGTGGCGTCAATTTTCTAGCGAGACTTCCCAGCAGTCTCGAAGTATGAAGGAAGGCGGCGCGTGCACTGGACACATGAATTAAAAGCGGTAACAATGCAATCGCGAATCGTCCTTTCTTAATGAACTAGCGTTGATATCATCTCGTTACTTACTTTATTAAGTGATACCAATCATGGAATTTTACCCTTAAATTTAGGAATTTCAAATGTAAAAACGGAGATTATTTAGGAAGACATTTTTTATTTTGTGGGTTTTTTAATTCCGGTGATTAATTAAAATTAATTTTAGAACAATAGCAAAATATATACAGTTATATAGAAAATATTGTATCTATAATATTGCTGACGATGATATTTAATTTTCGCGCAAAGATCCAGTAGGTTTTATATAATATGATCCTTAAAGCGTCATATCTCACTTAATTTTAATAGTAATTAAAAGCAAACATATGTGATACGTACACCGCTATAAGAGATATAAAACTACCACCTATTTAGCTCAGTGCAATAAATTTGGACTTAATAGAGTAAAGAAACTCCCTAGTTACCTCGCATGTTTAGCAGCTTAATACTGTACGAGGGAAATACCAAACAGTACATGCGCGTTTAATCCAGGTTTACAGAGCTTTGCAACGAACGCAATATAATGAATTCATGCAAGAGAATACCCACTATTTTTTTTTAAATAAAGTTTTTACCTAAATAATAGTAATGTATTTCGTAATTAACTATTAATACAAAAATATCTTTAAAATATTCAAGATAACGTTTGTGGAAAAAGCACATGATACTAAGGCTGAAATTTACATTCGCTAATTTAACTTCGCCTACACCATGCTCAGCAAATAAAAAACAGAATACATAATAAGAACTTGATTAATCACAGAGTTAAGTCCAAGTTGAAAAATCGGTAACTTACCATTTACTTAGATACTAATTAAATAATTTTAATTGTTCTATTTAAGTAAAATCTAAGCGAAGTCAAAGTGGCGTCTATAAAACTCAGCCTAAGGTAAAATTTCGTCGGATCGAATCACCTGATATTATTAAAATATTTCAATAAATCAAAAAGCTAAAATTAAAGCCTGTGGTTTTATTTCCAAAAATATTTTTTTAAATAACAATTTGTCCACAGAATGATCAGCATTATCCCCGTATAATTATTTTTGTGAATAATGACCGTGGTGGCACTCGCGCCGTAAAAGAGCAAAATTTCCGTCTGCAAGGAAAAATGTTATTGAAAAAGAGTCGAAGTTGATAGGTGTATAAATAAAAGACGGGTTCAGCTATCGGCGGCTTGTTATCGAATGTCTCGATCGTGGCTATTACGGCAAAGTATCGGTTATGGCCAGCCGGCCGTGAGCACAGTTTGCTTTGGAGCCGCCGCCCCCACCTCGTTATAATAATGTGAACTTCGGGAATCGCGAACTCCGTGGAGAAGACGCCTTTTGTAATTATAATTTTTGTGAAGACTTTTATAAGCATCATTAATGAACACATAGAACCTATTTAATTAAAATTGTTTAAACAAATAAATTCTTCAACTCTCGCCTCAGGTTATGGAATGTTCTTCTAGTCAGGATTTTTTTTTTTACACTGGCTTGACAAAGTCACTACAGTGCACCTGATGATAAGTACAGTGTCGTCCAAAAACGAAATCGATTATCAAAAGATGAAAATCCATTGATAGTCTCCGTCGTCATGTCAGCTGACATGATTACGACTGAAGTTCTCTAGGTATATGAGTTATTGGATATACACAAGCTGATCCCGAAACACGACAGGCCAAAGCGAGTCACTATGACGGTCTTTACACTTGTGTACTGTGGTCTTGACCCAGTAAAGGCAATCGCCCTTAAAAAAAATCCCCCCCATTTCCTTCCTCTTGTGATATTATGTCCTTTAAAAGAAGTAAGAACAGACTTTTAAGCAGGCCGGTAGGATTGTGACTACTATCAATGACCAGAGTCCTGTTTATGGACAGTTCCGGTAGATTTTTGGACTGCGCTGTTCTACGCATCAGGTTCTATGCAATGTAGTGTAGTATTCTTTGCAGAACGAGTCATTATAAATATTATCAGCTCATCCTAGTCCACTGCTGGACTTAGGCCTATCCCCACAGGCGTCACTGACACTCTTCGCCTCTTCTCTTCTTCCAATCCCTTCCTGTCACCTTCCTCAGGTCGTCTCTCCACCTTGCCGGGGGTCGCCCCAGGCTACGTGTGCCGATTCGCAGTCTCCACTCAAGAACCCGCCTGATCCAACGACCATCGGATCTTCGGCATATACCTGCCTACTCCCACTTCAGTTTGTTGATACGGAGAACTTCGTCGACAACTTTGGTTCTCTGTCGGATAACCTTATTTCATTTCGTGTCGTTTCCGTCAAAGTGTGTCCAATAAGTATAAAAACAACACTAAATAAATTAGATTTCTCATTGCTATTATAAATATATTAAATACCACAAATAAAAAAATACCGTAAATACTACCACATGGTTTCTTTCTGGGATGTAATGTAGATACGGCGATCATCTGGTTTACTAGTCTCATGGGACATGATAATGCGCAAGATCAAAGTAACTATATCATCAAATGTATCTATTCACCATGATAGGTATACAATATGGATGATATTTTAATTATTAATTTAGATAATCCAACAACATACTCCAAGACGAAATTAGGAAAAACAAGTGAAAATCTCCGGCTTTTGTTCTTCTAATTTGTTGCATTAATATAAACATGCGAATGACAGGTGAGATACTCCCAGTTTATGTAAAGGGTTTTAATTTTTTTGTTTAGCAAAAGCGACTTTACAGCTTTCCGTGTGCGGGGCACAAAAAGAATTTCTTTTACATACACAATAATTGCGAGTATCTCGAGGCGTCACGATACTGATACATAATGACAAAGTACAAGGTGATGTGAAAATTGCTTTGCGTATTCTCCGTTGTCCGTTGCACCTCCTTCGGACATATGTTTGCAATTATCGACTTAATTATTGCGCGATGGGAGTAGGCTGCATATATCAATATTTTCAACTGCATTTACAAAATAATTTATCTATATACACATTGTTATAAATAAAATCTTTATATTATACACATCTGTTTTTTTCTTTTTCATTCTAGCTTGACAATTAGACGACCACCAGATTTGATGGTAAGGCACAGTTCCAAACGCAACCACAATTATTAAAAGACCACATAATCCCTTTCGCAATTAGTAATACCGACCTGATTAAAAGTATCTTTACGTCATAAGAGAGAAGAACACATTTACCAGAATATTATTCTATGGCCTAATTATACAACTTTTCTATAAAAAATATTTATAAAACAATACAAACAATTTGTTCAATCAATATAATCTATTAGTCTCAACTAGTATGAGCACAAATAATACATAACCATTTGTATCTATCCCGACATTTTGTTTCACCTAAACAATAATTAATTCCTTCGCATGTAATTTCCTGTACCGATTGCTTTTAAAGTTTATTATAACAACCGGGGCTAAAATAAATGTTAACATATATATAGATAATATATGTAGCGAGATAATCAGTCTAAGACCTCGAATATGGTGCGTAATTGATTGACAAGAACAGAGTAAGTAGCTTCACGCCTCGAGACTTGAAGAACAAGTTCGCAACAAGATACCTTTTATAGATAGAGCTAGCCATAATCGGAGCTAGCCACAAACAATATCAGAATAATAAATCAATTTAATTAAAATACTTTAATATAAAAAACCTCATCTATCGTCACACTTAAATATGCAAAGTTAAACACAAATATAATAAGAGAGTGGAGAGAGGATATTAAAATAGGGACGAGGAAGGGGCAGGAGAGTGGTGAATAAAGGGAGAGGGAGGCGGCGTAGTGTCCGGTGTGCCACCCATGAGAAAGGTCTGGAGTAGTGGGCTCTTCATATCCACCCCTCCTAGAGAGGAAATTAAATCAGGATGTTCGCTCCGCGGGCGTCTGGAAGTATTTAGATCCCCAGGTCCGGGTGGAGTGATTGAAAGTTTTTTGTGGGGTGTTTAGCCAGTAGAAATCTGATACCAAAAAAAGGAGAGGGTGTGTGGAAGAATAGGTTTAGCTAAAAGTTCATACGACATTGATTGATAAGCAGTAAGTACCTCACTCGGTCGGCTAGTATTGAACTAAAAATATGGTGTTCATATATTTTTTAATATTCACGTTAATCTTATACTTGATTTCCAACCCACGTGATGATAAGTGAAGATAAGTCAATGGTGGAACTCGTTCGCCCAAAAAATAACGGTCAGGGAACTCCATTCCGTAACAGTAAGCAACGATAATGAAGAGGTGAATCGTTTCTTAATAAATTTTCTCTAGATTTAAAGGAAGTTTCGCCTGTGTCGAGTGTCAGGCTAATTTACGACGCAGGCTGCAGGGTCTGGTAGTATTTAAGATAATTGTTTAGCTTGCAAATAACTAACAAAGATAATAACTCAAAGATGAGGCCGAGAGGTAAATTTATAGGTTAAGTTAAATGTGAAATTATTAATACAATAAAATATTTGTTTTGTCGTGGCACGTTGTACACAATGATCTAATTTTTGATAAGAGAAGAACACTCAGGATCCGATAAAGATGTTCACTTCACGCGTTGAAAAAAGAACCGCCTCAAAACGCAAATCTTCAAACGCTTAAAAGTAATTGGATTCCGCTCACAATAAGCCTCAGTCGGCTAATTTCGCGGGAATAAAATTTGCTCACAAAAGCTGCATCGCAAAAAGGGCAAATAAAATTTGTATGTGTCAAGACTGTTAAAACGAGGTAACGAGATCCCTTCGAAAAAGTAATCAAGACGGAGGGCTCAGTTCAGAATACGTAGTCTGCGAGTTCCCTAAAGGTGTAAAAACTCGCACACTTTTTGGTGATGTTTGTATATTTTTCTTTAGCTATTTAACTCTTGCTTATAAAGAGACCAAATGTTCTAAGGTTTCTATGTACTTTGTCTTTGTGTATTGTATATTTTACATTACATAAGTAACTTTCATACTAACTGTAAATTTCATAACACTGTCATAACTGCTATCTTTCCCAAACTTTGATGAATAACTATAATCATCCGATTAAAGTTATCGTGTATTTTTTTATCTCAAACCTAGCTAGCAACTATACCAGCTATACTAGAGGTATGTTAGCAGTTAAGAAAACTATTTCTTGACTGCTCAATGCTGTTAATAACAGTTATATTAGCAGGAAGAAAGCTTACAATCGCCCTTCTCGTCTTTAATTACAACACAATTTTACTTAAAGGAATTTTAAACTTAAAATCGAAAACCTACTATTAATAGGATTATTTTATCATCATATACAGTAGAAGTGAATGTGACACTTGATCATAAAAAAGAGAGCAATGAAAGAAGTAAAAACAGAGATTAAAAATACAATATTAGACAAAATCATAGAATTAACTTCACTGATTACGAACTAAAAACGGAACGAGACAACAGCTGGCAATTACGTTTAACAACGGTTGTCACTTTTTTAATATTTCGTGTATAATTAGGAAAAATACCAGCCAAGTGCGAATAGAACTCGCGTTCTGAGATTTCCAACAAATAAACTATGAATGTACTCATATTATTCATTGCTTTAACGGAAAGATAAACCAAATTTAGGGGCACACTTTGCCGTTGGTAAACGGTTGTACCCGTATATACATAGGTCGCGGTACTTTTACCAACTGCTAATACATTGAGGGCGTCTTGCAACAACAAATTAAATTTTTATAAAACTCTGTTTATAGTTAAACCGTTTTTATTGCATTATTTGGAAACATTATCCAGTTTTAATAACTGCAAAATTTTGATCAACATTGAGGTCCAATTAAAACGCTTCTATTAAATAATACATACTAAAACCGACGGAAAACAAAATGATCACACAAGGGTTCCAGTTATCTATTTGAGGTACGGAACCCTAAAAAAATGTAATTGATTGTTACTAAATCTAAAATCTATAATATCCTATCAAGTCCTTTGCAATTATTACTTTTCATGGGTCTAATTAATAAGTATGGTATAAAACATCACAGGGTTTAAATAAAAAGTTACCATCTCAACCAATGCTGAATTAATTAATTCATCATCTTTAATAAAATTAATATATTTTGAAGAAAGCAAATATCAGTAATCCCTAACATGTGCACGCAAACTTATAATTAAAAAAGAGTACGAGATATACAAAACTATGAATTATAATGCATTTTTATGAAACTTTTATTAGATGCACATGTTTTCAAATGTAGCAACAGTTCAAATGTGATTTTCCTTCATAAACGGGTAATTTAAAATTTAGGCAATATTTTATTGAAAATATTGATTAAAGTCACAAGGTGCACTATTATTAATATATTAGCCTGAAAAAATATTAGCATATTTATTAAAATGTGATGTCCCGACCCTAATAATAAGAATCTCACACTCACCTGACAGCACAAGAATAGCTACTTCCATCGTTGTCGGTCAGACCAGAAGATTAGATTAGTGGGCAGCTTTTAAACGCCTGCCAAATTCACAAAGTCTGTCACAAATAGATAAAACAATAAACCAAAACTTTGATTCATCTGCTTATTTTTAAGTGTGTCAAATATGAATATTTATGTAAATTATTAATAAATTATTTACAACAATTATTGTATTATATTATTTTTCTTTGACAAGAATTTGTTCTTTTCGTGTGGCATGGTAAATTCTAATTCTACTTTTTAAAAATATAATCTAATGTATCGTAGGATAAATATCGATCGTAGGATGAAAATAAAAACAACTAAAGTTGAAAAAATTAATTTATAGCAAATCTTTTTAAATAATATTGAAAATATTGGAGATTTTAATAAAAACTTTAATTAAATTTAAAATTAAGAATTATCTTTGAGATAAAAATGTGGTCCCATTTTTTGTTACGCTTCGACAAATACAATAAATTTATATATAAATGTGGAACGAAAATAATAACCGTATGATTTTCCCAGCCCTGCGTATGTTCACTGGACGTGCTGACCTAAGCCGGTTTTGGCATGTACGTGATGGGCAGCCAGTGGACACGAACGCATAAATCGCTTATTTGTAGTATTAACTCAGTGGGAAGCGAATACTCTGTACACTCTCTACTACTCTCTACTGTGCCTGACAGATTTCACATCAAAACATGATGTCAGGAACATTTTTATCTTAAGTCGTATTTATTGAGGTGTTGACAAATAACTTGTTAAAACCGATAACTCGCCGGTTTATAATTATAAGAGGCTTTACCGAGGTGTTAAAATATATGCCTATTTATAACGTAAGTGATCTATGATATAAAAAAAAACTGGTAAATATTTTACTATGGCCCGTTTATGGGCAATAAATTACATTCTTCAATAGTTTACAAGCTATGGACCGGTCTATAGCTGAATTATTCTCTTTTAAATTGCTACACAGATCGAAGTCCGTTTGATATATCAAAATGTAAACGATCACAATTGGTAACTTTTTATGTGATATTCTTTGGTTGATGTTACGTAATATAATATTTCCATATTAAAACATACGCTCGTTTCCCTCATTTTTTGACTGATGAATGTTAGACTGAGCAATGAAAGGCTGAAATATAACGGAATACTTCTGATCGCTATAAATAAATTTGTAAATATAAATTTTTTCAACAAAATTCTAAATTAAGAAGAAATTTTATTTTTCTGCCCATTGTAATTGCTTCCAAAAATTGATGTAAATATAAAAAAATAAGTTAGAAAACAAGAATTACCTAATCACTTAATAATAGACATAATAGAGTCACAGTAGTTAACCGGTCGACTTTAGCGTTGCGGTGTCATGAGTTCGATACTCCCACGGAATGAGTACTTGTATAGCTTACACACAGTTGTAGCGAGTCTGGGTGGTTGTACGTTTGGTATATTGTCTGTAAAACCAAAAAACAGGAGAAAATCCAAGTCTGAAAAAAAAATCACTATTTTTACAGCGGTGGTCCATAATAATGGTTACATAATTGGTTGAAAAAATCGATTGCATCTTACCAACTTCAAAGCTTTATAGGATTGGCTTTCTAGTTAAATTCCTTATGAGGAATACATTCGTGTGTTACGGTTAGAGGTGCAACTTTACTAGCAGTCGTAAACAAACAATATGGCAGCTCGTGAGTGATCCATCCTGCTTCGTTCTTATTGCTCTTTACAGTCCGCAGGCAGCACTGTAAACGTGTATACATATGGAGTGATCACATTTGCTATTTCGTTGCAACAGTGATAAACGTTTTATTTTGTAGGATATAAATGTATGCCCTAACAGGATCATAATTCTTCATAGCTGGCGTATACACGATCCACAATATACATAGGTGCAGTAGCGTTCATTCCATACATGCATGAAAGCATTGCATACCCTCACGATAAATAAGTCTGGACAAAATGTCTTTAATTTAAACAAATATAAGGAACACTTTACATTTATATCTATTTTCACGCCATCTATCTCCTCTATGAGAGTAATATAACATTTATTATCATTATATAATATTCACATAAATTATAAGAATCCGCCTGCCCTGACCAAATAGCTTATGCACGTCACAGCATAGGTGAACCGTATAAGTAAGCTGATGTTTACCTAATTTGATGATCTTTTTTTCAATTTGTTTTAATAAATAATACAGAATATAAATCGAACCGATGTGCAACTTCTTTGCAGTTAAACGTTATCTTGTATATAAAACTTAATAATCATTTTGTTTTGTCATTTTTTTTTTAATATTTGCTTATCGATAGCTTCCAAAAATAATGTTAATATAGCATCTATAATATATTTAATAAAAAGAAAAATAACGTTATATTTTATAAATTAATATTTAATAATAATATTATATAAGTAAGCTCCCATGTGAAATCGACTTTACATGCCAGTTACCTATAACCAAATACGTAATTTCATTAAATTACAACCTGCACCCTGCCGTGTAAAAAGAAGCGAAAATTATAGGTTTCATTACGAACCAAAACAGTGTTGACTTTTACAGTCCATAAGAAAACGTTGTAAAAACGTGGTATGCCTCATTGACAGAGCTTAATATGGTGCTATTGAAAATACCAGCCGCAACCTAGATAATAACAGCTTGTGTATAAAAGGCAATGTCTATTTATATGCTTATTAACTTAACAAAAGAGTAGCGTAGAAACCTAGTCTAATGAAAAGGCAATCTTTGGCTAGCCATGAAGTCCCGCGTTCCAACTTTGCTATAAAAATGTCTGGACACAGGATTTTAAGTACACACTTACACTCCTTTATTCTGTTTGAAGCATAAATATGAGTAGCTTTAAAACTTTACTTCCAAGATATTGATATTTTTACAGCGTTAATATTTTATGGGATTTTGTTTAAATTGCTCTATAATGATAATAAACATTAATTTTATCTTTTTCCAATATTTTAATCAGTAGTGGGCGGGCCGCTGCCAAGTAGATTTTGTTTTATGATCAAAACAGAATTCTTATTCTTGAAGAACTATGAAACATAGTTCGGTAAAACGAAATTTGATAATAAAACTCACTTATTTTGTTCACAAATTAAATTTCGTCTGAATATTCGTACAAAGAAAATATTTTAAGAACGTTAAAAACCTTTTCATATCAAGAGAGAAAGACAATTTACAAATTTTACACGAATACATTAAATAGGTCTAAGTTAATCACTTAAATAATAATAATAATAATCACTTTATCGCCAAACACACAATTATAAATGTATTTTTTTTTACGCTGGCTCGACGTACTGACTACAGTGCACCTGATGGTAAGTACAGTGTAGTCCAAAAACGAAAGCGACCATCAAAGGATAAAAAACCATTCAGTCTCCGTCATGTAGGCCCACATATACCTCGACTGAAGGTCTTTAGGTATATGAGTTACTGGATATACACAAGCTGATCTCGAAACGCGACAGGCCAAAGCGAGTCACTATGACGATCTTTACACTTGTTTACTGTGGTCATGAACCAATTCGAGCAATTGCCCTTCCACCAAAAAGATTATTGTACTATAGATACATAAAAAAAAAACATTTAGCAAAGAGGCTCAGCGAATGCTGTGTGACGAAGCCACAGAGCGCTGGTTTTTAATCTGCCTTTTTCTCATCCATAATCACATCGATCGGCTCATACCAAAAAATATATAAATATAAAAAAATATAATATTCATAATATATCATCACGCTATATTCCTTTCGGGTGAGCAGAGATACATTAGAGGAGTATCCACTTTGCGCGTATATGAAGCGCCCAACGTGACCTCTAGCGCAACTGATTGCCGTTATCAGGGCCTGAAATTGCTATCAGATGCCCCATGCCGGTTTCCTTTCGATGCTTTTCTTCACCGGTGAGCATGTGGTGCCTAAATACGTACTCAATCTAGAAAAACTCATAGGTGCGTGCCGGTTTTCGAACCTACGATTATTCTTGCAGCCACGCCTGGGTACCGATGCTTTATCCACTAAGCCACCACAGCTATACAAATCAAGAACCTTCCGGGTTTTACTCTTTGATAAAGAAAAGCTACCACAAGCCGAATAGTGTAATCTACAATGATATTCGCATCCGTATATAGAATAACAAGTGTTAACGCTACAATCGAATCGCATATGCGACTGGAAAGCAAAGCGCGAATTGTATCGCTCGAGGCGGTCTGAGCCCCGAGAAGGCGCTCGTACACTGCATTGCAAATACCTATCGATAATTTAATTGGATACCCGACGTGTAATCAACGCGTTTGATAAAATTAATGGAAAACTTCAAAACTGGTGCAGTTTTATGGTAGTGTACAAAGCTATGGTGATTCTGGGTACTTGAACTTTTTCAATCTCATTTAAGTTCGATATTGATATACAAAATTTTGTCTTTCTAACATGTATGATCGAGGAGTTAACTGGGTGAAATTATAGTTAATTTGGAGCTGGTTGGTTTTGGTTCCATATCTGTAATATTTCGAATAACTTAATCATTTAGAAAAAAAGATAATTATTAGAATTTAATGTTATTTTCCGACACAAAACTGAAGTTATTCAGTTCAAAACGACTAAAATATTGAGATGTATAAAATATGTAATACACCGTGACATAGTCGTTTTGAACCGAAAAACTTCAATGATGTTGATGAATACTGATGGCCTTAAATTCCAATGTTCATAAAATAAACATGTTATTGTCCAAAAATATTAGATTCCATCGAAAGTATTACACAAAACCCTTCAGCTCCAAAACTAATATAATTTCACTCAGGGTAAGAGGCTATAAAACTTGTATCCATTATAGTCCGCTCTTACACGAGGTAATTTGATGATACATTCCAGTAAGCCAATTGTCTCAAAAAGTTAGAAATCGTTTTAATTTTAATGCCAATATTGGCTTTGCTTAGTAGAATATCTTAACGAATGGCTTTGTATTTTCACTTGTACCAAAAACCCAACATGATCATTACGATTGTTATCCACCGTTCTCAAAATACTAGCCAAGCTTTCTTTTTAATAATAGGTGGATGCCGTATTCTGCTATCATAAGTTATATAAGTTCGTGTTTAATTAGAATAATCGAGACGGTAAGTTTGAAAGTTTCCTACTTACTGATTTCTGTAATGTCAAGAAATTATGAACTATGTTACATACCAAATCCAATTTCACTAATCACACCACCTGCATTATAATCCTAAATAACTGCTTCATGTTTGATGGAAATAATTGTCATATGTAAAATGGCCCTTATATAATACGAAAGTGGTATTAAAAAAGTAATGAATGAAGTGAAAGGTGCGCTTTATATTTCTATCTTATTCCAGAATAAAGGACTTGGACATCGCATCGGTCATTTTATTATGCGTATTCTGTCACGGACGAGCGACGAAGCTACGAATATGCATGTTGTACATTCCGGTAGGTAATTAACGGACTTCAAGTAAACAGATCGGCTAGTTAAGGAAAGTTAATAAGCCGTTAACAGTTAAATTTAAGTAAGTTTAAAATTTTCCATTAAGTAAAATGTTAATTAACAGCTTAACGATTTTTGTACCGTAATTACGATATTTTTATTAATAACGTAGTACAAACAACCTTATTAAATAAACTTAATTTCCACTTTTTAGTAACGCAGGGGCGCCCATCCATCTCGGGGCCCTCGCTGGGAGTGCCGAGCGGACCGTCTGAGGGGACAGCCGCTTAGACGATACTCTAGTGGTGTTGTGTGGGTTCCACACATTATTTGGCGGTGGAGGGAAGTAACTACTCTTCTCTCCCACCCCTCCTACACTGTATGGCATTGCCCTCTCTAGGGGGCACCATGCGCCGGGCCGCGGTCTAAGGGTTCAGCGTGTTCTGTCTCGTAGTCCGGCGCACCTTGTGAAAGGAGGAACACCCCGGTGGTGTTGGCCAGTGAGAGTCTGGCACACCGGGGGGCGGCCCTTACCGTCTCCCTCATTGCCCATAATGGGTTTCCACCGGATCAACAAAAAAAAAGTAAAGAAAATGTAGATAAAATAGGTTCTTTTTGTATACGTTTATATTCTTGTAAAGTATTTTTTCCTTTAGTAAATTATTGAAAACACAATAGCTTGGGGCAAATCATCTGTATTAACTTTACTTACAAACATAAATTGTTTGATAGAGCTCTGAAAAGAAATGTTGGATGATTAAACGTTAAGAGCTACTTAGTAATATTTAAGTATGAATAAAGTCAACACAGATGAAATATAGCTAAAAATGAATGTAACACTTAAACAGGGAATAAGTTGTGTATGTTCAATAGAAAACTACTATAATTATAACTATTTTGTTCAAAATTACGACAACTGATAATGATATTCACCAAACCTATAACCTGTATAAGTTATTATTTCTGAGCAACTTTGTTATTTCATGTTTTTAAACATAAATCTCTTAAAGTTACACTGACAATTTATATTCCAATTAGTTTTTACCATTACCATATACTCGCATATATTTAAAACATGGATATAATTCTGCGTAAATATAATTGTTTACCTTTGACTCTGAATAGTACAGATCAGGTTTACTTCTCAGTAGATATTGATTTGCAAAAACATTAATGACAAACTTGTAATATTTACGTAAATCATGAGAAAGGTTATATATCAATGGGTAAAATGCTATTTGGTTTAAACGACATTTTTTGGTTTTATAATAGTATATTTTCGGAATCGGTAAAAACCGCTGATGCCGAATATATATATATATATATATATATATATATATATATATATTACTATATCACCAAAAGGGACATGCCCTTAAACCAAATAGCCTTTCACCCCTCGATATAATTATTTATGAAGCATCTTATATTATATTGAAATTTACTCGCATTGTGTTAATTGAAACGCCGATTCTGCTAATTGTTAAAATAAACAGCCAGATATATTTCTTAAGTCATGCCACATTTACATGGGATTTAATGGGACACTCCACTAAGAACATTTCAATAAAACGGACATGATTAAACCTTGACCTTAAATTAAATAACCACCGCCTGAAGTTAGCGTAGCAAAACGACCGCGTCTTTATGATTACTATGACCAATTGCATCACTATCTAGACCTTTCAAACCATTAATGTGGCTCATTATACTCTTTGTTGATAACTGAGAAAAATTTCACCACGACAAACAAAAACCACAATAGTTCCATACCGGTGCATTTTGCGAGAAACTTGGTATTTGCTAAGAGTAAATTGAAACCAACAATAAGGTACATTACATGCTTCAATAAACACGATATTGATAAAGGAAATTAAGTTATGTGAAGAAAACATTTATGTCGTTTTCTCATAAAAAGAGATAGACCCATTGTTGCCATACGATTATTGTCATTAGCTGAATTGTATATAGTAAGGGTAAGCCGCTCTATCAAGTGGTCACTTGATATCATTCTAAAATGATGAGAGAGAAGGAATGTCACGTCAGTCTTGAACACCTACATCGTAATTTTTTTTTACTACAATATCAAATCGTGCGTAACTAGGCACTTAAAAGAAATCTATTAGCAACCGACTGAAACATTATAATAGTTATCACATCTATTAAGTAAAAACTGATACTCGCTCATATATAATATTATAGTTATATATCTACCTTTTTTTTTCTCACAAAATATGTTTGTTACAATGGGCAGCTACACAATGAAACATTATAGGGAATAATTGTAGCCAATCTATTGTATTCCTGTTATATTTTAAGTTTAAGGCTATTTCTGTGAATATTAGCACTCCTAATGCCATTTTCATTAAATGCTAAATGAGTTGTTCCCTTATAGATTTCCTACGTAATGCCTGTAATAGAAGAAAGTAATGGCGTTTAGTTGAAGCCGCAACCGACCATGTAGACAATCTGTGAGCACAAACACTGCCACGAGCGTACCACTAAGAGGAAGAAATGACACTTCATAATTATTAATCGTCACTGTGATTTTCTAAGTAGCGTATACCCGTCATCCTATGATATGAGGTCCTTTAAGCGAACTGTGAAGAGATATTTGTGCAGGCTGATGTGATCGTTGGGACTATCGGTAGATTTTGCTTTCCTGTTGATAGTTGTTGTCATGTTTTGAACTACAATACGCTTACAGTAAGACGTGGTATAGTCACTATGACAAGTCAGGCTATTTTTTTAAATCATAATTTACATTGATATATGCTATCGATATTCCCACAGGGTATCATTTAAACAAGTACCAAATTTAGCATGTAATCAACGTTTTACGTCTCTCTTTGTATATAACTTCTAAAGTAAAAAATTTAGTACGTTATTAATTTTATAAGTATTACATGAAAGTCCTTTGTAAATCGACCATTTATTTTTTTGATAAAGCATTAATTCAATTTCGAAGACTAATTTAAAACGAAAGACCAAATGAAAGTAAAATTTAAGACATAAATAGAAATTCTTTTTATGAAAGCTTATCGTAAATAATGTTGGAATCACAACAATAACCGCGATAGCACAAAAAGTGATACAAAGACGAAGCATCCGATACCTTTTCGTAGAAGACAAGGAAAGAATTCAAATTTAAAAGTGACTTTGGGGCTGAGAAAAATGTGATAAAACAAAATAGAACAAAGCACAAAGATGACCGACGACAGACACCGTTTGACTGTTTGCACGACACAACGCGAAACTAAATCATATGAAGATTGTGCCGAAATTGATAATATGTGAATATATCTTTTGCTCGTTTGGTGTATGTTTTTTTATGCGAAATGAAGACTAACAGATGAATAGCCCAACTGATGGTAAGCGGTTACTATGATTAATAGACAACTGCCACGAGTAAGAATTATCAACATTGCCTTGTCGAAAGAGCGTTTTTCACTCCTTTCCGAAAACCTTATAAACCTGACGAAATACTGCACCAGAAACCCTAATTTACATTTTCAAAGCATGCAACAAAAAGGTTCTATAAATCTACACTATTGTTGCTAGCTGATGGACCTTTAAAGTGTGGGGATGAGCCCGTAGCCAACCGCGTAAAGTGCATGTCTTAAGCATGTGCTTATAACATATCTACTTCAAAGATCAAATCATTTGCTGGGAAGAGCTTGTTCGGATCTCGGCTAACGGTTCTTCACTCTCTACAATGTACGTCTACAAACGATGCATAATCTTGCCTCACACAAGTTGTACAATTTACAATAATTGTAATTAAAAAGTTTGAATTCGTTTTCTCGTTTTTAACGTGGCCACGTTTCTGTTCGGTATAATAAGCAACAAATAAGATAAATGTAAAAATAGCACGATAAAATAAAAGAGAATTTCTTTCAAAATACAGATAAATTGACAAATAAGATTTGATACCCGCTAACTGGAGCGTGAAATTTAAATCAACGACAGCAAACAATTCCGTAGCCATAATAGAAACGAATGCCAAACTTCAGAACTCCATTAAAGCGGCATCCAAAGTTCCTGTTGGGGGCGGGCAATCGTCTTCGAAGCGGTAATGTATATTTTATTCGTTTCTCCGATACATGGAGCCTTCCAATGTTATCCGATGAAACACTAAGCAAAAATAACCAAAATGAATGAGTGTACCTGTCACTCGAACCTTGTTCTTGTTTCTAAAATTTGTATAAAATATTCCGCAGTGGTCGCGGCGCGCCGACAATGGCCTCTGTAGCGAATAATAAGGCTAAATCGAATTGAATAAAATAAAATTCCAAAAAAGGAACGTGTTTGAATTTTAATGCGAATTAGATCCAATTTCATTATATTTTAGGTAAGTTCAAGAAAGAATAGCCAATAAAATTCAAGTAGTAATGAAATAGAGTTGAACTTATTTATTATGTAGATGTCTACAGCGAATGCCTTACGGCTTAGATAAATTGAATGTGTACCTATCGTCAATTTATTATAGTCATCTGATTTCAAACGATGTTTGGAAAATATTGATTTTGCGCAGAATTCGCCTTATTTATGCTTCACATTTCTAATTAGTCCACATTTCGTCGAACTGATATTTGATGTGAACGTGTCAGTCATCTATAAATTATTAGATTTCCTAAAACAACGAAACTTTAGATCTTTTAGAAAATATGTGACGCATCAGCGATACAAACGGTTCTTCAAATACATTTGCTTTATTTATTATGAACATCGTGAGAACAGAATAATGAAAGAAAATTATAATTTAATCAAGCTTTATCGAAATGACAAGTAGCGACGTAAATTTTAAAATTCCTGACTGTATTATATTCATAAATGTTAACCTAATGATACATTTTAGTCTTTCAAACGTCCAACATCTCTTATAACGATAATACATAATTCAATATTACATTCGCATTTAATATTAAGAATTGTACAAGATATAAAAATAATAGTTTTACAGAATTAAAATAATTTCGTAATATGAAATGTAACATATCGTATGTATGTTCGTAGTACGTATTTCGACATGTCGCGATTTTTTTATTAGTCTGCTCCAATTTTCATAATTAATTAATGAGTGTTTGCTAGCTGTTGTTTATTAATAAACATTTTCTGAAACCTTAATATTCGATTGTACGATTAGTGCATTAATTCAATGTGTTATCATAATTTTATTTCAAATTAATATTGTAAAAATATATTCCTATCACAAACGCGGTTAGTATTATACTTTCTATTTTTTTGCATCCTCAAGGTAAATAGACAATAATAAAAATAGGTAAATTTGGGAGTCGAAGCTGCTCGCGTCCGTAGGCTTTACCCTAGTTTCCCTACACGTGACTCCTGAGTGGTGCTAAACGAGCAGCAGCGAGGTGGTAGGGCGTCGGTGCCCGTCTGGATCGCGACCACAGTGGATGGGTGTAAAGCCCGTCATAGTGACCAGTTTCGACTTGTCGCGTTTCGGGATCAGCTTGTGTATATCCAGTAGCTCATATACCTAGAGACCTTCAGTCGCGGTATATGTGGGCCGACATGACGATGTAGACTATCAATGGATTTTCATCCTTTGATAGTCGCTTTCGTTTTTGGACAACACTGTACTTACCATCAGGTGCTCTATAGTCACTATGTCGAGCCAGTGTAAAAAAAAACAATATCCAAAAATGTGAAAGCGAAAATTGCAAATGACGTCATACAAGCACATAAAGTCCCCGACACGACGCAACAGTGTCTGCCTCTCTCGTCACAATGGCACAATTAAAATGCCTACAAGTCTGACTGCCAGTCCAATTACACCGGACACCGATTCCGAAGAGTAATTGGAATTAAAACTATACGGGAGCCGGCGAGTTACTCGTGTAGATGGCAGCACAAAGACTGTGTCATCAATATATCATTACCCAATCTGCGCTTATATTTTTAACTTACGTCCAGTTTCAGAAACGCTTTCTAAATGTTATTAAACATTAATTATTTATAAACTATATGATTGAAGATTTATTCGTTTTCAATTTAAAAAGCGTTTCTGAAACTGGGTGTTACTTGATAAAATATTTTTCAATTAAATAGTAAGCTATGATAAATATATTTAAAAACCCCATTACTCGTGTTCAACTTATCTGAGGGCTTAGACTTGTAACTTAACGCTGGTAGAAAAGTGCGCTCGCCGGGGAACTGGACGAATTTGTTTCCACAGACCGGGTGGAGTGATTGGAAAGACCCAAGGATCTTTAGTCGGCAGGAGTCTGACACACCGACTTCGATGTACTCAGAGTGGCTCTGATAGTTGTATGTTGGATTTTTTTCCGGGTAACCAAAAAAAGGTAGAAAAGTACAATATGCATGCAGTTGACATAAAGAGTCAACGTGATATTTCAAAAGCTTATATCAGTACCATATATTTTCTGCACTTTTCTACTAGAGTTATCAATGATCGAATTTTGCATTGTGTAGATTCTTTGTTCATGGTAGAAAATGTTATTGCTATCAGATCCGAATCCAGAGCCATTACCGACGCAGGCAGGGTTATTAACCACTGAGCTATTAACAGCCGTTCGAAGGATATAGATTTATATACGTATTCTGATGTTTGATTTATATTTAAGGAACAAAATGGTAGTACACAGATCGTTATATTGAAACAACAGATTTCCGTCCAATTGAGTTAAGAAACCATTTTGTATCAAAAATTGAAGTATAATGGTCTGTTTCGGTACAAGGCCTTGGGGAGGTAAAGCGACGCAAAGGACATGTCCACCTTTATACCTGCTGAATCGAGAAGAAAACAATGTTAAACCGTAAACAAACTGCCTGAAGCGCTTTCAGAGAATTTTCTTCGTGCACAATACGGATTTAAAGAAGCAAGAATTTTGAGATAGAAACATATTAAGCTTTGTGTGGGTTTTAGTAGCTCAATTTTCTTTCTTATTTTAGTTTTTCGTAAAAAACATCTAGACATTAGAAATTGTCAATGAATCATTCGTTATCAAAGTGTATAAATTATAAAATACTATGGATAATAGTATAACTAGCTTTTTTACGTACAATGCGTAAAGTTTTACCTTTGATATAGACTTTTTGATGAATAGTTAAAAAGCTAATAGTTAAAAGTATTTAGTTAAAATTACTAATTCTATATCTTTTTTCCGTTTCATCGAGTGTATATAAATGGGTACATTTTATAGCAAAAAGAAAAGAGTAAATAGATCATATTTTCAATATCTCCAAACTATAACTGGTCATCAAACATGCCGGTCGTAGAGTCTTTTGTTTAATTAATACGTAAAAATATTCATTATTTTCTATTTATAAATCATTTACTATAGCTTTTGTAGTATTGTTTAAAAATGAATCAATTTACATAGCTAATAATTCCAAAAAGAAAAAAAAAACGATAAACAGTTTTTGAATGAAGTAAAAATGTTCTTAAATTAATATAAGGAATCAGTGAATATTGCACAGATATATAAAAAAATTAACCTCAAAGCACAGTAGCAGACAACATACTCAGAGTTAGTCCAGAAAATTGAATATGATACAAATATTATAACTGAAGTTAATAAAAATACTTTTAAACAAATGGAGTAGAATAATGTCAATAAAACTTCAAACAACAGCGACTAATGTCCAACGTGACTCAAAGCAGATTCCAGATCAGCAGCAAAAATCCGATTATCACACAGAAAGAACTTGTGCACTACAATCGTATTACAAAGTGAACTAATCTTGGAATCCGTGCACTACGAGAAGTTAAAACTTTGCTTCTGTGAAAACAAAGATGCACTTTCTCATCGAACAAGTTTAAAATTCACTCGAACGGAGCTCGAAGAAGACTTATAAATTAAAACTACCAATAACCTTACGAACGATTAATTTTCCTTTATCTACACAAGATATGCTTGTTATCAAATGAATTATTTTGAATTATTTCAACATATCCCAATCGTCTATTCTTAGAGAACTTACGAACTGGTTTGTGTGGCCGTTAAGTCGAATTATAGTATGTGAACGTTGTCAATTCTTTAGCTATATTAAAAATAAAATTCTTGACCATTTAATTTACTTTTCGGTATGTTGAGGGATTATGTATTATTAGCTCCAATTTCACTTTATATCAGATAATATTGAAATCAAACTTAAGACAAACAATTAAAATATTCAAGAATTTGCTATTTTAACTTGCTATTACATACTGGTAAAGTTGATGAGATATAGTCACCACGAGCGGTTATATCACACAAATTATTAGAACGACAGCAAAATCTTTTACTAATAAATATTTTGACGTACTAAAGGACACGATATTAGGAATTGAATAATAATCTTCCAATCTCTACTAATGCTAAATAGACAAGTGCATGCACTGATACGGTAGAATTTATTATTGAAGACATCGGAATAAATATCTGTCCCAATAAATCTGATACAACGCACACAGGGTACACAAGCTGTCGGATTAAAATGGAATTTTGAAAAAAATACGAGACACCCACGGCATTGTGGGCGTTACTTTAAATGTATTTGCGCATTGTTGGCAATTCTCGCGGGCAGACGGTGCGTAACATAAATATCGGACGCAGTGGGCACGCTCCCGAATGCAATCGGATGGTAAATAAATCGGTGTGCATCTTTTCAGCCGGCCGGTGTAGCTGGCCCCCGGGGGCGCCCAGCAGTAAATTGAACCGAAAAAGAACAAGCCAATATGGCAGCAGCCGTATCGAACGGTGCTAAGTTACGTTCGAACGGAGCGCAGCACACGCGCTAAGTGGGCTATCGTGTTTTGAAACATTTTTAAAGCCGGGATCGCCGTTTATTGTGAACAAGGTGAGGTTCAACGGTCGATGCCTCATCCATTAATCAGGCTTAAAGAGGTCAGGAACATTTCCGTACAATAGCGTGGCGCCGAGACGTTTTGACGCCGCGCCAGCCGGCCGCTCGCCTAGCTTGTCCCGGGACCCACGTTGTTACTTCTAACGAAACGCATTCTTTCCTACTTTAATCCCGATATAAGAGTTTTTGCCTCAACTAATGCGGGTCACTATGTATTGCGTAAGTCAAGTCTGATATCTTTAATACCAGCAGTAAACATTTTACCGTGCGTAAAAATTTTCCGGATGAAAACGAAAAAGCTTTCATATTGAGGAAAATATTTTTGTAATAATACTAGAGAATAAATGAACCAACAAGTAAAAATGAGCACTTTTTGCTTGAGAAACTCGAACCAAATTCTCACACAAACAAATATTTATATATTAACATTAACCCTTAAATGGACGATTTCTGTTTCACGTTTGAAAAAAAAATTTGTTAATAGACTATATTAACAAAAAATTAAAAGATGGGCAATTTTATCTGTGGTTTTTAGTATGTTGTTTAAAAACAACATTGTGCATTTAAGAGTTAATAAAATTGACTTTTGTTTTTTTATGACATGATATAAATATATAAGTAATTTTTAATGTACTTTTTAATTTTTACACATAGCTAAAATTAAACGTAAAAAATAGTTTACATATAAATTGGTATGTACGGTAAATTGTCTTAATATATGCGAGATAAACAATGTTGTGGACTTGCGCTTATAACGTATGGTTTGTTCGTTACAAGTGACCAATAAGTTTGTTAATATGATGATGTTACACAAAGGAAAGCTGCGCTCAGCCTGAAAATTAAGTTGGCGCGCTCTATTGCGTTTGGATTAAACCAAAGCTACTGTAAACTGTGTATTTGCACAGATAGAATACAATCAAGTGCTTATACACGGTATATTCTACAATGAAGGATAGACTGGTATTCATTATCTTTATTCGCTACAATTTTTTAATATACTTTGATCATATACATAAAAGTCTGGGTAAATATTGATAAATATA
Source organism: Automeris io (assembly GCA_036320925.1). NCBI lineage: Eukaryota > Metazoa > Arthropoda > Insecta > Lepidoptera > Saturniidae > Automeris > Automeris io. The sequence continues at coordinate 1,037,172 of JAUDJH010000025.1, read as the reverse complement.
AAAAACTATAAATAGTTCTGGCTACATTTTTTTACAAAATTTAGGTGTATTTATTTAAATGAAATCGCAGGACATTGTTAAAACTGTTAAATGACCTAAGTTTTATATACTCGTTGAAAGACATATGCAATAAACATTTTATGTTCTTATATATATAAGCCTTATTATAATTAAATTTGGAAATAATATTCTTAATAAATATCCTCAAAGAAAAAATCAATTCAGTAGTAACACATTCATCGTTCAGGCACACATTTATCGCCAACTTCCGCATCTTACCGAACGAATAAGCTTGAAACGGTGATAATAATATTCAGGACCGAAAACACAAATTGCTTGGACGTGTGTCCGATACAAATGGAAACCGCCGCCTTATAAAACTTGTCCCGTAAAAGTTGACCTCTTATTATAATGACACGCTTACTACTATGTGTTTCGTATTCTCGGTAGCAACCTGTTAAATACATTTTATGTAAATTATTTACAATAAATTTTTTATTCGGATTGTACGAGTTTTAGCAAATTTTTATTAAAATCTTATATTTAGATATTACTGTAAAAATACAAGTGTCAACTTTCCTTAGTCAGTATAATTAAGTTTTAAATCTATTATTTTAACTCTAAATAGCAGATTACTTAAAAAAATAAAATAACATAATTGTCGTTAACTCATGGAACATTTATGAATCAAAATCTCTATATTACAATAACATTTACTTCTAATTTTTTTTTCCAGGGTGAAATCTTGCATAGGACCATCGGGGACGCTGTGAGGGCAGCGACCCCGGTGTGTCAGACACCTACTGACTAAAAACCCCCGGGGTGTCCCTCTGATTGCTCCACTCGGGCCCGGGAAACCAAATTCATCCAAACGCCCAGGAAAATTAACTTCTAACACCTAAAGCATATCATAAGTCCTAATTGAAATTGTAACAAAATTGTGTTATTTTTCATTATGGCTATTATTATATTCATTACCTGCGCTCGACAAATATATTTTTGTCATCTTAAGATTTATTAATTGAGAATAATATTATACCAATAGAGAATAATAGAACAGAATAATATAAGAGAAGAATAATACGGACGTTATCCAAACCAATTCATTTGTGAAATGATATTTGTCAAATATAATAAATACATAATCATAATAACGTAAATACAAATCTAGGCCCTAAAACAGCTTAATAGCTTCGTAATAGTGCTAAAGGAAATTCCTTATTATTATATTTATTAAATCAATCTCGTGTAGTGCTGTTTACGTAAATATCACGTTATTTTTATTTCCACACGTTCGCATACCTTGTTATCCACTTTACACGTCACCGATCATGAGAAAATCCCATTCTCTATAATTAGAAACTGTCAAGCGTTAAAATATATTTCTCCAGAACTTCTTATATTCATTACCGGTGGTCAGATATTCATTTTGTTCATAGTAAAATAATTATCGTGTCCTCAATGTAAATCGCGTACTTCGTCGGCCTCATCTTTATCTAGTACCGGGTGTGATTGACGTCAAGCGGCAGAAACAGTAACTTTTTTCTAAGTTGAACCAATTTATTCTAAATTATTTGGCCGAATTCAGCGAGGATTTCAAATCAGTTTCAATTACGGGCATCCACAGAATCCCTAATTTTAAAGAAGTGTCCGCATAATCAATCGTTGCTCATACTTGTGAGGTATTCGTAAATTAACAAGTCGCGGTGACGAAACCCGGCGAATGCCCGGGGCGCATCGTGACCCGCCTCGAAGCGCTTCGCTTGCTCATTATTTAATATTTGGCGCATTTCACTTGAAACGAACAACGAAAAAAGAGTGGGGTTCGGGAATTCGTTCATATTTGACTTCTTTTCACTTCTAGGTTGTATGAATCTTCTTCGTGGTTTTTTTTATTTGTATGAGGCTTTAGTTCTCACTATATAAACTTTGAAAGAAGTGATGCATTCAAATTCTGGATATCTTGGAAGTGATTTAAAAAAAAAGGTAGTAATTAAAAAAAAATCATCTGTAATGTTTACCTCCAGTCCAAATCCGGAAAAAAGATTTTTAAATCTACTTTTATAGTATAAAAGGACAGCTAATGGCCTGTAATGGCCAATATGTTTATTTTTTTAATGATGTTATTTCAATTTGACAAATCGTTTCCAAAAATGCCAGAATTTAGTTACATTACTTTTTCTAACGTTTATAACTTGTAAACTAAGCTCCATACGAATAAAAGAATACTTGAACACATTCTTACATGCAAGAAATACAAACAAGTCAAATATGAACGAATTCCAACCTCACTAAAAAACTAAACCTCACTATCTTTTTCTGTTCGTTTCGTGTAAAATGGTCCATTTTTATGAATAGCTGCTAAAAAGCGCGAATTTTTAAGCTACGAGACGGTAAACATTACTTTTTGGTGTTGCCAATTATATGACCATATAACGATGACAGGTAAAAAAACGGGATAATGTTTTTCTTATAGAATATAAATTAAATAATACACAGTTTTTTACGCATCGTTGACGATAAAAATATATGCAAAGCGTATAACAGAAGTATAAAATTATAATTAAGAGTATGCATGTATGACAAGATTCAAATTAATTGTGAAAATGTCATTGCTCAAAGCCGTAACTTAATCTTATAAACATTTATTGCTATTTATATTACTGTTTTGTTGTTAATAACCCTATACAAAATGAAAAAAAACCTATGTGAATATTTTGTACTGATTATGGCAACATAATTTTATAAAATTTCGACATAAACTTCATCAACTATTTTACTTTTTAAATAGGAATAACAAGAGCGAAATAAGAAAATATTTTTCACGAAGTGATACCGACGTTCAGCAATGATATTTTAGGTAGCTAGGTAGAAGCATTTTCCGACTTTAAAAAGCAATGCGGACCTAGTACTTCTTTGCTTCGCTGCGCTTTACTTGTCTTATTATTATCACTGAGAAGTGCGACTTTTTCATACACATTGCCACTTTTTTGTAAGAATAGAATACAGAATTGCTTTTTGATTTCCTGGTACACAAATACATTACTTCGTGTCTTCACAAATTGTACTGCAAATTGTATAAATGTTATTTATACTAGGACAAGCACCCATTAAGCGATTTTGCCGGGCACCGACTTCGTTTAGAGTTTAATTTTCACAACAAAGCTCTTACACTGTCACAATTCATTGCGGCGTACATTTACACTTAGAAGCTTTGTATTTTCATTTGTGTTTAATTTAAAATGTGTCTTTGTTGGCAATAAAACTGAATATTCCAACACATTGTCTTAAGTTAAAACATTTGTGGGTGTAATAAAATATACACCTTTGCATTATCATTCTAGTAATAGGTTTATAATTCATATTGAGCGATAAGATCGCGAATTTTCGAATACACAATTGAATTTGAATTAAAATATATTCTTCAAGTCTTGAGCGTGTTAAAATCTTTAATACCTAACCATAAATCAAATAGACATCAGAAGAAATTCATTTTAAAGATCATGAATATTTCAAGTTTATTCACCTATAGTTTATAAACGCAAACAAAAAATGCATTCAATAGCTAATGAGGCAATAGATACTGCAGTATTAATATGTATTCTGATATTATTAATGTTATATATGTTGATAAAAATATCATCTTACCAAAAACATATAAGTACTTATAATAAGGAGCACCTAATCTTTTTCAATATGGTAGTCACACGACTGTTATCCCACATGAAAGCCTATAAGCATAAAAAATCTGATGAAGTTATAAAAACCTAACCCTCGCAACTCACATGAAAATCTGCGCTCTCGGATAAAAGTTTTCTCACTGAGCTTTGAGCGGCCAAACGGCAAGACCTTTTCCGGATCGTCAATACGGCTCGGAATGGCAAGTGGAGGGCGTAACGATAGTTTGAATAGAGAATGCTGCTTGTTTACAATAGCTGCGGGTAGTTCGTGAGCCGCTCTCCATTTAGATGTGAAGTCCGTCGATACAGCGTGCGGCTTTGGCGGTTATATGTACCACCACGTCTGTCTGACCCATACACCGCTTCTGCGTTAGGTTCGAATGTACTATTTAAGGCAGTCAGAATGAACAACTAGAGCTCCGGCAAAACTGGCCGTTTCGATGCCGACGCCTCTGTTATGGGCTTTATGGAACGAAGTGCGTTTTATACGGTCTTTGATGTTTCGGTTTCGCGCTCTTACCGTGTAGTGGCTCCCGAGGGGCAGCAATAACAACATCGAGGTAAGTGCTCGCGGTCGTAACGCTGGCTTAACGGTGCAAATATGTAAATGCGATTTCGAATAACTGTAATGAAATTTTATAATTATCTCATTCGACAAATTTAACACACACGGGTGTCATAAAAAGTACGCTTAGAGAGGCGCTGCGACTGATGAACCCCTTATGATTTTAAAATAATTCTCGGCGTACCATGGATAGTAAAATAACGCTTCAACTGTGGTGGTGAATATTATCATTAAATTGTTTGGCAGCTAAATAAATACTTTGGTCGAATGTGTGTTATAGAAAAAAATATGTTTTGAGTAGACATACATATCAAAAAGAGAATGATTAATACTTTATTCCTATATATGAAAAAAAGCAAATTAAAATACTTTGTAGGTATGATAAACGTTAGATTGTATAATAAAAAAACTAGAAGAAGCATGATAATCAGGACTTAAGTTTACAATACAAAAAGCTATCTGGTAGTAGAAAGTATGAGTTCTTAAAATAAAATCATTCCACAACAAAAGATAATATTGTAGTTCACGAATTAAAGTATAAGTCGTCGATGATACGTATTTTTCTTTTATTAATTTTATCTTATCATAAGTTCTATTTTAACTACGTTTCTAAAGCGCTATAACTTATTTTATACCATCATTAATATTTCCTACGTCGGCTCCTATATAAATATTTCGATCAAAATTATCACATTCTTAAAACGTTTCAATAAAACTAATATTTCATTTAATGGTTCCATTAAACCACGCCCAAACCTTATTATATACACGAAAATCTCGTAATAAATCTCTTCGAATATAAACTAAGCCGCCATTACTTTTAATGACGATTTTTTTTAAACCGCGCGAATGATAAATGTTTAACAAATCAGTGCTGTATAAATCTCTCGAGATAACCTATAAAGAGTGTCAGGATGTAATCTCGTTAAAATCCTGTGCGGGTAGTTTCCAAACAAATGAGCGTCAGGGAGAACGGGCGAAGGAATGAGCGGCACCCGTGACGCGAGAGACGTAGCGGTTGAACCTAATTAAATGGGACATTCTCATTTCGTCCGCGACAATTTTATGTGCAGATTTTAAAGAGCTCTCGTACTAAAACTTGCGGATTTATAGCCGTACCTCTCGCTGTGAAAAATAATCAAAGCATCGTGTGAAATTCGAGATAATATAATACTTTTTGGGATACCTACCTTATAAATGCTATTTAAACCCGCAGAAGATGTGTAGTTGTAACGTATCCTCGTAAGATAACAAGTGAAAGCTATATATTCATTTGTCATTAAAACAATTTTCATTCTGTTTGTTTCTTTCGTAATAAAATCTCAAGATTATATTTCAAGTTTAACAAACTACATCGGATGACAAAGATTAAGTAGACTACAATCACTTAAACAGTAACAAGGACTAGAAGCAATTAAGTAAATGCTGCCATATTTCAATTTAGCAACGCGTAATCGTTTCACTAAATTTAATCATGAACCAAAGGTTAAAACTACAACCATTTTAATGTAGATATATATTAATTCTTTTTTTCTTTTCTTTTTTTTATAAGCCAAGAAAATCCTCATAGACTGTCAGGGCACCGTAGCGGCGGCGCTTTAGTGTGTCGGACTGTTACCGGCTAAAACCTCCAGGTTGTTCCTTCACCCATCTGCCGGGGCCAAAGGGACGGCTGGGCTAGTGTCCTCGGCACCCGGCGAAGATATTAATCCCAGCCATTTTTGCAGCAAAGTACACTAGTTATATTTTGTAAAAAATAAAATGTTAAAACATTCATTTATTGTTAAACAAATTGTAAAATATTTTTTAAAAAGTTGTAGCCCGTCACGTTAGACTATTTTTCTTTAGTTATTGTTACCATAATCTATATCGAATAACTGCGCTCACGATAGGATCATACGCTGAAATCTATTATATGAAAAAATGGATATCTTAACGTAATTTAAACAGAACATTTTTAACCCTTAATGACTTTCGATTACTACTAGATACTTAAGATATTTCCCATAAATTCTTTAAAGTGAAAATTATTATGCTTGGAGCAAACGTAGACGGAAAATGTACACGAATTGCTGATTTGTCGCAAATTTCTCGGAAACGGAATCTATAGAAACGGTTAGAAAATCCATTAATTTAATGTCGTAGACAGAAGTCCAGGGGGATGGCCATGAAAGCTGTAAAGAAATATGATTTAATTAAAATTTAATAAGTTAATAATGTGAAAAAATAACTCCAGGAAAGCAATTTATTGACACGGTTAATTTTATTGTCAGTTTGTCCAACCAATCAATTTAGATATCAGTCACAAGCTCTGAGTATACAATTCAAAGTTAATTCTGATCCATTTGAATTAGTATAATTAATGTTCTACGGAGCTGTAATGATGAATCTCACAAACGATTTTTTTTTATCCATTAATCATCGAACCGAGCTGTATAATTATAAGACGACAGTGCGAGCAACTCCTACTAGTGTTTGTTAACAAATAGCTTTTTTTTTTCATTTTTAATATAGTTTTCACTTTTATAGTTCATTACACAATAGTTCTATAAACGTCTTTGTTAAGAAATTACACTATGTTATAATTTTGTGTGACAACTTAATTTCTATCCATTTTTTTTTGTAACCCTGGGGAAATCCCTAACGGACCTCGGGGGGCGGTAAGGACCGCTCCCCGGTGTGTCGGACTTGCACCGACTATAACCCCTGGGGTGTTCCACCTACCGGCATCGAGGCCACGACTGGGGTCTCATCCACGATGACCGGCAATCGGGCGGCAAAGCGTGCGGCCTTAAGTAGCCTTAAGAGCCAACCCTCTCATACATGTTTGTTGTATCTCGCATCCTTGTTGGACGACACACTCCCTCAAGTGTGCCGCCTCTAGAGGCGGACGTTCCTAATTAACGACGCTCTGCTGCACCCTGTTCTTTTAGGCCGGCGGGCGGGCTGGGACGACGCTGCCAAAGATGTTGTAGCCAGCGCGTTCCGATACTTAATTTCTATCCAATGCGTACTAATTTTAAGGTATATTTTAACAGTTAGGAGAGGGAACAGGTAAGGTTTTATAGAGTCGTATGGTTATTGGCTTTTCAATACGTATGTGTTGCAATATAATTGTACTTATATTTACTTAGCAACGTTCGTTTAAATTTATTCATTACATCACCGAGTTAATAAATAGATCCCCTTCAAATACTGAAATAATTGCAAATTATTGGAGAAGTCCATTTTCGAAGGCTTGTACTTGTTTACGAGCAGAGGCGCGGTACAGATTTATAGAGCGGAGTGTCACCTGCCAGACGGCCAGCCAGCCGCAACACTGTGGCTGCACTATAAACTAGGGCTGTTCGGGATATAGAATTTCAGTTAAGGATACACATAGGTATATAAAAAAAGTTTCACTAACAGATATATTCGAATAACTCCAGGTCACATTTTAATATAGGAAGTATTTCAATTTGATTATTTATAGTGCCACCAGGCGACCAGCTAGGCTACTGGTAACGCTGGGCTTGACATATCAACGCAAAGTGGATATAGCCACTAATGTATCTCTACTCAGCCCGAAACGGATATAGCATGACGATATATTATTATTATAATAACAATTGTTTATTTTTTTGTATGGTTCTGTACTGAGACGAACTAATGATTATTTAAAATATGATTCACCCTTACTACGCAATACACTATCGAATCGTAGTGTAAAAGTTCATCCGTTAAACAAATCCTTACCTTTCTTTTCTTTAATAATACTTCTTAAAGATTTAAGTGCAATATCCGAGATTGTTCGAAAAGTACCAGTAAATGGGTATTTAATCAATTCAGATATCCGATAGTTGTGATACTATCCCTACTATAAGCGATCGTAAGCTCGGGAAATGCACGCGATTTTCAAATGAATCATCTAGGGCGCAGGGTTAACAGTTCTACATAAAAATATTTCGGGCTGTTTGTAAACAATGTGCATTTGTTTCTTCATAGTAGCAAAAACAAGTAATCGCACCGTACTCTATGTATGGTAAGCACATTGTATCTTCTATTACTTTATTTTGTTAATTTTTATAGGTCAGGCTGTCGGGATGGTTTTACTTTTTAATCGGGCTATCTTTATTTCGTTAAGTTGCGCTTTGAAACAAATGAAGGTGTATTAATAATAATAACTTTATTTCGGATTCTCCACTCCAATTAGAAAACACAAAAAAAAACATAAAAAATGTATACTATGACCGGTGGTCGTGGGTGTGGTTATAGTAAGATACGAATTTGGCGTTTTACAGTTTATTTGCACTTTAAGGCACACCGAACTGCGACGTACACGCACGTACTCCCGCCTTGGGTCTCGGTAGTCGACTAACTTACAAGCGTCGTGCGCGCGCGCATTCTCTTACCCCGCACGTCTCGTAACACCCTAACGACCCTTAGGGCGACAAGAGCGTATCGGGTTACGCCTACATGCTATAATTCTTAATATTAATTCCTAACATAAATACCCAAGTGAATGAGCTTCTTCACCCAAAACTGAATAAATGGCCGTCCACTTTATCAGTCAAAATACTCAAAATGCCATCAGCACTGCCCCTCAAACGGTGCAGCATCGCCGACGCATGACTGCATGAAAATCAGGCATTCCTGCCTTGGCAAATATACCTGACGCACTACAGAATCGGGGCAGCCCCAACAGCACTCTGAAAGAATTATTATACTGAATAAGCAGGGCGTTGTACGTCCCCTGCGAGTACCTCACCCACAAGCTGCACGAGTAAAAGGACTGGCAATATGCCCTAAACAATGTTAATTTAACATCGTTCGTGCAGCGCGCAAACCTGCGAGCAAATTTTTATGTAAATGAGGGAATATGAAAAAGTTTAAGAAATGGTGTATTGCTATGAAGCAACCCTGTTACGGATGGTCAAGGACAGCCGATACGGCGGCCACCGTGACAGCGGTATTGTTGTACAGCGATACAACCGGAGGACAAATTTATACCGATACCGGCACCTTGTTCTCGTCTATCTTCGATCTATGGTTGATACTTACATTAAAACAGTGTCGGAAAATTCAAGAAGTTTAGAAACAAACTGAAGATGCATTGTTATATTTAACAAACCGTATCCAGTGCGTTTCAGTAGTAAATATCAACGACAAATTATGAGACAAAATCTTAAAAATGGTTTTATCGATGTGATTGCTATTTTTTCACTCATAACTTTTCAATGTTCAATTTTTCCTTTTTTCTGATTATTTGTATTTTTTTTTAAACTAATATTATATTTAAATTACATTTTTTAAATTATTTTTGCATGCGGTGTTCACTTTATATATACCATATGCACTAGGTTATAAGTTTATAAGAATGATTCTTTATGTTTTTAATAGTGCAACTATGGTAGTAATAATTAAAAAAATAAACTATTTAATCTCGTGTAACATTTACTAAACGAATAGATCAGTAGATATATAAATTAGATTTTCTAAGTATTCACATTTCGCAAATATTTTAGATGTAGTCCAGAAAAACGTGAAAAAATGTAATCTACAGCTTATGACGTTTTCCCGGAACACGCACGATATATGTATAATAATAACGTAAATAATGCAAATAAATAAATAAATGTAGCTTTTACTAATTTTTTACCCGAGTCAGTGCAAAAACATTTTTCAAAAATAATACATTTTTTTTAATACTTATTCGACTTATTGATTGCTGCGCACTATTAAGGGATAAGGATTTATTGATAGTCACCGTCATCACGTCGGTCCTCAGCCACCACGATTGAAATTCTCTAGGTATATGAACAACTGAAGGCATACAAACTAATTCAGACAAGCGACAAGCCGAAGCTCATCACACTTGCAACTAAGACACAGTTTTGACCTTAGTAAAAAAAAATGAAATAGACATTGCTTTACGATATATGCCTTAATTTTATGCTTGTTTGTGATTGAAAGTTGTAGTCAAAAGAACAAAAAATAAAAGTTAAAACACAAATAATTCTTAAAATTGTTTTTTATGCATAGTTTTAAAGAAAAGAAAACTTGAAAGCAGTTACAATACTCACAGCACCGTTTTATCAACGATTTTCACAAAAAGAACACATCTTTTAAATTTCAATTTAGAACATTATTTTTATCACGCACTTTTTCAGTTTTTAAATTTATAAGTGGTCAGTATATGGATTCGAGTAGTTTAATATGAAACAATTTTGATTTCCGGGCTGAGTCTTAGACTTTATTCATGTGTGTACAATAAAAATTGTTTCCCGTATGTGTAACAAACAACAGTTTTACGAAATAGACTTCAGAATACAGACTCACATACTAAATCAAATTTCTTTTACGCGACAAACATGTTTCGCGACCCTAGCGGCGTTTTATTAGCACCGGGCCCATATGTGGGGACATCAAAAGAGGTGTCGTGGCATGACGCGCACCGTTCACGTGCTGCGAATATCGTGAGTCGAGGCGCTGCTTGATGTATGTAAACAAATTTGCAAGTTTTGATTAGATCAAGGCCGGGCGCACGCTACGCAAGTCGCATAAAGAGACAAGAATTTAACAAAAGCTGCGCGTTAGCGGAATTGTTTTCGCACGAAATAATTACAAATGCAAGCGATTTATGAGCCTGTTGTTTAGGAGAATTAATTGAATATATATTTTTTTTATTACATACAGGCTTGCGCTTGACCTCAATCTCACCTGCTGGAAAGTGATGATGAGGCTGACGATGGAGCGCGCTCACCCAGCAAATTCTGATTCACTCGACGTTTGAAGATTCCCATGTCATAAGACGCCGGAAACACTGACGCAGGAAGCGAGTTCCACTCCTTCACGGTACGCAGCAAAAAGGAGGAGGCAAATCGCTTAGTGCGAGCAGCAGGAATGTCAACCACAAAAGGGTGCAAACCAGCACGGCGTCTCGTCAATTTATGGTAGAAGGGGGAGGGTGGAACTAAATCATACAACTCAGCCGCACACTCTCCAGAGTATAGTCTATAGAAAACCGAAAGGCAAGCCACTTTACGCCGGTGTTCCAAACTGATACTATAATATTTATATTATATTTCCTTCTTGTGGCTTTGGTGGGCTGGCGAATAAGAGGCCGGCATAAACGCCGGCATAAAGGCAGTGCAGAAACGCGATTGATCGTAGGTTTAGATCCCGGTACGTAAGTCTGGATTTTCTAGATCAAGTACGGATTTAAACACCACATTCTCATCGGTGAAGGAACACATTGTGAATAAACCCGCATTGCATCTAATAGAAATATCATGTGTACTAGTGCTGTAACAAGGGCGATCAGCTGCGCTACTGGTCCAATTGGGTTTGACATATAAACGCAAAGTGGTTATACCCACTAGTGTTTCTCTGCTCTCCCTGTAAGGGATAAAGCGTGACGATATATTTTTATTACTATTATATTATTACTTCTCGAAATCATGTATATTACAAATATCTTTGATATCTGTATTAGAGTAACGGCTCCTAAGTGGAGTTAGGCAACGTACTTGGCCAAACGAGGTGACGGCAAGTGGAGGTATGTTGTTAGCCAGTGGTGGCTCATACCGGGTAAAGTGGAGCACAGGACTTTCGGCGGTAATATTGGCTGACGATTGGATTGTATAGTTCGCAGGGCGTATATCAATATCACTGGATCGAAGATGTTGGCATACCACGAGGGTGCCCTATGCTCAACAGTACGCTCAAACGGACCAGACAGTGCTTAATGAACTCAGCACACGGCGGGTCTGTAGAGCAATTAGTTGTAACTACCTACCCCGCAGTCCTATCTACGTCAAGGCGAAGTCACTTTGGTTTTTTATCACGCAAAAGTCCGGCACGCGCCGGCCACCAACCACCCTTATGTGTGACCGAAACGGTCCAATCAGGATTTTTCCCAAATATCAGAAAAAAGCTGAAACATGATGTGGACGATGATGATTATCTTGTTCATGTAAAAAGTTATTTATTACAAGAGATTTATTCTTGGCTTAAAATATTAAATTATTTTATGAAAAATAACAAGCCTGAAGACCAATCCTTTTTGTTATTAATTTTTATAATACAATATTCAGAAACATTTATATAAATATATCTGATTAACTCGAATAAACAGCTTGCGCTTTCAGCATTCACGTAGTCTGCCAATCGGTAACCAAAGTTTACTTATGCCAAATAACAGAATCGCCTGTCAAAGGAGCTAGCTTCGACTAATTCCAACTACATTTGCAAGTTTGGAAACCTATCCGAAACTCTACCATCAATATTTATTAATCAAACTTACTCTAGAAAAAGGACACCGAAGGTGTGGTTTGGTACGGTAACATATTCTTTCAATTAATTAAAGACATGGTTTGATTCAATATTTTTTAGAACTAATTTCATTTTATTCTACATTATAAATGTATTAGAACAGTTGGGGAGCTACAACTACCGAGTAAATATAACTTCGTGGCCCTAAAAATTACACCATAATATACAACTGAAATAGATAACGAACACGTTGAAATAATACGAATGATCATCGCATTCGATAAAAGCCATTAAAAATATTACATTTAAACAAAGAAAATCGTCTAAAAAACACCTCTCACTTGCGAAATTAGCTTGTATAATTAAACAGGAACAAACAACAGGGCAGATGTAACCACTCAAAATTCAGGAGTGCGGCGGGTGTTAAGATTGGGTACATTAAACTTTATACGGATGTCGCCAAATTGGACTGCCGGTTAGTTTGTTCTTTGCCAACTTTCCCTGTCCGGCAGTCGAGGGCAGCGCGAAATGGTTGCGAAACGGGTAATCATGTTAAAACTTTCATCACGAAGTGTGAATTTTTGCGGAGGCGGATATTACTACCGCCTAGCCTCCGAGCTACCACTTTAATTTGTTCTATAATTTTATACAGAACATTTGGTAATAAGGATAAAACTCTGTTTTTTTTTAGTTTAATTTTCTTCTAGTTTACCTAACTATGAGATCCCACAAGGCTGAGGATAATAAATTAATTATTCACCGAATTTGCGTTATCTGCACAATATAAGCGACCCCTAGCCTATAAGTGGCAAACATCAAGCAGATCCAATTTTAGAATTTCACACAACTATTTTAATTAATAGTGCAAGTATGAATGGTACCTATCCTAATCGTGTCAAAAGGGTTGCTTAAATAATTACTTTTAAAGAATATTTAAACAAAAGAGATAAATTACCACCATAAAAACCCACATTTGATGTTTATATTTGACCTTTATATGACAATTCAATGTTTAAAATATTGATGAAATTCATTTTAACAATCCCAAATCATAAAATAATGCAACTTTATCTCAAAAAAATTAGTAGTAGGTGAATATTATACAGATGTATGTCATATCTTTATATATTCTGGATAAGTTTCAACTTTACAAACCTTGACAACATATTTCGTTATAATTAAAAATACTGAGACATCTCTAGTTAGCTCGTACAACGAATAACAAATGAATAAACAATAAACAAGACAACTTTAACACTCAATTAAAAATAAAAATAAATAATTTATACCTTGCGTTGTATACTAAAAATATTTATTCACAAACGAGGATATAGTATATGGTGTGGATTGAATGCAAATATGTTTGACACACGTGACGCAGCCGTGGGACGGCGTGGCGCCACCCATCTAGCACAATGATAAAGTATAAACTCCATGTAAATATAATAAAATACTACATGACACTGCAAAGGTAGAACGTGACTAACCATTCATAATGTACTGGATAAAAAAGACCATTAAAATGGAAAAAGACGTACCATGTAAAATAGTGTCATTAGAATATAGCAACGTCGTGACTTAGTAGTATTTCATAAAGCAAAATTTAAATATTTCGATATTTAGTTTTCAGTTATCGATAATAGTAAAAAAAATTGCTAAAGAATTGACGATCGATCGAAATACCAATCGGGACTGGAATCCATGCATGGCAACCCGAGTGGTCGTAGATTCGTATCCCGGCACGTAGCTCAGGACTTTTCCAGATTAAGTAAGGATTTATGCACCATATGCTCACCGGTGAAAGTAACATTGTGAGGAAACCCGCATAGCATCTAACAGTTATGTGTACCTCGAGAACGGCAATCACTTTCGCTCCTGGTCACATTGGGTACGACAAATAAGCGCAAAGTGGATACAGCTACTGATGTATCTCTGCTCACGCCGAAAGAGATATAGTTTGACAATATATTATTATAATTATTAAATACCAACAACTGTTAGTTCGAATCTTAGCACAATCAATATATACGAGTATCTCTAAATTTTACTGCATTGAGTGTGCACATTCATATCGAAGGGAAAGGCTATTTGGTTTAAGCGACATTTTTTGATGATATAGTAATATATATATATATATATTTTCGGAATCGGTAAAAATGCTAATTCCGAAAATACATATATTACTATATCACAAAATATGTCGCCTAAACCAAATAGCCATTCACCCCTCGATATAACAAAAACTTGTAATAACCCTTGTAATAACAAAGGACGGGTTTGACGAAAAGTCTCATGAGGAAACTGCCAGTAATTAATTATAAACATGATACATATAATGATATATTATATGTATTATGTTTATGTAGTGTCCCGAAAACAGTAATCAGTTGCGCCACTGATCACTATGAGTTAGCTCGTGGTACGAATGCCAAATTTGTGGGTAAATATCAAAAGGTTGTACGTCCATGCTGAGTAAAATGTAGTAAAAAGAATAAAAGACTTAAATAAATTGATAAATTTTGCATTATTATTTTATATTTTGACTCTTCTACAAATTAATGTACGTAAAATGGAGTAAAAAATAGTTTAAATGGTACTAATTAAGCTATACAGTAAGTCATATGTTCTGAGATGTAACTTACTGGAATTTATTTAACTCTGCTTATCGCAATAGGGATATTGCGTAATGATAAGTTTAAATCTGTATGTGTAATACAATAGTTATGTTGAAAGGAAATAATGTTAAAACGTAGAATAATTAGAAAGAACGTAACTTTGTCACGAGTAGAGTAATTAAAAATTACTAAGTATCATTACGCTGCAAATACTGAGACGCCGTGTTAAGTAGAGATGTTTCTTCTATGCTACTGGAGTTTTAGTCCGCATTCATAACACGTCTGTAGGCGCACGAAACGGAAGTTGTTATTACGAAAATATATGCAAATCACCAGCTCACTGGAAATTTACCCTTTTTCAATGTTGTTTGTGTTCTTTGAGCCGCTAGTTTCGGCATTTACATCTTAATATTGATATATTTTAAGGGATAAAATGTCTTAGAATAGATTTTATCATCGTACTGAAGCTGTGTTTTGAATTAAAATTAATTTCACACGATACAAACAATGGTCAAATTATACAATATGTATTATAAACCCTGTCCGACTCGTGAAGGCATAACTCAATATATAGATTCTATTTACATTATCCTTTTTAGTTAAAGAGAGAAAAACTAACAAAATAAAAATTAATTAAACGTTGGAACTTACAAGGCAACGTACAGAGCGTGCGCAGTTCGTGTGCAAAGGAAAAACAAAAGTAAAATATCATGCTAGTGGATCATGACGTCATATGGGTCCTGAGCCGCATAGATTCCAAGTACTGTTTACCCAATAAATCAAACAATTAATTTTTTGTTATATAATAGTGTTTACACTGATTTTCATAAGTACTTCGAGATAAGATTGTATGTAAATAAATACAATTCCTTCAATTTTATACGACAATACTTTTTAATTTTCATGAATAATATACTTTTGATTTATTTTGATAATGTATCGTTATATCTATATTATGATCTTTGCGGGTCGGCCAAGGTTTTTAATACATACTATGTAGTAAAAGTTTATTTATTAGTTTATTTGGCGGCCTGATAGCGCAGTTTGTAGTGACCCTACTTACGATACTAAGGTCCTGGGTTCGAGTCCCGGTAGTGGTAAACTTTTCTGTGATGAGCAGATGAGTTTGTCACGAGTCATGGTTGTATATATGTATTTAAGTATGTATATCTTTGTCTAGTACCCATAGTACAAGCGAAAGCTTAATTTGGGACTAGATCAATGTGTGTAATTGTTAGTAAATATTATTAAATATTATTATTTATATTCAAAACATACGAAAGGTAATATGATTTTATTACAAATTATTATGTACACTAATCGGCGTTTAGTTGCTGCCACAAAAATGTAAAGTTTTAAATTGGAAACCTTGAACAGACTCGAGCGGTTAAATCCTTATAACCGTTTAATCGAAGTTAAGCAATGGGCGTATTAACTTTCCGCTTTTGGTGAGGCGGACACAATCGTTAAGTCGACTAAAATAAATTTCGTGGGAAGCTCCCTAACTCCTACTGAGCGTACTATTATAAATATAAATCGTCTCTCGTCGGTCTGTCTAAGGTGTAAATTGGTTTGAAAAGCGTTTGTGTCGGAGTCTTGATAATAAAGTTATTGAAAGTGGTAATAAGATTAACGGCTCTTTCGTTGTGCGTAAATCACGTTGCATTACGTCGCCGACGACAGAAAGCTCGTATCGCATTACGGTGGATTAATTGCGGCTGAGCCAGCTGCAGCGACAACTGGAACGATGTAGGCAGGCGCTCGCGCATAACTCGCAAAACGCGTCCAAAATGAACCAGAACTTGATCATCGCTTTTAATATAAGTCGTCCGTAAAAACCGACCGACGCACGATCGTTACCAAGAAGTATCGATAAGGCGCTTGAATTACAACCTCACCTCTCGCCTTTGAGTAAATGGTATGCGTCATTATCGGTAAGTGTAACGAGTTCGGTCAGATCGCTACAAATCATCGCACGACGAGAGAAGGCGGTGTTCGCCGGTGCGCCCGCCGCGCCCTGTCGCTCACTGCCAAAATTAATTTCCCGTAAAATCGCTTAAGCGATCTATCTTTTTCCAAGAAAAATAATATTCGCTGAGGTGCGTTTAATAATATCTTATACAGTACGAGACGTTTAATCTGCATTGTGTGGAGCCAACAGGTTTATCTGGATGAGCCTGCACGCCGTTCTATCGATCGAAATGAGTTATATACGAATTATTTCGTCTCCGAATAAGGGATGGAGTACGTTATAAGAAGTAAAATATCTCTTATAGATAATTGTTTTTCCTAAAATACAAACAAATAGGCTGACTAATATTAATGTAGTCATAAAACATTTTGGGAAAACTAATTTCAGCAAATAAAATAAATTAGGGTCAATTTAATTAAGGTAATCTATTATAATTATCTAAATAGGTAAAATCTAAATAAATAACTAGAAAAGGGCGAGTCATGTTAGCGCAATAAAATTTACGTACAAACCAAAAAAATAAAATGAATGCACTAAAATGTATGAAAAAAGTCATTATTGAATTTGACTAACTTCTACTGTTCAGATTTTTTAAATGTCATACAAAATCTTCGCATGAAAATTAGTGCATTTCTGTAATACCAATATCTGATCAATTTAGTTATTTTTCATAGAAAGTTCACTCTTGACCAAACTTTTCACTTTACCAATTTTATTTTCAGATAAAAGACGCTTGTATTGTTGTATGTCTTGCAGTTTTCGATTTTACTATAGGTCCTGTTCTTCTTAAAAATGTAGTACTCGCTTCTTCAAAATAAAATAACTACAAATTTACGGTTTTCTACCTTTTTTCTATACTTGTGATATAAGTCTTTACTTTTTATCAAATTTCCTAATTCTGGGTCAACGGGAAGCACCTCATAGGTTTAGATTCTCTTGCAAAAACGGCAAAAACGCTAATAAATACGACATAAACAGACATATTTTTTAATTGCGTTCACTTAAAAGTATATTTTTCTCTGAGACTAAGGTACCACAGACCTGAGTATTCGATATTTCAATTCGATACTTACGCGTTCCCGAGAAAAAAATATCTTGACAATCACACAGATAGACAAAATTATCCTATAAGAGCTCTGTTTTTCCGTTCGAGTTATGGATTCCTAAAAATTCACAAAGCAATCCTTAAACTGAGATAAACGGCATTCTTCAAATATTGTTGACTTGGTACATAAAACTATAGACATTTTAAAAATATATAACGTCATGAAATGAAAATATGCTGCTACTACTGGATTCATCAAATCTGAGTTTCGAGTAAAAACATTCTTACGTCGCATATTTTTAAAATATAAATGCTCTATATAATCTACGTATAATTTAAAGGAAGTGAGAAATAAACAAGAGGTGAGAAACAAGACTCGCTATGTGATAACCTTATCTAGAACGAGAAAATACACCTGCTACTCTAGACTATGGGAACAATAACACAAGAACAAGACCATTCAAATATTTTTAAACAAAAAATAGCTGACTTTAAATTAATCTTAATTACCTATTCCTTTTGCAAGCAAATAATACATCAATACCAGTTTAACCATTCAAATATGGTAAGCGAACCCTACCAGACAACTTCATACGTCTAACAAATGCAATGAAACTATAAAAACTATCCGAATAATAAATAATATGCCTATGTGAATATTCACGACTAAATATGTACTCGATTAAAAAAACACTAAAATAAGTAACCAGGACAATACTATAGAATTATATAGGTAAAATGTAATAAAGGTTTTTTTTTAATATAGTATGTCAGGTTTATCAATTATCAATATTCGAACACAATACCTAATTTTGTAAATAAAAATTACATTCCGTATTATAAATTAATGACATAAATCCATCAATATTGTTGTTATAATGCTTAAAGGGTCACTATTATTTTACTCTCTTCACAGTAAATTAACATTGTAAAATATTACCGAAACGAGTATTATTTTTTATCTGGAAGGTACGGATAATGATGGGTTAAATGGTACAACAAAGGCAAATCAAATAAAATTCGTTGATCACAGATAGGTATGCATTTCACAAGTGTTACGGACCTGTAGATATCTGGGCGAACTGTGGATGAGCTTGATTTATGCGAACCAACAACATTAAATTACATCTAGATCGAACAAAGCTATAAATTGTATCGAGCATTGTAAATCTGCCATGTTTATCGATGGTCACATCTTGTGTTTATATTGCATGATGATTTTTACTGACATTTACCAAAACTTTTCTAAGTCGTAATACTAATTAGCACGGTACACAATTTTATACTCTATCCTGAACACAGTATAGGTAACAGCATTATAGACTACTTGGTTGTATCCATGTAGAACTACACTGGATAAATGACACAATATTATACATACCTTTTGAAAATTTTAAAATAAGTTCTATATTGATGGTATTTCATTTAAAAGCATATTTTGTTAGTTTTATTTTATTAGTAATAAATATACTAGACTCTATCAAATTATGCATGACTTTGCTTACATTTATTGATGTCCATTTTAAAGACTATTTTTCTGTAATATTAATCTTTGAAGACAAGATATAAGCAAAAAGTTAAGAAATAACAATTATGTCACATTCATATTATATTTAATTACCTTAAGACTGAGGCTACTACTGCTACTAAAGTCGGCCGTAATATAATCAAATTCACGTTAAACTTCGTAGTAAGTCTCTGAAATTTCCATAAGGGAAAATCTGTAAAGATGATGCCTTACAAACAGATTATCATTTGATATTTAAATCATTTGGCAATGGTCATGAAGTTCAAGTTTCAGTCATAATTATTAAAATAATTTACAAGTTAGTTAAATAAAACCTTACTTTTCTATTTACATAAAAACGTGTATATAATGCTTCGATCAAAGTATAAAACGGTTACATACGAACAAGCCGGAGGACTTAAAAATAAATTTAAAATAATCTAAGCAGACGCGGCCCAGAGATGAGCGTGGATAAATCACGAATAAAGTGATGGCCACAAACCTGCTGCTTGTTGGCAACAGGGTAAGTGTTACTCACGCTGAACACTATTGAACAACAGTCTTATGTATTTCAATTATCTCTGTAAACAACAATCATGACCAATCTATCGTAGGAGAGAGGCATCGTGATGTCGATAATGAAAGAAAATTATATGTTTTCACGAAGTGAATATTTATTATCTATAACCTATGAAAACAATTTCGAAGAGATCTCATGGAATTATAATTGCAATGACTTTTAAAGTATAATATTAGGTGTTGACTAAGCCGGAAGTGCAATGAGCGAAAAAACAAAAGAGATGATGATTCAAATAAAAATGGGGTGACTCATACGCATTTAAAAGTATGATCTAAAAGGTTACGCTTTATGTTCGGATCTTTTTTAACCCTTTATTAAAAAAGTTAATATATTTATTTATGGAGATATTGCCTCATTTGTGACTATGTAAAAAAGGAACAGTTATCACATATACAAGTTTTACAAAAAAGGGAAAAATTACTGATGTTTTATCCTTGAGTCTCATTAGTAAAATAAATATCATTATTTGCACACGAAAGAAACAGGCGTTATTGCAAACACGTCAAACAAATCATATCGGCAAACAAAAAAGCGTCAAGGTGTTAAAAATTCTGTGCCTTTTCGACGCCTTCCAATTAACACCTAGCCTATATCTAGATTAAATACTTAAATGCCAATAAAAGCTGTTTATCGTATTATATTTTAATGAAATGACAACTTTGAATCTATTATTTATGAATACAATTACTACTACCAGTCATTTAAAAAACAATAATTATATCTACCTTATATTTTACTGTAACTACAAAATGACACTGGAAATTTATGTACAACAATTATGAGAATAACATTAGATACAACTTGTTACACATCCTATACCAATCGTATTTATCAATAAGCAACATAATGACGAACAAAAGCATAATAAAACACATTAAATAATGTAAATGCCAACACTAAATGCCATATAACGGTCTCAATTATAAAATTATCTTTATAGTCAGTCCGATACTTGCAATAATGGCGGGGTGCGAGTTTTGCACGGACACGAAAAAATATCGAAGCTATCTATTACATTTCACAACACAAAAGTAGCGTAAATATTACATGCAACTAAACCGGTATTAAATCATCAAGATTCAAGTGTAAATTATGGACGTGAGAGAAAAATATTGGTAGAAGCAGTTTTTATGTTATTACGATATGACAAAACCAATTTACATATTCTTTCAACAAACATGCGCGTTGCTATGAGTAATGTGATTATTGATTACACGTTCTTTGACAAAACGGTTTAACGATGCTCTATATTAAAAGAGAATAATAAGTTATTATAATTACAGCCAGTAAATGAAGAAAATGCTTTTATTTACTTTATACCAATGATATTTATTGTACAATGAAAAACTTGAGATGTAGTCTCTGCTGAATTGCTTTATTAAATTATCACATCGAATAATTTTATAGATTTACAATAAAGCAAAATAATAAATTTATTCAATGTGACAAGGTTTTTTCAATAGCCTTTCAAGTTTGTCGGGCATATATAGCAGTGCCTAGTATAAAATCAGATGGAGATATAGATTTTATTTTTTAATTTTCAAATAAACAGAACTTACTTAAAAAGAGATAGAATCGGTATACCAATATATCTTAGTATAAAAAAAAGAGTTGAGCCCATTGAATTTAATCATATTTCACCCATACATGCAAGTTGTACAAAATCAACACAATCGAACTCGTTAATAAGACAAATCTGGTGCAAGAAAAATGACTTCCGAGTGTAAATAATTGGCGCAACAGGTGAGGCATAAATCTCAGACAAACGAGGCCGTGATTAAGAAGACCATATATCAACACACGTAGGGGAGCCACACGCGATGTCCGCACCTATTCGCCGACGGATCGGGTGTAAATATCAATGCTGAATAAGATACGCGATTTCATAAAGAGAGCAATAATCCTCGAGATTGCGTTTCATCGGACAAAAGCAAAGAAATGAAATATTGCATGAAACATCATTGATATACACACTACATAGGGAGCTATATATAATATAGGTAGCGTATGAGTTAATAACATTTCGACTTATATTAGTTATATTGTACATTAAGATTTCATTTTATTACATAGAAAGTCTACCACTTCGCACGAAGCTATTAGCCAGTTTATTTAAATGCGAACTGTAAGAGATACATTTCCTTACAAACTCCGTTTTCTCCACATTTCGTTTTATATAAATACTTTTACAGACTACCAAGCATAATCGAAATTGTAAGTACCCTAACGATTGCTTAAATGCGTTGTATTATAACCTTACTACTTCTTGATGTCAAGAAATACAACATCATCTAAAACATCGCAATATATTAGGTCCTTACATATGAAATTGGCGTTTTGTATGGGAGGAACAAAAAGTCGAATATTTTTTAATATAATATATTTAATTAATCAAAGTATGAATAATTATTTTCTATGCACTTTTGCCATCTCATAAGTAGTTCATTGATCCCTTTACTAAAAAAACCAGTCGGACGGGAATCAATAAAATCTTTGAAGGCGATTTGGACTGCCCCATCGGAGTTGAATTTTTTCCCTTGCAAGAAGTTATCCAATATTCGAAAAAAATGGTAATCTGTTGGAGCAAGGTCCGGGGAGTACGGAGGATGTCTTAGACTTTCCAATTGAAGCTCTTCTAATTTAGTAGCCGTCTGTTGCGCAGTGTGTGATCTAGCGTTGTCGTGAAGCAGCAGTGGCGTGGAGCGATTGACCAGCCTAGGTTGTTTAGCCGCTAGCTTTTCCATCATGGTTTGCAATTGCTGACAATAGACATCAGCCGTAATAGTCTGGCCAGATTTGAGAAAACTGTAATGAACAATACCGGCACTAGTCCACCAAACGCTTACAAGTAACTTTTTTGAGGTTAATTTTCGCTTGGGGCAGGATTTGGCTGGCTGGCCAGGATCCAACCATTGCGCTGAGCGCTTCCGATTATCGTAAAGAACCCATTTTTCATCACAGGTAATGATTCGGTTTAAAATACCTTCATTATTGTGCCGGTTTAGTAATGTAACGCAGCAGTCGACGCGCGTTTGCCGGTTTGCTTCAGTCAATTCGTGAGGTACCCATCTTTCAAGCTTTTTAATCTTCCCAATTTGCTTCAAGTGAATTAAAACAGTTTTATCACTAACATCGCAGCCTGCAGCTAACTCGGACGTGATTTGCGATGGATCCGCTTCCACAATAGCCTTCAACTCTTCATTATCAACTTGAGTCTCAGGCCGTCCACGGGGCTTGTTCTGCAGGTCGAAATTTCCAGAACGAAAACGTTGGAACCAAAAACGAACTGTGTTTTCTTTTGCAACACGACCGCCATACACATCATTCACCCTTCGAGTTGTTTCCGCAGCACTAGTGCCACGGCGGAACTCGTACTCGTAAATAATGCGATATTTTAAGTTTTCCATTTTGTAAAATGAGTGACGCAAACAGAAAAAAACAGAAGAAAAAAACAAATGAATGACGATCATCGAAGCACAAATACATGAGTCTATAGCTGTACAAATTTGAATTTGGAATTCCTTACCAAAGAGGAGAAATTTGTGATCAAAGTGGCCAGTACGAAAAACGCCAATTTCATATGTAAGGACCTAATATTAAAAACATTATTTTCCTTTTTTATCACGGTCTATCTAATTAATGTATTTCCTCGTAATTTTTAATATGAATATAATGTTAATTTAATCTCGAAATTAAATTATAAGATTCATTCTTCTATTAAAAATATCGGCCAGGATAAGCCATACATAAAAAAAAAATCGAAAAGTAGATAAAGTTTATAAGGCAACTGTTCGTACGGAATAAATACATCCTCGCAAATTGCGAGTCGCAATATAAGTATGTATGCAGATTTATACGTATCATTTTAACTGAATTTACAAACGTACACTCACGTAACACTAACGAGCTTGGATGTTGAACGAAATTCAAGCTGTTTCTGTAAAGTACAATAAATGCTGTAAAGATGTAAATTTACTAGTACAGATTTATAAGTACTGGTACTGGTATTCTCACATCGACTATTCATAATAATGACCGACGCAATATGTGAAACAACGGTACAAAATGATCGTTCATAAAACACCGTAGTCGGGGAAGACTATTTGTGAGCTTGAAGCGAGCTCCATTTGCCTTTTTTAACAGCAGAGTGAGCGATTTATCGTTCAACGTCGCGATTTTTTCCTCGAGCATGTGACATTCATAAATTTCGCTGGAAGTTTCTGGACGGAGACATGGGAAGTGTTGCAGTTTTAAATTAAGCATATTTTTTAAGATCCATTTTATCACTTAATTTAAAAAATAAAATAAAAAGATTCGCACAATGTACAAGCACCGAGTTCCCAATTAAATATTATTTAGGTTCCAGTTATTTCACGCCTTCGGTTTTATCATTTATTAAATGAAACGTTATTTTCGTAACAATCGTAACCGGTTGTTTACTCATGTGTCTACGATTAAATGATTGTGAGAAAATTAGAGTGGGAACTTTAGGAGGTGGGATTTTTCATGATTAACTTGACGATGCTTACTTAATATTTGCTTATAAATCTTCAAAATTAATTTTTATTTTGTTTGAAATAATCTTTGTTGCTTCTTGTTGTTTCTTGTTCTTATTCTATTTTTTGTTCATAAGTGCAAATTTTTTGTTGTTAATTATAACTATTTTTTTTAATCATTAACATACTAATATATCAACAATATTAGAATATAGTATACATTTTCAGGGTTTTTTTTAATGAATATTAACAAAATCCATTGTAAGTATCAATACAACCTTATGCCTTGTGCCTTATGAACAATCTATGTATATACTTAACGATTTCTCAAAATAAAAAAAAATCACAAATGGTAATACTCATATTATTATTATTAATGGTAATAATAATAATAATACTTCATTGTCAATAAGTAGACAACTTAAATTTATGACGTTGTAGTTTTGTTCTAAAAAACATCAAAAATGAAAGCTGCTAAAAACGCGTGTAACACGTTAAATTTATTGATATTCGGATTGGAAATTGTATTTTCTGAAAAGGATACAATAAATATTCGAAAGGTCGCGTTAACGAGCCATCCCGGCCGACGTGAAACGCAAGGAACAATAAAGTACAATTTTACTAAAGAATCAGAAATAAAAAACGCAAGCCACACGCGATTGAATTTGGAAACTGAGATGTTGCAGTATATTTATTGTTCCTATGTAACAAGTATATACTCAAAAAAAAATTGTATGATTATCTGAACTTTAATATTGATGTCAGTAATTATACAATTAAAAGATAACAAATATGAATACAAAACATTTAATTACATTTCTTGTATATTGAACTTGTGCATGTTTGTAAATAATTAGCTCTATAAATAATTCAATTAAATAAGATAACACGTATACCAAACAAGAAGTTACTTACATTCAGAGTATATATGTACCTACAATTTAAGCACATTATAATTTTTTATATATATACTGGTTCAACATAGTGCCTACAGTGTAATCCAAGAATGGCAACTATTGCCAAGAGACAATCTGGTGGAAGTCACCATCGCTATGTCGGCCCACATATACCACGACGGAAAATCTCTAGGTATATGAACAACTGGATATACACGGCTGATCTTGAAACGCGACAGGCGAAGCGAGTCACTATGATGATCTTTACACATGTACTGTAGTCACGACAGAATTCTAGCAATTGCCCTACAGACTCTAAAAGTTCCATTGCGAAATGAAAACTTTTATCCCACAGTGACATTGAAAATTCACGGACAAAAACAATTTATAGATAGATTTTTAAATTCTACCCGAAGCGTGAAGACGAGACATTGAATGAGTTCCTACATCATAATAAAAGGAGTGCCATCTCTAAACATTTCTTTTATCGACTCCGTACCAAAACAATACCTTATAAAATTATGGATTTATAGGGAGGTAGGTATTTTTGGCAATGTTTCTGATTTCTTATCATCTCATTTCAATCTTTCGCCTGTTATGACTGGTTACAGGTATTCCGTCGAGTGATTGAGTCTCGCGATATTTCTGCGCTGTCGGGAATTCTTTTATTGTTACATTTTTCATGCTCTCGTTTATATTTCAATGAACATATAACATTTATAATCTTTAACAAATACCGTTTGATTTTGTTCATTTTGTAAGTCATCACGAAATGTTCTTTTGTTAATATAAAATTCAGGTTGAATTAAAACAATACACAAAAATATCACATTTCTAGTATATAAAAAATAAAAGCTCTATTTACACTGAAAAACAATAACAAATAACAATAACAGTACTGGAATTTAAACCGAAAATAATTTAGTTTTCTGTAATAGTCTGTAATCACTCTTTTAGCTGTTCTCACGTTATGATTATCCATTCGCTTAATTAAGTAGTTCTTGAAATATTTATTAAAATTACTAAGAAAAAATATAATGATGACATTATTAGTTAAACTATGCACATACATTAGACTATCATTCTATCAAAGTATAAAAAACAAATATAAAAACGTGTAACTGTAATGACATACACACGTATTATCTATTCTACACACTGTAGTGATTGTGTGTAAAAAGGTTTTAATATAAGGTTAAATATCTGTGACATAAATATGATGCTGGCCGTTTAGAAAAAAAAAAATGTTTTATGAAAGGGAATCATAAAACAAAGGAAGATCGATCGAATTTAAAACATTAGAAGGATTTTGTTTTATTAGAGAGATAGTGTCTTAGGTTTTTATAACAAAATATTGATTTTAATTTAATGTAATTATAATAATAATATTATGTAAATAAACGAATAGTAATACAAAAATATGTATTATTAAAGTGATAATAAGTGGTTTAATTGAAGATCAAGACGACTACATTGACCACATTAAACAAGAATTTTGAAATTAATTAATACTCTATTAATTAATTCATTTCAAAACCTATTTTAACTAATTAATACATTACTGATTACAGAAATTATAAAATTAATACACAATTAAACACAAGAAGAAACGCATTCCCAAATTAGTAAGTAACTTCTACGTTATCAATTAATATAAAATTACTCAATAGTCATCTGAAATAGTAATCCCCTAATCCTAAACGAACTCATTTGAAAGGATATAAACACAGCTCCAATCAGAACAACCTTTCCAGGCATTACCGTGTTTAACATAACGGCGTACCCGGCAATCATCTCGTTGAAAATATCGAAAGGTAATTTGATGTGCAAACCAGCGCGCGTTGGCGGAGTAGTAATGCCAACATTTGCCGCCTCGGTGTTAAAACGATAATAATTTTCGCATAATTAATTACACTGTAATTTACTAAATTAGCTAACGAATTAAAGGTTAATCATAAAAAACACACTAAAACTAAATGAGATTAAATATTCATTCTAATATAATGAAATAGAGTTGATAATTAGATATAAAAAGTAAAACAGATAAGATCTTGTTTATATTAACGTATTATTTATTCATAACTTAAATTGTATCCATAGTATTTGATATTAATAATTTTTAAACTTACATCATCATACAATTTACATTATACATTCCTAGATGTGTTAAGAATAGTTATAATAATAATAATATATCGTCACGCTATATCCCTTATGGGGTGGGCAGAGGTGCACTAGTGGCTATATCCACTGCTGTTCGCTGTTCTCAGGACATTTATACATGACATTTCTATCACATGCCATGCCAGTTTCCTCGCAATGTTTTCCTTCACCGGTCAGCATATGACGCCTAAATCCGTACGTAATCTGGAAAAACCCAGCGCACGTACCGAGATTCGAATCTACGACCAATTGCGTTGCCGCACATGAAAGCCGGTCCCTTATCCACTGCCCCACCACAGCCACTAAAAATAGTACATAATTTCTAATAAATTCATCAATTAAATATACTTAATAAAATTGAAATTAAGTGTAATATTATTATTTAAAAGAGGCAGAATAACAACGACGCTATGAATATGTAGAATGGAAAAAGTCTACAATAATAACATAACCAGTGTAGACTTGGCTCAAATACATTTAAAAAAAATTAGGAAACAATGCTAGAACATCCTTAACAGTGATATATTGACAGGCAAAAGACAATAACTTGGCACAAATAGGGCACATTATAATACAAAACACAATAGAATGCGTAGGCGGCTCAGAGTACTTCTGGCTACTTAAAGCTGGTGTACAATGCCAATGATATTCAAATAGAATATAATGTAGCAGATTTCAAAATAAAATAATATATTTAGAATAAATACAATAACAAATCCATTATTATCTACACTAAAACCTTCATAGGTTTATTATTATATAACAGAGAAAATACGTAAGCCATATTTAAATGATGTAAAATTTAAGAAAATCTATGAGATGTGCTTGACGATGTGTATTTAAAATTAAACATCAATATGAGTATTAGAATTGTGAATCGACAGTTAATAAGATTTAAACGTTTAGAAAACAAATCCGAAAATCTCTTTAGTCAACACGAGCACAAGAATATATAAGTTCGTTTTTCAACTACTGTGACACGAGTGTGTGTGTGTGCATTTAATCGTGAGAACTTTTTTCAACTTTACACTCAAGCTACGTACAACATTGTACATAAGTGTTGCATTGATTCATATTTTTAATAAGTACATCTAATAAACTCATATTTCTTTCTGTTTTATTATAGAGATTTTCTCATTATCACATGAAACACCAAATTACATAAGTCACGTAAAAATTTAAAAAACTTATTTTATCTTCTTTTTTACTTTTTTCCGGAGTTTAGAAAACTATTATTAAAACACAAAAACAAAAAATCGCGCCCAACGTGGGGCTCGAACCCACGACCCTGAGATTAAGAGTCTCATGCTCTACCGACTGAGCTAGCCGGGCTTATAGACTTATTTCTAAAATAGCCATACGTATTTTTCTCGGGATAATCAGTAAACCTAATAATTAATCACTGCGGGATTCGAACCTACAAGAGATTTTCCTATGCTACCACGGAAAATTCGTTGGGTTAGCGCGCTAGCCCTTGACCGGTGAAGCTATAACGACCCTCCCAAACCAATAAATAGTACACGACTATAACAAAAAATGATGTATACATACGTAATTTAATAACTAAAAGTTTCTTCATGTTATATTAATATATCGTATACAAAAATATTAAATATGAGTGATATGAATAAATGCAGGAAATATAAAAATATAGCTGGATTCGACATTTAGTGAGATTCTTCTAAACAACGTTTCAATATACAGTATTTATTACATAAATACCAACATACAATACTTCGCCAAAACCTCTAAACAGAGTGTCAACTTCATTAAAAAAAGTTGACAAAAACATGTAATACTAAAAAAAATATGAAAACAAATGTATTATTTTACTTAACACTTTATAAAAGTTGCATATACAAACCATACATAAATTAATAGTTATTTAACTAGCCGAATTTTTATTTCAAGTAAGCTATAATCAGAAAATACTTTTTTAGTTTATAATTTCCGCCTATCGGTGCTTTTTTCATAACTAGATTTATTTTGTGTAAGACAACTTAATACTGCTCGCAGCTTTGACGTAAAGGAATTCAAACTATTGCAATTTTGAAAACTTCGACGTTAATATTTCTTCGAGATAAAATTACAAAGAATAAAATAGGAAACATATATTCTCTTGTTCTGTCAAGGAATTTAATTATTTCTATAAGCATTTCTAAAGGAAATTTTACAACACAAAAGTTCTGGTAATTTTCCTGATCATATAAACATAAATAGATTCTGCTGAAATTCAGTATACACACTATGTTTTGTTGTTATTACTAAGTTATACGGATTTTAATACAAGTCGTTTTGAGCCTGTCGTTACTCATATTTAATATTCAGTAGTCGCTGATTAAAGTCAAAACAACCCAAGCAACGCGTACTCCTCACGCGCCTTTTTTTGCTGGTAGGGCGATTACCCGAACTGGGTTATGACCACAGTACACAAGTGTAAAGAACGTCATAGTGACTAGTTTTGGTTTGTCGCGTTTCGGGATCAGCTTGTGTATATCCTGTAACTCATATACCTAGAGACCCTCAGTCGTTGTATATATGGGCAGACATGACCAACGATATACATAATAACGAAATACAGAACACAACCACTGGCGTTCAAAGCTTAGACGCCAAACCTTAAGTATGTTTTCATAACCGTGTCCGAAGCAAAAAGGCCATATTGATGTTACATTTACATTTATGAACATTAACAATTTATTGTCATATAAAATTGAAGGAATTGATTTATTTAACATGCGATATAAACTTAGATTACTTACAAAAAGTAAGCTTAAAGACTAATGAAATGATGATTCAGTCTCACTAAAGTAAAAAATCTTATTAGAATTAGCTTAGTACTTTCTTATAACAAACACTTCACTCAACAATAATAAAAGACACGAGACTTACCTAAAAATAATAATAAGCTGTAGTGCAGTTATAATACTTCCTTCTAACCATTATGAAGATTTTTAATTACCTGTAAATAAATATTAAATATTTTAGAAATACATTACATTTTAATAGGTTTGATATAAATACGTGTTTTTCGACAATTATGATAATTCCAATAAATAAAAATATAAAAAAGTTTTGACAAGAGTAACATAATTCGCTAATATAATTAAATGTTTATTTTAATAATGAAAGGGATTTTTAAATAATAATTGTATAATATTTATGATAATGAAATATTAATTTTACACTTTTATGGATTTTTAGGCAGTATTTAAATAGTCAACAAAAATGGAATATTGGCGTTTCAGTAGTATTATTTCATATAATTGGATAACGAGTTAAAAAAAATAAACAAAAAACTACAAAACGTTAAAACTAGTATATTGTTATCTAGGTTGCCAAACAAGATTATCAGATCTCATAAGACAGTGTTTCGATAAACAAATCGATGTGCAGAGTAATGTATCAATCGATACGCAAGTTTAAGAACAGCTAAATGCTGGACTGATGTCTGTGAACAATGGTTATCTCGAGATCTGATTGGCGATAAAGCATTGAACTTGTGTCGGCTACCCCGCATTCAATAAGGAAGCTCCCGTGAATAAGCACAGTTGATTTATATTTGTAAATGAAAAATAATATATTCAAATTTAGTACCTGGTTACCTGGTGCTTTACTATTTATGGGGTGCATCAAATGTATGACTATTATAAAAAATCAATTATTAGCATGATTTAAATAAATTCCAGTACAACCACTTACTATTCATTTTGTATTTAATTTGAATAGTCTATACTAGTGATGCCACGAATAGTGAATTGGCCGAATACCGAATATTCGGCAACGCTGTCGGCCGAAGCGCCGAATATTCGGCCGCCGAATATTCCTGGAAGTAGCGTATTTAGTAATAATAATAATAATAATCTATATTTCAACACAAAACTTATATAATACATATACACAGGGTGATAAGTCTCACCAATTAAGTAAATCTTGTCTCTGGTGAGACTCGCACTTCCGTTCAGGTTATTCAAGGGTGTTTTGTGTTTTTATATGGATATTAACGGTATAAGTTTATTAGTATGTGTGTGAGCGAGAGAGAGAGAGTGTGTGTGTGTTTGTGTGTGAGAGGTTATTTTCTGAGGCTGGTAACATTTACGATGAAAAGCGTAATCGTTTGCTACCAAAAAATGCTGAAAACCCTTTTTTTTATTCATAACAACTTACCACTGATCAATTTTAATTACTAAAGTGTTGTAATTTAGAAAAAAAAACATAACTTTGAGTAATATAACGTGTCTTTTTTACATGATTTGGTATTCGGTATTCGGCCGAATAGTACGTATTATTCGGCCGAATACCGAATAGCAAAAAAAGTGGCCGAATAGGCCGAATACCGAATAGTTGCCGAATATTCGTGGCATCTCTAGTCTATACTACAAAAAATAATACGATATATAATATTATTTCAAATAGTATATTTTCATAATGAATGAATTTTCATAACGAAGTGATTACACGGCACCTTATATTATATTAAGCATAGTGCAGTGCAAAATCCGACTGCAAGTGCAAAAAGAGGACCCTGTTCGTCGCCGTCATGCCGGCCTCCTCAAAAGTCTCTTCACACTTCTTTAAAGGGAATCAATATCATTTACATTAACGACTATATTTAGAGTTTATATATATTTATATCTTCACGCTACATCCCTTTCGGGGTTAGCAGAGGTACATTAATGTCTGTATCCACTTTGCGCTTATATGTCGTGGCCAACATGACTAGTAGCGCAGCTGATCGCTGAATTAGTTTTTATAAATGGTCTTATAAGAATATTTTATGTCTAAAAATTAAAATAGTTCTGTGTCTATTAATAATAAGAATACAATTAAAATTTCGACTTCAAATCATGTCACTATAGATTTACTTAAATATATTAGATAAAAAAAAGAAGATACGTACAAGAAAATTAAATTTTCTAAACTATAGAAAGTGAATCATTACAACAATCGACAGCTGTCCACTTTAATATACCGTGGAAGTGGTTAATACACACGTATACTTTCCTACTTCATTGAAATCGTTTACACTGTTCCGATAAAGGTAATATATTAGGTCCTTACATATGAAATTGGCGTTTTTCGTACTGGCCACTTTAATCACAAATTTCTCCTCTTTGGTAAGGAATTCCAAATTGAAATTTGTACAGCTATAGACTCATGTATTTGTGCTTCGATGATCGTCATTCATTTGTTTTTTTCTTCTGTTTTTTTCTGTTTGCGTCACTCATTTTACAAAATGGAAAACTTAAAATATCGCATTATTTACGAGTACGAGTTCCGCCGTGGCACTAGTGCTGCGGAAACAACTCGAAGGGTGAATGATGTGTATGGCGGTCGTGTTGCAAAAGAAAACACAGTTCGTTTTTGGTTCCAACGTTTTCGTTCTGGAAATTTCGACCTGCAGAACAAGCCCCGTGGACGGCCTGAGACTCAAGTTGATAATGAAGAGTTGAAGGCTATTGTGCAAGCGGATCCATTGCAAACCATGTTCGAGTTAGCTGCAGGCTGCGATGTTAGTGATAAAACTGTTTTAATTCACTTGAAGCAAATTGGGAAGATTAAAAAGCTTGAAAGGTGGGTACCTCACGAATTGACTGAAGCAAACCGGCAAACGCGCGTCGACTGCTGCGTTACATTACTAAACCGGCACAATAATGAAGGTATTTTAAACCGAATCATTACCTGTGATGAAAAATGGGTTCTTTACGATAATCGGAAGCGCTCAGCGCAATGGTTGGATCCTGGCCAGCCAGCCAAATCCTGCCCCAAGCGAAAATTAACCCCAAAAAAGTTACTTGTAAGCGTTTGGTGGACTAGTGCCGGTATTGTTCATTACAGTTTTCTCAAATCTGGCCAGACTATTACGGCTGATGTCTATTGTCAGCAATTGCAAACCATGATGGAAAAGCTAGCGGCTAAACAACCTAGGCTGGTCAATCGCTCCACGCCACTGCTGCTTCACGACAACGCTAGACCACACACTGCGCAACAGACGGCTACTAAATTAGAAGAGCTTCAATTGGAAAGTCTAAGACATCCTCCGTGCTCCCCGGACCTTGCTCCAACAGATTACCATTTTTTTTGAAATTTGGATAACTTCTTGCAAGGGAAAAAATTCAACTCCGATGGGGCAGTCCAAATCTTTTTTTTTTTTTTTCGGCGTGTCCTACGTTGGTGGCCTGGGAAAGACCTTCACAACGAAACCGGGCTTGGTGGGCGAACGCAGAGGGCGCTCAGCCAGCGAAATTTATGGGTTGGGCGGCTACGCAAGGGCACCCCTGTGGGTACGGACCTCGACTTGGGCGGCCGGCCAATTGAAAAACGAACCTAACGGTGATCTACCAGCGTTTCGGAAGCGACTACCTTGAGAAGAAACGCCGAAAGAAACTCAAGGCTGCGTCGGAGTGAAACTGCGTTATTTAAGCAACAATTGACGGACCTATCCTTAATCGTCGTCGTCGGCGCCGCCGGCGACGCCGGTGTCTCGGAATGTGACGAGTGCTTGTGTGTACCTCGTTGTTGATAGGATCGGCGGTCGCAAGGGCCGCGGTAATTGAATCGACGGGATCCAATAGGACATGACGCGGGCGGCGTAGTTTGCGCGCGATGCCGCTTTTCGGTGTGTAATCGCAGGCACTGCGGACTAAAGGATTAGGGTGATGCTGCGCCTTGTCGAAATATCGACGAGATGCATTTTGCATGAAACTGGCGAGCGTTTCCAGCTTAAGGTCGTCATGGAGATCTATGTTGCGCATGTACAGCGGGGCACCCACTGCTTTACGCAAGAATTTATTTTGGATGACCTGAAGGGAATCCAGAGAAGCGGACTGGCTCTGGGCGAATACTACGCTAGCGTAGGTCATCACCGGTCTTATTACGGTTTTGTAAAGAGTCAACTTATTTCTAAGCGACAGTTTACTACGTTTGCACAGCATAGGGTGCAAACGACCGAGAATGAAGGCGGCGCGGTCGCGCACAACCTTAACATGTGGTCCGAAGGTCAAGTGACGGTCGAGAGTGACTCCTAAGTACTTGACCTCATCGACCCAAGGGATGGGCTTGTCGTGGAGGAGGACGTTTCGCTTAGGCAAATCGCGTTTTGCCCGAGAGAAGAGTATTGCTACGCTTTTCTCGGGGTTGACGTCAATGCGCCATTTGCGAAACCAGTCTCCTAAGTCTCGCACTGCTTCCTGCAGGCGTAGACGTATGATATCTCGAGTCCAAATCGCCTTCAAAGATTTTATTGATTCCCGTCCGACTGGTTTTTTTTTTAGTAAAGGGATCAATGAATTACCTATGAGATGGCAAAAGTGCATAGAAAATAATGGTTCATACTTTGATTAATTAAATATATTATATTAAAAAATATTCGACTTTTTGTTCCTCCCATACAAAACTCCAATTTCATATGTAAGGACCTAATAGTTATATTATGTGCAATTTAATATAATATCGAGTGGTGAAAGGTTATTAGGTATAAGCGACATTTTTTGGTGATATAGTAATATATATATATATATATATATATATATATATATATATATATTTGGAATCGGTAAAAAACGCTGATACCGAAAATATATATCACCAAAAAATGTCGCTTAAACCAAATAGTCTTTCACCCCTCGATATGAACGTTGTTTTTAAAGTTCTTCGGAAGTGCCCTGAGGATAGCGATCAGCTGCGCTTCTGGTCATGTTGGGCAGAACATATAAGTTGTAGCAGAAACAGCTACTAATGTATTATTATTTGTAAATCATATTTTGACTTATAATTAGAGCACCACATTAATGTAGTGATATGTAACATATCAATATAGGTTCGTATTGAACGAAGCAAAAACACACCTAACGGTTAATCTCTATATAACGGTAATGCCATGGTAGACTAAACTACGAGGGATTAACTCCGATCACGTTACTAAATTAATTTTTCACTACTTATCATTATAAATTCGGAAATAAAATGTTGATGAAGTAACTAACAGGTGCATTAAATCAGGTGATTCTTTTGTATTCGCTGACCGCTTTAAATAAATACACGGTTTATATGTAAATCTCATATCCGCAATTTAAAATCTTAACATCACTAGGAGCCGGTGCCGCGGTGCCGCGGTGGCGCGGTGGCAGAAACCGCTAATACCAAATGTAATATGCTTACATTAACTTAAACTTTAACGACTCCTCGACACAGGTGCTCATAGCGCTAGTGCCGCGTTTGCATTTATGAATTTTGATAGTTGCATAAACGGTGGCAATGAAAACAATAACAATGTGAAATATAAACGAATTGTGTTTCATAATTTTACTCACAAGCCATCGCGAGTCGTAAACCTTCGTAATCCCAGCATCTTGTAGTCTCTTGAACAAGCGGGGCCAATAAATAAGGATGCCATGCGTTCTCAACTTAATCGGAATGGTTTCGGTTATAGAAATAGGTATAGTACTTCTGACGTTTTGAATGATCAAATATTGTTTTTTATGCAGAATGGTAAACAGTAATACAGTATATTTATTGATAATTTGAGGACTCGTCTATTGACAACTGGAGCACCACAAGTGTTAACATAAAGTGACGATTTAAAAAAAAAAACTATTTTTTTAAGAACCTCAAAGATGAAATAAACTCTGGGGGAAATCAATCACAAGTATCTGATTTCAAAACTTTAATGCCCGCAATAGGAATGTTTTCTTGTAACCATTGGTAAAAGGATTTTACTACAATGCAAAATAGTACTAAGAGCCAAGGCAAAGTAATATTTTATTAGCAGCAACGCTAGTAAAAAACCGGAAAATATATACAACTGTCATAAGCTATCAAAATTTCAGGTCAACACGTTAGATTGATTGCATACATTTAGCACTATTCTACTAGCATTGCGTTAATCTAATGTTATTTTATGTTAGCCTCATGTAATTTTGTAAAAGGTAGATTATTAATTTTCTTTTTAAAATTAGACTTTTGATCTAGCGCCAAACTGAACTTGCGCTTATGTTATGTGGTACTAGACGAAGATATATACTTGTATAAACATATACTGTGTATATGCAAATACACATCCAAGGCTCGTCGAAAAATATTTTGCTCATCACAGTAAAGTTTGCCGGTACTAGAACAAATACACTACAAATTCAAAAATCAACCAACCGTCAAATTGTGTAAACAATTTATGACGATTAGTAGTTTTATTCCTGATCCTATCCCGATTTTAAGATATGGTTATGGTAAACCTAGCAGTGACGATATCTTACTGGCTGCTGCGTATCGAGAGATTCGATCATCGATACACAGCAGTCGTCGAGGGCAGCTCAAGACGATATCTCAATATATGACTCACACTGAAAACTATTCGATATGTCACATGTCAAGACTGTAGATAATACGATTCGATCGTTGTCCACTATCTCAACGCATCGTAAAGGTAGCCAAGTCATGCGCACAGACATTACGGAGGCGCAAAACGCTATCTCTCCATGTAAACTATCTCCCGTCATAACCGTTATCACAACCTTAAGCACAGGACCGTGGACAAGCTGAACTGATTTTATCTGATTTAAAAGCTTGGAAATTGAAGATAATCATCTCACAACACTAGATTTGTCGGCCTGCATTTTTGAAAGTCCTGGGTTCGAATCCCGATAGCGGCAATTTTTTCTATGATGAATAAAATTGTTTGTCAATATGTCAAAGTTGTACAAATACGTATATCATTGTTTAGTATTCATAACACATTGGGACTAGGATCGAGTAAATATATTTGAAGTATGGCCTTTAGCGCCCAATCTCCCCTAGAGAGGACATTTGCATAAGACAATTCACTCGCCGAATCGAAGGACGAATTCAGACTCCCTACCAGGCATGGCTTACAGCAAGAATATCACAATGGTTTGTAATAACAGACTAGCACACTGCGAGGGTCACCCTCACGGTGTCTGTGATGATCCATGAGGATCTTCTACCTGGTTATTAAAAAAATAGGATCTGGGTGTTAGTGCGAGTGAATGTTGTTTCAAAACACTCACGTCACAAGAGGAAATCGGAAAAACGGTGGATTCATTAAAAAAACCTTACAAACTGAATATGAAACTTGTAGTGACCCAAGTCGAGGTCCGTACCAACAGAGGTGCCCTTGCGTAGCCGCCCAACCCATAAATTTCGCTGGCTGAGCGCCCTCTGCGTTCGCCCACCAAGCCCGGTTTTGTTGTGAAGGTCTTTCCCAGGCCACAAACGTAGGACATGCCGGAAAAAAAAACTTGTAGCGACATCCTTACTGATGAGAGCAAAATCAATTATCTGTATATTAGTAGGTGCCTATAAATAATTAACAACAATATCAATTTTTAATTATTAATATTCCAAAATAAAATAGCAAAGTTAATAACAAGCAATAAACTTTTTTTTTATCCCGGGGGAAAATCCTGGATAGGACTATCAGGGACGGCGTGAGGACAGCGACCCCGGTGTGTCTTACCGACTAAAAACCCCCGGGGTGTCCCTCTGATTGCTGCACCCGAGCCTGGGAAACCAAATTCGTCCAGACGCCCAGGGAACAAAAGGCCTTGTTGAGGCTACCTCTCTGGTAGGAAGTAATAAACATAAATTAACATTCTTTAAATTGTTAAATTATTTCATTAGAAATTCAGAGTTGAGACACCAATTACACGATACGGTTACAAGTCTATAGAATAATTGGTGCCTTATTACCTAGAGAGAACATGTTGACCCTGCACGAAAGAGCAAAAAGCATATAGAGGGACACGCGAGATCATCCGTAGTAATAAGTAATTAATGGCTTGATACCTAAGAGAGCATCGATTGCGAGTCTTATCTCAATAAAGAGCAACAGAGTGCGTTCATTAGCACTCTGACACGGCGAAATCATAAATCGTGGAACCCCGTCGCGACCCGCACGCTTGCCTACTCTTCTCGCACCTTGGGTACCTGGCCCGCATTTGACTTTTTGCTATTTCCATTGGTTTTGGTAGGATCCCCATAAACCGAAACGGTCGGATCGTTTTGATACCATACGCACGCAGGTGTACCCTTCAAGCAAACCTACTTAATTACATAAGTTATTAACAATAGCAAAGCATCTATAGTAGGGGTACTCAAACGTTCGAGTGCGAGAGTTTTTTGTGTCGGCCTCGGAAAATACAGAACAATATCGATCGATTCTCAATTTTTATTTGATGACTATATTATTCAATTATTTGTTGATTCTCAGTTAAGCCTGAATAAATACCTTTTTTATATTTAATTAAGCCTCTGCTAGCAGCAAAAGGCGGCTTTAGTAATTAACTAAAACGTCGTTTTGTAAATATCAATAAAGATTTTTGTATTTTGTATATGTATTATTTCAGACAAGTTTTTAGAGCTGTAACTTCTGCACTATACTGCACCATGAAATACTCTATCTAAATACACTGCAATTATTTATCACACAGACTTTCAGAAAATACTTACCTACACCTCCAGAGTTGATCCTTAGTATTTTAATATTTTTAAGGTTGATCACCAGCAATTCAAGTTTGAGCACCCCTGGTCTATTGCAATTTGTGTGTGATAAGGGCAGCAGCTGCGATTAATGTTTTCAAAAAATTGTTACTCGTTATCAACTCTATTTTTTGCCACAGCACTCTTAATGGAATTATGACAGGAACGATAAAATTTACTTTCCATTAAAAATAACTGAGATAACAGCATTATCCAAGTTATTTCAGGGGTCGAGACATATTATATTCCCGTAATTTAATATATTATAAAATGATCTGTTACTTATCAACTTTCCGTCCACCAACAAACCGTCCAATTTCTAACTCTCTAATTAATTATAAATTTATATTTAACTGATGATTCATTACTGGTTAAAAGAATTTTAAAATATCAGATG
This sequence comes from Automeris io, assembly GCA_036320925.1. Taxonomy (NCBI): domain Eukaryota; kingdom Metazoa; phylum Arthropoda; class Insecta; order Lepidoptera; family Saturniidae; genus Automeris; species Automeris io. Next base: position 997,510 of record JAUDJH010000025.1, on the reverse strand, counting down.
CCTTTCTGAAACGACGTTCATTTAGTAAACTTAACAGGAAAATAAAGGATATCGCCTTATAATGTCATAGAGATATGAATTAAACTAGTCGATAATAAAATTGATAAAAGTTTACATGCGTAACGAAACCCATCGCTTATCAAAAAACTTACAAACATGGAAAGTCATTAAAGCGACTTGCGAGCCACTTACTAAACTCCGAGAGCCGTCTGGCCGTACATGAAGATCAATATCATGGTGGCCCGATGCCAAAATCTTTTTTAATATCGTCCCAGAAGCAACTGAAGAGTGGTTACGGCAGATAACAACAAAACTATTACGAGAGCGTTTCGCTTGCGAATTGGTCACAGCGCTATCTTTAATCGCCGTCCGCTAGTTTAATCTTATTGTAAGGGACAATGGGGTATAATGGCCCGTACAGACATCCCTTGAAGCACTTTTGAGTTAGCTGATAAATTCCGAGACCTTGTCGAGTTCGAGGGTCCTCGCGGTCGGATATAACTTTTAATGAGTGCAGTTAGTTGGATTTCAAAGAACGTCTGGCACTGGTTGCTGTAAATTGAGCGTCGTCTAGTGATACTTGACTTGATTTAGGCCACATTCAACGTAAACACTTTATACACTACGGTGTTCCGAAGGTGTATGATAGAATTTTCATATAACCTAAAACTAATAAATTCATATGTCTATCTCGGCTATTATTAAATCTTGACAAGATCAAATTCTGTAATGTGGGTATATATAAAGTACTGTTTCGCATAAATTATTTAAAAGCTGAACACAAAGATTTTTTTATTACAATCTGTTCGCCTCTACTTCATTTAAACTGTCCGCAAAACTCGCAACCATGTAGTTAGTCATTGGCTCTTCTCCGTAACATTAAAATAATTATGGACAAAATATTGATTTAATTCTAACTAAATGGGGCTTATTTCATTCATATATTGCCAACGCAGTTGACATTGCCGGCGAATTCTACTAAAGAATGAATACGAATAGGCTAATACTATCAGTATCAAGGACCGATATAATGACGTAATAACTCAAAATATCGAATCGAAAATTTAAACAATTCAATGTTAATTTACAAATTCAAATTCAGTTGCAAATTATGGAAATACTAACGTAATTGATGCGCAAAGTTTTATTAGGGAAGAAATAAAAGTAAGTGCATGCACTTTCAATGCCAATATCAAATGGGGGTTTTTAAATCGTCATATGCTCGCTATACCAAGTGCCTCTATAAAAAGAAGCGTGAATGAAGGCGTTAAGTTTCACACCACATCGCTCCTGCGCTCGAGCCGCGACGAAACGAATACCTATTATCATAAAGCAAACAAAGACGAAAAAATCAACAAACACAAGATTTAATGATTTGGTAGTTCTCGGGATGAATACAAACGAAGCGGGACAGGTACCTGCAATAAAAATTTTATTATGCGTCAATTTTCTGATAAAACAAGAAGGATAGTTTTAAATCATCCTAGTATACCGATTGGCAGAATATTATGCATTAATTTCTTTTTACCATTAATACAAGATGTTTATAGTTGGGAAGTCGTTCGGTAAAGGTAGAATTATGGTTATCACGCGATTTAACTTTATTGCATAAATTTATTTGACTTGACTCGCCATAGCACCCTATAAAACTAGCAAATTGGTTACTGGTGTGGGTAATAAAATTTATATTAAAAGTAATATTTTTAAATTTCATACTAACAATCATTTTAGGTGTATTTTATGAACTTTATTATCATTAAAACTGTTCTAAATAGAATAAATAAGCACCGGAATTTGAAATTAACTTTAAAGATGATTGAAATACTAAATTATCTAAACATTGACAGGATTTAATCATGTCCTCATGCAAACATAATTTTGAATTCGATTTCGGAACAAACTGTAACTTTGTAATATGGAAATACTTCATCCTGTTTACTTAACTGGACACAGAGTGAGAATCCGAATAGATGAATGACTAAGTCACACTTAGAAAGGTGCCGAAAAGCAACAGTGCCTCCGTTCGCATTCACACGAAGAATGAATGAACACATACCGATCACATGAAAAAAGTGTCCGAAAAATTACATAATACATGCAAAAACACAATGCAAACGGCGTGATATTTAACACAAGGCATAACTTTGTGGGGTTCCGACAATAGCCGTTATGTAGACGCATGTTCTACGAAACGTAAATACTTTTATTATTGTAAAATGGAGAAAATATTTATGGAATTGTAACAAAAGTCAATCTTAAAAATGATTAAAGATTATGCCAGTAATATGACACATTTTTAACATGATTTTAACCATTCTTATTAATGAATACATTTTAATATTCTATTAATAATGCGGTTAAAAGTACTTTCAAAAGCATTTGGTTAAAACGTTCTACAATAATTTAAAAGAACAACTGATAAACAAAAACTAAGTATCAGAAAAGTTTCTTGAATTTTAAATGCTTTTAAACACCAATGAAATATAATTTCGTATACAATTGAGAACTTATTGGAGTTTAAAAAACATATAAAAATTTAAGCAAGTCACAGAAACTAAGAAAAAGGATCATAATTATAATTCATAATTCTTTGCGGAAGAATATCGTAGTTTTTGTTTAGTATATTGTTATACAGATATATTTTATTAAAATATCATAAAGGTGAGCTTGATTTTTTTCATAGCATACTTTAACGAACACCTTTACAAAAATGCAGAGTTTCAGTGTATTTATTTAAATTAAATCGAATTTAAAATTTAAATAGTCCCTCGACTCCGGGAGACAAAATTACAAAACAATTTTAGATTTGTCGCCATATTCAAAGCACACTTAACTTTATAAGAGCGCATAGAAATGGGATGATCACACGCCCGGAACGGCTACCGTGCAGCGAATAAGGAGCTTTCGAAAAACTATCACGTATGGCATTACTGGGAGGATTATTTATTTATTCTTATGGCATTATCAAACTACAAATTAAAGCTTGAACGTGCGATATGAACGTACCTACCTGAACGGTCAAGTGTACACTAAATTATGAATGAGTTTAGTCACCCGGTTTAGTTGTGAAGGCGTATCCCGGCAATCAACAATTATCCAGTCAAAAAAAAAGTTTAATCAAGCAGGCAAAGCTCGTTTCTTTGTATGTTAGTGTAAATTAATTTGATTAGCTTAGAGGGCTTGAAAGGACATTTTTTATATGCGCTGGTAAAATATCACAATCATAAATTAAATATCTAACAGGATTATTTGTAGATTATCAATCACATGGTTTATAGATATCTTAAAAGCTAATTCAATTGTGTTATAAGCCAAATTTATTATCATAGTTGAATAGGAACATAAAACATATTAAAAAAGTGATACACGTTAAGACAGGAAGCGTTCCCAAACAAAAACTACAAGCGCATCCGTCTAGAATAGAGACATGACCCGACGGAATGTGATAAAAAATCGTCCATAGTTTCATTTACGTACAAAGAGTCGCTCAACAAAGGCAACGAATATTTCACTCCGACGTTAACAGTTGCGTCGAAATGTTATTAAACAAACAATTCGCCCATTCGGCAACACGTTTCCGAATTGGGGTTTGTATAATTGATTCTTTCCGGAGGCGTAGCGGCCGGCCTGTTCTTTTACACTAGAGCCAGATATACTACAAATAATATTCTTATTCCGAAGATGTCTCTTTGGGAAATTCTTCCTCATTTCCGTTTATAAACGAAAGCTCGCGCACCAACAATGCCCGCGACAACTCACCAAAGTGAAATGAAATGGGATGTTATGACAATATGTCGGGAACATAATGTGCGGCCACGACGACAAATGTGCTGTGAAAATGTTTGCCCTCGTGAATTCAAATTATTATACGGAAAATGTCTCCGTAAGTTACTTACTAGAATAAAGAACGTGTAGACATGCGCCAACATCGTCAGTTAATATGTATGTAAACTAGCTCGTTGCACACTATTTCTCATATTCTTATACAATTTAAAATGTTGCCAATGTGTTGCGCATTAAAATTATGCAACATTCCTTGAGTCAATATTACGTAACATTTATTGGAAAACAGTACTTACACTGATTAGTGTTTTAATAAAATTATAAACAAATCTTTGGGTAGAATAAAGTTTGATGCAATAAGGAATAATCTATATATAATATTAATACATGAAAAAATGAAACTTTGTACCTCTTTTAAAGAAAATTGCTCCGACGGAGGAGTATGAAATTTGGCACACTTATAGTTTATATAGAGAAGTGCGAGTGCATTTTACAATTAAAAAAAAAACACATAAAACATAATACCGTGCAGTGGCGTGCATAGGGTATTTGGATAGGGTAGGCAGATTGATATAGTTAATGTGAATGTTATATAATGATAATAAATATTATATTACTTTCATAGGGAGGCTAGCTAGCGTTAAAATAGAATATATTTTGTTTAAATTAAAGCAATTCTTTCCAAACTTATTTATCATAAGGGCATGCAATGCTTTCATGCATGTATGGAATGAACGCTACTGCTACCGTGTGTTTGACTCAATACACATATATACATACTCTTTTGCTAAAGACGGTAATAAACTTGAGAATAGATTAATATTGTTTGTCTTTAATATTATTTGTCTATAGTCGTCCTGAATGTCAAACATGATCATAATTATTATATAATAGATATTTGTGCTTTATATTGTAATTAAATTCATTTATTACAATAAATATATTATTTAAATACCGCTAGCTCAATATACAAATAGAATTATAACATAAAATTTCAATATAAAAAGAAAGGTGTATGGCAGTAATCTTAATTAACAATATCACATAGGCAAAAAAATATACATTTGTCATTTGGTTGAAAGATCTTTTTGTATTTTTATTATAGTGATAATAGAACCTTAATAACATTCAAATTTATAATTTCAATTAATTACGGTATAATTTCGACCACTGGGCGACCTTTAGTAATATAAAAAAAAGAGTTTTTGTGATATTTTTTTTCCAAAATCTTGAAAGTTGTTTTGCTATAATTATAAGAAACGGGTAAATTAAATTTAAAGACTAAATTGATAAATTATAGGTAGAAACAGTGGCATCAGTGCTAACCAGATAATAATAGCGTGCGACGTTATATTTGAGTGACAGACGAAGGAACATCTTGACATTCTACACCGCATTATTAAATAGTGGAACCCGTCGCACACGGCTGCACTGTATAACGAAAATTTAAATGCTGCCAACCCAAGTAATTTCAGCTCCATCATTATAAAATATTTAGCGATATATCTAATTTTCTAAATGATACTGGGTCATTTTATTAGGATAGCTTCAATAATCACAAGGTACCCGGACGCTCTACGCCCCCAAGTTTAGGGTAATCACCGGTTTTGTTGGACTCACGCGAGATTAATATATCCACGCGATTCAAATAATGAAGGCACAAAAAATATTAACCTTAGGGAACTACCTAGTCCTCTTACCTTACCTTTGGAATGGTTCGGTGGGCAAAGATATGCTTTTCAAATATAATAAATCTAATAGATAAAATACGTTGCTTCTAAAAGAATCACAACTAATTGTTTTCGGAAATATGTTATTAAACTAAACCAGCCTGGAGGCAACACAGCGTTTAATATTGTGAGCAAACATTTTTGGCCAGAAAATTAATTTACTAAAATGTTGAACATTTTGTGGCAGCGGTAGCTCTATAACTTACTGTAAATAGGAATCATTTATTGCCGTGTGTTTAGGAAGATATTGCAAATTAAAATGTTTTCAAAAAATCCGGAATTGGTTTAATTTTACGACTTTTCTAAAATATCACGATGTTTTTGGGATATTTATATTTTTATTCATTTACCTTGCATTTATTGCAACGTTTAATTATAAAAATTATTATAAATATACTAAAAGCGTAGTTATACAACGTACACATATGAAACAAAATAAAATAAGTAAAAACTTCAATAATACTGGGGTAGCAGGCTATTTAATCAAATGCTCCAATCACGTTTTTGTTTTCTACCATAGATATAGTAAATCCATAACATGAAAACTCTGTTATTAGCAAGGATTTACAATAAACGAACAATAAGCAAGAGAATAGCTAAATCTAAAAAGGTTCACAAATGGTAAAGATATATATTTAAAAGGCAACTAGACAATAGAGCACAGTTATATAGAGCGCAGTATAGAAAAGCATCATAACACCCACCACAGATTAGACCCCGTTCGCATTACACAAAATACAAGGCTGTAAAAATATCTTAAGTTTTTGCTTTGTAATATTTATAAACAATGGTGCCATAATGCATGTAATATATTTATAATTATCACAATTGGTAAAGTAGTTTTAGTAAAAATAAAATATGCCGTAGAAATGTAAATGACGACTATTTCTATGTGAAATCAAAATTGTAAACATACTATTTATTGAATCAAATTGAATTGAAATCAAATAAATTGATTTAACAAACATTTAAACTAACATAGATTTCACGCAATCGATATTATCAAACATGACATTAGATAACAGTAACAAATGAATAACGAAGCGTGTTTAGCATTTAACAATGACAAAGGCCACAATGCCTTGTAAATATTAAAATGTCAACTTGAATTGCAAAATCCAATTGCACGTGCGCATAAGCTGTCTTTGGCAAATCTCTGACTTCGTTGAAATTCAAAATAATTGAAGCTTATGAAATAATGATAAATCTTTCGGGGTGAGAAGGGGTACACTAGTAGTAATTGTATCAATTTTTTGCTCATATATCTTGACCCCAACGTGACCAGCTCAGTTCTCAGGTCATTTACATATGTTAGTTCTATTAGATGCCATACGATGCTTCACGGTAGTTTCCTTCACTGGTGGGCATGTGGTGCCTAATCCATACATAACCAAGAAAATCCAAAAGTGTGTGCCGGGATTCGAGCTTATGACCATTTATATTGTCGCATATGAATACTTATCCCCTACCTACTAAGCCACCACAGCCATACCTAATTATGAAATAAATCATAGAATAAAGAATCCATAAATTTATGATTTTTTTTTTTAACCATAACGCACTTTAATTTTACAACTTGAACATAAAGCTATTGTCAACAGAGGAACCTTTAAAAAACCGTACTAAGTCAACAGTCATACCCTACAATAACTTTTTTATGTAGACTACTAATGCAAAAATATGCAATGAACAAAACAATGAATCCCGCAAACCTTTGTCATTTAAATGCGAGCAATAAAAAATATGACATCCTACTCCTACAAAATATAACACAACAAACACCCTTGGTCCAATTTTTTATCCTCAAAACAGTGAAACAAAACGCGATTGAATAAAAACGTACACAAAGCGCCGGAGAGAGAAAAGACTTACGCTTTTATTAAGACAATAGAAAAACAATATTTTATTGTCAAGCAAACACCATCGCCGTCTCATTATCTTAAAGAATAACATTGAAACAAATGACCGAGCAATATAACTATTGGAATGTTGGTTTAGTCATCTACTGCTAGAAATCTGATTCGTGATTCAATAAAAGTTATAACTGGTCGTCAATAATGTTAGACCATTTCTCAATCTCGCGTCGAAACAGCGCGGCCAATCGCATCAACCGCAAGATATTTGTTATCAAGTCAAGTAACAGGCGCCAAAATATTATGACTCGATCTCAACCACAAAACTATTTTAATGTCTCCATTAAAAAGTGATAGTAACAAATTGTTTCCAGTGTCAGCGTGGGTATCATTTGATACTAAATTTGATCAGAAAAAATTTTCTTGTTGCGGCCGCTTATCGAATTTAAAATCAATAGGTCTATTTTAATTTTTAACGTCTTAATATACACCTGTTATTATTAAGTCATTAATATTATGAGCTATAAGTGTTATAGTTACGGAATCGAATGTCGTCTATTTTCAAAAGAGTATAAACAAGAAAATATTGTTGTTACTGCATACTTAACTAATGTAGTTTTGGGGATCTTCAGATCAAATAAAAACCAAAATAAACCTTGAAAACTTGTTTATTTCACTTTCTAAATTAATTTTTCGTCTTAACACTTTTTTGTCGTCTTAAAATTACAGAGCACTCGCATCGAAAAAAAAACCGTTTATCCTCTCTCTCCTTCTATCTTTCTGTCTTTCACTGCCACACGTTCCGATCTACGCATTTACTACTTCATACATAATAATATTTCACACAATAACATCCATCCTACACTAATCTAACCGTTTATCATTATAAAGTGATACATCAATCCAGAAATAAGAATATACACCGTTTAGCAAATAATTATATGTAGAAAGCTGACGTAATTCAAATGACATTCCAAGTGTGAGGTCCCGCGGAGCAATTCATTACAATTTGTTACCAAAACTCTGTGACGCTAAACAACCAACCGCTCACGTCAATCCGTCATTAATTACTTTGGGGCCACTTTTAACTCGCCCCCCACGTTTCGAAGAAAAAAATGGGATCGATATTTGAGTCACTGTCAGCAGACACACCGACACGGAAGACATAACACGCTTGAGTATTGTGAGTTTGGTTTATTATTGGGTGCCACTATTTTTATTTAAAGTTTTACCGCTCTACTGTATAGTTAAGCTTACTGCACTATTGTTGTCTGCTGTTGCTGCTAACATCGACATACCGGCTTAAAGATTTAAGCCGAAATAGAAAGAGGACAAGAGGAGAAAGGGGCAATAGTTATAATTGTAATTCATAACAGGGTTTTTATGATATTCTCATATAGTATCTAACTATGGATCTTTTTATCATACTACAAAAAAAAAATACAAGCCACAGATGCCATAATATAAATATTAAAATCACAGTGTGATACTGTAACGGCTCTCATTGCCTGATAGCCATATTAAGGTCGACTTTGTGATACTAAAAGTCCAGGATTCGAATATTTAATAAACAGATTTGTTTATCGCGTCTACCTATTAGATTTAGGTATAATATTTGTTTTCCAATGGCATAAGTGCAAATCTTGTCTAGAACAAAGTCACTGATTATATATCTATAGATAATGTAATAGTAATCACGTTCTTAACATTTAGCCCACTACTCAGTATAGCAAGCAGTGTGTTTAATGGCGAGGAGCAATTTTGCATTGCTCAACGTGTCGTCCTAACAAAACAATGTCAGAACTGTGCCATTGTCGGCCGCGACTATTACAACGAATCGTACTACGTGCCGTGGAATGGTTCTCCAGCCTCCTCTTTATTACCTTTAGTTTCGCACTACTTTTGTTTGCGTTACACGTCTCCAGGCACAAATGGAATGTTAAATAGCTGTATCGATCGTGCCTACACAATAACACTGTGTGTTTTCGATAGACGTTAATTACCATAGTTAAAATTCGGTTAATTATAAACCGGATTAATAATAACATTTAACAGCGGAAGTGTTATAAACAAAAAATTATCTTATAGTCACCTAAAACCTAAAATTATTATTGAGTTAATTTTTCTAACAATTCTCGTATTACTTTTGATACAGCGCACTAATATAATATTAGTTCTTTTATGATATCGTAACACATACCTTTAAAATTGTTTTAACGTTAGACTAAGTTGCACGATATTAGCTAAGCATTATTAGCATGCTGAAACACGATGAATTTTATGGTTATTATATAAATTAACGATAAAAATTCATGATGCTCAGAGGCTTTTTAATGTGCACAAAATATGTCTTAAACATAATGTAGTAAAGCCAGTAGTCATCTTACTAGTCAATTGTGCAAAAAATACTCTGTTTATTTCTTCTATATACTTAGACACAGCTCAAGACAAATCGAAATAAGAATTCTTTAAAAAAATGCATTAATAGAAATGCAATATTGAAAATGCATTATTTATAGTAAGAAGAGTTACTGAACAAATTTTACAGCAGCATCGAAGGAAGATTGCGCATTCGACTGTGCAAGTAAATTACAAAAAAAAAACATGAAACACTATGACTCAGAACTAACGTCTTACTTGAACTAAAAAGTGTTTTTTTTTATAAATAATACCCCGCAGCATTGTTCTGAAGAATTTAGATTTAAGAAAAACGTTTTAGTTTTATCTCTGTCTATCTGTTTTTGTCATCGAAACGCTATCTGGCGGAGTCCGACGCCGCACCGCACTGCGCTTGCAGCACTGAACACAAATAAACATAGAAGTATTCCCTAGCATCAAAAAATGACCCAACGTTTATTGAGCCTCAGTAACCTGCATTGCGTCTTAACTTCACAAGAAATATGATTACATTAGTGGAAATTACGCCCAATCAAAATTAAAATAATCAGCCTTTGATACACAGCACACATGTATTACCATAAAAGCCGAAAAGCCGAATAATCACGACGAGACACAAGCTTGTTGGTGATTTTTGGTTATGATTTACTGTTTAACGCATTGAAAATATACCTCTATATTTTATTCGCATTCCTCTAACCTGCAGTTACTCCGTATCTATGTCTCTATTCTATGCGATAACGGATCTATTGAAAATGTGTATGGAAGATCCATTATTTGTTTGTTGACAAGCGTGTAGGTGTATTGTTTGCTAAACTTTAAAAAACGGGAAGTAGGAACCTGGGTTTGTATGTTTACGTCATACAGATACCGGGAAAGGGAAGTCTTGTCGAATTAGTATTTATTAACTAATATCGACATGTTTCTTAACGGTAACTTTGACCATTCTGGTCTAAATCTAAAGACATGACTACCCATAGAGATCATATAAATACACTTCATCTGTGAAGATTTATCAACTGATATATCATATATAGCTAACATACTTTTAGAGACATGGAATGTATTTGTGTTGCATTATTTCTGCCTACCGAAGCAGAGATAGTGTGTAATGACAGAAAATGGACAATTGTATTAGATACTGACCCATATTTAATGTAAAACATACGAATGTATGAAAGTTAGTGGATTATTGTTACTAACGTTTTTCCAATGAGTATTACTAAATATATCTGTATACTGTTCAGCTCTGTGTTGGGGGCACAAACAATAATTTAAGTGGAATTAACATTATTTTTTGTAGTAATTGAAAAAAATATTCAATTATAATATGATTCCTCATATAAGTTACATGAAAATTACGTGTGATTAATACAAATTAATGTCTATTATTTGTACAGCAACATAAATTAAGATACAGGTACTCCGCGCCTCGCGAATTATAATCCCACTAGCTGTCCCGGCAGACCTTGTTCTGCCCTATTTCTCTAAAACAAAGTCACATTGTTTTTTTTTTATGTTAATAGCTATTGGCCTGTCGGCTGTTTTTTGAAAATTGTTTGAAGGAATTTGGCCTTAATGCTATATGTATAAAAATTGACAAATATTGACATTAATATTTATACGTCACTCAATAATTGTTTTGCTTCCCGGAACCCGTCCACTAACATTTAAACTTTATGCTATGGTGTTAAAGTTCAAATTGACTTATAACAAATCTTTTGTATGAGAATATAGAAAAGTGTTGTTTTTAGACTTTTTCAGATATTTTTTTAAAATCTTCTCTGTGTTATAACCTTCCCCAGACTTCAACAAACACAACAAAAAAGAAATCAGTCAAATCGGTTCAGCCGTTCTCGAGTTTCGCGGTTATCAAGACACTATAGCTGATCCGGCAAACGTTGTTTTGCTATGTAAAGTTTTGTAATATCTTCTAAGATGTTCATTGAAATTAAGTGATGTCAAAGACAATTTTGTTCACAATTAAATACTCTTAATCAACAACACATTTATTTGGATAAAGATTAATATTATTACGTTGATACAACTCTTAACAAATAATGCATTAATTTCGACCAAATTTGTTTACCATAAAAACGGCTCTAGTGACTTAATCTTAAAAGATAGACATATACTGTCGCGGACATTTTTTTAGATCATTTCAAGAGGAATAACTCTTTCATACATATATTTTTGGTATCTTGAACCGTTTTTGCAGCGCACGCAATGGAAGCCCTCAAGGATGAATAATTTAACCCGTTTTTTTCACATTTTCCATTATTTCTTCGCTCCTAATAATTGCATCGTGATGTTATATAGCCTAAAGCCTTCCTCGATAAATGGTCTATTCCACTCAAAAAGAATTTTTCAATTCGAACCATTAGTTCCTGAGATTAGCGCGTTCAAACAAACAAACAAACAAACTCTTCAGCTTTATAATATTAGTATAGATTAATGAAACGCGGTACGTGGACGGCTACGAACTAATATCTCCAGTACAATGGCCGAAAAGGGGCTAAACGCCCAAAAACAGTTTTCAAATGTAACGGCAATTACACAGAATGGTCGCTATCAAAGCCGAAAATAGCATAGAATAAAACAAGTCACGTAGGGTCAGACCAGCCCTCCACAGATACAGGCAAGCTATAAATAAATACATGTTGTGTATAGATTTATAGAATCGAGTATCAAACATAATACTAAACTTAATAGGTAGGCATATTATAATTTTACTACAATGCGGCCAAAACTTTCCAGTTGGCATGTTAAGTATACTCTTAGCATAATGGTGTTACTAAAAGTAATTATATTAATCTAAGCATTTCGTTCAAGAAACAAATTAAATTATTGCCCAATGAAATAGAATTAAGTGTATAAGATTTTTTCAAATATTTTTTGTGTGTTTAATGTTGTTGTGTAGTAAGGCAACTATGGCGCCTACGAATGACCATATCCAGGAGCATACAGCCGTCACAAATCCGGCACTACAAACAGGCCTTCAAATTGAAAGTATTACTAATAGGAATTTCCCCCAGATAAAAAATATCTAAATGAAAATATGGCTTGCTGTATGGCACCAGCTTTAATGCCAACGGCGGCGGCCAGTAGGTCCTAACTATTGAAAACCATGCACCTGTTATTAACGCATCGCGCGCCTTTGTTCCAACACAATAAACGTTAAATTGCAACCCGAATTTCTCATATCGGTTTTTATTCAGGTATACTTTTTTTTTAGCTTGAATTTACAAGGATGGATTGGAGTTTACAGCCCTTCGTTATGTATTACGTATTGTGTTTAATTATACGCTGCTGAGAACAAATATAGAAGAGCTATTTTAGAATAAATATAGTAGGTAAGTTTGATTAAATGTCTTCTTAATGGATATTAAATAAGATAAATTCTTTAAGTTCAAGATTAAATAATTAATGAATGAGTATTATGGTTTTTCATCCTTTGATGGTCGCTTTCGTTTTTGACTACACTGTACTTACCATCAGGTACTCTGTAGTTACTATGTAGAGCCAGTGTAAAAAAAAGTATCCTACTCAAGAGAAAAGAGATAAACGTGTATATCTAGCTCCTAATACTGTGATCAAACAATTATTTAATCGATTATATTTTGCAATAGTTCCTTTTCTAGTAAATAATAAATATACCAACCATACTGAAAACATTAATAAAATAAAATCGATATATGAAGAGGAATCCATAAGTAATCAAGATATTCTTAAATACCACCGCTTACCAACTCACCTCAAATATATCACCTATATATAATTATTAAACATTATGAAGTATTATTTAAACTAATAAAACGGTATAATTTATATCACATTATAATTATCTCAATATATAAAAAACAACGAAAATATAACTGCCGGCATCTATTTAAATATGTTTATGTTATATATTGTAAATTCAGAATTAGGTAAGTTTAAGAGTAATTTATTAGAGATAAACCTTTCAGTTTTACTATCAAGTCTAACAACTACCACAATTAATAGGGACTGGATATAAAAATCGTATTAGAACAGTGTGAATAGTAATGGCCGGTTTATGGCGGCTATAAAACCACAATAAGCTATGTCACAGCATAACACACGGGAGACTCATCTAGCATCATAGTAAAAGCTTGCGCACACTTCACCAACGTAGAGATAAAGTTCATTTTACAGTATCAAATAAGAATGTATTTTAATAGATTTTTTTTTTTCAGTAGATTCCCGGAACGTGCCTGTGAGTTTTTCCAGATTACGTACAGATTTAGGCACCACATGCTCACCGGTGAAGAAAAATATCGCGAGGAAACCCGCATGGCATCTAATAGAAATGTCATGTGTAAGTGTTCTGAGAACGTCGATCAGCTGCGCTACTGGGCCAGTTGGTATATATATATACCAACTAGCTATATATATTCAGTAATGACGGAATCCGAATCCTATCATAGTTACTCGCGTTTAGGGATTTGCTAATGTACCCACACTTATCCGTATCCCTATAGACTTTTACTAATGGTACATTTCAATAGGCCGGCATGACAACGGTAATTGTCATTAGATTTTCAACCTTTAGCGGTCCCGTTCTTGTACATCTTGAACATTGTAATTGCATAAAGCGAAGGGAGTGCAAAAGACAGTAAAATGTTCAGGAACAAATGCGCTTCGATTAGCTAAACAAACCCTATTGAAATATCTTTTATAACGCTAACAACTTTTTTTATTTTAATGCATCACTGCTTTTTGTGTGTACACAAAAAAATTCAATTAATAATCGTTTCATTTATTTATTTTATAGTTAATAGTAAAAAATAATTATGAAAGCTGTGGCAATATCCAATAGCTTCAAGATTATTGTAATATAGAAATAGTATATGATCTTTAAATTAATGAAATATATAATTAAATACACTGTTCCTTGAAATTTTGATTGGTTATTTACTAATTTATGGTACCTAATGTTTTTTACTGTTCCTCTTTTCCCAATCGATATAAATCTTCTTTGTTCCTAATAATTTCCTTACTTTCTAATTACAATCAGTTGAATACAGAATTTAATAAATCATATACCTATTGTTAAAAAAAATGTCTGCATTATTTATTTTTATTGACCACGGCGCCGTAAAATTTGTTATGTTCCAAAACACTCTTTATAAAGTGAAAAGTATAAATCCGACCCTTAAGTTTGCAAAAGATCGCAGATTCGGCAGAACTAAATCTGTAACATACCGCGAGACCTTCGTTAAAAGCAACAAGAATTTCTCTCCCAAACATCTCGCCGTTCTGCTTTTATAAATTATACATTTCACGGGCACAACAATTGACTGATCTGTGATTATAATGCGGCCCACGAGCCGTGTTCGATGACCAACGACAGCGCAAGGTGAGCTTACCCTAACGTCACGTGGATACAGTTCCCATTGCGTCAGGGGCGTGATTGTTTCTCTCGTACCAAATGTTGCAACGTAAGTGTGTTTACGCACTACATCCGATCCAAATTAATTAAACTACATTTGGATGTAGCTGTAAAATAATTTATATGATAGCTTACGCACTCCATTCTTTTTTCATGGTCCTTATTCGTTAGGTATTCTCTTTTTCGGATCACAATATTGACGGACCGAAGAAACCATAGTATTCTTTATATAAAGGCTTGCGCACTATGACTAAACTGAATCCGAATTTTATCCGAAAATTAGGGCAAACGGTGAGTGTGGTGGTAGGGGAAGTAATGTAAATTCGTAATGCGTGCTATATTCATTTAAAAAGAATTGCATAATCTATTAACGGTTTAATAACTACGGGTGTCGGCACCCCATTCCCTCCGGTGAAGAAAAACATTGTGAGGAAACTCACATAACGTCTAACAGAAATATCATGTTTAAGTGCTCGGAGAACGGTCACGTTGAGCACGATATACATACATATAAGCGCAAAGTGTATACAACCACTTATTATCTCTGCTCACCCCGTAAGGGATATAGAGTAAGTATATATTATTATAAACTATTTATGTACAAATTAATTATTCATTTATTTTGTTTTTTTGTTGTGTTTTCGAATTGCATGGTATAAACAGATGTTTATTTAGACGGATACAGATAGTACGCAGTGCGTATCCGTTCCGGGATGAGAAATAAACTGTTGATGCTTCCACTGATATCTATAAATATGTCAATTCAAGCGGCAGATAGAGCATATTCAAAACGAACGCAATGGAATCAGACCCGGCGATCACAATGCGGATGGCACAGTTGCAAGTTGCGGATTTGAACTGAAATATCATATTACTAAGTGGTTAAATAGCGATAAACGAAACACGTAATTCAATTGCAAGTTTATATTTTGAATGTATCCATAAAGTGTCTCATTAGTAATCAACTAATGCGGTAATATCTTGAAAACATTAATCATATTTCATAATATGTAGTTCCTATTTTTCAAATGAATAATATTTTTTTTTTACAAAAACGCACATGCATGCATGTATCAAAATTGATCTGAAGTAATTTTAAGTGTACTTAATTTATTTCTTATATATTATTTCTACTGATTTCTGTTCCCAAATTAATCTACACTAGCAATGATATATCTATTTAAGTCAGGTCAGAAAAATATTCTTCAAAATCCCGAAAATGTTAGACAACAATAACTAAAAGCAAATACTCCATTATTAGTCTAGACTACTCGATCTCCCTTGACCTTTTTCAATTGTCGAAGCAACGGTTACGACAGCAGTTTGCCAGCATGACCTAACCTAACCCACGGAGAGCGCCCGCAATGACACGTGCGCCGCTTGACGACTGCCCATAAAAACCGTATCGAATCGTTCACAAAGAAGACGCCTGCAACACACACACACAAAGCACAGTCACACCCATTTGATATCAATTTTCATAGTTTATTACTCGATACAAGTGGCGCTCAACCTTATTTAAATAACATGCAGAACAACCAGTTTAAGAGATATTTGTGAATGTAACTTTTTAAATTCATCCACTCAAACTCTAATGAAGACAGGATTTCTTTTGTATGTCCATAATAACAATCTACCTGAATAAAGTGCTAACCATAGACTTCTCCCAAAGATACAAACAAAGCCATACCATTAGTCCAGAGGGTTCAGACAAAGTAACATTCGATGACAAATAACGCTAGTAGAAAAGTAGAAATATCCTTAAAATCAGCGCTGAATGGTACAGCATACGCTGAGCCGAGTGGTCCTTGAGACTGGTGACAGCACATAGGATTTTTTTGTTAACTTAATGAAAATTATCTGCTCAGGTGTGTCGGACTCTTACCGACTAAAATCACCGTGGCGTCAGCACTGCCTACTTTTCGCCTTCGCGCCGGCCTGGGCGTCCGTATACTTCTTGATTCGTGATATTGTGTATTATATTCTTTAATTGTTTTATATAAATTTGTATCTTATGTGTTGTTCCTTTTTTCTCAATAAACGTTTCCTTCTTTCTTAATATGTCGAAGAAATGTTTTAAAAGCTTATCTCAATCGTATCCATCCCATTTTACACTTTTCTACTACCATTACCGCTAATAAAATGATTCTTTGTCTAGGTCCACATTCTAAATATCGCCAGTCATTTGGTGTATTCATCGCTCTACCACATTGAAGATCATTCTACTTTACATCTGCTATTATCGCGATCTCCACATGAGGAAACTCTATCAATTATCAGCTCCCCGGCGAATATGATCTTACTGCTAATACGGTTCCTTAATCTTTACAAACTCTATGCATATGCATTATTGCAAATATAAATAAAATGTTGTAACTTTGGTATAGTTCCGCGTATTAATGTCGGAAGCTTCTCCGATGTCACTGTGGTTTAATCTTTAGCAAAAATCGTACAGCTGCGCATTTTGATGTATTGCAGTATAAACAAAAACTGTGCCAATGTAAAAAATTTGTAAGACCACACATTATGATACTTGAGAAATGTGTGTTCCTTTTTTATAATTTATTTTAAAAAAGTATAACACGGATTGCTGCCCAACAACCAAATAGCGTGGCATTGAAAAAGTGGTGCATTTTTTGGAATAAAATATGACTAAAAATAAACGCAAAATGAATATTTCGCATGAACAGTAGACAAAAGCAATACCCAGTTAAATTCGTTTCTAAAAGCATTCCAACAGTTTTCCACTAATAGTTTTATTGAGCGATACGTAGACGATAAGTTTTATTTGAAACGGTATATTTAACATGGTATTTTTTCTCAGAGTAGCATATTGACACGACAGTCTCCCAAAGCCATTAGTAGAATTAAATTCCTCACCTATTAGCGTCGAGTAGATTGAAAGACTCGCTTATGTTCATAATCACAATTTCACGCGTACTTATAGAGAGAACAAATACGTTAAACTGTCGGTCACGCTACGTTTTTGTGTGTCCGATACACATGGAACGAGCAAATAAACGAAAAAACGCAGGTTTTTAACTAGTTTTTAATAGTACTAGTAGATATAAAATATCTGGAATTATTTTGCTTTATTATTATTTTTTTAGTCTTTTATTTATTTATTTAGAATCCATACAAACTGCCATCGAAAGATGACAAACAAAGTTACTTTCATATTTACAATATTAGTATAAATGGATACTGATAGGACCGATGAATATTTTAGCACGCTTTCTGCCGTTAGCAACCAGGCAGAAGCGGATCTGGATCTATTCGATCAAGTTCACGAATTACGCCTGAAAGGGAAAAGTGTCCCACATGGGAGAGACGTGAGGTAGAAGAAAACCGTTCGAAAAGCCCTGAGAATGTGGCGAGTCTAACGTGGTGAGGTGCGGAGCACGCGCTAACGTGTAAATAGTGCAACTCATAAGGCCGAGAAACAACGACCCAGTGGTATCATTGGAATTCGAACTTAGACTCCGCCCAGCATACACTTACACATTGTCCAGACAGAGAGCAGAGGAATCTGATCTGAAGGATCGGACATAACGTCACCCTCCAGGCCATGCTGGCAGGGAATGACTACTGGTGGATCGTGGTGTCCTTCTGTGAAGAAGTCATGTCCCAGAAGAAGACCGTAGAGTGCGAGCGGTAGAGGACCGATTCCGATCAGAGAAAATGTCGGAGGAACCAATTTGTTGATGCCTTTGGGGTCGTGGCCGCTCAAGGTGTGGGCTCTGAGCAACCCTAAAGAAGTCGGTCGAAAATCGTGACCCGTTCTGCCGAAATGTACCGTGTAGTATCGTGAGGGGTGTCGTTTCTCCAGCAGATTGTGCTTAGTGCACGCGGCACGGCGGGCTTGTGGATAAATGATTACGAGCGCGCGTTGATGCGCAGATATGGTCACCTTAGGGTTTTTAACCAGTATAAATCTGGCACAGTTTGACTGACAACCCTCTGTGTGGCCGAGACGGACCTATGAGGGTTGTGTCCCCAAGTAAAAAAAAAAAAATCATTGGATTTTGTATGAAATCTTATCGACATAATATCGCGATAGCTCAGATATTTTAAAAACAAAACCGCACCTCTAATATTAAATTCCCTACAATCAAAAGCTCGTAATGGTTAGTCATTTCCGACATTCTAAAAATTGCCACTGCACTTACATGAATTATGTAATAATAATAATAAATTTTTCTCATGCAAATGATAAGGAGATTTTGAACAATGTCAACATCATATAGGAAGCTTTTACTCCACAACGATACGAGCGCGAACGCGCGTCGCAACACCGAACAAACGCCCCGTGAAGTCATAAAAACCGTACCATAGTAATTCCAAAGGACGCCTATAAATTCTTTATTTTATGATCACGCGCATATATTTAATTCTAAGAGCATCCCCACTGTTTCCTTTTTTGTCATATAAATAAAGAATTTATAGTGAAATTTAATGCGTCCTGTAATCAGTTTCTAAGCGTTCAAAAGTGTTTTCGACGTGGCATTAAAACGTCATGGAACATGATAATAACAACGTTCATTTAAAAATGGTTATTATTTTGAATCGTCATGTTTAATTGTTAGCTACTCATTTTAATGGAGACGAATTAATCAGACAGACAAGTAGGTATCGTCATTAGTACAGCAGTTGATAAACAAAGCAGCGTTAACTCATATCAATGGAATGTGGTACATAAAAGTACCGACTTTTTGAAATGCATGAAATCATTTTTAAATTCACATTCGTATAGTTTTGGCTTCGCGAGCCACAACCAGACGCTCCCAGAAAATAGCCCGTGTGTCTTAGTCGGTGAATACGTCGAGGAGGATACTATAATCATATTCAAAGAAGAATAGAATTCTACAACCTTAGATTTTATAAAGTACCTTCTTTGTAGGTTGAATATTAAAATATATCCAGTAGTTACAAACAAACAACAAATAACAGGTAAAATATGTACACGGATATATAAAAAAACCGTTATAATACCTAAACTTTATCATATAAGACTGATATGGTATTTACAATATGTACAAAACTCGAGTTTATGTGTTAAAAATTCTTTTGTTTAATATTAAAATTCTGAAACAAGATCAAAGTCCATTGCCGATGTTTTTATAGATTCATATGAAAGAAATTCAGTTATATCATTTGCAATATGCAATATGTTTAGGTCCCGTACAAACGTGGCCCGTATCGATTGTTATCCAACAAAAAGATCGATTTTTTTTGTTTACCTTTCAAACAATCTGCGTAGGAGCTACTTTATATAGAGCGAAATAACAATCTTGATGCTATATTCCGTTTTATGGATTCCAAAAACTAAAGGTGGTACTGGTTTTTACTTTCAATGTGGGCTTTACCCATGACTGTCGTCATTAAATTTTTTATTGATACTTTAACAGCTATTTAGCATTTTTATCTACCGATACCTAGTGGACGATCACAATGATTCATTATAAATTCATTTTACACACTCTTGTTTTCAAGATAAATATTTAAATATTCAACTAATTTTAATATTGGTGATATTAACAAAATAATGCAATAAATAAGTCTTTAAAATTGATTAGGTCCGCCATAACATATTTCTTAATTACCATTTTTATATCATCGTCGAATTGTTATTTCGATTGGAGAACGTTAATAGGCAATCAATTTAAACGAATCACTATTATTATGATAATTAAAATTTATACGAGGCACACAAAAAAGTATCAAAATCATAAAAAATGCTATAAGGACCAACATTTATATAGTATAACACAAAAGAATAAGCTAGGGAGGATCAAAGAAAATAAGTCTGTACTTTTGTACTGAAGCACAATACTTTTATCCCATTCTCCACGTCACTGACGGTCACATCGAGCAGAAAGACAAACACTTAAAAAATCATCACTTTAGTATCAAAAAATCTTGTTCGCCTACATTTATCGCATCGGGAAGCACAATAGTAAGGTTTACTAGGGTAAACAGTGACGAAGCGTCGTATTATCGGGAAGGAGCCCCCTATGAGAGCACTCCATACGCATCAAAATGTCAGTGAGACAGAGAGTCATCGGTTACGTGGAAACGTACATAATGAAGAATTCTGCATGAAGACACGAATTTTGTGATTTTTGCAATGCTCGAGAGTTCTTTGAAGTTTACACCGCCGTGGACCACACATGATAAAAGAAACGCATAGTAAAAACTTATTAGAAATATTATATTTGCTACCTAAATAGTATAACAGAAGCGCTCGATTAAAATATTTGAGATTTATAGAGGATAATAGGACTTTGCTTAAACTTCAACCAGAAAATTTTGTCTTTACCAAAAAAAAATAGAATTCAGGCTTGAGTAGCTAAAGTGCTCGCAGAGCCAAATCCAAGTAGACGAAATCGGCGACTTACACTTTTATATAATTAACTAACATAATTTGTTATTAGGTGCAAAAAATATGAGCAAATTCAAAATTAGGTCTATAAACCTAAGCCTCATAGAGCGGTTACGCAATGAGTCTGATCCGAATCCGTGAGAATACAACCCTAAATAATTCGGACCTAATTCGGATATTGTATTTGGCACTGTGCCTTTGATCCGGAATCTGTGAAAATATGAATCTATGAGTTCATTACAATCAATACAAAGCGTTATGCCAACACGACAGAGAGTTCAACATAATTAAAACTCGGTTCAGACGCAGTACACGAGTATTCATAAAATAATACCATAGTTATTTTAGTCTGTCAATATTCGGATCCAAATTGGAGATTAAGATAGAAATCAGATGACGGATATATTCCGTAAACAACCTTACAAATAATATCACTGCTACTTTGGATCATATTTTCACAGATTTCGATCATATCAGTGCGTAACAGACCTCAATATGTTTATGTACCTTTAAAATGAAAAATTTACAATTTTGTATTTAGCTGTTATTAAAATTTATATTCCCGACAAAAATCTTTCCGTCCCAGCGCTTAGCCAGTCACTTTGTTAGCTCAGGTGTCAAGGTCTCAAAGCTATCATCATAAGATCAATATTTACAAAAGATATAATGTACGAAGGCGATCGCGTTTCTTTGCGAATAATAAGTTATGCAACTTGTTTGTTTAGGACGATGTAATAAAGCCGGGGCTCAAAATTACGAATTCCACGTCTATTGCACATATGTCACACAATAAGTGATTTTTTTATACCAAAAGGTGGTAGCCGCCACAAAAGATAGAAGACGACATCTCAAATGATGGAAAGTAGCCACAGTCACAGTATACTCGAATATATTACAACGTGTTTCTGATCTTCAAGTAGAGCAAGAGAAAAAGAAGCTTGATTTGTCCGAGCTGATACAAAAATGCGACTGGCTGGAGTAAGTTATTAGGTCCTTACATATGAAATTGGCGTTTTTCGTACTGGCCACTTTAATCACAAATTTCTCCTCTTTGGTATCCCAAATCCCAAATTCAAATTTGTACAGCTATAGACTCATGTATTTGTGCTTCGATGATCGTCATTCATTGGTTTTTTTCTTCTGTTTTTTTCTGTCTGCGTCACTCATTTTACAAAATGGAAAACTTAAAATATCGCATTATTTACGAGTACGAGTTCCGCCGTGGCACTAGTGCTGCGGAAACAACTCGAAGGGTGAATGATGTGTATGGGGGTCGTGTTGCAAAAGAAAACACAGTTCGTTTTCGGTTCCAACGTTTTCGTTCTGGAAATTTCGACCTGCAGAACAAGCCCCGTGGACGGCCTGAGACTCAAGTTGATAATGAATAGTTGAAGGCTATTGTGGAAGCGGATCCATCGCAAACCACGTCCGAGTTAGCTCCAGGCTGCGATGTTAGTGATAAAACTGTTTTAATTCACTTGAAGCAAATTGGGAAGATTAAAAAGCTTGAAAGGTGGGTACCTCACGAATTGACTGAAGCAAACCGGCAAACGCGCGTCGACTGCTGCGTTACATTACTAAACCGGCACAATAATGAAGGTATTTTAAACCGAATCATTACCTGTGATGAAAAATGGGTTCTTTACGATAATCGGAAGCGCTCAGCGCAATGGTTGGATCCTGGCCAGCCAGCCAAATCCTGCCCCAAGCGAAAATTAACCCCAAAAAAGTTACTTGTAAGCGTTTGGTGGATTAGTGCCGGTATTGTTCATTACAGTTTTCTCAAATCTGGCCAGACTATTACGGCTGATGTCTATTGTCAGCAATTGCAAACCATGATGGAAAAGCTAGCGGCTAAACAACCTAGGCTGGTCAATCGCTCCACGCCACTGCTGCTTCACGACAACGCTAGACCACACACTGCGCAACAGACGGCTACTAAATTAGAAGAGCTTCAATTGGAAAGTCTAAGACATCCTCCGTACTCCCCGGACCTTGCTCCAACAGATTACCATTTTTTTCGAAATTTGGATAACTTCTTGCAAGGGAAAAAATTCAACTCCGATGGGGCAGTCCAAATCGCCTTCAAAGATTTTATTGATTCCCGTCCGACTGGTTTTTTTAGTAAAGGGATCAATGAACTACCTATGAGATGGCAAAAGTGCATAGAAAATAATGGTTCATACTTTGATTAATTAAATATATTATATTAAAAAATATTCGACTTTTTGTTCCTGCCATACAAAACGCCAATTTCATATGTAAGGACCTAATATTATGAAGGGCCAAATTATACAATAATCCTTAGGTAATACTTAACGAGCTGCAGTGAACATAAGGCATCTGTGCGCAACTGCATCGCGACTATAGTACTTTTTTCCACAGCCTGTCACAGTGACTCGATTCGGGCATGCGCGGTTCGGGATCAGCCGATATATGTGCAGTTTTTTAAAATGATGGCCTTTCTGCAGTGGTATATTTAAATGCCAGTCTGGTAACGGTGAATTTTTTACCCCTGTGTTATCAGCACAGTTTTAATTCCTTGCTGAACTTTGTCTTACAAGGATTTATATGGATTTTAACACCGCACGCGAGAATTTAGCAGAATAATGTAATTCACTTTAGAGCACTCATATTTCACAGGTGTAACGAGAAAAATCTCTTATATGATTTCCTATGAAGCGTCGAATTTGTCAACAATAATAAAAGCGTCGATGGTTCCTCCCACGGCGTGTCGCGAGCCGCCCACGCCACGGAGGACGGTGACGTGGCCCTTATGCTACAAGTGGAATAGTTTACAATAAACTATTGATTTATTCAACGTGTTTTCATATTCTTAGCCCGACACCGATCTGGTATGTGCATCTTTCTTGAACGTGAACTGGTTACTGTATACAGGAATTCTGTTTATTTAACAACTGGAGACAAATTATCAAACTTTATATTTCACTTTCTACTACGGAAAACTTTAAAAATATCTGTATGATGTGCTCAAGAGGGTTCAATGTATTTTTGTATTTATGGGTACATTCCCATCCAATCAACGATCAATTAAAAATAATTCGTTTTATAAATTAATGACAGTAATATATATTAGGTCCTTACATATGAAATTGGCGTTTTGTATGGGAGGAACAAAAAGTCGAATATTTTTTAATATAATATATTTAATTAATCAAAGTATAAACCATTATTTTCTATGCACTTTTGCCATCTCATAGGTAGTTCATTGATCCCTTTACTAAAAAAACCAGTCGGACGGGAATCAATAAAATCTTTGAAGGCGATTTGGACTGCCCCATCGGAGTTGAATTTTTTCCCTTGCAAGAAGTTATCCAAATTTCGAAAAAAATGGTAATCTGTTGGAGCAAGGTCCGGGGAGTACGGAGGATGTCTTAGACTTTCCAATTGAAGCTCTTCTAATTTAGTAGCCGTCTGTTGCGCAGTGTGTGGTCTAGCGTTGACGTGAAGCAGCAGTGGCGTGGAGCGATTGACCAGCCTAGGTTGTTTAGCCGCTAGCTTTTCCATCATGGTTTGCAATTGCTGACAATAGACATCAGCCGTAATAGTCTGGCCAGATTTGAGAAAACTGTAATGAACAATACCGGCACTAGTCCACCAAACGCTTACAAGTAACTTTTTTGGGGTTAATTTTCGCTTGGGGCAGGATTTGGCTGGCTGGCCAGGATCCAACCATTGCGCTGAGCGCTTCCGATTATCGTAAAGAACCCATTTTTCATCACAGGTAATGATTCGGTTTAAAATACCTTCATTATTGTGCCGGTTTAGTAATGTAACGCAGCAGTCGACGCGCGTTTGCCGGTTTGCTTCAGTGAATTCGTGAGGTACCCACCTTTCAAGCTTTTTAATCTTCCCAATTTGCTTCAAGTGAATTAAAACAGTTTTATCACTAACATCGCAGCCTGCAGCTAACTCGGACGTGATTTGCGATGGATCCGCTTCCACAATAGCCTTCAACTCTTCATTATCAACTTGAGTCTCAGGCCGTCCACGGGGCTTGTTCTGCAGGTCGAAATTTCCAGAACGAAAACGTTGGAACCAAAAACGAACTATGTTTTCTTTTGCAACAAGACCGCCATACACATCATTCACCCTTCGAGTTGTTTCCGCAGCACTAGTGCCACGGCGGAACTCGTACTCGTAAATAATGCGATATTTTAAGTTTTCCATTTTGTAAAATGAGTGACGCAAACAGAAAAAAACAGAAGAAAAAAACAAATGAATGACGATCATCGAAGCACAAATACATGAGTTTATAGCTGTACAAATTTGAATTTGGAATTCCTTACCAAAGAGGAGAAATTTGTGATTAAAGTGGCTAGTACGAAAAACGCCAATTTCATATGTAAGGACCTAAAATATACGTATATACTTTTATTGTTCTTACAAGCAAATCTTAATGTTTTCTTATTTGCATTTCACAACATAATCAAGACAATCATAATAATTGTTATCTTCTGCAGTTAATATTCATTAAAGTATGTAATAGAAGGTTTGTTTTCCATATGTTTTTGTAATAGGAATAATTTAGAATTTTGTTGTTATTGTGACTCTTTTTATTGTTTGAAAGTACTTACAGTTGCATGATCGAATTTTGAAATTTGAAAAACATAATAAATTATAATTAATTAACTTACATGCATTTTTTGAAAATCCCTAACAGCAGTAATGAAAATAATCCAATCTAGATTACTTTTCTTCACTACTTGTAATCGGAGTTTAAAATCACTTTAATGCAGAACGAAAAGCAAAATAAAAGCAATTTCTATAAAAAGAAATAGCCCGTGTACAAAAGGTGTAAGTTTCTTAAATTGCAATCTTGTACCGAGCGCGCCGTTAAAAGGCCAACGCTAAACGATCGTGACGGTGTTCTATGTTTCCTTAAGACTTGAGTCATTCTGTATAAGCGTCTTCAGTTGACAATAACGAGGCAAATAAGTTCGAGAAATGTTAAGGGAAAGGGTTACGGTAGGCAATTACGGAATCATGCGATAAAATTTATATCTATACCTATCGAAAGGCCACGATCAACAAATCAATATTGTTTATTAATAAATACTTCCTATAGATTAACAATAGACCATATTTATAAAACGAACTATAAAATAATTTTTGAAAACTGTGTTTGTGAAATGTAAAGTTTTATTACACTGTAGATGTTGTAATTTTTTTATTGTTTATAAAATTTAAATTTATTTTCGTTTAATTTAGATTATGTGTCTTCTAAAATGATAATTTAACGAAATCATGGTCTGTTAAACAATTTAAAATTTTTGTAAAGCAAAATAGAATCATCATTATCAGTCCAACCTAGTCCACCGTTGGGCATAGGCCTCTCTCTTCGGCTCTTCTCATCCGATCATTTCCAACCACCTTCCGCAGATTGTCGCTCCACGTTGCCGAGGGTCGCTCCACGCTATTCCTGGCGACTTGCGGTCTCAATTCAAGGACCCCCCGGCCCCAAGGATAATTGGTCTTTAGCCATACGTGGCTTGACAACTACCTAAAAATGGAAATCACTTCGATTTTTTTTTAAATCAAATATCGCGGTCTCTAATAGGAGGTTCTACGCTCATAGGCCCATATTCTCTGTGTGAATAATCCGGTACTGACAGCGACAGGTGTGCCTTTGTCCATATGTAGTCACAGCTTAATAACAACATTTTTGGAACAACGCAACGAAACTTTTAGTTAAAAATAGAACACACAAATGGAAATTTGCTAAAGCAATTGTGCTGATTGCGACGTACACTGTTGTGTACTTGTTTCATCGTTCAGCAGCAAAGTATACCCAGGTTTTCTTTGATAATAGTACAATCTTTATTGCGGAAGCAAGCGGATTCCATATACACTTATCGAGCTAGTAGAAAGAGAGTAGTTATTAAGTCGGTCGAGAAAGTTTAAAGAACATAATTGAAAACATATTAGCGCAGATCGAGTTCATTGTTTCCTTGTTTTAGCTCTACTGTTTACTTTGTAACATTTTAATTTCGTTAAATATGATTTTATTAAAAAAAAAAATGATGTTATTTTTTCCTGTGCTATAAAACATTACACCTATTCAATAATAGTAGGGAGGTTTTTTTTTAATTGCTTGCTACCAATAGCAATATAAATGAGAACAATAAGCAATAATTGTTTTGCTTTTACATTTAGGGACTACGACCGTCGAGTGACCAGCGTATGGATTCTCCTCCTGACAATACATAAATCAGGAACATCCTTAAGTTAATTCTATAAAAGTATAATTTATTGTGCCGTTAATCATATTCAATCAAGAAATACTATATTCAATAATAATATATCGTCACGATGCATCCCTAACGGGGTGGAGCAGATATGCATTAGTGACTGTATCCCCTTTCCGTTTGTATGTCGTGCCGAACGTAATCAGTAGCGCAGTTAATCGTTTTTAGAGCACTTACATATGACATTTATATTATTTTTTTTGGTTTTTGACAGGATAATATGATGATGGCCGGGACAGGCCTCTACAACTTAACCGGGCGGAGAGGGCGAACACTGAGGTTGCTCAGCCAGCGATTGAGTTGTGTGTGTTGGATTAGGCGGCACCGCTAGGCACCTGTGTGAGTAAGAACCTCGACTTGGATGGTCGGCCAGTGGAACGAACCTATCGGTGATCTACCATAGACATCATGTGGGCTTAAATACGACATTCATTGCATACTATATTGTTAAATTATGGTTAAAATAATTTAGCATACAAAAGTACATATTTTATGCGTATCAATAATGTTTATCTATAAGATAAAAAAAATCATTTAAAAATATATTTTATAAATAAGAAATACAGAAAATAAATGAAAACTAAAAACATGAATATTCATATTATCATAAAATAAGAAACGTTTGAATATTATCGACATTTAAATTAAATACCTATTAATTATACACAACGTTTATCTTAAACCCAGTTAATTTTCAACAATACGTACAATATTAAAAGCTTTAGCCAACGCGAGGTAAGATATAGTTAAGCTTTTATTCAAAGGTGAAAGCCGACAGTATAAGGCGCCAACTTAAACCCTGGTGAACAATACTAAACTCTAAATAAAATGTTAACGTTATGTTAACGCTCAGACAAATAACCACAACAAAAGAGATAATATAACATAATAATAAGTTTATCTTCTTTTATCTTCAGTATACTTACCTATACCTATCTATCTTCAGACAAGATTTGTTAATATGAATATCGCCGACAAAAAACTGCACTACAACTTAAAAACATTTGACTATAAAATATTAAGACAAAATTCCAAAATTTATTATTTATTTTTGACAGTACTTTTTATATTATATAAAAATAATTAACTTCGACGTTTCAAATAACACTATAAACGTACAACGTACTTATCAACTTATACATTCAAAGTTGTTCTTGTGAAAAAACACGAATAATTAGAGGACTTCTTTATAACAAAAGTACCAACAAACAGGCTTTATGCCTATATACTGCTAATTGCTACTAATGCATAAAAAAAAACTGTAAATTTTGTAGCGACTGGAATGTTAGATGTTTTAATTTTCATTCACTAGCGTCATGCTGACCTTACCCCACTTACTGCTACATGCTTCTTTAAGTCACGCGTCGGATTCTATCAATCTGGTTGAATAATTGTTGTTTTCTTCTTGTGGCGGACGGCTAGGTATTTGTTATCTGAGCTTGTGCTGTGAGCTTGGACAGCGATGGGATGTTCGGCTGCTTGTATCCAATGGGGAATCAATGGATTTTTGGCGAGACGCTAGCGGAATGATGCGCCCCTCGGGCCACTGAGTTTTCCCGTCAATCTGCATAATCTTCCTCGCCGTTTGTATTGCGTGCAAACGTGTAGAAACAGTAATTGAAAACAGTTAAATAATTGTAACTACGAAAGATATATTGGAATGTGGCGGGACACATTACAGAAATTTAACAAGACTTGTAAAGAAAAGACCTCAGACACGGCTGTATGGCGTGAAAGGCTTTGCCTTTCCCACAAAGGGGACAATCAAACAAAGAAAAATGTAGACCGTAGGGCCGAGAGCTTGACACGCTGCCTGACAGTGCCAAGTAGCCGCCTATATTGGACCCCTTTGCGTATAACGACCTATTGAGCGGTACATAAGGACCCGGCAGCGGCTGTAGCAACGTCGCTGCAGAATCGCCACTACCAAAATCCGACAACTCTCTTTAGATTTATATTGTATATACTTGGACCCAAGTCGTAAGACCTCAAGGATCAACGTACAAGAGATTCATATTTGTTAATATTACAGAGACGAAAACGTTTGTAACTATAGAACTGCAACTATAGAAGAATATGACGCTACATTTTCTTGCCTATCGCGGTAGGGTCAATCAAATAATAGGTAGATAGAGACAACAATATTGATACATAGACCATTTATGTGTACGTTCCTTCTAAATTAAACGTCACGGTGTGCGTTATCCAATTTAAATAATACAGTGATGTGAATTAAGCGTGTGTAAAGAAACAAGGTGGGGATCACAGTGGGACGATAGAATCGTATCCGGCAGTCATTTGCACGGGCGATATTAATCATAGCGTCGACGCCTACAGGGCGGAGCCAGCCTTATTGCTGCTGAGGACTTAACATCAATGATCAAGAACGTTAGCTGCTAGGTGCTAAAAGATTAAATTTCAAGTACAATTTACATCTTAAATTCCGCAATTGAGTATTTTGTAACATTGCCATAAATGTAGTTTAATTTAATAACAAATAAGTGTAATGATATTCATATATACATTTGTCATTATGTTAATTCGCTATTCCAATTTCAAAATATAAGGTGATTTCAAAAATTTATTGAAATTAAGATTTAATTGGGAAGGAAGCCCATGAAATAATTTATTTAAAGTCGTCAATTTATGTAGATTTAATTTCGATTATAAACAGTGATGACATGTTTTTGCATACTGTTTTTAACGCCCTGTTATTTAATTTTGGTTTAATAAACAAACAATCAGGTTGTCTAAAACAAAACAAAAAAAAAGTATACGTAGCGCATGATTATAAATAACCTATCTTTGTATTAAATAATCATATCAAAGTATCAAGATCTAGAGATTGCCTATGTTAAATATTTGAGGTGGTAGGGAGATTACCCAAACTGGATCGAGACCACAGCACATATAGTAACTGGCTTCAACCTGTCGTGTTTTGGGATTAGCTCATCTTGTACAGTTGTTCCTATACGTAAAAATGTTCTGCCGTGGTATATGTGGACCGACATGGCGATGGGGACAGTCAACAAATCTGTTCCGTCTTCCTTGGCGATCGCTGCCGTTCTTAGACTGCCGCTGCACTTGCCATCAGATGCGGTGGACACTTGGTGTAGCCGGTATAAAACAAATCTCGCACGCAACAGGGAGTGGTACGAAGATGATTTATCACTAGCGCATAGTTCGGAGCGTTCAGTACATTATAGATGCACTTGCCAGTTGCTACCGTAACCGGTCGGGGGTGGTTAATTATATCCAGCCGTAAAGCTGTTACCGAGTACGCTATTTATTGACGACTAACGAAGGTTAATTGTCCACGATCATGTTAAGCACCCTAAGATTATTCATTCGAGCACTTTAAGTTTCTAATTATTGTTCACTAATAAACTCATAAAATCATTTCAACATTACTATTACTTTTCTGTTCTAATTGTAAATAGTGTAAATATATGAACACCGGGGTAAGCGCTCTCTATCTTTGGTCATCGTTTTCTATTAATTCTATCTGTGGTCCAGCCTAAGCTTGTTTGTAAGAAAAACAGTATAATCTGGTTACATATCCATTTTAGGGATCAAATATTTAATATGCCATCTATAAACATATATCCCATCAAATATGATGGTGTGCGGTGACCATACTAATTGGAAGTCTGTATAATCAACTCTGGATTTGTAAAATCGTTTTTTAACGTCTTTTTATAAATATGATGTTTTTATTGTGCTAAGCTAGATAATTACCCAGTAGGCTGGTTTTACAATGATTTTATTTCTACTCTGTAGTTCTAAATTATAATAGAAAGAAAATATCGACTTTACAAACAAAGATTACATATCTGCTTGTACCAGCTTCTTTTTTAAATGGTTACTCTACACCACCACTTATAAAACAGCTTTATTAAAAACGAGATTTAACTTAAGCAAAAACCCAAACTCTGATTATGCCCGTTTTTACAACAATTACAAATCTTAGTACTATATCATTTACTAGACTACTAATTATACTAGTAATATCTTTTATAATACCACTTTGCAGTAGGTACGGCAATGAAGCCTGGAGAAGTCAAAAGAAGTATAAACGAAGAATAAATAAACTAGAAATGCATTTCTTCGTTCTAAGTGCAGAGTAACATTCACAGCATAGATGGGCAAAATGTAATCAGATTAATGAAAATGATTAACGATTACATTTTACGTTTTTTACCATTAATATGACTGCATTTTGCTCATTTATGTTTTAAACACTACAAAATCCCAGATTTTATACACATTTATGATTTCTTAACGTTTTAAATGGATTTAATCATGATTACAGAGCAAGAAAATTAAAATTACGACTACATTTTGTAATCGTTGATCATTAATCAGATTACATTTTGCCCATCTATGATTCACAGATTGCATTAGGAACAAGAAAGTGCGTAAAACGGTTGATTTCAAAGATAGTGTTACGGTCAGCCTATACAAAGGCCTGCTTCTCTGGTTCGGGCACATGGAGAGGATGAATGATAAAAGCATGACGAAAGAGATATACAATACGAAGGTGAATGGAAGTAGGAGCAGAGGCTGGCTGAGACCACATAGACCTATACAAACCAAATAAAGAGAGTTCCGTTGGAGGGTAAGATCAAAACTACGCAGAATCGGGGAGAGTGCATGAAAGTATTGAAGGAAGAAAGAAAATTAAAAAAGCAAAAGATGTTTGCAAAAAAGGAAGAAGTGGTTTTCTGTTCTCTATGCCTACTCCAATAGAGGGTCAATATGATAATAGATATAATAACTGGTTGTAGCTCATGTTTCAGCGTTTGCTTAAGTTAAAACCCTTCTTGTAATAAGGCTGATTATAATACAATGTAATCGTAAGTTATTCAAAAATAATAACGCATTTTAATCATAACTGTAAACATCGGACAAACGATGTGTTAGAGCAGTGAGTTACTGAATCGATAAATAACACGAAACTCACCAAAACAAAGGTCATAAAGCCGACGATTCATCATAACTACACGCGTGTAAACCCGCGCGCACTACATCATCTTCATCGACGCACATTCTGCCTAAATGTAAACGACCGCATATATAAAATGTTCAGTAAGGATTTATTTTAAACTGCAATTATGTTGAGTATGTTAACCATTAAACTTAACGTAAATAAAAGTGATTTCGTATGTAAAAGTATATATATTTTAAAAAATTTAAATATCTATACTAATATTATAAAGCTGATGAGTTTGTTTGTTTGTTTGTTTGTTTGTTTGTTTGTTTGTTTGAACGCGTTAATCTCAGGAACTACTGGTTCGAATTGAAAAATTCTTTTTGTGTTGAAAAGACTATTTATTGAGGAAGGCTTTAGGCTACATAACATCACGATGCAACTATTAGGAGCGAAGAAATAATGGAAAATGTGAAAAAAAACGGGGAAAATTATTCATCCTTGAGTGCTTCCATTGCGTGCGCTGCGAAAACGGTTCAAGATACCAAAAATATATCTATGACAGAGTTATTCCTCTTAAAATGATCTAAAAAAATGTCCTGGACAGTATATGTCTATCTTTTAAGATTAACTCACTAGAACCGTTTTTATGGTAATCAAATTTGGTCGAAATTAATGCATTATTTGTTAAGAGTTGTATCAACGTAAAAAATATTAATGTTTATCCAAATAAATGTGTTGTTGATTAAGAGTATTTAATTGTGAACAAAATTGTCTTTGACATCACTTAATTTCAATGAACATCTTAGAAGATATTACAATAACTTATATAGCAAAACAACGTTTGCCGGATCAGCTAGTATGATATATTCTAAAATTGCATTCATAATATAATAATCTTAATAGTTAGTACCGGTCGTTTATCTACTAGGCCTCTATAGCTACTACTGTATCCCTGCTCGCTCCGAAAAGGACATAGCGTCAAGATATATTATTATTATTAAATCGAAATTATTTAGATTTATTAATATATAAATTATACACCAATTATAAGAGCACAATACGTGCGACTATGTTACCACCACAAAGAACAATCGTGTATGACAAATCATTGGTGGGAAACGCGATTTTTGTTTAGTATTAAAATGTTGTATTACTATATATATCTGTATGGTATATTGACATTGGTAAAAACTAGCGTTGTCCAAAAGAAGATTCGATCGAATCGATCACAGTCACATACTTAAAATAATGTTTCGTCAAGCAGAGTGGGCTTCGAGCCTCGCCACACCGCAGCCGGTCCTTATGGATATGAGAGGATCGACAGCCAACACCAGCAAGACATCCCGCTGCGATCCACATAACCAACGACTTGCGTTGTTAGAAATATCGGATATCGGATAAGTTTATGGATATTCAAGAGGAAATGTTTGGGTATATAGACATAGATTATTTATTACATTTATTTCGGATAACTTATTCAGTGAATTTTCTATAATATCGGTAAATAAATATTTTTATTCGATTATCTAAGCATATTAAAAAGATTTTTATTAATTTATTAAATATAAATGGATTTGGACGAACTAAGAACTAGTTAAAAGACAGTATATCTTACTCTAACCACAATGTGCCCATAATGATGAAAAATATAACTTTTATCAAAGTATCCCAAATTACATCGGATACGAATTCGGATATCGACTAATTTTACTTATGGATAAGGATATTGTTAACGTCCCTATTAATAACACATTATCAGTATGTAATTTTCTTAAGATATAGGCGGTCACAGTATATCGATTAGCTCAGTGGCTGAGTGAACTACTTCGATATTCGTATTTTAATTTAACAATAGGGATACTCCATACAAAATTTAGATAACAACGAAGAGATAGTGGCGTCACATGTCCATATCATGCAATCGGAAGCAGCAAAGTCTTTCTAAAAAAGCGATTAATTAATAATAATCGATTCATCCCGCCTCAGGGATATAAATTATTTATGTAAATTCGTTCCCGATACTTTAAAATCGTAATTCAGTACCGACGTGATAAATGTCTATGGATTTTTCATTCGACTTCTCCCCTAACCATCAGACGGACGAGATTGCAATTGGAAAGAAGTTAAGAATACCTTATGGGAATACGTTGAAATCTCACGCCGATGTAGACAAACTTTGATGATGCAACGACATTGTTCGCATGACACATAAGATAGCCTCTTTGATCTGTTTACTATATCCTAAATATTTAAAACGTCAAAAAGGTCTCAGAACGCAATATTAAATCCAATAAAATATTATACAGTCACGTAACAAAGGTAAAATGAATTGGCATTTTTGTTGAAAAAGCGAACAATAGTTTAAAAATAAGAAGCTATAGATCAATCCTTGTATTGCTTCAGGAACGAACCTTATTATGAAGGGTCTATAGTTGAATCAAGGCACACACTCGAGTGATATTTCCGACAAGGACTGTAGAGCGCATGCGTTTAATGAAATCAAAAGGATTAAGAGCATCTGCCTGCTTGTTATTCAAATCGATCGGGAGCTCGTTTATCATTTAGAATAAGCTACTGCTTAGATAAACGCGGGGTGTGGTTCATGTATAACAAAGGAAGCGGTTCTCAGTAGTCCAATTAACCAACCAGTTATTAATGAAAAGGACGAAGAGAACTCAATCATTCGAAAGGGTGCCCAAGTATATTAGATGACAAATTGGATAACGTCAGATATATTTTGTAAGTTAATTGATATCATCTATATAAATAATCCTTTAAATCGATTTACCAATATGTAGATTAAAACAATTCCTAATTCTAATTCGTTGCGATTTTCAAAAGTAAAACAGATATATTATCATTTTTCTGATTTAATAATAATTTATGTAAGCATGGTGTACCACATTTAAACTCGCTTCAAGTATTTAAATAACGAATGAACAACGTATTCAAGCAAATTAATATCGAATTGCTTTTTAGTAGAAGTACAAAGAGACAGCCCAGTAGCACCGCGATGACGGCCCGTGTTTTCCCAGAGTAAATAATCAAACAACCAAGAGGATGAAACAAATTACGGCAGCATTGTCGAGGTGTTTAGAGAATTTGGGAACAATAGTCCTGCAGAGTTAAATCTCTGATAATGTCTTTGGAGAAATCGTATGACGACGAAGAGATAAATAAATCTTTCTTAATTGGAAGACGGCGCACCGTGCGACAACATAATGTGAATGTGTTTGTTGCCAACAGATCATTCCCCTTGCTGGATTCGATTCATCGCAACAACTCTAGCTAATGACGATGGGAACTTTTGACAAGAGATTAAAAAAAAAACAATAAACTTGTGTAAGTATATTGGATTCAATAAAACTCTAGACATTATGAGGCAAGTAATATTGGGCAACGAGCTTCTTCCTCGGTAATATTCTTTAAAGATTTTTCATTTGTAAAATAAGAATATCGGACGCATGTTAACCCGCGCGTTCGTTCTGGGGGCACTCACTTGTAAAACTGCTTACTTTATTGCTCCACCGCTCTGGAAATACGAACTTCGCTGTAGTTGGCCGCGCAACGTTGTACTTAACTTTGCTATGGACCCCACCGCTCGTAACAACGGAAAAATCCGTTAAACTAGAAACTGTGACGCATATATTAAAGGGTTGAGGCACCGATGGACTGATAAAATCCCGTCATTAAATAAATACAAACCAAACTTAATTTGAAACGTCCGCCCTAAAAAAGCACAACAAATGAACAAAATCAAAGGTAAGGTGGTATTTTATCACTTCCTATCATTTTTTTTTAATTTACTATTTGCATTTTATATATCTATACTATTCATATTTTAAAAAAACGCATGTGTATACTTCCTACTTACATATTAAACAAAAACCTACATTAGACAAAAAAAACT
This sequence comes from Automeris io, assembly GCA_036320925.1. Taxonomy (NCBI): domain Eukaryota; kingdom Metazoa; phylum Arthropoda; class Insecta; order Lepidoptera; family Saturniidae; genus Automeris; species Automeris io. The sequence continues at coordinate 960,840 of JAUDJH010000025.1, read as the reverse complement.
AAAATAAACTAAAATAATAACGCTTAATAGTGAAACTGTAGGATTGTAAAACAGCAAACGAGGTGTTAAAGGGAGAAGGTGGAATCAAATGAGAATAAATATTGCCAATAATAACACATGTTATAAACAGAACGTGCCTCAACGACGCTCGAATAGCCAGACGGTAAAGAAAAACTGCCTTCCATCTCAATACCGGCGGCCAGTCACTCGGCAAACATCAGGCAAGCGCGCGTAAAATTGTCTGTTCCAGACATAGCCGGTTGTAGTCCACCACCCTGCATATATAATAGCTTACCCACTCGAACGCCCGTGGATGCAATCGTATCTAAAGACAGAATATTTCCTATGGCCGGAGATTTTCTGAACGTTTGAGCGAATAAGGTTCCTAAAAGCATATTTCATTTTAGGTGGGCGAATGTATAACAGGGGGCTGCCTGCATTTAGTTTTATTTCATTCGCACGCGAAGAATTGTCATCGTGCTTTTTTTTGTAACCCGGGGGAAATCCTTAACGGACCTCAGGGGGCGATGAGGGTTGCCCCCCGGTGTGTCGGACTTGCACCGACTAAAACTCCCGGGGTGTTCCTTCTCTCCGTCTAGACTGGACCAGAGGCACAGCAGCGTCCACTTCTCCGGCCCGCGACGACGTCTGGCCTTTTAGATAGGCCTCATCATTGTGTTTACGAGGGAGTGGTGTAAAGGGCCACCTCTCGCTCTCCTCGTAAGTAGTTGTCTTAGAGCGGTGTGCGGGAACACGTCACAAACCGCTCTCGCCTGGATAAGTTGTCGTGCTATCTTGATTCACCTGACTTTCATTTATCACTGTTAAAGCACCACTGATTACACATATTTTCCCATCTCTATTTCATTTAAACCATAATTAAACTGAAATAATTCAAAGGAACCAACAAGAACAAAAAACGTTCTTATTATAAATAATCGTTTATTCTAATATTGTTTTTTATTTTTTTTAATACAAACTTTAAAAAAATGTAATGTAACCACAAAACACCTAATAATATTTATTTTTAAATGCGATTGTTTAAATTATAAAGCATGTCGCAAACTGTTATTATCAATTATATAATTTTAGTACCTACATTTCACGAATCTTTAAAAATCATATAAGCACATAAGCAATATTCAGTTCAATGTAAAACCGTTTTGTTTTATTTGATATAGAGGCATGTATGTTTGAAGGACCCATTCGTGTTTCACAAACTTTTGTTATTTTTAAATTGACTGAGACTGTAAGTTAATCAACCGTGTAAAAAGAAATAACAAAATAAATTAAAGACAGGTATACTTCAGAGTTAAGTCCTGGTGTGGGATTTTCCTGCTTGTTTATGCCTATGTAGATAGATATTCAGACATGGCCAGAGCGGACCAATTGGAGACTATACCTGTGCTTATGAGTTTCTCCGGGATAAAAGCACCCTTGACAAATATCCCGGGGAGCCATACATGCGTTATTATTATTAAATAATATCTTAGTTACTGTGTGATATAAAATCGTTGCATTATTACGTATGTAAAGAAATAAAGAATAACCGTTTATTTAGCAAACAACCTACATGCAACAGAGAAGAATAGTTTAATGAAGATAAAAAAACAACAAAAGCAAATACTCTGTGCTTTTATGATGTAGCAAAGAGAAGTCAGCTCAGCAAATCTTTAGTGACCAGCTGAACCACCCAGCTCTGATGTTCAACTGCCACCCATTTATTGTGTCAACACGCGGGAAACTGCAAGGAAGGGAATAATAGAGTACATATGCACAGTTCTAGAGACTATTTCAGAGTCCCAGATAATAATATTTGCACATGAACACACATATATGCCGACACATATATAAGTATATTACACACACACATACCATATACTTTAATTTAATATACCGAGACACATATACAAATTAATGTATATAGGATAAGAACAAAAACTAATAGAAACAACCAAATATAAAGAGGCATCCAGTTGTTACATATTATGCTGCTTATTCAAAAGGCAGATCTTAATTTTATTTTTAAAGGTACGTAAAGTTAAAGGCGATTTAATTGGAGGCGGTATATTGTTCCAGTATTTGGACGCAGCATACCGGAAACTACCTCTAAAAGCTAATGTAGTGTGATGAGGAATAATAACCTGCTGGGAGCTCTGCACTCTACAGACCTCTGGCTGTTAATACAACACAGTTTATTGTAGAGATATCGTGGAGCCTGTGATTTGATTACACCAAACAAGAGACAAAGTACATGTAATATTCGCCGTGATTTCATTTTTAGCATATAGTGCCTATTGATGAAAGGTGTAACATGACCTTTTATTAGGAGTTCGGAGCAGAACGCGCACATGCGTTTGAAACACTTTGAATAAGATGCGATGTTTTCGCGAACAGATGTGGTCCGTACACTTCATCGGCATAATTGAGTTTTGATGGAACTAGATCTTCCATAAGCGATATACGTAATTCCTCACTTAAATAAGGTCTCATTTTGTATAGCACTTTAAGTCGATTTATTGCCATTTGCAATTTGCAATGCAATTTATTGGTTAATAAAGAGCTAAATATTATTATCAGTTTAATAAACATTATCAACGTAAATGTTATCAATTTAAACACCTAATTTAAAGAGAATTTACAGGTAATTAAACGATTAGATAATATTTAAAAGATTGTGTATGTTGTAATAAAATTTATATACCGAAAACCAAATTACAAGTTTTATATTTTTAAGACAATTAGAACAAATTATACAAAAAAAAATCACTGTTATTATCTAACACAAATAGTTGTCGGGACAATTTAGTACTAATTGCTCATAGCCAGAGTGTTGTATGTAATAAATAAATTCGACTTTATCACTACCGATTAACTACACGAGCTCAACACTATTTTTGTCAGACATCACTAGTTAAAAGTTCACTCTGTGTGTATTTAATAAATGGCTACCAATGTACTATAAATTATCTTTATGTTGTGATATCAGGTTATGTGCCCAGGCCACCTGATTAATTTCCAGTTAGCAGAAGTTAAAAAGTGTCAAAACATTTTCATTGTTGAAAACAAAAAAAAAGTAGTTCGACATAACCAAAAAGAAAACCGTGTCACGAGGCGAAAAGTATCTTCATCAACAAAATGTCGTCTAATAATACGATGGCACTGATTGAAAAGTTGACGGGAAGAGATAATTACCCTACGTGGAAGTTCGCAGTGCAAACTTATCTCGAACACGAAGAGTTGTGGGAGTGTATAACCTCGCAAAACATCGATCCCAAAAAGGACACAAAAGCGAAGTCCAAAATAATATTGCTGGTCGATCCTATCAATTACGTACACATACAAGAAGCAAAAACTGCTAGATCAGTGTGGGAAAACCTTGAAAAAGCGTTCGATGATAAAGGTTTGACACGCCGGGTTGGTTTATTGAGAGATTTGATAACCACAACACTCGAATCTTGCTTGAACATAGAAGATTATGTCAATAAAATTATTTCGACAGCTCATAAACTGAGAAACATAGGTTTCAATGTAAATGAAGAGTGGCTAGGCACCTTACTACTAGCTGGTTTACCCGATGTCTATCAGCCTATGATAATGGCACTTGAAAGCTCTGGTGTGGCAATCACAGCTGATTTTGTGAAGACCAAGCTTCTACAGGAAGTGAGGAGCTCCGAGTCTATTGCATTATATGTCAATAAAAGTAAAAGACAACAGTTGCAGTATGCCAAACAAGCTTCCGATAAAGTAAACAAGTCCAAAGGACCGAGGTGCTTTGTGTGTAACAAATATGGACATGTTAGTAAATATTGTCGAAATAAGAAGACACAACAGTCAAAAGATGACACTGGATATGTTGCTGTGTTCTCTGCTACAACAACAGATAATGACAATGGCTGGTATATTGACTCTGGAGCGTCAATGCATCTGACAATGCACCGTGACTGGCTCCATGATGAAATCTCACCTCCGGTTAGTACAATAAAGGTGGCCAATGACAAGAAGCTTGCTGTGAAAAGCTGTGGAAAAGTGACTTTAAATGTGCTCAATGAAAATGGCAAGATAAATACAATTTTAGTTCAGAATGTTCTGTATGTTCCATAATTGACTACAAATCTTCTTTCAGTAAGTCAAATAATAAATAGTGGATGCCAAGTGCAATTTGATCACAAAAGTTGTATGATATTTAACAAAAACAATGAGAAAGTAGCAGTAGCTAAAATGATAAATAATATGTACAGGCTTAATATATACAATGTAGAAGCATACATATCTGCTACAAAAGACAATGATTTTTATCTCTGGCATCAAAGACTGGCACATTTGAATTTTGAAGATTTAAATAAACTATCAGAAAATACTGGTGTGAAACTACAAAATAAAGAGAAAGTCATCTGCATTACATGTATAGAAGGGAAACAGACACGAATCCCTTTTCCCTCAGACGGTACTCGAGCACAAAATAAACTTGAATTAATACACTCTGACATCTGCGGGCCGATGGAGGTACAATCTGTTGGAGGAGCTAGTTATTTTGTAACATTTATAGATGACTTTACCCGCAAAGTATTTGTGTTTATATTGAAAAACAAGTATGATGTGTTTCAAAAATTCAAAGAGTTTAAAGCCTCTGTAGAGAATCAACTAAATTTATCTATAAAAACTCTCCGTACAGATAATGGTAAAGAATATTTAAGCAATGAATTTCAAGCTTACCTTAAAAGGTCAGGAATAAAGCACCAGACATCTACTCCCTACACTCCTCAGCAAAATGGATTGGCTGAGAGAATGAATAGAACTCTTTTGGAGCGATCTAGATGCATGTTATTAAATGCTAAATTACAAAAACAATATTGGGCAGAAGCTGTTCTAACAGCATGCTATATAACCAATAGATGTCCAACAAGAAGTCTAACATTTATGACACCTGAAGAAAAATGGAGTGGTAAAAGGCCAAACATCCTTCATATGAAAATCTTTGGATGCGAGGCAATGGTCCATGTTCCAAAAGAAAAGGCTAAGAAATGGGATCCAAAGTCAACCAAAATGATTTTTGTTGGTTATAGTGAGGAAACAAAAGGATACCGATTGTTAGATCCAAGAACAAGAAAAGTTTTAATTAGTAGAGATGTGATGTTTATTGAAAGCTCAGTCAAAAGAAATTATTCTACAGTACCATTAATGGAGTCAGTTTCAGAAGAAATGTTAAAAGATGACAGTCCCACCACAATTGACACTACATTAAAAGAACAACAGAATGAAACAATCAATGATAGATCAGATGATGACAACTATTACTCCGATGAAGGATCTATATATGAGCCAGAAAAGTCTATAGATCTAACAGAATCTACCCAAAATGTGACAACAAGATCAAGGGCAAGAATTAATAAAATGGAAGCTAACACTTATATATGTAGTAATGAAGTTCCAGAATTGCATAATGTGCCAAACACATATGCTGAAGCAATATCAGACAAGTTAAATGCAGAAAAATGGAAAGAGTCAATAAAAGATGAGTTAAATGCACATGAAAAAAATGAGACTTGGCATTTAGTTGAAAAACCAGAAGCTGCAAGGTTAATTGGATGTAAATGGGTTTTCAAGGTGAAAGATGAACCATCAGGTCTCATTTATAAATCAAGATTGTGTGCCAAAGGATGCTCACAACAACAAGGGATTGACTACACAGAAATTTATTCTCCCACAGTGAGATATGATTCAGTGAGAGTTTTACTTTCAGAAGCCGCACAACACAATTTTGAAATAGTGCAATTTGATATAAAAACTGCATTTTTATATGGTGATGTAAAAGAAGACATTTATATGAAACCTCCTGAAGGTTTAGATGTGCCATCAAATATGGTATGTAAACTTAACCGTTCACTTTATGGGTTAAAACAAGCACCCAGATGCTGGAATCAGAAATTTGACAGTTTATTAAAGAAATTTGGTTTTGTGAGTAGCCATGCAGATAGATGTGTGTATAAGAGTAACATAAACAACAACAAAGTATATTTATTACTATATGTAGATGATGGACTCTTAATGTCAATTTCCAAGAATGCTCTTGATAAAATAATGTGTGAACTAAAAGAAAATTTTGAAATTAAGCAGTGTGATTTAAAGAATTTTGTTGGAATGCAAATTGAAAAATATACAGGAAGAATATTCATACACCAGACTAAATACATTGAAAGACTGCTATATAAATTTAATATGCAAAATGCTAACTGTAATAATATTCCAGTTGATCCTCATACTATGTTAGAGAAGAGTACCGAAGCTCCTGACAAGAATATTCAATTCCGAGAAGCGGTTGGGTCACTGATGCACCTGGCTGTGGTTAGCAGGCCTGATATAATGTATGCAGTCAGTCTGGTAAGCAGATATCTGAACTGTTATAATCACACTCACTGGAATGTAGTTAAGAAAATAATGAAGTATTTAAAAGAAACAAAAGATTATGGTTTATGCTATACATCTTCAACAAAGACCATACTTGAAGGGTACAGTGATGCAGACTTTGCCAAAGATGAATGTACACGTAGATCTCTGAGTGGGTATGTGTTCATAAAAAATGGAGCTGCCATAACATGGGCAACACAGCGTCAACAGAGTGTTGCTTTATCAACCACTGAAGCAGAGTTTATGGCTGCATGCTCTGCCACAAAAGAAGCTATATGGTTAAAAAGATTGTTAATGGATCTTGGTGAATTTAAACAAAACTCTATTTGCCTAAATATGGATAATCAAAGTGCTATATGTTTAATTAAAAATGTGGACTATCATAAGCGGTGCAAACACATAGACATTAAGTACAATTTTATTAAAGATAAGTATGTAGAAAAACAAATAGATTTAAACTATGTTTGCACTAATGAACAATATGCTGATATATTTACAAAACCTCTTCCTAGAGATAAATTTCAATATCTTAGACAGAAAATTGGTGTTCAAAAATAGAGTAAGATTTTGTTTATTTCATTTTTTTTTAATAAAATTATGTATAAAGTTCAAATTTGGTGCAAGTGTTGTATGTAATAAATAAATTCGACTTTATCACTACCGATTAACTACACGAGCTCAACACTATTTTTGTCAGACATCACTAGTTAAAAGTTCACTCTGTGTGTATTTAATAAATGGCTACCAATGTACTATAAATTATCTTTATGTTGTGATATCACAGAGTACTAGTGTTCTCGTGCGCCAGATATGTGGAGCTACAAGTTATTGCTAGGGCAGAGTATTTCAGAAATGTTTATCTTAGTGAACGCGCTAGCGCCTGAGATTGCCAAAATCAAATCAAAGAAAAGCTATGAAACTAAAAATGTTTGCTTAACCATGCGTTATTCATATCTTTTGCCTCACAGACAAACTAAAATTTAGTTTTGGTGAGACATAAATTAACGTTAATGTATTATTTATTGTTTTTATTTTCAATGATAAAAATATCAGTGCACGTGAGACTAGAGCATCGAGGGTAAATGTATGAAAAAGTTATCATTAAATTTGACTAATTTCCACAGTTCAGATTTTTTTCATGCTCTACAAAATAATGATCTATTTGAACTTTACCAATTTTAATTACAGACTAAAAGCATTAAGTTTCCCAACACTGTAACCCTCTATGTGTTGTATCTCATGTAGATTAATATTTTCCCATTCTTTCCGACTTAAAATAAAATACTTCATAGATGATATCCACCATTTGTTGATGGAATGTGTCCGATCTGAATCTGTGAGAGAGGCGTTTGTGAGTGCCTTTGGTCTGAACAGACTTGACATCGGGATGTTTAACAAAATCTTAACAGAACTATTATCTGATGAGGCGTCTGGCTTTTTCAAATCAATGGCACCATATGTAATATGTTAGGTATTTCTGTATTAGGGTACGATGGGGCTGACATACGTACACACGTAAAAGTCCCTTAAATAAATAGAATAAAAAAAAAATTAAAATACTTTTTTTTTAATAATGTTGAGACAAATTTGCGACTTTCGGATTTTTAGAATTTTTCCTATGCTTCCACTTCTTACTAAATTTCATGATTCTAGGTTAACGGAAAGTACTCTATTATGTTTAAATTTATTTGCGAAGGCAGCAAAATCGTTAAAAAATACAACATAAACGGCACATAACTTTTGGATTGCGTTAACTTATTTATAAATTTGTTTTCTTTTTTTTTTTCAGAACTACATGTGCAGACTTGTGTATTTAGTATTCATTTCAACGTGACACCTCCACACATACCTGATAAAAAGGATCTTAGTAGACAGTCAGACGGAAGGACAACACAAAGTAATTCTATAAGGGTTTCTTTTTTCCCTTTACAGGTACAGTAAAAACACATTGTAAATTGGAAATGTATTTTAAGATATAATATTATGAAAAGAAACAGTACTAATGATGAATATGTTTTGATTTGTTAGATTTCAATGTAAGTATTTTATAATTCTCTTTTCATTGTAATTATTTACTGAACTACTGAATATTGACCGTTGTAGTCAATATTTATCTTCCTCAATATCCTGGCAGCCCAACATTGATAAACCACAATCAACTACGTAATTGCCACCAGTCATGCTTCTAGCTTTATCACTAGCCAGATATGCGGCTAGCTCTGCTACTTCTTCAACCTTGATGCAATGTTTCAAAGGTGTCTTACTTCCTACTGCGTTCCAAAATGTATCACTATCTTCATAACTTAAACCTGCATTCTTTAATAAATTGGTATTCGCTGGTCCTGGAGATATACAATTAACTCGTACCCCTTTTGAAGCCAATTCTAGAGCGACGCATTTTGAAAAATGTACTAAGGCTGCTTTTGATATATTATAAGCGAATAGTTGAGATGTAGTCATTAAAGAAGCCACACTGGCAATATAGATAAAACAACCCTGAGATTCTGCCATTATAGGTGCAGCACGATTGGTCATACTGACGATACTTCTTAAATTAATTGCCATCACATCATCGAAGGCGTCCATTACATTAGGATCTAATATTTTGCTAGTTTTGTATATTCCAGTAGAATTAATAATAACATCAATTTTTCCAAACTGATTCCTCGCATCGTTTACTACTCTGTCAATTAGTTCATCTTTGCGAAGATCTGCAACTGCAACAAAAACTTTCGAACGACATATTTTCTCGCACTGTTCTGCAGTGTTCTTTAAAGTGTTCTCATCCTTATCAATCAGGTATAATCTTGCTGATAGTTTAGAAAAATGTATAGCTATTGCTTGACCAATACCCGAAGCAGCGCCAGTAATAATAACTACTTTATTAATGAAGCTCATTTCGTCGATATTTTTGTTTTCAAATAGGTAAACTACACTTAGCACTTTGCCCACTAGAAATTGTCTTTACATTTGCGGCGTTCGTTCGTTACTGAGTCAAATAATAATTAAATTACTTAGATAAGCTATATTTAAATGATATATTTACTTATAGATTACTTACACGATTGGTTATCACCGTGCGTGCTGATATGACTTTTTTTCTTATTGTTGTTATGCTTGTTATCTACTTGCGATGTAGTCAGCATTATCAATGTGTAAACAACCCTGTTTATGTGGAATTAAAAGAACACATTTAATTGTAACACTAATTTAATGTAATGTAGGAAACGATTTCACCTAAGCTTTATGTGTAGGATGGCTACTTCTACGGGAAGATTAATCTTGGATTGTATCTGTATTTCCTTGCAACCTGGCTTACAAACCGTAAATTGTCTTGCAAAAATAAATCATAACTTGTTTTTGCGATCACTCCATATTTTACTTAAGAGATTAGAACAAAATACAATAGGAACATTTGAAAAAATCCTGTTTCACGAGGGCATCTATAAAAAATGCCTACAATTCGCAAAAGGAATTTCGTAGGCAATACCGATCGCTTGTACGAAATCGAGGAGCGTTCCTTTCAATCCTTTGTCGCAGCCATTTGATTAAAGTAAAGGGGCCGCAATCGCACGCAAAGAGATTTCGTGCCGGAGGAAGTATCGCGTTTACAAACGGCACACCGACAGCATTGTAACCAGGAAGATCTCTAGTTAAAGGCAATTGAAGAAGGATGTTACCACGCGATGTTCACTTACAAGCGACACTTGACACCGCTTATTATACAATTTAAAATATACCTGTAGAAAAAATACAAAGGAGCACTTCTGTTATTATTTTTCTCTTGATACAGGTTACATCTCCATACAGATTATTGAATAACTTATGTGTCAGAAATAAATGTGCAAAGGTGTAGCAACAACGCCCATATTATCAAAGGTGTTAGCGATAAAATATAATAGCGGTCGGCAACTGTGACACATGATGATAGCTATAATTGTACTATCATGAAAAGTGCGACGTAAAGGTGAAAAGAATAAAAAATAATTTAAAAACAAGAAAATAACACTGTCAATGTTAAAACAAGTCTACGATATTACAAACTAACACACACATAACAGAAGCAGTGGTCTTCAGTGCTATCTAATGATGAATGTTATTCGTTACATACCAAGATAAAGCACTTGATAACAAAATCATGCATACATATTGATTTATAAATTGCCATAAACTCGAAAAACTACTTAAAGAGTTACATTATAATTCATTATACGAAACCCACGCTCACGAAATCTGTAAAAATAATGAATTTTCCGTGCACAAGTCCACGGGACTGAGCGGTAATTCATCGAGGAACAGCGCACGGATCATTAAGGAAGTGAGTAATAGTGATGCCAGCATAATACTAGAAAGTCATCCTAAAATTATTGAATTTTACTCTAAAAAATCTCTCAAAATATTTCACAGGTACCAAATTTTGTTTTCTACATGATAAAATCAAATGCATATCAAAAAGCATGTTATTAAAAACATATTAATTTAGGTTATTTATAATATAATATAAAGTAAAACCGAGTGTAAAACGATGTCATTTTTAAAACTTAGCATCATAGTCAACAATATTATAAATTAATGTAATACGAGTATATAGGAAATAGTAAATTTTTCTCCTAATTTTATCTCAGAATTACAAAAACTAACCCCTAAAAACCCATACGCAGTATGGCCGGTCCTAAAAATCTTCCTAACCAAAAATACTGTAACTTGGTGGTAAAAATTACAAGTTGGTATCACTAGTGAGGATTTACGATCACGTGCATGCAAACGCGGACGACACGGGACGTGGTAATGCCTATCAACGGTGCAAGTAATTAAATCCTTAAACGAGTGTATAACAAGAATGTGTTTTTAATCGTCTGCGCCGCGATGCTGTTCGGAGCCAGCCGCGACGTTTATTTACGATGAGTTTCACGGCGGGGCACCGCACACCTAATTTCTTGGCGCTATGCGGTATCGCGCAATTTATTTGGAATGAAAAATCCTTTTATTATATATCCTGTGGTGCAGTCGTCAATTCGCTAATAGAGCTAGAATGACATGTTTTTTGTAAGGTTTTTGTTTATATTGAGATTATATAACTATCCGCATTAAAACAGGTCCTATTAGTAAAGACATTCATACCAAATATAAATCTACATAAAAAAGAACAGTACAAAGTTCAGACTCATTGACTATTGCATTTTATACCATTTATCCAGTCACTGTGTGTTTATAATCACACGCATAATTTTAAATTACGAGTACACATTATGCAGTGTAACTTTGTTTAAATAAGATGTATTGCAACTTTTGCTTAAGCCGATATAAATAAGTGAACCCTTGAATTGAAATAAAATTAGTTATCATCATATAAATAAATGAAAAAGTTTCAAATTTACGGAATTATATTCAGATATAATATATTTTTGTTATCTGCATGTGTCAAGCTTCCAACGAAATTAAGCTTTAAGCGATAAAAATTACAACAATTTATGCTTACGTTTCGCCAGCCCGTTGTGTAGAAGGTTGACACGTAAATACACTTAATCGTCGCCGCCGCCAACGCATTTTGGCTTTATATTAAGTGTCGTTTCATTATAATTTGTTATCAAAATTTAATCTTGGAATTAACATATCTCATAAGCCCAAATGAATTATGCGTGAAAAAATCTTATTTTGCTAACGACATAATAACAAAAAAGATTTGACAGACTGACAACGTGTTAAGTACATATAAAAGGGTCATAAAATTTAAATCATTCGTAAGAATCTCTAAAGCTCACAAAAAATTGGAGTTATTATTACAGTCATCAATTATTAGAATCGAAAGCGCATCGACACGGAACATCGAATCATTTGGATGATCGGTGAATAGTTAAAAGTTAAACAATGGTCATTCCCTTTTTTACTTATACTCTATTATTTCCTTGTTCATTGCTTCCTGCGTGTTGACACACTAAATGGGTATTGCCTGGAAATCAGTGTTGGGTGTCACAGCTGGTCACCTAGATATAATGAGCTGATTTCCCTACAGCACTATATAACACAGGGTGTTGTTTGTTGCAGTGCTCCTGTTTACCAGTACGACTATTTTATTATTCTGTGTTATATTTTTTTTCTTTTTTTGTACGAATTCAATTTAATATTGAACAAAATTAATTAGGCGTCATGTGAAATCTTTTATATTGGTCTAGTATTCATCTCAACCTCGATAATAACCTTAATATTATATAACCTTGGCAAACAGGCTCCTTCATGGCGTATATGTAGGACCTTTAATAAGATTCATAATGAAAGTAAATATATATTTTGTAGTTCTCTGACCTCTTTCAAAGCAAGTCTTTTAAAATTGTTTCACGGTTAACATAATTTTTTTTAATTCATAATTTGTGTATAAAGGATCTCTTGTTTCCATATCACTGTGCCATTAGGAATTTTTGTATTGGAAGTTCACTTTGTTTATATGGAAATTTGCTTGTAGTACATGTTGCGCTTTCACGTAATTAGAGTGGCGCAGTGTATGTGTATATGGCATGATGTCTATTGTTATTTTTAATGCATAAACTCTGTTTGAAAGCCTTTTAAAATAAAATAAAAAATAAATAATTAAATGTCATGAACCTTTCACTTTAAAATTACATATTTAATGTTAAACATAATCGATGTTTACGACGCTTTAGGTGGTGCTCGAGGAGACGTCGTGGATCAACATTGTTAAGGACTAGTAGCCTCTCTGTCAGGTGAAATTTTATTTCTGCGTTTTAGCAATCACATTAAATGTGTACAGAGAAAATTATAAACAATTTACATGAATTCGTATTTAGTATTTCACGTAAAAGAGCCACCTTATAAAAATTGTAATGAATGTGAACTGTAAAAATTTTTAATCACAGCAGTGCTTCCTTATAACTACAATCATTATATTTAAAGGAAAAGCTATCTCATTATTGTTGACTGTTTGTCCAAAAGCCACTAAATCTTATACACCTTTCCATGGAGCAGGTATACAAGTTAGATAGTGATGTATTGGATTACAATTATCATATCAAACTGTTAGATCGGTAGGGTTTTATAGAGGCGATAAGACGCGGCAGCTGAGACCCAACGAAAATATAAAGACACCTTTTAATGAGACGGGTCGGGCTTAGAATGTGAGAATCGTCCCGACGCGCGACGGGCGGTTTTATATCTATGTTAAATATTCCGAGGGTTATTTTTATGCTTTCCGTGTAAAACCGTCTACGTTACACAAATACATAAACTCGTGTAGTCTGCTCGTTAAGTATATGTCTCCTAATCAATGTCATACAATGTAATGTTTTACATTCTTTGATTCCACCAGCCCCATTCCACCACAAAACCACAAGACATCGTGTCGGATACCATCCGTATGTGGTGGATGTTCCTTATATCCGCACGAGAAGATTCGCTTCAACATTCATCATGCGAACAGCTAAGGAGTGGAATATGCTACCAGCGGCCATATTTCCGCGATCTTATGACCTGGGAGTCTTTAAAAGAAGAGTGAATAGGCATTTGTTAGGCGGACGCGGTTCATCATCGGACTCATCTTCACCTTCCACCAGGTGTGATTGAGTTCAAGCGTTCGCCTATAAGTTATAAAAAAAAAAAAATATATATGACATAAAGTGTCTACTCTAGTTAAGGCTTTTTATATTTTGAATGACCACAATATAGAGAAAGAAATTAACATTTTCTTGTTTAATTTTGTAATGAATTCTGAAATACAAGAATTGACTTATAAAGAAGATAGTCGCTTTATTTGAAATAGTAACATATCCCTTAATCTTTTCTGGATTCTAAATTGGCATATACCATAGTATCCTGTTAAACATTTATTTCCAAGCAATCAAATTTCCGTAAGTTATTTATATAAACTAAAACTTAATAAAATAAAAATATTTGGTGCCATGTTGACTTATCATAACTGTCATATTTACTAAGACCAAAACAAACATGAAAGTATTTTGTGACAGAGCGAACAATAGCGTCGGGCTCGAGTGCAATCGTTTTGAAGAATGGAGACGACATTGGACAAATATTGGTGGAGCGCGCAAAACCATCGGCGCTGACCCCTGAGAGGTGTCAAAAGTTGTACCAAGCAATTGACACGCAACGTAAGCCACGCGTGAGAATATTTGAAGAAATAACTCCTAAGTTTATTCTAGTGTCAGTAATGAATCATTTCGTTAACGGACACCTTCAACACTTGGGAAAAATCTTGTACCGTTGTAGTCACAACAGGCTATCGACCTCCGTCGGATCAATTTACATAATTACCGACTTGACATCACACGTATATATAACAGAAATTATTAACGAAATCAATACTGGCCGTTTCGAATATTTTATATTATTGATGATTTACTATGACAACCATTTATCACACATTCAATTAATTTTTCGTACAACTAATAAGAAATAGCGTAAAGATTCAAAGTCTTTATGCATACTATGTATATATGAATTTATATTTTTTGGATATAAGTAACGAAATTGTACAATCTGCATATTACATTTACTTTTTTGTATAGACTGACAAACGTACAGAACTATAGACATATTAAAAGCACGAGATAGAGTTTTATACTGAATATTTCAGTATAAAATGTTTTATTAATATATTATTTAGAAATATACAGAGTATCCCGTAAGGTCATGATTAAATGACGGATAGTTTGAAATTATTTTTTATTTTACAAAATTGCTCTTTTTTCAACTAAAAATATTAAATAAACATAAAAAATGTAACTTATTTACGCAAACTCCTATATTTTCACGTTACTTTATTGCGTATCTTCATAATTAACAATGATATTGAATAAAACAATGACAGTTTTGGCCAGTTCACAGACTATTTTTAACAATCATCAAATATTTTAGATCAAACACTGATTTCATAAAGACCTGGTGTAAATATTAGGTCCTTACATATGAAATTGGCGTTTTTCGTACTGGCCACTTTAATCACAAATTTCTCCTCTTTGGTAAGGAATTCCAAATTCAAATTTGTACAGCTATAGACTCATGTATTTGTGCTTCGATGATCGTCATTCATTTGTTTTTTTCTGTTTGCGTCACTCATTTTACAAAATGGAAAACTTAAAATATCGCATTATTTACGAGTACGAGTTCCGCCGTGGCACTAGTGCTGCGGAAACAACTCGAAGGGTGAATGATGTGTATGGCGGTCGTGTTGCAAAAGAAAACACAGTTCGTTTTTGGTTCCAACGTTTTCGTTCTGGAAATTTCGACCTGCAGAACAAGCCCCGTGGACGGCCTGAGACTCAAGTTGATAATGAAGAGTTGAAGGCTATTGTGGAAGCGGATCCATCGCAAACCACGTCCGAGTTAGCTGCAGGCTGCGATGTTAGTGATAAAACTGTTTTAATTCACTTGAAGCAAATTGGGAAGATTAAAAAGCTTGAAAGGTGGGTACCTCACGAATTGACTGAAGCAAACCGGCAAACGCGCGTCGACTGCTGCGTTACATTACTAAACCGGCACAATAATGAAGGTATTTTAAACCGAATCATTACCTGTGATGAAAAATGGGTTCTTTACGATAATCGGAAGCGCTCATCGCAATGGTTGGATCCTGGCCAGCCAGCCAAATCCTGCCCCAAGCGAAAATTAACCCCAAAAAAGTTACTTGTAAGCGTTTGGTGGACTAGTGCCGGTATTGTTCATTACAGTTTTCTCAAATCTGGCCAGACTATTACGGCTGATGTCTATTGTCAGCAATTGCAAACCATGATGGAAAAGCTAGCGGCTAAACAACCTAGGCTGGTCAATCGCTCCACGCCACTGCTGCTTCACGACAACGCTAGACCACACACTGCGCAACAGACGGCTACTAAATTAGAAGAGCTTCAATTGGAAAGTCTAAGACATCCTCCGTACTCCCCGGACCTTGCTCCAACAGATTACCATTTTTTTCGAAATTTGGATAACTTCTTGCAAGGGAAAAAATTCAACTCCGATGGGGCAGTCCAAATCGCCTTCAAAGATTATATTGATTCCCGTCCGACTGGTTTTTTTAGTAAAGGGATCAATGAACTACCTATGAGATGGCAAAAGTGCATAGAAAATAATGGTTCATACTTTGATTAATTAAATATATTATATTAAAAAATATTCGACTTTTTGTTCCTCCCATACAAAACGCCAATTTCATATGTAAGGACCTAATATTACACTACAAGTTTTTTGCCAACTACTTAAAATACAATGTTAGATGATTCCAAAATGGTATAAAGCACCATTATTTACTTTAGTATGATTTTTTTTATGCTGACTCGACATAGTGACTACAGTGGACATGATGGTAAGTACAGTGTAGTCCAACAACGAAAGCGACTATCAAAGGATGAAAATCCATTGAGCCTCCGACGTCATGTCGGCCCACATATACCACGACTGAAGGTCTCTAGGTATATGAGTTACTAGATATACAAAAGCTGATCCCGGAACGCGACAGGCCAAAGCGAGTGACTATGGCGGTCTTTACACTTGTGTACTGTGGTAACGACCCAGTTCGGTCATGTATTTGTTAAAAGCTATTATGTGCCTTGTACCATAAACCAAATCTACATAACGTTTATTAGAACCATGAGTTAGAGTAAAATTTTGTATGCGCACGCTCAGATAAGAGTTCACCTTTCATTATTTACTTCTAAAAGTATGAATTTAATTTGTGCGTAAGTATTATTGACAGTAAGTTAATTAAGTTATTTCAATTGCCGCTGAAGTTAAATATTTGTATTTTTTGGACAAAAATGTGGATTCTCTTTTTTATGAATAATCACAAGATTGAGGCACCAAATATGTAACATGACGAAGCTCCTGCCATCAATTGAGGGAGATGTGTCCGCATCTTCACCAGCCGGTTCTCAACCAACGAATTATAAGAGGAAGTATGGTTTAATGGCCTACTTCTATGATTTCTAAAAAACATAAGAAGTTAAGATTACTTATAGAAGTGTAGGCATTATGTAAAGATTAATATTTATTAAATGCACGACCTCGACAACCGATGGTTTTTGTGATGATTCGATGATGTCGTATTTTATTGTTCCGAATTACTGTTCTTTATAGCTGCAGACGTCATGTATGATGATGCCAGTCTAGTATGGAAAGGTCGGTTTTAAAAATCAAGAAGCTGCATAAAGTACGCAATTCGGCTTTAAGAGTGAAGACCAAGTTTATTGATTTTTTACAACAAACTCTTAAACTTAAATGGCGATAGGCTGGCCACCTCGCTAGACTGAAAGATGGAAGATGGACGAGAGGTGCTACAATCTGGACTGGTCTCTGCGGAAAACGAGCCATAGGAAGACCACTTATGCGCTGGTCTGATGACATTAAATCCATAGTGGGCGCTATAGCTGGTTCGAAACAGCTTCTGACAGATACAACTGGAATTGCTTGGAGGAGGCCTATACCCGAAGATGGTTGTCATCGACGCTGTACTGCGGGACTATTAAAAAATGAGCTAAAACTTTTAAATAAGCACGTACAGTCAAAATGAAATTTTAAGTTATATGTTATTGTATTGGTTATCATATTTTTTTTTTTTTAATTTTTCTAATATTATATTTGTCGGCGCGCCTGCATTTTAACGTCTGTGTTGCCAACTTGTAAAATAGACCTGTCACAACGAACACCGAGCACTGGAGGGGCGGCCATATTGCAAGAACCGGCAGTCTACTGACGAACGTAGTGAAGTGCGCAAGCGACCACGTGCTCGGTGGACGTTAAAGTAAATCCAACTAAATCTAGCTAATCATTGATTATTTTACTATTGTTCTGAGTGATTGCTAGAATATTAGAAGTGAATATCTTTCTACCGCCCATATTTTATTGAAATACCGTCTCCAACCCGATAATCCACGCCCGCCTTCGAGATGGAGAATACTTCTGTTAACGGCCAAAAGACTTCATATTGAATATAGAGTTGTTATATTTTTATTATTTATGTATAATTTTATCTCATAATGTTGTATGTAATTTGTCATAATAATTATATAATTGCTATTGGATTGTTGATAAGAAATAAATGGCTTTTTTATCTTATTTTATTTTATTTTATTATAGCTGCAGTCTCCTTGTCGGACAATATTCAAAATAGTATTTCAATGTTGCAATATAACTATCACATCTGTCGACACTGCCATTTTTAAGTGTTTGTCAACCTCGTTTAACTTCTACATACCGTCCGAAAAAGCAACTGATTTCATAAAAAAGATATATAATCCAAAACATGAATAAAAAGCAATAAAATTTACGCCTTGGTATAGGGTACGGAATACCGCATGTAAATGCGTTCTAGTCGCTTTCTCTCCGCTCTACTCCAAAAACGGTTAATCCTACAGAAAAATGCAATATACAGTTATGATATGATAGTCAGGTTATGAATAATTTCATAATAATCTTTATTTATCTCCAAGTGCATTTATAGTAATGCGAGAAATTTGCAAAAACTGATTTTTGTGACCTATGTCATTTAATAACTTTTTAGTCAGCCACATGTTAATGTCGATTTTCCAAATTATCATTAAAACACTTTAATAAAGGTGTATACAAGAATTCAGCCTATTAGATTTTTTCTCCGGATAAAATCTAAAATATTGACTTCAGATAAATAGCAGGTACAGAATAATCATACAATGTGAAACAAATTTTAATGTCACTATAACTTTAAATGAAAATTAGTGTAAAACTTATACAGTTTCGTCAACATCAAAGTTCGAATTAACAGCCAATAAAATTAATTCAAACATTTACATAAGCAATCCCGTGTTTAATTTTTTTTTTTATAATTACAAAACTCATAGATTTCATCTCGTTACCAAAAACGTTTCCACTCTTAATTAACTATGGACTTTAGTCGAGTTTTTGTTCGACATTGGAGTTAAACGTACTTACTATCGTTACATGGTTTTATGTGTGGAAAAGTAATGGCTAATATCAGGTGTTAATATAATGCTATAAACGGCCCTCTGTCGAACGTCCGTGGATGTAATGAGCCATAAAGGGACACGAGTAAACCACCGCGTGCAGACCGCCCTCACACGCCGCCCGCCCTGACATACACCTCGTTAAAATATTTAACCGATATAGCAAACATATTAAATATACAATAATAAAATATTTAAAAAGCGAGAAGAAAAAAAAAATATGCGTGGAAAAGAAAAACAGAAACGACTCTCATTTGCTTTATCGATCCACGTAGCAGCTCCGTTTTCTTCATTCACAGTTTTGACTTAGTGCGGTTACGGACTACACCCGATTCGCATCCGTAAAAATACAAACTTATAAAACTCGGAGTGAGTTCCGATGCATTTGACCTTTAAACCGAGTTTGGGTAAATATAAATTTAGAAACTCAATACAATCACTACAAAACGATGTGTCAACAGAGCAGAAAATTCAGTCAGTAGTCAGTCTAAGTTCAGACGCAGTACATAAGTATTCACAAAATAAAATTAAACCTATTTCGGTCTATCAGGCCGATTCAGATTCGCATCGGAAATAGATATCAATGGATGATGGATAGAAATCGAATGGCGGATGAGTGCATAAATTACTATACAAATAATTCTATGACTAATTCTGAACGTATTTTTACAGATTTAGATGGGATACAGTGCTTAAAGCCCTTTTAGTTTAAAGGAAATAATATTATTTAAACAGTGTCAGATATAACGTGTACAAGTACGTAAGTACGTCTAAAATAATTGCAAACAACATAGCGTTTCGATATAGAGACATTTTACAAACTACCATTTTATTAAAGAAATCGTATGCGTCTTTTAGACGATATATAAATAGGCTAATTTATCAAAAGATATAATATGTAGGATGATTTTGTATAGAAATGAGATCGTCGCAAAAAGACGAAAAAAATGTTCTAGTGATCAAAGCGAGATCGTCTCAATTCCTGACGAAAATCAACGGCCGTAATCTATCTTTCTACATCGTTGTATTTAAAAAACGCGATAGTTGGTTGTGGACCACCGTAAAATAACATTAATATTCATAATTATGACCGTCCGCGACAAACAGTTACGGTTTTATGGCTGCTAATGAACTCGGTTGGATCGAAAATAAGATGTAGTATACGCGCTCACGAGACGCACGCGAGCTAGTCTCGTTATTATCGCTAACATATTTGTTTTCATATAAAAATACAATTATTTAAGTCATAACTTGCAGTTTCAAAACATTTATTCATGAGAAACATAATTCGACAAAATATTTTAGATTATGTTAACATATTATAAAATAGCTATAAAACATTAAAAAATAACCACACGATGCATTTACAATGCGCTGACAGTTTATATAGACACCTTATTTAACAATCTCTAGGTATAATTTGATATCAATAAAATTAGGTAGAAGCGTTTTTAGCCGACAACAATTCTACTAGACATCGAACGAATATTTTAAATGTTACAGAGTTTGTTTAAAACCCTTCCATTATTAGGAAAACGTGACGATAACTCTTGTTTACCAATTACTCCTGACTGATAGCGGATAATAAATAAAACGGACTCGATTTGTTATGAAATACGAAAATATTCTACCGAATGACATAAACAAACGTCGTAACATTAATATAGAAAATGTCGATGTTTTAGATGTTACAGTTAATAGAACCCTTTTAATGGATTTAAAAAACTACAGAATACAAAAAAATCAAGTTATCGAAATACATATAAACTTACAAAATGTGTAATAAGAGCAATATGAAAACCAAATAACATCTATGACTATGTTTAAAATCAATACAAATACTTTAAGAAGTATCATAGTACATTTTTTCTAATAAAACTTTCTTAGAGCTTTTTAATGCTAAACAAGGATTAAGCATAACTTGAATTTTATTTTTCAAACTAGCTGTCCCGGCAGACCTTGTTCTGCCCTATTTCTCTAAAACAAAGTCATATTGTTTTTTTTAATGTTAATAGCCTCCCCGTCAGATTTTTTTGAAAATTGTTTGAAAGAACCTGGCCTTAATGCTATATGTATAAAAATTTACAAATATTGACATTAATATTTATACGTCACTCAATTGTTTTGCCTTCCCGGAACCCGTCCACTGACATTTAAACTTTATGGTATGGTGTTAAAGTTCAAATTGACTTTTAAATATTATTACGAATTTTTTGTATGAGAATATAGAAAAGTGTTGTTTTTAGACTTTTTCAGACAATTTTTTTAATTTTTCTCTCCGTAATAACCTTTCCCAGACTTCAACAAACACAACAAAAAAGAAATCAGTCAAATCGGTTTAGTCGTTCTCGAGTTTCGCGCTTATCAAGACATAGCTGATCCGGCAAACGTAGTTTTGCTATATAAGTTATTGTAATATCTTCTATGATGTTCATTGAAATTAAGTGATGTCAAAGACAATTTTGTTCATAATTAAATACTCTTTATCAACAAAACATTTATTTGGATAAAGATTAACATTATTACGTTGATACAACTCTTAACAAATAATACATTAATTTCGACCAAATTTGTTTACCATAAAAACGGTTCTAGTGACTTAATCTTAAAAGATAAACATATACTGTCGCGGACATTTTTTTAGATCATCTCAAGAGGAATAATTCTTTCTTACATATATTTTTGGTATCTTGAACCGTTTTTGCAGCGCACGCAATGGAAGCCCTCAAGGATGAAAAATTTTGCCCGTTTTTTTCACATTTTCCATTATTTCTTCGCTTCTAATAATTGCATCGTGATGTTATATAGCCTATAGCCTTCATCGATAAATGGTCTATTCAACTCAAAAAGAATTTTTCAATTCGAACCAGTAGTTCCAGAGATTAGCGCGTTCAAACAAACAAACAAACAAACAAACAAACAAACAAACAAACAAACAAACAAACTCTTCAGCTTTATAATATTAGTATAGATGAGTACTAAGTAAAAAATTCAAAGTGGTCTGTGAACATTATCACAACTTATGTGTTAAAATATTAAATACTTAAAATTAGGATTACTAACATCAGCCCTTTTAAGGAAAAGTACTGTTCAAGGTAGTTCTATGATTATTTTTAATTAATTAGCTCGTTAAAACACATTAACATTTTCTTAAATAAATATCATTAAAATTAACTGCCATATTTTCATTCTAATTAGTGCAAACTCATGCATATCTATATGTAAATCGTTGTTATTTTACCCACGCTCTAGGCTAAAAGGTTACGTAGGTATCGAAAATGAGATATAAGAAAAAGTTGTCTGCACACAAATATGATAGCAATATTTTTAATGTCAACGACTAAGATTGTTCTTGACATACTAGCAATGTTTTATTTATCTAGAAAATTAATATCACTTATGCTAAGATCAATTTATAATACATTAAAAAGATTAAGTCATCTATGAGGCCTTACCGGACTGGCTTATTATCTTTTAAGCAGTTTTAGAGTGCCAAATATTTTTACAAAAGTGATTTGTTACCTTTACAATTAAGATGTCGTCGAAGCGTTTAGATTTATACGTGGCATTTAGACGAGCATAATCTTTACATGAATATTGATCAGTTTGTAGACATTTATAAATAACTTACAATTATAACCTGATCCGGTGCTAACGGTACTTACATATACACCTCGAAAATACACACGGATGTCTTGTCAAACAAGTGGATTATAATTAATTAGGGATTTTAAAAATATAATGAGTAATTGGTCCGGTTTTTGTAGGAAATCTAAAAATTGTTGACAGTATAATATGACAGTTTTGTTGTTATTTATACGAGAAATGACAAAGGATTAGTATAGGATATTATTAAAACCGGATTATAAAATAAAAATTTATATTCCAAAAAGGAAGAAAAATAGATTTAGAAAATGTTATTAATATTAATGTAATTGAGAAATGTGGAATATTTGAAATGAGAAAGATTTAGTTTATACATTTGCCTTACAATAAATTAAGTACTTATTTATTTTTATATTATTGAAGCTTTAAAGTCACGGCTATTTCATAATATGGTAATGAATTTAGAGCTTAACAAAACCTAGCTGAGACAAATAATTATTCCATATAATATGTTATATCACACATATTTAAAAGTTAGTACATATTTTCCATTATACCCTAAAATAGGAATCAATTTCTTCATTAGATAACAGTGGTTGAACAAATCTTTGAAGAAAATGATTCAAAAATTCACTTCTCTTGCTTTGCTATATTGTAAGTGAAATCGTACAAAGTGTTCAAAATATTTTCATTATTAGTTAAAATATCTTAGCACTTGACGTAGTTGTAACAATAACGTACCGCTAAGTGCCCTCTTATGCTCAACACTTAAATATTTGTACAAAAACATAACGCAGAGTTTTGTGTACAGGTAATCAATGGGAACTAGTTGTTCGACACGGCTATACACCCATTTTTGTGTTTTAACTGTCCTGCATGTTATAACATAAAACAGCAATCGAAAAGCATTTTTTTGGTCTAGAAAATGTTTAATCCCAATTATTAGTTTGTTTTTCATTTAAATGTAGATTTCATAATATTAAAAATATAATATACTTCAATGATTCCAAATGGCACTGACAGATATAAAGATACAGATCATACGAAGTTTGGATTTAAATGCAAACAGGATACAGACAAATAAAAGGAGTTCCTGGCAGATATAAGTTATGCAGATGATCCTAAATACACACTGGTAAATTTTCCGGGTTCAATAAAAGCGTTTCGCACCGGGGCCCGCCCGCTATGAGCTCAGACAACTCTTCCGATACCCGGGGGAAAGCGCACGCAATAACGCTCAATTTTAGTGAACAACAATAACTCAGAGTTCCGAACTACGTCGACCGTGTTCCTTTCTTCCGGCCAATTTCTATTACCATATAGACGCGCTGCTTTTCAATTCTTTTCCATTAAACTTGGTGCATCGCCCTGCGTTCTGTGGTCTGCTCGCGTCTGGCTCGCTGTACCTACTCACGAAATACATTTATAAAATGTTTTTTATTTGCCGACGACAGTCCCCTGCGACTGACATTCTATTGCGAGTTTTAAAGTATGTTTTCGAATAGGGAAATGCGATTCAGATCAATAAAGCTTTTATTTGATATATTTTTGGGTAAGCACACAAACGGCTTAATTTATGTAACAAATTATACGACAACTTAATCCTAATAGAAAACAGAATAAAACATTATACATATTTATACGGGCATGTAACTAATCAAGCCGACCTGTGACTGCCTATTTATGACTCATATTACAAACACTGTCAAATATCTTTAACGTTCTCTAAATTGTATTCTACCTTATAAAATTATGTTTTATCTTACGAGAAATATAAGATTTTTTAAGATAGGAAACACGAACAATAAATCTTAGCTTAAATCATAGGTGCCTACTACAGTTGTTATAAACAAGTAGGTGTAGAGTTATAGTGTCCGAGTGACGCTTCGACTGCGGCTTCGGCCTTACCCACGTTTAGACAAGATTCAAAGTAATTTTAATAATTCCTAGAATTTAATATAAACCTTCAATATAAAATCAATCATAAACCTTTAATATAAAAGTTTTAAAATCATTATACTATTCCTTCTTAACCAATTAAAAACTGGTTTTCTTAGGATCTAAAAGCCTTTGATTTAGGCTTTAGCAAAATATGGACCTAAAACTGGACACTAATTATAAGTAATTTAACAGTTACACTTAGATCAATCAGTCTTAATTTGACGTTAGCGAAAAATCTTTAGCTTTAGCTAAAACTTCAGCCCGTTTGAAGGTTTTTTTTGACCGATGGTAATCTAAAACAAAGCCTTCTGTCGGATACTAATTACATAATTCAGTACGGTTTTTTTTATCTTGACTCAAGACAGTGACCGAACCACACCTGATGATGATGATGATGATATGTAGCATGGTGTACCAAAAAAAACGACAACTATCGACAGTTAAGATAAACCCATCGGTTATCGGAACGATCATGCCGGCCTGCTCAAATATCTCTTCACGCTACGGTTAAAGGATCTCATATTATAGAACGATGGGAACACGCTCGCCGGAAGACCATTCCACAGCCCAACGACACAGCAAACACAGTAAACTATTTGTAATTTATATGGGTCATCATGTATGTATAAGACTTTTATAATCAATCTAACCTATTTATGTCATATTTTATTTTTGTACTAGCTGATCCGGCACAGTTGTTTTACTATATAAGGTTTTGTAATATCTTCTAAGATGTTCATTGAATTTAAGTGATGTCAAAGACAATTTTGTTCACAATTATATACTCTTAATTAACAATACATTTATTTGCATAAATATTAATATTATTACGTTGATACAACTCTTAACAAATAATGCATTAATTTCGACCAAATTTGTTTACCATAAAAACGGTTCTAGTGACTTAATCTTAAAAGATAGACATATACTGTCGCGGACATATTTTTAGATCATTTTAAGAGGAATAATTCTCTCATACATATATTTTTGGTATCTTGAACCGTTTTCGCAGCGCACGCAATGGAAGCCCTCAAGGATGAATAATTTTCCCCGTTTTTTTTCACATTTTCCATTATTTCTTCGCTCCTAATAGTTGCATCGTGATGTAATATAGCCTAAAGCCTTCCTCAATAAATGATCTATTCAACACAAAAAGAATTTTTCAATTCGAACCAGTAGTTCCTGAGATTAGCGCGTTCAAACAAACAAACAAACAAACTCTTCAGACTTATAATATTAAGTATAGATTATTCATATTTTGTATATAACTTAAAAATATTTTATGTATGTATTTATTTATTATAGTGAACGGCTCTAATATTAGCACCGAGCCGTACGTTCAATCAGTTCCCTCGTTTAAAAATCAGCGCTGGATGGCGCCTAACAGCGTCACCCAGCACACGCTGAGTATATACTTTTTGGGATTGGTGACAACACACATGATATATATGATATTATGTATTATTCTTTCATTTTTTTAACTAAATATGTGTGTTGTTTCTTTATTTCGCAATAAACGTTTCTTTCATTTTTATATTATATAAATAACAACTGTATTAACATTGCGTTATTTTATCAGCCAAATAATAATGAAAACGGTTAAAAAAATGTGAGGTTACAATGAAGTACCGCAGGCAGATGCCAAACAAGCGAAAGGCTTAACACCGGCCTTACAATTTGTCACAATAATATATTTCATAACCAAAACACACAACAACAATGAGCAGCTGTACGCGTATTTGTGCTCTACAAAACCAAACAAGTATTCTTTCCTTAACAAAAGAGAGATGTCTTTATCGGTAGCCGTTTCGAATTATCTGTCATGTCTCACAAATATCGTAAATAAGAGCTATTTTGTGCTACAATAGAGCCATCGGATAATAAGCGCATCTATGATTCGAATTCTATCACAAAAATCTATTTACCAAACAAGAGATAGGCTACACTAGATAAATCTATTGTATCGATTATTATCACTTTTCTATCTCACATTGAAACCCTTCCACCTTTACATAGCAAAGGCAATTCTAACAAAAAAATCTTTACATTTTATCGTTTCCTACTATTTATCATTAATCAAATCAGATAATTATTCATTCACGGATGAATAAACTGATCGGGAACATTTTTATCATAAATTATTTTAGATTATAAATAGACAATATCTGCCGATTTTTTTAGCGTAATCATATTTATATAGCATATAATTTATATAGCATTCTAATACTGATAAAAGATTCCAAGTCTTATCTCTGTCCTATCACCACGGTGTGAAATCTTCGTCCAGTGTGTTCCCTTCCTTAAAATATATTGAGTCAGTATTGTGTGGATTTGATAATTGCGATTAAATATTTGGCCTACGACGTAATTACTTCAAATATAGAGCAATCATTTTGCCGAATAAGACTCGAATAAATTAAATCGTTGATTATACTACAAAATGAGATTTAACGCTAGTGCAAAGTTTTATTATTATAAAAGTTATTTTATTACTAATATAAAAAAATATTAATAACTTTTGCCTCAATTTTTTATACTGGTTCGACAAATTTACTTTAGCTTGCTTAATGGAAAATATATGTAGTCTAAGGCTGAGGTTTATACTTTAAGTTTGCTTAAACATTACTCAAACATTACAATTTATATTACGCAATGGATGTCAAAAGATTCGGTAAGTTACCGATTTTGTCAACATGGACTTGGCTCTATAAATACTGTGCCTATACTCATTAATCAAGTTCAAATCAAGTTCCTATTTTATTCTCAGTTTTTTGTCAAAATGTTCCATTTTTTGAGAACTTTGCTAAGCAAAGTTGAAATAGTGTCTATAAATCTCAGCCTAAGAATAGCTGCAACCACCAAATAACGAGAATCAAATGGCAATCGTCGTCGCCCCTGTTAAAACCCTTTTTTAACTTTCGTCAAAAAACAGGCTGGCAGCTCATCTGTTGGTAAGCGGTTATCGTTTCCTATGAATAACACGAGGAATGTTATTATTGCGTCAACCAAAAAGTACGTTGTCCGCTGCCCTTTTGAAGAACCCCATGTCACATAGCTCTAAGGAAAAATAGTACCCAGCAGCTATTCCGCAACTCCAAAATGCGTGACAAAAATTACCTTTAGTTAAGATCACGTCGTTTTATAATAAGGCCGCACATGTTTACCTATTGACGGCAAAACTTAAGTTTATATAGAACTAGCTGACCCGGCAAACTCGTACTGCCTTCGTATGTACTTAGAAAGATATAACTATTCTAATTAGTTATTCATTTTTTATTATTATTTAAATTTTTTTTATATATAATTTTTGAACGACTGCACGAATATGACATTCAAAACAAAAGAATGAAGAAAAAAACCTTACTTTTAAATTTAATTTGATTTCAGAAGAAGGACGAACATCAAATGTTTCACGGATAGTAATAGATTGTATGGGAAAACGAAATTATGGTTTTTACTATATTTCTAGCATTTTTTTTTCATATTTACTCACCTTTTAAACCTTTCCTGGACTTTAAAAATTACTTCAAAACCAAAATTAGCCAAATCGGTTCAGCTGTTCTCGAGTTTTAGCGAGACTAACGAACAGCAATTGATTTTTATATATATATACATATACACAAAGATGATGGCTTATATTAAAATAACATAATAATAATTGAGATGCATCTGATATAGCGCGATAAAGTCTCGTCGCACATGTAACCCGTGTCCGCGGCGGTTTCGCCGGCGCACGAACTCCAATCTCACGATCGGACACCATGATCGTAACACAACCAACCCGTATTACCATACAGGATATGCCGACCATATGACGACTCTTTCAGCCACCGTGGAATATGAATACGCTCGTGTATTACACGACATCGCATACATTGATGAAAACAAGAGTAACATGTGTCCAAAAACAATAACATGTGGCATTTGGCATTGTTCTTTTAGTCCTTAACATGTTGTTAAATCACGACTACTTGTTGAATTGTTTCGCTATTTCAAATTCATTTAATTCATTTCTCAAGTAGCATCTCTGGATAATACTTACTCTTGGGAATGTACACTTAGTGGCTTAAGTCATAAGGATTTAAATATAGCATGTACATAGTAACTACGAAATTACACGATATGATATATTGTATAGTCATAAAAGTCTGTAACAAAAATCCCATTTATATCCTATTTTATCCTATTTACTTGGTTATATAACGATAAATATGGGGGGTACGCGCTCACCAAGAGACTATTCCTGTAGTGTTCTTATAGCTAAAAGATTTGACAAAAGTAAGAGTTGCAGAACTTCTTAGTTTCTGTCAATATATCAGTGACTGTAAAGCTGGAAATTCGTAAACATATGCGCAAATAAACACTTTCAGCAGTTGCTGAAAAGTACAAAAGTAGTGAAAAGCAGCTGCAGACAAGTTTGTCTGATTTAGTATTGTTGGTCGTTTCTGCTGACAAAAACAAGTTCATTAGATGTTATAATTTATGAATAATCCCGTGAGTGTAACAAGCTATTGAAAAATAGAAGGGATTTAGATTTGGATATAACTTGCGCCGCGAGAGAACCTCAAAATTAACTCAATTTAAAATTCAAACCGATCCATCGTGTATATGGTAAGCAAGGGTTGCGCTAATCGCGGGCGACATAAGTACGCTCGCATTCGATGCACGCCTCGTTAACCAACGGTCAGTATGATAAACATCAGAACTGTCACACGCGTGTCAAGTTAGTTTTCATATACAAAACATATATGTAATGTAGTGTCCGACCGAGTGCTTCGGCTACCTTCGGCCAAAAAACTATATTAGGTAAAAGTTTCAAATGGACTGAAATTTCATCTAAAGCCTCAGGATTCTACCAAGAGCCAAACTATTAAAATAAATAATTATAAGATCTGATTGTGATTAAGAGTAAGTATCCAATGATAGGTCAATATCGCCAGTCAAAGCCGAAGGTTTTAAAATCCTAAATAATTATGTTCAATATTGACTAAACGTGAATAGTATAATGTTTTTCATAACTTTTAAATATAAATCGTACATTGATGTAAATAAATAACGTGTAGCGATTATTTACATAACTCATAACTTGTCAAAAGGTGGCCAAAGCCGCAACTGTGGCTGAAGCTTCGATCGGACACTTTCTCTCTTCGTCGTCGTTGCCTCACTGCTGAGGACCCTGAGACCAAGATCCATTGTGAAACTAGCTGCTTCTATCAGTTTCTTTCTGCTGTCTGATGGAGCACGGCGCTAACGGAAAACATCAGCTTTTCGAAGACCACCGCTTAGGGCTCCGGTCTCTAGGTCATAGAATTAATGTCGGTCAGAAACTAGCTGTATGAAAAACTGGTTATAATATACTTGCATTAAGTTTTGATTAAATATAATTAATTGTAAATAAGTGCAAATAACCTTATAACTTACAAGTGAGCCCTGCCTGTTCGCTCAGGACAGGTCAAAACCGGCGGACAATCAAACTAATTTTCCATTTTAAGCCCTCTTAAGGCGGAATATAAAAAAAAACCTGCTAATAGATCTACTAAGAACGTAGAGCCCAGTCTAAGTAAAAAAAAAGGACAATTAACATGTTTCTAGCTTCAGTGGTTTAGGTTCAACAAAGATATGCAAGCCAGGACAAATATTTTTATTAGTATAAATAGAAGATTTAGTGATGATTTTTCTATCCGGCTTATAATTACATAGAGTAAATATAGTACAAGGTGAATATTATATCTGAACCATAAAAGTAATCCCCAATTCGAAGCATACACACAACAATAAGGCCAATATCCCATTATCATAAATTACTCGTCAATCTCTTTCAAATACTAAGAAACGAAAAAGAACCATAAACCAATAAACACTTACTTCTACCGCACATAACAAATGTGATGGACTCCCGCCGAGAATCGTATAATTTCGAACGAGATCGGCCATTTAATTTTAGTTTTATAATAAAGGACATGTTATTGTGTTTGATAAAGGATTGCTTGTAATAGTGTCTCGTCATTCACATTAGTAATGCATTTCTTCGTGGGGCGTCTTGCAACTATCCCCTTACCTCTGTAAACATATATTCAATCTAACGCTCTACGTAGACTAGAGCCACCAAACTGTGTAGTCGCTTATAGCTGGCACACAGGCACGATTAAATTGTTCTATCGGGAATTATAGTGTCAGATAAACTTTTTTATCTACCGATAGTTTTGTTTGCAGACTGCAACATCCATATAATTATATCATCGTGGTAATTAAAACACCTACGAGAGGCGTGTATAAATTAGCGTGATCACTTTTATAATTGACAGTCCAACGTATAGCCTTCATGACATCTGGTGATAAATTAAAATGAGGCAAAGCCTCACCTTA
The DNA here is from genome assembly GCA_036320925.1 of Automeris io. NCBI lineage: Eukaryota > Metazoa > Arthropoda > Insecta > Lepidoptera > Saturniidae > Automeris > Automeris io. Next base: position 929,560 of record JAUDJH010000025.1, on the reverse strand, counting down.
CGGACATCTTAGAATATTGATAAATCTGGTCTGGCTACGCTGCTCCAGGTACATAGATAACTGAATAAAAGCATACACGAGCTGAATTTGAAACGAGATAAACGGAAACGAGTGGCTATGACTTTGCAATATACATCCGCAATCCTTTTGGGCAGATAACTTTATCACATATTTATTTGGCCACGGAAATTCTTGCAACTTTAGTTTAGATAGTAGTTAAGGTCATTTAGATTATAAGGGCTGTTAAAATTATCGTTTAATTTATGATAATAATAGTAACATTTTATTCTTTCTCTCCTCCCACATAATGTACTCGTAAAATAATGCAGTAATACTTACACTATAGAACTAAATAGTGGTTACACAAAAGGATAACGAAACGCTAACGCTGGGGTTCCCTCAGGACCGGTAAACCAACGAAAAATATTAAATAAATAAATTTAAGAAGATCGTCCGCATTTCGAAATATTTATTTAAATAAGTCGCCTTCAACCCAACCGTAAAAGCGCACGAAGGGTTGAGAGAGGCCAGCAGTTTTATTAATATTAAACGAATACTTCAGTTGACACAAATTGGTGATAAGCAAGCCGAGTGTGTAATAAAATGTTTGTTTTCATTTTCTTTATTATTTGCGTCTCAACTATATATAAAATATCTCTTTTTTTGCTTACTTCGTCAAATAATCATAAGTTAGCAAACACTCGAATATGTATGTGGGAAGGTGAATAGAACGAAACGTATGATGTGAATGATATTACAATATTAAGGAATAGTCTAAGAGTGTGAAAGATTAAAGGTATTGGAGAGACGCAGACAGGTGAGAATGGCCGTGCAAACAAGCGTGGAAAAAGTGTTATTTGTTTAATAAAAACATATTTATAAAAACTTAAAAAATAAATCAAAATCTAAAAATTAGTAAATTAAATGACTTAAAAATGGCCTATATTGATAATGTTTTAAGTAAGTGCCGTGTAATATTTAGCGTAACTAGACATTAAAAATTTGTCTAGACGTATAGATGCTATTTCAAATTACTTATTATTTCTAAACTCTTACTTAACCTCAATCATACCTGACCGAATTTGAATATAAGGCCGAATCGAAAGACATTTACCTAAAACGAAGTCTCTTCATTTTCCATTGATAGACCTGTCAAATCATTTTTGAATACGGAAAAGTAAACATGGTTGCGTACTATATTCCAGCGCTTTTCGCAGTATGAATGCAGAAGCGAAACTCTTAGTGTAGATAAAACACTAATCACACCATATACATGTGGTAACCAATACGGTATTTCATAATTTTGTATAATTACATGCATACGTTTATTTAAGTTAGGAAGGTTGTTATACCAGGTAATAAAAGTTATGCATATACTGGAACCGCCAGTAAATCTCAGCAATTCATAGATAACTGTAAATTGATCTCTAAGAGAAAACAATCGAACTCTTGCGGTTCATACGACGACTTTGCTACATAAATATTATTACAGCCTCATAAAATAGCATAGTTAAATGCTCTTGCCGCCCCGTGAAATTCAAATATAAATTGGAATTTATCTACAGAAAAAGCCTCCCAACATCTAAGAAAATTCCTTTATGGGGGTAAACAGAATAAATATAACGCCTCTCGTTTTATCATTACGAACGACTTTCGAAGTTTAAAAAATATTTTTAAAATTGTAAAATCATTTTTAGCACATCCAGCAGACAATATTTACTTCTCCGGCAAAAATAAACGAATCATATGGTGAATGTAATCCTGACTCTGAACTTTAACCATATTTTATGCTTATATAAGTTCAACCTAATAAGTGATTTAAAATTATAAAGAACATTTAGACATAATAAATGTTTGAGAGTTATATTTGAATAAAAGTCTGTTTCGTGGCATGAATTTAATAAAATGAATTAAAGGTAGAAAAGATAACGATTGCCGTTTAAAATCCAAAGCAATGAAAATGCAGATTGGAGTGTTGCCATGATGAAGTAGTTGCCAGTGCGTGAACAAAAATTATGCAGAATTTATGAATTAGTGTTTTAAAAAAAAATGTGTTTTTTTACAGCCACCAATATATAAAAGCAACAAAATGTATCCTTAATTTTTCCTAATTTCAGTTTCTGTTCATAAAACTCTACAGCAAATAAACCGATATTAATTAAAATAATAGGTAGGTAGGATCAAGGCGTTCGTAATTATTTGTATATCTGAAGCCCAAATGTGAGCTTTTTTCGACTTCACTTTTCGAATTATAGCTCAAATCACAATTTCAAAACGTTAAATATTACGTTTTTAAATGTCAAAATGTATAGAATTAGTGTTTCTAAAACTATTCCGTGGTGACGCTGTTCAAATCCTTACACAATTTGACGTTTCAAAACGTAAACTAATTCGAAAAGTAAATATCGAAAAAACTCACACTTGGGCCTCTGTTTATCGTTGTTAGTTTAATAATGTTTAGTAAAGTTTAATAATGTTTAAAGATTCATTATATTTTAATTCATTAAGTGAAGAACTATTTGTTCAATAAACGAACAAAGAGAATTAATTTGGACCATGGCTTCTAAATAGCTTTTGTGAGAAAAAGGGGATAATATTTTATTGTTAACATCAGACGCTTTTCCCTCAAACTCCGTTGTTTCAACGAATTCACGCGCTCGACCAACAACAAAGCACTTAATTAACCAGTAATTTATATAAATGGGCTCAGTGGCAATTTGGACAACAATTTCACTGCGATGGTAGATCTTGTCCGATATAAAAACATCGGAAGAAAGTAGAGAAACGTTGCTCGAGAATAAATTACAAAACTAAAGGTGACAAGGAATTATTTATCTAGTTGAACTATGTGAAGTGGTTGCTACGTCAGCAATGTTCTTAAATAGGTACGGGTTTATTGTATTTATTGCTGTGATATGCAAAGCGGCTGTCAAACCCTATTTCTCACCCGATTTTAAGAGTAGTCCTGAAGCATTCAGGATCCCTTACGGCAAGAAATATCTAATAAAAGTTGGTCGACAGCGCAAGCTGCACCTCGTTGAACGGCTAATGTGGGTAGTTTGTTATACATACGAAGACAATTTTAAAAGATCCGTTTTTTCATTCAGTATGCGCAGAGCAAAGGAGTGCAATACACTCTCTGCTTCCACTTTTACAAATTATGGACGTGGGAGCTTTTAAAATAAGCATTTATAAGATAAACGCGGTTCACATTCGGCCTAATGTTCACAGCGTTTGCCTTGAGGTAATAAAAAAAACTTGAAGCCGATACTGAACTTTTTTACGATAGGTAGACACTTGCAGAAATAACAAAAATGCCAAACTGTTTCTCATAAAATGAGAATTATAAAGAGAGCATTATTCCAATTAGAGGTAATGGCTGGACACGAACTCCATGTCGCCACCTCGCAATTGTTTAGTTTCATGACAGCAATTATATTTCAAATTGTATACTGAAGGTTCCAGTATTTTCCGATTTCTGTGTGTAGAAAGTATACCGTAGGCCATGTTAGGAAGTTTCTAGTTAATTTAATTTAATATTTAGTAGCTATCCTCATTATATTTTATTTATAGTTTTGCTACTACTACTGCAAATTATATTTAAATAACGCTTTTTTTCAGCGGGTCATATGCTGTTGGCCAGGATGGGCCTTTACAACCACATCAGGCTTTTTAGGCAAGGCAAGGCAAAGTTACATGTAAGGATCGGATAGGGCGTTAAGAAACCAAAGTTAATAATTTCTATTATCAATCATATTTAATAGATGAATTTTAATTACTGTTATTGTTATGCATTACTTTTGTATAAAATATTAACATGATAGTATCTTATGACGCAACTCTATTAAAATTTTTGCAAAAAAAGAAACATATACGAAAAACAAATAATAAAATAATGTGGAATATATTTGACAACAAAATGTTATGGATGATGTTGAAATCATTTTAGTTAACACTGGAAATCATAAAAGGGAAACGTGAGGTATCATTATATAAAAGTACTCGAGCATTTTATAAGAGTCACTTCAAGGTATGCGTGGGTGTGAAACATGTTCGGTAAGTATTGTCCTTCGGGTACAAGAGCGTGAGTGTTTTTGTCAAAAAATGTGAGTTTTTTCACCTCCGAGTGGCAAATAAATGCGGCGGATGCGCGGGCGTCACGAAGACCCGCTGTGCAGCCAGTGCCGGAATACAGCGGTATAATTTATCGCGAACAATCACATTACCATATCAATAATGTAACGCGTTCGAATCCGCATAAACGTATGTGTCTGCAATGGCTTTTTCATTCCTTTGTTATCCGAAACTTATAAGATCTGTTGGCGATTGTACACGGAATTTGCGAATGCAATTTTGGTCATCTTAGATATTAAAGACATTTCACAATGAACCTGGTAAACTTTACAGTAAAGGCAAGGCACTTGCCTCATAGCGAATTTATTTTGTTTATGGCGGTAAAATCTGCGGATATTTAGAGAGAATTTCAAAGAAGAATAGTAGATCATCAAGAATAGTAAAGAATATGAATGGAACAAATTATAATCGGGCAGTAGACTTGAGGGAGTCTGCTACTCGTATGAGAGGGAGGCGGCGTGCAGTGTCTGGTGCGCCACCCGTGAAAAAAGTTTAGACGAGTAGGTTTTTTACACCCACCCCTCCCAGAGAAGAAGCCTAAACAGGTTGTTCGCTCCCCCGGCTTCTGGAAGAATCTGGATCCCCAGGCCCAAGTGGAGCGATTGGAAGGACACCTCGGGAGTTTTGAGTCAGTAGGAGTCTGACACACCGGGGTCGTTGCCCTCACAGCGATCTTAATGGTCCTATGCAGGATTTTCCCTGGGTAACCAAAAAAAAGAGACAAATTATAACAGCTGGACTCGTACCTGCTATTAACTTTATCTCATTCGCATGCGTAGTGTTATAATAATGCTATCTCGGTCTGAGCACGCGTGATCTAAGATTATCCCCGTTGCATCACTAGTAATTTTACATTTTTTCTCATCCCTAGACTCATACAACAACCGTTATTTTCAACGCCACGTAGCACGAACTACGAACGTCAGCTGATTTACTTAGAATGGAATTTTCCCATGTCGATGTTCATTAAAACGATCCAAAATAGCTTAGAAATGTATCTTTCGAAGAAAATTATCATATTGATTGCAAATGCGGAATATTTGTAACTTGATACACCTTAAAGATATCAGCTAGATCGTTATCTATAATATTTAAATGTACGATTTGTGAATATATTATAATGTTTATAACTGCCTAGCTTTTGTGATTACTTTCTGACTTTGTATTAAAAATTCTGGAATAATCGATAAGCACTCAGCACTAGCAACAAGAATACGTTTATTAAACACTTTAATTCTAAACAAAGATAAAACCACGGGTAGCCCTAAAAATTGTACAGCTGCGATGCCAATTGAACTTCCATTTAATAGGAACAGAAAAAGTGAATTAATAATAAAAAAAAAACATAAAAATTCATAGCCACGAGCATTTCGTTTTAACTCTACTAAAACGTGTAACGCTACGTAGTGAGGTAACTCCATATTATTAATAATAGAAAGGAACCATCATATTAAAGTGATATTCAAATCGAGTCACAACAAAAGAATCCCATCACTCCGAGCTCAGGTTTCAAAGAATGCGTGTTACACGGGTAACACAATACTCGCGCCCAACGGGCATGGCTCGGGAGCTAGGGACTCTATACCCGTAAATTGATTTAACAACACACAGTCCCCTTTATCCAGTTCTACCTGCTTTGTATTTAAAATAAGTTTTCAGGGATAGCACATTTTGTGGTGCCCAGTCTGAATGATGCACTAAGATTGTTATTTGCCTGAAAGGTTCTTCTATTCCTAAAGTAACTGCATAGAAAATTACATGTACTCGTATGTATTACTTATTAACTCATCTAATAGTTGTCACAGATATAATGATTCTACAAATGAAACTATTTTTACTATGCTTACAAGACTTTGTACAGTTACTTTAATTTATGTAAAAACTTAGAAAATATACATTCTACTTAGGACGTGAAATATTATCCTAAGAAATAAATAATATTAAATACATCTGATTGTAAAGAAGCAATGCCGTTTAACATACAATCAGACTGGCAAAAATGTATTATTAGTGAAGATTTAAATGCAATATGGGCGGCCATTGTGATGCACCCAAATGTGGGGAGCTGCGATATAGCCAATGAATAACACGGTGTTTAAATAGAAATAACACGATCCATTGCGGCGAAAAGAAGGCATGATTGACGCGTGAGTCGAATAAAAATACCCCACGAAATATGAATAGGCTTTAACAATTCTATAATTTTTTATACTCTAGTATGTTTATTATCCATTGTCAGGCCGAGATTAACCAGCAACGCGGAAAAAATTAATAGAGAGAATTTATTGTTAACAGAATGAACTTAATACAAGTATAGTTAATGCATAAGTATTGATTTGGTAATAAAATTCTAATTTCAACTATAAAGATAAAGTAGTATTTTCAAATTACAGCTTTAGGTCACAATGAATAGAGACCGATAAGAAAGCAGTTTGAAAAAAAAACATTTCTTAAAATAAAATCATATAAATTCTGGAGTTTTCTAAACAACTCACAATTAATAGAGATAAGAAATCTTTGCTAGCACCAACATGCCCTGACCTAATTCTCTGGCAAACGGTAAAAAGCGGTAGCCAAGCGATAAAAAAATGCAAAGGGACCACCATGTAAATTATTTCCCTCTGTGAGCAAGTTAAATTATTGTGCTTGACTCGCAATAAAACTCCAACTCCGAGGTTTTATCAGGAATGAAGGAACATGCTGCCATATTTCATTAGGTCAATGAGCTCGCAGTGTTCGAGTGTAAAATATTATATTAATCTAACTTACGAAGTTTTACATCATTGTGTACGTTGTTTAGATGACATTTATTATACAGCAGAAGGAGTAGGCGATTGTCCTTCTCTGACTCACGATCTTTACGAAATTTGTCTTTAATTTCTTGAGCATTTCATATTAAACTATATTCAACGTAAGCAAATTTATTATTTGCCAGTGATAACCAGATAAATCTGTACACAATGTGTTCACACTTTGTGATTACATTGAAGTTGGAATATTTCATCATTTCTATAATAAGAAACTGGCGACGACTTGTAAAAGGTGACCGACAAAGATTGGATGGTAAAAGGCGAAGATAGACCTCAGTGAAAGTCATTAGAAAATACAGATATTAAGTAGTGAGCTAAGGTAGGCTGATGATAATGAGAATCTATGGTTTATATTTTCCTACTTCATTATCTTTTTACTCATTTTATTTACAGTATTTTTTTATTTTAAAATATATACATATAAAATAAATTACATACATTTTAAAATATTAAATCAGGCCCAAGCCACCGGTAATTAGGAGCTCAGAGTGAGAAATCTCTTCACAATGCGTGCATTTAGCAGATATAGCGGTTATTGTTTTTATATTGATGTGATTGAGATGTAATAACAGAATCCAGTGCAGAGATACCAGAATTTTCGTGACTTAGGGGAGGTATGGCAGAAAGTGTCATCCTTTTGCAAGGTTGAGATGAAGCAGAAGGAGGCCGCCGAAAGGGTCAGAGAGCGAACATCTTCTCTGGCTATTCGGCGGCCAAGGCACCGTCACCGGAGGGACGCGTTCGCCCAGAGCAAGCGCGACATCCCCCGGTGACAATAGCCGGGCAGTAGACTTGAGGGATTCTGCTGCCCGGATGAAAAGGAGGCGGTGCACGTTGAAAGAGGTTTTGGAGGGGTGGATTTTTACTCCCACCTCTCCCCCAGAGAAGTAGCCTCAACAAGGCCTTTTGTTCCCTGGGCGTCTGGACGAATTCGGCTTCCCAGGCCCGGGTGGTGCAATCAGAGGGACACTCCGGGGGTTTTTAGTCAGTAAGTGTCTGACGCACCGGAGTCGCTGCCCTCACAGCGTCGCCCAACTAAGTATTTTCGGGGGACCAACTAAGTATTTTATCTACCACTAGCGAATCACAATGACTTTTCTAAACTCAACGAATCAAATCGACGTAGGTTATCTATTTAAGGTTAATTCTATGGCTATTTTTTATGCTTATTATAATAAATAACGATAATGTTAATGTGTATTCCTTCTTTATCCGTTTCCCAGACATTATATACCTACAATAATCAATTCTCTAGTTTTCTAGTGCATCTGATGTAGAACTTTTTGACAGTCAGAAAACGTGTCTAATACTTCATATACTGGAAATGCAATTCGATACAAAGCTAAATCAATTTAAAAATAAAATCGCCTACAATAAGTCGGCAACTGTTTTAAGCGAATCCAACAAAATAACTCTTGCGAACCGGCCCGCCGTCGTACATCACCGCGAAGAATTTAATCAGCCGAGTCAACATAGTGGCCGGTATGTCGATGATATCTAGGGTGTTTCATTGGCGGCAAACGAGCCGAACAAATTGGAAACGTGGTGTTCGGATACATCGAATGTTACAATTGAAATTTCTAAGATGCCTACAAACATTTTTCTTAGTGGGAGCACGTATTTCACCGCGGGGGTGTAAAGGACTCACGGCCTATGAATGCAACGCAAAAACACTGTTTCGCTTTTGTAAGTGTAACGCAAAACAGTGTTATATTGTTACTGTTACGTGACTCACGGATTCTCGACAATCTTTTAAGAAAGGGAATTGATTTATATTTACTGATTTTTTTAAAATATATTTTCTATATTTTTTAACCACAGCTAGTGGTTAAAAAATACAATTTGGTTTCGACAAATTAGGACAAATTTTGATTTTTTTTTTCACAAAATCGTAAATACTTAATGCGTTAATCCAAAGGAAAAAGAAAAGGAATACTTTGATAGTTTAATTTGACATTTTGTTTTTCTTTCTATTAAGTTAATGATTTCTATCCAAAATATATCTGCTATATTATTAAAACAGCAGACAAATAAACTTCAATTCAAACAATAGTACCTCGAAATCAATAATCGAATCACACGACAATAAACTACCAATATCATATGTCATTACACAATGAGTAGTCATTAAATCAATCATTAGTCAGCGTCCATTACTGCCGAGTATTTGTTTTGAGCTATTGATACTGAAAATTCAAAATGTCTTTCGTTTATAAATTCCAAATAAGGTCCCTAGGACCTCACTAACAACTTATATTTTTTATAGATTCATCAATTATGATTTGTATGAAAGGTGTCAGAATGCGTCATTCCATGTTTCAACTGAATAAAGTGCAATTAGCAGATGCTCCACATTCGGTTATTTAGAAAATTTATTACTTCCAATACTCGAGTTGAACGTAGAAAGGGAGCAGATGTCACAGACGATTGTTTGCACATAACAAAGCGACCTAAGGGTTCCGCAACAGATTCTAATTGTGCCACAGCAATACTTAATCTAACCGGTCTCACTCGACATCACGTCGCGTTCTCCTGACACAGAGGGCATGGAATGCTACAGAGTTCATACTTGATGGTGATCTTAAATAAGTTTACACACCGATTATAATGTTCTCGGTGTTTTTATATAGGCATATCATTATCCACAGCTATTTAGATACTCCAAGAGATAACCAATTTAGCAAGCTATTAGTTTAGTAATTAACAAGACTGGTAATTTCATTAAAACTTTTAACATAATTATCTACTTTTACATAATTTATAGAAGAAAAATTAATTATTTATATCACTAATAAACAAAGTTAATTTTAAACTATCGTAATACAATTATTTCGTATACTTTTAAAGTAATATTTAGTAAACAGAAAGCTTTTGGCTCTACCTAAATTTTAAATAAGCGTAATCACAATTTACTAAATAAATTTACTAATAAAGAATAAATAAACAAAATAACTTTTAAATACAACTTTATATTTTTTATGCAAATAATTTCATAATAATGCTTAGAAGATAGCAGAGAACTTTTACTCTACTAACATGTGAGGAGTCTAATTTCAAAACCCATTATAACATATTTTTTCAAATCCCATAAATTTATAAAAACTTATAATTAATCTTTGACTTAACAATCACATTCTTATAAGGTATTTAAATCATTATTCCAGAGTGAAAAAACAAAAAAAAAATTTGCTTTGATAAAAACATTTCAAATGATTGAATGAGGACTATTAAGTAATTTTGTACGAAAAATCGTTTTAGCGGGTTTTGAATTTAGACGCCTCATATGTTTTATTCTCCACTAGTATGAAACACCAGGTGCCATAGAGAACAAATGATCTCATATCGTCTCTAGCCCACCAAACCGCCAGCGTCGCAACTTAAAGCACCCTATGGGTTTTGCTCACGTGTTAAATCTGTTCAATTTACACGACACGATTTAATTCCATACAAGGGGTCAACGTACCCTATACTTTAATGTTTAAAAAGCGTATCTAAGTTTTATTTTTCTTCCCTCGATCAGATTATATACACCATTGCACAAGTCACTCGAAGTTCGAAGCTCTGTTGCAAGCATTGAGGAATTGTAAACTAAGATTTCGTTCTGTGTAAGTAAGTACCTGGCAATGAAGAAATCTTGATTACCTGTAACAAAAAAATAACGTCATTATTGTCAAATATAAAGTATAGACCGCTCATATTATGGAAATAATTTCTACTAAACAGTACCAGCGGGTAGACCGTTGTGTGTCATTTCCGTTTTCGTGTGTCCAAAAACCTCGACCAGTCGCCAGCCGGGACGTTAATTAGAAAATTATGTGGGAAATTATTAATAGGTCCACCGTGTACCCGATTAGATAACAAACTAGTCCATTAGTCGACAAGGATAAAGGTTCGAAGGGCGCAGTAGTAAAGGGTAATAGGTTTTGTGCCTTCAACTTTAAGGTGCACTTTCGGTCCAATGTTTGTAGCTGTAAAGGACCTTGCACCGACGGAGGCGAGATGAAGCAGTAGCGAACAATACGGCGTGCGTCGGGCCGAGGCCAGGGCGGGTTTGACGCGTGGTTGAGGAATGATCAACGGCGTGGAAATGACGACTTAATGGATTATATGTGTCCGCCGACACCGGAGATAAGTGTCGCATCGGTACCGGGGATCTGTCGCCGGAGATTAGGCACCAAAATTACAAAAATTTATAATATAATGGAAATTGACTAAGTAATGGTTTTACACGCCGATAAACTCAGACGATAAAGCGAAATAAATTCAACGACGTACACGTTACTTCGGAGCTTGTTCAACATTATTCTCGAAAGTTAAGGCGTGTTAAACGTACGAATGCCATTAGTAAAATTTGAATACTAATAACTTACTTTCATTTGATCTTTAAATGGAATCCCTTTAATGCGACGAGTGCCTAACAAAGTTTTCTGCGACCGGATATCAAAGGCATGACCCTTCAGGTAGAATTAGAGATGTTACTTATATGGCATTCACGCAACCATAAGTCAACCGATAAGGCGTTTGATAAGATCTCCGATTGAAAACCTTTTATACCCATCTGTTTTCAAATAGGTCTAGATAAATAAGTTAGTGGTAAAATCCTAAATTTTACCACTAACTTATTTTTTTCATGTTCAACAAGATATAAATATCTGTAAATATTTAGATAATAATTTATATTTAAACTTAAGATAGTAGGGCTAATACGCGAACTGGGTCATGACCACAGTATACAAGTGTAAAGACCGTAATAGTGACTCACTTTGGCCTGTCGCCTTTCGAGATCAGCTTGTGTATATCCATTTACTTATATAACTTTCAGCCTTGATATATGTGAGTTGTCATGACGATGGAGACTATCAACGGATTTTCATCATTTAACTTTTGTTTTTGGTCTAAAGAAAATATCAGATATTCAAATATCATTGAAGAGCAACACATACAAACATCAAAAAGAATAATAAAAAATCAAAATATTGACGATAACAATACAAAATGGTTAAAAACGAAATACTAGCATTATTTAAAATTTTAACGAAAGTGTTTCAGCCATGAATCATAGAGCCGAGTGACCCACATCATTCACATTTACCAACGTAACAATCTAACGCCCGGACAGCGACAGACGGTTGCGTGTCCACTTGAAACGGGGCTAATTGAAAACGTACGATTGAATGTGCCCACTACCCGAAAACCAATAGACATCGAATGATAGAAACCATAATACCACACGATCTACCGGTAATCTAATCTTTTATACGCGAAGGACAAGGAACGCCTCGCAACTTATAACAAAAAGTCGGGAGACACCCGCTGGCCTTTTGTTGGATTTCGAGGCGCGACCTGGACAAGCGACCCGTGGGAGCCGGTGTGAAATATTTAACCGGTGTCGCGGTAGAACGGACTCGATTGCTATTACAAAGCCATTTACGCTGTTTACATAAAGGAGGAGGGACGGACGCAAATACTACGGTGTCTAGTGGTGCTATTGCAAATTTTCCGCTTCTCGCGTGTCAAAGGGGATAATTTATTGCAATTGAGATGTAAAAGGCGCCTTGGGATTGAACTCGCATAACCAGAGCCATGCTCCTATCACCCGGGCACATCGTAAAATGATGGCTACGATTATTTATTTACCGTGATCTGCATAATAATGCTACAAAACTATACTACTGTTAAATCCGCATACGCAAAGCCATGGTTATTATAATAATACATATAATGTAAATTAATTTCTGAGATGCGAGGTTTTTATTATTAATAGTATACAATTTTATTGTTGGTGTTATCTTCTTCTATTTATGACAACATTTTCATTGCTGCCAGTGTCAAATATATTACTATTTAATCCCGAGTATCAAGCTAGCTAAAAATTTTGAGCAAATACATTGAAATATATGAAAATCTGAAAATAAACATACATTGTTATTAAAGACACAGATTTTACTAAAGATTTGTAAACCAATACAGAAAACCTATTGTAGGTTTATATATTTATTATACAAGACACATTACATCAATATATAAACATAAGTAAGCGTTAATTTTTAATGTTATTATGTTTTTATATGTGTAAGGCAGCAAAAAATTGTTTCACTGATTTCTAGGTTGAGGGAAATAAGAAGGTCATAAATATTACATGGGAAAAGAATACCGATCATTATACGTGAATTTATAAAGGCTGTTCTATCACATAGAGAACAAGAAAACAATATGTGATTAAGATTTCCTATTAGTGTGTTCAATATTTGTTATAACCCTGGAAATACACATAATATTAAAATAAATATTAGGCAATCTATATATATACACAATTATCTAATAAACACAAAATAATTTCTATAAATAATCCTAAGTACCCTGGAGTTTCAATAACTCTGACTAATCTACTTTCATTAGACTGGATTACTTGACCTAACATTAGAAAACTTTTTGGAAAGAATAAACGTACCTAGAAAATGTTAGAAAAATATATGACCCCACATTATATGGAATATTATATCATGAAATTCATCCTTTATCAATTAACATTTCAGTTATTTCCTAGTCCAGTAAACATATTTCAATATATAAACATAACATATTTATATATAGTACAGATTACCAAACCCCAGCGTCACTTTATTTAAGTTAAATATAGAAACAGGATTTGTGTAATAGGAAATATTTAAGTAGCCGCTAAATCGCGAATAAGGTAGTCTTCCATTAAATTAGGTAATAGCTCCTAAATATAAAACAGCATTTATTATGATTGTATAAATCACGAGAAATGTAACGTTAAATTCAAACAATTAGAAATCAAATGGGCTGGAAAGAATTGATTGCTACGTGAAACACTTTACGATGTTTAGTTTGATGAGAGGTTGCGTGTTTGAAAAATGAGAAGTTATATGAAAATCGTTTAAGGCAAATTATATTGTGGGTTTCTCAAAATTGCAATTTATTTTAACAAAAATAAAATAGGAGGAATCGCGTGCATACCACAGGAATTTGGTCTTTTTTTGTAAAATTTGGTAGCATCTAGCGTATAAGTTTAACATGACATCAATCTTAAAAATACACTAGAATAACAAAAAATTTACGACTTAATATATTCAACGAAGTCACTTACATAATATCAAATTAATAATATATTATTATTAAAAATATATTATATAAGGTTTATAAAACGGATCACTATAATTTACTTGCCCAAGAAAACAAATGATTTTCCGATATTTTAACAATAAGTTAATTATGTCAAAATGTACACCTAATAAAAAAATTCACGTATGGATTCATCAAGCGTATTAATTAATATTCCGCTAATAAAATACTGTTAATTTTGTTAAAATATAAAATTTTGTAAAAATACATATAACATAGTTAAATACTTATTACAATATTTATTTTTTATATGAGATGATAACATATAAATAAAATATTTAAGGTGATACATTCAATACAAGAACGCGCGCCGGCAACATTACATTCACAACAATTCTACATCACGAACGATAGATACCTCGCGAAATAATTTTATCAGTTAAAGTGTTAACAAGAAGTGACTGTGGAATTGCGCCTGCGCACTACCTGGCCAGCTGCCCTGAACCCCCACCTAGCTTTGCAAGCTTTACCCCGCTACCATCACTCCGTCTCCCTTGCACATACCAACCAAAAGCTTGCCCTGAACAACACAAAAAGTGGTTTCGTTTACTTGTGTTGTTTAACTGTGTTTGTGTGCTAACAATATATTTTTCTATTCAGCTTTAACCCAAGCCAGATAGAGTGCAGTATAAAACAGCTTTTTGATACATAATACGTTTCGGTTTTAAAAGGGAATTTACCTGTTAGAACGTAACCGGCGCGACGGCCTTGTGCGCGAGCGCACCGCAGGTTCGACTCCAAGTCAGTTCCACCCCAGACCTCTGCGCGGTCGGTCGCGTCGTGTACTCCATAACAGAGTACTTACCGACGCACTCGATCCCGTCCAATTAGTGCGAACGCGAGAAACGAGTTAAGTGGCCGCTCGAACTAGTGAAGCTCCGGGGCAAATTGTAATGAGCTAGTTCACCGCTGGCGAGATGTACGTACGGAGTTTTAGTGTTGGACGATGATACATAAACTATGTAAAAAGTGAACTAGTGAATATAAAAACAATGTTTTCTACGTTTTCCGCTAAAATTATCCTGGTGCTCAGCACTGCCTTGACGGCAAGGAGTGCATCTTTGTCGGCAACCACTGGAACACGTTATCAAGCTCCAGATGAATGCGGATGGATGACGGATTATGACGGAGCAGGAGTCGCTCTACAGTGCCGGTTAAGAACTATAAATAGTGAATTAGAGAATACCAACTTTAGTGCAATACAACCACATCCGACAGTTAGGTTGCGAATTGAGTGCAGTGATGCCTTGTTTTTTCAAAGCTCGCTCGCCCCCGGCAGTTTCAGACAGTTAATAGAACTGCGCGAACTAACTATCGAATACTGCAAAATTGGAAATCTTTCAGACAGTGCATTTACTGGATTGCGGGATTTAAGAAATTTGACAATCAGAACTCACAATACGGATTGGTCTACAATGTCTCTGGAAATAACTCCCAGTGCGTTCTCTAGAGACGTACAAAACTTGGAGCGCTTAGATCTAAGTGAAAACAATATGTTAGTATTTCCCGATGGAGCGTTGTGTACATTGAGAAATTTAGAATATTTGAATATGACCGGAAATAGAATGAGGGATATAAGTCATTTTCAATTTTCTAGTGCAAATCGTCATCCAACAGAAAAGTGCGGAGATAATCTTTTAGTCTTGGATCTTTCAAGAAACGTTATTGACACTCTCCCACCGAATCTTCTCTCTGGGCTACGAAGATTACAAAAATTTTACATACAAGGCAACGGATTGAACTCTGTAGCCGATAGATCGCTTGAAGGTCTTATTTCTTTAACAACAATAAGATTCTCCGATAACCTGCTCACAAGTTTGCCGCCGGAACTTTTCACCGATACAAAAGAATTAAAAGAAATATATTTGAACAACAATACCATTACGGTTCTAGCACCCGGATTGTTCAGCGATTTATTTCAACTACTCGTACTGGATCTATCATACAATGAACTGACATCGGACTGGATAAATACTTCTACATTTACCGGGTTAAAACGTCTAGTATTTTTGGATTTTTCTCACAACCGTGTATCTAAACTTGAAATAGCAGTATTCAGAGATTTACATAACTTACAAATTCTAAAAATGCAAGACAACTGGATTGAACATATACCAGAAAACGTATTCAGTTCACTAAACAATTTGCACACATTAACATTATCAAACAATAGACTGACAAATATAGAAAGCTATGCATTTACAGGATTGCAAGTATTGTCTGTTCTCTCCATTGATAGCAATCGTATTACCAGAATACACGCACTTGCTCTCCGCAATTGTTCCACACTACAAGATCTGCATTTGAACGGCAACAGGCTTGATGAAGTCCCTCAAGCTTTGAAATCAATACCTCAATTAAAAACACTCGACTTGGGAGAAAACTTAATTGTTAGTATAGAGAATGCTTCATTTATGACAATGGAGCAAATGTATGGACTGCGGTTAACAGAAAATAATATTGGTAATATCAGTAAAGGTATTTTCGATAAAATGACATCCTTGAAAATATTGAATTTATCCAGAAACAAAATTCACAAGATCGACGCAGGAGCATTCGATTCCAACGTCAATTTGCAAGCAATAAGACTAGATGGGAATTACTTATCTGATATAGGAGGACTTTTCGCAAAATTACCTAATCTAGTGTGGTTGAATATTTCTGATAATCGATTGGAATGGTTTGACTACGCTATGATTCCAACTGGATTGCAGTGGTTGGATATTCACGCCAACAGGATCGCTGAACTTGGAAATTACTTCGAAATTGAATCGCAACTATCACTAAGTACTTTTGACGCAAGCTCTAATAGATTAACAGAAATAACTGGAAGTGCAATACCTAACTCAGTGGAAATGTTATATTTAAACGATAATTTAATATCAAAAGTTCAGTCGTACACTTTTTTCAAAAAACCTAATTTAACTCGAGTAGATTTGTACGGCAATAAAATAACGAGTTTAGACCCGAATTCTTTAAGGATATCTGCTGTGCCACAAGATAAATCAGTTCCAGAGTTCTTTATAGGTGGAAACCCATTAGAATGCGATTGTACAATGGATTGGTTGCAAAAAATAAACACCGGAAATAGAGCAAGAACACAACCAAAATTAATGGATTTGGACAGCATCTACTGTAAATTGCTTTACAGTCGTGGAAATGCGTACGTACCATTAGTAGAAGCGGCACCGCATCAGTTTTTGTGTAAATATGAATCTCACTGTCACGCTTTATGTCATTGTTGTGATTTCGATGCTTGTGACTGTGAAATGACTTGCCCGAATAATTGCACGTGCTATCACGATCCGTCGTGGTCGGCTAATGTCGTCGAGTGTTCTAGTGCGGGATATGTGAATATGTTACCAGATAAAATACCCATGGAGGCCACACAACTGTATCTCGACGGCAACGACATTAAAACACTGCCGAGTCATGCGTTTATTGGCAGGAAAAAATTAAAAGTTCTTTTCCTAAACGCATCTAGCGTGGAAACAGTACATAATAGATCTTTTAATGGTTTAAGGGAGCTCGAAGTGCTACATCTGGAATACAACAGTTTAACAGCACTAGAAGGTCAAGAATTTGATGGATTGGATAATTTACGAGAACTTCACATAAATAATAACAAGATCAAACTTATCGGTAAAGAAATGTTTAAACAAATGACGCGTTTAAAAATATTACATCTCCACCATAACCAACTTATAACATTATCAGTGTGGCAAATAAATCCATCGATTACAGAAATAACACTTTCCTATAACCCGTGGTCATGTGATTGTGAATACACTGAAATGTTTCGTGAATGGACAAAGAGAGTTAATTCTATTACTGATTTATCAGACATTAAATGTATTTACTCGAAAACAAATACTACTGAAGTCACTACATACAATGATAGTATGTATGATGATCCAAATTCAGGATTTAAAATTGTCTACGATAATGGAAGCATTTGCACCGGACTTCCCAGCATTAATAACAGTATTAACGGAAATTTAACAGCTACTAGAACGATAATAACAAATGATGAAGTTCAAGACTACATACCGTTACTTATTGCAACTCTTGGAACATTTTTATTTGTGCTATTGCTGAGCTTGATGATATTTATCTATCGTCAAGAGATGCGTGTATGGTGCCATTCGAAATTTGGAGTGCGGCTGTTCTACAGAGCTAGCGATGTTGATAGAGAGGATTCAGAGAAGATGTACGATGCATTCATATGCTACAGCTCAAAAGACGAAGCGTGGGTCACCGATGAACTTGCGCCAACCTTAGAGCATGGTGACCCCTCCTACAAGCTTTGCCTACATTATCGTGACGTGGGCGGCTACGTGACCGAGAAGATAAGACAGGCCGTGGAATCTTCAAGGCGCACTATTATGGTTTTAAGTGAAAACTTTTTGAGATCTGAGTGGGTTCGTTGCGAGTTAAAATCGGCTTTGCATCAAGTGTTAAGAGATAGACGGAAAAGACTCATAGTAGTGCTGTTAGGTCAAGTGCCTCAAAGAGATTTAGATCAGGACATAAGACTGTATTTGAAGACGAATAAATGTTTGCACGCGGACGATAGGTTGTTTTGGGAGAAATTGAAGTTTGCGTTACCGGAAGTGCGTAATAAACAACGATGTCGAAACATGCCGAGCCCGGGGGCAGGCGGGGCGATGCCAATGCACAGGCACCATCACCCAAGGAACCACTTGGGTATATTGCCTCCTCCACCGATGCACGGTGCGCATCCCGTATTACCCCCGCATCCTTCGCATGCATCGCACCCACCGCCGCCCCGTGCTTCACCTCGCACGATGTCTGTTCATGTGTAGTGTTTGTTGAGTTTGTCATATCCAAAAATACTCAAAGTGAAGTGAATTATTACATCGACAATTGAGTGATCCAAGACTTGTTTTATAAATTTGTGATGGCTAGTCGGTTACTGATTACACAGTGTATGTAAGCTCTAAATATTCGTACTTATAAAGAAATAGAATGTAGATAAATCTCTCTTAACTTTGTATTATTACCAATAATGCCATTTGAAAAGTATTTAATGTAAAAATGTACAGTCAAATCGCCTTTAGTTAAGATAGATAGATATATAAGAATGTATGTATATACGGCTATTTAAACTGTGTTTGTTGGACAAAATTGTCAACTACTATTATTTTTATTTTTATATGGCAATTACTGCTGCTATCTGTGATAATATTAGATTAAGTATCTTCTTAATATCCCATCAATGTATATTTTGTATAAGAGTCAAATATAAAAAAATATTTATTGTATAAATTTGAAAAGTGACTGTGTCAAAAAGTGATAAATGAAAAATAAAATATAGATTCAATTATAAATCATCTTTTATATTTTCAATTACTTAAAATTAATAACACCCAATTAAAATAATGATGAGTAAATCATGAAACAAATTAAAACACAATAATTATGTTCAAATAATACCTTACCGAAATTCAATTATATCTAAATAACGTATAACATATTTACTAACCACAAAATTATTTATTATATTAGGTGCTATTCAGGATTAAATTAATCAGATTATTATAAAACAACCAGTATCTTTGAACATACCTGTTAACAAATTATAAACAATTATTGTTGAATATTTGATACTTATTTAATAAACAATATCAATAGAAGTTTCGTTTACAACGAACTGAAAAAATATTTAAAAAAATATTTTTACACAGGGCTTTGTAAAAAGTAACTGGACCTAAATATTGTCTAAAATTTTCTTGTAATTAAACGTGTTTTAAGAAACAAAACATAAGTACCGTTCATAGCAGGACAATGTTGTTGCACAGAATTAATCTAAACAATTTATATATATATAACAGTATAATCTTAGTTTATGTAAAAATATTCTTAGTTAAGTTCGCTATGATTTTCTAAATAACTTTGTTTTTTTCTGCACATTTTTTAACATAAATACCTTTTCTTTTCTCAGTAATATTTTATCTATTATAAAATACATAAATGTTACGTTACGTAATTTATCTCTTTGAAATTGTGGTTATATCTGCATTTACACAAGTTTTCGTAATTCCATATCACCACATAATATCAATAAATTACACAGAAACCGTATAAAATAATCAAAATAATTAGAGTAGGCTAACAATTTTTTTTTTAATATTATACATACAATCAAGTATCATCACCTATTTATATAGTGTCCATTTGTGTTGTACTTAGTAGATATATTGGAAATTTCAAAATAGTCTAAAGGTTTTTGTTTTAATTAGAAACTTGAACTAATATTCCAAGCGCATACACAATCACTGCAAACATTGCAATACAAATTTTTGATCAGAACTAAATTTCACACTCGCCAGTCAGCGAGCTTAAGTTACAGTTTTTTTTTTTACTCAGTAAGGATGCGCGAGGCCGTCGACCGCGAAGCCTTCAATCAGAGGTAACGAGCCCTCAACTAAAGTAAGTGTGAAACAAGTGGAAGGCGCGAACAAAGGGATAGCAACTCCATTTGGCGCTTTTCTCTGTACATCGAAATCTTTATTTTAGGAACTACAAATAACGACGATGAACAAATAGACTTTATAGATAGTAGTAATGAAATTGTTAAGTGCAAAGATCGTCATAGTAACTCGACTCGGCCGGTCGTGATTCGAGATAAGCCAATAAGGCCAATTGTTTCTATACCTAGAGACCTTTAATCATGTGCCTACATGGCGATAGAGACTGTCAATGAATTTGTCCTTTAATGATGATTACTGTCGTTATTGGATTACACTCTGGTACTGGTCTTTCCATCAAGTACGGTATAGTCATATTGTTTAGCCAGTGTAAAAAAAACCTTATTGTAGTAGCGTATAGGGTCGAAATATATTTGTTTACGTTAAAAACAATTGTTATAGAACTATACTCACTAGACTTATATCACGTCAAAAGGAGAACAAAATATTCATATTTGCTTCTATTATACATAACTGACATGTCAATTTTAGTAAAAAAAAGTATTTGTAGAACTCATTCTCCGATTTTCATTAGTTAGATGAGGAAGGTAGCTTAAATTTCATATTATAATTTAAGTTTCAATATGTTGTAATCATTTATATATAATTCGATGGAACAACGTAGTAACTCTAAATTATTTGCACATTTATTGTACACACCGACCAATAAAATTATTATTCATAGAAATATTCCATTTTACATTTTAGATGACAATAATTATCCAAAATTAATTACAGTGTCTACCATTTCTGCATCGTAACTTGTTTCGGCATACCTTTATGATACACATATAAATTTATCACTGCTCTATTTCTGAATTCAATTAGTTTTCGCAACAATTTAATTACTTATAACAAACACCCAAGGTATTATTACTTCAGATTCTTAGAAATACTGTATTAGTTACAACACACTTTGTCATGAGCGAATTTGTGATGTTTATAAAATTAAACATTATAACATAAATCTCATAGTCGAACAGTTAAAGTAGTTAACTGTAACAGTTATATTTAAAAAATCTAAATCACTAACGTACCAAAAATAAAAATATAAATGATGTGTAAATAACTCCTAACCGAGGACCTAGAGAGCAAAATATATCCATATTCTACGGAATCACATAAATTTGATTAATAAAAATACTTTGAAACTAAGTAAATTGTACCGTAAACCGTTCTGTCTAGTACTTTATAATAAAAATGAAATCACCGTATTAAAGCGTTAAGTATACATTAATGAAAGTCGTTTGTAAAAATATTAATATTATTTCCTTTCATTAAAATTAATTTATTCCAATACAGTAATACTTAGTGGAATGTTTATCACAGATTTGATATAAAATACGTGTGTTGATTAGAAAAGGCCGACAGTTAATACAAGAATTACTGCTGAATCAAGCGTGTCATTAGCATAATTATAAATTATTATGTTTCCTTTACTATTATTCCCAGGCGATGTAATTGTACGAATAGTACCAAGGTCCACAAACTACTTAGAATAGTTTTATATAGATATGGATTGCCTTAGTGATAACTATTGAGTTATCCACGTTATATATTTTAAACTCTAAAAACAAATTCTAAAACTTATAAACAGAAAACTAATAAGTGTGCAATAAAAACTTCAGACTTTTTAAAGTGTTATTTCAAACTAACTATGTCAATTAATCTAATGTTGAGTCGACAACATACGAAAGAGGATTTTTGCATTGTATCCCATATTACAATGTTGGATACTAGTTTGACGTTGTTAGAGACAATGTATGAAGGTCTTTTACCTGAGAAAGCTAAAGAGGAGAACAGCAATTACATAAGCTAACGTGGTGGTGCAAAGACTTTAGTGATACTTTGTAGAAGAAAAAAATAATATTCAGTACTTTTAATCACAGCATAAATAAAATAATTTTGTTACTTTAGACACTGTTTTCATATATTAATTTAAAATAGAGTTGAATATTTTAAATTATCAATAAATGTCACGTTCAAGCGGTACTACTACGAGTGTTCTAAAAAGTTATTGAACCTTGTTCCGCCCTGTCCCTTCCAATTTAGAACCACGCGCGCTGGTTTACGAAGTCACAGATATACGGTAACTCGCATCCCGGCTAGAAGTAAGTTCTCCAACTCTTACTTTTGCCGTGTCGTTGGGCTGTGGAATAGTCTTCCAGCGAGCGTGTAGGCCAGCATGATCGCTGGGACTACCAATAGGTTTATCTTTACTGTTGGTGGTCGGTATCGTTTTATGGACCACACCACCATGCTTCGAGATATTGCTGAGTCAGAATAAAAAAAAACATATTTAATCTACAATCGTTTAACCAAATAATTTGCATAGAACGAAAATCAATTCAATTATGTTTATCTACATTTGGTATTATAAAATTTCCAACGGCACTTTGTCTGCAGGTTTATTAAATAAACTATTTGAAGAATATAATAAAATTGATCATTTCGAGGTCTCTGAACCTAACACATTATATAAACGTAAATCTATTTCTTTGTTTGCATGCACAGTAGATTAATTAAATATGAATTTTTAAGGTAATCTTTTATAAATTAGATTGATGATTTAGAATTTGATAGATTCAATAACTTTACATACTCAAAATATATGTAATATATCGTCACGCTGTATCCCTTACGGGGTGAGCAGAGATACATTAGTGGTTGTATTCAATTCGCGCTTATATGTAGCGCCCAACATGACCAGATAAAATAATTAACTCAAGGGAATCGTAACAAACATATAAGTTTAGTAGCAATCCGAATTCAATATTCAGGAAACTACAGCATTATACTGCGACACGGCCTGTAGTGTCATAAATTATGCTAGAAAAATAACACACACAGTAAAATAAAAAAACGCGACGCCTCGCTGTGTACAACATTAATCAGAGCTGTGAGAAGGCGTAGAGAATTTATTTTACGATTGTTACAACGCCGATGAAATGTTAAAAATGCTGTCGTAGCTATATTGAAACATTGGATGCATTGTTCGAACGCGATTGAGTCGATAACGCACCGAGGTTCCGTCTTATACTCCTGCTGTAGCACCTTGTTGATTTTCCAACGTAAACTGTCGGATACGGCCCGCCCGTAACTAGTTTCTTTTTTATTGGTACTGGTTTAGTGTGGAACGGAACGCGACTCCGTATCGATCGTACGATTAAACCACTAGATATCATAATCACCGGTCTGTGCGTTTATCGAAAATATAATCGGAGTGCGGCAATAAATTTGTCTCATTTTAATATCCTAGAGCGTGTTATGTTCCAACATAACAGCTCGGGATGTTTGAACTGAAATCTAATTAGAGGCGGTGGACGAGCCGAGCAGAGCTTCGAGCGCGAGACGCGTAATACGAAAGACTTCAACGAGGTGCCGACAACGTCCATAACGTTTTCTATTCATAGTTTTATATCCCTTCGAGCAGAAAAATATTTTTAACCAATAGATTATATTCTGAAATAGCATTTTCGACGTTTGATATATTAATTATCGTACTTTACGTCAGTGTAAAACGAGAATGATAGAGTAGTTAGTCAACACGGCAGAAAAGAGATTGACATATTAAAGTACATAAAAATCGAACCCGAAATTCAAAATACCTTTCTTTAAATTTAGTAGATTTCTAAAACACGAATAACCGCCTTAAATATTAATATATAATTTCTAGAACAGTGGCATAAATAAGACAAGTATAATCTAAAATCATATTTATTAAATTTAATTTAATAAATGTATAATTTTCATTTGATAGTTGACAGGTAGCTTTTAAATATAACTTGCAAATCTTTTTATATACTATAAATAAAACTGCAATCCATAAAAAATACAGTCCTACTTTTAACGAGTTCCAGCAGCGTAATAACACAAACTCCAGGAATGTTGTTAAACTTAATGATAAAACTAAATATTGCATTCAATAAAACTATATACATAAGTAAAAAAAACATGCACAAGCTCAGCTATAAATACGGTTGTTAATCTCTCTCGTTAACGTTATGAGACCTCAACCAGTTATTTCGTATGGCTATTACAAAAGTCAAACAATATCACATGCTCCGTATAATGTGGTCGGGCCGCTGTGACTCATCGGCTATCTTCATTGGCCGCTAAACAATTTGACGCAAATTATACACTGTTATGAGCAACAGCATTTATTAACTTGCCTGTTAGATTAATGCGATTACTTATCAAACTCTTATTTCAATTATATTTACATGCTATTATTATTTCAACCATAGACGGGCAAAATGTAATCAGATTAATAAAAATGATTACAATTACATTTTACGTTTTTTACCATTAATGACTGAATTTTGCTCATCTATGTTTTAAACACTACAGAATTCCAGATTGCATACACATTTATGATTTCATAATGATTTAAATGGATTTAATCCTAATTACAGTGCAAGAAAATTAAAATTACCACCACATTTTGTAACCGTTAATCATTAATTAGATTACATTTTACCCATCTCTGATTTTAACTAAGTTGGTAGTGTAGCAATCTGAAATTAATGGAACATCTTCATTGTCTGCGACAGCCTAAAGTTATTTTGCAACATAAAATAACGTCAAATGCAACATAAAATATTTAACGATTCCAACGAAAATGAAATGAAAAAGTATTTATTTCGCCACAAATCAACAAAAAACCAATAATCATACCAACGCGAGTCATCATTATGGGAGTACAAGTACAAGTACTTGTGCACTGTGGTACACACCGCTGCTCTAAGCCGGGCCACAAGGCCCAAGAGTACGACGGGCGGGCTTATTGCCTAGTCGGCGCCGCTGCGGGAAAAACTGCCGGCCATCGCGTCGGCAACCCAGCGTGCGCGGCCGCCAAGAAGCCCGTCCGCAAACGGAAAGGGGGCGTCTACCACAGAGACGCCCCAGATTCCGCCCCTGCGGCAATGGAGACACAGGAACAGTCTTTGATTGCTCCTGTGCCGCTGGAGGAAGACCTTGTTTCGGCTCCGCCGAACTTCCTGCGAGGCTCTTCCTACGGAGGGTTGGGCAGTCTGGCTGAGGGGCCAGCTGTCTGACAATGCTCCGGTGGTGTAGTATGTGGTCCCACACACCACAAGGCGGTGGGGAGGCGACCATCTGCCTCCCCTACTTTCACGGTGAGCCCGTAAAGGGGCGACGCGCAGGGCCGGGCTCTGGGAAGGCGAGTAGCCATGCCCCTCGGCCCTAGAGCGCTTGACGGACCACCCCTGGGGTTTTAGTCGGTAAAAGTCCGGCATACCGGGGGAGTGGCCCTCACCACTCCCCTGACGATCCTATGAGGATTTGCCCCGGGTAACAAAAAAACAAAGGGTTGGGTTGTGTTACAACAGCTATTTAAAAAAAAAAATTATATTCTTAGCAAAGCAAGCTCAGTATATTATAGTCAGTACAGTTCTATCAAAGAACACCGTGATTACAGACGATTCGTCGGTGGTGCCGCCGTGAAGGTCTATAACACGGTAGGAGTCCATTAGTTACACTGGTACATGGTAGACTGAATTAAACTAGCCGGGCAGTAGACTTGAGGGAGTCTGCTTGCTGTCCGGATGAGAGGGAGGCACTACTGCCGGACGCGCCGTCTGAAAGAGAGGTTTTGGAGAGGTAAGAACCCCTCCTAACAACAAGGCTTTTCGCTTCCCGGACGTCTGAAAGAATTTAGTTTCCCAAGCCCGGGTGGAACAATTAGAGGAGCACCCTGGGGCTTTTTAGTCAGTAGGAGTCTGACACGTGGAGGTCGCTGCCCTCACCGCGGCCCTAATAGTCAATCCAGAATTTACCCCCGGTTAACCAAAAAAAGGCTGAATTAAGCCACTATGACGGCCATTCTAATCATGTGTTGTAGATATAAGGACATCTGAGGGGAATGAGGCACAAAAAGAGGTCATATAGAAAATTTTATTTGTTTTTATCGCAATTGTTTTCTAAATACTTATTAGTCTCTCCTAAAAATTCACTCAAGTAAGCAACGAGTCAACAATTGAAAATAATTTCTCAATTAAGTTCTGAAAGATAGATTAACAAAAAAATAGAAAGATATAATAAAGAAAATGAAGATGTGAATTATTTATTTGCACCTATTGATCTACTAAAAATGATTTCCACTTTGCCCATTAAATTATTAGTGTCAACAGACTAAGAAGCTGACACTTAAATCGTAATAATAAAATTATTATTTATTGTATTACACAACCAGTCACGTAACATTTTATTTATATCCTTCATGAGAATTTCAAGACCGAATATGAGCAATATAAAACTGAATTTAATGTAGAATCGTGATAGTAGTGCAGAGTCACGAAAAAATATTTTACATTTGTTAAAAACAGTTAACTATTACAATAAGAATGGTAATTGGAATATCACTTGTCACTTTTTTTTTATTAAACTACACCAGTTTCCTCTATAGCCATTAAGTTAATTAACAAATTCTAAACAAGGAAATAAATAATTATTGAATGATCCTGTAAGATAAAATATTCAAACTAGATAATTACACTGATTATAATTATATACAAAATAAGTTATTCATCTGGTCTTCCGCTCTTTCGGTTTGTCGCTTTCGCAATGTCGGCAAACGGAAACGGTCCTTTTTGAAGGCACGAACGACTAATGTCATTTGCCTGACTCGTATGAACACATTAGCATAAAAGTCGAAATATTTATTTTAATTAAATTCACAAGAGAACATATAACGGTTTACAATAGTTTCTTGAGCCAATCGGGTGCCTTTGTTTGACCATAAGTGGACCGAGTGGATGGTTTAATTACATATCGATACGCACTCGACTAAGTGCCGTATGAATAGTGCCGATGGTCCGGCTAACGTTCGAGTGGTTTATTTGGTCGTGGTGTTTTTATAGTTATGAACCGATCGCAGACACATCGTAAACTATTTTAATGACAATGTCCGTCGGCGATATTCCTTGGAAATTTTAAATTGCTGATGCAATTACAGTATGATTTGAGCATGGATTACTATACCTATAACTGGTTATAGTACAACCTTATAATTTAATATTATGTCCTGAAGTCTTATTAAAATGAATTATAAAAATAAAATATCCAGAAAAATATATCTTGTGGAAAAATGGAAAACGATATTATTTTTGGTTTCGAGTGGAAAATGGGACTTTAACCAGCGTTTGCCAATACGGTAAATCAACATTACCTATAGACTACACAGCAATTGAAATACCTAGTCATTAATTAATTTTCCAAATATTCTTAACGACGTTCAATATACACCTAATAACCATCATTTTGTTAATGGATATATCCAATGCAATTATTACATACCTACATAAATATAGATGTAATTATAAAATATTAAGATTCACTTTAGTTTACTCGTAATCCTATTTATATCATTGTTATTATTTTGAAACATGTAGAGTTAATCTAGTAATTTAGATATACAGAAGCGAATTAGTTATATGTAGACTAATTCAAGGGAAAAGGCAGCCAATTAATTCTCATCTTTTAGTAGTAATCATTGTTTTGGTATCGTACGTACCATCAAAAATATTGCTTTCATTTTGCTAAGTAAGTATAACATAATAAACTATATTATTTGAGCCGAATATAATTAAACACAAAACGAAGCAAACTTTTTTAAATACATACAAGCAAAACAATGCAAGTAATAAAACGAATAAACAAATCTCCTTATGCCCTATAATCCCAAATCACAATATCGTAAACGGTATCACATATAATTGGTTGCCGCAGGTTTAAACGAGACGGCCGATATTCTATAATGGTTAGAAGTATTTAACGGTGAGATAAAATCTTAACAAAAGCGATTTGGTTAGCCGTCTTGTTTTGGTACTTACACACACCACGTATGCACCTATACAGCAATCTGTATCCGTCCAACTTAGTAAGATCTCGAACTCTCTTCGAGACTAATGTTATGTGGTACATTCTGACTGAGTACGTCGTGACTAGTGAAAGGTCAGTGAGAAATGGGTGATGGTAAATATATTGACCCCGGTTTCGTGCTGCGGCTGTCGGTGCCTCGTCTATGATATGTAAATGATAATTGGTTCCCGAATAGAAAACGTTCTGTTTATGTTGCCAGAAACGCTTGGGGAGCAAATGTCGATAATTTTAATACGCCCATACGGTACACTCGAAGTGTAATTATGTGATAAGATTGTAATGTGTTAATATTATTATTTGTTTTATGATGGGAATGTTACACCATAATATCTCCTCAGAGATACATACATACACATGACTACAAATTTAATATATTTAATGAACGAATAATAAGAATACTCTATTCGAACTTTTTATAATAGTTTTTTTTTATTCATGTTGTAATAAAAGTACACGATAATTTTATTAGTATGTAAATTAATTGTACTGTGTGTAAAATAACATATTTGTACTAAAGTAAAAGCACTAATGCTCGACAGTGAACTAAAGGACACTTTCAAATAGCAGTCTCTACTAAGAGTAATAATCATTAAATTAACTTTATTATTGATTTAAGGGATAACTTTTTTAACCTGACACCGCACAGTGACCACACCATGCTTACCATCCGGCGTGGTCCAAAAAACGACAACGACTATCAATAGTTAAGAATTACTTATCGGTAGTCACAGCAATCATGCCGGCCTGCACAAATATCACGCCACGCTTAAAGAACCTCATATCGCCGGACGGTGGGAACACGCTCGCCCGAATATCAGGGGTATTTATTAATATCGTCAAAAACTTAGATGTTTCTAAGTAAAATTCTAAATGTATCAATCGACAGTAATCATAGTGAAGAAATCAATCAATGCGCAGTACTTCTTAATTTTTATCTAAAGAAGACAACATTTTGCAATGATATTATTTTTACAGGTTACGATTATTGTTACTTTTTTGTTTTGGATTCTAGAAATGTTTAAAGTTATATAAGTATTATATCCATTCTTTACTAATTTTGGTACAATTTTCTAGCAATTAAAGGTTTGAACAAATAGTACCAAAATTTCTAACGGCGTGTTATAAAATATCTCAGCTAGCAAAATGACCAGTCTATCAGTAGCAGCAGTCAACATAAACACGAATATCAAACATTTAAACACAACAAAACACAGTCAGATGAAATTTTGACGGAACTCTTAGGCGTCTCCAAAACAACTGTAATGCAACTTCAAAGCAATTTTTGAGATAAGTGTATGAACAACTGAACGTTCACAAGCTGATGCCGAAACGTAACAAGCCTATGCGAGTCACCACAACGGTTTTTGTGGTGCACTGTGGTCACTACTGAATCCAGGCAATCACCTTGCCACCTCAATAATAATAATAAGTAGATATACTATATTTTGTTGCTTTGTTTGGATTAAACATATTTTAAAGTGACACAAAAGTATTTCTACTAATAGTGTAATTTAATGTCATTATATCATATCAGTGTGAATCAAGAAAATTGTTTCAATGTTTTTTAATGACGAAAATGACTAAACCACAATAGGATAAATAATTAGGTAGGAACTGCGACACACATTTAGAGTAACAGAATAGAAATGAATTGGCTATCTTGTGAGATAGGTAAAGCAATTGTAACAAAATATGTTATATCAAATTCGGGAATAATCACAAATGTAATACTCGTGTAATTGAATAATCCAGTTGAAATCTACGTCGCCGGCATCTCACCCGGGGGAGCGAAATTGAGACACGTCGGCACGGCGAGCGGTGAGCGGTTAGCGCGCCAACCTTTTGTCCGGAATGTCACGACACTTGAATTATCCCAGACGCTTTTACTCATTAATGGAATGTTTTATTTGCTTTTATTTAATTTAGCATTTATTCAATCTGCCCCCGGTGCGATACGATTCGCGCGACGTTTTCTTATTTCGTTTGCACCTTTTGTGACAGGGCTCATTGAAGACGAGGTGTCGGGATGTGTTCTCGCGGCCAGCGGCTCAGTTTACGCGTTCAGCTCCGGCGCCTTTCATCGCGCACAAAGCGTAATTGAATCCCACAGAAACCTACGCAGCCCGTAAGATTTAATAGGGCATTTAGACATTCGCATTGGCTCTTGCGAGTCGGTTTTGTATGCTATTATTCATGGCGAGACCGCAGCGCGGCCAGCTTTCCATGGATACGCGTTGCATATTTAAAATTAACCCTACCCCAAAAGTAGTAGCTTCCAAGTTACCACAATGCGTTACTTTTAACATAAGCAGTTGTTTTAAAAGTAGATATAAATTTAAAACATCTATGTAAACGGTTATACTTTGAAAATTAAGCGGTGAAAGGCAATTTGCTTTAAGTGAAATTGAAATATATATATTCGGAATGAGTAAAAACCACTGATTCCAAAAACATATATAACTCAATATCGTAAAAAATTTAAGTTAAAGCAAATAGATATTTACTCCTTGATATTTATACAAAACCACATTTAACCTTAAAACTCTTTTTAAAATTAGATTTGATCTCCTACGTATTATGTTATTTTACAAACAAAAAATATTAACCACCACTTAAAATTATTACTAGTACTTGTAAAAAATATAAAGTCAAAATTCAACAATCAGTTTCATGAATATGGCTTCAGAAGGTACATGTACAGCTTTACGCCCAAACATATAAAGTGGTGCTTTGTAATCAATCTATCTTGCTATTTTATATATTAATTTTTTGTTACAAGTAACAAATAAATGTTGTAAACCGGTGTTATATATTACATTTAGGGAAAAGTCGAACATTAACGAATGACCGCGAATTAAGTTTTTATATCCTTCGCAGAGAACGTGAGTATTCAGTTAATGTTTTGACATGTTGTATCCCTTGTTTACATTTATTAAATTTTTACATTAACACACACTTGAAAAAATACATAGTGAAAAATTCTAGCCTAAGATATTTTAAGTATTTTTCTAAGTCTGCCTAACTCAGTTACAATGTACAGTACAATTTCATAAATGAATTTAAAAAAAAATGTGTCTGGTACAAAGAATGTTAAATGTTTGAAGTTTAAAAATATACGTCGACTGTTTTGAATTATATAGAACCTAAAGACTATAGACCTTATGCGTATATAAACTTTGCGATTCTTAAACTGCTTAGTCGTATGCTACTGTCAATGGGATCTAAGAATGTGCAGTGGACATCTTCGTTGTAAGACCACCCGTAGCATTGTGATAGCAAACTGTCTAGCACTGAAGTAGTGTCTAAGAATAGGAGTTCTAGTACGAATGGTCGTGTCAGCTAGCTCGTAAAATTGGAAATGGATCCTCGTAAATCGACGATATTCAGCCGAGTCGCAAATTGATGCGCGCACGCCGCCGCGCGTTCGCTCCCTTGATCACTGAGCTTCGCTTCAACACAGGTTCAGTTTTCAAAATGTAATAAACATTGATAGAATGGCACATTACCTATAAAGTTTACTTAATTCGTTCTTTGATTTAACGATTTATTGGATACAATGGTCAAGCGTGCTACTTTTGAGCTACGGCTTTTGTAAGAAATATATGTAGTTGTCCGAGTCTGGGTGTATGCGCATATAATAATCATATACGTAAACACAACTACAACATAGGTAAATATTTAGGTATGTAAATGTCAATATTAAGACAGATGTTTTTTTTATTTGGGTGTGAAAAATTCTTTTAGCACTATGCAATATTATTTCGCACATGAGATTAACAAAACCAAACTGCAATATCATCATAAAATTAAAGTAGACAATTCTTTTTATGACAGCAAATGAAAGCCAGTAATTGTAAATTCTCGTGCTTCAGTAATAAAGCCTAATTACGTAATTACACCTAAGAGTATAAGAATATTGAAATTGAATGTCATATAATTTTACGACAAAAACTTACACTGCTTTTATTTTATTATAGTTCTCTACAAACATCGTATTTCTAAAATATATATACAAAACTATGAAGTTCCGCGTCTAGTACTTGCTAGGTGATTTTCTGTATTAAAATAAAATAAAATAAAATAAAATAAAATAAGCCTTTATTTCTACAACATTTTTTTTTATACATCTTATCCTATATTATTCTTCTATTAGTACTATATATTTATATATATATATATATTTTTTTTTGTTAATGTTCCGTTGTAGTCGCCTCCGCGGCGTAGGCCTCCCCCATTACGTTCCACTGGTCTCTATTTCTGGCTATTCTCATCCATAACGATCCCGCTTTTTGTACAAATATGTCTGCCCATCTTTTTTTTGGCCTTCCTCTGCTTCTGGTTCCGTCTCTAGGTATCCACTCTGATACCTTCTTTGTCCATCTGCTGTTTTGCATCCTACACACATGTCCTGCCCAGTTCCACTTCAAAAATCTAATTACTTTGATGACATTTTTTAATTTTGTTTTTCCTCTTATTATATAATTTCTAACCTTTTCTTTTTGTGCTATTCCTAGCATACTTCTTTCCATTTTCCTTTGACAAATTGCTAGTTTATTTTCGTCTTCGTTTTTCAGAGACCAAGTTTGACAGCCGTACGTTAGGCAGGGCAAGATGGTGATCTCGTAGAGTTTTCTTTTTGTACTAATATCTATTTGCTTATTTTTAAATATTTCCTTCAAGCTCCAGTACTTTTTCCATGCTATAGCAACTCTCCTCTGGATTTCGTTACTAGTGCAGTTATTAAAGGAAATCATCTGTCCGAGATATATATAATTACTTACATAATCTATGTTCATATTTCCAACTAATATATTTTCCTCTACTCCATTAGTCATCACTTTTGTTTTTGTTATGTTTAGTTCGAGACCTACCTTCTTACTTTCTATTACTAACTCGTTCACCATTTTCTCCAATTCGATAGCGCTTTCGGCAAAGACAACTACGTCATCTGCGAACCTGAGGTGATTTAAGTACTCTCCATCTATTTTTAGACCTTTCTCTTTCCAATTTAGGTGCCTAAAAACTGACTCTAAAACAGAGGAGAATATTTTCGGTGAGAGTGGGTCACCCTGCCTAACGCCTTTTCGGATAGAAAACTCTGCTCCTTCTCTTTCTAGTTTCACTTTAGCTCTAATATTGGAGTACAAATGGTGTAGTAGATCTATGTATTCCTTCTCTAACCCTTGCTGTGCTAAGCTGTTCCAGATTGCGTCATGCTGTATAGAGTCAAATGCTTTCGTGTAGTCAATAAAGCACATGTACAGAGCTCTCCTATACTCATTGGTTTTCTCTATGACTTGTGTTACAACTTGTATATGGTCTATGGTTGAAAAATATTTACGAAAGCCTGCCTGTTCTCTTGGCTGATGTTCGTCCAGTGTTTTAGTCAGTCTATTCAATAATATTTTCGAAAATATTTTATACATGTTAGATATTAAACTAATGGGCCTATAATTATTTAAATCTTCTTTATTGCCTTTTTTATGAAGTAGTGTGATAGTTGATGTAGACCATTGTCGAGGAGTTTGTTTTTGTACAAGGATATTGGTAAACAGCGTCTGTAGAGGAAATAGTAGTGATTCAGAGAATGATTTCAGAAATTCATTTGTGATATTATCTTCGCCAGGTGTCTTGTCTGTTTTCAATGACTTAATTGCGTGCTCTATTTCACCTCTTAATATACCTAAAGTTCCGGAGGACTGAGAACATGTATAGTGACGATAGTTGTTTACATTATCTATCTCTCTTGCTGTATACAAATTTTTATAATAGTTTGTAGCTTCTTCTATTATCATTGGCCTTTGCATTATAATATTTCCATATTTTCCTTTTAAGCTCCCTGTCCATTCTTTCTTAATCCTCAATTCTTTGTAGGCTTTCTTTACGGCGCCAGTTTTATCTATATACTTCTTGAATTTTTCTTGCCTATGTATTTTGCGTTCTTTCGTTATATTTCTATTTATTTCTTTACTTATCTTTGTAATTCTTGTTTGTACTGGCTTCGTCCGTTTTTCTTTATATAATTTATTTCTTTCTTCCAAAAGTTCTTTAGTATATGTCGACAAATCGTATTTATCTTTACACATTGTAGGTAATAATTTGTGTAACTTTTTCAATTCTAACTCTAAGGCATTATATTGAAATTGAATATCATTTGATATGTTCACAGACTGAATAAACTTTTCTTCCCAATGTATTCCATCCTCTCTGGATATTTCAATTAGCTTATTTGACCGTTTACTGTTGTATTTTATAAATGTTCTGTTTTTCTTAATATTTAAAATTGCTAATTTACATCTTATCATTCGATGATCTGTTTGGAAATTTATATTTTTAACTATGTCAAAGTTATGAATGTAAGTTTTTTTGTTTGTTAATATAAAATCTATTTCATTGAGGTATTGACCATCGGGAGATCTCCATGTCCATTTCTTATTAATATTCTTTTTGAACTGGCTGTTTGTAATGGTAAGATTTTTTTCCAATGCAAAATCTATTAATCTTTGGCCATTTCTGCTTCTTCTACCTGATGAATACTTTCCAAAAATTTTTTCTTCACCTTCTCTTCCTTTACCTACCTGAGCATTAAAATCACCCATTACTATCAGATTTTTTGTATTTATAGTTGTGAGAGCTTGCTCAATATTCTCATAGAAATTTTCTATGTCTTCAGTATTGTAATTCTCTGTCGGTGCATATAATTGAACAAAAGACCATATCATACTTTCGGATATTTTTAATTCTAGGACTGCTACTCTGTCAGAAAATGATCTCAAGGATATTATATTGTCTTTCAGGTATTTCTTTATCAAGAAACCTACTCCATTCCTGCTGTTATTTCCTTGCGTATGATACAGAATAAACTCTTTATATTCTTCTGTTTTTTCCTCCGCTCTCCTAACTTCGCTAAGGCCTATTATATCCCAATTTACATTTTTTAATGCATAATTTAATTCTATCATTCTACTCTCTTGTAATAGGGTTCTTACGTTCAGGCAAGCAATGTGTAAATATTTTGTTTGTGTCGTTGATGGTTTGTTGCGTTCCTCGCAGGTATTATGGACCCTTATGTTTTGCGGGGGGTGTTGGTCTCTTTTCCCCACGGTGACCAGCCGGCTTGGGGAAGTTGGAGGGACTTTATTTACAAGTTTTTTTGATCCTTATTTTTTACTGAGCTAGAAGTTGGTACGTTGTTATTGTTACCACACAAATAAGAAGACATGCTGACAGTCTTATTCTTTTTAGAAGTCTGATTCGCATCTTTGTCTTTGCTTAGACCCATAGTATTTGTTACCTCGGGAGAAACTGACATGAACCTTTTTCCTGTACGTGAGTTGTCAAGCTTTACGCTTTTATCTTTCAGTACAATGACTTTATCATATCGTAAGGCAACTTTCTTCCCTGCCTCTCTTTCTCTTTTTATTTCTTCATGTAGCTCTTTACGTTTTTGTAGTACACTCGGCGGGTAGTCCTCTTTTAGGTACATTGATGAACCATCTAAAGACTTTTTCTTTTTAAGAACTTCAATTTTCCGTCCCATACTTGTAAATGTCACAACTATAGGTCTAATTTTATTACCCTTTTTACCCATTCTTCTAACATCTTCTATCTCTCCACTTTGGCAATCGATCTTCATTTCATTTATTATAATATTCAGTATGTATTTCACCAAACCAGTGTAGTTTTGTTCCTTCTCTTCTACTCCAAAAAAGATAACATTTTTCTTTCTTACTTGTTTTTCTAGAATATTAATAACATTTTGCTGTTTTTCGATTTTATTTTCCAGCTCAGTAGTTTTCAAATCCATTTTCTTGAATTTTTCGTTTATATTATTGTTAATACTTTCTTCCATATTCTTCATTGCTTGCTTTTGCATTTTTAAATCTAATTGTATCGTTTTTAATATTTCCATCATATCTTCCATAGTAATTGTAGATGTATATGTTGAGCAAAGCGACCTCTTGTGTTAAATTGTTGTAGCAGATTGAGATGGGTGCTTTATGTATATAAACTTGTCAATAAGTTCTACTGTTGGCATACAGATGGCGTCGCTTTTATATTTTAAGTTAGGATATCTTAATTATAAAACATAATGAAAGCATATCTGTTGAAAAATCACAGGAAGCACTCAATTATTCACTGCAAATTTTAATTAGTACGTTTAGTTTATCCCAAACACTTTGAAATTTGTTTCATTTGCATATAATCTCCAAATATCACCAAGAAACGGCCTATGTAATCCGGCTAAAGAATAGCTCCTTAATCTTCCAAATTAATTCCAGATAACAACTTGTACGGCTTCTTTAGGTTATGTATCATCAAATTTTTCACTTTTAATTCTGAATCTCCCATTAATTTTATTTTTAAAACGTATTAATTCCGGAGTGCAATCGATTTTCTGTATTAAGCGACGATAATTTGATAATCACTGGGAGACTGATAGAAATACGCATATACAGTAAAAAAAATGCCAAGAGTAACTAATAAAATAGAAGCATTATACTAAGTATTCAGAAATAATGAGTTTGAAAATAAAGTATATATGTTTTAGATATTTTCAACGTCATTCATACACATATGAAGATTTTCAATATGGGCGACACGTATAAATTAACTTATCGTAAAAGATGTAATACGATGCAGTGAAAGAAAACACATACCTTACTGTTTCTGTGACTCAATTGTGTATAAATACGTGAATGTCAGGAGACGAGGCAAGTCCGAACGTACGTCAACTATAAAAAGGTAATATCATACATCGATCAGGTGGTACTGAAGGCCAACAAAGGGCGGACCATTGTGAACTCCTATCTAATCGTAATGAATATAAATTTTCTGATGACATTTACGATCGGTGCGCTCCGTGATACTGCATCTATATGTGTACGTGTTAGATTTTAATACACGCACACATAGATGGAATCGACAATAAAATACACGGTTATGTCGGCCGGTATCAATTTGTAACATCGCTGGCGTAAACCGCCCGACTTATCTTTCCATTTATCAACAAATATTGTTAAGAGTCAGTGTTTCAGGGAGTTAAACCGAAACTAGAATTACATAAAAGCGTAAGCTATAAAAAATGAACTTCCGAGTTGGTACGAATATAAGTAATTTATTATTAAACGTAAGATTTATGATGTATTCAGTTTATTCAATCGTTTATATAGCAGGAAGGTGATATTTATCTGTTGTAAGCGCTCCCTTGCCTAGTCGTATTTTGTAAATACCATTATGTTTGTGACACCCACAACAGTTAGTTGTATATCTCTGGTTACAAGTCGGATTCAATGAATGTATATATATACATATATATTATGTACCTAATAGAATTTGAATACAACAGAAGTAACTTACACAGAATTTATTGATTAAGATTTAACATTAGAGTTACATTAAATTAAGACTTAAGATAAATTAAATTAAGATGTCTGTATTGTATACAAATTGTATAAATAAAGTAAACACTTATAGAAAGTGTACGAAAGTGATCGCACTATCGACTATATATCGAAAGGATAACCGAAACAATTTACAAAATTATAACATAAAATTATAAAATAAAAATTATAATTTACAAAATTACAACTCTGCTAGCGCAGCTCTGATTCTGAGGGCGACATATTTTTAAATCAAATTCGTAGTATAAAAAATATTTTTATAGACTACACAAAGTAAATAATAATTAATAATTCTCCAATTACACTGTAATTTTTGATACCAGTTCCGTGTAATATTGCATAACTAGGCAATAACTTTAAAACAAAATCTACTGGCGAACAATTTATATCTATGTTAGAAATAAGTATAACATGGTTTATTTTGCTTTGTTATAAATAAAATTATTTCCATTATATCTATCAATATCTTGTATTAACAAACACAGAATGTTACATGTTAATTTTCAGAATGAAGAAGAGAGAAGAATGAAGAAAGTATTAGAGAAGAAAAAAATTCTAAGACAAATGTAAAAGACCACTCAAAATGACTGGTTAGGTAAATCTAGTATTAAAAATATCAAAATTTGATTGATAGAGTTTAGTACCTGAGATAGTCTGCTACCCGGATGAGAGGGAGGTGGTGCACGGTGTCCAGCGCGCCGCCTGAGATAAAGGTTTTGGAGGGGTGGGCCTTGACTCCTACCACTCCTAGAGAGGTAGTCCCAACAAAGCCTTTTGTTCCCTGAGTGTCTGGATGAATTTGGTTTTCAAGGCCTGGGTAGAGCAATCAGAGGGACAGCCGGTGGTTTTTAGTCAATAGGAGTCTGATACACCGGGGTCGCTGCCCTCACAGCGTCCCTGATGGTCCTATGCAGGATATCCCCCGGGTTACAAAAAAAAAAGATTTAGGATTATTATTTATTTTTTAAAGGTTGAATTTTTTATTCTTAAAATGTTTTTCATTTATATTGTTTTTGTCGCCGTTGCATCCAAATCAGGTTTTTAGCATTTGGAAATAAAATCCTCATTGAAATGAGCCCAAACACGAACACTCTGCTGTAGCAAGGAAGAATTTATTCAGACCTTAATCAAATTAAACCTCAAGCAAAGCTGGTGTACATCCATACGAACAAAAAAAAGCAGATAGAATTCGGTCTTTTCACGACGGAGATATAGACAGAACTTTATTTAAGTATTGTACGTTTCACTCGGTATGACCTTATATATCCGAAAACCTTCTTCAAAACTGCATCATATTAAATTGGGACGAATTTGATATACTTAATAACTAAAATATAATAGTTCAGATCGATCCATAAATGACTAAGTTATGGGTGTACATACATACAAAAATATACATTCGAATACCGCCCCTTTTCCTTTTTGAAGTCAGTTAAAAAAGACAATAATAATAAAATAATTATAAACAAGCGGCACAGTGCGAACCAGCCACAACGCGTCCGTACATCGGACAGGGGACGCGATCGGTCGAATTATTTACCACAATGACATCGACTGGCATATAATTTGCCATGCGCGCGGCTCTTCCATTATGCTCTTCGGCGATTCATTCGATATAATGAGTACCGGAGCGGCTACCGGCCACTCTTCAGCTACCAACATAACAACCTCAAAGGGAATCCACTAAAATTGCTACAAATGCTACCCTTTTTTATATTAGACACCTACGTGATATTACGGAATGACTTGTGTGTTTATCTTAATGTTTCCACATTGTACTCAAATATTGTATTAAATAAAACCAAATGCAAAAAGTTGAGTTTCCATTTTATATACCATACGTGTACTTACGTCTTCCTTATGAAAATAAAACATGCAAATGTGTCGATCTGTCTAATATTATTTGCAATATAAACAGAAAGAAAAACTAGTCTCAATTATGCGTAAGTTTGGAATATACCCATAAAAATTAATATCTTTATGGAAGCCTTCCTTAAAACCGAAATTATCGGAATTATTAATATGGTATAAAGTACGGATATGGACATTACATCATAGCGGATATCCGATCGTTGCGATTACGAATAAGGAGCTTCATGACATCCCTGATGTAGCAATAGATTGATAGTTTATAAATTATGTAAAATTCCAACCTAACTCAATGTCGACGGCTAATTAGAAATGATTAAGATTGAAGGCATAATCTCTTTTATTATTCATTCCGCTCAGATAAATGTCGTTTAGTTAAGCATAACTGTATATAGCATATAATAAAAACATATTTCAAATAATTTTGACGTCTTAGAAGAAAAAATAATATAATAAAGAATTTATTATTACTAATCTCACGTAGATGTATATTAAAAGTAATAATTCTAATTTAACGGCATGCAGATTTTAAAATCAATATACAATACACAATTGTAAAATACACTAGCACGCAGCACTAGACAAAATAATTAAAATGAAAAATTGTATGTCTACATATTTACAATGTTATATATACTGACTCGCCGATGTGGCTACATAACAGTGATGTAAGGTACAGCCTAGTCCAAGAATGATAGCTGCTATCAAAAGATTAACCTCCATTGAGAGTTGCCATCCCTTCCATACTAGCCGCTATATACCACACTTGAATACCTCTAAGCATAAAAGGAGCCGAACTTATACAAGTGGATTGCGAAATACGACAGTCCTAAGCAAGTCATTGCGATGGTCTTTGCACTTGTGTACTGTGGTTACAACCCAGTTCGGACAATCACCCTACCACCGCAAAAGATCTAAAAATAGTTAACAAACACGCGTAAGCTTAAAAGCTATGTATTAAATATGATTAATATTAATGGGCAACTAAAAGTACATAATAAAACATACATCACGACGAAACCAAACATTAAAATAAAATTGTTTGATTACAAATAGTTAACATATAACACTTGAGTGTACCGTCATTCAATTCATCGGAACACTAAAACACAAATCAAAAATTACTGACAAGCCATCACGTAATGTTGCACTAATATTATCTGTAACTGACAAAAAAGAAATGACGTTGTAGACACTTGATAAATTGTTGTTAAAATAGTGAACTATGACATACGTTCAGATGGTACATTGACGAGCGGCAACAGCTAACATGCCAAATGTAACTTCGTCTCGTCGAAACCGACGCGACGGGCGGAACAAAAACTGACGTCTCATTGATGTATTGACTAAAAAGAAGGCTTCTAGACCGTTAGTCAGTTAACAAAACGATATACGGCTATTAATCACGAAACGATAGCTATCTCTATCTTAGCGAGTAATATAAAAAGTAGAATAGTTAGCAGTCGACTTGTCAGTGTAGCCACCGGTTACATTTCAGATTTCAATTTTAATTGAAATGTAGATTCATAATCATTAGGTATATATTCATTTTATCAAAGTTTATTTGAACTAAATTTCATCAAAATATTTGAGTAAAAGTACTCATTGTAAAAAAAGTATGAAACTATGCGAGCACCAATCATCTTTCTTAGGTTACAATTTATCATATAATGATCCCATATTATGTGTGAAATAAATTTTTATATGTGTTTTTCTTACGTCACCAGGTGGCTTACTGGACTTGTTCATCAGGCTAAACATAAGATCATCTTTGTCTACGTAGAATAAATAATACATTTAAAGTTTTATTACCTAGCTGAACATGTTACCTTTTATCTATAAAATATAAATTTCAATTTATATCATTTTACATAGAATTTAAAATAAAAGAACCTTGTACACGAGATAACCATTCGGTGTGACATTATTTGCATGCAAATAGCCCTCTATAATACAGATAAAACCCACAACCAGTCAACCGAATGCATTGGGATATTGAATAAACCTTCATTAAAAAAATACAACCTCCATCTACGGGCCAGTGGTCAAAATCAAATATCACTCTAAAAATGGTTTAGTAAACGTTGATAACACAAAATGTATTTTAGTTTGTTGTAATCAGATCCAAATACAGCTGCGATTAACTTCGCTGGCATGTGCCGAGTGGGTTTAGTTCTTCTGAATTGTTTTCTGCTGGGCGTAGAAAAAAAAAGTGTACGCATACAGTACTATAATCACAAAATTATAGTTTTTCATATGTGTATTTAAACTAGAACCGAGAAAAGATTTTAACGCGGAATGTCGACGAAAGCAGCACATTGCTGACATTATGACGTTCAGCTGCATCGGAATTCTTTCCATACAAGTCTACGCAAACCAGCCTTTTGTATGCTCACAAGCAGCATTCATACTGCTGTTGCTTTCAAGGACATACAGTCTTTACTGATTTTTTTTTACTCTTTGGAATCTGTTCAGAATAACAATAATTTGGCTTCATTCATAGAAAGTGCTTTTTCAACGTAAGTACAAAAAAGGTCAAATGGAGGAAATAGATTTATTCACATATCGGCAAACCTCCAAATGTGGTGTTATACTGGCTTTAATCATTCAATATAGAGTATGGAATAGAACTTCTTTTTTTAAAAGATTTCTTTAACGTGTATAATAAAAGCGCCCATACGAATTAGGCTTAAATCAACTCAAGAGTTTCAAAGAGAAAAAGTTACACGAAGATAGTTGTTAAAATTCCAAATAAAATAAAAATTCCAGCATGATGTTTGTTTACTACATAAACTTTAGAAACAATAGATAAGTTAGATGTCCAAGTCAGTCACACTGACATTGAGTTCTTGTATGATAAGGAATATTGCGAAGTCGTTTTAGGCAAACAACTATATCATCAAAATGAACATTCACAAGTATTTTATCTATAGAAGTTTGTGAAATTTAAATATTTACACAATAAATCATAAAAGTCGCGTTACATATGATAGACATTTAACTTTTTTGAGAACAAAAAATTTCTATCTAAATTTATTTGTATTTGCGGTCTCTAAGAGTGAATTTTTATTAGACTAAAGTATATGTAATGTATCGCTTTCTCAAACAACCCGGTACAGTTATTGAACAATAACTTCATACAATTTATTTTTCGACGTATACTAATTCGAAAAATTAATCTTGTAAAAAACACTCACCTGGCAAAAAGGGC
This sequence comes from Automeris io, assembly GCA_036320925.1. Classification (NCBI taxonomy): domain Eukaryota; kingdom Metazoa; phylum Arthropoda; class Insecta; order Lepidoptera; family Saturniidae; genus Automeris; species Automeris io. The sequence goes on along the minus strand of JAUDJH010000025.1, from coordinate 886,593 downwards.
ATATTTGAAGTCAAAAATTTAGTTGACACAAATTCTGTGTCACAAATACTGTTGGTTACTAAATCATCAAGCAGGATAACTACTTCTAGCAGAAATACCATTGTCTCTTATAGCAATAATGTTTTAATTTTATTTTAATATTTCAAACCTTTCACAGTTATATGAAAGTAAAAGCAAATAAATATTGCTATAAAAGATGGAACGCTTGGAGTAGTGTAATTTTAATAGAATGAGAATGAACTTTAACAGAATGTATAGGGATGACAAATTTTGGTGGACATCACACATCGACACCATTAAGTCAATCGAGCAACCAATAAAGTGACCGCCTGACGTATGTCTTTTCATTAGGTTAGCTCGCAAGAAATACATCACGGCGGGTCTTAATCAAAGGCGCGAAGAAACCGGTCAAGATTAATACGGGAGCAGGAGCGCGTGCAGAATTACACATCGGTTACCAAAATGGGGAAATGTATTAAACCACATGATTTAGAATAGAAGAATAGGAGCATATCCACAAATAATGAAATTCACCTATATACTGGTTTCAAATTTTATTCTCACTTTCAACAACGCAGACTATATTAACCCTTTGCGGACGTATTAAATTTGAACATCGGCATCGTACTGGTCGGAATTAATTTCCATCGAAAGAGCAGGGATACATAACACGTAAGATTACGATGGATAAACAAGATTTGGTAATTATTTTATTAAATTTAGATATCTATTTATTGAATACAGTCATCCATCCATCCATTTTGTTTCGAAAAAGTGTAAACTAATACATTGTTGCATACAGTATAGGATTCGTATGGTTCCTTGCTGTGGTAGCTGAAGGCAGACATACGACCGAAACGGTAAAAAGGCTTTGGTGGCTGAGAGTAGACATACGACCGCAAAGGGTTAATATTCAATAACATTAAAAAACAATTGGAATATAGAGGTAGAAATAAAGGGTTTCCTTCTTATCTATTCTTCTCGTGATAGAAGATTAACGTATTCATATTTTTAAGCTCTAAAACTTATTATACACAGGCAGGTGATTTTTTTTTTAAATTCAAGTACCGTTTTAGTATTTTGATTGCAATTCATATCACATTTATCCTGACTGACACAATGACTATATAGCCCGTCTAATGGTTGGTATGGTGCAGGCCAAAAAATGACAACGACGATCAACAGTTAAGAAAATCCCATCGGTAGTCACAGCGTTCATGTCGGCCTACACAAACATTTCATCACCCTATGCATAAAGGGCGCTATATAGGAAGACTATCCTATTAGAAGACTATTTATTCCACAGCCCCATGACACGGCAAAATTAAGAGTTAGAGAACTTCTTTATCCTAGCCAGGATGTGAGTTGCCGTATAGTTGTGACTCTGTAAGCCCGCGAGCGTGGTTCTATTTAGGAAGGGTGAGGATGGAACAAGATGCTTAGTCACATCAGGATCATTCACAAGGCAGACAGCCCTCCACTACAACCTATCCAGGGTATCAAGTAAGTACTGAGCCGAACCATCCCAAAGATGCGAACAATAAAAACAAAATGTTATTAAACATTGGCCGTATTTTTAAAATGAGCAGATTTTTCCTAATGGTGTATAAGATGAGGACCACAGAAGGGTTAATTAAAACGAATGGACGGTCAGCAGAATGTCGAAGTTTAGCGGATCACCAATTTCAATGCTTTAATATTGTTACAAACTTAGCTTCGCGTTTCTTTAATTAAAATTAACGACGCAAAACTTTGACAGTCAAACGAATTATTAGTACAGTAGGGAACTTTTAATTAGTTCGCCTTCTTCCAGCGATACTTTTGTGCATTTGTCTAGAGTAATTTAAATTAATTTGAATTCTTTTATCTGAGTACAGAAAAGCTGTATTTTTGGTGGTACGAGAATCTAATTTAGAAAGGAGAAATAAATAATTCCAATTCCAATTACTTTCCACGCCGCTGAGCTATCGAAATATCCGGCAAATGTTCTTTAGATTTGAACTAAGAAAAAAATAAAGTGACAACATAATAGAACATTAATTAAAGTACAATAAAGATTACTTTAGACGTCTAGAGCTCGCTCATGAATAGCGTTTACGATTCGAATCAAGGCGAAACTTCGAAATTATAAATTTCACGCCGGTAGCCTTCACGTATGGATCCGTGACAATGTTTGACAGCTACCAACATTGAACTCGCCTGAATTAAGCATGTCTAAATATTAAATTATGCTTAAATTGTAAAACTGAAAACCAATCAAAAGTCAGAATTAGAAACGGTTATATAATACCAACTCGTTTTAAAAAGAAATAACTAATGTGATTTATTTCTAATATTTAATATTCATGATTGTGCTTCTTTAACTAAATACAAATTACTTCTAAAATACACATTTACGTGAACATAAAACTGCAGCTGTATAGTAGTAAAATTTTCGAATTAACATTGTCACAGTATGTGAATCGTCACAAATGCATCGATTCCCTTATTCACACCTCATGAAGCCCCGGGGAGTGTGAAGCCGGTTGGCTAACAAGCGTGATCACTGCGGACGAAACAAACTTAACTCCATTTTTAATTTGACCAGTCCAAGTCGGCGCCTACGCTTGCCGACGTAAACAAATCGTAAGCCAAGATCAATGAATATTAAGCAACCTCCGAAACAATTTCCAGCGCCATCTCGGAGATAAATAAATAATTCTGAGCAAATAAACATGAAAAAGTACCTACTGATTGCTTCATAAATTGTCAAAACGTTGCCGTGTGGCGATAAGATTCGCCGATCGTTTTCCACAAAACTAATGAGTAACCTCAACGAAATTGGCAAATAAATATTAAGTTTTTTTTTTAAATAATTTACGCATTCAGAAAATTAATTGAAATAAATACTTCGCGCATTTTTTTCCAGATCATAAATCGCAATCAACTGAGACGAAAAAATAAATATTTTAATGAGACGACCGTCAACATTCTAAGAGAAAATATTTTTTACATAAAATATTATAAATCTGTTACGTATGTCTAAATATAATCGGAACAAGTAAACAAAATAATTGCCGTCTTTAATTTGTAGATTGAACTGTGTGTACTAGATTCAAATCTAACGAGGACTTGTACAACGTAAACAAAGAAAGTCCAAAAACAATGGTTATAGCTCGATACATCGGAAAATAGAGATGTGAAAGTTAGATAAAGAGATTATGTCGATATTTGGCTAAGAATCATTATGAGAGTAAGTAAATAGTTTAATTTCCGGTTGATGTTTCTCACTTTGAAAAGTTTTTTAAGAAATAATATAAATTATAATAATTTCATAAATCATATAAATATTATGTACATTGTTACATAGTTGTACGTGCGTAAATTACATTTCATTACTATCCAACATAATATATTGACCGCCGCTGGCACTACAGCCTTTACAAAAATACGAAATGTGTTTTAATAAAATACCGTTAACAAAACGTGGATACATCGAACTTGACAAATTGCTTACGCTCCTAATATTCCAGACACCTCCGCATTTAAGAAGATAGGGGCCTTTATCAGTTCTTATATCTACTGCGTGTTTAGATACCGAGATAACTTGATCAAGTCGATGTGAGCGTGGAGCGATCACTTCTCACTAGTGATGTCACATACCGTAAACAATCTCTTTAGATGAGTGTAAATGTGAGCACACTCCGTGACTCATTTTCACACGTTTGCACTAAAGCAAGTACCAAGGACAAAAACCAAAATCTAGTCTAATTTTTTACTCATCATTATTGTGCACTGCTGAATCTCTCGTAATAAGTACCATCAAACCATCGTCTTCAGCACTTCGCAATCATATCCTTAATGGCGACTTTTCCTAAATTGTTGCCCCACATTGCCGAGAGACGATCAACGCTTAATTTGTAGATTCACAATCTTCACTCAATAACTCATCAGTTTTATCGTATATGGCTATCTCACTAAAACTTCAACGTGTTAAGTTGGTACGCGATGTCGGTAACTTTGATTTATATCGGATCTAATCATTGCGAAATGTATACTTCTGAGAGATTATTAATATAACTCGCTAACAAATGTATGTGTTGTCAAAAAAAAAACTTATCCTGTTTACCGTAGGGTTTACGTCTTAAGATGTTATCCGCCTTTCAGTTGCTCCTTCTCAACGCCAAGTAGGTTGAAATCAGGCGTTTGATTGCTATGCCCAGGTGGTCTTTTGCTAAGACAACTTAAAATCTGTCTGGTTTATAGTATGAGTGAGCTTATAGAATATAAAATGAAATAAGAATTAATTCTTTTTTTATGAAAAGATAATAATTAAGAATAACTTGCATAAATCAATTATAGAATTGATTTGTGACAAGAGTGCTCTATACAAAAATATTCTTTGCTTGGCCAAGTAACTACACTGAAAACAAAAGTAGCAAGCACAATGCAGTTGAAAAAAATACTGAAAACAACCATGTACCAGTAGTCACTATGATTCCAGGAGCCTAAAAGAAATCATTATACTAATGCTTTATTTTATTTGAATTCAATAGATATGAAAGCAGTCAAGCAACGAGTTAGCTATTACATTTTTGTAGAATTTTATAACACGATTTTGATAATATTTAGAGTATTTCTCAGACCGCGACAGTATTAAAGACATGATTGTAAACCAGCACGTGTATTTCATTTATAAGATGCATATATTAGATAATAAACCAGTGAACAATCAAAGTAATTTATAATCAAATGCGGAAAGCTGTAAAGACAGATATACATATACACCATAATCATATTATTTTGATGCCTTTATTAATTTTAAACCCCATAAAAGACAATATCGTTAGGCATGAGATTTCACGATCTAATAATTTATAATAAAATCCAGGAACTAGGTGCGTTGGGTATACAGAATACATCTAATGTATACGATACGTCGTAAAGGTGTATTTACGGTGTTGTAAGTTACTTTTTATGGAGCTTGTTAAGGCACAGCACTACTCGATACAAACTCATTTGAAAGATGAAGTACACTCTAAACTTTACGTAGAGTGTGTCGCACATCAATATGAGAAGCGTAATCAATATGTTAATATCAAAGATAAGCCAGCCAGATTTCCAAACGTAAAACAGTCACCGACGTGCTACAAAGGTAGCCCACATTCGTAATAAGATACAATCATAAATAAGCCAATCGCTATATTGACTCTGAGAGAATTCGACTAGTTTTTGTTAGTATTCCGTATGTAATATGCAAATAGTTATTTTTGTGTTAAATCGTATTTGATAATGTTAATCACTAGACATTGATAAATGTAAGTAATGAATTGAACGGTCATATGTAAATCAAAGAACTCGTTTATGTACTTTTTTGACACTTCATTAAAGTTTATATTACTAAATGGGCTTATTAATGCTTGTATGACACGAAGAGCTCGTCTTAATCTTTGCTCTTTAGCAAGACAACTACTAATAAAAACTGCCAATAATAAAAATAGTTTGAAGTTTGATAAACATTGTTCACGTGGGGGTTTTATATCGCTCGATTCGTAAATTGTAATTTAAATACTTTACATATTTTTTTTTTTTGTTATCCCGGTGGAAATCCCTACGGACCGTCAGGGGAAGTGCCCCTGTCAGGGCCACTTCCCCCGGTGTGTCGGACCTGCCCCGACTAAAACCACCGGGGTGCCAGCACTGCCCTCTCTTCGCCTTCGCCGAGCCTGGGAATCCGAATACTTCCGACGGCTCGGCGAGCGTTGGCCTTTGGGCAGGCCTCCTCTCGTGGAGGGGGATTTAAACCCCTCGCCTCCTCTCTGTACTGGACGGGGACGCCCTCAACGTCACCCGCCCAGCCTGTGTCAGGAGGGGAGCTCGTCGCGCTGGGAGTCCTGCGCGAATTGCTCCCTTCTCCCGAGCCGCCTTGTTCTGCGGCGGCGCCGAGGGTTGCGGGGATTGGCGATGTGCCTCTCCCTCTCCGCCGCTTCTTTCACCCTCATGACGGCCTCGCAAAAGGCCGCCATTCCTCTCCACGCGGCCTCGCTGTTGGTGACCGCACGAATTACGGCCGGCAGCGATAGGTCGTTGCCGACATGTTGGGCAAGTTCGGCCCTCTCATCAGCCCAGGCTGGGCCTTCTTCTAAGGCATGTTGTGCCCTCTCTACGGGGCAGCCGTCGCAGTGGTTGCACATTTCCGTCGGCTCGCTTCCGGGTATCAGACTCAGGTATCTCCCGAAGCTGCCGTGCCCCGAGAGTACCTGAGTCATCCGGTACGTGAGCGAGCCATGTGCGCGTGACAACCACTGCCTAAGAGTTGGACGGACTGCCTCTATGGTCCACTTGCCGGCACTTGGATTGGCCAGCCTGGACTCCCACTCCTGTATCGCGCTCTCGTTGAGGAGCGTCCTTTTCCTCCTTATTTCGGCTGGGGCCAACCGCAGGCCCTGGGCTCTCTTCTCCTCGCGCCATTGGTATAACTGCGCGAGGGTTCGTGCGTCCAGGTCCCACGGCACGGACCCGGCCAACACGCAGGCCGCCTCGCATGAAATCGTACAGTACCCCCTGATTATTCGGATTGCCATAGCTCTCTGTGGGCGTCTGAGGAGAGCTATGTTCCGGCGGTTTAGACAATCAGCCCACACGGGGGCAAATACTTTACATATGTCATCAGGTGATACTAAACGAAATCGAGTGATGTAATTGTTTTTATTTAGGATTATTCATATTTATGACCAAAAAAAATTTTTTTTTTTATAACTTATAGGCGAACGCTTGACCTCAATCACACCTGGTGGAAGGAGAAGATGAGTCCGATGATGAACCGCGTCCACCTAACAAATTCCTATTCACTCTTCTTTTAAAGACTCCCAGGTCATAAGATCGCGGAAATATGGCCGCTGGTAGCATATTCCACTCCTTAGCTGTTCGCATGATGAATGTTGAAGCGAATCTTCTCGTGCGGATATAAGGAACATCCACCACATACGGATGGTATCCGACACGATGTCTTGTGGTTTTGTGGTGGAATGGGGCTGGTGGAATCAAAGAATGTAGTTCCTGAGAACACTCTCCACCGTGCAACCGGTAAAAGACCGCGAGGCAGGCAACTCTACGTCGATGCTCGATGCTTTGCATTTTAATTTTTGACAAAGAGTCGTCGCCAATAAGTCTACGAGCTCTACGATCAATCGAGTCCAAAGCCGCCAACTGATATTTAGCGGATCCGTCCCAAAGGTGACAACAGTACTCAACACCCGACCGCACCTGCGCTTGATACAGGTTAAGAAGTTGCGATGGTGAAAAGAACCGTCTAACCTTAAAAAGGACACCCAATTTTTTAGCAGCTGTTTTTGCTCTAAGTTCAATCGACCGCCCAAAGTTCAAGTCAGCTGTCAGCTCTAAACCGAGGAGCTCAAGACCATCAGTCACCGGCAAGGAAACACCCTGGAAGGTGGGAGTCAGGTGAAAAGGACTCCGTTTAGCGGAAAAAAGACACGCCTGTGTCTTGGTAGCATTAAAACTAACCAGATTCGCATCGCCCCAATCAGAGACATATTTAAGTGCTAAATCTTGTTGCTTCACCATAGCCTCCCTCAGCAGAGAGATCTCGACGTATAATAATTGTATTCTCGATATATAATTGGAAAACCCATCTGTGTTGGTGACTCTGTACAGCATATTTCTATGTATGATATCAAATAATATAGTAATCTATATACCAAGTGATCTCCCATCACAGTATACGAGTATACAGGTGAACATAAGAAAAAAACATTTATTTACAACATACAAATATATTTACAACAGAGAAATATGATCTAGTCATAGGGATAAACAGCAGAATAGCAAGAGAAAATAGCCTACAATACTCAATAACACAAACAAATGTAAGTAAGTAGTAGTAAGCAATATACTAAGGATAGCGACAGTACATAGTCATTGAATTTGATTCTTTATATTGTTATGAAATAATCAAAAACGCACGAGATGTGTATCCAAGGTATGCCGTAAAATCGTGATTGGCTCCAAGTGAAAACTCGTTAGGTCGATCGTAAAAGTCGACAATAATTAGGCGGCCACAACCGCGAGAACCGATATGAGCTGATTACGAAAGAAATACAGTCTTACCGTGTTGATTTATTGTGCACTGCCTTGGGATTCATCGTCTTACCTTACCGACATCTCACCAACACGTGTATTTTTAATGTTGACTTAATGAAAAGAAATTCTTCACATTTGTCTTTATGTTTGAGTTTAAATTGTGAGTTATAGGAGATACTTAATGTTCACTTTACTACTAACAATACGAGATACATTTAAATAATTCCGACAAATGGAATACGCGGGTGATAGTGCACAATCAACGAGTAATTACTAATAAAGCAAATAATAGCCAACAAGTGCGGTCATTGCACTCAGTCATATTAAATTACAAAATAATAATAAAGTTCTATAAACACTATCGTATCAATGGAAGTGGTTTTCATTCCTATAAACCAAATTTGTAAGCAGATTTAAAATCGGAAAAACATATTAATGTAACAAAGCATTAATTAGAATGCGATAAATTCTCCTTCAAAGCAATTTCAATCTTCTAAAATGATAAACGATTCGTTCAAGAGAGCAATTACTGGCGGCCATATTAGATCGTATAGCAATAGGTACAAATATTGCAAAGCAAATATGTACTACATCTGTGCCGTTAAAAATTTGTGAGACTATTACCATGTAACCAGGTTTAACAACCGCAAAACTCAATATTTGTAGATATTTAACAAGTTTTATGCCAAAATTAAAGTTTTTTTCTATTTGACTAGTCGTGTTTCGAACATTAACAAAAACTTCAATTCTGTTTGTTACTGCAACGGTAGTTAGTTTTAGCTAAGCCAAAAAATGTAGATTAAAATCGTGTTGAGGGGAAAAAACGAATCTCGTCTTACTGTCGTTGTCTTTTTATTGCCAAGCTAAAGTGTCAGTTCAAAAGCCTGCCCTACATAGTGTTTGTCGCCTATATTTGTCAGATATTGCGCGAGGCACGCGCTTGATCCCGAGGTCATGCATGCCTTCGTCTTACTCCTTTCTGCCTCGTTAACACGCTCATTTCAATCCAGCTCGGAACGTACTGTAAGGTATGTAATGTCGATGGTATCACTCTCTCGGCACTACTAAAAGTTACACGATAAATGAGTTTCTTTTATAGTTCATATACACGTATTAAGTCAACAGTGACCATATTTTAAATGTTTTTTAACTTCTCGTTGTCAGTGAATAAAAGTTTATATAAATAAAATATTTTCTGGTACTTATGAGTTTTATGGTTTAAATTCGATCATTCAATCTACTTCGACTCGACTTACGTCGACTGACACTTGTCCAAAACTTATCCTGACTGTCATATACGGTAATGCCGTAAAGGTACAGAAATGAAATGAAATATAACTCTATTAAAATAGACTTACTTTCAAGCACTTTGAAATCTACTTATAACATTTATACGGTATACTTTAAAAAACTATCCTTGTAACAATTTAAAACAATGCTAAAATTATTGTAATATATCAAATTGTGACGATCTTTTAATACATGTATCAAATATGTACTAATAATACCAACACTACTAAAATACAAAGAAATAAATGTATTGGTGTATTTACTGTGTGATAGACAATTCGTCAAATTGAATCTTTTAAGTTTCGGTTTAATAATTATGCCTTCATCAAAGTATAAGGGCGGCTTGCACTAGCAAATTAAATCTAGTTTAGACTTACATAAAATGCTATTTAGCGCTGAACTGTACTTATTGTCTTGCTCAGAATCAAAATCCAGTTGTAACAACTCTTAAACTGAAATCATCATTAAGATTGAATGAAACCGCTTCACAGATTATCGTTTTATACAGGCTTAAACTAGATTTATTTTTTTTTGCAAGCAGCCCTAAGTTAATTCAATTTTTAAAGGTTTCTAGAAGACTTTTTCTAGGTTGTGACTAAATTATTGATATTTTTCGTTAAACTAGATCCATAATTTTACATCTTAAAAAATTAACTAATTTAAAATTGCTATTTTGTGTATGGCTGGCTATTCACATTCGTAAAACCATTCGTAAAATAATAAAAAGTTAAAAACTAATTTTTTCCTCTTCTCTTATTCTTAATTTTGATTAAATTTACTATTTTAATAAAATACTATATGTTTTCAGTTTTGATTTATTTTTGGAGTCTATCCTGAACGCATATCAATTGCGACCTCACCTTGACTTGAACACAAAATACTCTCTATATTATATCAAATTCCACGAACCTTTTTGATCACTAAAATAACAGTTCACCTCTTGTACTCGTGTTTATGTGCCATGCAAATACATCCGTTTCTTACTTAAATGGAACATTACTTATTATCAACGTAGTTTTTTTTCCTGTATAGGCTAACCGTATGTTTCAGTTTTACTGCCACGGTCCCGGTTTAATGTAGTGACCCTGGCGTTTCGGCCGGTTCGGTTAGTCCCGATACATGTAAATTGTGGTTCAAGTACTATTCAATGATATGTTATAACTAATAGTGTATGTATGAATGTGATATGTGTGCAATTTTTAGTGATTTTGTTGCATAATGCAAGTATACATTTGCATGTATAGGTTTTCTGAAATTTTTTTAATTGAATTAAAGTAGTAAATGCAATATCTATTCATACGTTTCTTTAATAGTATAAGAGGCGATACATCAACGCTAAATTTAATAGTGAAAATCGAAAATTACTTAACATGAATTATACAAAAAAATTATTCACATCACCAGACTTTTGGTTGATCTATTTAAATTTTTCTTTAAATAATTAAATATTTTGATCACTTTATCCTATTTCCCAATCCTGTCCCGGTTTTGAGCCTTATGATTATGGTGAACATATTTACAGGTACTTAACAAAGTCTTGGCACTAGTTTAGGTCTCTCCAAATCTATATCACGGGGTAAAGTTATAGAACTGAATAACCTATCCTGTAACTTAATTAGTCCTCCAATTTGATTAATTTTTAGGACAGTGCCTTGAAACCTTGTAAAGTATATTTGGTAAAGGTCACTCTAATACACTCCCAACTCGAAACTTCAATACACAAAGGAATGACCATCCCGTGAGAAAAAAATTATGCATATATTACAACCACGCATTCTTATCAATTAAACAATTATTGATAGAATAATATCTCTTCTTATCAGTGCCGTTGTTCGTATTTTTTAAATTTAAATGATATTAGAAACATGAGATTTAGTCTTTTTTTTTTGACGTGAATAGGTACCTAATTGCGTATTCTTTAAATCCACCTTCAATTTTTAAGTAAATACTATAAAAAGCGATACTTATCGTTTTGATTTGAAATAAAAAATATATGTATTAACATTTTTAGAAAATCAACTCCCAAGTGGTTATAACAAAAGATTAAAATTTGTTCGAAAATCTTCCAGTTTTGATATAAATACTATATAAATACTATATACTATAGCATCTTGAAATTAGCTTTTTCGTTACAAATTTTAAAAAATAAGAACCTTAACAAGAAATCAACCCCCATGGAGCTATATTTTTTCTACCCAGGTAACGTCGGGACACCAAAACCAGTCGGTTATAAATGGAAATACCGCAAGAGATCGGCATGTTAGTATAGGAGAAGGTAAATACAAGATAAAACAAATGAATGCTTAAAAATCTAATAAACGACTACAAATAACTCTTTTGATTGGTTTCTGTTTTAAATGTTTCAAGGAAATAATCATAAAACATCGAGGCCTATATAATATGCAAATCTGTGAATTAAAAATCTCAAATAAATCAACTAGTGTGCATAGTAAATCTAAGAACTATAAAATAAAACACTTGAAATATTACAGACATAAATATGTCTTTCTTTTTAATAGCTCCCTATTTCTTTATTTAGCTACTGAAGAAGTAAGATTCGGATAAAACCTTAACAATTTCCGTGATAGTAAACATAAAATAATGTACCGTAACCGGCCCACGCTATCAATGTATTTTTTATTGGACTTACTTGTGACCGCAGTTTTACATAACTACCAAAGAATGAGACAAAAATAAATTGTTTTTATAGATAAGCGTTATACCTAACGATATCATAAGAGAGACTGACAAAATCTGAAAAAAACTATTAGCGCTAGTCGTATGTCACGAATACCACGCGTCGGTCAAACTAGCTTATCTCATTGTTTTTCATATTTGCTTTTGTTACACTAGTTCCGTAGTTGATATCTATCGATACATAATAAGATCCATAAATCTATATCGCAATAACTGCATATCGAGATAAAAACAATACCACATTTTAAAAAATTGCATTTTTTACCGAATAATTAAGAAATGACCAGTCCGTCTCTTATAGACTGCAAGTCCTAAGTCATCTTTTAAAATACGCGACATGTTTCTAGGTGCTATTTTCATCTTCCGAGATAAAATATTTTGCTTTTGGACAAGATATCTTCGAATTCTTTCCCTTAATGCTTTGATCGCCTTTTTCGTACGAACACTAACTGGATAGGCAGATCTTTTTTGTCACAAACAGAGGAGGTTTCATTGAACCTATCAATAGCCCGGTACACAAATATTTGACTAAAACCAATCTTATGGTGAATTTTAAAAATTGTATTTGGCTCTATACCTACTTTATGTAATGCAATTACAGCGATTCGGTTCTCTTGATCACTCCACTATATTTTAATATCACAAAATATTTTACAATATATTGGCGCGAAATTAAGAAAACACAATGAACAATCGTATAAAAATGAGAGATTCCAGAATCAAGAGCAATTTTTGTTTATTTTTAATTGTAACAGTGTTTATAACTGAACAGTTTTCAGTGAGGATAAGAAAACGAAATATTAATTACATCTCACGGTAATGTATTGGTTTGACATCAAACACACAGTGAACACTTTAAAGTAAATTGAGAGTAAACTTAATGTAGAAAGAGCATTAATTATCATTTGTACCTTAATTGCTTGTAAACTAAGAAGGTTGTTTTAATTAGTTGATCTGAAACATGTCTTCAAGTGACACCCACATTAATAGTGTAGAACACTGGCGTATAAAATAAACGACGTTTTTTAAAATTCTACGAGACCCATCACCATAATATACATTTAGTACGTTTTTTTTAACTACAATTTCAGTGGTGGTTATTTAGTATTTAATTATTTTATCTACTATTTATTAAAAAAGTGATTTGCACATGAATTACAAATCTAGATACTGAGTAAAAACTAAGGCAGGTTTTTATTTAACATTTTTACTTAAATGTTTTATAGAATTAAGCTTCCTTTACTTTTGTGTTTTATATACCAAGACTTTGTGCTCACAGAACACAAAACTAACGACTATTTTAAGACTAAGCTGCCTAACAGTATAATTACACAAAATTTTGCACATAACATCAATGAAACTACAAATATACATATAATCAATTGACATTTTTTTTGTTCAACGAGGCAAGTGGACGGAATCAACGAAAAATTAAATTAGAGACACTGTAAAGATTTTGAGTTATATCTTACTTTTGACAAACCTCTCGCTAGCACTTACAATCCTTATGGAACCATACTGTTGTTACAACAATACCATAATAAAAATATGTATTATCGACACAGCTCAATTTAAATCTCAGTTTGAGTACTTGCAGCTACTTATACACCCAGAGACCTTCAGCCTTAAGCGGCTTAACATAACTATGGCGACTGTCAATGAATTCTCGTCCGTTGGTGGTCATTGCTGTTCTTAGCCTACATAATACTTTTACCAGGTATGGTGAAATGACTCTATCAAGCCAGTATAAAAAAAGAAAATATTAAGTAACTTGAGCAAAAATCCTAAATACCGCCTATTTAAAGAAATGCTATAAAGGTTATAATATAAAATTAATAAAATAATTACTTTAGCATGATAACCAACAACAAATTTATCGATGTTTTCAAATGATCGCGAACCAATAAATAGCTATCGACGCGAGAATTTAACGACAAGCAATTTCCATGCATATGCATCCTTAATGATCAATTGATTTACGACCCAAACTTTGCGTTTGCAATGTTTTTGCTATAGCAGCCGGCCGCAACACTTTAGGTTACTGATACGCCAGATAATAGGTAATACGGCACTAGATAGGTGCCTGGTTACCGAACGGCATCACGTGAAAATAGGTGTTTAGCGAAACTGCCGGCAGCCGAGTTAATCTAGTCAGCGGTATCTGGATTATGTCATTAAAACTGCATCACATGTCCGCCTGTTCGCTTAACTGGACTCTGAAGCATGTACTCGTAATAATATCTCAGAGTATAAGCACCGGATTCCTTTACTTAATAATATATAAAAAGCTCAGCAGATTACAACTAATCGACATTCCCCGATGATAATAGCTGGCCAGTAGACTTGAGGGAGTCTGCTGCCTGGTGGAGACCCAGGTCCAGGCCCAGGTGGAGCAATTAGAGGGACACCCCAGAGGTTTTTAGTCAGTAGGGGTCGTTGCCCTCGCAGGTCCCTGATGGTGCTATACAAATTTTTCCCCCGAGTTACAAAAAGAACTTAGACCCAGGCTAATGTCACAATTATTAAATTTGCCAGTAATAAGTTAAGTACTCAAGCTACTTCTTAGAATTTAGGTGAAAGTAGCAGTATTAAATGGAATAAATAATATGAAAAAGACTTCACCTTTTGAATATATACAAATACAAAAAAAATATTATATCTATTGTTATCCTAAACGCACAATAACCTTATTTAACGAGTAAATATCCTTTGATGGCTTTGTCGTCACATAAGCGGCTTACTTCAAACAAGAGCAAAGAATTTAAGGGGCTCCTTATTCACATAATTCGCATTCATATCTTTATTATTGATCATAATACGGTCCAATTTATGGTAAAAACTGTCCCAAAGATAATTTCACCAAATAATCGTCTCTTCAAAAGCCATAATTAAGAATTAAACATTCTTCGAGAAATTGTCGCGTCAAGATTTGAAAGGCACTACTGATTTACAATACTCGCTAAAATTAAAAACGTCAATAAAAAATTCATTGCGGATTAATAAAGAAACCGTATGGATAATAAAAATCGTAAATTACTGTGATTCATTACGATTGTCAACTTAATATTACAAAAACTTTATTAAACGTTTGAGAGCCGAACAAATTTTGTGAGCATATGCTAAAAATACGGATAAGTTCCAATTCATACACTCAAACTTATTTTGTGTGTATATATATGTGTGTGTGTGTGTGTGTGTGTATATATAAAAAAAATTATGTATCCAACTAATTCGATAATAAAATCATAAAATAAGAAAAAAAACTAATTAGATCACAAAACATGTGTTAAAACCATAAAAATTAATGTTTATATAATTTATTATGAGAATAGTAAAATAAAAGTTTTTTTTTTATACTGGCTCAATAAAGTATCTACAGTGCACCTGATGGTAAGTAAAGTGTAGTTCAAAAACGAAAGCGACGAAACGAAAGAATGAAAATCCGTTGATAGTCTCCGTCGCCATGTCGACTCACATATGCCACGACTGAAAAGTATATGAGTTACTGGAAATACAAAAGCTGACTCCGCAACGCGACAGGCCAAAGCGAGTCACTATGACGGTCCTAACACTTGTGTACTGTGGTCATGACCCAGTTCAGGCAATCGCCCTTCCACAACAAAAAAAAATGTAAATAAATTCTATTAAAGAAAAATTATACTACACTACACTAATTATACTTATTACTTTAGTCACTTTTATTTGTAAACTGAGAAATCGTATTCGAGAAGACGTATTCTTCGCTAATATTAGGTCCTTACATATGAAATTGGCGTTTTGTATGGGAGGAACAAAAAGTCGAATATTTTTTAATATAATATATTTAATTAATCAAAGTATGAACCATTATTTTCTATGCACTTTTGCCATCTCATAGGTAGTTCATTGATCCCTTTACTAAAAAAACCAGTCGGACGGGAATCAATAAAATCTTTGAAGGCGATTTGGACTGCCCCATCGGAGTTGAATTTTTTCCCTTGCAAGAAGTTATCCAAATTTCGAAAAAAATGGTAATCTGTTGGAGCAAGGTCCGGGGAGTACGGAGGATGTCTTAGACTTTCCAATTGAAGCTCTTCTAATTTGGTAGCCGTCTGTTGCGCAGTGTGTGGTCTAGCGTTGTCGTGAAGCAGCAGTGGCGTGGAGCGATTGACCAGCCTAGGTTGTTTAGCCGCTAGCTTTTCCATCATGGTTTGCAATTGCTGACAATAGACATCAGCCGTAATAGTCTGGCCAGATTTGAGAAAACTGTAATGAACAATACCGGCACTAGTCCACCAAACGCTTACAAGTAACTTTTTTGGGGTTAATTTTCGCTTGGGGCAGGATTTGGCTGGCTGGCCAGGATCCAACCATTGCGCTGAGCGCTTCCGATTATCGTAAAGAACCCATTTTTCATCACAGGTAATGATTCGGTTTAAAATACCTTCATTATTGTGCCGGTTTAGTAATGTAACGCAGCAGTCGACGCGCGTTTGCCGGTTTGCTTCAGTCAATTCGTGAGGTACCCACCTTTCAAGCTTTTCAATCTTCCCAATTTGCTTCAAGTGAATTAAAACAGTTTTATCACTAACATCGCAGCCTGCAGCTAACTCGGACGTGGTTTGCGATGGATCCGCTTCCACAATAGCCTTCAACTCTTCATTATCAACTTGAGTCTCAGGCCGTCCACAGGGCTTGTTCTGCAGGTCGAAATTTCCAGAACGAAAACGTTGGAACCAAAAACGAACTGTGTTTTCTTTTGCAACACGACCGCCATACACATCATTCACCTTGTTTCCGCAGCACTAGTGCCACGGCGGAACTCGTACTCGTAAATAATGCTATATTTTAAGTTTTCGATTTTGTAAAATGAGTGACGCAAACAGAAAAAACAGAAGAAAAAAACAAATGAATGACGATCATCGAAGCACAAATACATGAGTCTATAGCTGTACAAATTTGAATTTGGAATTCCTTACCAAAGAGGAGAAATTTGTGATTAAAGTGGCCAGTACGAAAAACGCCAATTTCATATGTAAGGACCTAATATAAACAGCTTAAATTTCCATCAAACTAAGAACACTAATAGGAGCGCAGTCCCTTCTCAATTTTAACATGAAAAACGTTGAGCGCTATTACGTTTTCCGCAAATTTGGAATATAACCAGAGAAAGCGCAATCACGTTCCTTCGCACTCAAACGGTTAATCATAAATTACATCTCGCTATCACTTGGTATTTTAAGCTGATACAGGCGTTATAACTTTGGCAGGTGAGAGAAAAAGGTGCAATTCCAATTTGGTCTGGTTTTCTAGTTGCAAATACGCTTGCAACAAGAGAGCCGAAAAAGTTAAAGTGAAGCGCGACAAGGTTTTAGTTGAAAAAGTGCTAGCGTAGTGCCGGCAAACGAAACAGGGGCTTAGTTTTTTCGTAGCCGTCAAACCTCAGTCACACCGCCACCGTGTCGCGTTGCTTCTACCACTCAAGTGTGGCCTCTCTAATTGGACGTCTACCTGTTGCTTCGTCATGTTTTTTCAACACTCAAGGGAATCGCAATCAGCTATGAGCGGTCTACGTGAACAGTTTTCTAAGTCACTATTGTAATTATACTTTGTTTTTTTAAAAAAATCTTTGTTTTATCAAAAAGTTTAATCAAGTCGCAGTATTGTCGTTGGTATATCTATTGAAAATTAATTTCTATAATTGATTATTAATATAAATTAAACAAATTGGCCGGCCCGAAAGCTTGATTTATTTATAGAAATAGATGAAATCAGCGTGTGTACCACGAGTTGTTGATATATTTAGAGAACTTCTGTTGTGGTATTTAGGCTGGCAGAATGACGGCGACTGTCAATAGATTTTCGTCCTTTAGTGGTCGTTGCCGTTTTTGGACTACACTGTACTTTCCAATAGAGTCGGTGTAGTCACTTCGTAGAGCCAGAAAATAAAGAAATACACAAACTTTTATAGGACACAATTATTTTACCAATGTTGCATTTAATTTATTTTTGATTGTTTTAGACCTAAAAACTTACATTTGCTGTATGAGGTTATTATCCTTTTGTAATTCGAAATAAGTGGTGATAAGATGATTAAATTTCACACAAAATGTTCTCTATTTAGAGCAACAGATAAGTATTAATAGAAGCATACTGGCACTAGATGTAACCATACCTGACTCTAAATTCGTTGCGAATAAATAAACAGAAATATGAAACGTATAAATCTTATTATGCAATCTAATAGAAACTGTTCTATTTTTCATGGGTTCGTGAAATATATCTGGTGAATTGAAGATAATTTCATTACCGTGGTTTACTTACTACTAGTACCCTAGAGAAACGCTCCATCGCGTACAGAGATTCTCCACGCGCGCCTCATCGTGTGACCCGCCGGCGATCGCCGGAAATGCGACAAGTCAACAAAAACTTGCAATCATTCATGGTTTTTTTTCTCAATAATTGAAAAAGAAACAGGTTCATCATCCTAAATATCGGCATGTTCCGAAACTACCCATTAATTTGTAACAATTTAAATACATGCAAAATATAAACGTGTGACATAGACGAACTATTAATCAAAAGCAGTTTCCTATAAACACATATTATAAAATATAGTATTACCCTTGCTTAAAAAAGGAGTGAATAGAACGAGACGTGACATTTTATAAAACACTATGGGTGAGGCATCGCTGCAATGATTGGTGGTTTTCGTCGGTCTTCAATTATATACAGTGTTTTTCCTATGCCAAGAACCTGTGACTGTTTATTTTATTTCCAACACTCGATCGAGAATGATCTACGACCTAACTCTTAGGAGATTTTAGTCTCCTCATAGCAAAAAAAAAACTGTTTATAGTCAGTAAATAAAAATCAAATAAGCGTATAATTGTGACAATTTCTTCACTTTTAGAGTCAACGAATACATCAGAAATATATGAGAATATGTAACCAACTAACACCCATTTTACTATTTAAGTATAGCTAATATGTTGCTTTCGCAGCTCCGTCGAAAGAATAGTGAGTCATCAAAAACTGAAAGGCAAGTAATAAGGTTGAACACGTAATCTCTCAGGAGCCGATAAGGGGAAACACATAAAACTGGCATTAAAACAGTAATTAATGCGGCCAACATTCATTACGCGCAAAAGTGTAACGCAATGTTCGAACAAACGAATGTAAACAATCATTCGATTAGTTGACCGGGTAAGCGGAACTGAACTTTAATAGCCGAGACGGCGACCTACACGCTGATTAAAGTACTTACCTACACATTAAGAATCCGTGTAAAACTAGATAAAGTAAACGTGTAACGTTGCAAAAATGCCTTGGAAGTTTATAATAAAATCTATAATGAGCGTTGGTGCGCTTTGGTAAGTTAGTTCATTTTTTCAGGAAATACGTACGTCTTGGTTAGTCTTCAATTATTTGCGGGGCTTTGTCACAATGTATGCAATAAACAAAAACCATCGCTGACTTCATGCAAATAATTAATAAGTGTCCTTTATCCACTTCCTTTTTTTTAGGAAATACAATTCGGTAAAGAATATCAAATAAAGACCACAGGATATAAAACGTGAATAACTATAAATGAATAAATATATGAAATGTTTATTATTGGAAATAGAGTAACTAGAATAATATAGATTTATCATAATTTATGAAATTGCACAAACTATATTTTTTATTTGTATAGTTACCAACAAAAATGTGGAATGGTAATTAAGTAGGTAAGTATAAACATTTCAATGGAAATCATAAACCTAAGTTTAAATTCGATGAAATCTAATGTAAATACGTGAAACATGCCACTCGTGCAATCAGTGTCGAGTACTGACATTTGCATGTGTTGCAGAAATTTCAGAATAGCTAACGCCGAGTTTACCCGAGTTGAAAACTCAACATGGCACACGGAAAGTGTTGCCCTCGGTATGTATCCACGTGTCAGGAACGCCTAAAACGACAGAAGCCGCAGTATTCAAATGCACGCGCGGAATGCCAGCAAGCTGCAAAAATAGCGCTTTGCTGGAAGCCTCGAGTGGATAAAGTAATCTATCTCCCCGAGCACATGTCAGTTAAAAAAAGCCATAAGCGCTCGCGCGATCAAGTGCCTACTTGAAGCATGTTGCTCGCTAAGACCTGCGCAGGTGCTATAATCAATACTTAAAAGATATGAAAAATCTTTAAAAGGCCTACTACACCCAACAAGGGTATACTCCAACGAACATGTGAAACCCAGCTGACACTAAACTGACTCTAAGTTTGAAATTTATAAACGATATTTCAAATTTGCTTATATCTTACTCCTACTTTAAAAAATTGTATTATTTAGGATTTTTTTTTATTCTGCCTCCACACAGTGACCGCTCCACACTTGATGGTAAGCATGGTGCAGTCTAAAAAACCACCAACGGCAAAAGTAAGAGTAATAAAATATGTCAACGATTTCATTAACTTCGACTAGCTTCTGCGAATATTTAAGCTGTATACCTAAGCTCCTACTATATATTCGGTGTATTTTTTGTTAAAGACGAAGTTATTTTTTAAATCAAAGTGTAAGTAAAATCAAAGCAGCATGTATATATATATATATATATATATATGAGCCTAAGAATTACAAAATTCCTAACATACTCTCACGATAACTAATAGCACAAATCACAAAAATCATAATTTTTAAACTAGTTATAACAAAACTACATGCTGCATTAATCGAAAAGTGCGTGTTAATTAATTATACTAGCATATATAGAAAAATTACTAAATTCCAAAGTAGAGATGGCAAAAAAATCTTTACTTTTGCGGTGTTAAATCCTAATTTAGCTTAAGAACCAAAACGAAGACCGATCTTTTAATAGATAAGCAAAATTGATACTTATTCATCAACAGTGAAGTTGACCTCGAATCAACAAAATAAAGCCATATCATTTCTAAGACAAAGTTCTAAGTTCTATTTCTAAGTAAAGGACAGAGTAAAATTAACAAACGCGAAATCTGATAAGATTACAGAGATGTTTAGGAAAACTTGTTAACTATCTTCGTAGAGTTCATTCTATAAAGTGTTCGCTTGAATGATTGGAATGCCCTGCAGACAACAGACTTGGAGAAAGTAATCACAATTTACAAGCTTTGCTACAAACACGATTGTGCTCTTTGTTGTATCAATAACTAGAGTTTCAATAGGTAAACGTAAATATGCATAGCTGATTTTTGTCATTTTCGCAGTATTTACATGCATTTTATTATTTTGTTACGCCCTTCATCGACACGGTGACTACCGTCATTATGTAATTATGAAAATCTCAAATATCACTAATATAATTCATACAGCATACACCTCAAAGCAGGATAGACAGACGATCGAAAAGTACTGTGAGTAGCGATCCTCTCGAAGTAATTTAGGTTACTTTTTAATCGGCTGAGATGGCAAAGTAATACGAAACCAATATTATTAGTCATACATTTCAATAAAACTGATCACACTGCAATGAGCGGAACAATATTTAGAAAAAAAAAGCTAAGTATCTACAAAATACGTGCTTCAATAACTGAACATATTTTCAATTTTCAAAAAGAAAAAAAAAAGGTAAAAGAAATAAATTTATTCCATTAATTATTCGTACGTGCGTAGACACTCGTAAATTCAAACACAAGTACTTAGTTTTTACGCTTTCGTATTAAAGTTAGGAAAAGCCGCAGTTCCCTTAAGTAGTAGAATAGAATGGGACACGTCCCTACAACACATAAAAAGTAACGAACAACATGATTTGCTTTTCCTACATCACACCAGCAGTACCTACGCATTATTTAACAGAAGCTCATAAAACACGGAGACACACGAGCCGCCCTCATAAATGCTCCACCTTGCGTCAAATAAAATTGAAACAGATAAAAATAGAGGTTTCTTTAATCGCAACAATGTTTTGAGCGGGACTCGTAAAAACGCTGACACGAACAGTTAATGTTTGAACATAAATTATTTTTCTCATTAATGAGAACAGCACTTTCATTAACACGTTGATGAGTATTAAATCAAATAAGTATTTATTTAAGTTTAACCAAAGGACCTTCGAAGACTGCCTTTAAATAATTGAAACGGTCAATTGAATAATCGATTCTACCTGTATTAAAATTTATGGTAACTAGCCCACGAATGGACTTGTAAGGCGTTACAGCAATTAAACTAAACAAGGTATTAATTTTAAAATATACATTTATTAACTGTAAATGTTCTGACCCTACACATTAAGTTATATGGAAACTTACAAAAATAATAATATTGTATCGAAAATACTACGGCGTTTAAAAACAGACGTTAATAAAAATGACACAATTAAAATATATTTAAACAAAATAGTGCACTATGACGACGAAAGCTTTGACGCTAAGTCATAAGTGTGAAATTAAACATTAACTTTTACATGTACAATAATTACTGTTAATAAAATTTTTTTTGTAATATCCCAGAACCGCGCGACGGTTCTAAGAATATATAAAAAATAAGCTGGAAGAAAATGATTGCAGACTAATTTCCTAAAAACAACTATAACGAAGGAGCTGATACTATTGTTACCGATTATGTTATCACAACGCAAATAAGGAGACTTTATGAATGTAAAACGTCCAGACGTCGCTTGATTTCACTCCGATTAATTGTACTTTTTATTTGTATTCAATGATTCACTTGATATAAAGAAAAAATAACCCTACTAAGGTGATACATCAATCTACCAGCAACGAAGCGAATCAATAGTTGTCGTCCAAAATAATAATTAGCCTTGTGTAATAATAACTGACATCGACATTTTTAATTGTGGCTTGAGACTGCATCATTAGATATGAGAAAGTAAATAACTTTTTAGTCAATAAGAAATAATTTCTATTCTAAATGCAAAGTGAATAAACAATGCGGAAAATACATCTTACATATACTTTTATACTATAAGTTAGAATATGTTTCTTTATACATATAAAAAATCGTTTAAAAAATAGCTAAGAAATAAATATTTTGTTTTATTGCAACGACTCCATTTTACTTCTATAGCACAGGTATGTACTTGTAACTAATATAATACTAGAGTGATTGGTACCCTTTATGAGTTACCAGGCTGGAGTGTAAAGGGTTAAAATAATATTTTAGTTTATCTGTAAAACAACAGTTTTATAAAGCCTCTGAGTTGGCAACAACGATCATGATGCTACTTGCTATGTGTATGTGGCTGCATCAAAGTTGTAGCGGAAAAAGCGCGCGCCGTCGAGTTTGCGCAATCGTTAAGATGCTGCTTTGTGCGAACTTGAACTCACATGCATGCGGTCAAGAGCAATGCTATATGCTCGATAATATTATTCACATTTACATAAGGATCAAAAGGTTACACAATGCATACAATAATCGATCGTGAAACCGCATATTTTACTAAAATCAATACGTTTACTATCTCCTCCTAGATAAAACGTACATCTTATAAAACATAATATTTTCGCATACAATAAAACCTAAATTGTCGCTTTTTCAATGCTATTAATATAAAAAATTATCTTTAAAAAGAGTTTTATGACTTGTGCTTTATTTGGCGCTTAATTGAAATAGAAAGCTTTTCATAGCTATGTACAAACACTTGATATTAAAAACCCAACGATCGAAAATGATTGAGGATATCCGCAATGAGAATGTCGTTAGACATTAATAAATATTAACAGTAGCGCTAAGTTGTTATTGCTGTTTATAAAAGAAACAAAATTTAGAGCTATTTGGGCCAGGAGGCATATTAATCAAAGATTTAATTTAAGCGTCATCATTACAGAATCATATGTGGGGAAACAGCACACTTTGATCTTATAAAAACTACTTCTAGTAAATAAAATTAAGTTATATTTTGTTATTATAATACATAAAAATACTAGGATCAACTGATTAGAAGTAATTAAATAAGAAACAATTACTCCATTTTTAGAAATCTTCCTATGTCGTTCAGAAACTATTAAATTGATTTTTACTGCACTTTTACTATTTTTTGTTTTATCTAAGTTTGTATTGTACTAGTAGAGACCCAAGGTAAAATAGAGGGATAAACACCAATCCATTTGCACTATCGCTCTAAGTCCGCAATCTTATTTTAAAATCCACAGTTAAGCATTGATGATACCAGCATGCACAAGGAAGGCTTTTAGTGTTTATTTTTACTACAAATAGTGTTATATGGTTATTCTTATTATTGTATATTCCTCGTATTTTAACAAAAATATATTTATTTCAACAATTGTGCAGTTTTCAAACCAAAGTTACATTAAAAATAAATGTAATGTTCGAAGCAAATATTATTGTGTGCGGATTTATCCGCTCCCGGTGATAATGGTCAAATTTTTTGCGGGTTATTTCGTCAAATGATGCATATCGGTTAATTAGCGACACAACGGCAAATTAAAGAAAATTCTACTATATAAATCGAAAGTTTTTTAGATCAAAGATTACGTTATAAATTGTAGTTGAACACAGTATAATTTATAGCAGTGGCGTGCATCCCATAGAAGCATAAAATGCATAACATTACTGTTGCTATCTGGATATTTAATAAATATATTGACTTACAAATTAGGTATTTACCAGAACAAGAGTCACATTCTTTATAGTGCTATATTTGAAATTAATATATATATATATATATAATTAACATCTAAGTATAACAAGATAATGCTTCATATACTTCAATCAGAAATGCACGCCATTGATTTGTAGTATACTTTCTTAAGCAAAAAGGAGAATGTTTTCAGTTAGTGTTCGTGTTAATTTCTTGGAAAAAGCCTGCCATGGATTCCTCATTTAAAGGAATACCATAGAATTAGAAATGTCACGAAAACCAATGTCGTTCGCGCTTGCCGATTAAAATACCTCATTGGTATAAAATGCAGTATCGAGTCTGTGAATTTCCTATAAAAATGTGATGAAAAACGGTGGTTATCTAATCTATCCGATGGATCGGTAGCAATCGGAATGTCAACTGATTGTTCGGAAGGGGAAGACAAAAAGTTAATTAAAGCCGTTGGCCGGTGACAGTGCGAAGAGCCGCAGGTGCCTATGGGAAGAGCGTCCGTGCGCGTCGAGACACCGGCGCGACCAATCGCGTCTAATTGTGCTGATACCCGAGCGGGCGACTACACGCCGTTCAAACCTAAGGCACTAGCCACACTTATCGACGTCATCTCCAGTTAAAAACCACTCGGAAGAAGACGTAAACTATAACACAAATCTTTTAAGTTATGCTTCATTGTATAATGTCACGTCTATTCATGTAACTTCGGTAATCTTATACAAAATTGTAACAATGCACGTATAGTTTTTTTCAGTAATACAGCTAAAACCCACCAAATCATATGACAGAAACATCACCTTTATTGATTATAGAGGAAAAGCAATATCTGTCATATAACTCGAATCGGTCATATGATAATGTCCTAACTGGAATCGGCCACGGCGACTGTTTCAACGCCGATTATGAAAATCGAGGTCCAGTTTTCGGAAACAGTCAATTGCGCAGGAGATATTTAAGTGCATAACTGGACGCGCAGCCAGAAAAGCACTCTCTCGTCCGAGCTCCCTCGGGCCCGATGGAATGGAGAACCAGTACGATCGGGAGGGAGCAGGATGCAGGTTTGGTCGAGTTTTCCCTTCTCTAAACACCTGGTTGAATTGCGGTGTTAAAGAGATACCTTAGTCGCCTTTTACGACACCTCAGCAAGAATTTTATTCTGCCGGTAGCCACCACGGCACACGGCACGGCATCGGTTATATACCGCTACTCCGGTGGCATTAAGTGGAAAGTATGTCAACTATATGCCCCAATATTAATACACTACGTAGTCTAGTCTGACATGCGACCCTCACAGTTACAGACTCGCTTGAAACTTAAATCACGCTGTTTAGTTATCATACGGCGAAATCATCCGTCATCAAAGACGTAATAAAATATTAATTGCGTACGTAATTGCATTAGCAATACTATATCATATAGCAGATGTTTGTTGGTATTCATTGTCGAAATGTATCATCCAAACTAAATACAGAGATTGTATTTTATTTAATTTTAATTACGTAGTCGTAGCGCACTTCCGTGTTAGCTCAAACCGATTCCGCGTCGATAAGTGTGAGCCTGCCCTTAAGGAAACCACTGAACAATAAACGTAAGCGTAGTCTAATAATTTTTGAAAATAATGACAGATTTATCGCTACGGTAACAGTACGCGTTGCTTTGTGTACAGTTTTTTAAAAGTAATGCAAGTATTTCTATGTAGCTGGTTACTTTCAAATAGATTCTTATTGAAATAAGTATGTAAACTTGGATACATATTTCATATAAGTAAACTATTTAATCCTATACAACAACAAAACAATTTATGTTTTGTATTATTTAATATCTTCAATTAATTATTATACTAGCTGACCCGGCGAACTTCGTACAGCCTAACAGTAGATTCTTTTTTTTATACTTATTCTGCTATTCGGGACACCGGGTCAGGTAGTAAGATAAAAAAAGGAATAAGAAAGTTGATAAGTCAAGAATTATATCATGTAAAAAAATTATAAAACACTTAAAATTATTTTTGAGTAATGTTATATGTATAAGAATTGACAAATATTGACATTAATATTTATACATCACTCAATTGTTTCGCCTTCCCGGAACCCGTCCACTATCACTCAAACTTTATCGTATGGTAATAAAGTTCAAATTGACTTTTAAGTATTATTACGAATAATTAGTATGAGAATATAGAAAAGTGTTGTTTTTAGACTTTTGCAGGAATTTTTTTTTTCCGTAATAACCTTTCTCTGACTTCATCAAATACAACAAAAAAAAAAACAGCCAAATCGGTTTAGCCGTTCTCGAGTTTTGCGCTTATCAACAAATTCAACGATTCATTTTTATATTATAGATGACTCAGCGAATTATATGTATAAGTACGTTGATAGTTTAATGCTAACATGTTACCTATTGGTCGTCGCAAATTTTTAATGAAGTCTTCTGTGAAATATTTAATCAATTGATTTTTGGATAAACCGGAGACACTCCAAAGATTTTATTAAAATAATGTCCTAAATCTCCAATAACAAAAATGCTCACGATTGTGAAGGTTTTATAAATACGGACTATTAAAAGATTAGTAACAATTCTATAAAAATGTATATTTAAATTTGACGGCTGATTCTCATCATGCGTTTAGGGCCAATGCACACATCTTTCGACTTAGCCATAAACGCGCACAAGATCAATTGGCTTTCGACCCGTGGGCGGACCGTTTCATTAACTATTATAATATAAAAGCAGTCCAAGCTGATTAGTTCCTTGAACGTTTAATG
Organism: Automeris io; assembly: GCA_036320925.1. Classification (NCBI taxonomy): domain Eukaryota; kingdom Metazoa; phylum Arthropoda; class Insecta; order Lepidoptera; family Saturniidae; genus Automeris; species Automeris io. The sequence goes on along the minus strand of JAUDJH010000025.1, from coordinate 859,190 downwards.
CTTTTTAAACCATAATCGATATTTATACAAGCATATTTTAGAGGCGTGTTATGAACATTCCTACGTTACGGATATTAAAGTTGTATTATTATACAACAAAAAGAAACCGGCATCGAAACAAAGGAATTCCTGGACACACAAGACATACGCGATCTATAAAACATAGTTTACACCCATAAATTGATATCTTACCGACGCGTAGTGACTAATACACAGGCCATGCATAGAGAGTTGTATAATGGTCGAGGACACACGAATTGCCCAGTAGCGCGCGCTTATCTGATAATAAATATTACGGTCCATTCTTTTAGACGAGTCGGTCATTAATCGAACGCTCGATAGCGCCCGTATCGGCTTACGGCGCGTATTGTTGCCTGTACAGTTGTTCCTATTTATCAAGACGCCAGTTATATTGTTGTGGCACACACAAAGGCTCCAACGCTCGCTCGCGACGCTGTAACAACAGCAAACCCTTTGTCTCTTGACAAGAGACATCGGTATTACTAAAATATTAATTTACCATTTACGGACATTCAAGCACAAATTGCGTAAGCGTAACAATTTATAATACAATAAAACATACACAATTATTTTGTGTTTATTACATGTTTAAGCATGAAAATATGGGTTAATACGATAGCGTAGCTTGAGATAATAAAGCATAATATCAAAATAACGGAACACTAAATGGGCGAACACGTTTAAGAGAAAATAGTACTGAAATGTGGGAATTCAATATATGAATTATATATGAATATATTTTATATCTATCTACAGTCCGTCTCACTATGTATTAAGGATGAAGTGTTTTAAAGTTATTAACACCTCAAGAATTGACTACGTTATAATAAAAAGGCGACAATTTTTTGTTCATTAATTAATTCACACCAAATCATCGAAGTGCCGTTAGAATACAAATCTGAAGGCTTTGCTTTAAGTCGTCGTATTATAGGCACGAAATCGTCAAAGTTGAAAACATTTGCATATAAATTACTTTCGTCGATGGCTAAATCCACGTGTTGCTCGACCGAGAATAGAGATTAATGTGATAGGTGTCTGCGGGTGACATACAAGTTAAGCTGACGTCCGTCAACGCAAGCCGTAATCATCGAATCGAAGATCCATGCTAAGTCCGGCTTATTGAACTCTTCTCCGTTTCAGAATCGGTTCAACACGTTTCGAGTACACGTTTAGTCCCGGCCCACACTATCGAGCCGATTATCTTCACCAAATCGGACAGGTTTCGGGTCATTGAACACTAGTGTATGCAACTGCTGCGGATATGCCATCATCTACTTCTATACACTTCGAAATAAGCATTATATTGTTGTACTCGGTTACGCTTTACCTCAATCAAGCCAGAATAAATCTGAAATTAAAAACAATTCCGATTATCTTTAAAAGTAGAACATTTATATATTATGTATCAACATTACATTAGGAAGAATATTTAGATTATTAGATTATTATTATTATTTATTTTTTAGATTATTTTTTGGGAGTCGAAGCTGCTCGCGTCCGTAGGCTTTACCCTAGTTTCCCTACACGTGACTCCTGGGTGGTGCTAAACGAGCAGCAGCGAGGTGGTAGGGCGTCGGTGCCCGTCTGGATCGCGACCACAGTACATGGGTGCAAAACCCGTCATAGTGATCAGTTTCGGCTTGTCGCGTTTCGGGATCAGCTTGTGTATATCCAGTAGCTCATATACCTAGAGACCTTCAGTCGTGGTATACGAGGGCCGACATGACGATGTAGACTATCAATGGATTTTCATCCTTTGATAGTCGCTTTCGTTTCTGGACTACACTGTACTTACCATCATGTACTCTGTAGTCACTATGTCGAGTCAATGTAAAAAAAAGAACATCCACTTATCTGTTATAATTAATTTATCAATAAGTATAAAAAACATACGTGTTTACAATACAACTTAAATAGAAGTATAAAAAACTACTCTAGATATAGAATTGGCAGATACTTAACAAAAAAGGGACTATAGCGGTAGCAAGCCTACACGACAACCCTTGCTTTTATATCTATGCAATCACCATTCGATCTGTTCATGTGATCGTGAAATTTTACGACAACTAACCTGCGCGTAACACTGACCTTACTCGCGGTCCTCAATTATTGTGAAGACGCCCCGCGTAATCGAATGGTCATCTCCTGTTAACGTACCATCGAACCACCTCCACCGGCCACTCAACTCAACTTGTCTCAATTTGTCAAGTATTTTTCATAATCCTTGTTTAACTGTAAATTAATAGCAACAAACTAACACGAAATACATACAAGGTATATTTTTCGTGCCTTTGTTCATACAACCCTGCCTGCCAAACAAATTAAGTTTTACATATTTTGATAATGATTTTCTTGTTTAACATTACAAAACTTTTAATTTTGATTTGAACTTCTAAAATAGAGGCTTTAGAACGTCTTAAGAGACGTAAGCGTAATTTAGATTAAGATTCTTCCAACCACATCATTATATTTTTTATATTGTTTTATAAAATTACAAGTTAACATAGACAATAAGTAGATATATGTAATAATATAACGACCCTAAATATTCAGCCCAATCTGTGCTCTATATATTAACAACTTTATCTATGAGTAACGTTAATTGTAATCTAAAGTTTTTTTTTTTGTTTGTTGAAGTGTTTAGAGGTACGGTAATTATCGCTTGTAATAAAAATATTTATCTATAATATAAAAATGAATCGTTAAATGTGTATAAGCGCGAAACTCGAGGACGGCTGAACCGATTTAGCTGATTTCTTTTTTGATGTGTTTGTTGAAGTCTGGGAAAAGTTATTACGGAGAGAAAAATAAAAAAATCTCTGAAAAAGTCTAAAAACAACACTTTTCTATAATCTCATACAAAAAAAATTCGTAATAATATTTAAAAGTCAATTTGAACTTTAACACCATACCATAAAGTTTAAATGTCAGTGGACGGGTTCCGGGAAGGCAAAACAATTGAGTGACGTATAAATATTAATGTCAATATTTGTCAATTTTTATACATATAGCATTAAGGCCAGGTTCCTTCAAACAATTTTCAAAAAACAGCCGACAGGCCAATAGGTTTTGGCAGAATAAAATCTGACGGGGAAGCTATTAACATTAAAAAAAAAAAACAATGTGACTTTGTTTTAGAGAAATAGGGCAGAACAAGGTCTGCCGGTACAGATAGTTGTTAATATATTCTTTATATAAATGATTTTGTTTTAGAATGTTTCGTGTTACCATGCTATCAAATGGAGGTCATTTATCATATTCCTAGCAAAATCTTAATTAGCCCCAATAAGATATACATACTCTATTTTTGTCTAATGAACCTTGAAACATCATCAGATCTACTCTAAATATATCAAGGAAGATCTTCATGAGTACTTCACCATAGTAAAACTAAAACAACCTTGGAGTATCCTTGTTGAATATATGATTAAACAAAAAAATAATAACCAAGATCAGTCTAAACACGAAGGAGATATATTATGAAAACGACAAACTGCCGTTGTCAATTTAAGACTTCAGGCCTGTAACTCCGATAATTTTCATTAGACCTCTATTATATTATAATGGACTAATTAAAAGTGCTGTAAATAAAAAAAAAAATTACACAAATCGGTCCACAAACGGCGGAGTAATCGGTAAAAAAAACACAACCGAACATAGAACTTCCTGCTTTTTGAAGTCGATTAAAGAGATTATCAAAAAAGTATATTGATTGGTGGTATAGTCAAAGTTATATTGGTACTTTTCTAAAACTGTGAGATCTATTTCGTCCATGAATACACACCATACATCGTTCTATATAATGGTCACAGGCGCCGTGTAACGCGGTAATATCCGATGCACTTGTCGTAAGGTATTTCATACCACCGGATCAAATTTCAATAGATTAGCAGTATTATTCAAATGTATAATATAACACCAACCACACATTAAGTAAGCCGTTTGTATGTATCTATCAGCATAATTTTAATGAGAATTCCAACATTGGCTATTTAACCTTATACAGCAAAATCACTAGAAATACTTCCAGTACATATAATATATTATAATAAAAACTAAGCGTAATATTTATTGGTATTTGATATAGGTAGTACTAAGTACCATAGACATGTATATGTAAATATAATAATAATGACATGTGCAAAGCAAACAGGTTATAAGTTGATTCAAATGCAAATTAATTAATGATCCAATGGTCCTTTACACATTAATTATTTTTTCATTGAACCAAGGTAAGCTTTACGTAAATAAAAAGTGAAATAGAAAATTACGCGTGTATATGAAAAACGAACAATAGAAATCACTTTACAGCAAGACTGGAAAATTAAAAAAAAACTTATTTTCGTCATTTTGATTCCGATGTTCAATCACAATAAAACTTTCCACTGGAATTAGACTCACACTAATTCTTAACTTTAATGACGTGGGAAAAGTTATATCAAAATACGTTGTTTATTTAAACATGGAAATATTTTTTAAAAGTCGTAGTTATTTTAATTAAGAGAGGCTCATTTGGTAATAAAGTCGACGTTTTAGGGGAGTGCTATAAGTCGGTCGTAATATAATACGGTGCCGAGTTCCGTCCCACGCACCGCCATGCAACCACACAAGCTCGCACAACGCTCAACTATTGTAATTACTGCTTTTGTCTTTGTTGCCGAAAATGAGATGCGCATTGTGCTCATCTTAACTACTGACACGAGTTCTATTATCACACCGCATGTGCGATGTTTCACCGACAGACGCAACATACGTTCCAAGATACGGGTCAAAGATTTCTCTTAATGTTATAATTACGATGATACAATGTGCTTTTATGACATACCGCTATTCTCTTTTCCCTTGGAAATGTTAATGTTTTATTTAAACGAGGTAATATTGTTTAATTTCCTTAATAAACCCAAAATTACTCCAAAGATAAATTTGATATAAATAATTGAGCACCTGCTTTATAAAACAGTAAATTAAGGCGACAATGTTTAAAATTAACGGACTTCAGATATCCCCTATACAATAATAAGTAAGAATTGTAATTTACATATTATAACAAGTATATTTGATTCATGTAAGAATGTATTACAATAATATTAACATAGCTAAAAGCTGGATGATTATAAACAGTATTTTTATTAATAACCCGGCAACCCATTACTGACGATTATAAATCGATGCCAAGCTTAGATTACCGGTGCAGAATTGGAACGCAAAAAAGACCATTGCCCAAGTAAAGTGAAACTCAGCGCGGTATTTATCTTAAAGTTATCAGAACTCGACGGCCTATTCGTTTTTCTCTCGCGGCCCATATACACTTTTGAGACGGGGTGTCGTTTTATTCTCCTTTCAGAAACAATGGTTATCGGCGTTGTCTGCAAGAGGCGTGGTGCGAGTGAGACGATATGATCGTTTTGCATGAAACGAGGTGAAACCATCAATTTGCGCCAAGCTGCGCCAGAGGTAAACACGGCGATAGCGGTTACGAGAGCCGAAGCCGAGCTGGTTTGAGACCGTTCACAGCACTTAGTAGGCACTTTGCTAGTTTGTACTGCAGCCGCGATGTAAACTCATGTTACATTCGCAGTACATGCGATCCGGATTCAATTCAACTTAGAACAACTTCATCTCACCTTTATAACTTTATGAATTCTTTACACAACCTAATTGTAATTTGCTTATCAATTAATAGCTATAATCTAAGAATAATATACAACAATTTATTAAGGGAAAATATTTTTTGTTTGTTGTCCCAAAATTTGCGACTTTTTTGCTAGACCAATACTTTTGGCTGGGTGCTTCACCGAAATGGAAAGTACGAGCGTGTAAAACGCTTTGATTACAAAGCAAAGGTGGTCAGAACCTGAGTAAATGGACATTTTTGAATCTCTACGACCCAGATCAGACACCAATGGGTAGCTTGGAATATCCTATGTTCTGTAGTTAAACCAAGCCAGCTGAAAACTTATACAACGTGATAAGGAATGAGCAACTAGACAATAAAAAGAAAAACAAACTTTTATTTGCAAAAAATACATCTGCCGCAAATGCTCGATGATTCGCGTCATGTGTGGCACTCATGCATTACAGCATGCGCTCGCCTCGGACAGTCAAGAGACGCGATTCTCACAGCAGGCGGTTAACGCCTAACATACTGTACCCAACACGCTCGCGTTTTTGCTACCAAATTTATCAAGCCAGTTTCCAAACTGTAGCCGAAAGAAAATTGTTTTTTTTTAAAACAACCATTTTGTAGACAAAGAATATTTACCGCGACATCGCAAACTAAAAAGCAAAAGAAGAGTGAATAGTCATTTGTTGGGCGGACGCGGTTCATCATCGGACTCATCTTCACCTTCCACCAGGTGTGATTGAGGTCAAGCGTTCGCCTATAAGTTATAAAAAAAAAAAAAACTGGTAATCGATTCAGGCGAATTTCATTGTATAAGCTGAAAAAGGTTAATAATCTCTAAGGCTCTAACTTAACCGCAGAGCAAACCAATCCAAGGCTATCCAATCATACGACAGTTACCCACAGTTTATATTCTCTTATCACATATATTGTGGCTAGAGTGCAACACTAATGTTAATATCAACCCTTAGCACCGAAAGCACAGCTTTTATATCAGAATTTTCGTTACCAAAATGTCAGTAGAATAATCGTAACTTGCCATTATCTAAATGTATATGTATAACTTTTAATTAACAATACAATGTTACCTAAGAAATCTTATTATATTTTTATTGTCTTAGTTATGAATATTGGACACATCATTTTCCTCTGTTTTACCAACGTTATTTCCTTGTATTTAAGCCCCTGCAACGCCAGTTTACGATTTATTATATTTTGGGTAATAATTCGTTTTTTATATAGCAGAGTGTATTATCTTACTTCACACAGGAACATACATGAAATATAATACCCCATAAATACGGGGCAATTGGTAGTAACTCATAAGAATTTGTTAACAGTTTATAGTAGTCGTGTTTAGAGTTGTCTCGAAAGTGTTTATCTCGTATTAAGTAATATTTGAAGCAACGAAATTGGTGCATTTTTCTAAATGTTTATATTTTAGCAAGTTTCGCAATAAATCTACTTTATTATTACGCTCCTAAGTTCTCCTTGATACTAATATAGTTCCCTTGTTTAAAATCCAGCAGAATTGTAAACAAAAAAAAATGTATAACGTTTATCAAACTATATGAATCTGTGCTGACAATTTGCTTTGCAATCAGAGAGGTTTATATACCCATCGCCCACCTAGCAATGTTGACCTAGCGATCGCTAGCCTAGACGCTTGTGACTTGGGTGCTAATGCCAAGCCGACGATATTTGATTACAAAATTACCGGATTCTATTAAAAGAGACTATAAAATATAAATACTTCATTCCCATTTCAGATACGACTATAATTTGCAGATCCCGTTTCTCTTCCGAATTACTTAATTGAACATTGACTCAATACAGAATGATTTGCGTGATTTTAGTCGCGTGCAAAAACCGGTACAACCTGCGCTCTCGGCCTCATCGATCTTTCAACACTGAATTGATAATGATCTACATTAATTATTTTTACAAGCCTTCAAAGGCAGTGGCTTCTTTATTACACGTTTGTGTGGCTCGCTACTTTATCTCCTTTTGTAATTAATATGCTTTTCTTCTTTTCTCACATTCGCCCAGTTTCAAATACATTCCATTTAAACCCTAATCAATATCCCATTGTTTAAAATGCAAATGTTTAAAGGCGTCTTTAAATCTAAGCAGTATTTCTATAACTAGGCCTTATCTACTTATCCACTAAATATCGTTATACAATATTTTATTTAATCCTTCTTTTTTTTTCTCTCTTTTATCAAAATACTTCTATTTGAACAGTTAACCAATGTAAAGTAAATGATGCATCAATAATCCCCAGCAATTCAATGTAAAACATAGTATTCTTATTATATGTATTAGTTTCTTGAGCAACATTGTATTAATGATTACTCTCGAAGGCACGGATGCATGCCAATTTAGATCGGTTCATTCGCGTTCTTAGTAAGTTTTAACAGTTATCTTTCATTTTCATCATTAGGTATCCTAACAATACGGCACATAGTTCAGAAAATATACAAAGCAACACTAACAGTCGATCTGAGCCTACCTACCTAAATTGTATACTCATATATATTACGCATATATAGTACATATATAGAATACTTCTTGTTTGTCATATTTTCACAGACACGCTGTATAATATACTAACTAGCAAACCAGAACTTGATAAAAGAACAGTTTATATTTTCAAGAGTTTTCATTTCATTTTTACTAAAATTAGTAACCAATCAACTATAACACTTGCGAAATCAAGCACATATTTATATAATACTATAGTAGTTTACTAAAGGCAAAAATTTCCCTCGACATTTGTAGACTAATAAATTCTTATGCCACGATAAAATGTTTGAAACATCTACGGAATCTGGAATCCCAATAAGTCACAATCATGGCGTAAGAGATTCAACCTTAAACAACCTAAGCTCGGTATTACTTTCAGCTAGTTTATGTAATTTCGAGAGCGGAGTGGTAAGTAATATTCCTCTTTATTTGAAAATATTGACTTACCTTTTCTCTGTGTACCGGCAAACTACAACTTTTGATTAAACAATTCCATGTAAGTGAAATATTCTCAGGAATACTTGAAACTTTAAAATTTTCCTAAACCATTATTTACCTGGAACAAAAAAAAAACCGTTAATGCAACTTAACTAAAACAAAAGTTATTGACAGAAAAACCATTCTGATCTTTTCCTATAAAAACGAATAAACAGATCGTCATAACAATTTTTCAGTTATTTACCGACAAATCATTTAAAATACTTATAAGTTTGATACTACTTTTATACGTCTAAAAAGTTAAGAGCGTGATTAAATCAAGAGAGTCAAATTAAACACGCACGAAGTAGCCCTGTCGATAATGAAAGCCCTGGCGGCCGAGCAAATTATCATCCGGTTGGCTTTACCAAGTTACGCAATAGATTAAGTAAACATCTGACCCTGTAAGCAATAGGTAACCCGCTCACAATGCCGGCTGATCATAATCTAGATAGTGCACCGACTATGGCAAGCATTTGAGTACGTAGGCCGAGACGCGCACGATCAACGTCGAAAGTGAATTGTCGTGCAACAATATGTCGCCCAACATTTACTTGTATCCGCGTGACTAGACTTTCGCGCAATCGGACATTACAAATACAATCAGAAATGACCTTACTGTTTCAAAATCAACGCGATCGACATTTAACGGCACGAGGCGGTGTTCCCATTGCGATGCTCTTAAATCGTAAATACTGTTTCAAATTCACATTTACCACTTTATTATTAGAATACTATCACGTAACGTACCAGCAACAATCCTATCAAGATATATAAAAATGTACCAGGTCATAGGTTAAAAGCAATATTTACTTTATCAATACTATGTCATCGGCGAGTTCGAAGCAATGAGCAATGTTTTCGCTCGAGCCGTGTTACCTTTCTATACCGTTGACTCATAAACAAAGCGACCTCTGAACTTAATAACAATGTGAGGCCGGCGTGCGAAACAGGAGATGCACACAGAGACTTGCAATAATTCTTTCGTTCTCCGAGCCCTATCGAGTTAGCGACATGACGCGCCATAATTTAAAGTTCTGCAAACTGGCAAAAACTTCGTACGTGGCGATTTCTCGACCAGATTACGGCCCTATATAGAAACTCTATTGTAATAAACTGACTCAAATCTCAAGATTGCGCTTACGTATAAGAACCATGTTGTGGGAATATTCTTATCAGTTTTATAGTAATATCTAACTTTGTCGTTGCCTACTGCTGAGTGAAAATTTTAATAAGAATATTAAATTACAATAACAACCAAAGTTAAAATCATATCTTTGATAAATGTTGGACATTGGACAGATCAGAGTAGATTTAGTGACAATAAAAATAGTTTCATTTATCTGATCTAGCAGATTTCGTGACCAACATGAGGTCAGCATGTAATTCGGCGATATTTGACATATAAATAACCTTGTGCTACTATTGTGGTTGTACTATTAAGCCTTTATTGTGGCTTATTTAAGTCTTTGTTTTCTCTGTATCAATATAAATAAGCAGTGGAACTTGTATGAAAAATTAACTAGATAACGGAGCTTGAATGGTTCGAATCTTAACAAAATTCCGTGTATTCTTTTTACATTGTTTAAATACACAATTTCGTGAATTAACTAAAGCAAAGCTATGATGCAATTTAAAACTGTCTAATAATAATATTACTAGGCAATACTCTATTCAAGCCCATTTTTAAATTAACCATTTATTTTTAAAATCCTCCTAATCAATAAAGAAAATCTAACATACCAGACATAGAAGCCGAGTGATTAAAAAAATTGATGTAACATAATGAACACGACAATAGAAAAGTGATATATTCACTTGCAAAGAATGTACCTACTTAGAGATGCTTACCTCCTACATATAATTGCCACACCCGATAGATTTCATTGTTGTAATATTTTATAAAAATGATGTAGTTCAGCAAGTATAAAGTAAGTCAATACGATTGAAAAATATTTATTATTCCACAGACAAACTGAAATTTATAACATTTAGCAAAAAATATAACCGCAATAGAACAAAGAATTCAATAGTCAATAGGTATAATGCTCGGTATAATCTCCTCTAAAGCTTGTGCACTCGCACACGATTTACCCGTTTGGCACAATTGGGACATGCCATTAATTATAATTAACGTCGACATTTCACATTCTGAAATGTTAGCAGTTTCATTGATACAGGATGTTGTTTGTGTAAAAATGTACAAACATTAGCCCCCACATATAAAATTTATTCAGTTTATAGATTTTAGCATATTCTTAATTTCTCAGTATCCTATTAAAGTATGAAATGCTTAGTTCCAAAACGTATTTTCTTACAACAGTATAATTTAACTTCAAATATTTAAAATATTAAAGTATATTTATAACCTAAAAGATATAAAATTAACTAAAGAAATACGTAGACATCAATTGATAATTAAAACGATTACAAAATTCACAGCCCAAAAACTAACAATATCATGTTGGATTTCTCACACTTTCACACAGAAAAACTCCAAGTAATAAAAACAAAACACTTTCAAAATTAAATAAACACTCATAGTTAAGCTCCAACAGGGTTAGTATAATTCGATAATTTACAATACAAACTATGCTATGGACGCTGTGAGCTTGTAAATAAGATTCTCATGAAATTCGACGGCACCCGGCGATATTATCTCCGGCACGCTATCCATCACCGCACTACACGCAACAACCAGCCTCACTAATTATTCTTGCCTAAGACTCAATTTGTCATTGATTGTAAAACAAGTCAGATTGTCTCGTCCCTACTAAGTCCAGCTAATACACAACGAGAGTTGATACTTACCACAAGTTCGGGACTTATCAATAATTTGTATTGTAATAAAATCCTAACAGGTGCACAATCTCATTTCCCTGGCGTCTTGTTACCGAAGCTGACAAGCGGTCACAGCAATGTTAGCAATCATCGCTCTCGAAATGAATAAATTAAGATAAAGGCAAAGTAACGATACTCCACTTCAATTATGGCATCCCACACAATGATTAGACGTTTCACTGGATGCACCAGGACTGAGCGGCCGAGAGCTGTGAGTTATTATGCATTAGCTTTGTTATAAATAAATTCAAAGCGACGTAGATTGATGGAATAAAACGGTCCTTTTTATATTCGATCGCGTTCATTCCTTGTCAACATTCTAACTCCCGGATTAAGTGCAGTCGTTTATTTGAGCATTTACGTCCTACGGAGGTCTCCTTTTATGGGGTATTCTCTTGCGGCGGGCATTTATTTGGGCTACTCAAGTCAGTTTATGTGCCAAGAAAGAAGATATTTCATCTGTATTTGTATGCCGGTTATGGACATAATCTTGTCACAATGTTAAATAAATCGAAAACATTCTAAGTTAATTGAGTTCTGTTCTATACGAATAAATGAACGTAACTAGTCGTTCGTTATCTTGAGCTGAAAGTGCGACCTTCAACCTTGCTCGGCCCGAATACTGAGTGGCATAATAATAAGTGACACTTGGAGGTGAACGCTGGATGCTTTCGTATGCAAAAAGCGTTAAGTGTTAGCCGACGCGCTTGTACGGGCCGAACATTAAACAAGCGGTTGCGGGCTAAAATAGAAATGGGTTGTTTGAGAGAGGTTCTTTCGCGAAAGCAATTCTATTCGAACGTGTCTTGTTATATAAATTTTTGGTCGAAAAGGCATTAAGAAAAAAACTATAGTCATTTATTCTAATATAGTATTTGGTTAATAAAAAAAAACAATCCAAATGCGTATCGAAATATTCACAGGGAATGAATGGTTCAGTAGTTTTATATAATTTTCTCGTATTATATTTTTGTTTATTTTTGTTGAATTATGTATCATAAAATAGATCATCTAACTACTAGCAAATCTGGCTTGAGTTAGCCCACTCAAAACGAGCTGATTTTCATCCCTTAATTTATCCTGTTGGAGGTTTAACATCAAATTCCCTCCCTTGGCAGTTACCCACGTTAGTCATAAGAAAATGTATCCTTTTTCTAACTTTAGGCTCTACTATTATATGTCACATAGGAGAAGTCTTTTCATATGTATATTAATATATAAATATAACATAATTAGAGATAACATTATACTATGGAAAGTTTATTATAAATCTGTAACCATATCGAAATTTGGCTTGCTAGTGGTAATATGTAGAACTATGGCATTACAGAGCCTGCAATGGCGATATTTTAAGAGCTTTTTTTCTTATATAGCACTAAAAACTTTAATAATATTTATCGTTATATCTAACGTGAATGTAAAGCGCTATAGTGAAATCTATTTTAAAGTATGCAACACGACATTCCGAAACCGCAACAGAGAAAGATCAACAGGCGTCTGCCGGTACACTAGCGCTACATCACAAAGCAGCTCTGCGAAAACAACGAGCTCAAGCAATGTTAACCGTTTACATTATTCACATTCTCGTATGTACGCGACGAACGTCACGCGCGATTCTACACTTGCACATGTCGACAAGATATAAAAACTTTTATGGCACCTAAATATATGAATGGAACATGTAAAATGTATATTTTAATTTTAATTTTATGATATTGAGCTCAAGCGCGACTCTCAAATCCAAATAGTACATGATACTCTCCGCGATGCCGAGATCAGAGAGGATTGGTGTATCATCATACAACGGACGACACGCTAGTGGGATTCACCACCCTCTGCATTCACGAAAACGTCGCAAAGACGGATTGAGCTTAAGAAATGGGAGGCCATATTGCGAGAATACCGACAGAAAAATAGACAAGATTTTAAGAGTGAAGACCGTGTTGCTAACAGAATTTTTTTTGAAAAAGTTTTGCATAATCGGTTACCGTTGTTGTGAAGCAAGTTGGTAAATACTCAATCGTTATAAATAGACCAAGATCACCCGAAGAAAACATTTAAGAAGACACTAAAGTCTACAAATAGATACACATAAAGCTAATTATGGTATAATAAAGCAACACAATATTTCTTCTGTAAGTGTAGATTTTCTTCTAACTTATATCCCTGCCTATTAATATGATATCCTAAAAAAATAATTTAACTAGTTTTATATAATACTGCTCCGATCGAATACTTCAAGCTTATAGCAATATTATAGCAAGCTTAGCTTAACTCCATACAATATTTCTTACCGTGAAAGTATTTACAATGAATAAAAACTTTCAAACTTTCAAATGTGTTTAAAATACAAGTATTCAGAACATTAAAATTCTGTACTCTTAACGCTGACGTATCTATATAAACGTACTTTATTCGAATTCTTTTTCGCGCAGGTGGAGCAATGTTAAACCGATTCCTATGATATAGAACTATCATTCGTAATGGACACCATAATGGTTGGAATTGGCGTTTTAACGCATTTAATTGCTTTACTTCGAGAACAATTAAATGGACTGTGGAGCTGTCAGTCAATACACTAGAAACATTACTGGCGTTAATACGATAATAACTGGGGATTATTAACATAGTTAAACCATTAAGTCAATGAAATAATTTACTAATAAATGTTAACCAATGATTATTTACAAAACATGTTCTCTTTTTTTTTAATATATTAAAAATAGGGAAAATATTGCAGTCACGTGTTTATATAATATTATAGCTATTCTTCACTATGCCTAAACGTTTTCTTAACTGCAAGCTCTAGTATAAGGCGACACGTTTGCATTCAATAGAAAAAGTCATGGTTAGTATTTGGCAGTCGGAATTCGTATAGGACAGGGGTCAATGCAAACATGATCTCAATATGCGGCCAACGTACGCCCGTAGACCCGCAGTGTCCACCCCACAAAGACCACGCGACTACGTGTGCCGTAAACAAACATATACGCTCGACATTCGAAGCGTTCTGTCTCGACTAGGTGCCATCCTATACGAGCGTATTCGTCGCGATTTTTGCGCTCCTGTTGTGGAGTGAAACAGATCTTACACTCATCACGATTACGATTCTCTACTACTTAAAAATCATCGTGACTGCAGTGGTATGCTCATTGCCTATGCGCAGATCCGTACGAATGTACAACGGATCTAAGCTCCATTATATGATAACAGAACTATTGCGCCAGTAAAGAAGAAACCCTAAAATGCTACATACTGCTGACCGTGACGTTTAGCTTGTCAAAAGACACTTTTCATATCGCTAAATATCGCTGAAGGAATGTCGTTATAGGAATAATGTTTCACTATTCTTATAGTTACTATTCAAATTGAGATAAATGAAAATTTTCCACTCGCTATTAATGTGCTCGTGGAAACCCTAATATAATAGATAATACCTACAAATTCGCGTAGTTTATTAAAAATTGCATAATTTTATATTTCATTCATCATCAAAATAAAACAGGAACGTTCGCTTCAATCAAGTATTTTATACATTGACGGCTGCTGTAGCTATAAAACGTATAATTACGTTGTAATGAGACATTAAATTATTCACGTCTCCTTAACTAAAATTTGCGATCAAAGTAAAGTATCAACCTCATCGTTAAAAGAGTCTCTACTTGCGTTTCGGTTTTGCAAATTTATCTTATTGCGCTGTAATTGTTTATATATAAAACGGTCTCATCTTAAAAAGTATGCAAGACATGAACTAACCCCTGTCAAAAGCCAACATTGTATTAGACTTTCCTTTCTCGACCCTTGTGCGGCTGTAAAATTTAACTTCTTCTGTTCACAGAAAAGTAATGAGAAATTTAACTGGGCGGAAACGGTCTTGCGGCTCGCTGTTCTGTAAGCAGCGGTGGAGAAAGAATATTATTTTTTGCGTTAATAATGCACCGCGATACTCTTTGCTGTAAGCGCCCTCACAAAAGGCTCCGGCGGCGTCAGCGGAGCGCTCGCTTCGCTCTTTATACTAAGGTTAATGCGCAATAGAAATGGCAATAATGCAACTTTATACCAACGAGTTGGTAGGGTCGTAATGCTTAAGGAAATTATGGTTTACGTTCTTCATTAAAATAAACTAACAGTTTTATTCATAAAAATATAAAGCAGTTACACGACAGATATGTTTATAAGATTTTTAAAACTCTGGATGGCTTTATTTATTTAAACGTTACACAATTAGACCTAGTCCTTATTTAATACTAGTATAGTTTACATTTGGTAATCCTAATCATTACATATAATAAATCAGTTCCTCAGCAACCTACATAATATTGTCTAAATGACAAATCATTTGAGAACTTCTATATATACCGCCTTACAGAAGAATTCCGCTTGCGCGACGTAACATAAGTTAGTAAAATTGTATCGGAATCGTTAATACACATATGCGTACACGATTGTGCCCGCTAATCTCAAAAAGGACTTAACAGATCTATATGCAGATTTCACTAATATGCTAAAGAAAGTTGACTTTAACATTTAGTGTAAATTGCATTTTAATCGGTTTATAAATAAAAAAGTTATGTCAATTTAAAAATAGTCATTTGTTTAAAAAAAATGGTATTAATTAATTGTTTAGGTGATTTCGCGGAAATATATATTATACTTTTAATAAAAATGTAACTGCTCGATTCTGCCACTACCGGATCTATATACTGGAGGCCTGTGCCTCCCTCCTGTTATGCCAGCATCCTCGATCCCGTACCAAGGCCCCAAGTGCAAATGCGTGAAAGTATGTGCGGCTGCAAGATGGGCGGAACATATGGCCAAGTTTACAGGCCGTGAGTGGATGAAAAATATTATGAATAATATTTTTTTTATTTAGTTTTATTTTAATTCATCAGTGACTTTAATCTATACAAAGAGATATCTAATTAAACCTCGTCAAATCCTAATGGATTTAAAAGCTACAGCTGTAAATTTATTTTCCATAATAAACATTATTAGTCACATAGTAAATATATATAGTATATATATAATATAATCGCATGGCATACAGATTGGTTTATCATTATTTCTTCCTGTCAAATCGAGATACAAGTATTTGAATAACGATGCATATATTTGTTGATCTGCAAAGTCATGCAAGCAACTTTACAAGTTTCACAATGAGAGAAATATGTGCATACATTGAGTGCCTCTGTTGCATTAAAAGGCACAATCTCACCAAGATAGGATAACAAGATAACAAGCGCGCACCGGCAGACTAAGACGGATAAAAACAAGGTCTGGAACCTACGCAGACGTGTACCTTGTTTACTTAAACGAGAGCCATATTAAGTGCTTTCTGAGTAGATTCCGCGCTACTCTGGTTTGACGAGATCTAATAAATGTATTCGTACTACATTTGATAAATCCTCCAGAATTCTTTTGTTTGCGTTAATTTAGGTTTATTTAAAGACCATAAATGAAAGAGAATGTTAAACACCTACTTTCTTTCAGTACCAAATTAGAATATAATATTGGCAATTTATTACAAAAATGATGCGTAATTTTTTAAATTTTAATGAAATAAAAACAATAGAACAGTCCTGATGAACACCCACTATCGCCTATGAGTGACTGATACACAAAAAGTGATTAGTCATATTTATCTGTATTAATTTAAATGAAATGATTATGATTCAAATGTAGCATCACTAATTACAGTGACTGAAAAAAGGGAATTTTCCAAAGAATTTTAATAACTGTATCTGGATAATATTACTCCCAATGTGTATAAAATTCACACAGTTATAAAACAATCGTATATGTGCTAGTCAAGTTCAAAAGACAATTTTACTTTATCAGTGGAAGTGGATCGTTCTCTAACGGCGACCGTGCCTTTGATGACAAAGATTGACACTTGTTTAGGTAGCTTATTTGTTACAAACTTAAAGCTTCAACTGTATAAAAAAAACGTACGGTAAAAAAAGTGTTTAGCGTCTTGAGATTTAATTATATTTAAACAAAATTTATATTTAAAAAATTGCTAAAAACCATTACAAGGTAAAAGCATTATTTTATATTCAAAAGAAAACTTTTGCAGAAAAACATTATAAAAGAGATATACTTTAAATTTCATCTTTGGAAACAGAGAGCGCAAGTTTAAAATAAACATTAAACGCTTATTACATATATACTTTACATTTTTTTTATATTACAAAGTTCTGAGAAGTAAAATTGGTAAAAATTCTCTGTTACGTCCAATAGAGCTTACACCTTATTAACACCTCAAACAGTGAACAATTTTTTTTTTTTTTCGCCGAAGCATTTCGTTGATCGGGAAAGGCCTCTACAACTTCACCGGGCTTGAGAGGGCGAGCACTTATGAAACTAACGGTGATCTACTAGCGTTTCGAAAGCGACTACCTTGAGAAGAAACGCCGAAAGAAACTCAAGGCTACGTCGGAGAGGTGAACAATTTTATCGACCTACTCGCATGACCACCTTATTCACGCATGAGAATTTACCCTAGACATGTATATACGTAAAATTCGTATGATTAAACTGGTGTGAATTATAACTAAATTGTCGGAAAAACTTTACCAAAGTACAGATACTCTCCAAACAAGCTCCACACGCTCACACAAATAATGGAAGGAAACAAAGCTTTTATCACCCTGAAATATGTTACACGTATTATACACCGGAATCCATTAGAAGCACGAATAAAACGTACTTTAACAACCATCTACATTATTATTAATTCAATTCGGGTGATACGTTCACACACCTGTGAAAGTATACACTAAATCTCACGAATATTGTTAACGCAACGAAAAGTGCCGAACTATCGTCTGTCAAACATTATCAAGTCATGACATAATAGAAACAGAAAAGTGCTACAATCAACTCTAATGGGAAGGTGAGAAAGCGAGGCGTATTTATTACTTTAATGGAATATCAGCAATTAGGGCTGCAGATAGAATCAGTAGCGCTGACAAGGTGCAAACCAGGGCGATCCGGCCGGATACGCGCGCTAAGTATAACTAGTTCTGATGTACAGAATTAAATAAATATGTACTACTTTTCTCAGGCCATATTTGATTCAACGACACCGACAAATCGGCGAACTCCACTATGATTCCAACTAAACTTGATCACTTATCTACCCCTTTATTATTTGTAGATAGAACAATTATGGAACGTCATTTATTCAATGATTATATCCCAATAGATACATATTGTATAAACCGTCCATAGTATTTAAACCGTCTCTATTCGTTTTATTAACCTTGGCGGAAAATGTTTAACGGTGACAGTAGCTTTTATCGTTATCGGTAAATAAAAACGACCTTAAAAGTAATGCTGGCATACGATATTTTTATACATGTAGCGAGAGAGGACTGTACAAAAATAAAACAATACCGTCAATGAATTACCATAGAGAATGAGCGGAACGGATAGATTAAGTGAAATACAATCAAACAAGGAGGCGTGCGTGCCGGGAATTTAAAATAGATAAAGAGGGAGCTTTCAATGAGGCGGCGAACTGTAGAGGGAAAATCTGTTTATCTCCATTTTTATCTCGTAATTAAAGATATTTAAATTTCTGTTTTGCTACTAATATAATCAAAAAGATATCTTAATAATGATTGCTTTTTTCGCCGGAGGAGGCAACAAGAAGACCCACAGCTCGTAGAATGGAAGGTCAAGAAGTGAAGGCCACGTTACTGGTAAGCTCAGTTTCCGACTGGTAGCTCTGATGAAATCATTAGAGGAAGTCTCTGATTAGCAATGTACGTTCTATGGCTGATTTGATAAATATAATGATGTTTCATTACATATACTTGGAAGTCAATACCAATTCCGCGGCCAGGGTATTAACACATTATAGAAACTAACACACAAACCTGTCAATAACATACTTAACAGTTGAAAGGGATCGAGGAAATACTTTACCTGTTGGCGCCGAGACCGTTCATCTAAGCTGACTCAGCAATACCGCGCAATGGGGCCATCATTAATGTGCTACTACAAATTACGACGCGTGACCACTTCGCACCACGACTAGAGATATTTTACGCATTTTAATGTTGTCCATCTGCGATGTTTATTTTATCATGTAAATATTAATAATAGCTCATTCATATAAACGTGCAAAAGCACTAAAATTTGTTCAAATACTTAATACAGTGTTTTGGATATCTTGCAACTAATTTTGTGCCTATAACTCCAATAGCACTACAAATTATAGTTAAAGCTTTGATGTCATCTGTAACAATACTATATTTATTTACGTATACATGTTTCATAATTTGTGTAAAGGTATATGATAATATGGCTCTTCACATATAAACATTGGCTATACAATAGTAATTTAGATGATTTACAGTAAATTTTAACAACAAATTTGACAACACATGATTAAAATATATATATATATATATATATATATATATTTCATCGGCCTGTGCCGTTCATTATAATTAATGATCAGTTAATGTATAATAACGATTGGTAACATATTTAATATAGGTAGTAACAGAGTGTTTTATACTGGTTCAGGCTAATTACTTTATTCTATAGAACTCGACAAGAAACTGATGCAATCACGCGACGCTATCATCACTGAATGTTTTAATAAATTCAATACACAACGTAAAACCCATTCCAGTCTCATCATCATAGAATGTTATTAAAAATATATAGGACTATGTACAGGACTATTTTACGTTACGAATAAAAAAACTTGCTTACATAAATCCAGAATGAAATAATAAATCTAGTTCCTAAAACAAACGATGTTATAATATGTATAATTTAGTTACCCATTTCATATTATCTTGTTCATCGTACACTAAAACATCGTATTTTTCTTATACAGTGAATGATATTCATTTTTGGTAAGCTTATTATATTTTTTATGGCAACAAAAAAGATGTCAAATGAGACGATAATAGATAACCTAAAGATAAGTACCTATGCTTGTCTATGGACAACGACAGCGCCAGAAGTCTATCCTACCTTTTTAAAACGTTTTCACTCCCTTTTTTAAACATATCATGTCAAAATGCTGTGCAGAACACATACGAATGCTCCATGTACAGTATACAAATATATTAATTAACCACTCTATTTCGATTCACTTGTTTGTAATAAAATATCTTGATTTTTTAAATCTTATCCCTATTATTCAAAATTGAAATTACCGTCAAATGATAGCTCCAGTCACTTCTATTTTTGAAGATATGCTTAATATACATAATTAATTTTATATTTATAATTATTTCTGATAAATTTCTTTTGGCAAAAATTAATTATAACCCGCAACCTAAATTTTTATTTTATTGCTTATTAGACTTGGATTCTTAACACTCCGTATGCTTAATAAAAAATTTAAATACGTAATAGTTAAAGTAGAACACAGAGTTTTAAAAAGCTCCAATATATCATTCAAGACAGCGTCTCTACAATTACAGGAAAACCTGAATAACTTTAAACTTACAACTATAATCATCTCAAAACTTGTACTTCACAGTAATTACCACAATACATTTTTCAATCGTCTCTCGCGTAACCTTTCACGCGAAAATAAATTAACGAGAGCGAACTTTTACCGTAATATAAATAAATACGTACTCGTCTGAAGATTATAATAATCACTTAGAGGCGTATCGTAAAGAATCCCATGACAGCCTTCATGACCCGAGATCGTCCGCGCGAAGTTTTGGCCGACAATCACCCGAATATACCTCATTGTGCTGTCAACATGTTAACTGACAGTACACAAAATAATACGCTATTTAATATTCATACATACAATTACTCGCGAAACGGCAAACGCTGCCAGTACGACAATACCGTCTCTCACATCTGACACTGTACACAATTAATTTAATTCACACTCAAACCGCACAGTGTGTTAGATTAGCGTTATAATGGTCATTTTCACTTAATCCTATAACACGTCTATATAGCTGAGAAATATTTACAAAATCCTAGGAATCTTTTCAGTTTAATTGAAACGAGACTATAAACGGATTCCTGGGATAATAAAATAGCAAACTGCTTAGCGAATGCATACTTTTAAATAGTGACTGACTGTAGTTTTTATTTCGGCTTCGGCTAGTTTCGAACGAACATTCGGGTTTGGTCAATATCAGTCCAAACATCGTTTTTACTAAAAATGATTAGCCCATTTTAATCCACTATTAAATATAGACTTATCTGAAATAACGCTAACACTCTCATTATTTTGCTAAAAATGATTCGCTATCCGCAATATATCAGACATCTAGACAATAATATATAAATAATTATTAGAAATAGTGACAATATTTTTTGAATACTGTATTTAATCGACAAAATTGATTAAATACTTCATATCTGACAGACAGTACAGTGATCGCCAAGGGGCGAGAATCTAAATAGATTTACGAATTTATTATATTTATACCTGACCGGAAGACATGATAAAAATTTTGGCATTTCAGATCAAATATCAGTTTCTATGCAAAACTAAAACAAAAGCCGAATATTCGAATTCAGTTTGAGTTAAAAATCTAGTATTAGTCGGTTACTATTTTTTAAGAGCGGTGCGTCAGACAGTCAATGCGAGTGCTAGTTAATTGGTAGTTGCCGCATCCGCGGACAAATCAGATGTCAGTCGAGCGCCGGGAGAGATTCGAGGCATTCAATTTGCTTTAGCTCACCTTCGAGCCCGCAATTAAAAACCAGTCGGACACGAGACTTTAGGATACAATTTGCATTAATAACTTAGTGATTATCATCAATTTATTTTCCCAATAACATTTGAAGTGTGAATAAACGTTGTTCGGTTATTAACGACATTAATACAACGGATTCGTTTATATTTAATTACTAGATATAGTTACATCGTTTAAATGTACAACTAAGTAAATCAGCAAACTTTAATAATTTCATTGATATATGTTATTCAATCAGATTTAAAATATTTTAACTCAAACAATAACTGATTTTATTAATTAGCTAAGTTATATAAACTGCTGCCCGACGCATCTTATTATTGGAGGAACACCCCGGTGGTTTTAGTCAGTGGGAGTCTGCCACGACTGCGGTCTGCGGCTGCCCGACACACGCTAAGACACACAGCTGCCTTGACGGTCAATCATGTATGTATTTCCACGGTGTCAACAAAAAAGGCAGCAAGATGCCGCTGTGTTATCAAACGTCATAGTAACTTACATAGTTATTTTTATAGAACAGGATCTATATCTTAACATAATAAAATCTTGTAAACAATACAAACAGCAAGTACAATGAAAAGGGGTGAAGCGAGTTGCATTAATAACAAGAGTGATAACTCGAGACAATAGACGGAGCCGAAGTCTTGAGACAATTGGGAGCGTTGCAGCGTCAAATGAGATGTTCCCCCGAGAGCCAATCTCCCAGTTCAATTTGCTCTAAATCAGAGGCACGCGGCCCGCTTCAGCACCAAATTAAGCAACATATTAAATGTACAGTAAGGCGATAACAAATAGTGACAACATAAAAAAATATACAAATGTTTCTTATACTTATCTATTCATACCACGATCTTCTTTCATATATAACAACATTATTTTTATATTAATTTCATATTTCGAACCATTCACAGCATTGTATGTAAAGTTAACATTAAAGTAGTAATAGTATAAAATATGGTATTGATATGCTAAACATTGTGGTAACATGCTGGACATTTTTGTATTGCAAAATCAGATGTCAAAAATGTTATAATATGTTTTCAAAACTCGGTTTAATAATTATTTATATAATTAAATATATCGTAGTTCTCCTTTATCCCAAACATAATATAAACAAACTATTATATATTTCGTTTAAACGCAGTAATCTTAGATCTATCTAGAAATAAATACACAAAATCTTTCTAAAGTTACTGTATCATCCTTTCAACCATAACCAAGAAAGCACAGAAAACTGTGGTAGTTGAAAATGTCATATATATGATGCAATATTAAAAAATATATATTTGGACGCAAACATTGTATGAACTAAGGGCGACTCAAATAATTTCTAATACAATAAGTTTTGGCCATTAGTTTACTGTTCTCTCGTACTGCAATGATCTGGAATGTGCAATTAAATAACACCTAGGTTCGAATGCATATTCTAGACGCTATCAATAATAATACGTATAATGCCAAGTTCGAAACTCGAGGTTAATTAATCGTATTTCGATCTTTATGATTTCATTAGACGATAAAATTTTACAATTACAAAATATCCGCAGAATATAATACCTTCGTTTATATACCTACATAATTGGAATTTAATGAAAAGAATTGAAATTAGAAATAGTTCTACAGCAGAATATTGATGATGATGTTTTCTTGTTGATCTATTAAAAATTATATAAATACTAGACCGCAACAGAAACATATAACTCATTTCGGTTTATAGAAAGCACATACATATAAGAAAGATAAAACGAATATTTCAATTAAAAAGAAATATTACTTTTATTCGAGATAATATAGTTTTTCGACAATAATATAAAACCGTAATATTTTTATATTTTTCGTGTACATCGTTAGCCTGACTAAAATACTTCTAGTGTTGTACTCGTTTATAGATACAAGTGCCTTTGCACTTTCCATTAGGTGAGCTCTCCGCTTGTTTGCTACATTTTTATTATTAAAATCAACATATCAATTTGCCATGCACAATCAAATTATTTTGCAGCAATTTTTGAGTCAAACAACATATATGACATCCAAAATACAGGCAGTCCTAGTTTGGGTGTCAGCTGACTTTAATGTGCTGCTTTGTAATTGTTTTCAAGTAAATAATTTATAATTATATTTTAAATTGTGGCTTAAAGGGGATATGATTAAAATGGATTTTTAACTGAAACTACATAATTACCTGTAAATTGTAAATGCTTTATAAAAGATATAAAAAATGCTAATCGCTATTCACATGTGTATGGCGAATCATATTTCTTGAGGGGAAAACATGGTGGAATTATATTTAATTATCCTGTGGCGGAAACGCGAGGCGGTCTCGCCCTGACCCCACCCGTAAACAAAATGGCCGTCGACATAACAATTACATACCTTTATTTACTCACGAAAGTTTTTGCTATATAGTTTAAAATTGAAAAGGCTAAATTTGTTTTAAGACTGTACCATAATATATTGCAGACGATTATACACGCTGACCTAGCACTAAAAATCAGACTAGCATTGGTGCTTCATATGTTATAAGGATCGTCCAAAGATATACATAATACATACAGGGTAACTTCGTTACATAGCACGGTAACGTTAGAGATTATAGGAGAGGTAACATGCTAATCAATGAACCAAAAACATTACGGACAAAGGGCGAATATTTTTTAAGAAGTTAAGGAAATATATCTTTCATAAGTTAATAGCAAAATATAATCCTTTATATAATCAAAATAAATTAAAAACTCTTCTCTCATTTGCCTTACACTAGTAAGTTATAAATTATCGTAAAGGCTGGTCAACTAAGAATAAACTGGTTGGTACACTTAGATACTCCTGGACACGTTAAACTATTAAAATAGAAACAAAATAGCTCTTATATTTACGGTTATAAAGATCAATATTAATACATAAAACGTAGCAATAAAAGCAAAATGCAATAATCATAAGTTGCCACAGATTATCGCAAGCTGATATAAATGTGCCACTGACACTGCCTACCGTTTAAACGACGCCTACTGCTTCTAAATTAATAACTACGGAAGACTAAATAGACAGCTCTTAACTAGGTGATATCAAACTATATCGCTAATCGTTAATTATATGTAAACTTTTATTACAATATTTGTTATATCAACATAATACTCTAAACCACTTTGCCATCCGCACAATTCGTAAATATTTATTCGTATTATTTATTTGAGGGCTAATTTCGATCACTTGACTTGTCGCTGGCCGTTCTTGACATTATCGGGAGATAAATAAATTGTTAAGTTTTACTAATCTCAGCGTTAGTTCTCATAAGTTCTCAACCATGTTCCCCTACTTTCATGAAACGTCGCCACTGCGCACGTTTGCGCACGTCACCACTGTGGTGTCGCCGGACGGCATAGTGTTAAGAAAATTAGAAAAGTACTTAAATGGGTCTTAAGCGCGAACTAACTTACTTTTAATTATAGCTCGAAATTTTAACCTGGTTAGACAGGTCATAGTCCCGAGCTGACTGATCATCACTTAGGCAACCAGGTCGAAACGTAGAACCATAATTAAAAGTAAGTTAATTTGCACATGAGGCCTGTTAAATGCACGTATTTATAATAAGTACAAAAGGCGTAAGCTTAAATTTCTTATTAAAAAAAATAATTGTCAATAGTATATATTTGAATTTATAAAGAACGTTGTTTATAGCAATAATTGTTATTTTTAATTACATTTACATTAATGTTGATATTTATCCAAATCGACAATTATTATCATAGAAATAGATGTTTACTATTACTCTATTGGAACAATATGCATACAATCAAAAGCCTATCACTATCAGTATGTATGTTGAGTACATACACGTACATTACGCAGCTCGTTTCATAAGAACGTACGTGATAATTTCTAGATCCAAGCTGTATGAGAACGTCCCAGTCACTTAACAACACGATAATTCGCATTAATTTATAATAATCTTCACATGAAACTATTAATCATGAAACCGACAAGTATGGTTGACTAAGATTTGTTTTACTTAGGGTTTAACTATAGAAAATATTACGTTACACTATAATTATTTCACATTTTTTTAACAAGACTTAATGACTTAAGATTTCCTTTATGAAGATTAAACACGTGGAAAATAATGTTAGAAAATCCTGGCAAAAATGTCATGTTGTACTTACACATGACATTTCTGAGAACTGTGATCAATTAAACTACAGGTCATAATCACACCTTAACCACGAATATATAAGCACAAAGTAGTTATATTTATTAAAGCATCTCTGCTCATCCTAAAAGAGATATTGCGAGGAGATATATTATTATTTTAATTTACCATAGGCAATTCAAATTATTTATGGTATACGAAAGCTATTAGATTTTTTTATGTACTTTTATTTAACTTAATTTTCAAATCATCTAGAACATACTCAATTATGGAGAAAAAATCACTACGCAACCGTAAACAGCTCGTTGAAATCTTTTGTTGAACAGTATAAAATTTAAGTGTAGAAAACGAATTCGATGCAGCATTTTTTAGACCGTGGGTCATTCACACTTACAAAACAGCAGCTATTTATGCACACAGCAAATAAACAAGTCAGCACTTAAAGATTAAAGGGTTCGCATCAATCTTAATTAATACAGAGACGCAGACAGTGGACGAATAATATTGGTTGAATTAAAGGGCACACGAAATACCTATGTAATTATAGTTGATTTCGATCAACGCTGACTGAAGTACTTGTGCGTGATGTGGACGAAAAGAACAATCTTTAAAGAAGCTTATTCGCAGGATAATCGCATTCAAAATTGTTGTAATTTTTTCTTGCTCCAAATAAAACATGTAACACTGATTATATTTTTTAATTTCAGCCTATATTTATTTCGTCTGAATAGGCACAATGTTATGTAATGTAATGGCTATTGTTCTTCTGATTAAGGTTCAAATCATATATAATTTATTTATTTCAATAATATTATAAGAACGTCCAATGATCGTTGGAGAAGATGGGTTTATGAGTGGAGACCGCAAATCGGAAAACTTAGCATGAGACGCCCACATGCAAGGTAGAATGATGTCCTGCGTAAGGTGGCCGGAAAGGATTGGATAAGAACTAAGGATCGTGCTCAATGACGTTTATTAGGAAAGGCATATGTCCAGCTGTGGTCCAGCGTGGGCTGATAATAATGATAAGAACGTAAAGTTGTCATCAATTTAATAACGTTATTAGTATATTGTGTATCCATGTTCTATAAGTTTATTTAATACGGTAATCTTTTCTTACACTTTTTCTATGCACGTGTACAACCACGCACAGCGGTTTTGCGTGGACACCTCCCGCGGCTCCGACTCGATTAAATGCTCAGTCCGGTCGTGTAATGAAGCAAGATAAATCAACGGCATCACACGCACCCACTCCCGTGACTCAGGATGACCTTGCACGTGCAGTTTGTCATTTCATCCGCATGCATATTAATTGAATAAAATTATTTCGAGCGCGAGTGTATCACGCGATCGAAATATGTGCATCTTTTTATATTTAATACTAACCAACTCGACCTGATTCGACCAAGTGTAATTTATATTCCAGTCTGGCAAATTTTTCAATAAACTTTCATCCTCTGTTTGACTATAAGGATGGAATATCAAAACAATCCTACGCCATATAATGAATTCACTGTAAATTTTTTATGAATCTGACTTTATAAGTTCTGCGATATTTTAGTCAGGACAAATGTATATACACAGGCGTCCCAAGAGATCTAGTCTAAAGTGAAACGGGTAGTTCTATAACTTACTGTAAACAGAATTCTCTGAATCTCTCGCGTTTAGGACATAGTTGCAAATTTTTTTTTTTCTAATAATCCGTATTTGCTTTAATTTTAAGACTATGCTACATATTCGCAATGTTTCAAAATGTAAATTGTTTGTAACTAAGTTCTGCGATAAATTATCAATTATTTTAATCAGCATTATAATATCTACAATTAAATTAGGCTAATTTGTAGTCATAAAAAGTCAAAGAAACAAAAAATATAACAACATTTTATGTTGAAAATGCCTTACTCCTACTCTTAACCTACGATTTATATTCGAGAATTATATTTGACACGATCATCGTACTACAGGCTTTTCCTGAAAAATTTACGTTTTGGCCCGATCATCGCACACGGGCTATGCTCGTGGTTTTAGGTTAAGAGGTTAAATATAACTTCAATATTACTTAATTTTTGTAGATACTGATATTGTTGGCATCATTGGTCTCATCTAAAAGTCTTTTTAAAAGAGATTGAGATAAGGGGTGTGCCTGAAAATCTAATACTAAGACTTTTCTTTTTATTACAATTAAATATCTAATGATTTGTGTATGTATATATCTAATAATCTATGGGGCTAAGACCTTATCACCGTAACGACCTTGATAAAATGTATCCTCTATGGATCCTTCATTCAATAAGTTTAGTATTCCAATATGTTTTAGGGCCACTTTAAATTACAAGCCTGTTAAGCTGTAATCATATTACTTTTAATATATCCAATGCTCAAACCGATTTCACTGAATCACTGAATTTCACTTCCGGGCTCTACCGTAAAAAAATTTACTAATATTGAGCTACATCTCTAAAAAATTCAATTTCTCCATCAGTATACTAACTCACAAATAAATTATTTTATTTGTCTTTGGACAGACATTGAATCACAGAATCTAATGTGAGAAACACACCTGTTTAAAAACGACTAACGGGCTTCACTATCTCTATAGCATAGGGTCCTTACAAGGTTAAGGTCCTAAGGCTTAGTATCATGTTCATTAAAACAAGATAGTTATGAATTTTCTGTAAAATTATTTGTTATTATAAAAAAAAATATTATTTTTTATTATTTAAAATTTGTTATTATTATTTACTAAAGTGTTTTTTTAATAACAGATGAAAAATGTACTTTAGAACTCACACGCTTTTCAGTTTATGACTCGAAAAATAATAATATTGAAAATAAAATACCAAGTGTTCTACGATATGAGAAACTAAATACATAAAGTGCAAGCAATCTCTTAAATTACGGGACACGTAAGAACTTTACATTTTTTAAAGGTGTATTGCCTTTTAAACATCAAACAATTTTTAAAATTGATGATAATCGCTTACAACCTTTGTTATAACTTTACTACAGTTAAAACAATTTTCTAATATTCGTAGTCTAAGGTATAGACAAGTAAGTAAGAGGCAATTTACATCTTAATATTTCGTGAATTTTTAGAAAAATCTTAGATTTAAGGTAATTCCGGATTAAAAAAAAATTATAAGTACATCATGAAGGCGTTGGAATCGGTGAATTCCATTTACAATCAGCTATAAAGCTACCTATTCTCTGTCACCCCTTTAGCTTTTAGATCACGACTTACGGGTCATCTTGTATATATAGATTAAAAAACATCAACAGCCTCATACACTGTGCTGAAATACGATAAAAGGCACACATGCTAACGTTATATTGAATATTTCCACTCAATAATTCAATGTACTATGTAAAAATGTAAACAGATACTAGAGCTAGATAATTAATATATAATTCAGGTAAATATTAATTTTCAAAATTATTGGTTTCAGAATAGTATTTTGAAACTAAATAAAAACCGCGTGTAGTATGCAAATTATTAATTGCCACAAAGTTACTGTATCAAATCCAAATATAAGTATATAGATACTTAATTATAACGCCTGGATACAGATCAAGCCAAACAGTCGGAGACGTTTGTCTTAGGATTAAATTTCTCACACATCTACACAAGAGATTCTACAGGACAGTGAACTCAGACAATAGTCTCAGAACCACAATATGGCCATCGCGAGCGAAGTAGATTTGCATGCATCTAATATATAGTTGATGCGATGGTCCGTAAACTATGGCAGAAACTGCCCCTGGTCCCATAAGATATGTATTTACTTTTAAATCTACTCATAAAAGGATTTATTACAGCAGGACTCATCTGTTTTACAAATAGCCTCCTTGGAAATTCATATAAGATCACGAAATCGCTCTAATATTAAAACATAGTTGCAATGTTGAGAGACCATTTTCATTTTTAATATTAAATTTAAATATATATAAACCATCGTGCGAATACGACGATATATCACAAATAGTTCATTTAAAATAAAAGCATTATTTATTAAGAATATAATTCTAAGTTTCAAAGGGCGAAGCCTGGAAGCGATATTGGCAATACAATATCATTGTGACTAGAATTACTTTAGGTCGATAAATTAAAAATTCTTTGTTTTAGTTAGAAATTAATTACCAATTTATAATATTATCTTTAAAATTGTTTTATTTATTTTTAAATACAGTACTAAGAAAAACATCATTTCATTTGTAATTTGGATAAACCACTTTCGATTATTTATCCCACTATTGTTGTTTAAACCAATATCTTATAATATATGCTTTCTAGTATTTTATCTGTTTGTATTAATATACATATATATTATCTTTTGTGTTCTTCCACAAAGGTACGATGGAGATGATATACGCACTCTCGTAAAACCCCTGAAAATTTTAGAATAAAAAAAATCCATAACTCTATCAATGAAAGGGTCTTCAACGAAATTTATAGAATTTTATTTTACGATGGTAAAACAACTAGCAAGGGTTGATTCATTAGACATTCCTTTTAAGATAATTGTTGATATAAACCTTGCGGACAACAACTTTAAAAATGCAATTTTAGATTAAATACAGAGCCCTCCAACGTTTTAAGTAGAAGCAATAAATTCATCGACACTAATTGGTGGTTTTCTCCCATTTATCAGCTCATTACATCACAGTAGCGCGAATAAAATAAAATATGTGTGCAGAGCGCTCAGTGCGCCGTGGGCAGATCATTCGCATGCGATAAGCGTCGGTCAGGCACATCGTAAATTCAAAGAGCAGGCTCTGCCGAACTAAAGACCTGATTGGATCCCTAATGTGCTTACTCGCAATCACCCACCAACGTAACGAAAACAACAGTACTAAACTCCATAATAACAATTGAGATACATTTACTATAAATAGACTGTTGAAGCAGAGGTCCTAGTTATTGTAGCTTTTGAATATTCGCTTTACTTCTGTACATGTAGCAGGAATAAAAAAGAAATATACATTACAATTTTTAGAATTAATTTTAAAAAAGTACAGGTTTAGACAAAATGTATACGCAACGAATTATCTTTTCTTTTGCATTCTCTTACACGTTTCTAATTAAATGATTTTGTTTCAATCGAAAATTAATATAAGCCAATCCTGAAAACAGTTTTCACATTTAATATTATAACAATTAATTACATTATATCTTTAATTATCTAAGTACACAAAACGCGTTTCTTTTACCTTTATTTTAATTTGTTTTGGTGTACTACGCTCTAGAATAGCGTTTGTAATTGCGTTCCTTTGTTAAATATTTCTAAAGTGTAACCTTTTTAGCAGTAACGCAATAAGCCAATCTTACATGGTGACCAATTGTTATGGGTAAAAAATTGCTATGTAAGTATGCCGTCAACGCATCTGCGTGCACACAGGCTCAGTTAGACTAAAGCCTGTGAAAAGAAAAACTTGGCAAAACAGTACGTTCCGGGCTAGCAACGTGTCCACACTGAACTTCACAAATTCCATCGAAAGCGACATCGATTCTGAACGACATAATGAGTCCCACAGTTATAAGCATAGTAATGTAAATCTATTTTAAAATCTCCTGATTCGAGAGAACAGCAAACTTTTCAACAGTTTAATCCTGTTTGTTTCATGAAAATTTCCACGCGTGCATAATCACTGCACAGATTGTTGTTATGTACCAAACGCGAATGTTTGAAAACGGATTTGCCGTTGCAGTACGACTACAAATCCGAATTTATCCGAGCGGCTGCGTTTTGAAGAAGGCTACTGCATTGCATGCATGCAGATGCGCGGACAACGTTTAATCGTTTAATGGAGACCGCATTAATGTATCAGATTGAATGTTTATTTTTTCTTCTCGTAAAAAATACATCACAACTAAAACGGCTAACTATAATCTTTTGGGAAAATTTATGCGCAGGTGACTTCTCAGTTTTGTACACGGATGTCTTTTAATTGGTAATGTTATTGTATTAGAAAAGGACAGCAGCTTCTTTGTATTGTTAAATTTAAAAATAATTCAAATTTTGTAGTTAGTCCGATCATTCTAGATATTTATAACTCCACTGAAACCTGCGTGTCGTAGGTGACGCAATCGGGACCAAATGTAATATGAGTTTATTTAACAGTGCTCAAGGCTCAATCTAAAGGTTTAAATGTTGCCGTATATTTTGGTCATTTTGAAAGTAAATGAATAATAAAGTTTTAGAATAGCGCCTACATAATATAATATTTAAGAAATTATAAAATAAATACACGCTAGTTAAATACTTTCACATATTTATTTCTCAATATTAAATTATAAGTAATTTTTTTTTATTACATACAGGCTTGCGCTTGACCTCAATCTCACCTGCTGGAAAGTGATGATGAGGCCGACGATGGAGCGCGCTCACCCAGCAAATACCGATTCACTCGACGTTTGAAGATTCCCATGTCATAAGACGCCGGAAACACTGACACAGGAAGCGAGTTCCACTCCTTCGCGGTACGCAGCAAAAAGGAGGAGGCAAATCGCTTAGTGCGAGCAGCAGGAATGTCAACCACAAAAGGGTGCAAACCAGCACGGCGTCTCGTCAATTTATGGTAGAAGGGGGAGGGTGGAACTAAATCATACAACTCAGCCGCACACTCTCCAGAGTATAGTCTATAAAAAACCGAAAGCCAAGCCACTTTACGCCGGTGTTCCAAACTGAGTAGTTTACGCGACGTAAGAGCCTCATCGGCAATGAGTCGCCGAGCTCGGCGATCAATTGAGTCCAAAGCAGCCAGATGGTGTTTGGCGGAACCATCCCAAAGGTGGCAGCAATACTCCACACACGAACGAACTTGCGCCTGATACAGGTTAAGAAGTTGGGTCGGCGTAAAATGCCGCCTAACCTTGAAAAGAACCCCCAGTTTCCGAGCAGCTGTTTTAGCCTTAGCTTCAATCGAACGCTCAAAGTTAAGGTCCGCAGTTAGCTCCATGCCTAGAAGCTCGAGGCTATCAGCCAATGGTACGCTAACACCCTGGAAAGTAGGAGCCAAGACGAAAGGGCTCCGTTTGGCGGAGAAGAGACAGGCCTGCGTCTTCAGCGCGTTAAACCTGACCAGGTTCGCATCACCCCAATCGGATACGAAATTTAAGGCCGTATCAACACGCCGAACCATCGCCTCCCTCTCTTTGCAGATTTCAATTGAAGCAGCCTGAGGCCTGGACAAGTATCTATCAACAACAGTGCTATCATCTGCGTACCCAATGATACCGGGTTTTAGCAGATCGTTGATGTGAAGCAAGAATAATGTTGCTGATAGTACTGACCCCTGAGGAACACCGGCATTAATTGCCATGAGATCAGATGAGCAGCCATCAACCACTACCCGAATAGACCGTTCACTCAGGAAGTATGTTATCCAGGACAGGAGTTCATTATGAATTCCATAGGATCGGAGCTTACATAAAAGGCCTGCATGTCAGACCCTGTCAAATGCCTTGGAAAAATAATTTAAATTAATAATTAATAATAATCATATTCTTACAGAACATTTAATTTAACATTAATCTCTCTAGCCGGGTAGTAGACTTGAGAGAGTCTGCTGCCCGGATTAGAGGGAGCTTTTTTTTTTCAAATTGTCGCGTGTTGATAGATCGGGAAAGGTCTTCACAACTAAGCCCAGCGGGATGAGAGGGAGGTGGTGCTCAGTGCCGGGCACGCCGCCTGAGAGAGGTTTTAGAGGGGTAGCTTCTACAAAGCTTTTCGCTCCGCGGGCGTTTGGATGTATTTGGTTTCCCAGACCCGGGTGAAGCGATTAGAGACACCCCGGGGATTTTTAGCCAGTAAGAGTCTGACTCACTGATTTCGCTAGCCTCACAGGGGCCCATGGTCCTATCCAGGATATTTATCCGGGATACAAAAAAAAAGTTTATCTCTCACGAACTTAGAATTTAGGAGGACGTACGGTAGAAGTCCATATTATGAGACACTGTCCCTATTTATGATACACAATGTGAATATAATAATTTATAAAAAGAATACCAAATTATACTTTTAAGAAATATAATAAATACATAATTTTATCGTTTTTGAAAGAAATTAACGAGTCTAATTGTTAATTATTAGTTGTATGTTTTAATAAATAATTAAAAAAGTATGAGGTTTGTTGTTAGCATTCAAAACCGTGGCTTAAAATTGTTGAACGATAACCACTGTACAGTTTTTTAATTGGATAAAATTATATATTTTATTATATTTATATACATAATGTAAGTGTTATCTAAAAGCTTATAAATTATAGATATTGTATGTTATTTGAATTTATGTTAATTTATAGCAATATTATTTTATTTCTGAGTGTCTCACAATACCGACATTTGTTAACGTAGACGTACCGGTATATGGAACACTTTACACCGCGTATCACTCAATACGGACATCAAGTCTTATGATTGTCCCCATTAATGAGACAGTGTACTGTTATGCGTTTTTAATTAAAATATCAATCATTTTTAGTATTAAAAAAGTAAAATGATTAAATATAACAAATTATTTATCAGCATAACTTCAAATAGTTATTTCTGAGTAAGTATTTTCAATTTAATTACGTTAATTTCAAAACCTAACCTAAAATCAAAACATTAATTTTGCAAGTTTTTTTTTTCTTAATTTTTTTTTTGTTAACCCGGGGAAATCCTCATGGATCGTAAGGGGGTGGTGAGAGCCACCCCCCGGCATGCCGGACTTTTACCGACTAAAACCCCCAGGGTGGTCCGTCAAGCGCTCTAGGGCCGAGGCGTATGTCTGCTCGCCTTCCCAGAGCCCGGCCCTACGCGTCGCATCATTACGGGTTCGCCGTGAAAGTAGGGGAGGCAGATGGTCGCCTCCCCACCGCCTTGTGGTGTGTGGGACCACACACTACACCACCGGAGCATTGTCAGACAGCTGGCCCCTTAGCCAGACAGCCCGACCCTCCGTAGGAAGGACCTCACAAGAAGTTCGGCGGAGCCGAAGCGTGGTCTTCCTCCCGCGGTACAGGAGCAATCGTAGATTCCTCCTGTGTCTCCAATGCCGCGGGGGCGGCATTTTGGGCGTCTCTGTGGTAGACGACCCCTCTCCGTTTGCGGACGGGCCTCTTTGCGGCGGCACACGCTGGGTTGCCGACGCGATGGCCGGCAGGTTTGCCCGCAGCGGCGCACACCAAGCAATAGGCCCGCCCGTCGCATTCCTGGGCCTTGAGGCCCGGCTTAGAACAGCGGTGGCAAAATCCGCTACGGTCCGTTCCGGACCTGCACTTTTGGCTCACGTGCCCGGATTCCAAATAGCGGAAACACCGAAGCACGCGAGGCTCTGTCAGACGGATCTGGGCTTTTACCCAGCCGTTCACCCGCAATCCGCGCTCCATCACCAAATTGGCGCCGTCGGCTGGGCAAGTAGCCCAGCACACACCAAGTCCGAAAGTACCGAAGCGGACCTCGCTGACCTTTATCTTAATTATTTATTTGAATTTAATGAATTATTTAAAATAAGTTTTTTTATACTTTTATTAATTTATGAAATATTTTAGGTTACGTGTCAAAAGTGAACATTAAAACAAAAAATTATTGAAAATCGGAGTAATGGGGAAACAACAGCTGTCTCAATCAGCAAAAAAGAAAGTGTTGTGTTCAAAAGTGATTGATAAAAGACTTAAATATGACCAAATAGATGTAGAAAATGCTTTAAAAGCAATAAAAGACATTGGGTCATCATTACGGAGAGCAGCCGTTGCCTTCGGAGTACCTGTGGCTACTCGTAGCAGGAATGAAAGTATCGGACTAGATGAGATAAAAAAAAATCAGAACCAGAAACAGTCTTATCGTCTCAGGAAGAAGATGATATTGTCAAATGGGTGCTGGACAGGGCTGCAATGGGAGCACCTGTAACAAAAACTGAGTTATTGGATTGTGTTCAAAAATATGTCCAAAAATTAGCTGTAAAAACTCCGTTTACAGAGTCGTCCTAGTCGCCAGTGGTATGAAGGGTTTAGAAAACATCATTCAGAATTAGCTATAAGGAAACCCCAACATTTGTGTGTTACAAGAGCAGCTGTCACTTGTGAAGAATTGCAAGAGTGGTTTAAAAAGTCTGGAGCGTATTTTGAAAGTAAAAATGTATGTAGTATTTCTTCTACAAGAATTTTTAACTGTGATGAAAGCAGCTTACTCCTCTGTCCTGAAGCAGAGAGCGTGTTGGCAGAAAAAGGTACACCATTCCACCGCAAACCACTTAGACATCGTGTGGGATACCATCCGTATGTGGTGGATGTTCCTTATATTCGCACGAAAAGATTCGCTTCTACAATCATCATACGAACGGCTAGAGAATGGAATACGCTTCCAGAGGCAGTATTTCCGCGATGTTATGACCTGGGAGTCTTTAAGAGAAGAGTGAATAGGCATTTGCTGGGCAAACGCGGTTCATCGTCGGACTCGTCTTCACCTTCCGCCAGGTGTGATTGAGGTCAAGCGTTCGCCTATAAGTAATAAAAAAAAGTTACAAGAAGAAAAGAAAAAACTGATGGACAAAGTAAAAGAACTGCAGAAGAAAATTAAAGAAGAAAAGTGAATTAAATATTTTTATAATTTTCATTTATTTCTCATTTAATTTAGTAAAGACTAATTATTTGTTATTTCAGGTTCAAGTTTATTATCTATTTTATAAGTATTGTGATTTAAAATGAATAAATAGTTATTTTAAAATGAGTCTTATTGATTTCTAAAGTGTCTCAAAAATAGGGACATACATCATGAGACATTGGGGCCATCTACTTTTTAAGTGTCTCATAAATAGGGACATAGAGGTTCCTCTCATAAAAGGCTATTAATATTATTTTTACAAATTAACATTCAATAAAAACTAGCTATATTAATTAAATAATCATAAGACAATTGTATGATACGATTTAAATAGTATTTTTGACTTAAACAGATTATATAATAGCGGTAATGTACGACCAACCTGAAAATGTGTCTCATAATACGGACTTTTACCATGCTGATTGATTACTACGTACCCATTAATATCCATTTTTACCGGTGAAATTTGTATCTCACAACTTTTTATTTTGGTTTTTTAATCTTTATTTTTTTCTTACTTTTTACTCAACTTGGTTCTTTTTTAATAAGCTTTAATTTTTATTGATTATTCAAGTAAAATTTTATTTAAATTACAAACAACCATACACTTATGCTTTAAATTTTTTGACATTGTTTAATAAAATAAAAAACCCTTTTTGGTAGGTTTCAAAAGTTTGCCTGCGTTTTATACTTTGTTAATGTGTTCATATAGAGTTTAAAACATACAAATCTTACGTACGTCTTGAGGGTTTTAAGAATCCTTTACAATTTACTTATATTTATTACCTACAAGTGTTTTCTTACAACTAGTGGGACAGAAATAAAAATGCATGTAAGAAAAAAAAATAGGATGTTATTCATACTTTTATCTTACATCAGAAATAATGTAGACAATATTAAAAAGCAACATTTTAAGTCCTTTGCGTAACACAGGTCTGTGGCAATTTGCACACAGGCGGCTGAGCGACAGCATGTCTAAACCGATTAACCAGAGCATTGCCACAAGACTGCCGTTATAACCCTAGCAATATTGTCCGACAACTGATTCCTACGCCATGTGACGTCGAACAAACCAGATTAACTCAATAGCAACCACGATCTCAATATTACGAAATATATGACGCTTATCAAGTCCGCGTTTATGCACAAGATGTCGTGATACCGAAATCATAATTCTTGTTTAACACGACAGCGCACTAGAGGAGTACAAACAAAACAGCGACGAAGATTGATGGCGAACTGTGCTGTCAAACGAACGGTAACCAAGTAAACAAAGTGTTCCTAAAGTAGCACGCGAAAGGCGCAGTGATTCCAATATTCTACCGACACCCTCCCGCAGGCCGATAAATTGCATTAACATTTTTTGACAGTCACTAGTCGAAGCGATGACGAGGATGTTTAGTGCGATCGCTGACAGTGAAAAATTACGTCCTACCCGTCCGCGCTAGCGGCGCGATCATTCGATAGTTTCTAATGTATCGCTGTCAATCTCATATTTTGACATGCGAAATAACATCGCTCTATCTAAGGATAAGTCCTTCGGTCGGAGGCGCGAAATGTTCGCTTAGTCACCGCAAGTAACAGAAATGTTACCCCCACGTCACATTTCAAATTTGAATTCCTTACAGTAGCATCACCTTCGCGTAGCTTTGAATGAAAATATTTCAATACATTCAGCTGGAATAGCCTTGCAACACATCATCTTCTTCTTTATAATAAAAAATTTGCTATTTTACGACATATATATAACAAAAAAATGTAGATACTATATATATATATTGTATTTAACAAACTACAGCACTCTAGATCGTGAAGCAATTTCCATCACCATTTATGGATTTGACATTTGCTAAAATTATATTAAAAGACATTTGTATTAAATTAAATGAAAATAATATAGAGATAAACAAAGATATTTTTAGGATATTTAAATAGTTTTCGCTGTCTAAACCGCAATAAGTGTAATATTAAATGAATGTATTATATAATTCTTTAAAGCCACAAGAACCGTCTTTTGTAACCCGGGGGAAAATTCTGCATACGACCATCAGCGACGCTATGAGGGCAGCGAACCTGGTGTGTCAGACACCTACTCACTAAAAACCTCCGGGATCTCTAAGTCCTCCACCCGGGCATGGGAAACCAAACTCATCCAGACGCTCGGGGAGCAAAAAGCCTTATTAAGACTACCTCTCTGGGAGGGTGGGAGTGAGAAGCCCACCCTCCAAAACCTCTCTCAGGCGGTGCGCCGGACACTGTCAACACCTCCGCCTCATCCAGGCACAAGAACAGTCTACGTCATAGATATCTACTAAAGATGTTTTAAAATTACCATTAACATTATTCCAAAATTCTATAAAAATCGATGAAATTTTTGGGATGCTTTTTCCAAACCCAAGTAAAACTTAATATTGGTAGATCGCATCTGAGCTGGGCCGAACACACTACTTGGCATATAATTCCTAATTATTTCGACAAATTATTAAAGTAGATAGATAAAAAAAACTCACAGGTTGATAATGCATACCGTTTCTCGAGCTTTGCGTAAAACCAGTAAAAGCAGTCTAAAGCAGTCCATTCTAAGCTCAATCGGTTCAACTTACATATAAATCAAGTCACGGCTCGACCTAAATTACCACTCGTCTATTCGAATCGCCAAGTGACGACATGGTGGAACCGTGTAATGGTCATATTATGTCCATCAGACAACGACACCGCCGTTATTACGTGACGATTCATGCCAAATGTAAAATTTTGAGGAAAACAAATCTATTATAAACAGATTTGGCGATGACGAATTAGTCAAATGAGAATTTAAGCGAATGAGAAAAACAAAAGACATAATTATACGTAATCGAGCTCGGGGCATTAGAATGATACACTGTGTAATCATTGCTCAAAAAATAGTTTGTTGGAAAATTATTTTTATAATTGCCTTCAAACACAATTTACTACACTTAATGTATATTACCACGTAAGCTCCGTGTTTTTGTTTTTAGTACAATAAAATACTAAGTTTACCTTATTTCCTTAATTCCAAGTTATTTTAAAGTTACTCTATTCTGCATTAATGTCGAAAATTTTCTATTTGTGAGTTTTTTTTTATGCTGACTCGACAGTTTTTACATCACGCCTGTTGGTAAGCATGGTGCAGTCCAAATAATGACATCGACTATCAACAGGTAAGAAGAACCCATAGCTAGTCGCAGCAATCATGCCGACCTGCACAATTATATCTTCACGCTACGCTTAAAGGGCCTCATATCATAAGACGCCGGACTGTTGGCAACCGCCCTGGCATATCAGTCCCAGCAGATCGGTCGAACCACGACCGGCCAGCTGATGCCTTAGGGGTTGTGGTTGCCCAGGGTGGGGGCTCTGAGCGACCGGTTAGCGACCCCCGAGAAGTCGGCGGTGCGTTGTGACGCGCTCTGCCGAAGTATACTAGATGGTATCGGGGGAGGCGGCGCGGTCTCCCCCCCGTGATTGTGCCTATTAGGCGCGGCGTAGTGGGGCTGCGGCGAATTGATTACAGGACCCGCAGTCCTCACTAATTCGAAGAAGTAATCACCTTGGGGTTTTTAGCTGGTAAAAGTCCGGCACACCCCGGCTGCCACCCTCTCCGCGGCCGGGACAGTCCTATGAGGATTTTCCCCAAGTAAAAAAAAAGGACGGTGGGAACATGCTTGCCGGACCATTCAACGGCTCAACTATCCGGCAAAAGTAAGTTAGAAAATTTCTTGGTCCTAGCCGGGATGTTAGATATCGTATAGCTGTAACTCTGAAACCCCGCGCGCGTGGTTTTATTAAGGAAAGGAGAGGGTGGAACAAGGTTAAATAACTCTTCAGGACCAGGTCAACCTCATTCAATAGAAACAGTTGATCCGGCGTGAAAAACCTTTGCACTATGTTCAGGACACCAAATCTACGTAAAGTATTGTTTATGCGTATTTCATTGTGTTTAAATCACAAATAATAACCATAAAAACCAAAAAGTGTTCAAAATAAATATGCAATAAGCAGTTCATTTCAAACATCAACTTTCCCTTTTGAGAACTAGCCCCGTGGCTGCACACCTCCACGACAACATCCCTTTTAGGCAAATGCCAACGTTACGAAACCAAAACAGGATTTAATTTAGATAACCAAATACAAAGATCTCTGTTTATGTTACAAATTATCTCTTTTTGTACTACATCAAATAACGAGTAGGTATGATAGCAGCTCTCATTACACTGGTTAGTATATGTAGTAAGGTTTTAGAGGCAATGTCTCACAAATAGTCGTCTATGTGTCACATTGTGCTCTAGTTTTACGGACTGCCTGTGTGGCCATGAGAAGTTATTGGCAACAGTTATTTTACTACGAATTTACAATACATCGATACACGTCGCACTAGACATTCGATAACTTAGACTGTATTCAAGATCTTGTTATAAACTATATTCTGTCAACATTAAATATATAAAGAATTGTTAGTAAAATGCTTGTAGAGCAGATAGCCAGTTGGAACAGAGAAGTGGAGACCGCGTACTGGCAAGCGCAGTGTGGGACACCCACCCAAAAGATAAACAGATGATCTGATTCAGATCCCAGGACTAATGCAAGGTACGGTCGTTCTTTAAAACGGGACGGCTATGTCTAGCAGTGGATATCTTACGGCTAATATTATGACAATGATTAATAAAATTGAAAGTCATCTGGACGTAGAGACGAAAAATTTTTGACGGGTAAATCGCCAATAGCTCGTTTGATAGCATGAAAAAGGCTTATACTCAACAGTCGGGAATAAATAAAGCGTAAAAATAAACACATACATTAAAATATTTTTCCTTTTTTTTTTCAAACGAACTATCTACCTATGTAAAACGATATATGTTAATATATACAGGTTAATATATATAGGCAATGCAAAAAATGTAAGTGGTCAACGAGCACTTTAGATTACTTTAGATATATTCAATCAGCGTCGATTTTTGTCTCGGACCGTAAACCGCGTGCGCAAACCAATTTACTCAAGATACAGAGAGCAGTAGATAACCGATCTTTAACCAGTTACAGACTGCATCACTCGATAGGTGATTACACAATAATATTCCCGGTATTAGTAACATCGGCAATCAAAAACGTTACTTGCATGTCCTGCCGCAAAGACGTGTCTCAACAATCATCTATATTATATCGTTGTGTCACACCTTGAAAAGTTTGGTAGTAACATGGACCTGGATCATGACATTACACAAGTGTAAAGACCGTTATAGTGACTCCCTTTGACCTGTCGCGTTTCGGGATCAGCTTGTGTATATCCAGTAACTCATATACCTAGAGACCCTCAGTCGTGGTGTATGTGGGCCTTTAATTTTTCATCCTTTAATGGTCGCTTTCGTTTTGGGACTACACTATACTTACCATCAGGTAGTCTGTAGTCACTATGTCGAGCCAATGTGAAAAAAAGTTAGAAAAGAGAGGAGCTACTCTAGTCTCAAAACTAGAGACTATTAATGACTTTTGTTATTAACATGGTTCAATAAACTCCATTTTTTTCTAATAGTCTTACTTCCCTTGATTTTCCATTTTTGCTTCTAGTATCTCTTCTCTGACAGTTAATCAGCCATTAGTTTGTCATAAGGCCATGCGGCGCGTGCGTAAATCAATTTGCTCGCTACACCATTTGCGTGAGATAACCGATCTCTCAAGAGCTACCAACAGCCCGGTTAGCTCACATGATATTACTTCGTATTTCTACGAAGATTTAATTGCTTTAATAGAAAAACCATATTAGTTTAGTGCCGTGACAGCAAATAAAAAATAAAACAATTTCAATACAAGAAACTTACGAATTTTCGGATTTAGTATATAATTGTATTTTTAAAACAACTACAAAACTTCGGCTTAGTTTTTTCGTGCAACTAATTATATAATTAAAGTTTATCAGCAATAATATAATAATTTAGAGAATCTTATCAAAAACGTCAGTGGTTGGAATAAAATAAGTATAAATTAAGCCCTTTCCCAAACATTAATCTTTTGTTTTGTAACAACTAGTATAATAGAATTATCGTACTCTCTTAGTAATTCATGTAGATTACGCAACCTAACTTAGCTAAATTCATAAGTAAATTCCCATAAAATATTAAATGCTCTTGCCTAAGCAGTCATACAACAACGCGAATATAATTATAAATAAATTGTCACAGATATTATGAAGTTTGCTCGAACAGTAATGTTCACTGGCTACAGCTGCCACTCACTTTCATTTCTCGCGTGAATGAGCACAGTTTGCGTCGCGCTTTAGTCGTTTAAAACTGAACAGATAGTGTTCTGATTTATTGATAGTTCAACTAATCGCGTTTTGTATGCCTCACTGGTTGTTATAAATCGAGGAATGTTTCAGTTTGTTTAATATATTCCGATTGAATAAATTGTCAGAAAAGCATAAGTACAGTAATATTTTAATACGCGAAAGTATTGTCAGAATCAAAACGGAATAACTGTTACTAGGGACTCAATCGAAATATTCTGCTGGTTTATTTTATAATCACAAAAATCGAATTAAAAAAAAAGTTAAAGTT
Source organism: Automeris io (assembly GCA_036320925.1). Lineage (NCBI taxonomy): Eukaryota > Metazoa > Arthropoda > Insecta > Lepidoptera > Saturniidae > Automeris > Automeris io. Next base: position 815,704 of record JAUDJH010000025.1, on the reverse strand, counting down.
ACAAGATATGTTGATATAGACTTTCTTGATGTATGAAAGCTAAAGACAGATTCACTGGAAAACATTAATCGCACATAAAAGAGCACCACATAAATGAGTTTTCATACATTTTATATGTTTACGGCCGAAAAACATACTAAATTATCTCTCAAACATATGAAGTTTAGCAGAAGGCAATCAATCATTGCGGCGGAAAAGGGGGGGCCGCAGCGCGAAAACCGACGAAGGCACTCTTGTGTAAGCAACGAATAATACAGCACGAATCGATCATGGATTTTTCGACGATCCATCATTTGAATTTTCATTGAAAAAGTCTTGAATTATTACACTTTCAAGTAGATAATTCAATGAGTACACATCTACAAAGTAAACTTAGTAGATTTAGACAAGGATATAGTTATATTATAACATTAAAATAGCACTTGCTATAAGAACGAAAACATAATATTAAAATAAACTGAATTTATATTAAAAAACTAGTAAAGCGATACTGCCTTAATTAGTCAACACATATACTAAAACTAGTTAAAATACATATTTACACTTGCCGGGCAGTAGACTTGAGGGAGTTTGCTGCCCGGATGAGAGGGACGCGGTGCACGGCGTCTGGCGCACCGCCTGGGAGAGAGGTTTTGGAGGGGTGGGCTTTACTCCTTCCCCTCCCAGAGAATTAGGCACAACAAGGCTTTTTATTCCGTGGGCGTCTAGATGAATTTGGCTTCCCAGGCCCGGGTGGAGTAATCAGAGGGACACCCCGGGGTTTTTAGTTAGTAGGAGTCTAACACAGGGGTCGCTGCCCTCACAGCGTCCCTGATGGTCATATGCAGATTTTCCCCGGGATACAAAAAAAACATATTTACACTTATATTTACTTTGTTATAACTAGGTACGTATATGAACCAAACAAATATGCAAAGCTGTAGATTATTTAAACTCGTTGATTACAGTGAAACGATAAGTATGGCAAAATAATTGTGCGGTAGCAGAAGGTATAAGCAATCTCACGTAAGATTAAACCACAGGGCCCTCTGTCGCTAATCGTGGCAAACGATCGCGCTTCCTCGAAGAGAAACCCCTGTTACGAGACCAGTCTTGCATCGTATAAAGTAATAAGTATCCCACGAGGACAAGTGCATCATAATATCTTATTTCGAGGGAATTTATCGTGTAATCTACTCAGGTTCCCGTATATTAACAAACATGTAATAATTCTTACCACAAAACCATCAATCAAAACGGATTAAAAGCATTAAGAGTATGCGCGCATAAGACTCGTTGAAGCTTAAAAAAGTTGTCTTAATTTCGGTGATAACTAAAAAACTATTTGAAAGCGAATTTATATTCATTTTTTTATCATATACATATTTACAATGAATAATGCGCAAATTATCAATAAACCTGTCTTTCAATACTTCCTATTAATATTCAAACTACATTTAATCGTGAAATAGGGATATGTTTGTAAGAATATATCAATACAAAAGTGCTAATCATGAAAAAAAAAATAGAAACAATGATAAACTGAAAAAAGTGTAACACACAACGTAAATTATATACTATTTTTAATCAAAAAATCTATTTCAAAACATGACTAAATCGCGACAAGTGCGCAGAAAGACGTCGGCGCTTAGCATCCTAAAGCAGCTTAAAGTATACCTATACAACTCACTCAAGTAGCATCAATAGACTACCGAGCTGGGGACCGGGTCTCCATGAATTTACGATTCACATATGCAGCCCGGAAACTTAAGCCATAAAAGAAAAGTTACAAAGGGTTATCGATGAATAGATCAATTGTTTTCGTAGTGCTTAGTAGCAGTATCTGCTGCGATTTAAATATTTCGATCATTCATATGATTAGCAAAAAAAATTAATTTCAGCTTTTCCATTTGTGTAGAATTACTTTCTAAACTATTAGGTCCTTACATATGAAATTGGCGTTTTTCGTACTGGCCACTTTAATCACAAATTTCTCCTCTTTGGTAAGGCATTCCAAATTCAAATTTGTACAGCTATAGACTCATGTATTTGTGCTTCGATGATCGGCATTCATTTGTTTTTTTCTTCTGTTTTTTTCTGTTTGCGTCACTCATTTTACAAAATGGAAAACTTAAAATATCGCATTATTTACGAGTACGAGTTCCGCCGTGGCACTAGTGCTGCGGAAACAACTCGAAGGGTGAATGATGTGTATGGCGGTCGTGTTGCAAAAGAAAACACAGTTCGTTTTTGGTTCCAACGTTTTCGTTCTGGAAATTTCGACCTGCAGAACAAGCCCCGTGGACGGCCTGAGACTGAAGTTGATAATGAAGAGTTGAAGGCTATTGTGGAAGCGGATCCATCGCAAACCACGTCCGAGTTAGCTGCAGGCTGCGATGTTAGTGATAAAACTGTTTTAATTCACTTGAAGCAAATTGGGAAGATTAAAAAGATTGAAAGGTGGGTACCTCACGAATTGACTGAAGCAAACCGGCAAACGCGCGTCGACTGCTGCGTTACATTACTAAACCGGCACAATAATGAAAGTATTTTAAACCGAATCATTACCTGTGATGAAAAATGGGTTCTTTACGATAATCGGAAGCACTCAGCGCAATGGTTGGATCCTGGCCAGCCAGCCAAATCCTGCCCCAAGCGAAAATTAACCCCAAAAAAGTTACTTGTAAGCGTTTGGTGGACTAGTGCCGGTATTGTTCATTACAGTTTTCTCAAATCTGGCCAGACTATTACGGCTGATGTCTATTGTCAGCAATTGCAAACCATGATGGAAAAGCTAGCGGCTAAACAACCTAGGCTGGTCAATCGCTCCACGCCACTGCTGCTTCACGACAACGCTAGACCACACACTGCGCAACAGACGGCTACTAAATTAGAAGAGCTTCAATTGGAAAGTCTAAGACATCCTCCGTACTCCCCGGACCTTGCTCCAACAGATTACCATTTTTTTTCGAAATTTGGATAACTTCTTGCAAGGGAAAAAATTCAACTCCGATGGGGCAGTCCGAGTCGCCTTCAAAGATTTTATTGATTCCCGTCCGACTGGTTTTTTTAGTAAAGGGATCAATGAACTACCTATGAGATGGCAAAAGTGCATAGAAAATAATGGTTGATACTTTGATTAATTAAATATATTGTATTAAAAAATATTCGACTTTTTGTTCCTCCCATACAAAACGCCAATTTCATATGTAAGGACCTAATATAATTTAAAAAATGCTAATATTGCATCATTTTAAGAAAAAACACAAAAAGATTCCTAACACATTGTTATAGCAACATTTAAAGGCGATTTAATGAAATTACAAATCCATGGCATACTTTTAGAAGCATCACTCTCACTCAAAGTCTATGGCATTTGTTTTTTTATTACGACATATCTATATTGGAACCCATTCTCGGTACGGACGAAAAAAATGTTATTTATTTTCCCATATAGTTATAAGGATATGTCAGCGTGAATAATTGTGTAGTCATCACATTACTTTTTCATTTCAGTATCTAATAAATAGAAAATTCTTCGAGTACGTGCTTTTAAAATACATCCCGCACGTGGTGAGGCTATATAGCGGCCAAGTTCACTAATTTAACTCGGTTAGCTAAATTATCTGCTATTTAGTCGACGGCAAACGTGAGATCCATATCTTGTATGGTGCAGTATAAGTTAGCTTCGGAAGCGCGCGTCGCATTCACAGCGAGCGACTCACTAAACGAACTACTAACTTAATTATATTTTATCATTTTATTTTTTTCATCTAGATACAATCAACATTTTTAACACTTATTCCATCTTTCGACGAGATTCCTTTGGCTGGTCATCTTTTCTACTTCATTTGATCCTCTGTTTACCTTCAGTTTCAACTCCACCATCATAATATCGACCTCCCTCATCTTACCAGTTATTTTACAGCTTAGTAAAATTATTTACCTACCTAGATTCAAGAACTACTTGCATGCATTTTAAAATTACACATGTATTAGAAATTCTGTTCATAATAATTCGATTGGTCGAGTCTGTAAGCACTACAGGCGAAAACAAAGCACTTCGTCACGCCACATTATACATTCCCTTAGAGACGTACACCAAGCAGTCGGGATTTAGTTCACTTCAGACTCAAGAGAACACTGAATTATACAAATATCCTCAGATGTTTAGTGGTCTGCTTTATGCACCTATTCGCTTCTATTTCTCATTTGTATACTTAAAAAACTAAGATTTGCACTTTTGATTTGGCTATTAATTTCATCGTAGAAATACTACATCAGAACTTAAGCACAAGTTTATGGTCTACAGTTGATTTAACCTATGAAAAGTACTCAATCACGTTATTAAAGTAGTATCACGTTATTTGTTCAGGCATAATGCAAAAACTATAGTGAGTATTGATTTACACGAAACTTTTACAGTTCCAATACATTTTATTCCATCGAATACATGTTTGGTTATAATCATTTTTTTTACACTGGCTCGATATTGTGACTACAGTGCACTTTATGATAAGTACAGTGTAGTCCAAAAACGAAAGCGACCATCAAAGGATGAAAATCCGTTGAGTCTCTGTCGTCATGTCGGCCCACACCACGTCTGAAGGTCTCTAGGTACACAAATTACTGGATATAAACAAGCTGATCCGGAAATGCGACAGGCCAAAGCGCGTCACCATAACGGTTTTTACATTTGACATACCTAAATGTGGTGGTTTAAAACCAATAGCATTTCAAAGATGTGCTCAGTACTCTGATAGAGAATGAGAATTTCTAAATCGTAAAATATAATCGCTCTAAATTCTACTCGCTAAAATTCATATTTAGTATGAGATCTAAAATTAAATTATTTATAAAAGATAATTAATTGCCAGGTGACTTCTCGTCAAAAGTATGTACACCAAAGATCTTTTTTTTTATTATAACAGTCGAAATTCACACTTTTATAGGTGGTTTGCAGTGCAAAACTTTCAGTGTGGCCTATGTAATAATGCGAATGAGTTATTCATCCACAATATATTTTTTATTCTGTCGTAAAATTAAGCACCAATAACAATTTACATTTTTCAATAAATGTGAAATAATACTTACTTTCGAATCGATAAATCTATTGCAACCACTATCAAGGCAGCGCATACAAATACGAAATTGATTGCTTCGTGAGGCGAGTGACATTTTAGCATCTGCACGGGAGGTAAGCGGCGCGCGGGAGGCGTCTTCATACTGACATTTGAATAGAACCAACCCGGCATATACCGGCATCCAGCGACGGCCAACGAGAGGCGACAATGTAGCCCGCGCGACGAACAACATTGCCATTGAAAAGAAAATTTACTTTTATTCAAAGACCAACAATAAAGCACACTATTTTCAAGAAATTTAACCATGTATTTTTCAGTAACAAAAGCGTACCTGCTGATATATAATAAATCAAAAATACGGATATTATGTGAAATTATACAACAGCAGATTACCCATACTACATTTAAATTTAATATACAAATTGGCTAATATATAATAAAATGGAAAAAAAATCTATATTCAAATAGGCCTATTGGCTTATTTTGACGCTCTCAAATGAGTGAATTTTACCGCCGGTTCGGAAATCAGAACCTCTCAGCAATAACTAATATAAATTTACATATACTTACGAGTATATATCTGATCTATATACCACTTGCTATACATTTATTTTTCAAATAACTCTGGAACAAATAATTGATAACTGAAAATGCTTACTATTTTCCAAAAAAATCATCTCATTTACGTGTGGAACATATCATACAAGAAGAAATCCCGATAACCAAAAAGATGAATATTTTCCTTACACGTAAACTAAAGAAAGCATTAAAAATGACAAATGAATGATAAATCATAACGTTTGTGCATTAGATTATCCGAACGTGATACGTGTCCAGAAATAATGTTATAGCTAATGCGTTGTTCCTGAGTAGCATATCGATAAATCCACTGAAATAATGTACCCTCTGCCTTATATTGTTCAGGTAACTTATAAGACTACGAACTTACTGGAACATAAGGCAGGTAAGTAACCTTAATGAGGGTAAGAGAAAAAAATTTACGTACACCCTTTTCCATTTTCTATGTTATTAGAAAGATAAAGAATAAAACAAACTTCGGTAATTTTTTTATTATTTACTCACTTTTCATGCATTTTCGCCAAAAATTTAAAAAGTTTTAATTGTTACGTAGTAAAATTAACTTTTATCCCGTTTAAAATAATATAAATTTGCAAATGCAGTTTCGATTTTCTATCGCTCATTTGTGCATCTCATAAAGTGTTAAATCTATAGGTAACAGTAAAATAATATACAAAACTATATATATATATGTATATGTATATATATATATATATATATATATATATATATATATATATATATATTTAGCTAATAGCTAAATAATATATAGCTAAAAATAGCTAACACGCCAACACCTGTTAGCCGATGTCATGTGTTAACATATTGTGGCACAGTTTACACAATTTACCACATGGGTAACAAATAGCACGTGTCTTCACTAAAAAGGTTAAAAAACTACCGTTTAAGTCAAGGTATTCACGTCTGCAGTATGTTGTAAATACTAGCATGATACATTTTTTATAGTCTTTACAGCTTCACCGGACACACATGGCTTAAACTTGTGTCTGAACGAAAGCTTCGGCATAGGGCAGCTTCGGCCAAAAAAAACTACATACGGATAACTTTAAAATGGCCTAAATTTTAGCAAAAGCCTAAGGTTTCTAGCAACACGTCTTCAAAATAATTGTAAGACCAATTGATCTGATTGTGATTGTTAAATTACTGTTAATCAATATCTAATTATAGGTGATATCCGGCAAACACCGAAACCGATTAATCGGGTACTTTCAGTCAAAGCTGAATGTTTTAGAATCAATACATATAATAAATCCATTCCTCAGCCACCTTTTCAGCTTTCTGAAGACTAGAAAATTGTCATTCGCGAGATATACGGTATTTTAAGTTTCTAAAATAATTTATGATTTTTTACAAACAAAAACGTATTAAAAATAATACATCATGCGCCATCTATCGATATTTATGAAAACATTGTAAAAACGTATTGGAATCGTTAATCAACATCTTTAAACATCTGTAGTAATCTGTACGCGGCTGTGCAGGATGATCTCAGTAATGGCTTAACCAATGTGGATGCAGTTTTCACAAATATATTGTGGTTTCATTAAATATTTAGTGTTAATTTTATTTCAACCGGTTTCTAAATAAAAAAGTTATCTATTTGAAATAAAACATCGATTATTTATTGAAAAAAATTGGTATAAAATAGCAGTTTTGATGATATGGCACAGATATATATAATATAATAAACTATAATAAATGTATAGCTGATAAAGATCTGAATAAAAAGAAGAGACAGACAAGAGAATTAGATGAAGGGTCTTAACTTCACTAGATTACTAAAATACTTTTGTAAGGGTCAGTATTAAATATTAATATTACTATCACACCTTCATATAAAGTTTTTGATTTAATCAAATATCAATTTACTATACATACGAGCATTTTACTCATTATAGGCGTCATAGTTACAGGAATTGCAGGTGAATCGGCTAAATTTAAATTTCTCTATGGCTCAATTCGATATTGGACTGTACTATACTTACCATCAAATGCAGTGACATCAATTTGTGTTGGATCCACAAAAATAGAAAAATAATGTTAGTTTACAATAATTATAACGTTTAGAATTTTTAAAAAGTAGATTATATTATAATATGATGAATTTTTCAATTTGTCAACGATGCAATACCCCGTCAGTTGCACGAAGGAAATTATTAACGAGAAAGCGCGGTAAGAAAATACAAATCGTTTTAGTATGCGTGAAAGGGCAGGGGTTCGCATTCGCCACCTGCTCCGTTAATTGCAGCACCTCCCGTACCGCAAACAGTTATACGCTCACAATGGACGCTTATAATTCACATTATTGTATACCGTTGCATTCAGTATTATAATGGCAATAGATATTTATTAATAAAATCTAAAAACAAGTCAATGTATGGTGTTAAAGTTTACACCATTTGATTTGTTATGTAAGAGTAATATGAAGACATACAAGAGCGATTCAAAAAAAAAAATTTTTTTTATTTTTTCCTCGGAACCACGCTCAAAAGTTTCGTTTCAATGCCAAAATAGGCCGCTGAAAATATGAGACCTTAATATTAATATTTAGGTTGTCCGCATCGCACTTTTCGATTTCCCTTAGAAATAACACAGGACAAAAGTTTTTTTTCTTTTGATTTCTATAGCTAATGAACGATATATTGTATTGCAATACCCATTTATTATTTTTGTAGAGAATTTAACGCTCTAGTAAAAGTTGCCTTTCTGAACAATTGCTGCATAAAAATCAATGCTCAACTCAAATCGACTCAACTCGAAATCAAAATTCGACTTTGTGTAAAAAATTGCTACGAAAATATGTAAACCAATGATATCCCAGATTTGTAAAGTTCTTTTACTAAGAATAAATTCGAAGTCCCTTGTATTGTTTATAAATGATGGCAATATTGCAGCGTGTTAAACATTGTTAGAAACAAATCTGTTACAAATAACCAACGCTCATAGATATAGGAGTGTTTCCAGACTATTATGCGTTAGCCAATAGATAAATACATTGTATAGAATCAACGGGACGCCGTGACCTAACGCCAAAAGGCAAATTGCTATTGTCTATAAACAAGTGCGAATACATTTCACTAAACAATACACTAGGAAGTTTCAACGTCTTTGTACAAACACATGCTACGCGTTATTTATTGTTAATTGTTAAAAAATATAAATTAACTAAGGCCTTAATGAAATAACATTTATCAGCAATAGCGCTAGTAGAAAAGTGCAATATGGTATTGACATTTGTTTTCGAATTGTCACGTGAACACGTTATATCAATTCCATTAACTATGAACTTTTCTACTATCATAATTTCCGATCAAAAGCTACTTTGTCTAAACCCTCAGCTCCATAAACCTAATAAGACTTTAAAGATCCTTTTAATTATATCACAGTGAAAAAAACATCATATTAACAGCATAATTAATCAGGTTTTTATCTACTCGTTTATTATACAGAATTATTTGAAACGTCATGAAACGAGATTTGCTCTTCGCGATTTCCGAAAGAAAATACTACGCGAAGTTTATTCTTTCGTTTTATGGTTTCTATGGTCCGTATTCCTGTCACATAATGATTGTTGAAAATTAAATAAAACGCGATTCAACGTCTGTTGTCATCATTAACAATTCATATTCAATAGCATAACCTAACAAACGCCTCACGGTTAGAAATGTATTGTTATGACAAAATTAAAAACAAGGAGTCATGAAATACCTATTACAGGGCGGATAAAAGCTATTCATAAAACGCGTGAGACGACAAAACGTGCGTGCCGGCCACGTCGCTATTTTTTGACAAAAATCTATTTCTACGTTTTGCAAGTTTGTCAACATAAATCATACAATGAGTCTTGAAAAAAGTACAGTATCCTTTCATTTAAACTTTATTGCAAGAACGATTCCTTTACCAGTATAAGGTATTGTAACTATAATCATTACATATAATAAATTTGTTTCTTAACCATCTCTCCAACATTCCGTAGATACCATGATTTGTAAAGGCTTGTATACATGCGAGTAACCATAAAAATTCACACGTGCAATGTGACTTAGTAGAAATGTATCAGAATCGTTAATCAATATGCACATATCTGTACGCAGCTGGGCTCGCTGATCTCAGAAACGGATTAACCTATTTGGATACGGTTTTCACAAATATATTGTGGAAAGGTTCACTTAATATATGGTATTAATTTTATTTCAATCGGTTTCTGAATATAAAATAGGTCAGTTTAAAAAAACCATAGGTCATTTATCTGAAAAAAAAAATTGTATAAAATAACTGTTCAGGATATTTGGCTGAAATACATATAATATTATACTTTCAGTAAAGTTGTAACTGATCGGTGTCTGTACTTGGAAGATATATCAGAAAAAAGGCCTTCTTTAATGGCAACCCAAAGCAATGATTGTTAAAACGTGTGTTTACGTGTTGGTGTACGTTAATATCAGAAATCTTTTAACCTTATAACCTGTAAGACTGCGTTTTATCCCAAAATAGTAGACTGTATTTTTATTTAAAAAAACTGTAAGAAAGAACTAACAACATCTATTATCAAGTATTTTAAGTCATTAGTGCTAATTGTGTTCTATATTTAATTGTTGAAATTTACATAAGAAACAATCAATGGCATTTATATCGCTTATACAAAGATTTCAACTTGAAATAATGATTGTAACAAAAGTATCAATTCCAAACGAAGTCGCGGACACAGCTAGTATATAATATATCTAACTAAAGTTGATCATATTACTGTCATGTAATAATATCATGTACGTATAGTATATAAATCTACTACTTTAAAACACTCACAAATACAGTGTTATATTCAGATAAAATTAAATATATTATATTGTATAGTTACGGTTAGCAACAAACTAAGGATGTTTATTTATTAAAATTTAAAGTAATCAAAACAGATTACAACTTATCTCGACCACTAAGTTACCAACATATAAATGTTTATAGTTAAAAGTTACAAAATATTCTTACGTTTTCAATATAACATTGGAAATAAGAGCAGATGGTGTATACCCAAATTCTTAGGCTGTGATTTATTCGACTTTGCTTAGCAAATTTCGCTTAAAATTTTTTTTTTGACAAAAAATTGAATATATAATAGGAATTTGAGTATAGCCATAGTATGTAAAGAGCCAAGTCCATGTTGACAAAATCTGTGATTTGCCTAATCTTTTGACATTAATTGAGTAATATTAATTGCAATGTTTTAGTAAAGTCTAAGTAAACATAATGTTGTTTCTATAAATCTCAACCTTAGTAATCTCTTACTCATATACAAGTCCAACAATATAAATAGACATTTTCTTTAACCGACCAATTGCCTTCGAAGAGGCATTGTGCGCGTATAGTTTAGCATGGTGTGGCAACCCAACAATTTCTATGTCGACGGTATTGAGTTACGACGTATCGAACTGATGCTTTATTATCCGGCCCATCTCTTCCGCCCTTGTTGGGCCGATCACTCGTGTCGCCGGTCTAACGGTGCCGAAGCCGATACGTCCGCGTTATTAATCTTACCATTGTATTAGTCTCAGACATCTCACAACATGTGCGCATTGATAACAGTAATGGCTTCTCGTTTCTTTAATGCAATCAATAACTTCGATTGCAGTTCATAAGCTTTTCTTATCGTAACGTAGGGCAAGCAAGCGCCTAGTAAATATACTGAACTACTGAATTAATACAGGACTGTGTACGAGTAAGCAGTCAAAATCATCCGTCGCGTGCCCGCCCACTGGCAACATCCAGACGGTGCGCACTGTTCACCTACCCTCTCTCCAATTATGATAACCATCACTCATGGTGAGCGGAACGAAAGGGGGCAGGCACCGGTTAAAACGTAAAATTACACTTTAATTTTTACTCAACAGCGGGCGAACAATAAAAAACAAATATTCTCATGGTGAGTATCGACGAAACGTGACCAGCCTTCGTCAAAATAGTCGGCCGTTGTCTTATTGGGCGGCGCTTTACATCCGGATCAAGTGCTAAAGTGTAAAACGTTACGGTGAAATTTATAAGCTTCACGTCACGACTTATTGAATAATCACTTTACAAATTATTAGCATTAACGCATTTAAAATTACTTATAAAATCATATTAACTACGTCCAGTTTTGATATAATAACTTTGTTCTTTCATAACTGGAAAATATTAGGACAGTGCAAAGAATTGTGATTTTGTAGGTTTAATATATTCTGTGGTGATTTTCCAATCGTATATTCAATAGCACCGAAGGTTAACAAATGCACCGTACGTCAACATTATAAAATATTAACTTCTGTTTATTTATAAGGTGGCTCGTTAACTTAGACTGCCGAGGGGAGTGTCCATTTATATCTTCTTGTCGAACCGTGTGTTTTTACATGGGCAGCGAGTGTTACAACAAATTCAACAAACGACCGGCCGTCATCTATCAAAAACGCTAACGAGCTCAGATGCCGCGGCAATTTACAATCACTGCGGTCCAACACCAATAATATGCGATGATTCTGATGAAATATACAAACCGAACTAGACACTCATTTACACATGGTAATAGAGTCAAAATATTTGCTGCTTTGTGTCGAGCACATCGATAATAAATAACAAGTTTTAAACGAGATTATACAAGCAACTAAATCATTTATGAAAAAACCTAACCAATTAAGACATATTAATCATTTATATCGTATTTAATTACCAAAGGCTTGATACAACCGTCTATAAAATTAATAAAAATCATATATTTAGAATAAAAGACATCTACAAAATTTATATACAAAAATACAGAATATTTGATAATACTTAAACCTTTACAGAAACTAAGCTTTTGAAATTAAGTGTATTCGTTATAAATATGTGATGTAACTGTACAATTTGGAAAAAAAAATCAATATAAATAGCGACAAAGCCTAATACTTATCGATTTATGTAAATTTTATAAAAAAATACTAATCTGAAATAAATAGATCAGAAACTAATAACTACTAATAAGACAAAATAGGCAAAATGTGACTGCAATAGGCTGTAGCCATACCTGGATATAATGCTGCGGCAAACCTACATGAATATAACAACAACCGTTACATGTCGTGCTCTCCAAGTCTATGCAAAGGTTATTTCCGGGCGACACAACGAGTTGCGGTCACATAATGGGCAAACCTTGTGATGCACTATTTACGATACCAAATCTATAAGGTATTTCATTGCACAACTCTACGTCGTTCACGAAAGTAAAAATATACTATAAAATGTGACCTACATCGAAATAATCCGTTGACATTTCTGTGTATAAAATTGAGTAATATCATAGCATTTTTCATTTCATAGTAAATTCACAGTTCACGTTGCTTGTACGACAACTGACAAATTTAATTACTTTATTCCATATTATGATAGAAATAACATTCCTCATTTTTCAAGTAATTAATTCCTTTTTTCTACAACTTGTTATTCATATACGTCTGATATTGTCCAGTAAAATATTACAAATAAAATTTAAGCGTGTAATATGTATACATGATTTTAAAATGAAACAAGAAAATATTAAATATAGACAAGTTTCAGGAAATACCCAAATTACACAATTCTTAATATTTTTGACTTTGTTATACTTTGAAATTCCTTTGCCATAGAAAAGCTTATAGCTTATATGTAGATAACATATTTCCATTAAACACGTATATCAAAGCGCGACTATTATAAAACTTCAGCGTACAACTCATTATTACCATCATATGAGGAGTATAATTTCAAAACCCACTATAAGATATTTATTCCAAATCCCATAAATTTATAAAAACTTATAATTAATCTTTGACTTAATAATTACATTCTTATAAGTTATTTAAATTATTATTCTAGAGTAAAAAAGAAGAAAGTCGTATATAATATTTGGTTTCATAAAAACATTTCAAATTACTATTAGGAGACTATTAAGTAATTTTGTACAAAAAATCCTTTTAGCGGGTTTTAAAATTAGACGCCTCATATGTTAGATGGATTCAGAGCAAGTTTTAGTAGTGTCTAGTTTATTTGGACAGGATATAACATGCAGGAACGGTAATTTAATAAAAGCACGACACGTGTGTAAATATATAAAAAAAAACCTAATTATTGAGCCGCTTCTCTATTGAAAACGGACCACATGTTTTGATCATTATTTCACGACCGAATTTAATTATTTCTATCTTTTACTTTTTTTCTTTTACAATATAACCTTTTTTTATGAAACCACCAACTTTTCATTTAGTAGTTTAAACTTAATAGTTTTTTCGAGCCAATTTATTTAAGGGGGCTAGACCACCCTCATTATCTTCAAGTTTTTGTAACGGTACTGTGGAACTGTTTTCTCTTTTTTTACTCTACCTCGGCAAACTTAATGTACGTAATTAAACTACTATGAGAATCTAGTAACGGTTTTAATTAACGTCAAATGCTTATCTATAATATAAAAATAACATCTTTGTAAACAATAATTTGGCAAAGAAGGTGACAGCCAATCTAACAATAAGCGGCGGATGAATATATCGTTTTGTGCACCTACATCACGTTGCTAACCTAGATAGAAAAAAAAAAGTGAAAAAGAAAGAGAGCAAACATACTATGAAATTGTTCTACAATCTTTGATGCCAATGGCGTGCATCCCATATAAGGATTACCTTGTTATACTTGGGCATATAACAAATATATGGACTTAAAATCTGATAATTGCCAGAATTAGAATCCCAGAATACAAACTGAACCAAATTTTAATTGATTATATGTAAATGTCCAAGCATAACAAGAAAATGCTTATTTATGCTTCTATGGAATGCACGTCACTATTTAACACATAAAGTAAAGAAGAACAAACTTTATAAAGCAAAACTAAACTGAATTAGGCATATCTAAGAACAAAATATATCTTCTGGCTCCCATTTAGTCTGTAACAAACGACCTATCTGTGGAATCCCTGAAGTTAATTACGCGAGCGACAAGCGAATAGGGGTATATTCTTTCTCATTACTATCGGCGGTCTCTCATTAGGCAGGGATATGTCAGCAACCGCGCGCGCACGCTCGGTGACCACTCGTTTGTACTGTCCACGTACGCAATGCACATTACTCACTGTAATCAAGTATGCTATAAGTGCCTATTTTCCAAGTGCGCGTATAGAGAAATCTGTGAGAAATATGATAATTTAAATGCAGATGTAAATAGGCTTTTTGTTTTAGCTATGCGATTTCTGACTCCCTAATGTCCTATGGCCGCGGTCTTGGGCAGAGAGCATCCGCAATGCATCGCCACTTTGCACCATCCTAGGCATAACCCTTCCGCTCGCACCAAGCCCTATCAATATTCTTCGACTCCGCTAGAACCGTGCATCTACAGTATTTGTTTGGGGCGGCCACTTTTTCTCGTACCCTGAGCACTCCAATTTGGAGACTGTTTGGATATGTGAGCGCCATCCTTACGGAGCGTGTGTCCAATATATCTGTGATTGCATAAAATAGTGCATAATATAGTATTTATTCAATTTTACACACATTGGCCGAATCCCCATAAACTAAATTAAGCTAGCACCTATACATGGGTACCAGAAATACACTATACGTACGTTTGCCGTTTGCTGTGGTGGCTGCCGGCAGAATAGAATAGCACCCCCCTCTTCTTGCCGAGGTGTCGTAAAAGGCGACTAAGGTATCTCTTTAACACCGCAATTCAACCAGGAGTTCAGAGAAGAAAAACTTGACCAAACCTGCATCCCGCTCCCTCCCGATCGTACTGGTTCTCCATTCCATCGGGCAAGAGGGAGCTCGGACGAGAGTGTGCTTTTCTGGCAGCGCGTCCAGTAATGCACTTAAATATCTCCTGCGCAATTTGCTTTTTCCGAAAACTGAACCTTGATTTTCTTAATCGGTGTTGAAACAGTCGCCGTGGCCGAATCCGGCTAGGACATCATCATCATCATCATCATACGTACGTAAATAGCTCGCGGCAAACTAATCAATTTATTACAGAAAACTATATCGCACCGAAGTTCGAACTCACGTTCTACAGCAACACAGGCTGTGGTCATTACCAACAGACCGTCAAAATAAAATATTTCCCGATAAACAACAATCTCCACAACGATATATAATTGGCGCATTTAGAAACGAATTCATAGATACTCCAGTGTAAGCCACACTGTTCTAAATCAATCAAAAACTACAACCTAACTTCCATTATTAGACGAAAAATATTTCTTCAGCACTAAGTACTACATGACGGTATTGACATTATTATAGGTGTAATAATAAATACAACAATTTAAACTCCATAAGTCATTTTAAAAACGAATTCCTTACTAGTATAATCATCATATTTGTCCTACACAAACAGTAATAAACAACGTCTAGCTATAAGAAAATATTGAAAATGATACGATTCGGATTTTTTTACACTAGCTCGATTAAGTGACTACAGTGCACCCGATGGTAAGTATAGTGTAGTCCAAAAACGAAAGCGACTATCATAACAAATCCATTGATAGTCTCCATCGTCACGTCGGCCCACGTATACAACGACTGAAGGTCTCTAGGTATATGAGAAACTGGATATACACAAGCTGATCCAGAAACTCGTGTACTGTGGTCATGACGCAGTACGGTTAATCGCCCTACCATCAAAACCTAATAGCGAATTCTGGCAGTAGCTGTAAGGCCGCGAATTACGGCTCCGTATGCTTTTATATGGAAAAGCGCACGATGTAGGTGATTGTGCCGCGCTGTCTGCTGTCATGACCGCGACCTTGGCACGCCGCCTGATAGCGGGGCACAGTTCCCTACATTGGACACCTTTGCATATAAACGTATAAAGAGCGTTACCTCGAGACCGGGCAGCGAGTGCCAGAATCGTGTCTTTACGGAATATAAATATCTGTCAATTATTTACTAAAGCGAGCATTACCGTTGCAACGCTCAAGTGTATAACAAACTCGCAAACTCGGAAAGCGTATCAAATATCAATTTGCATAATAGCGTAAAAGCTCATACGCCGATACAAGCCAGAGCACGCCCCACATTAACGAGATTAAGTCAACATTACGTGACGTATCTACAGAACGATGTGCGCTGTGTCCCTATACTACAGGTTCTATGGAAATGTGCTACAGCTTACGTACGGCCTACTGAATTATCCTGATTCACTTTAAATGTGTTCGTTTATCGATACCACAGTAATTTATAGTAATTCTGTAAGCTCAGCTACTTTAATATTAACTGAACTTTATATTTTTCCGCAATTTTGAAAGAGATGACAACGGCGCGAGGTTTACGTTAGAATCCGCAGATGACAATCGGCTTGAAAATTAGGTTGCTCATTCTAGAACCACTTAACCCAATATTATATACTTCGTATAAGCATCATACTTTTTTAAATCCAAAAATGTCCTCACTTGATCCGAATAAGCGTCATTTGCGGAAACTATTAATTTAGAAATGAATAAAATCACCGGGACGCTTCAACATCCACAGAAAACCCAAATATTTATGGAAAAAGACTCATGCTGTGTATTTGGCGGTATCAGCTGTGCGTGATGTATTACGAGCTGCTTAAGCCAAGCGAAACAATCACTGGTACTCTCTACCAAAGACAATTGACGAGATTGAACCGAGCTCTGAAGGAAAAACCCCCTCAACACTACATCAAACACGACAAAAAAAAATGTTTCTACATGGCAATGCTTCACATCGCATTTCGTCCACATGTAGCGGTTCCGGTGAAAAACTAATTAAAAATACTTGATTGGGAAGTACTACCCCACCCGCCGTTTTTACCAGACATTGCGCCGTCCAACTATCATAATATGTTCCAGTCAATGGCACATGCTCTGTCGGAGCAGCTGTTCACATCATATGATGATACCAAAAATTGGGTTAATTCGTGGATAGCCTCAAAATATAAGGAGTTCTTCAGACGTGGAATCCGAACGTTGCCTGAAAGATGGGAAAAAATAGTTGCTAGTGATAGAAAATACTTCGATTAAATCTAAACTAGCGTTCTTTCACAATTTTTTTTTTTTGACAAAAACGGCGAAATTATATATTATAATTCTATCTTAAGTTTAATTATTATACATTTAATAATCAACGTTATTGCAGAATTTTCAATGACTACGTATAAACCAAACTGAAACTGGAGGAAACACTTCGATTTTGTTTGTTACTCAATCAGAACTACTGCGTTGATAGTGTGCAAGTTTAAATAATAAAAGTAAAGAAAAACAGTTTTAAATAATAAACCAATACTAGTACGAATGATTCCAACAAAACTTAATATAAAATCAACATCATCACATGATTACGCAATCTTCTTTTAAAAATCGATGAAACTTGTATTTACTTTAAGCACGATCCAGGAACTCGTTTATGATACAATATTATTTTAATTCGTCAAATTATTGACAATATATATGCATAATATAGATCCACGATCTATAACTAATAAAACTTCGCCGCGGTATCAAAGTCCACTTCATAAGTTTGAAGACACGCGGGTGGTCCCAGCGGGTGTCCTACAACGCTGTTTACAACGGCCATAATTCAGTGATTCGCGCGAATACAAAATAGCGACGGCTTATCGGACGCGACATCCAATACCTTATTGGCATCGAGGAAGTACTAAAACAATCTTTCCCAACGATAATACAAATTTACTGGGCAGGAGCTGCAGTGGTTAAGATGAGATATAAGAGAGGAAGTGCCTGAATGGTGGTAGCTTCGAATGCAGACACATCTATAGATTTTTACATATCGCATACTAACGTAGTTACGACATGGTTGCCAGTGACGAAAAACACCATGAAAAAATCTGTATATTATTACAATTTAACGTCAAATTAACGGGGATACGATATACTACTGGTCACTATGAGCTCGATAGGCAAACGTAAAGTTGATACAAACAATAAAATAACTTTGCTTACCCTAAAAAGAACATAACATGATGGTTTGTTTTATAATTGAAATTTATCAAACATAAGTATTGCTGCTAAAATGAAGAATCATCTTCCTTCAATAACATCTCATGCGTGTATGAAGAAGAAGGGTTTGCAGTGCATAAACAATGCATAATTTTATAATACTACGAGGTTCCGAGAGATTGCGGGACAACGAATTAAATGATTCTGTGGTTAGTTTCAATTTGCGAGCGAATCGCTTGTTAGTGAGCTGCCAGTACCATCGTAAAACTATTTATGACCCGTGATCGGCCTTACGCTGTTACATTAAAATATTATACACCATTGTTACTTGATAAATATGCTACGTCAAGTCGTGCACCTGTTGCGCATTCATTGCCTTTATTAATTTTGTTAATTGTATCTAATTTGAAATAGAAATAAGGTTCTGATAGTCTTACATTTAAGGAACAAAGTAATGCTCTTACGTTAATTGTGTAAAGTGGGCATAAAAGATGGCCACCAACAGCGTGTTTTGGGGTTGACATTAGATGTTAGCGAGGTCGTACACTTACTCTACGTCAATGTCAATGTGAGCACGCACCTATGTGTACCTTTCAAAAACACTTAACATACTGAAACTACACTGCAATTCAATATTCAAGTATAAAAATCTTGTTATAAAGTGTAAATACAAAACCTTTTTTAGTAAAAAATAATGTACCATTTTAAATCTACGGATGTGGAATCTATATAACATACAGCGGGGTGCAGATTTATTATCAACAAACAATTTGTACCAAAACCCAATTTTACAACGCCGTGCGGTTATATAATTACTACAAAAGGAAGCAAAGTTATACGAGATGTAATTAATTTAAGCCATGTCGACTATTAAAGGGTTTTAAAGTCAGTCAGTTTATGTTGAGGATATCACTCATTTATTAAGGGACTAGCTGATCCGGCAAACGTTGTTTTGCTATATAAGTTATTGTAATATCTTTTAAGATGTTCATTGAAATTAAGTGATGTCAAACACACACATTGTTCACAATTAAATACTCTTAATCAGCAACACATTTATTTGGATAAAGATTAATATTATTACGTTGATACAACTCTTAACAAATAATGCATTAATTTCGACCAAATTTGATTACCATAAAAACGGTTCTAGTGAGTTAATCTTAAAAGATAGACATATACTGTCACGGACATTTTTTTAGATCATTTTAAGTGGAATAATTCTTTCATACAAATATTTTTGGTATATTGAACCGTTTTCGCAGCGCATGCAATGGAAGCACTCAAGGATGAATAATTTTCCTCGATTTTTTTCACATTTTCCATTATTTCTTCGCTCCTAATAGTTGCATCGTGATGTTATATAGCCTAAAGCCTTCCTCGATAAATAGTCTATTCAACACAAAAATAATTTTTCAATTCAAACCAGTAGTTCCTGAGATTAGCGCGTTCAAACAAACAAACAAACAAACAAACTCTTCAGCTTTATAATATTAGTATAGATAGAAGACAAAGTGAGGTGAAAGATTCGTGCCGTGTAATCAAGTTAATAAACGCACATCGCCTACCCGCTAAGTAGTCCCACTCATTCCAAAGTGTGGTGCAGTGTGCCGTGGGTAATACACTTAGCAACGTGTTTGTTTAAAGGCAAATGCAGTTGTTACGGCTTTTAGTAGCGCACTGCCTCCGACCATAACATCGTATTAGTAAGTTTATAGAGTTACGCGCACTACGAGAGAGAAACGACGAGCAATAAGAAAGTCAATTTAGTTCGCTAACGAGATTGGATGAAAGGCGGGAGTTTGATTAAGCTCTATTAGGAGTCGAGATGTAGTTGTGGCGACATTCCGCGAGCGAACCGCAACGTCACGTTACGCCGCGCTAAGCCGTGTGGAGTACTAATAACAAAAAATATAGTCATATATTAATTTATATAGCTCACTTTATACACTATAATCTAATACAACATTATTAGACAGAAAAACAATTACTATATACGGAAAACAGGAATTGAAAGGTACTATTACGTATAAATATTTTTCTTACTAGATGTAAAATATGTACCATAACAAAACTGCATAATAGTTTTCTACAAATATACTGACATGCATGTTCATTAAGATTAAAATATAATACATAAATATGTGCATAATTATGTACCCTCATTATACCGGTTAGGTCCGATATTTAAATGCATGCTATCAAGCGAAAATCACGAATAACTTTAAAGTAAATAAATTTTATAATTAAACATGTAATTCAACAAGATTGTTAAAAGACCAGAAACGATATATATCGTATTTATTTAATTTACACTTATAATAGCAACTAAAAGTGCATACTGTAATCTGGTAGGTCGCACCGCAACGACAAGTTGATGCGGACAGATCGGCACAACCACCCTTAATGTTTAGAGAAGCGTCTTATCTTAGCACATGCTACAGAATATCGATAAAATTTTAATAATATTCTTTTTTCATTTTGTATTGCAACCGATTAATCAAAAATATAATACAAATGATGGCATTAACTAAAATAATTAAACGGTTTTTGATTAAGAGTATTGTAACCGCCGAATCCAAAATGAATAAACGAAAATACTAAGTATAAAATTAGAATTTTCCTGTTAGAAGCAAAATGCAGTCATAGTGTTTACATGAATATTTAAACTACAGGTGTTTTAACACAGTAAAGAATAATAGAATTGGCGATACATGAAACAGCTTTTTCTTCTTTTGATTCTTTTTACAATTTGGGATAATATTATTGCAAGAAAATGCTTGCAAAAATACTATTAACACAATTATTAACATGACCTATAAAAGTATAAATGCAATAAAAACGTGTTTTTCTATATCGATAATTCATACTCATGGCATCCCTTATTGAGCGTGGTACGAGATGGCTCGTAGTTAATTACAGTTGTTAGAGAAGTTGCTAGACCCGCGAGACCATGGTCACCGATCTGACAACAAATGACTGCAAAACTCAGACCAACACACAAATATACTATCGTCGGTCGATACATGAACCCTTCTGTACAACTATGTTTATGAGTTACATATAACCAATGTGTTATTATTAAAAAATATATCTTTTATGATCTTGGTGACATAAATATAGCTTCTCGATAGATCTGATTTAGCAAAGAACATTTGTGTATTAAACTGTATTGTTTTTTTATCAACATGCGTATAATAATTTAACAAATCATAACTGGATTATAGAAATTAAAATGCAATATCGAAGGTTATTTAATTTACGCTTGCCATAGTTTACGCTAACATATTTGTATAATAATTAAAAGACAAAGCTCTTAAATATAACTCAATAGTCAGAGATAGGCAAATTGTAATCTGATTAACGATTATAAAATAAAATCGTAATTTTAATCTTGTTGCTCTGTAATCATGATTAAATCCCTTAAAAACATTAAGAAGTCGTAAATATGTATGCAAACGTGGATTATAGTATTTACAACATAGATAAGCAAAATGCAATCATATTAATGAAGAAAAACGCAAAATGTTATTGTAATCATTTTTCATTAATCTGATTACATTTTACCTATCTATGCTCAATACTAAACACAGCAAAATATTCGTTAAAATAATAAGGAATGTGTTTGTTGAGTATTGTTCCTTTTTCTCAATAAACGTTTCTTTCCTTCTTTCAATAACGAAAATACTCTATATTCTCGAGGCCTAGAATCAGATGTATCGAGAAAGATCTTTCTATAGTTGCTGTTACCACTTAAACAATAAACGCCATGTTTTTTTAATTTCAAAGTACCTCGTTTTATCTAAATTCGTCAATTTTTAAACATTGTTGCCTTAGAAAATGTAACAATAATAATAAGTTTGATGATATCTAATGCAATTTTTTTTACATTAACAAAAAATGTATGATCGGAAAAAAATAATACAAAGACAATTCAAAATGGGTGTCTAGAATGTCTAATGTCGCCTAGGCCAGCTCATCAGGCTCGAATTGTTAGCCATCTTTATAACACGATATCCTTATTTGTATTTAAAAATTACGAGCTGTACACATTTTGAATGCAATCTGACTCACTACTTCAGACCTCTTCATGACATCTTTCAGTTCGACTCAATTTTTGTCCATATAAGAACACTACGTACTGTGCTGTACGGTCTTAGTGACTAAGGGACCGGTACTCATGCACGGCTTTGCCAGTGGTCGTGGGTGCGTACTCGGCACATACCTCTGGGTTTTTCCAGATTAAATACAGATTTAGGCACCACATGTTCACCGGTGAAGGGAAAAATCGTGAGGAAACCCGCATGGCATCTAATAAAAATATCACGTGTAAGTACTCTAAGAACGGCGATCAGCTGCAGTACTGGTTACTTTGGGTACGACATATAAGTGCAAAGTGGATAAAGGCACTAATGTTTCCCTGCTCACCCCAAAATGAATCAAGCGTGATGATATACATTTTCATTATTATGTATGTATCTATTAAACGATTATTTAAAAGGCGATATCTACTAACATTCAAACAAACAACGGTAATAACAAAGTAAAAGGTCCCGATGTAAAACATAACAAATATTTCTCTGAAATATTCAACTGAACACATGAAAACACGCACAGAGAGATACAATTGCACGTGTACCAGATGTGTTTAATTACTGACCCGACAAAATCTCGGAAAGAGTTAAGCTTCATTACGAACACGATGGCCTCGTAGCTCGACCGGCGATAAAGTATATAAAATATCAACACGCCGCTAACACTCGCACGGGAAATGATGGGACGTGCCCGTTGTTAATATCCGCTTTAATAAAGTTCAGACATTTTGTTAAAAAAAAGAATCCTGTATAAAAATTAACTGCTGGGTTAGACCTTTTTTGCAGAACCAGGCTGCGGCAGCTCTTATTATTAGCCATTTTACTGTTAATATCAAAGTAACTTCTACACGTATGGTGAATTTAATGGTAAAATTAAAATATATATTACACAAACACGACGTTCTGTTCACAATAATCATTACAGTTATTGTAAAAATTTCAGAGGTACACAATTTACGCGTAGGAGTCGAGTACGATCATTGATGCCTATCACAAATGATTTACTATGGCAAATCTATTTGGAATAAATTAATTTAAATAATATGATTATCATCATACTTGATGTAACAACGACATGACTTTATTCTTTTATTAAGTCCTTTACGGGTTGAATTTTTAAACGTATTTATTATAATAGCAAGTACTTACCTGGCAAAAGAAATAAACATTTTGCTGTACCCACACAAACCGACATACTCTACAAATATAAACTCTTCTTTGACCCTAAAAAAAAACAAAAGGAACGGCAAAAACCAATGTCGAATAAGTTAAAAATTGTAAAAGTAAAATAAGTAGATTTTTATTATATCGAGTACAACTGATCGTCCTCAAATCAAAATTACAGTGTAAACAAAATGCTTATTTTGATCTATTCGAATAGGGATAGTAGGCATAAGGAATAACAATATCACAATGTCATTTTCCACGTTTCATAAGCAAAATCTGCGACGTAGCTACTCGTCGAGTGTGATCCATTGGAACGCACAATGAATACGAAATAAGAAATCAGCGCAACCACACTTTCCTTAAGCAATTTTCTTTCATAGCCAATATTTTTAGCGATTTCGGAAAAGCCGCACTCTATAAAATATGTCTCGGCAGGCTGTTCGATTTTTGTTTAGTTCGCAACTCCGAATCAAAGTAGACGTATATCACATTTTTCGCAACTGTAATGTAACCAAAATGGTGCAATAAATCTAAAAGCCCATTTTCATATAAAAGAAAACCGATTAAGGAGCTTTCCCGATAAGGATCGTTCGAATGAAGCTATATATTTTCATGATCGAACGGAACCAAGATCACGGACGTCTGACGGCCGGTGCGTGAGAAAATTGAAAAGGGAAACGTTTCTTTTAATGGCATTGTCCTCGATGAAGGCACCATTTATATGCACTTTCAGTTCCTGTTTCTATATCTTTATATCTTGTACACTCTGCAACTTCGCATTTAACGCGCATTAAACAAATAAAATTCTTCCAGACGGCCTCACAGCGCAGTTTGTAGTCCTTACTTGTGGAGCTTTAGGTTCTAGGTTTGAGTGCTGATACCGGGAAAAAAATCCTGTCATGAGTAGATTACTTTATCTCGAGACTTGGATTCGTATATACA
The DNA here is from genome assembly GCA_036320925.1 of Automeris io. Taxonomy (NCBI): domain Eukaryota; kingdom Metazoa; phylum Arthropoda; class Insecta; order Lepidoptera; family Saturniidae; genus Automeris; species Automeris io. The sequence goes on along the minus strand of JAUDJH010000025.1, from coordinate 790,895 downwards.
TTATTATATAACAAAAACAACACAGAAAACCTAGTTTTTTGTTTTCTAACAGAGAAGAACTAGTTGATATACAAAAACCTTTTCAGTTGTCTCAAATTTCAATGAAAGTAAACATTTAAAGTATCTTTACTAGCATCGATGTGTGTGGACTTCCCCTATCAAGATAGCGGAAATAAATCCAAGACATGCGAGTTGAATCAACTCAAGATATAACTAACACGTTAGCAAACTGGAGGAACTTAATTAACAAATAGGGCTTTCCAAATACGTTCCAACTAGACTAGAACGACGCACGATCGAGGATGCTGTAACTAACCAAACTTGAACGCTGCCAACGTTGACTTTACCAATATTGTAGAACGAAACTCCATTAACGCTTGGTTATTCTACTATCAAACGATTTAGATTAAATTAGTTTATTTACGTTCATCTATTATTGCAAAACTTTCAGGTAAAACAATATTCATTTTTAATGTAATTACAAACAGGCTTACGTTTAACCAATATCACACCATGGAAAACCAAGATGAAGCCATGAATCAAGATGGGACGCACTCGCTTAACAAAAACCTAGTTAACTCACTCTGTACAGTTCTAAATTTATTTAATTTATTCACTATCTAATTCCAGCCACCTTGTACAATTAATATTCGACATTCGATGAACGATAATAATAGTAGACAGTAACAAATGTATGAAATTGACGTAAGCTTTTGGAATATCACGTTTTCAGATTATGTCAATTTACAAAATACAAAAGAATATTTATCAAAAACCATATTAATGTTAGCATTGTAACATTTACGGTTTAAATTTCTAACCTGTAGCTACTGATTATTTTTAAAAACACATGTACAGGTATAAGCTAAATATGGATTATGATTTAGAGGATAAATTAAGTGAAATAACTGTATATACTACATTTAACCAAGTCTAACAAAAAAAAACTACTAGCTGACATTCAATTATTAGTAAAATAATAAATCTATTACAACGTAAAATATTATATAATCATTTTATATCTGTACGATGTCTTACATGAAATGTTACAAATATTTTATTGATTTACATCTTCTTAGCGAATCTTCTTTATAAAGAACACAAGAAATATTGCACGTTTTAGTGTATCTACAAATTGATAGTGCACAGTTTTACAGTAAACTCGCAATTAGCTTTTAGTAGCGAGTTCTTATCTACTTTACATGCGAAGGTCTTGTTTGACCACTCCGAATGGGTAATGATATTTACAAAGTCAATTAACATAGACATTGTTACATTTACTTATCACATAGATTGCACTTAAATATCAGATTATTTTTCTTAACATGAATTAAGATCTATAGTAAAACTCTTTGTTTCTTAAATTTTAAAACGGTAGTGATTTTAATGAATTTAAATTTGTAATAATTTGTTATGGTTATGTAATTTTTTTTCGTTTGTCATCTCTTTCAATATGTTAACAACAGGTATAAATTTTGGTTGAAATACCATTTTTTTTAAATATATACTGACCATATTAAAATATGAAATAACACTTGCAATTTAATTTAAATGCATACTAAATAAATAAAAATATATTTTTAAAAGTATTAATATTCCCCAACTGTTACTAATTTAATACCTTTCCTATTCATATTAATTTATAACTAACATTTACTTTATTATGTATATGTAAACTATAACTGTGTAATGTGTACAACTTCTGTTAATCTGGCATGAGATTACACAAACGCAATTTATTAAACGCCTAAACATTGACGACATCAAAAGTTCTTTATATTTAGGTAATAAAAAGCCAATCAATATAGACATAAAAAAAAAACAAAAGCCGTGACTTTTACGGTTGAGTCGGACGGAATAAATAACATAACATTTTCAAAAGGCAGTTGGAAGCAACATTGGGTTTAATTGTCAGTTACCGGTCACGAAAATCCAGGTACTGCCTAATAATAACGAAAATAATACGCGGTCTGTTTGTTGTCAACCATGTGAAAAGCTTTTAACATTTTATATTGAAATGTGAAGAAATCGCTACTTTTATACAAGTTACAAATAATATGTCAAAAAAATTGAGTTATTACTACACGATGCGAAAATTTAACTTGTCATTCATCATGTATTGTTGAAATGTAAATTACATATTAAGTACATAAAAATGATTTTACGTCATGATTCAAGAACATCTATTTGTAAAGCTTCGGTGAGTTTTCTAAGTGTACTTACTTAATATGATATGCAGATTTATTCAACATTGTACTATTGAAAAAATTTGACACACATATTTAAAATAGTCCGAACTTGTTTAATGTCTATCAATAGGTTTTCATAAATCTTCAGGAATTAAAATATAATTACAATAGGAAAACTTATCAGTTAATTGAATCTCGACGTAATCAAATAATTAAAATAATATTATCTGAATCATTATAACAATAAACATAAACGGATTTATTTTTCGATTACATAAACTAAACATCAATAAAATGATAAACCAAAAGGCGAAAAGCCAATAAAAGAGATTCCTGAAATATTTTACTTCAATAAATAGTCAATAAAGCCCGTTTCCCACGCCCGTTTCGCAATCGACTTTGGGAGAACCGATCCGCGACGTGCCACATTAAATTCTTCACGTTTAATCAATTTCGGAGCTCGATAGAGAAAAAAATTCAAAGTAAAGTGTTTCCCTGATTATCGACAGCGCCAGATCAGGGCAGACAGTAAATAAATGGTTGTTGTTGTTTCAAAATGCACCAAACTTTTGGGGTAACTGCTCCGGAACGCCTTTTATCTGTTAAGTCTATCAGCCTTCGTATTTTCAGTGAATGAGAAGGAAAATGTACTCCAGAATAAATAATAAGAAATAAGCGACGGAGTGCGTGCATCCGTGCGAGATTAAAAAGTGCTCGGCAGATTCGGATCGTTTGCCTGACCTACTTTTCTACCAAGCGACCACAGGCATCATTACGATAAAAGCTCGCTTAGCAAATTAATGGGTGCCTAAGGTTACTTGGCAATAACTTACCGTGACAAAAGTGAATAAAGTATTGTGACTATCGAAAGATCAATGTTCAAGGTTCGTTACAATCACAGACTTAGCACAGTATATCATAAACCTAATAATTTTGTAACAGCAAGACAAATTTAGCCATCATTTGACAAAAAGGATATAATACCGCATAAGATACCTTTTATATTTTTATTAAAATTTAAAAAAGCCAGGTATATCCGTATGCCGAGTACAATAATGTAGCATTATAAATAAGTAAACAATTAAATAACAAGATATATCTTTAATTTGCAATTTTATTTGCGCATCTTCAGCACACAGTGTTCCTAGCGATTTATGCAGGGAGGCGTCAAGTTTAACAAGTTAAACAAACTGATAGCGCTCCAAAACGCACTCGTGATGCTCCGTAATTATGTTTACTATTTATTACTAACAAAACAAAAGACGAGTAACTTATACGAAACACGTTCTACACACAAATGATTTATATAGTGCAATTAAAGAAATGTTATTAAACTTCAATCTTCGATATAAAGATAATGAACAAACGTACATTGATATAATAAAAATATATAATACATAGGTATTTATTTTATCAACTATCGTGATTTTATAAGATTAAAGCGTCTAGGTCAATAGTGTTTGGGAAGCGACACAAGAGTGATTTTAAAATATAATATTTTATTACAAAGAATGTAAAATAAGTACCCTCTTCTTTTTTTACATTGGCTTGACGAAGTGGCTACAATACATCTGATGGTAAGTACAATGTAGTCCAAAAACGAACGCCCCTATCTAAGGATGAAAACAACATCCAATAGAAATGTCAGTTGTAAGTGCCCTAAGAAAGGTAATCTGCTGCGCTACTGGCCACGTTGGCCACGATATACAAGCGCAAAGAGCATACAGCCACTTATATTTCTCTGCCCACCCCGAAACGGATACAACGTGACAATATATTATTTATTAAAAATTTGTACTTATTCAACAGTATTGCAATATTTTTTTAAAATACATGTTATCCATAATAATTACTTTTACTACCATAACGTACTTTTAAGACCTTTTTTTTTTCAAAGATTTTATAGGTTATAATAATTTAAATCTAGAGAATAAACGATTAGATGCGTTGATAAAACATGCCGCCAGGTTCGAAATGTAATTTAAAAAATCAATAACGAGCATAAGCGTGACAAAAGCAATGCAATAACAGCGGAAAAACGAGCAGAGAATTGCCTCGGAGCCGACGGTATCTACGCTCGCCTGGCAGTTATTAAATATTAAAATAAACTTGCATTCCTACACGAGTCCTCCCCGATACGCAAGATTGTAACCAACACAATGAGAGCACAGGCTCCAATCGTTTTCTTCCCTTATCATCTCTAAATGCGATTACACATTTAAAACAGCATAATGTTTTCTTGAATAACGAAAGTATTATTTTCATTATACGAAAAATTCTACATTCATCATTCGAACAGCAAAGGAGTGGAATATGCCTACAGCATATCAGCCATAAGATGGCCACAGATGTACATAGAGCTCGCCTAATGTTTTCAAAACAACCGCTCGGAAGCATCCTAAATGAAACGTATTTCCGATATTTGTATTTCGATATTGTCATCGGTCAACTTTGTACGCGGATGTCTACACTGCCCTTGCTGGTACGAGGTCTCCACTCGAGAGCTTTCTACCCCATCGGATATCCCGCTCCACGCAGTATGTGCCCTGCCCTCTGCCACTTCAATCTGCTAATCCGCTGGACTATGTCGGTAACTTTAGTTCGTCTACAAATTTCTTAATTTCTGACTCGATCACGTAGAAAAACACCAAGAATAATCCTCTCAATAGCTCCTTGCGACCGTGAGCTCTCTAATGAGACCCATAGTAAGGGACCACATTTCTGCACCGTATGTCATCACTCGCAACACACATTGATCGAAAGCTTTTAATTTTAAGCACTGACGTTTTTAAACAGCCTAGTAATGTGCCTTCAGCGACCATATTCCTACAATTTTATGACTAACGAGCCTATAAGAGATGATTTACTACGCATTTATTGGGTTGACTCTGTCCATCATCGACCTCATCAACTTCGTCCAGGCATGATTAATATCAAATATCCGCTTGCAAATTATACAAAAGTATCCCAAAGCATACACTGGAATACTAGCCCAATATCCTTTATCATTTACGGACGTAAATATTTTTCAAACATTGACCGATGACCTTTACAATATTATAAAGTGTAAATATGCATATTTTAAAGTCAGTAGGTATATTATAGATTACCGATAACTATTAACTCACGAGAATGATTGCTTCGAGGTGTCTTGAAAGTGTATCGGACGTCACATCACAAAGTTGCCCAAGCGGTGCTCCACCCACTTACCTGGAACAATACATCATTACAATATCACTAACTGAGAGGTAACGTGTGGATTAAATTATTCAACACCTACAGCAGCATTTACGAAGCGCAATGCAAGTCAACCAGCTATGCAGAACTTACCGTCGTAAATTTGCGTTAAAATTAGACCACAGTATCTCTTTTGTATTTATTCATTTACGAATCCATACCTTCCAACAACAGTTTAATAAGCTTATAATCGCTCTACCTACTGAAATAACTTACTGTTATTTACAAGTTTAATTCAAGCATAACTATAGCATTCAATCTTTATTATAACTTTAAAATGCACGTGTTTTCGAAACGTATTTAGATTTTAAATATTAACTCAAGAGTGTTTAAAGTTCTCACAATCGCCTACCTAAGCCAGGTAAGCAGCACATAACACGCGGAACTCGAATAGCATACAACCTACTGTGATAAAATTTTATTCAGAGACATTAGCATTCGCCTATCAAATCTTATTCTCTATTCGCGTATGCGCACCTGTGAATTTTCTCGTAGCAAAAGGCTTAACGCAGAAACAGAATTTTAGTTCATTGAGAGCTACACATATCACAAATGATTTATTTCATCAATGTCTAACAATATAATCAAATAATATAAGTACGGAATAATGTTTAAAAATATATATATATATATAAAACAAAAATGCGCTTTGTAAAGAAATCAAAGTTTGTAAAGGTCATTAGACAAAAGTAGGCAGCTGATAGGTCGATTCATGTGTTCGAAATGTCATTACAATTAGCGACGGAATATATTCCCTTAACGATGTCGGTTCACGTCGCAATCGAGAGCGGAATCTTCGTCGTGTGGAGGCGGCTATGTTCGCCCTAATGTTGCTTAATTAACTCGTATTCATTATCAGTGGGAACACGGCGCTAGGCGCGTGCGCATCTACTGCAGGTGCCGTCTCACGCGGAAATAGGACCACCGGACTTATTCATATTACTATTTCACTTGCATTGCGCTTTGTCAATTAAAATACCATGAGTTAAATAAATATACGGCTATAAAAATGAACATACTACAATAAATTAACAAACACTGCATATTTATTCTTGTTTTATTGTTGGCCGCCATCATTGACTATTCTATTATTCTCTGTTGTTACAAATAAATACTTTTCTTTCTTCCTTTCTATAATTTTTACAATCTTTGTAATTGTACTTTGTCAAATAAAATCACACTAATCGAATATACCAAATATATATCCTGAAATCGTTAAACTTGTACATTAAAGAGCCTACCCACAACATCGACCGCTGACCGGTACATCTTAACAAGTGAGAGTTAACCCTCTAAGTTGTTGGTTTAGGAAGCTGCTACCCTCGAAATCCCTATATTAAAAAGTATAACTAAAAATAAAAGTTACCACGATACCTACATTTACCTGTTGCTATTTTCAATGAAATATAAAAATACATTTTAACGATTAGTATATAAAAATTTCAAATGTTTTCTAGTTGATTGTTATAGACAATAAACATATTATACATACATAGTATATGCACTTTCCTCAACATAGGGTCATTAATCCCAGCGTCAAGCGAGTTTCATGTCGTCGGGTCGTGCACGGAGAAATATTAGGGTTATTAATAATTCGGAGGTTGCACAAGCGAGATAACTCGTGCAACGGGTCTAGTAACGATAATACATACCCTTTTACCTTCACATGCATACACTAGCGACTGGAATTCAAATTCAACCGATTACATACTGTATCATATATTGCAGTTATGTTGTTGATATATAAGTCAAAAGAACATTAAACGAGATAACTTAAACTTAATAACAAATGAGGCGTATTGATAATCTACGGTAGCATTTTTGTTAGTGTTCATAGAAATTCATAGAATTTTCCTATTTTTTAAACTGCCTCAACAAAGTCACTTCAACGCACCTGATGGTAAGTACAGTGTCATCCAATAACGGCAACGATTACCGAGGGACGAATATTAATTGATAGTCGCCATCGTCATGCCGGTGCGCGTATGCCACGACTGAAGATAAACTCATAAATATTTCATACTAAATGTTTGTCATTTGTATCGCTTACGCATGTTTTATATTCTAAAATTTACAGTCTACACCTTGAAAAGCAGTAGCTCAATAATTGACACTACTCGTTAATTAGAAAAAATGGAAAAAAATCCTGCATAGGACTATGAGGGACGCTGTGAGGGCAGCGACCCCGGTGTGTCAGACTCTTACTGACTAAAACCCTCGGAGTGTCCCTCTAATTGCTCCACTCGGGCCTGGGAAACCAAATTCATCCAGAAGCCCGAGAAGCAAATGCCTTGTTAAGGCTACCTCTCTTAGAGGGGTGCGAGTAAAGAGCCCACCCCTCTAAGACCTCTCTCTCAAGCGATTATGCACCGCCTCCCTCTCATCCGGGCAACAGACTCCCTCAAGTCTACTGCCCGGGTAGCGTATAAGCTGCAGTAATTATGGGCATGTAAAACTTTAAGAAGTAAAAAAATTAAATCAATTTACAGTGGTTCTTTTTACAATAAAACATATAATGTTAATTATTTGAGTGATTAGCAGCCCATATATCTTCAGCCCAGACAGTGATAACTAGGGATTCTTGGGAGAGGCTGATAGTCTGGTGAGGCTGAAGTAGGAAATAATGACGATGATTTGATCGATTTGCATACCACATTGGGCAGAGCAATCTCCTGATACCGGAAGACTTAGGATCTGCATTTTACTCCGGTGTGCCTGAAGCAAAGCCCCCATGCAGCTTCATGCATGCGTGTTTGTCGTCATTATGCAAAACATACACCGGATACTCGAACGAATCATTAACCACCTGAATAAGATTTTACCCACACTATTTATATTGTCAAATAACTACTCTTAACATCCCGACAAGAAGTAATGTGTTACGGTGTTAAAATAATATTTTGCGTCATATTACAGCTCAGCTTGATATAATTACAACTTCGAAAACACATTTTTTTTACTTTGAATGTCGATATTATATTATTATTCTATTGATTATAATAATTGTATAAGCTGATCCATTCAATCGACTTGTCTTGTTTTATGCAAATAAATATTTCAATTTTATCGTAAATGGCAAATAACTGATAATAAAATGAAATGAGTCGAAAACAAGATAGGCAGACTCAGACGAATTCATATTACCTCAGCGTTATTTTCGTATAAATAGTAAGTAGTTCAAATACCTGTTTTCAATGTATATTGATTATTATACTAGTCCTGTTAACCATAAAATAAAACACAAGCCTTGTCATATTATTAACGAAACCATTCAATTTAAAGTTCAATTAACTTGGTGAATTTTATTCATATTATTAACAGGACGTTGTCAAAAATGCTAATTCCGTATAAAACAAAAACCTCGGATGAATACTCACAAGAATCTGTTAATTTAATTCTCTACTAAGTATTACGATAAATACCGTAAATTAACGACTTTGACCAGCTTCAAAAAACAATAAATTTAATAAGTTATGCAAAAATTTCATTGATCGTTAAGTTTTACTAATAAATTGCTACAAATTATTGTATCAGAATGAAATGGGCAAGCTTAATATGATAATCAAACAAGTCTATTATATTTATTTTTATGAGAATATTTAAATATATTTACCAATTCAAAAGTTATACATTGTTTTTTTTTTTATAACAAATACCTGATTCATTACAAAACAATAAGCCTTTAGATAGGTCGTGACTATTCAATCTTCAATCTACGCGGAAAGCACTATTCCCTTGCTTATAGGACGCAATTGCGAAAGCTAACAACGCGTCAATCACTGCTTGCATAACCATAGAAAGCTGTTCTGGGCTAACAAAATGTCACGTCTTAGTGTTGTGACAATACCAACATCAATCGAGATATCTAATTAGACCATCTTTGTAGTAAATTATAACTCATCCTCACTACCTAACATCATACTTTTTTAGTCAACATAGATCGATCAGTCTCTTTAAAATAATTACGGAACAATGTGAAAGGCAAGACATAATTATCTATAGATAATTTTATAGTAGGCATTAGACATCATAAAAACTAGACATTTATTAAACATAGAACTAGATAGGTTCTCATTTATACTCAGAAATTCTTATGTTTTTTAATCTTATACTCCGGACGGAATGGTCGCGGCCATAGATTGTCTACTTTGTGAGTTGACGCGTTTGCGAGATGCCTCCATCTCTCTCTAGGCCAGTGCCTAGAATGCATACTCAGTAGTATGCATTCTATAAGGGAACATCTCTTAGAGGACTTAATTAAGTCTCATCATCATCTTGTGCGTGTTCGGCCGCGAGAACGTTGATCCTCTACTCCTTCTTACACCATCAAACGTTATAAAGAGCTTTCGTGGCAGATATTTTCAAACATCTTTGGAATTCCTACTTGCACAATCAACGAAAGTATTTATTTGATGCGAAGCTTTGCCAGTATGAAACGTTAGTCATTTCCACAGATAGAACTATGCACTTTTAATATATATATATATAATCATTTACAGTACACTCTATCTTTTTATTTTTAGCGATTGACCTCCTGATTTTTACTGCGTATTGCTAAGAAGCGCCAGTTTTTCCACAATTCACCTGCAATCGTTTATTTTTCCATAAATGTAAATATTACCTAATATGAGAATCTTTAAACAATGATTAATTTGGTATTTATTTAGACGAGCGCGCTTCGTCGTAATTTATTTTTTACCGTCGACGTTATCTTCACTATAACATTAGGTGAGATTGAGGGAAAGCGTATGTAATAAACATTTTAAATAAAAAATACAACGATCTTCTTAGAATAAAGCATATTTGGTGGAATACCAATAAATCAATAAAAAGGTGGATCCATAATTACAAAATCTATTGTGTAATACCCACCAGTATGTAATAATATGTACAAAATACTGTATCAACGTAAAGTGACGTTCCAACATTAATACAAGGTATTGTTACAAGAGAAAGGAATCTCCATGCGTAGCTTCAGAATACAACATGTTCCGTACCGAATATCACATGAGCACAACGACAATAATAGAATACAAAAAGATCACTGAGAGTGATAAACATCAGATGCCTCAGTAGGCATTATAATGTCACAGTGTTAATATTCATTGTCTAAGTTTGTCGTATTCGGTACCCCGTGCCGCGGCCGCATCGCGCCTCGTCGCGTAGGCAGACGCCATGTTACAGGGCGCGGTGGGGCACGCATCACAGACAATGACATTTGCATAGCAGGGCGTTACTAACTGTCAACTAGAACATTCCCATTAACTAATCTGTCGTAGCATAATGAACGCGAAATAGTTTAATCAAATGCAACGTACCACTTTTAATTCATTCATTCGAATTATGACACATCTGTGATATAATTAATACTGAGCAATATGTCTATTGGCCTAAGAATAAATTAGGCAAACTCTGTTAATATCCGAAATCAAAAAACAGACACATCCAGCAAATTTAATTCTGAAGTGAAAATTTAAACGACGTTCACTCCGAAACCTAAATTATTGTATAAATAGCAACCGCCCTACCATCTTAGCTTTTGCGTGATTCCTTGAGGATAAATTATTCGCTTCTTCCCAAATAAACGTTCAAAAGTGATCTTTTGCTAAACACTTATTCTTTGTATATGTCCGACATGCAGAAGCCCTTAGGAAGACTTAGGGCGCATTAAATATTCGAGAAGCGTTCCCGTTAGCCACGATCAAGCCACCAACAACCTCACTCGCTCTGCAATAATGCGCTTACAGCTCTGCGCTTCATGAATAGCTACCCTTATAATTCCATTCTTTGTGAACTCCAGCTTGTACTTAAGTCGAAACCCGTGTTACCATAAACACATGATCTAGTCACAATAAGGAAGCGAACTATGTTTGTAATCTACTTCACAAGTGTTAACTTTAATAAATTATTGGTCTTATGAATAAAGCTAGATACATCCTTAATGTAACGAAAAATACAGCCGCTTGTATTATAGATACTAACTGGTTGCATACCTTTATGAAAATAAAAGATTTAATGCAGATTTTGCTGAATAAAACAAAAAAAATGTAATACGTTGTTTATTATTTCAAATAAATACTTTTTATTTTATACTATTGTCTAGTATCACTCGAAAGTAAAGATAGTTCAGCAATTAAAGAAGGAATCTGAGCGTACCGCTATCTTTTCTCCGACCTAATGACTGGCGACGGCCAACGAGCGCTGCTGCACACTAAGAGGTATTATCTCCTTGATAAAGCAGTACAAATGTGTTACACGTTGCTTCCAACCCCTATATATCTCATTTAACGTCTTAAGTAAGACGATACAAGTTTTATCAGCCAGACAAAGATGTTACTCCAAACTCATTAGGTAAATGTGTTACTAATATAACAGAAACACATTAAAGAGAAGCTATCTCTAGATTCAGAAAAAGACAATTACTTATTAAAAAGCATATAAGAAGTGTCGCGAAAGGTTTGGGAGACGTTTATTGAACCTAATTGTCGAATGGGACAGGCCGACAAATTCCCAGGATGTTTATGAAGGTCCACAACACAACAGAGATTTGTTATATAACGAGACGGCTACAACACGTGAGCCCTGGACAATAAACGGATTCTAACGCGTCCGGATATTGTCCGAAGCGCTTTTATTGGTATATATTTTAGAGAAACGGCCGATGGTGCCTTCACGATACATGAAAATTCATTTAACGACTATGTTCACGTCGAATAACAATAAATATTTGATGTTTTCCCTTTTAATTGCGCCAAGGCAAAATGAGGGCAATTTAAATACCAGCCAACACATTCTATCTAAGCATGAAATGTAATATTAAATAAGTTAAATGTTATTTATAAAATATTAGACTAGCCATAAGTAAGCTAATATACCTATATTTAACTTGGAGCGACTTGCACCAATAAATTCAATCTAGTTTTAACTTGTATTAACACTAGATTTACGGAACCCGTCAATTTGACGGAATTCAAACTTTGCAATGAAATATTTCGAAAACTTCTTGATCGATTTCAACCGTTTTGCATCGTAAATTAATCACTTCTTCCAAAGAATTTACACACTCTTGACTTTTTGTCCAAAGCCTTCTACTTTTTGAGATTCATATGTGGTATACCTATCTCTACGGGAGCGGTCAAATTGACGGGTACGCTTATATCGATAATACTCCTTATATTTTTGCTTTATTCATTACATTATTCATTCAGTAGGAAATACAAGAGTGAAAGCAATGTTCTTATACGCTCTCTTTACAATTAATTATCTCAAACGAGCTTCAATAATGTAAAATGTAGCGGGTCGTATTACCTGAGTGATTATTTTGGTCTGCTTCGAAACTGTTATTTATTTTTGCTGAAAAGAACTCAAGAATAAGAAAAGATCTTCAGAACGAATGTTGTATTTACAGTATACGAATGCTTCAGAACGACAGAGTCAAAATTTTTTAGTTCTTGTAGAGAATCTCCGCTTATTGCAGATATTTACAATGGGGTTTTGGAATTACAACACAGTATTTTTTATATTGACCGATTCCCTCTTTTCTATTAATCATGCGTAAATCCAGGATATATGTAATAAGATATCGGATAAAAATCTCAAGATCCATGAGAATTGTTCCAATGATATCTCCGAAGGAAATGAATGTGAATTAGGTGAACGTAAACCTAAAAATGAAAGTACACAATCTGTTGGAAGTGGATGGACAGAATTATCTTCAACTAGAGAAGAGGAGAATTTATTTACAGTCCGTCGGAGCAAGAAAATGTGTATTTTTACTAGCTCTAACTCTGAGGATAAGAGCACGAGATCGTTGAAAGCTTCCTATTTATGATAAAAAAATGGGGCTCCCCTTTTTTCAGGAATACAATAAGCAGAGATTAATTTACAAAGGTTGTAAGATTCCTACGCTTCGATAAAAAAAGCCTACAATCCGAAAGATTATAAACAAATAAATTTACGTTGATATCCGAAGTAACAGCCAGGCTTGTTAAAAGCCGCAAAGTCTTTTTATTTCTCGATACTTTATTTAAACGTGAAGACATGTTTAGAGGTGAAGGAATATTGTATAATTTAGAGTTAACATGAATAAATACTTTTTTTTTAAAGAAAGTGCGTTTTTATGTTCACCCGTCACTATGACGGGTGCCGTAGAGATAGGTATATAAGAAACGTCCGTAAACCTAGTGTTAAACGTTATTTAGCGATAATCTGTACATATTGTGTTACATCAGTGATTCCCAAAGTGGTCCAGATGGACCCCCAGGAGTACAGAGAAGATTCGATAGGGGGTGTACATTGGCTTGAAAAAATTGAGGTTCACAAGTTGTATGTAAAGAATAAAAATGTTTGCTTGGCTTTACCTATCAATGTAGGAAAATAAAATATTAGGCAAACAAATTGAGGAACCAAGAAAAATACTTAAAGCGGGCACAGATAATATAAACCCTTTACAAAATGCGTGCGGACAGCTCTCGCCTCTCCCCGCGCCAATTTCATTTTGATCACTACATGTGCGGCCGTACATCTCGTGCATGTACTTAGATGAAGATAGTCGTATTGAGACTTTAAAAAAGCATTTTGAACCTACGAGCTTTGAATTTTCTGATTTTTCAGCTACAACTTTTTTGGATCTTCTATTTTTATTGAGCTTTGGGATTATGGTAAAAAAAAATAGTAGCAGAGGGGATACACGAAACCCAGTAAAATTTTGAAAGAGGTCTACGAGATAAAAGGTTTGGCAGCCTCTGTGTTACACGAAAATATAATCCAATTTTAACAACTGTTAAATTTAAATTACCTTTGAGGTATAATTAAGCTGCTTCCAATAAATAGTGTTTTATACAAGATTAAATTAGGTTTAATTTATTGTCGCAAACCCTTACGCCTTATTGATCGCCCTTATTGATCTTTTCCAACCACTAACTTCTAATGTACCCAGATTTCTATTTAGTGACATTCACTGTAACTATTTAAAAAAATATTGAAATATAAATGGCATTCTCAATAGATTTTTTACTCACATGAATAGATGCTTACTGACTGAAAGATTGATTGTTTAGAGAAGTATTTGTTAATATAATGATATATTAATCACTAACAATTGTCTTCAGGTTAATAAAATTGTCGTACATTGGATTCTATTGAAAAGTCTATTTGAAAGCATCTAGCCTGGACAAAATTCAACGTGAATATATTTTCCAGAATGATTCCCTTCACAGGACGTGCCTCAAGATCTCATTATCGTGAGTGTTAAAATGCGAAAACGGCGGTGCCCTAGGGGTAGCCTCGGCGTCCGCGGAAGTCAGTCGCTGCAGTACAATTCAATGGTAGAGAAAAATCGCATCCATCTGAAGCAATGCGATAGCGCAAAATGAAAATATTTCTTAATGAGTACTCTCATTACTCACATATTTATTTTATACATGTAATTAAACATGTATGAAATATAACCAATATAACTATCATATTAATAATATAACTATTATTTAATAATTTTTATCTGCTCTATAGAGAATATTCAGCGAATGAAATGGTATTTTAATAAGATTCTATTATTTTTTATTGTTTTTGTTTTTAGAATCTGCAATAGACAGAATTATTATCACTTTTTGTAATATTATCATTTCAAATAAAGCTTTCAATCCAGTTTATTATCATGTTATGTGGATTTTACTTTATTTTTAATTCTTCTTTACTTCCCTACTTATACAATTTATAATCGATTGTACAAAATTCATAAAAACATTGTATTAAAATATTTCATGAAAATATATTTAACTGCCTTCTGAAAATAAGATTTAATTAAAAACAACAGTTCTGATTAATGAAAAAGATATATAATTAAGATACATAATTAGTGAATCGATGCCGATAAAACTCCAAAATGATCACAGGAGAGCAGTGCTGTGTTCACAATGCAATAAAGCCCTTAGTTTATCGGCTTACGCATCAAGACTTTGACACCTCAACACGAAAAACGAGTTAATAAGAGAAGCACGTTCAGTGAAATGTGAAAATAATGTGTGATATCATCAAAACGAATGCAGCAAAGCTCATATTATTCTAAGTCGCGATTCATTAACCGCCAATCCGGTTAATGAACGTCAAATTTCCTCGCTCAAATAAACATTAAGAAGAGAATGGACGGTTGGATGGCTGGCCGTTCTTGCCGAAACCTTTTAGCGGAATCACAACGTAGTTAAGCGCTTGCTTTTAGGAATCCACAACGGACTAACGTTGGATATGTAACCGGAGAATCTTTATCTTACAACAATAGATCCATACATATCGCGTTAAAACACAAAAAAAAAACAGTAAAGAAAGATGCAAATAATTTAACAAAAACCGAATGTATATTTAAAGCTGTCAGAATTACTAACTTTGATGGATAGATACAACTTCTAATGTGCTCAGCCCAAAGGACATAAAGCGTGAGGATACTTTAATTATTATTTTAAAAACACAGCACTTTTACATTTTTGTATTTGTTTATATTAAGTTTAAAATTAGTAATATATTAAAGTATCCAATTTAATAGATTTTTAGTTTATCTAAAAAACTGAAAGCTACAATTAAGTAAAATTACAGTTAAAAGTTTATAAGGAAGCTATAAAAACTAATCTTTAGATCATAGTGTAGACGCAAATTGTAAGGATGCAAAATAAAATAAACGCAAATAAGTTAGCAATAAGCTTGATTGAGAGCCCCACTGAAAGTGTACCCACAACCAAGAGACGAGATTAAAACTTTACCACTTGAAAGTGCACTCGCCGCACGCCGCACAGTTGAAGAGAAATTTACTCCAAGCAAAAGTTAATATAGGTAAACGAAATTGTCCTGCGGCAAGCGGTTTGCGGGACACCAAGTTGAAACTTCACCAACAACTAACTCTAGCCTTCAACCTGGACACCTGCGTACATTTGCCTTCAATTCACCCTTTACCTTGTTACAATAATGCTGAGATTTATATACGCTGCTTTGGCTTAGCTGAGCCATTACTCAAACATTACAAATTATATGATTAATTAATGTGAAAGTATACGCTAAATAAGCGATTAGATTATATACGAGATATTTGTGCAGGCCGGTATTATCACTGCAATTATCGATAGGTTTTTCTTCACTGTAGATAGTCCTAGCCGTTTTTGGACTGCACAATGTTTCTTACCATCAGGCATGATGTGGTCAATATACCAAGTTAGGATAAAAAAAAAACAGTTTTGTGTTAAAGACGAACTTATTTACTGAACCAACTCTAAGCAAAATTAAAGCAGCATCAACTCTCGAGCCTTAGAATCAAGGCGAAGGAATAATATCATGCGAGCTAAAATAAACCCTCTAACGTATTCCGGTAGCTTCTAATTAATGTTACAAATATGTTCAATTACCTTTTTTATGTCGCTCAAGTGCGATGTTATCTCAACATTGCAAGTAGGTATGAAGCAAAAAAAGAATTTAATTAAAGTAACTTCACAAGCCGTTTTTTAGTTCTCTTATCAGATGAGCGTTCAGACAAGCATCAGATGTAATTGCATCGAGCAAACCTTTAAAACGTGCCGCCAAACGTATGAGTCGCTCGTTTGGAACGAAAAAATATTCAAATTAACAGAAAAAGTGATTCTTTTTAAAGGGTTTGTATATAATTACAAAAAAATACAAACTATTTGCATTTACTTTAACAATAATAATACATACTGCTCAAGTCTCTGTCTTATCGTTATCT
Organism: Automeris io; assembly: GCA_036320925.1. Classification (NCBI taxonomy): domain Eukaryota; kingdom Metazoa; phylum Arthropoda; class Insecta; order Lepidoptera; family Saturniidae; genus Automeris; species Automeris io. Next base: position 773,747 of record JAUDJH010000025.1, on the reverse strand, counting down.
TCTTGAAAATTGCAACGTGTACAGTTTTAAAGTGAACATTGCAACATCAAAGCAAGTTACACACGTATGACATAGCCATTACCTTAAAGGGGTAAGATAGCGCAATTTCCTCTTAAAATTTAAACAACCGCTTACCCTCTGAGCAGTCTTACTTTATAACACAGCTAATAACTACTCAGTATATGGTAAGCCACCAACTTCCGTACGCCACTATACACTATTCTGTGCTTTTCGTACTAAAAGATAGTTAAATAGTGTTAAGAATGTCACACTACATAATGCTGACTTTTTGCCTAATGAGCATTTCCTATCTCTGAACTCGGACTCCGAGATCAATTCAAGGGGTGAAAGGCTATTTGGTTTAAGCGACATTTTTTGGTGATATCGTAATATATATGGTATATATTTTTGGAATCGGTAAAAAATTGTCTTTCACACTTCGAATTAATACTGATAAGACTAAATTACCACACCAGATCTAATAATAAGCACAAAACAGTCCAATATCGATGACGAACGCCAAGAGATGAGAATACATTGGCAGTCTGCATCACTATGCAGACTGCCAATGTATTTACATATTCTTATTCTCTTATTTCATATTCTCGTATTTGGTCTGCATTACTACGGCATCCATTTATGATAACCATAACGAAATTACTCTAGGCAATTGGACTTAGATAAGTACAGTATATCCCAAAACACAATATATAGACTTTCATCGTCATTACCAGTCACAGCCCATTGTTAAGCATAATCCTTCCTCGTACTGAGCTAACATCCCTAATCGATGCTGTGCCAATCGCTTTCAGGTACGCTCCGCAACCTTTACAGTTTCGTCAGCTCGTGTCGCTGCCGGGCGGCTTTACACCTATCTATGTATTGTGGTCGATATCAGTGATGTGCATGGGATACTTGGACAGGCAGAATTGGCGTAATTAATTTGAATATTGTATTATGATAGTTAATATTATATTGCTTTCATCGGAAAGATAAATGGTGTGAATATAGAGTGAATATGAATATAAATGGTTCCTTTTTTGTTTAACTAGAAACAATTTATTCCAGACTTATTAACGTCAGGGCATGCAATGCTTTCATGCATCTATGGAATGAACGCCACTGGGCGACATGCAGTCGAGCATGGATTTCACCACCTCGGTGCTATCTATAGTCATGCTGCTGTTGAACTCAATTCAAAGCACAATTCGTTTTGCTAAGTGTCTTACCCATCTCTATTGATCTCAATAGAGTGCAGTGCCTATGTAGTATATAAATAGGATAGACTAGACCGCTAAGAGGTCGTAGTTTACAAGCAACACTAAAGTTTGCATAAGCATAAATTAAAACAAGCTTTTTCATAAAAAAGTTGATAAATGGCGATCCACAGGCGGGGTGACAAAAAAACGAACTACGTCAGCCGAAGCGCTAACGTGTTTCATTTTGCGCTCCCTGTCGACATCTGGGCCGTTTTCAGCACTGGCTACCAACTGTGAATATAGCCCGTGTGAGTTAAAATCTGGCTATCAATAACAAATTGTTTTTTTACGATCAACGGTGTCGTATCAGAATTAAAAGTAAATAGAATATTTCTTACCAAAAAGATTTTAAATAAAAAGCCTTTATTTTTGACAAAATAAATGATAGCAAAAAAATTTGCGTAAAACAGTTTATTTAGAAAACAAACACTGCACTGAAAAGAACAGAACACACTTTGCAGTTTGCAGTGCATAGAAGCACTGCGAGGGTAAACAAAAATGTTCCTCTAACAAATGTAAGTACAATGATTTTTGTTATTCTATAGCCTTTCTTTATATGACGATCATCACGCCAATTCCCTACAGGATTATGCCGAGAGAATGAAACATTACTCCTTTTTTTTGCACACCACTTACGTTTCTTTAATAACCTATAATATCTACCCAACCTATGTAATAATTTTATTATATGTACATGTTTCATGTCAAGTTTAAATGCTTCGAAAATTAAAAATCTAAAGCAAAATACTATCGCGTATTATGGCTAGAATGGGCAGCCGTAATTTACGCTGCACCGCACCAACTGGGACTGGCTGCTGGGCAGTCGACCGCACAAAGTGACACAACCCTACACAACGCTCCCGTGCACACTGCACACACGCTGGCTGCACACTCCTAAATATGTATACCTAACAGTAATATATGTTTATATTTAATATGAATATTATCCTTATGACTAGGGGTAAGAAACATAATAAACTATTTGTTAATTGCGATAAATATTTATATCCTGAGACAACTATCGAACTCCATTCTATAATATCTCTTTAACACTAGAAACATTGAATATAGGCATAGTACATACGTATATAGGGAATTAAGAGAGGGGGGAGGTAAGTACAACTATTAATAAATGCTATGAGATAATATATAAAAAGTCATAATATTTAAAAAAAATTGTTCCTTTTAAATATATACAGAGTTACAGGTAACTAACGCATAATTTCTCATGGGTAACTTTGGTATATCAAGACTAACAACTTTTGTTTTACGATTTTTTATAATTCAATCTTTTTTTCCCCATACAAAAAAATAAATAAATCAAATTTGCAGTTCCGATCTTCTTAATACTCTGAAAAGCGGCGCGATGCAACTGGGGCAGACGATTTCGTAGCATCAGCTGACTGAACTTTAAACATAGAGCTAACGATTGATAGAAATCCCCACTAAAACTAAAAAAATATATATCTTAGGATGTGTTAAGATTTGGCAAAAGTCATAGAACAAAAGTTGTTAGTCTTGATGTACCTAAGTTACCTTTAAGAGGTTTTGCGTTAGTTACCAGTAACATTGTATATATTTTTTATATAACTAATCTTTAAAAACAGTCAAAATGGCTGCTCTTGGCAATCTAGTGTTAATGATTATTCTTAAGTATTTGTATTAAAACTATAAATACCCTTTTTACGTCTTCTTAGCATCCCTAATTTCAATACATTGATTCTTTAATATTATTAAACAAACATGCTTCTCCACAATAACTAAGGAATGGAATATGCTTCCAGCAGGCATATTTCCACGATCTTATGACCTGGGCGTCTTATAAAGAAGAATGAATAATTTACTCGGCGGACGCAGTCCACCGTTGGACTCATCTTCACCTTCCACCAGGTGTGATTTAGATCTAGTGTCCGACTATAAATAATAAAAAAAACTATAACATAAACCTTCGTCACCTTCGACAAATGGGGCTGCAATTCATATCAACTTGATTTTGGCTGGAAACGTCATCAGGACCAACAGCGGCCAAGATTTCAACATCATCATCAATATAGATTGTTATATTAATAGAAGGAAAAGTTATAAACATTCCAAATATTCTACAAAAATATTTTATACAGTTTAAAATAGCTTTTAACGAATAATAGCATCCATTCTAGTTCGCAAATAATATTAAAAGATTACGAAATCCAAAGTTTTCACTGTCAAGTCTGGTAATATATTCAAAAGGATGCAGCACAAGTCGGCACGGAATGTAATACAGAATGAAACAACGTTAATAAAACCGCAATACTGTAGCGTTAGGGGAAACGGAGCCAAGGGGTTGGAATGTTAAACCTTCAGAAACGCGCAATATAGCGACATATGCACCACCGCATACACACATCTAAAGATATTCCAGGCTGGATCTAATCCCCACCGCGTTACATATTATTAAATTCAATATATCATATGAAACAAGGACTTACTCACTATCCTCAATAATATGACCCGTTCTTACGCTAACTACCGAATCGACAGTGTATTTACATAAAGGATCAGATAAACGTTTAATTTCTCCTGCAGGCAGATCCCACAAACTATTCGTGTACTAAAAGTTGAGTAATCCACAAACGTTCCCTTTAATTGGTTTACCACAGACCTCTATTAACGAAATAAGATGGGAAATCAGAGTATTAGCATAACAGTGAATTCAATTAGGGTCCACAAAGAGGATTACAACTTTTACAATGAAAGGAAAGTTAAAGCGAAGGGCCGATTTAAACTAACGTGGAATAATCAAAATTTGAATTAGTGCGTCGTAAGTTAAAATAGAATTCAACCATCGTACTGCCGGAAATTATTTTATAATAAAGGCAGCACGAAGTAGATAAAACTAATACAGTATTAGATGTAAATCTAAGTAGTCTAGAAGAACCAGTTTTATAACCAACATTCTAATACATAAGTAGTTTTATTTTCAGTAGAGATTATAAAGCTGTGTTTAATATATATTTTTTATAATACCCTTATTTCGGGATCACTGCAGTTTTGTTAAAAATCCTTTTTGTACACATCTGTTGCATTTACAAATAATCCAGACAGAAACCGCATGTACAATTTTATGGTATGTGGCTGACAGTTTAAATGTAAATATTCAGGAATTTCTAGACATTTCGATGTGTACTCGGTTTTGCATGCACAATATGCTGGATAGATGATGTACGAATTTTTTTTGTGATATGCACATGACTATGTGTATCAAAAGGTCCGTCTTGATGTCCCATTACTAATAGCACATTTTATTTAAAAAAAAAAACTCTCGAAACCTCTACCACCCATTAAATAATACTAAAACAAATTTCACCTATTATTGCTGATTATTTTAAACACACTAACGCTAGACTATTAAATGTACCTTTGATGAACAAGCAATTTCATGCCGTCAGTATAAATGCACGAAAAAGCTATTTTCATTGACAAGTATAGTAAGTGGAATTGACTTCTCCTTATTATTGGTATCTAAATTTAAGACGAATACTTTAGGATATTGTCAATTAAATTCATAAAATACAGCCAGCGGGAAGCATCGCACAATATAAATTCTCATCCGTGACGTATATAACTCTGAAGCAAGCGCAGAGACACGCCCCACCATCGCGATGCACTACTTCTTTGACATTTTCCGTTACCAGTAATAGTTATTTATTGACTCACGGTAAAATACACTTTTCTAAATCTCCACCATTCAATTACAAAATATTGTTTTTTCTTAATATTTCGTAATCATATTTTTTTTCATCAATTCAATTCAATCATTCATCATCATCAAGTCAATCAATCGTCATTCAACAATTCATCAATTCCATCATTCTGACTTGGCATAATGACCACACCACACCGGATGATAAGCATGGTGCAGTCCAAAAATGATAACGACTATGAACAGTAAAAAAATAAACCTATCGATAGTCGCAGCGATCATGCCCGTCCGCAGCACAAATATTTCTTCACGCTTTGTTTATAGGACCCCATATCCTAAGATGATTGGAACACTCTCGCTGGAATACCATTCTATAGCCTAGGAACTCGGCAAAAGTAAGAGTAAGAGAACATTTTAGTACTGGCCGGGATGTGAATTACCGTAGAACTGTGACTCCGTAAAGTACGTGCGCGTACCACGCGTGCGTGGTCTACTATGGAAGGGAGAGGGTAAAATAAGGTTAAGTAGCTCTTGGGGATACTCGCCATGACAGAAAAGGTAGAAAACGCTCAGTGAGGCAATATCTCTGCACAACTGGGGCGGTTCAAGATGCCTTAGTATCGTTTGGATCATTCACAAGGCAGACCTGCCCTCCGCTGCAACCTATCCAGGGCGTCGAGTATGTACTGAGCAGAACGGTCTCAGAGATGCAATCAATCATAAGAAAAATTGGAGATATTGTAATATTGTTAGACTTTTAAATGCAGGCAAATCTCTTCATTACCTACATCTACATCATAAACTTACTTCTTTGCTTTTCCACAATTGATAAATAAAATTACAGTTTTAGATTTATGCCCTTATCTGCACAAGATTACGTCATATTCAAGTTTAGTTCGTTTCCGTTGAAAAACAAGAGTTATAAGAAATAAATTCTAATATTTATCATGCATGCATTTAATATTCATAATGCTTGGAAGATAAGTTTGACAAGCTGTAAGAAGCCCTATGGCCCTTGTAAACCATACAAAATCTATATTACTGTACTTTTTATATGTAGGTCTGGCTGCACGGTAAGACACTTTTTAAGGCTCATTTCAAAGCAAGAACGACAATCATGCTTTTGTACATTTCATACCAGTACTATACCAGTACAATACCAGGCTTTTTTCAATCTTCTTCCGTAGGTTTCTAACTCTTTAATGCTACATAATGCGAATGTAAGAAGCATTTAGGTCGCAAGGGCTGTGACGTCACCTAATCGTAGTGAAAGCCAACGAGGAACGAACAATACGTGTCTCTTGCGCAACGAGAGCGATCACAAGGGAACAATAGCGGGTTAATAAAGCTATTCGCCGGTTCATTGCTTATTCATCCACGCCCCAGACGCCCCCGCCAGCGTCGCCGCCGCGCGCCGTCGCGAGCTATCGCGATTGATGTCCTTGTGCCGCGATAAACTATGACTACCACTACATTATGTTACATAATTATACATTCTTAAATAAAAATACCATAATATAACGTAACATGTTCAAGGTAAGCAGAGATCACGCTGAAGGTTTTTAATTTCGAATTAACGGTTTAATTCGTGAACATTGAAAATATTTATGTAGTCTTCAAGTAATTGATCCAAATTTGAGTGTAATGCATGGATACGTGTCTGTTAAAGCACTGGACTCAAAATAAGCCCTATGATGGGACAAAGTTAAAAGAAGCTATATAAAATAAATATCAAGAATATATTTTGCGTTTCATTCTTATTTATAACCATGTTCAAAAAGTTACAGCATATCAAAAAGAGCTTAGAATCTGCTCATGAGAAACTACATATAATACATAATTTCCGTTTATCTGTTTGTTTTATCAGAGTTCTTTCTAGAGTAAAACAGATTTTCCTAACACAAAATAATTAATTTTCAACATATTTGTTTATTACAAAAAATATTATCTATACATAGTAACTATATAATTTTTGACTAAGCCCATAACATAAAAATATACGCCGTCCTAATGTGGGCAAAGAGATTGAAATAATTTCCGATTAAAAAAAAATCACAGTTTATATTAAAAGTTTTGTTAAATTAAACGTAAACGGGTAAAAATATTCAACGAAAACGGTCCCCAGTGGCTACTTAACACCGAACAAATGAAAACAAGGTCGCACAATGTAAATTTCTCTAGAGAGCTAGCCTCTATTAGGCACCAGGCTAGAGATTGTGATCGCAGCTGTGAGTCCTAAGCGTACCGACACGACTAGACGTTATCCTAAAGGCAACGTCGAGATATTTTATTCATAGAGCGTGTGATAAATGAGGAAAGCCGCGGCTGTATCACATTCATTATTGCCTTTAGCTCGCCACGCATGGCGCTATCAAAAACTCGTTGCCGCTGCAAACGCATCTAGTAAGATCTGATTCCACTCATCTCAAGGAGCTTCCATTGCTATTAACTATCCTTAGTTAACAGTTGCACAATTCACCTCAAAGTGTGCCTTATTATCTTATTAACGTGTATTATTACTGCATCAGACTACCAAATTTTAGATATAACCGCCCAAATTGGAATTTCATTAAATACTTACTAAATCGTTAAATTTTTATTTATTCGATCATTGGAATGATTTCAAATGTGTAAAAAAACTTAGTCGTATCAAAATTGAAAACAGACTATATCTTTAAAATATCAATACATCTATCAGTAATATAAATTTAAATTTACTGTGATTATCCACTACACTCAAATAAAACATATCTCTAAGTAAAAAGATTCCGTGACAAGTCTCGATAGTAACGTATTTCCATGGAACGGTTAACAATCGTTCAATTTGTAGGGCTCCAGGCTCGGGAGCTTGACAATGGCGACGCACGCGACCGCTACAGCACAACATTCTCATGAGTGGAATAACGCACAACAATCAAGATGTCATTTTTCAACTACCCACGCCATGCCGCGAACACCGGTACGGGCGAACGGTGAGAAATATGGCCGACAACGCACGCACGGCCTGGCCCTGACGCAGAAAGGAGGCGTCTCGGGGTTGTCGCGATACGTATCTTTTGACTCAACAACGGACGCAACAATTTCACTTGTTTCTTTTTATATTTTGCTTGTAATCGACTAACGTATGGAAGTCTGCATACACATAAATTTCTTATACAGTTGACAGCAACACCGTGGTCCCCTACGTCGGCTCTATAAAGTGTGTTACCAGATGTGAATGTTATAACATGAAGAGTATTCTGTGAATTTCCATAATATACACAAACAACACAATAATAAAGGGTGAAACCGGGAAATCCTCATATGACCGTTCCGGCCGCATATAACATGAGAAGGGTGGCAGCCGAGGTGTGTCGCACATATGGCGACTAAAAACTCCAAGGTCGCCTTCTGCTTATTTACAGGGACTGTAAATCTTGTAATCAAATTTCTACAGCAGCGCCACGCCCTCCGGGCACGCTATCGGGGGGAGACACAGCCGACACTACACAGTAAATTATAGAAGAACGCGTCACGATGTTACACCGACATCTCGATGTTCGTTAACCAGTAGCCAGAGCCCAAATACTGGATGGCTGCGAACCCAAAGGCATCAGCCAGCCCGTCGTGCACTGACCGGTAGGATGGAACAAACAGTGATGTCTGAAAGTTCAACATATGCGTAAAGTAACCAAACGCAATTTTCGTTTTCTACAACGGTCATTATGACAATTCCACAGAAGTCAGTAGGTAATTTATAGGCTGAAGAAAATGGAAGCTTGCGGTGAGAAATTATAGCAATTATTGACACGAAAGGCAGCTTGAGGCAAAAATCCACCATCCAATGTGAACGATCCCAACTGGCAACTAACTCGAAAATTCCACATTCTTAACTGAGCCCGCCTCTAGACACGGACGGAATTATCATGGAACCTTAACCGGGAATATCAATATACAAAAATGCTAATTGATCAATACACATCATAATAATGTCGCGGATAAAACTTTGAACTTTCACAATAAATAACGGATGCTTTCAATTGTTATTTTGTTTAGTTGAAAAATTTGTTTCATCATCACCTCCGTGTGATATGTAACAAAATAGGTACTTGTTCATTTACAAATATGAGTTGAAAAGTGCTATAAATCATAATAATTATTTATATACATGAATACGTTTCATATATTGTTTGCTCCGCTTAAAAAGGTGTCTCATGTTTTGTAGCAGATAACGGGTTAGCGTAAGCCGGCCATTTAGGGTATCATTTCTGTACAGTGGGATGTTATGTGCCGATACAATGGAGCATCGATCGCGGCGGATTGCGCGGAAACGCTCGAGAAACGCTAACGAGTCCTAGTCGCAACAGTCTGAGCTAATTGAAGTTATTGTCGAGAATCCGAACTGAATGTAAACGATTAGCCACAGGAACTATACTAATGTAATGTTTTGTCGTCTACTACATCTATCAACGAACTATCACCGTAACTTTTTCTGATTAATGACAATCATTAAATTACATATAATTTATTATAACAAATTTGTAACAGAGTTATATGGCATGTCTTGGTGTTAACCTGCATGAAAAAGGTTTCGCTTGAATAAGATGAAAGATAAACTATAGTGTGAGGTATTTTTTGGTCTAGAACTAAAAATATGAAGTCCATAATTGTTTTTATTATTTGTAATTACAGCTTGTCTTTCTAACCTACGCTAGAGATAATCATCTGATTCAAACGTTACTAACAAGGATAACTAGCCTCAGAATAGAACATTATATCACCAAACGGCTTGTTTAATACAAGTGAAAACTGGAACCTCAAAATTATAGCAAGAATTAAAAAAAAACAACGACAAGAGTACTTGAACCGCTCCAGTTGGGCAGAGGTATTGCCTCAATGAGCGTTTTCTACCGTCTATATCGTGAAGAGTGTTCTGACGAGTTATTTAACCTTGTTCCACTCTCTCCCTTCCATAGAAGAACAACGTGCACGGGCTTACGGAGTCACAGCTATAAGGCAACTGTTATCCAGATTAGGACTAAGAAATTTTACTTCTGCTGAATCGTTGGGCTTTGGAGTGGTCTTCCGACGAGCCTGTTTCCACCGTCCTATAATATTGGGACCTTTAAACGAAGAGTGAAGAAATATTTGTATGGTCCGGCATGATTGCTGCATCTTTCGTTAGTTTTTCTTTAATGTCGTTTTGATAATCGTTCTCATTTTTGGACCGCATAATGTTTACCATCCGGCGTGATATGGTCACAGAGCTGTGTCAGAGTAAAAAAAACTTAACTTATAGATATTTCTACAAGCTTGCTTATCTGTATGTAGGTACTTATTATACTCATCTGTGTAAAAACTCCTGAATATAATAACTTAATAAGAAGTAATTACGATGACACTAATGACTGTTTGTTATAATGAAAATATCACATATATTGTCATTTAATGTAGAAACACCAATTGATTACAACTTTCTGACCCACTTCAAAACTGCTAACAATGATGTGGGCGGTTAAAATTTTCTGTACACATACATTGCGCGCCCACACAATATTCAATTTTTGAAATTACAGTTTAGTGCACTACATTTTTTACAACATTTTTTCTCCGTAAAAGATATAACGTGACGATATATTATTGTTTTTATTTATTTCATACAATACCCACAACAATAACCCAGGATAGCAGGAGTGCGAGTTCGAATTTATTCGGTATAACGGTGTAGCTACAGACATACATTCATTGATAACGAAATACTGGTTATACCGGAAGTAACCTTCTGTAACAAGACTCGCTACTGCCATTTTGATTTTTTTTAATATGTTTTTTTTGGCAGTATGGCAATTGCACGAACTGGGTCATGACCACAGTACACAAGTTTAAAGAGCGCCATAATGACTCCCTTTAGCCTGTCGCGTTTCGGGTTCAGCTTGTGTATATCTAGTAACTCATATACTTAGAAACCTTCAATCGTGGTATACGTGAGTCGACATGACGACGGAGACTATCAATGGATTTTCATCCTTTTATAGTCGCTTTCGCTGTTGGACTACACTGTACTTACCATCTGGTGCAATGAGTTACTTTGTCAAGCTAGAGTAAAAAAAAAATGTGTATTGTTATTGTACGTACCTGTTAAATGATTTCCGGTGAACTCGAAGTCGTCGTCCTGATCCCAGTGCTTGAGCGACAGGTTACCCAGCGGTGTTGCGTTCGCAAATTCCAGATTCGCGAAATGCCAGTCCAGTATCTGACGGTCGCGCACCGATAGATACACCGAACTAAAATATAATACCAATATTATGAAAAAAGTATATACCATTACGCTATATCTCTTTCGAGACAAGCAGGAACCCATTATCTGCTGTATTCACTTTGTGTTAGGATGTCGTACCACGGGCAGTAGACTTGAGGGAGTTTGTGGGACTTTTAGACCAACCCCCTCGCAGCTAGGAAGCCGTAACAAGGCTGTTCGCTCCACGGGCTTCTGGAAGAATTCGGATTCCCCGGCCCGGGTGGGGCGATTAGAACACCCCGGGGTGTTTTTAGTCGGTGGGGGTCTGACACACCAGGATCGCTGCCCTCACAGCGACTGTGATGGTTCTATGCAGGACACAAATATTTGCTATAACATATTCGTATGGTAAACCCCTTTGTTCCGAGGGGGTCTGAAATCCAAGGTATGTAGAAAAACGTCATTCACATAATGTTTTCTATTTTTTGAACCGTACCACTTGTTCCTGTAAATAGAGTGCGAAATAATGTTCCTGTAAATAGAGTGATAAGCCTACGCGTGCGATTAGATACATACATATGTATAACTAATATCGTATCATTCCAACTATAACGAGAATATTTTTTTTTTACACTGACTCGACATAGTGACTACAGAGTACCTGATGGTAAGTACAGTGTAGTCCAAAACCGAAATCGACTATTAAAGGATAAAAATCCATTGATAATCTACATCGTCATGTCGGCCCACATATTCCACGACTGAAGGTCTCTGGGTATATGAGCTACTGGATATGCACAAGCTGATCGCGAAAAGCGACAAGTCGAAACTGGTCACTATGACAGGCTTTACACCCATGTACTGTGGTCGCGATCCAGACGGGCACCGACGCCCTACCACCTTGCTGCTGCTCGTTTAGCACCACCCAGGAGTCACGTGTAGGGAAACTAGGGTAAAGCCTACGGACGCGAGCAGCTTCGACTCCCAAAAATAGGAAAATAAGGGAATTAGGGTTCATATTAGGGAAATTAAATCATATGCTGAATGTTTTAAGTTTTATTTTAATTATGTTTTTTATGACAACGGTAATAAACACGTTAACAAAGTGGAAGACGAAAAAATTTCCTTTTTTTTAAATAAACAATATTATACGTTACACATTGTTAAGCGTGATTTTATGCTTATTTGTAATTTAAAATAAAATTGTTGTCATTTGAACAAAATATAATGGTTTATAATACTATGACGTCCGGCGACACCACAGTGGTGACATGTGCAACGATGACGTTTCATGAAAGTGGGGGAACAGGATTGAGAACTTATGAGAAACAACGATGAGATTAGTAAAACTTAAAAATGTAAAATCTCCCGATAATGTCAAGGACGCTCGGCGACAAGTCCAGTGATCGGAATTAGCGCTCAAATAAATAATTACAAATCGTGCGGACGGCAGTGTTAATAATGAACAAAATTCAGTAAATATTTGAAAAATAAACATATAATATGACCACGCAACGCTGTTTATTTCAAAAAGTGCAATTTTGAGTAGGCATCGAAAGTGTCTGTGTCTTGGATTTTATGTATTCATTTCGCCGGTGTTATTAGAGTAACAATAAAAACAATATGTCCATGAAATAATACCAAATATCCATTATTTCTATATTCATTATTTCATTATATGAAAATATCCGAAATATTTCACTATGCTCATATTTACATTTTTAATAAAGTTTTAGATCTTAGTTTCTAATTTGAGAAAGGCTCAACAAAAGAAAAATATTACCTCGGAGGATTAGACTCCAATTGTGTTAGTTTATCTTCAATAGTCGCGTTCTGTGAAATCAAACCATCGTATTCATTACACAACAAATTCATTTCTCTATTCAGGCGGCGCAAATTAAATTCTTGCAGAATGTTTGCTTCACCGGTGACTTCTTTCTCTTTTTCAGCTAACAAATTCTCTTTTTCAATATTCATTGATTTCAATAGTTCTTGTATATCTGTCATTCTAAACAAAAATGAAAAAAATGTTTAAATAGACAAATCAAAACCCAAGCAAATCAAAACCTATGCAGAATGACAAAGCTATAAAAAGGGTGTTATTCGAGAAGATTGTGGAATAGATTATTGTTTTTTGGCTTTTTTATTTTTTATAGTTTTTGCAAACTAGATTCTTATTTCTTTTTGTTGCTGTTCCTATCCGTGTGTTACTTGTACTTTTATTTCTCTTTTCTTCTGTGTAAGTAGTCTACACTATTAAATGTAGTTGCATTTGTAATGTATCTTCTTCATGTCTTATATAGTTTTATGTGTTAATATAGACTATATAAGTGTATTTATAAATAAATAAATAAATCTGCCAATAAAATTAAATAAAAGTTGTAATAAAACCTAATCATATAAAGTTGCAAGTAAACTCACTTATTAATGTTGGATTTGATTTTCTCTTGCAAAGTAATAACAGCCTTGAGATGTTGGATCTAAAAAAAAAATATTCTGGATAAATATAATCAGTATGTTGATCGAAACCAGAGTTCCCCAAACTTTTTTGTGTCGTGGACCCCTTGCCATGTTTTTCCGTGTTGGGTAGACCCCCTACTTACCTAATATTGATTTCCTGTAAATTTCTAACTGTAATGAAGTTTAGTGTTAAAAACTTAAAGCTATTTGGCCCAAAGTGTGTTCCCGCGCAGTGTGACGTGTCAATTTAAAGCAGCCATTTCCCCTCCCCGCCTTCCCCTTTACTCCCTGTCCTTCGTGTTTCTATGCCATGGCGCAAGAGATAGTCTGTGCGACTATTCACTGGCGCTAACACATATATAATTTTTTTTTTACTTCATAGGTACTTTTATAAATAATGTATATGTTTTGATATTATAAGATAGTATGATGTAAGTAAATAGATACTATCAGTGTATGTGTTGAGATCCACTATCGTGGACCCCCATTTTCATTTCATGGACCCCCAAATTTTTTATCGCTGACGTAGGCCCCTTGCAGGTTGTCATAGACCCTTGGGGGTCGATATAGACCACTTTGGGAATCACTGATCTAAACGATGTCGCTATAAATGGTTTTGACTGTTATAATAAATATATCAGCATGCTACATCTCTTACGGGGCGGGGCTTACATTAGTGGTTGTATTCACTTTGCGCTTATTTGTCGTGCCCATCGTGACCAGTAGCGCAGCTGATCGCCGTTCTCAGGGCACTTACACATCACACTTCTATTAAACACGATCTGAATTTCCACACGACGTTTTCCAGCTCCGGTGAGCATGTGATGCCTAATCCGTACATAGTCTTGAAAAATGAAGAGGTACGTGCTGGAATACGAACCCACGACCGTTGCCGCGTATGTAAAACGGTTCATTATCCACTAGGCCGGAAAGGATTGGATGAGAAGAGCCGAAGACCAGCCTAATGGCACTTGTTAGAGGATGCCCATTTCTAGCAATAGACTAGAATGGACTGATCATAATGATGATGATGATGATCCACTAGGCCACCACAACCACCAAAGATATCTTGAAGCTTAATTATTGATGTAGCATTATTTTTCTACTAATACAATAACTTTCGCCATTCATATTATTATAGTGTTACAATTTTTATGCATTACACAATTTTTTTATAACATCATTTCACGCCCTTCATGGAAAAGTACACAGATTGACGTCAAATTATTTAATTTCGTCATGGGACAGCAAATAAACTGATACATAATCGCATGACCTTTAACAAACACACTTCAATATAAATTGAAGCAATGTGCAAATTAATTTAACTTTTCGAAAAAGTTTAATTTTAAAATTACTTTAATAAATTTAGTAAACTTTCTTATAAATATCTTTATTAAAATTAGAGTTAAGACGCACTTGCTGCTATTTTTTAGCTATAATTTCTTATTATAATATTTTCATGTAATAATTCTTAAATGTTTCTTGATGCTCCAGAAAAGTTGGAATTTTCAAGTTATGTCTTTTTTCCACCAAGGGTGCTGTTTGAGCCATTCTAGTCCTGGCGGCCTGATATATTATTTACCTGTTTATGTTTAACATTCTTCTGTTGTAATTTTATAACCCATTCAAGAGCTTGACCAAGAGACACTGGTGTATCGTTGTAATAGTTGAAATCTACTTGGTGGGAGAGGTAAGATGTGGCATCAAGAAGTCTATTGAATTCGCGTTCCACCTAAAATTAATAATTATAATAATATCATAATGCAAAATCTCTTTTGAGATGAGCAGAGATTTATTGGAGACACTGTATCCAACTAAGGTAAAACAATTTAAAGGCGAACACAATAACTTTTAAAAAAATTGTAGGAATTGTAAAATACATTTTGTTTTCATTTTTATGGCATTCGCTAATTGAGATAATGATTAGACTAATGGTTTTAACTAGAGATGCCACGAATATTCGGCAACTATTCTGTATTCGGCCTATTCAGCCACTTTTTTTGCTATTCGGTATTCGGCCGAATAATACGTACTATTCGGCCGAATACCGAATACCAAATCATGTAAAAAAGACACGTTATATTACTTAAAGTTATGTATTTATTTCCAAATTACAACACTTTAGTAATTAAAATTGATCAGTGGTAAGTTGTTATGGATAAAAACAAGCTTTTCAGCATTTTTTGGTAGCAAACGATTACGCTTTTCATCGTAAATGTTACCAGCCTCAGAAAATAACCTCTCACACACACAAATGCACACACACTCTCTCTCTCGCTCAACACATACTAATAAACTTATACCGTTAATATCCATATAAAAACACAAAACATCCTTGAATAACCTGAACGGAAGTGCGAATCTCACCAGAGACAAGATTTACTTAATTGGTGAGACTTATCACCCTGTGTATATGTATTATATAAGTTTTGTGTTGAAATAAAGATTACTATTATTATTATTACTAAACACGCTACTTCCAGGAATATTCGGCGGCCGAATATTCGGCGCTTCGGCCGACAGCGTTGCCGAATATTCGGTATTCGGTATTCGTCCAATTCACTATTCGCGGCATCACTAGTTTTAACTGTGCCAATTATGTATTGTGGTAAATATTGAAAAACTTACCATTTCATCTTTATGTTTAGGTACTTGATTACCCGTAGCTTCATAAAGAGGGCATTTTTGTTTAATCTTATGCAACTCCATATTCATTTGCACGGATAATGTGGTCACTGGATTACCGCCTAAGCCGGTCACAACCATAGCACCTGAAATGTGGAAATTACAGTAAAATAAATAAATATTTGACAATACCTTAAATCCATAAACATATACAATATATTAACCATGACATAACACCTTACAGGGCAATAATTTGTTTAAAATATTTTGATTTGTTATGTTAAATCCATTAGTACAAAATTATGTATTAATTGATTTCTTTTTATTAATTAAAAATAAGTAGTCTAAATAGGAGTATTTTGATAAATATGAACTAGTATATAATCGGGCGAAACGGGATAAATTAGTTGCACAAAATACATTCCCGCCGTACCATAGAAACAGCAGCTTCTTGCGGTCCCGCGAGAGGAGGCACCTACTTTGGCTCTAGCGAACACAATTCAGGGTTTTTTCTATGAAGTTTCTGGCAATACGCTACCATCTAGACCATACTCCGGTATCATGCGTAATGCCACGCCCACATGGCGGAGGGGAAGTGAAGAACATCCCACCTCTCCCACATTCAGGCATAGCCCATTATGAGGCTGATCGCACATCGAGTCTTGAAAGGGCTCTCTCACTGATGCCTGTAGCCTGGCGCGCTCTGCATTTGGAGGATCACCCTGGTGGTTTTAGTCAGTGGTAGTCTAGAACGCTGGGACAACCGCCCTGACTACTCTCTTGAGAGTCCATGATGGGTATTCACCAAATTACCAAAAAAATATATAATCATCATGGTAAAATATAAGGCAAATAGAGATCTCATTGATTTTTTACCACAATGATCTATATTATATTTAAGAAATATAAAAATAATTTATTTAGTTGTTAGAGCTAGTACATTTCAAAACATACCTAAATCAGCCACATATGGGCCCTTTCTGTATGTAACAATCCTTCCACCAACTCTATCTCTTCCTTCAAGTATAACAACTTCACAACCAAATGATTGGAGTTGTCTAGCAGCTGCAAGGCCTGAAACTCCTGTAAACACAAACAAAAACTATATAAGGATAGTGTCATTAGTTGAAGTAGTTAGTTGAAGTCCCCTTTAAGTATGATTTTATACTAAGCAAAGGACATACTAAAGATTATTTCTAATTCAATAGTAACTTATAAGTACCTCACTTTTTAACATGTTATATTTCCAACTCCATGAACAATCTATGAAATAACCAGTCTGACTCTTGACAATTAATTAAAGTTATTAATAGTCTTTTCCACTCATTTTTAATTGTATTTATTTTCTTTTTTACTATTCTATGCTTTATATTTTAATTTCATATACATATAAATGTTATGCAATTGATTTGTATTTTAAACTATGTCATTTATTATTTATGGTTATTTACATCTCTTTAGTAGCTTTTAAAGTATACCATCCATACACATATACCATAAAAGTAAAATATACCTGCTCCAATGATGATTACTTTAGGTCTCTGTTTTCCTTTTGGTGGATTAGGAATTGGAGTGATTCTCTCATAAATTCCATAGTTTATAAAACTGTGCCGTTCCAAATAAGCATGAGCTCTTATTATTAAAGCTGGATCACCATTGTATGGGGGCTGAAAATATAATAGAATTATTTCGAACTGAAGTGTAATGATAATATTATGAATAATAATTAATGAAATTAACTATTTATAATTATTATTGATAATAATGATTAATTACAATATAATTGCATATGTATGTTTGCCAATGGTCAAAATTTAGTACTGGACATGATAAAAACAGTGAGGTACATCACATAGAAGCATAAAAAGCATTACCTTGTTATACTTAGATATTTAATAGATATATTGAGTTAAAATCTAGTAATTAGTAAATTCAGGGTAACAAAAACAAAATAAAGCGAAATTTTAAATTAATATATTTAATAAATGTCGGAGTATAACATGAAAAAGATTTTTTTACACTTCTTGAGCTGCACACCACTGGAAATTAGTAATGATAAATATTAAATATATGATCTTTATCTATAATTGTAGTGAAAAGTATTATATTTTGACTATATTTTCAAAAACAGAGCCCCTATCTATTGGTAAATTTGTACATAGGTGTATATTATAGATATATGGTTAACATTAAACAATTACTAAAATTTTGACCCTAGATTTTTTTTTGCTACACAAAAGTGTAACTATAAGTTCTTTTTTCTAGGTATAATCTATTGTGGTTTGTACTGAGTACTGTACTTACTTCCATTTTTTGAACTGCATATTCTTGGGTCAACTGTTTTTTTGGATCTACAAACCACATTTTCAAAATTCGGTTTCTGATTTGTACAAAAGCATGACTGGAAGCTCCTTGTAAATCAGAAAAGCATTCTGCCTCCAAAGATGACATTTTATCAAATGGTAAACGGGACTGAAATGCTGCACCTTCCAAACTAAAAATTATGTGAAATGAATTAGATTTTAATCCTTTGCACTGAGGCCTTTACAAATGGCCGTGTGCTGAATCGGTGACGCTTGAGTGCAAAGGGTTAAGGGATTTTTCTGCTACAAACTGTAACTCATAAAATTTCACATTAACCACTTTGCTACTGTTTGTTACATAATAAAAATACAATTTATTTTAGTATTCATGCTCTTTCATATTTATTTATTCAACTTTATTGAGGTTTGACACACTTATCACATCACATGAGTAAATATTACACAATTTAATCATGAATTACATTATTCCTGTCTATCTTGTAGCTTTTAACTAACAACATATCAAGTTTATAAAAGAAAATATTTTAATATATAAACCAAATAAACTTAAATATCCCGTTAATGGGAATGAACAGGTGATAATAAGGGGATTCCCACCTGTTAAGCATTTCCTTATAATTTATCTCCTCAACATCTTCAATTTTTATTTCCTCTACAGCAGTTTTCTCCTCTTTCTTGGAATCTTTCTGTTCAGCTGCACGACTCAACGAAGATTCTCGGCGACCCACAAGCGACGGAGGGCTTGAAGACTTGGTCTTCTTCTCAGATTGATCTGATTCAGAACCATCCTGTTTGAGCTTTTCATCTAATTCGCGGCTTTCTACCTATAATACGATTACGATCGATAAACATAACCTATACACTCCTGTACATTGTAATGAAATTTAGAGATACGGTAATTAACGATATACTAAGTTACCTTTGTTCTTTTACGACGACTCATCTTATAAAAATATTGTTATAGAAAATAGTTTTACACAGAAACAGCAAACAACTCCTATAATAACAAAACAAACTACAACATTAAATCGTTCGGAAACTCTCAAATTGACAGGTGTATTTGACAGATGATATTATGCATTCACAACGCATATATGGTATGCGTTGTGAATGTTCAGAAATACATTTTTTTTTTTAATAATGATTAAGAAAATAGTCCAATAATATTATTAATCTTCATGTTATAAATAGATTAAATGAATGGTTTAAATTATTAAAGTCACTAACAATGTTACTCATTGTGAAATAACTAAAACAAAAAAAAAAACAGATTCAATCAAACCCTTTATTTAATTTTAAAATTTTAAATAAGTAAATAACGGTTATAAGGTCAACAATTTACATTTAAGGTCATTGTGATACATTTATAAGGACTTTCTGAAGTGATTATACAGTGGCCCTTCTTCAGAATATCCAACTACTTCTTGGGGTATTATAGAACTCTCATCTATAGTTCCGCACGGTCGGCACATACATTCAAGGGGAGCCTTAGTAGAAACCTGAAAACAGCATAACATACATGATACAGCTGATATAATTATTTTTTCCTAATCCAATCGAATTAAAGAATCTACATAAATAAAATTAGTATAGTAATTTAAGCGATTAATTTTGACGAAGTTTAAAAGCTTGAAACGAATGATAAAATTAAAGTACCTTTTTAAATCTCTTTTCTTCGCTCTTCGCTTCGGGGCAAAATAACACCACTGTAGCTTCTCTTTCTCCGGCTTCCTGGCAACAGTTGCAAGTTCTCTCCATTTGCCAAATTTTGCTACCAGATACCTGTAGATAAAATAACATATAAATGAAATTATACATATAAGACATTTAATAAAAGCGTATATTAATATTGATATCTTTTACTTGTACGTAGCTGCTACATTTTCCAATGCAAGCAAATGATGGAATGGCTTTCGGTTTGCATCCACGATGTTTCAATACATGAATTACTGGAGTCATTTGGCATTCTTGACCTGTAAGCAAGCACATATAAGAAATTTTTTTTTTTTTGAAAAATAATTTAACATTAGTTTTGCAAAAATTTTATAAACATTAAGAGGCAATAAATTACTTCATAGTATAAATCAAATTAACCTGGAGCGAGTTGAACCTCCTGCGCTTTGACAGGTTTTTCTTGAATATGGCAAGCGATCAGTAAAAGCAAGAAGATGGAAATCATATCTAAGGAGTACATTATATTTATTATAGTAATATATAAAACTTGTTTTCACTTCAGTGGTCGAATTTGTTGTATGAATAACTGCTTCCATGGCTGGCTTATAAGGCTTATCGCTGTAGGTACTGTCTGAGATTTCCAATGAATTAACACGAAAACCCATTTAACGAACATGCTCCCCATAGAAATACAAGGTGTCCCTATTGAGTTGACACGCTATAATGATTTATTTAATGGAACTTGTTATATTTAGTTCATACAGTTTTATTACGTAAAGAAATTTATTGAAAGTAGTATTTAAAGCAGTATTTACGTACGTCATTACAAAATATAGCACGTTTTAAAGTTTCTTATGTTATACACTTTGTTAAAAAGAGTGCCGTGCGAAATAAAACGCAGAAGTTCTTATGCGGTATAAGTGTTGTGTGCTGTAATAGTTCAAATCGAGGAAGACATCGTGGCGACCCAGTCTACTCGTGACCACAGCTTTTGTATTTAGATTTGTATGTAAGTGAGTGGAAACGTCGAGCTATAAGATTTTTGTGTATAAAACTCGATGGAATATTTATAACTATTACAAAAGTTAGCTATTAAACAAGTACCTATAGAAGGAATTGAACTATAGTCTACAGAAGTCTTATATTACGAGATATACTAGCATACAATAAATTCGTACTATACCATAAACGTTGTGTTAACTTTTAGCTAAACATACTTTCGCTCCTCCTTCCCCCTCTACAGCGCTTATTGCGAACAAATATCTGTAATATATATGCATTGTACATATAAACCTTCCTCATGAATCAGTTTATCTATTGCTGAAAACTTCATCAAAATCCGTTGAATAGTCTAAAAGATCTAAGCGAACAGACAGCGGAAGCGACTTCATTTTATCCTATGTAAAGATGTTGTGTAATTATAACACACGAGTAGAACTTAGTTATACTATTTGTGATGATATATTTTACAAAAATAAAATATTAGGTCCTTACATATGAAATTGGCGTTTTGTATGGGAGGAACAAAAAGTCGAATATTTTTTAATATAATATATTTAATTAATCAAAGTATGAACTATTAATTTCTATGCACTTTTGCCATCTCATAGGTAGTTCATTGATCCCTTTACTAAAAAAACCAGTCGGACGGGAATCAATAAAATCTTTGAAGGCGATTTGGACTGCCCCATCGGAGTTGAATTTTTTCCCTTGCAAGAAGTTATCCAAATTTCGAAAAAAATGGTAATCTGTTGGATCAAGGTCCGGGGAGTACGGAGGATGTCTTAGACTTTCCAATTGAAGCTCTTCTAATTTAGTAGCCGTCTGTTGCGCAGTGTGTGGTCTAGCGTTGACGTGAAGCAGCAGTGGCGTGGAGCGATTGACCAGCCTAGGTTGTTTAGCCGCTAGCTTTTCCATCATGGTTTGCAATTGCTGACAATAGACATCAGCCGTAATAGTCTGGCCAGATTTGAGAAAACTGTAATGAACAATACCGGCACTAGTCCACCAAACGCTTACAAGTAACTTTTTTGGGGTTAATTTTCGCTTGGGGCAGGATTTGGCTGGCTGGCCAGGATCCAACCATTGCGCTGAGCGCTTCCGATTATCGTAAAGAACCCATTTTTCATCACAGGTAATGATTCGGTTTAAAATACCTTCATTATTGTGCCGGTTTAGTAATGTAACGCAGCAGTCGACGCGCGTTTGCCGGTTTGCTTCAGTCAATTCGTGAGGTACCCACCTTTCAAGCTTTTTAATCTTCCCAATTTGCTTCAAGTGAATTAAAACAGTTTTATCACTAACATCGCAGCCTGCAGCTAACTCGGACGTGGTTTGCGATGGATCCGCTTCCACAATAGCCTTCAACTCTTCATTATCAACTTGAGTCTCAGGCCGTCCACGGGGCTTGTTCTGCAGGTCGAAATTTCCAGAACGAAAACGTTGGAACCAAAAACGAACTGTGTTTTCTTTTGCAACACGACCGCCATACACATCATTCACCCTTCGAGTTGTTTCCGCAGCACTAGTGCCACGGCGGAACTCGTACTCGTAAATAATGCGATATTTTAAGTTTTCCATTTTGTAAAATGAGTGACGCAAACAGAAAAAAACAAATGAATGACGATCATCGAAGCACAAATACATGAGTCTATAGCTGTACAAATTTGAATTTGGAATTCCTTACCAAAGAGGAGAAATTTGTGATTAAAGTGGCCAGTACGAAAAACGCCAATTTCATATGTAAGGACCTAATATGAACCCTACTTAAAAGATACATTTCGTTTTGTAATAAAGCTTATTATCGTATGCCATTGAAACATCTATAAATATAATCTAATTAATGCGACAGATATTTGTATGATAACCTATATTTCAGATAGATATCTTACAGAACTTTTTTTTACAAGTTGGAAAAAATGATTACACTGCACCTGGTGGAAATAACACTGTATGTAACCTAAGCAAATGCTATTATAATTGTTCCTACGTAAAAAAAAAGTTATTAGTATCCAATGTAGGTACTTGTTCTAGGACATATCTAAAGATTTTGATACTTTGTCGGAAAATAAGAAATAATATTGAAATAGTAGCCTTACGCATTGAGTTATTAATTCATACAACTTGATATTGGTGACTAGAATAGATAAATTTGTGGTGGTAAGGAGATTTCCCGATAATTCGTGACCATAGAATATAAATACAAAAAACGTCATATTGATTTATTTATATATGTCGCGTTTCAGGATCAGTTTGTTTCTATGTCAGTTTTTGTTTCTGTCTAGTTGTTACCTAATACCTAAAAGCCTACATTTTTTGTATACTTAGTTGGCATAACGATAGTTATTAAAAATTGAAGCTCGTCTCTTGGCGGTCGCTGCCATTCTTGTACTAGACTGTATTTACCATAACCTCTTGCTGTGCCACTTAAAAAAATACTATTTTCTTATAATATACAGTGCAATCGGCATGTATCATAAATGGATGGCAGTTGATATGACTTTACTTAACAGTCCAGTGTTAAAATAGCTATAGAAGTTGATTTACTAAATATAATATACTCATTTATTATACGAAATTCAAATTAAAAAAATCAGTACTGTTGGGTAGACTGGGTAAGGTTGAAACGAGTTGACTTATATCATTCATAGTAGGTATTGTTTACCCCTACCCCTCCCAGAGAGGCAGCCTCGACAAGGCATTTCGTTCTCCGGGCGCCTGGATGAATTTGGTTTCCCAGGCTCGGGTGGAGCGATTAGAGGGACACCCCGGGGGTTTTTAGTCAGTAGGAGTCTGACACACCGGGGTTGCTGCCCTCACAGCGGCCCTGATGGTCCTATGCCGGATTTTCCCCCGAGAAACCAAAAAAAAATAGTACGTATTGTTATTTATAATGCGAGCGATGATTACATTATGTTACTTTCTAACTACGTACGGGAAATATCTTTTTTAATTTCTAGTGTCATATTTTTAATAGTGTACCAAATTAAAATTAAAATCCGATTTGTTTCACCTGTCCTCATGCCAAGATCGGTCGAAAGAGCAGCTTTGTTCTTTTGAAAATTGGATTCTTAGAATATAAACTATAATATGAACAAATCAGTGTTAGATGCCAGGCTTTATACGTCATCATCAACCTACCCTAGTCATCAGTTCCTAATAAACGACACTAAGCCCAGTCTTCGATTCTTCTTATCCGATCCTTTCCGGCCACCTTTCGCAGGTCGTCGCTCCAACATGTTGGGAAGCCGCCTGGCGCTATATTTGCAGTTTCACGGTCTTCATTCAAAAATCCTCTTGCTTTCTTTGGCATACTTGGCCAACCCACTGGCACTTCAACTTGCCAATACGGATTTATAAATAAACCCATCAAATTTCGCACTTTGCCATCACAGCTAATTAACCTAATAAAATATTTTATTTCTTGTTTTGTTTATATACCGCATTTTTTAATTACTTAACTAGATTTTCTCATAATTTTTTTCCTATTTCCTCCTACTCCATCAATAATCGACATCTGCAATCATGTTTATGGTTCCCGATTCGATTCCATTAACGATAGAAACTATTAACCAGAATGTAAGTTAATACTGATATTAAGTATCGTTCTGCAATAGTAGCGTCAAATCGCTAAAATAAAAAAATATATAAAGAATGCTTTGAAAATTAAATTGTTTTTTCTTTGCATTTCGTTGTATTTTAAGAACATTAAGTTAAAAAGAAAATTAAAACCTTCTTGTCGAATGAGCAGCATACTGTGCAACAACTAGATGACTTTTTTATTTAGTTGTTTAAATTTAATATTTATTCTATATTTATTTATTTTCGTATCTGTATAATAACAATGTATACGGTATGTGTATGTAATATACTTATATAATACATGTGTAGGTTTATTTGTGTGTGTTCATGTAAATGTATAATATATGTATTGTCTATGACACTCTGAAATAGTCCCTAGACCTGTATATAAACGACATGTAGGTAAACGGTCACATCGTATAAGAAGCAACTGGACTGAGTTATTCCCTATATTCCAACATATCTAGTTCTGTCATAGCTAGTTTAATCCTCATCAGCTCACTATAATCTATTGCTAGATAGAAACCTCTCCTAATAAATGGACAAGCCTAGTTTTTGGCTCATCTCTTCTCTTTTTCATTTACTGTTTCATGCTTACACAATAGGCAAGTTGCGTATTTATTTTGTCTCATTTGGTACATTTTTTTGTTGGTTCTCACTTAGTTTGTGTTCGATCAAAAATAACAGATGAATGCTCACTTTGACAACGGCTCCTTAAATTTAAAAACGCCTTTAAACATTAACGAAACAGCAAATGTATACAAGTCGATTCATTAAGTTTGAAATCTACTTAAAATAATTTAAAATACTTATTTTAAATTTATAAAATATTTTAAAACTGGGAGAGAGAATTATTATTATAAGAAAATTGATATACAAGCAAAATTTGGTTTAATTTTACTAGAAACGTATTCTACAACAGATAATATATTTGTTATATGGGATTCCAGACAATTCGCTCAATGAATTTGATTTCAAGAGAGACAAAAATAAAAGTAAGTAGGGTTTGAACCTATTTCTAAATGAGAAAGCTTATTTTGAGCTCTGAATAAAATTAAGGAAGGATAGATTTTTTTAGTTGACCTCCAGTAAATGTGAACTACCTTATCTAAATCCCAATATTCCGATAGAACCTATTACTACTCCTATCCCATATATTTCATTAACGACTTCACGGTTGCATCCATTTCAAATATAATTTGGTATCTAATGTCATTAAATTATATGCAGTGTGATATATTTTTATTAATTTCACTCATTATCTTCGGGCGCTATGCCTAATTATTTGAAAAAGGGAAGAAATAATAAGATTTGCGTTTATTATAAAATATATTTGTAGTTTAACAGCTTTTTATAAACCTTTATAAATCTATTTTGCTTTTTTTTTTAGTTTTACAAATGCTCTGAATATACAATAATTAATTCAATAAGCTTATCGCAGTCGGTGCAATGTTTAATTATGCTGAATATTATGTTTATCGGCTGAAATCTCCACATTTGTAGCACTTGCATTCTTCTGGTTCCCGAAGGCGGACTTCCATGATTGCGTTGATCTCATCATCAAGCCTCACACCATCAGGATTGTAACAATGGGTAAGTGTAACTAAACGTTCACGTAAGTAATTCTCACGACAGCAGAAACATTCCTGGGAGAAAAAGAAAATTAGTTAAAGACCACAATATATAAAATCCAACACATTTTTCTATTTCTCAAAATAGGAAAGAGTATCCCATTTTGTATAAAACTATGAAGGATCTGTATTTTTATGACAGCATAATTTTACTCAATTTTTAATATTTATCAATCGTCAAGGCAAGTATATCTTCTGAAATAAATACTTAAACTTAATCATTTAAAAGGTACTGTGATATAATTTTTACTCAACGTTAAATTAAACCACTTTTTTTATCGATTATCGACAAAATGGTTATTATTAAAAAAAAGTAAAATAATGGTTTAATGGTTAGTAAAAAACTGTATCAAATTTGTGTGAAATATGCTGACATCCAAGATACAGGGTGTCCTAGTTTGGATGTCAACTGATTTTTAATGTGCTGCCTTGTAGTTGTTTGTCGAATAAATAATTTTATTATTATTATTATTATTATTATTGGTAGTTGATAGTATTCACTGCAGGGTATTGAATATTATGACATCAAGTACCTTTTGGAATCCTGCAGGATTTGATACCGATGGATGCACTTGGCTGCTACACATTCCTTCGCATTTATTAACCCTCACTTCTCCACTACACGATCTCACTAAACTTCCCATGTCATCATATTCTTCTGTGAATATAAATTATAATAATTAAAAACTACAAATTTATAACAGTGCAACACAAAGCGTCGTGGGGTAATAATGGTATAATGGTGTTGAGTTCGTTACACAGCAATGAATACTGAATTTTTCTACTAATTCAACAGAACTACTACTCAGCACCTGATGTAAAGATTATAGTATAGAGTACAAAGAATTTTAAGAACGGCAGAAACAAAATAAATATATAGCTAAAAAAAGTTGTGTGAAATTAGGTCTCAGTAGACTATAAATAGGAGAAGTTATCTCAGTGGGACTAAAAGTACATACTGAATTAATTTAAAGCGATGAAACTTACCTTTATTAAGATGAATTTCACTTGACACCATTTCGCAATTGTCTTCTGCATTACATATTAAAACAAATGCAAGAAATTCTAATGATAGCAGTAGAAATTGTTTCGATATTGGAAACCCCATACTGTAGTTTTTAATAAGTGAATTGCGTTGAGGTTGTTGTTTGAATGTGATCGAGAAGCCGTAACTGTTGTTTTTATACCATAAATGTTTTGCTTATTTGTATAGCAAGTAGCAACCTCATCTAGAAAACAGCGGGTTGTCTGCAACATAATTGAAATAGCTTGTAGCGACCGCAGTAGGTTACTGATTTTCAAGTTTTTCTTTTGGTTCTTTTACTAAATTGTTATTTATAAATACTCATATCAAAAGATTATAAAAAATACATATTGTTATAATTTTTGCCAGCCTCGGATAATCAATATTTTCAAAACAGGGTAAAAACTAACATCCATAAACCCCATATCCATATAATTGAGAAACAAATGTAAAAATACTGGCTTGTTACGCGATGGACAGTAGTTTTACCCCCCTCGAATAATTTCGACATCCGGAGCACTTGGGGGATGTACTTATCATCAGGTGTACTGTAATCACTTTGTCGATCCAATGTAAAATAATGATATTATACATTTTATTATGGACTGACATGCTATCAGATTGTTTAAAAATTAGATAGGTAATCTAGAGGCATAGATGGGCAAAATGTAATTAGATTAATAATTACAATCACTATGTTAATATCGTTAATCTGTTATCATGATTAAAGCCCTTCTAATGAGTCATAAATTTAAATGTAATTGATGATTCATTAATGTTTAAAACTTAAATGAGCACTGTAAAGATGCGATGAAGTATTTAAAGATCACGTTAAATAAATATGTTGTAAAAACAATGTTTAAAAAAAAAAAAAAAATTTCTAACAATCTTCTAGGAAGTTAGTGCTGATAGCTATATACAAAGTCCTCAAATTTAAGGAATCTTTTTTGTGTTCTGTGCATTGTTCGACATATCAAAAATGACTATACTACTAGGCACAACACCCATTAAAATTAAAAAGAGAGTTCTTGTTATGTCATGTTCGCTAAAATGCAGGCAACAAAACATGGAAAAAAGAAATTTTACTGTTTTGATTTATTAACTCCGCATTAAGAAAAAAGAAAACATCGAAAAAATGTCGTATTCATTCAATGATAATTATAATATTACTATTATATTTTATTGTTTTATATGAGCAATCCTAGAAGTGACATCTACCGAAAGTAAAAGGAAATTATGCCTAAAATACATCCTGTCACAATAGAGATGGCACCACGTTTAAGACATTAAACGTCAAGTAGTTTAACCTTCCTCTAGCTGAGCGGGTAAAAGATTATCCGTAATTTTTATTAAAAAATACTTAAATCGTGTTTATTAAATCTACTAACTAATAGTAACTGATAACGTAAAAATAAATATGAGTATCGATGAAAATATGATTATATTTTTAATATTATTGTTTACTTGGGTGGAATACCTATGGGAGTTATATCTCTCTTTGCGGCAGGTAAGATGAATTATTTTTACTGTATTCAAAATGTACTATATATGTATGCTTGAAGCAGATTGACCATGTATGATTTTTAGCTAATCTGTTTTACTGCAATGTTTTTATGTACCTACCAATTAGCAGCTGCCAATATCCTAACCTCCATATTGATGGCAATATTTTCTGTGAAATCTCTGACGAACGTCTGAATTTAATTGTATATCAAAATAAAATAGCTTGCATTTTTAAGAAGGTTATAATTCTGAAATTGTTTTTTTCGTCTGCTGGTCATATTTATGATACTCTATGAAGAATAACATACTATAAGTATGTTCTCAAAATAAACTTAATCTGATTATAATACGCCAACAGATCAAAAAGTATTAACATAATTTTAATTACAAATCTACAACAATTATTTACCCTCACCCAAAGATATAGTAGAGTCTAATTGAGTTAATAAGAACTGCATTTGAAATTGGAAATATTTATTAAAAGGAAAACAAACAATTATTATAACATATTTACAACAAACCAACAAATTAGTGGATACAACCACAAACATATTTCTGCTCACCCCATAAGGGGCATAGTGTGTCGGGGGTAAAGGGTATTAAAGATAAATACTAACAAATATAGTTCTGGTTATGCCATGTGAGCACTTACTATTTTACTGTTCTTGATTGTTTTTAAACTAAATGTTCTCATGTATGTGATTTGTATCTTTATGAGAATAAACTCTTTGAACTGATAATGTGACAATATATACTCTGATGTATAAATGGGGGAGAACATTTTGCTTGTCCTATCCTAATTAAATAAGTCTATACAATGTATTGCTCATGACAAAATATAGTACAGAACTTTGATTAATGATACTGATTATAGTTGTTTTTTTTTACAGTTGAACATATATAAAACAAATAATAAAATCCCAGATGATTTAAAAGAGATGTTAAATGAAGAATCCTTTAAAAAGGCTCGTCTTTATGGCATTGACAAGTCTCAGTTCAAAATTGTAAAAGAGTTCTACAGTATAATGTTGACATCGCTGATATTGTATAACAGATATTTTTATGTGGCATGGAGTAAGAGTGAAGACATTGCAGCAGTTTTCAACATAAGTCAAGACAGGGAAATATTAATAAGTTGCATTTTTATGATTCTTGTAACACTATTTAACTTTATTATTAACATGCCATTTACTGTTTATAGCATATTTGTACTTGAAGAAAAACATGGTTTTAACAAGCAAACCATTGGATTCTTTATCAAAGACCAATTAAAATCCCTGATAATAAATTTTATTATCACCCTTCCAATAATATCTATAGCAATTTATATTATAATGCTTGGTGGCAACATGTTTGTGGTTTGGTTATGGTTGTTCACAACTGTAGCTACATTAATATTATTAACTATATATCCATCAGTGATTGCACCTCTATTTGACAAATTTGTACCATTACCTGATGGTACACTTAGAAAAGGCATTGAGGATTTGGCATCTAGGTTACACTTCCCACTCTCACAAGTATTCATAGTTGAAGGATCAAAAAGATCTGCTCACAGTAATGCATACTTTAGTGGTCTCTTTGGTGGTAAACGAATTGTTTTATTTGATACCCTAATTGAGAAATTTGATGAAGAAAAGAAAATAACTACTGGATGTACAGAAAGCGAAATTTTGGGCATTTTAGCCCATGAATTAGGCCATTGGAGCTGTAGTCATATTTATAAGTCAATTGCTTTAACAGAAATCAACCTACTTCTGTTGTTTACTGCATTTGGTTTCTTATTTAAATATTCTACATTGTATACATCACTAGGCTTTCCTTTAGGTCAGGAACCAATATTAATTGGATTAATGGTTGTGTTACAGATGATTCTTGCTCCTTATAATTCTATTTTGTCATTCTTTGCAACAGTTCTGTCTAGAAAATTCGAATTTGAAGCTGATGACTTTGCAGTCTCATTGTCTTATGCTAATGAATTAAGATCTGCTCTAATTAAATTAGGTAAGGACAATTTGGACTATCCCATGTATGACAAGTTATATTCTGCTTGGTACCATTCACACCCTACTTTGTTGCATAGAATTGAAAATATTAAAAACCATATAGAGAAGAAAAAAAAAGAATGAATTCTTTAAAAAAAGTACAATTTAAATTATTTTTTATAAATATAATTAACAACATCTTTAGGTCACAAAATTGTAAGATTTTTTAGTAATACTGACAATTTTTACAAAACGAGTTTTGCAAAATTTTAATAAGGTTCAAAAAGAAAAGCACAATCACTTTTGCTAGTGTTCTAATATTGATAATTATAATTATTTACCTGTTTCTGATTCATATTTCAAATAGTTAATATGGTCTAAGTAAGATAATTTTCAATTTAGAAGTATTATACTGGAGTAGTCATTTTTAGTGTAAAGTTTAATGTATCAATTCTATGAATATTTAAATAATTACAGTTACCATTCCTGTGTGTATAAAGACAACTATTTATTATGTAATCATTCATACAGAAAAATAATAAACTTAATTTTCCATGCTATAATTTAGTTGCATTTATGTGCATTTTTTTTACATAAAACTGACTAATGTATCTAAGTTTATTTATACACATTTACCTTAATTTTTGTGTAAACTGTGAATAAAATTTGTGTGACAAAAATGTTTTTGTTATATCAATATTTTAAATTAAATAATAACAATCCATGTAAGTATATTTTTACTGATAACAATTAACTTAAATATGAATGCTTTAATCTAAAATTAATACATTTTTTCATGTAAAATAATGACACAAAAATTAACAGTCCATCTGATGATAAGTGCCTAAGTGATTATTGGCAAGCGACAATAAGCATCTCAATAAGCTTTTTGAGTTCTCCATAAGTATGGACAACTCAAAAGAGTCATTATTGTAGCGCCAACTTTGAAATGCATTTTTCAATCCTAAAACAAACTCTAAATATAATTCACTCTAGAAATTAAAAACAGGTATATATTGATATGAGTTAATTCATAATATTTTAAAATAGATGAACTAAAACTCTTCAGCCTGTTGTATAGTGTCAGGCAAAGGTTTATCTTTTGTTTCTGGTAAGGGCACTAGCAGTAACATTTGAAGAAATGAAATAATCGCTAGTAATATGAGTGGTAAATCAGGCATTAAAGAATCTAAGCTGACAACAGCGGGAGCTATCATGGAAGCTATCCGTGCGAATGTTGT
The DNA here is from genome assembly GCA_036320925.1 of Automeris io. Taxonomy (NCBI): domain Eukaryota; kingdom Metazoa; phylum Arthropoda; class Insecta; order Lepidoptera; family Saturniidae; genus Automeris; species Automeris io. Next base: position 741,538 of record JAUDJH010000025.1, on the reverse strand, counting down.
GACACCACTAATACCAACATTCCTTCCCAATGTAGGAAATAATTCGCCTGAAAATAAGTACAACGCTGGTATTGATCCCTGCAAAGAAAAATATAATTTGAAAACAACCAAAGTAACTATCTTTACATATATATTACGGAAATTTATCGCCACTTCTTTTAACGCTTTTTATAATGCTAGTCTATAATTTGTGGCGGAAAATATTTTTTCTGTAGTTTTGAATCAACTGTTCGTTTTAATAAAGTAATGCAATATGCCCGTTATCGATTCGCAGATGTAAAGAATGTTTGCTGTCGAGTCCTTGCGAATTTTAAGTCACGTGATCATAAAGGTGTTTATAGTGTTAGTAAAAATTGAAATACACAGAAAATAGCTCTTTTTTCTCGTTCAGCACCGCATTACTGAAACAACGTATCTATACGTGTAAGTTCATAGTGGATACATTTAATTTGAAATCAAAATAACAACACGTATACGCGTCGTGTATGCTCTACTAATCGAATTAATTCACGGTTGACTTACTGCCATTCCTGCAAATCCAATTCCAGCAAACAATAACCTCGGCCAGTCGTTCGCGAATAATTCTTTAGGTATTAATAATAACATAACGAAACATACTGCTGTAATTAACTGATATATACCGACAGTAGTTTTTCTATCAGCTCTTGTTACTATAAATACACATGTTATTGCACCAAATGTTGAAATGATTCCACTTAGAGCAACAGTGAGGAATATATTACCTCCTATATAGCCCAAATACTGAGAGAAAGTATAAAATTCTAACCCAGTGCAAAACCTAAAAACAATATAAGCAATCTTAAACATTTACAGTAAAAAACCAAAATATTTATCAAAATGTTATGTATTCATATTTCGTAAATACTTAGCAATAAATTCACATACCAGTTTATTGAAAGTAATAAAGTCTTCAGTCGCATATTCTTGGAATGAAAATATACCATGAATCCAGGATCTTTATTTTTTTGAACATTCGCATCTGATAGTAGTAATTCCTTTATTTGTGCACTACTACAATCTCTACGATTATCCTTCGCAGCTTTTTTTAATATTCCTGGAACAATAATAAGCAATCAATGGCTTTAATTACTTTGGCGTGTATAACATAATTTTACATTATAAATAAATGTAAACAAACGTGTTTTGATAATAAAGATATAAGTACTTAGATATTATATAGACTTAGATTTCATGTCATTCTCAGTCTTATTTTATAGATGAGAATATCTTACCAAGAGCTTTCCCTGTTTGTCCAGTAGCTATTAACCATCTAGGTGATTCAGGTATCCAGAACCAATATCCAACGAACAATGAAGAAAGGGTAGCCAAAGCAAATTCTAGTTTTCTCCAATCTCTAAGCCAATAAGCCAGTCCTGCCATAATTGCATTTCCGAGACCAAATGGCAATTGGTATAAAACAGGAATAGTCGTTCGATATTTACCACTCACCGACTAAAAATCATACTCTCTATATTATTAAGACTATTTATAAGGACTTTACAAAATAATTGAAAGCAAGCATGATAGCTAGTAAACAATGACACTACGTGTACAGTATCCGGCTATAATAGGCAATACCAACATTAGACGTAATTTAAATAAATTTTGTTTGGCTCTGATTTTACGGTGCTAGGTGCTTGGCGATACTCCGTGTATATATTGGAAGTGCCACGTATTAGTGAAACCGCATTCTACGCAAGCCTCATATTTTCGTGCATGACCAAATACATGCGGCCAACAATTCGACCGCTGTGATTATTAAACGCTTATACGAACAGCAGTAACATTATTTCTTCATGAACGCATAATATAAACTAAAAATCTATTTATCACGAGCAAAAATTAAAACTAGGTTGTAGGCTATCATTATCCGACATTAGTCTACAGACTGATATAAACCACGCCTAATAAGCTCCAATGTCGAGCTTGGCCTTCTATGCCACCATCTCGATTCAATCGCACTCGGGCTCTTTGAGATTTTCATGATAATGCCAGTCCATCTCTCTCCCACGCCGGCATTACTACGCTTCGTTTTCCCGACATGGGCCACCACTGGCTTACACTCTTATTCTAAGGTCTGCACAATTCCGCGTGATGGTATTCGCTCACCGGCACCTCTGATTATAGTGTGAGCCACGTTTCAATATTAAGTACATACTTGTACAACCTGATAGTCTCGTAGAGTAGAGCGTGCAATACTCGCTATTGCACGCTCACCTGCTCTCAGTGTTCATCATGTTACGGCATATTTTTTACCCATAGTCAAACAATATACTAACATCGAAACACGCTGGTTAGCGCTAAAACCAAAGACAGATATTTACCTAGCTACTGGATGGCCTATCAATATATTAGTAGGTAACATAGATGGGCAAAATGTAATCAGATTAATAAACATGATTACGATTACATTTTAACTTTTTTTACCATTAATATGACTGCATTTTGCTCATTTATGTTTTAAACACTACAAAATCCCAAATCGTATACACAATTATGATTTCTTAATGTTTTAAATGGATTTAATCATGATTACAGAGCAAGAAAATTAAAATTATGACTACATTTTGTAATCGTTCATCATTAATCAGATTACATTTTGCCCATCTCTGGTAGGTAACTATGTAAGTACTTAAATAGCGTACTCGTTTCCTTAAACTAAATAATGGCTTGTGTATATGACAGTTATTGCTGTGTGTGTGGTGTGTGCGTATTGTAATATATTCCAAAACAATAAACATTTTACTTATAAATCTGGTAGATTAATTAATTTGATAAGTTTTAATGTTTACTTTTGCACTGACCTCCATACAAATGACGAACGATATGATTCCAATGCCTCCTGAAGCTAACGCAAGTATAAACCAGTTGACTAAAAACCACCAGTACAATTGTATGAAGCTGGCTAAAAAACTTGTAATTGCTTGTACTAATAATCCAAACATAAGAGGTATTTTTCTTCCATATTTATCAGCTAAGCTTCCAAACAAAATACCTCCCACCACTATTCCCCACATCAAAATGCATTGAGTGAACTAAAAAGTATTAGTTAATTACTTTAATTTAAACCTTCCCTTACCACTGCCAACCTTGTTTGTTCACAAGAATATACTAAGTACGGTAATACATACATGTTCTCATAAAATATTGAGTTCTTACATTAAAAGTTGCTTACATGAATCAACCAATGTTTGGTACAAACTAAATTCCAATCAGATGTCATAGTGCGTTTGAACACATTCGTGTCATATACAAATGTTTTACATGGAACCAAAGGTATATAAATCTTGTCAATAGTCAGAGAAATCGCAAGGATGTCTGGATCGTAGATTAAACATGGATGTTCTTCTATACGCTGTAATCATCATCAACACAACATATAATAATCTGTTATTCAACCACCTAAGATGTAAAAAACTAGATGTTAAAAATGCAAGAGGGAGTACATATACCAAATCAAGCAAAAATTTCGCGTGCGCGACTTATAGGCGCACTCTTGACCTCAATCACATCTAGTGGAAGATGAAGATGAGTCCAATGATGAACCGCGTCCTCCCAATAAATGCCTATTCCCTCTTCTCTTAAAGACTCCCACAGCAAAGATCGCGAAAATATGGTCGCTGGAATCATATTCCACTACTTAACTGTTCGCATAATGAATGTAGAAGCGAATCTTTTCGTGCGGATATAAGGAGCATCCACCACAAACGTATGGTATCCGACACGATATCTAGCCGTTTTATGTTGAAATTGGGCTAGCGAAATCAGAGTATGCAGATCCTGGGAACTCTCTCCACTGTGCAGCCGATAAAAGACTGTAAGGCTGGCGAATCTAGGTCGATGCTCGATATTCTACTAGAACCGGATCGGAGCCGAATACTCTTTTAATTTAGAATTTAAAAAACTAAATTCAGTTAGCTTATGTGGGTCGTAATTTGTACCATGATTGTTTATATTTCTATGTTTCAAGTTATTACTAGTATACAATTTATATTATATTTTATACTATCTATATTATATTTTATTTAGTATTCTACATTTTTGTATACTACTTAAAAGTATTCTGTGTATTTATTGTCATACTTGTTTATTGTACGTTATAACGTATGTTTTTGTATATCTGGTTAGGTTCTAATATTGAAATAGCACCGTGACGTCCGCGCAATCGGTTCCCCTGAGCGCCGGCTGAAAATTAGCGCTGGATGGCGCGTACAGCGTCGCCCAGCATACGCTGAGTGCTCTTTGAGATGGGTAGCAGCACACTGGATACATGATGTGAAGCCGTGGTGGCTGCCGGCAGAATAGAATAGCACCCCCCTCTTCTTGCTGAGGTGTCGTAAAAGGCGACTAAGGTATCTCTTGAACACCGCAATTCTACCAGGTGTGCAGAGAAGGAAAACTCGACCAAACCTGCATCCCGCTCCCTCCCGATCGTACTGGTTCTCCATTCCATCGGGCCCGAGGGAGCTAGGACGAGAGAGTGCTTTTCTGGCTGCGCGTCCAGTTATGCACTTAAATATCTTCTGCGCAATTGACTGTTTCCGAAAACTGGACCACGAATTTCTTAATCGGTGTTGAAACAGTCGCCGTGGCCGAAACCGGCCAGGACAACATCACATGATGTGATGTTATGTTTTCTTTCATTGTTGTTTTTATATATGTTTGTTGTGTGTTGTTTCCTTTGCCTCAATAAACTTTTTCTTTCTTTCAATTTAAAACAAAAATTAAAATTGCACAGTGTAGAAGTTTAATTAATGGCAGGCCTCAACTTACCGGTGAGCAAATTTTCCTCCATTCTTCATCTGAATATGATGCAAACACTGTGGGCTTCGCACACCAGAAGTTCTGCGGTGGAGCCATAAATATTATATTAAGCTGATACCATGCCATAGGAAGCTTTAACAGAGCCATAAGTAAACTTATACGCGCTTGCCATTTTCCAAAGTCTCCAATGACTGTCGCCGTTATGTCATCTGTTTTTAAGTTCTTATTTTTTGAAGTTAACTCTAAAACCGTAGGAAAATATTATGAACAGGCACCTTTTATCCCTTTTATCCTTTTGGTCCTTACATATGAAATTGGCGTTTTGTATGGGAGGAACAAAAAGTCGAATATTTTTTAATATAATATATTTAATTAATCAAAGTATGAACCATTATTTTCTATGCACTTTTGCCATCTCATAGGTAGTTCGTTGATCCCTTTACTAAAAAAACCAGTCGGACGGGAATCAATAAAATCTTTGAAGGCGATTTGGACTGCCCCATCGGAGTTGAATTTTTTCCCTTGCAAGAAGTTATCCAAATTTCGAAAAAAATGGTAATCTGTTGGAGCAAGGTCCGGGGAGTACGGAGGATGTCTTAGACTTTCCAATTGAAGCTCTTCTAATTTAGTAGCCGTCTGTTGCGCAGTGTGTGGTCTAGCGTTGTCGTGAAGCAGCAATGGCGTGGAGCGATTGACCAGCCTAGGTTGTTTAGCCGCTAGCTTTTCCATCATGGTTTGCAATTGCTGACAATAGACATCAGGCGTAATAGTCTGGCCAGATTTGAGAAAACTGTAATGAACAATACCGGCACTAGTCCACCAAACGCTTACAAGTAACTTTTTTGGGGTTAATTTTCGCTTGGGGCAGGATTTGGCTGGCCGGCCAGGATCCAACCATTGCGCTGAGCGCTTCCGATTATTGTAAAGAACCCATTTTTCATCACAGGTAATGATTCGGTTTAAAATACCTTCATTATTGTGCCGGTTTAGTAATGTAGCGCAGCAGTCGACGCGCGTTTGCCGGTTTGCTTCAGTCAATTCGTGAGGTACCCACCTTTCAAGCTTTTTAATCTTCCCAATTTGCTTCAAGTGAATTAAAACAGTTTTATCACTAACATCGCAGCCTGCAGCTAACTCGGACGTGGTTTGCGATGGATCCGCTTCCACAATAGCCTTCAACTCTTCATTATCAACTTGAGTCTCAGGCCGTCCACGGGGCTTGTTCTGCAGGTCAAAATTTCCAGAACGAAAACGTTGGAACCAAAAACGAACTGTGTTTTCTTTTGCAACACGACCGCCATACACACCATTCACCCTTCGAGTTGTTTCCGCAGCACTAGTGCCACGGCGGAACTCGTACTCGTAAATAATGCGATATTTTAAGTTTTCCATTTTGTAAAATGAGTGACGCAAACAGAAAAAAACAAACGAATGACGATCATCGAAGCACAAATACATGAGTCTATAGCTGTACAAATTTGAATTTGGAATTCCTTACCAAAGAGGAGAAATTTGTGATTAAAGTGGCCAGTACGAAAAACGCCAATTTCATATGTAAGGACCTAATATTACCTATTATGTTAATCAAAAGTATGCTAGTTGATTATTGCCCAGAATAATTTGTAAATCAATTATTTAGGTATATCTGTAACGGAAAAAATTTACTTGGGAACTTAGTAAGTTGCTACTGGTTCATGTAGATAGATATACCACCGGCGCATGTAATTAGCAGGATACGTGCGCTGGGCCTGGAGGTGGCACTGCACAAATCTGAGGTTCTGTGTTTTTGCGGCCCTCGGGTTTCGCCGCCTCCAGACGCTAATATCGTAGTGGGCGGGGTCAGGCTTGCCGTCGGGGGGACCATGAAATATCTTGGTCTTCTCCTTGATGGCCGCTGGAGCTTCGTCCCACACTTCAGCCAACTGTTGCCGAGGGTGCTGAGTGTCGCGGGAGCGCTGAAGCGGCTCATGCCAAACGTAGGAGGTCCAGGCGCGTCCACTAGGCGCCTGTACCTAAACATAGTCCGCTCCATGGCGCTGTATGGTGCCCCCGTATGGGCCGATGCCCTCAACAGCCATACCATCAGGCTGTTGAGACGCCCTCAAAGGGCACTGGCGATTGCGGCTGTACGGGGGTACTCTACAGTGTCATGCGAAGCGGCCTGCTTGCTGGCGGGGTCCATTCCGTGGGACCTAGACTCCCGAGCCCTCACGTCACTCTTTACATGGCGTGAGGAGCGAAGGGTCAAGGGACAGCGGACGGCCCCGGCCGAGTTGCGAGCCAAACGGCGCCTATTGGACGCCGAATCAGTAGAGGCGTGGAAGTCCAGGCTGGAGCGACCAAGCGCCGGCCTGCGAACCTTCGGGGCAATCCGTCCCGTACTCAAGGAGTGGCTATATCGTAGCCATGGCACGGTGTCCTACCGGTTGACGCAGATTCTAACGGGGCATGGATGCTTCGGGAGATATCTGCACAGGTCAGCCGGTAGTGAACCAACACCGAAATGCCACCACTGTGACGGATGCCCCGACGAGGCGGCTGAGCACACGCTCCATATATGCCCAGCCTGGGCTTCGGAGCGGGCCGAGCTGGAGAGAGTGGTGGGTGGAGACCTTTGGCTGCCGACATTGGTTTCACTAATGGTCGGCAGCGAAGATGCATGGCGGGCGGTCCTGTGGTTCGCCGAGGACGTGCTAACTAGGAAAGAGGCGGCGGAGCGGGTCCGAGAGGCGCTGGCTACAAAATCTTTGGCAGCGCCGTCCCCACCTGCCCGCCGGCCTAAAAGAACAGGGCGCCGCAGAGCGGCGTTTCTCAGGAACGTCCGACTCTAGCGGCGACACCGGGCGGCACGCTTGAGGGAGTGTGTCGTCCAACAAGGGTGCGAGCGGCGCGCGATGTGTTCCCGCGTGCCGCTCTACAACACAGAGGCACGAGAGGGGTAGCTCTATACACCACCCCTCCCTAAACGAGTAGAGGCCTACTCACGGCCGCACGCCCAGCCACTCATTGAGGATGAGACCCCAGTCGTGCCCTCGATGCCGGTAGGCGGAAGGTGGAACACCCCGGGGGTTTTAGTCGGTGCAAGCCCGACACACCGGGGGGTGGCCCTCACCTCTCCCCGAGGTCCGTTAGGGATTTCCCCCGGGTTACAAAAAAACAAAGATAGATATACCACACTTACTACAAACCTATATATTGTGTCTCATCTGATTTATAAATCAGTGACATCATTGGCAGGTATTTTAATCGAAGAAAAGCTTCATTATATTATATTATACTCGAATATAATATTGATATTTTTTAAAGCCGCGTAGTGGGAAGATTATTTCTATCTTTGACCGCTTGTAATACCGTAGACCCGCTTCTGCTTCAAGTCATTACTTATTTATATGAATAGTCAACTTTTCTGGTAGGATTATTATTAAGTAGATTTTTTCATCTACATCTACTGTTTTAATATGTAACCAAAATGTTATAAAATAATCTACAAAGTTATTACGGAGACTTAATTGACAGATAGCCCTGGACTTGTTACGACGTTCTTTGACTTCGTATTTTTGACACTCTAGCAGTAAAGTTGTAGCAAAAAATATAATAAGATTCAAAGAGAACTTATTCTCTCTCTATAATTTATTATAAAACTGTAATTTAATTTTGCTGGTTTAAATTTAGTAATTTCAAATGATTAAAAAATCTAGTAATTAGGAATATTTATTAGACGTACGGACTTATATACCAAGAAGCTACTGAACACAAATAAATCGTTTTAGAAAATTGATAAGTAGGTGGTCTGTACAAAATACTAAGCACATGTCGCAGAAACTACCGAAGTGAACTTGACTGGGCTTCTGCAGTATTATTAGAGTAATATTTTTTAACTTAAAGAACAGATTACTATTTTGTCGTGATTAGTCAGGCAGAACCGGAGGTATAGCTTGGCTAATTCATAATAAAAACTATTATTAATATTATGGATCAATCTAAATGCGTAATATATTTTTTCTCTCTGTATTATTAATAAAAATAATAAGTTTTATTAAAATCGTTTAGATAAGAATAGAGATACAGCTTTTGTTTCGTAACCGTAAAAGTTCATTCACGAATTTGGCTAACATGATTGGCTCTCGAAATGTGTCGCGAGCGCCACCTTATGGATGGCGCGATGCGTGCACAACTTGTCAAAACTGTCACTCGAAAAACGTAACCGGAGTAAGCAATTGCTCATTCTCAACGCAATAAAATAAATTCGGGAGGAAAGACACAGGTGCATCGTGCGAGCGCGCGGCATCGTGGACAGCATTTCGTCGGAATACGAATCGCAGAGTGTGGTGGTCGAACGTTTAGCCGGCCGGCAAGTGTTGTTAACTTTCCTCATCACCCATCAAGTCTACATACGTTGCGCTGATCCCGACGAGCGGAGCAGGACGGAACCACCTGCCGCGGGAGCTGACCAGCTGGGACCGCGAGAGTGCCGTCGGCCAGGTTAGTGCAACGCATTGTACGCGAGAGACACACCATCGGGGCTAGGATTGTTAGCCATATCATAATCGTTGTCTCATTCCCATATTGTGGTGGAAAATCCTCCACAAACGCGGTTTCATCACAATATTTTTGGTGCCGAAACCCGGGACTTTAGCCTAATTATCGCTCAGTCCTAATTAAAATAAATTCAAAACAACGTTTAAATTTTCAAAATTATCATTCGTCACCCACCAAAGTATAATCATATTGTATTTCTTTGTTACGTTTGTTATTACGCCATCTTAACTTAGTGCAACTAATTCGTAAAATAAAATAGTTTTGTCATATCTACGAATTTATACCATTTAACGCTAAACGAAATACACTTTTCCGTGATTAAATAGGTAGAAATTCATTTTAATCGTGTTGGCATTCAATTTTGTTGTGATTTTAATATTAATTTAAAATCAATCATTACAAACCAAACAATTTGCGTGGTCTGCATTGTAGTGCTATACTTGAGCGGAGGCATATGCAACGTGATTTAGCCGTATATTTTTTACATTTTACATCTTACGTTAACAAAGTTTATTCATATTACATTTTTTTTTACATTTGTCGTTGGGTTATGAATATATTTGTGCAATACGTATGTTCTAAGATGATGCATTATTAACAAATTAATATATTATTACGTATAAATTATTATTATTAATCGGTATACGTATAAATATTTAATTTAAATCGTTGAATGAGTTGTTTCATTGACTTATCGATATGTACGTTTACATTCATTCATTTAATTCGGTAAACGTACAACGATTTGTTTCAGTGGATGATTTACTTTCAATTTACAATAATATTGCATATCGTTTTAGAATAGTTTTCAATTTATCGGGTAGATAAAAATAAATATTTATCAATTGCGCGCAACTCACTGTCGTATTCTAGTAATTAGAAATCATAGTGTATTTTAATCATTTTTATTCAAGTTTGTTGTGAGTTGTGATTTTATAGTAATTATTTGTTTTTTATTATACTGCACATTTCTTTGTTATTCAATTGTTTTATACATAGCCGTTTTAACTTGTTTTCTTTGCTCCAAAGATATACAGGATGTATAAAACCAAGAAACTACGTAGTATCCGTTCAAAATCAATCGAAACAAAAAGTATAACAAAAGATAATTTGCCTGCTTTACGTCGCAAGCGTACTTTAGCCTTTAATCGTGTAGCGAAAATATTAGAGGTTGCACAATCTACTACATCGGATGCCAGAAACTTAGATAAGTTTCTTGCATATTTCTCAGAGTTAGAAAAGGTCGTAAATAATTTCGAAGATGCACATGCCGACATAATTAGCGTTATTGATAGCGACTCAGAAGATAGTGAGGATATTATACGATCGGATTTTGATGACAATCATTTCGAAATCTTAGCGATACATCGGCAACTTACTGGTGAAGTTAATTCTTCCAGTAATTTAAATCAGACTTTACCGGATAATTTAAATAATGTCTTTCGAGCCAAGTTACCTAAAGTGAACATACCGAACTTCAAAGGCGACATTAAATCATGGCCTGAGTTTTACGACGTTTTCAACACACTCGTTCATGAAAACAAGCTGCTATCGGATACTGAAAGAATGCATTATTTGATTTCCTCTCTTTCTGGTGAAGCTTTAGGTCTCATTCGTACGTATCCAGTGACAGGGCCTTATTATGGGGCAGCGTATAACAAACTAATCGAGCGCTATCGTAATAAACGCGAACTAGCATTTGCTTGTTGGAAGGAGATGTTAGAGACGAATCTCCAATTGAACTCGCCGCTTAGCTTTCGCAGATCCCTAGACATCTTCAACGAAAATCTGACCATGTTACATGGGCTGGATTTACCAACCGAACAATGGGATTTTATATTATGCTATCTTCTCCTTTCAAAATTAGATTCAAAATTACGATGCGCATTCGAACAGTCATCTCCATCTTCTGAAATTCCCAGTTATTCGACCTTAAACGATTTTCTTTATGCAAAGTGCAATGCTCTAGTTCGTGATTCACATTTTACTACTTCTAACAAATCAAATATCTCAAAGAAGAATGCGTCATCCGTGTTGTTCTCTAACATGGAACCTGAGCCTCGTGTTACAAAATCCAGAGTGCCGCACATGAAAAATGTCGCGCCTACATTACAAGCGTCTTATTCTAGTGGGTCTACATTTAAGTGTGCGTACTGTGGAGAGAGTCATCCAATTAATAAGTGCACATCGTTTTGTAATTTATCCGTCCAAGAAAGATTTGATTACGCCAAACGACATGCTTGGTGTTTCAATTGTCTCAAATCATCACACAGTCTGAAAAACTGTAAGTCTGTTTTTAAATGTCAAAAGTGCCATCTACGTCACCACACCTTACTTCATCGTGGAGTGGAAGATTTAAACAGCTCAAATCCGAACTCCAATTCTCCACTAAGCGAATCTGAAGCAAACGTCGCGGTTACTTGCGCTCAGATTAGTACAAGTATGGTGGGCGGATCGTTTGTAAATTCGATGGTGCTTTTGTCAACAGCAAGAATTAATGTACGTGATTCTGCTGGGCAGTTTCAATCGTTGCGTGCACTTATTGATACCGGTAGCCAAAGTCACTTCATTACCGACCGTGCAGCTGCCCGCTTAGGTCTAAATCCTAAATCGACGTCTCGGACAATTCGCGGCTTAAGTCAAGCTTCGGCAGAGGTGTCAGGTTCCGTCGAGCTTCAGATCGGCACCGAGGGTCAGACATTATTATGCGTCGATGCACTAGCCTTGCCTAACATTTGCGGTAAAATGCCCACAGCTAGAGTAGACAGTTCTACTTGGAAACACCTGAAAAACTTAAAACTAGCCGACCCTGACTTTCATACACCTGGAAATATCGACGTACTCCTAGGTGCGGAAATCTTTTCGTCACTTTTACTTCCAGGTAGTATGATATGCGGAGATTCGAACCAACCTTCTGCTTTTAACACGATATTTGGGTGGGTTTTGCTCGGCAACGCTAGTGATAGTCATAAAAACAATTCGACAGTTCATTCATTTCTGGTCACGGTGAGCGATCCATCTCATGAGCAAATTCAAAATGTTAGGGAATCCGAGAATTTACCACATCTTCCAAATACACATTCGATCGAGGCAGAACGTTGCGTTCATTATCGCGATGCGATTACTGATAATACAACGGGAAGCAGCATCGCACACTCGCCCGTTCAAGATGAAAAGTCAAAAGAAATAGTTTCGGTACGCCTTAACACGCTGGAACGGAAGTCTACTAGCAACCCCAAATCGTCCTCTGACTGGCTAGTTGACTTACCTGCTCAGAGTCCTCTCATACCTTTCGGATCGTTAAGAAGCGTGTCTCGGCTTCAGTTCCCTAATCAATTTAATCATGATTCGGTATGGTGGGCGGGTTCTACAAGGCCTTTACAATCTTTATATTCGTGGCCTCTTGACGACAGTCGTGATTTTGATCCAGTAAAAATTGCTGACGTTCTCTCGGAGGAACGCCTTCATATTTTAGTAGCGCGTACAGACCCAACAATTATCGATTCGCTGCTTTCTAAGTTTTCTTCCTTGAGGAAAATTCAAAGAACAGTAGCTTATTGCTTGTGGTTCACCTTCAATACTGGTATCAAACTTAAACGTTCATTCTACTTTTTTCTTACTCAATCTGAACTTTATAATGCTTTGCTCGCCCTAGTCAAACACATTCAATCGCAGAGCTCTCAGGATGACATCGCTAGTTTGACAAATAACAGGATTCTTATAAAACCCATTCGTAACCTCAATCCGTTTCTTAACAACCGTGAAGTTCTTCGTTTTAGCAGACGTCTTTCAAGATCTAAGCTTAAGTATAGGCATACGCATCCTGTTTTACTATTTCGTAACTCAAATCTTACTACTACTTTGGACATAAATCGTTTAAGGGAATGGCAACTCATTCAGCGCTTCCAACAAAGCTTTTGGAAACATCAGAGGATTGAGCATCTACAATTGCGTGCTAAACGTATAAAATGGAAAACGCGTTGTAAACCCTCAATTGTTATCGTTAAAACGGAATATACCATCTCGTTGCATTGGCCTCTCGCGCGAGTAGTGGGATTGCATCGTAGACCCGACAATGTAGTGCGTGTTGCTACAATTCGCACAGCGAATGGTTCTCTCTTCAAGAGACCATTAACTAAATTGTGTCCACTGCCAGATCAGTGCGACTAACATTTTTCACTCATACCGTTTTCTTTAATTTTACCTTTATAATCGTTTTATTTTGTTTTTGATTCATAGTATGTTGTTTTTATTCGTATTATTTGTTTTCACATTCATATAATTAGCGTAATTACCATTTCATGTCTGTTATCGTTAGTATTTTTTGAAAATACAATCAGTTGTATTTTGGTGGGCGGAATGTTTCGTAACCGTAAAAGTTCATTCACGAATTTGGCTAACATGATTGGCTCTCGAAATGTGTCGCGAGCGCGACCTTATGGATGGCGCGATGCGTGCACAACTTGTCAAAACTGTCACTCGAAAAACGTAACCGGAGTAAGCAATTGCTCATTCTCAACGCAATAAAATAAATTCGGGAGGAAAGACACAGGTGCATCGTGCGAGCGCGCGGCATCGTGGACAGCATTTCGTCGGAATACGAATCGCAGAGTGTGGTGGTCGAACGTTTAGCCGGCCGGCAAGTGTTGTTAACTTTCCTCATCACCCATCAAGTCTACATACGTTGCGCTGATCCCGACGAGCGGAGCAGGACGGAACCACCTGCCGCGGGAGCTGACCAGCTGGGACCGCGAGAGTGCCGTCGGCCAGGTTAGTGCAACGCATTGTACGCGAGAGACACACCATCGGGGCTAGGATTGTTAGCCATATCATAATCGTTGTCTCATTCCCATATTGTGGTGGAAAATCCTCCACAAACGCGGTTTCATCACAGCTTTACTTCTCCGTAGTAGTCGGAAGCCGCCATCCAACGCTAAATAGGACAAATGAAATGATTTTTCTATAACAGAAACTAGCAAGCTAGTAAATAGTTTGGCGTTGGATGCTATCAGTTTGTGGTGGACGTCTCTTATATTCTCACAAAGAGATTCGCTTCTACTGTCATCTTTCGAACTATGCTACTTTGCTAAGGATTGGAATAAATAAGCTTTCTCTCGATGAAAGTGCACCTCTCAAATATCCGAGGATTGTACTCAAACCTTAACGTAATCCACCACCACCTGAAGAGTGATGAATCACACTTACTCTTCTACGGTGCAGGGAGGCGTATACGTTTATGTCCTTAATAACATCTGCTGTCGACGACTGCGAGGTATTTCATTTTTAATTTTTGTGGTTACTAGTGGACTCTGTTGTGGAAAAGATTATTTAGATCGCAGTCTATCGCTCTCATAGTGAAAAACAAGAAACACAACTTAATCACACTCAATACAAACTATTTTTTTTATGAATATTTGAGTGAGGCTGCAGCTATGGTCCAGCAGTGCTATCCATCCGCTGGCCTAGTTTTTTTGCCCACCACCAATAATGGTTGTTCCCATTCCAGAGAACAGATCTTACAGGGAGGTAAACTAGTAAGTTCTCCCTTTCTTTTAACCTAAATCAACTAATAAACCAGACGTTGCGGGTGGCAGACGTTAATGGCCATACAGCTAACTGTTTAAACCTTCTGCAGACAACAACCCCGGACAGATATTCTGTTTCAATCGCAGCTACTCTTGGACGTTCAGATCATTATCTAATTAGGTCTATGTCATCATATTCTCCACCAGACATGGACGCTAATAATACGCGTAGATTATGACGTTATATATCAGCGGATTAGGATGAGATGCATCATTTTCTTGCTTTCTTTCCTTGGCGACAGGCTTTTTTTCCTTTATGCGATCCGTCGAGGTGTAAATCTCCCATTATCGACGTGGTACGTTTAGCTATGAAGTATTAAATTCAATACGCTGCCGTGCCACTGGGAGGCGATATCCATAACCACGGATCTCTGGATTAAAATGAAAAGAATGTACCATTTTAAAATTCAATAAGAATGCTTTGCTAAAAGCAAATTTAAACACGTTAGTTGCATTCCCTGCAACATGTTAGTTGCAGGAAAGAAAAGCATTCTTATCTTTGATAAACTCGGTTGAAAAGATTTTCGCAAACACTCACTTCCTTCAGCTAGGAAGCTGGCATACAATGCAACAGGTAAGGAAATTATTTTTTCGAATCTGTTTGCAAAAAAATTACATCTGGGCACGGGAGAAAAGAAACCACCAACTATATCTTCATTCGATACAATCGTGCGGATTGTAGTAATCAAAACAAAGGATGTGCGCACAGTACTACGCTGTCTAGATGTGCACAAAGAGTGTGGGCCTAATAATATGTCGGCAATGCTTAAAATCTGCGCTCCGGAGTGGTCCCCTATTCAGACTCGACTATTTCGTCTCTCTTTGTAGACTGGTATTGTTCTCGATTCCTGGAAGGTTGCAAATGTCACTAGTTAAAGAAAGGGGAACTCTGCTGACCCTAATAATTATCGTCCTATACCTATCACCTCACATTTCTTAAAAGTGATGAAGTGAATAATCAACCCTGAATTACTGGCACACCTAGCGCATAATGATATTCTCAGTCATCGAAAATATTACTTTCGTCCGAATCAATCTACTGTGGCCTCCAATTGAATACCACCCACCAGTGCCGTAAAGCCATAGAGAAACACAGAGAACCCTTGGTCATCTCTCTCGATATTTCCAAAGCGTTTGATAATGTCTGTCACGGAAACCTTCTAAGCAAGCTCCAATCTTATGGGACACCGGATAGTCTGCGTATCTGGAAATGAACGATCTACACAAGTATCTGTTGATGGCTGCTCATCGGATCTTATTTAATTAAAAACTAATATTGATGTTACCCAGGGGTACTCCCAGCAATATTAATAATATTATTTCTACTGCATATCACCGACCTACTAAAACCCGGTATCGATAGCACTGTTAATGACAGATATTTATTTGAAACGTAGATGAATGCCGTCGAGATCCGTCAGCAACAAGAGGCGAGAGTAGAAGCGAATCTGGTCAGTTTCAACGCACCCAAAACACAGGAGTCTCTTTTTTTCGGTTAAGTGGAGCCGCTGCCTTTTGATTCTTACTTTCCAGGGTGTTTTTTTAGCGGTTACCAATGGTTTTAAGCTCCTCGATATGCAGCTAACATATGACCTGAACTTTAAACAAACAAACTCATAGGTAAGGAATCTCACGAAGTCGAAAATGCAGTATATCAAGCATCGACGTAAAATAACTTGCTTTGCAGTTTTTTATCGGCTGCATTCTGGAGAGTATGTTCAAAAGATTTATTCTCTGATTACACCACCCCCTTTTCACCACAAATATCACTAGAAACAGTGAGGGATACCATCCTTACGTGGTGGAAATTTTCCACACCCATACTAAAAAGTTCGCTTCATCCTACATAATATGAACAACATAGCAATAGAATACGCTCCCTGCTTCTTTTCTCCTGCAATATTACAATCTGGAAGCTGAGCAAAAGAAGAATCAATAGGCATTTGTTAGGCAACTGTGGTTCATCGTCGGCCTTATCTTCACCTACCACCATGCGTGATGGATGTCAAGCCTTACCCAGCGGTAACCTGTAAATCATAAAGTCTTTAAATAAATTTAGAAATAAATATATCCTTTTTTGAGTTTCTTTGATCTTACTCTTAATTCTAATAAAGCGGCTTTTTCCGCACAACAACGCACATTTCACATTGTTAGCAACACTGTATCCGCCTATAATGACTAGACTAGATAGGATGAATCATAGGGATTGTATATGTTATTATTTTTATGTCTTTTGCACGTGTATTTTTATAATAGTCCAATCTCCGTCTTTGTCTACATAACTTTAGTTTATCACTGTTAAATGAACAGTGATATGTGAATAACGTTCATTTTCCCTTTAGTATGTACAATTAAACTGGATAAGCGCTGTGCGTACAATATAACCGGCGAAGGTCCACAGAGACGTGTCCAATTATAATCTACAAATAAATTTGAGAAGTCATAAAAGCGCTTCTCGTTTTCCGGTTTCCTCAAAAATAATTTTTACCTGGCAATGTTGATCAAAATTCAAATATCCAATGAAAATTAAAATCAGATGTCAATTGAATAGCTCAGTTCTTGGGTGTTTAAGTCGTTTCGTATTTTTTGTATAAATAATGAATTATACGATAGCGTAGTTTTTTACTTTCCAATTTATTTAATAAGATTTTTTGCTGAATGTTTAAGTGTGTAAGATTACCAAAATGCCTTTGGCAAACACCTCGGATCCATGGCGAATGCAGAATGTGGGAGATAACACGGTATGTTGAGAACTTGTTTGAGTAGCTAATTATTATTACGATAGGGATTTTCCTCTTAAAGGATTATAAGTTTTGAAATAATTACGCATTCTTTTCTAATTTGTTTTCATAGTAAAATATGTGTCCGTCGTATCAAATTGTTAAATTATCTGAATAATAACGCCCACTATAAGTATTAATTACAATGCCTATCGCAGGTGCTATATATTTTACTAATTCGAAAATGTCATGTATGTCAGCAGTAGAATATGAGTAAATATTGTGTAAATATATGCTATTTTACTGAACTTTGGCATGAGATGAGTCAATATTCAATATTTAGCTTTAAACAATAGTTTCAGTGGGGTATGTCAGTGCTTGAGATTAGTCACTTAGCAGAAACTCTCTTTCTAAGTTATTGTAATTAAATTATAAACAATATTATGTGTGATGTATAAAGAACTTTCTCCCATTTGTCCTTCCACAAAATATATTCCTATTTACAATTTATCTAGTGTTTGGATGTGACTCTAAACTGTGATGGATTATATAAACAATATGTTACAGGTAAAGGTTTAAATGTTTTAATTATTTATTTGCCCCTAATTATGCACTTAATTAAAAAATGTTTTAGTGTTTTTGTAATTTGTGCTGATTTATTAAATTAGTTATTACCTTAAATGGCTAATTACATTTCCTTCTATAGGAAATATATATATAGGAATAGGCCTTCTGCTTATGCATGATCCATGTTATTTCTGTTGATAAATCATTATTATTAAAATCTGAATCACTTTATTAGTAATATTTTAAATGAAACTTATAGTTCTTTTTATTAATATACTTTTCTATTGATATAACATACATTTTTATTAAAATGCAAATCATTTCACATAGCTTGGGACATCAGTTCAAACTACAAACAGTCTTCCAATAGTGGTAGAGAACTCAGCAGAATCTCGTCAGGCCTCAACAACTGAAAGTCTTGACTCTGGTGTTGAAATAAATTATGAAAGGGAAGTTGAAATTCAAGATGTTGTTAAAGAAGGTCATGAAAAGGCTGACCCATCACAATTTGAATTGCTCAAAGTACTTGGTGAAGGTTCCTTTGGAAAAGTATTCTTAGTTCGGAAAGTAGTTGGTGCAGATGCAGGCATTCTTTATGCAATGAAGGTAAAATTTTACCTAATTTATTCAAAAAGATACTTCTTTAAAAACAGATTCACCAGACAAACAAATCAACCTTTCAAATGGAAAGTTAAAACCAGTACCTCAATAAAAAAATTAAGCTTTTGCAAAAATCACTGTCAAAAAATACTTAAGTGAAATCTGTTATTAAAGCAGTACAATACAATTACAATGAACATACATACAATCAATCATACTACTTAATTTTAGTACAGTATTTAAAATAGCAATCAAATTTTTCAATCCCAGGAAGAGTAAAGACAAATTAGGAGAAATTTATTAAATTCAATAAAAAACATTAAATACAAGATTATAAAACAAATTAAATTTTTTAGGTACTTAAAAAAGCAACTCTTAAAGTAAGAGATAGGGAAAGGACAAAAATGGAAAGAAATATATTAGTAGAAATGGGTCACCCCTTTATTGTAAAATTACATTATGCATTTCAAACGGCTGGTAAATTATACTTAATACTGGATTTTCTACGAGGAGGTGATTTATTTTCGAGGCTCAGTAAAGAGGTAAATTTTATAATAGTATTTATATTGCTCATGAGAAAATATTTTATCATTCTCTATAAATAGCACAATTATGAGAAATATTGTTTGTTATGTAATTTTAAGACCACAATATAGTTATTGAATTTTCTAGGTAATGTTTACTGAAGAGGATGTCAAATTTTATTTAGCCGAATTAGCATTAGCCTTAGAACATGTTCACAAGTTGGGCATAATATACAGAGACCTGAAACCAGAAAATATTTTACTTGATGCTGATGGTCACATTGCACTCACAGATTTCGGTTTGTCGAAACTCCCTCCAAGCAGTGATAAAGCTTACAGTTTTTGTGGTACAGTTGAATACATGGCGCCTGAAGTAGTTAATAGGAGAGGGCATACATTTGCAGCTGATTGGTGGTCATTTGGAGTACTTATGGTAAGAATATGTTAAGTGATATTCAACAATATAATATTGTATGTAGCTCATGGATATATTAACATTTGCATATTTCTATTGGTTTTAGTTTGAAATGCTTACTGGGAATTTGCCATTTCATGGAGCTACAAGACATGAAACTATGACACAGATTTTAAAAGCAAAACTTGGTATGCCATCGAATCTCAGTGAAGAAGCTCAGTCACTGTTGCGGGCTTTGTTCAAACGAAATCCACAAAATAGGCAAGTCTATTTATATAAGTATATGTTTTGTTAATTAGTTACATAAAATAAACAGTTTGTTTTTTTATAAGTAAGTCATTTTCATATAATTTTGCTACCATTAATATACCACTATTTGTTTATGTCACAGATTAGATGCTTGGATTATTGAATTATTAATTATTGATTTAATTCATCAGTTTTGAAATATGGTTAGAATTATTGTTTTAGAAGGAATTTATGTCATTGTAGGCTAGGTGCTGGTCCCAATGGTATTGAAGACATAAAAAAACATGAGTTCTTTGCTAGCATTGACTGGGATGGACTTTATAAAAAAGAGGTGTGTATTTTTGGCATAAATAAAAAGCTATAAAACAAAACTGGACAAGTTCACTAAATAAAATTTTATAAGATTATGAAAAAGCTGATATTACTCTATAGAGCAAATAATTGATATGATTTAGGAAAAACTTTAATAGAAATTGTTGTAATTGGACCAAGAAACTATGATTAAAAAAAAAATAGTTCCATTTGTTGGGAACTTATCCAGTTCTGTTCACCAGCCCCTAAAATAAAAAATTAACATATTGATAAATATAAAATAAATATATAAGAAATGCTATGTTAACAATATCATTGATAAACAGTAAAATTTTTAAGAATAAAAATATGCAAATGGTATTGAAGAAGCTATATTTTTAATCATCGTCATTGGACAACTAATCTACTGCTAAACATACTAGACCTTTCTTAATAAATGCTCTCGGTATACTGAAGCTGTAGTAGTTGAAGAACCGAGGATCGCTGGAGTAGACAGGTTTTTGAGTGTTGATCGGGAATAAAACGTAGTCTGGACTGATGACTTATAAAAAGAGATTGGAAACAACCTTATAAGTAAAACCGAAGACCGGACTTAATGGTACTTATTTAAAGAAGCCTATATTTCTAATATAAGGATAAAAATATTAGTCACACTACGGAAGTGCTTGTAAATAGTTAGACCGTAAAATTTATAATTGTAAATTGTTTGACAGGTTATTCCTCCATTTAGGCCGGCAGTTTCAAGAGCAGATGATGCATTTTATTTCGATTCAGAGTTTACATGCCGTACACCCAGAGACTCACCGGGCGTCCCGGCTTCGGCCAATGCACACGAACTATTTAGGTATAGTTTTATTCATTAACCCTTATCTATTTACGTATAATTTTCCTGGGTCTAATTACTTGCGGATTATTTGTCTTGTTTAGTCTGAAGGTACATTTGCTAAAAACCTTAAAGGCCCCTTTTGTTGTGCTATTCTCGAATGAAGAAGGAATTTAAAGTAAACAACAATTGAACTGTAATGGCACTAACTACATATCTCCGGATAATATGTACAGTACAGTCCAAAAACTATACAAACGTCAAAGGAATAAATGGTAATTGATAAGTGCAGCGATCAATTTAGCTTAAATACACCATAATTTAAAGATTTTAAGTACTGCTCAAAAGGCTTATCCATACGTAGGTAGGGTGAAGCGAGTCACTATACAGAAATAAAGCTATGACACGGACTGGATACATAATACATGTAGGGTTAGTCCGTTAACAAAATTCACGTAAGATTTTGGTTTGAGGATAAAACTTCAATTCAGTTTTTATAGTAAATGCAAGTAAGTGCATATTTTCCGGGAGGTTATATAACCTCGTTGTGATTATGAAATGATACGAGCGATAAGATAATGCATACGCTATTGATGATAAGGTGAGGAAAGTAAACAAATAATCGAAATACTCCACATTCATGCCAATTTAGTTGTGTCGAAATTTTCTTTAAAGATATTTATTAGTCTAATATAAGGTAGTACGATACATTAATTGAGTTTGCATACGTAAAATTAATTCAATAAAATGATTGTACTAATATACAATCATTTTATTGAATTAATTTTTCTCGCAAATATTTTATTTGCGTTTATTTGGTTTACGATCTTTTGCCGTCAAACCATACAATCTGCATTTATTTATATACACACACGTCATGGCTCTAGAAAACAATAACTCTAGTTCATCCAGGCTAAAATAGTGATATTAAATTCAGCTGAAAAGTTAACTACGAATTATTATTTGCTCTGACAGCGACGTGATTTTGCAATACACAGTGAATACGTCTGAAGGTCCACCATTTAATAGGCATTTAAAAAGCACACACGAATTTCTATACTATGCTTTTATAATTTAACTACACTTAAAAGTAAAATACGGTTTTTGGGCCGATATGATGACTAAACTAATTAGTAAATACAGTACACTACGGCAAAGACCGTCAAAGTGACTCGTTCTTGTCTATTACGTTTCGGAATCTGCTTGTTCATATACCTAGAGACTTGTATAAGTGAGCCGGCATAACGTCTGCGACTGTCAATAAATTATCTTCCAATGACGGTCTCTGCCGTTCTTGGATTATATTATATTTTATATCAGGTACTTCTATCTCTTCTATTACTTTATGGCACCAGTTTAAAAAAAAACACTGTTTTAATAAAAACCAAGTATTACTGATGAAATTGTACTAAAAAAACATGTTAAAACGAAAGCCATAATATATTCAATACATTCGTAAAATAGTTGGTGTTTAAATGTAACAGTGTCAGACAAATTGATGGAGTTATCAGGCATTTTGATGGATCTTTGTACAGTGTTAACACTAACCTGAATTAATTTAAGCTTAATAAAGTTATAATTTTCTGTTATACCAATAATGATTTGTTTTTCAGAGGTTTTAGTTTCGTAGCGCCTTGTTTGCTTCAAGATGAAAATGATAAGACTCTTACAAATCAAAATCAAAACCATGTTACTCAAAACCCTAAAACATCCACAGAAGAATTTTGGTCAGGGTTTGTGAATAGGAATAATTTCTTTGATGAATACAGGTAAGAATGGTAAAATAATAAACAAAAACAAAACAATTTCAAGTTTACATTTAACAATTTACGTTTTAGATTGATGGGTGAATTAGGCACTGGATCGTTTTCGGTAGTTCGTCTATGCGAACATAAAACATCAAGAGTACAATATGCAGTTAAGATTATGGACAAACTTCAGTATGATCCCCGTGAAGAAATAGAAATATTATTAAGGTAATAAAATCTTAGAATATTTTATTTCCAAAAAGATAATTATGCTTTGTTTGCGTGAAATTAATTCGTATTTATACTGAAAGTAATGTAAAATTCTCTGACATAGTTCTATAGTATAAGGACACCAATATTGATTCTCTCTAGTTCTCAGTTAACTAGGTATTAAACAATTTCGCTTAAAATAAATGTACGAAAACGTGTCTACATTGTGTGAGTATTTTTAGAATAATTTACATTTGAGAGACGAACAAAATCAATCATGCGAACTACTATGAAAAGAAAGATTTGAACTTGCCGATAAATCCGAATAACTATTAGGTGCAAAATGAATACACATCTTTTATACTTTCGTTTTTTTTTTCAAGGCATTTGCGTGTTAGAATACAATTAAGTAAAGCTCACGAAGCGTCTATTACCTTGATGCATGTTTATGTGTTGCAGATTAATTAATTACTTTATAGTGTCCTCGACAACTGACAAATAACAAGCGCTAGTATCCAACCGAAAGCACATTAAAAAATGTATAGATCATGTATTGCATAAACGCAAAATATTATTTTCTACAGCACCATTATCGTTCTATAAAAGTAAAATAATTTATATTACATTTTCAATGCTATCCGGCTTACTGTTGACAATTTTTGATTATGTATGTAGAACGGATACGGATAAAAGATCTAAATTTTTTATAGTAGCTATAAAAAGTTGCGACTATTGTTTAATAGCTAGGCAAGATCTAGGTGTATGTAAGCTAGTAATTTGTAAGTTTGTCGAGGAATTACGCAGAAATTGTTGTAACGTTTTAGTTGGAACCTTCATGGTTTTAACGCATATTTTCTGATTTTAAAAACACTTTTGTTTGTCACGAATGGTTGAATAAAGTAAATATACAACTTGACATCTCAATTGTATACACTCATACACTAGGAAGACACAATGAGCAACATTAAAATAAACTTACTAACCAATTTCATATACCCAATTGTACTTAAACATTAATAATTATTTATGAAATTAATAAAAAAAACTGCAAATTGATATTTAATGTTTTTAACCATTTTAAAGTTATGGAATAATTTACCGATATAAAAAAGGAGGAGGCTCTGTTTTAATGTCTATATCGACGATATATATGAATATATCGTCACGCTAGATCCCTTTCGGGGTGAGCAGAGGTACATTAGTGGCTGTATTACTGTGTGGCTGTGCCTCTGTTTTAACCCAACTACTCAAACATGAATTTTCTAAGTCTAGTCCAGCCTCGTTTACCTTTAGCTTTACATTGTACTACTTACTCAGGTACAGTCAACATCCACATATAATAACTCTGCGCGGTGTGTATGAGGAGGGAGGACGTATATTGGCCGTGACGGAGCTGTGTCGCGGCGGCGAGCTGTTGGAACACATCACTCAACGTCGCTACCTGCCGGAACACGAGGCCGCGCCTATACTCAAGAATGTCTTGCACGCCGTG
Source organism: Automeris io (assembly GCA_036320925.1). Classification (NCBI taxonomy): domain Eukaryota; kingdom Metazoa; phylum Arthropoda; class Insecta; order Lepidoptera; family Saturniidae; genus Automeris; species Automeris io. Next base: position 716,969 of record JAUDJH010000025.1, on the reverse strand, counting down.
CATTACTTGCACACGCACACTGTCGTACATAGGTAAATTGAAAGTACTCGATACCCACTCGCCCTTAGAATACGAATAAATCTATACTAATATTATAAAGCAGAAGAGTTTGTTTGTTTGTTTGTTTGTTTGAACGCGCTAATCTCAGGAACTATTGGTTCGAATTGAAACATTCTTTTTGAGTTGAATAGACCATTTATCGAGGAAGGCTTTAGGCTATATAACATCATGATGCAATTATTAGGAGCGAGGAAATAATGGAAAATGTGAAAAAAACGGGCAAAACTATTCATCCTTGAGGGCTTCCATTGCGTGCGCTGCAAAAACGGTTCAAGATACCAAAAATATATGTAAGAAAGAATTATTCCTCTTGAAATGATCTAAAAAAATATCCGCGACAGTATATGTCTATCTTTTAAGATTAAGTCACTAGAACCGTTTTTATGGTAAACAAATTTGGTCGAAATTAATGCATTATTTGTTAAGAGTTGTATCAACGTAATAATATTAATCTTTATCCAAATAAATGTGTTGTTGATTAAGAGTATTAATTGTGAACAAAATTTTCTTTGACATCACTTAATTTCAATGAACATCTTGAAAGATATTACAAAACCTTATATAGCAAAACAACGTTTGCCGGATCAGCTAGTATAGATATAATGGTGCTTAACAATCCCAAAGAAATAAGTGAAGAAAATAAAAATCGTTCTAGTGACACCTGGGTGCCGAAAAAAAACCTAAGTAATTTTTGCCAAGGCTCATCGTTGGAGATGGTAGGTACCAGATATTTTTTCGACTGTTGGCATGTATCATATAGTTCTTACTGAATAGAATACCTCATTATAAATACTTTAACGGGTCTTATGCGTGAAAAAACGTAGTTTAAATTATGAAAACATTCAACCTTCGAATTTTAGCTTTTTCCGAAATGTATACATTGACTACGAAGTTGAAATGCTATTTTATCATAAACATAAAATAATTGATAACCCAGTGTCTTATTTCATGGAGCTATTTTACACTTTATATTATAATTTTTTGAATTAACATTGTTACAGGGACATAAAACCATCTAATATTTTATTTGCAACTGCGGAAAAGAGACCCGAAGACATTCGTTTAGTTGATTTTGGTCTGGCAAAGCAACTACGGGCGGAAAACGGGCTTCTAATGACACCGTGCTACACGGCCAATTTTGTTGCTCCAGAAGTGTTAAAGCGAGCTGGATATGATGCAGCTTGTGATATCTGGAGCTTAGGTATGATCTCTCTATAAACCATAAATAATATTAAATTATGATTGCGGAAAATATAAGTTTTTATTATAGATGCTATCAATATATTATAATTCTGCCGCACTTTTGAATATTCCAATATACAACAATAAATTGTCGTTACACTATTTTTCCTTTTGAAGTAAGTCCAGATTTTACTATAATAATTATATTTTATGTGGTTGTAATTAATGTTTAAATTATTGCAGGTGTTTTAGCATATATAATGCTTTCTGGCAGAACGCCATTCGCTTCAACTGGCGACGACACACCTGAAGCTATCCTGGCTAGAATAGAATCTGGTAAAGTAAGTATTCATTTATAATTTATATAAAATACTGAAATCATTGATTATCTATAATATACTACAAGTAAACATTAACAAAATAATACGTAAACGAACTATATTTACTACAATACATGCGATTAACAATTGAAGGAGAGGTTTTAAAGCGCGGAGACTTGCGTTAAGCGCGGAAAAAGTCCCTTATAACAATCCTTTGAACATAAATTTATATTTATGAATTGAGGTACTAAGATACTATTAAAATCAACTAGAATCGTAATTAAACATTAAATTATAGTTTTTCAAATAAAACCAACCTATTCTTTGTCCGTCATGAGGGACTTCGTAAAATGCATAAGGTATAATTAAATACAATTTATATTTCCGAACCAGAGATGGCCAAAATGTAATCAGATTAATGATTAACGATTACAAAATGTAGTCGTAATTTTAATTAAAAAAAAACCTAAATATTTAGGGTTTCATAACATTGTGTGGGATTGATGATTCCGTGGTGGTTAAAATATATATGGACAAAATGTAGTCATAGTAATGATGGAAAATGTCAAATTTAATCGTAATCGTGGCCATCTATAGATATTTTACATCGGTAACCAGGTGGAGCTCTCCAGCGGCGTGTGGCGCGGCGTGTCGAGCGGCGCGCGCAGCTGCGTGCGACGCATGTTGCAGCTGGAGCCGTCGCGCAGGCCGCGCGCCGCCGACCTGGTGCGCGAGCCGTGGCTGCACGCAGCAGCCGCGCCCGCACCTGCGCCCGAGGACGTGCCGCACGACCTAGACCCGCCGCCGCCGCCCGCAGACCTGCGCCGCGCAGTCGACCTCACATTTCAGGTTACTGTTGTTGAACTTATCTCCGCCCTGCCCATACAACTCTAATATTAACCCTTTGAACACCAATTTTTTTACAAACAACTTATTACTAACTCATTAATTATTTTCGAAAAAAGAGGCATTTGGAATATTCAGAATAACATAGATAAAGTATTTAAAAGAAAAAAAAACATATAATACTTTAAATTATTTTAATAAAATGCGATACTATATTGTCGAGCCACACTCGATAAAGGAGTGGTAAAGGTACGGAGTAGTAAATACGTATAGCAAAAACTTTGTACCCTTTTTTATGAAAATTGCGCGGACGAAGGAATATGACATTTGGCACACTTATTATTTATATAGGATACGAATGTAGCATGCTAATATTTTTTTTAAATAATGCACACACGCATATATACTTTTTTGTTTATAGTTAAAGTCTGTGGTCAAATTGAGAATACATTAATTTTGTTTGTCTTTAATATTATTTGTCTATAGTCTTACTGAATATCTAACATAACCATAATTTAGTCCAGTCAAATAACTTTTTAAATCAAAATTTTGACACTCAAGTTTGCATTTTTGATATTTGGTACTTCTAATAATACAAAAACGATCTGTAAAGGTTTTAGTGTCTGAAACCTCCGGCAAGAGTTAAAAAAAAATGATTTAAAGTTTTTTTCCACAAATACTCGAAAACGGTAATAGTTAGAGAAAAAAAATGTAAGCAAAATATATAGAGCTTAAAATTATACATAAAAAAGGTAGTATGATTTTTTTTCCTCCGACCTAAATTAACCAAGTTAGGGAGGTTTTTAAGTTTAAGGGTTTTTAAATTCCGCGCCGTTGCATAAAGTCACGAGGCAAAAAGAGAGGGACTATTGCTGTCTCGCTTACTCCCATTGATTCTTAACAATGAGTATTGCGTAGGCGTTCACTATAAAATGTCCGAGCATGGATATAAAACACACTTAGACTATAAGGTGGTGTGAGTTAATGTATTATTAGCATAGCAGTCGGTTCGATTAAGGAAACGTTATTAGGTATAGAAAAGGAATTAGTTTGGAAATAATAATCGAGAAAAGTGGATTGGTGGAAAATTGATGATGATTTTAATTAATATAATTCTTGAATAATAGTTTAATTGGAATAGCTTGCATTTAAGGATTGGAAGAAGTTGGTTGATGCAGCTTGTTTTTTTTTTAAATGAATGAATAGGCTTTATTATTTTAAATGTACTTAAATGATCACGATGTTGCGTTAGGATGTAAATATTTTCAGGCTTTTAGGTGGGTTTTGAAAAAATTTAATCTTCTTGTAACATAGTTTATCAAAAATGTTTAATTTAATTTAATTTTTTTTTTTTTTTTTTTTTATTAATAGAACTGAAGATTAAGTTACTCTCTAGCAGAGAGTATTCACAAATTTGTAAAAATGTTTTTCCTCACATAGGTAGGATAGTTGTTTTGTATTGTATAAAAAATTTAATAGGATTATCAAAAAAATTTAAAAGGAAAGGGAGGATAATGTTGTGATTGTATGTAAGGAGTGCATAAAATTAGGTAACATATCTATGACATAAATATTACGTTTAGTAAAAATATAATATTTCGTATGAAAGAATTGGAAAATAAGAAGATCGTTTTGAATTCGAAATTCGAATTTGAAAAAGGACTTGATTATTCTAGAGATTGTGTATTGAGCTTTAAGAATGAAAGGTTGAAAAAGTAGAATAAACAAATAACGAGAATATTATGTAAATGTATTAATGGTTTACTAAATTTATAGTTTAAAGTGATATTAAGAGTTTGACTGAAGAAGGAAGAACTCCACAATATCGGTCACACAAGTTCCCCTTCCACAATATATTAATATTTATCTATATATATATATATATCACAATTAGTTATTAAAAAATAAACATTAACGTGAAGTTCTGTCTTAAACTTAAGTTTTTACTATATCCTTTATGTCGCTTATGTTTTTAGCAAGCACATAAAAGTGGAGAAATTTTGCAAATTCCAAATAAACATATGTATTTATTAATTTACTTTAATTGATAAATTAATAAAATAATAAAAATATAGCTTTTCATAGAAACTAAGGATTTTAAATAGAAATAGAATTTTTACTGTAAAATTTAAATTAAATATAGACCTTCAATTATTATATTTCAAATAGTTTTTTAGATTCGAAAAATTATTACTATCAACGGAATTTCATCCTTGGATGGTCACTTTCGTTTTTGTACTACACTGTACTTATCATCAGGTGTACTACAAATTACTATGTCGTACCAAACGCCCGGTTGAGTTCCCCGCCCGGTTGAGTTGTGAAGACCTCTGTCAATCAACGCGCTCAAATTCGAAAAAAAATCTATGTCGTACCAGTGTAAAAAAAATAACTTGTCATATGAACAAGTTGTTTTCAATTTGCAAACCCAATATTTATGATAAAAAAGTTCAAAATTATTCCTAACATGTCAACTAAGATAAAGATGGCGTCCGCTCGTACATCGGACATAAAATTTGCACGTGACTTGGCCTATTAGATGCATTGTGGCAGATGGCGCCACCAGAAATAAAGTTGCGACATTCACCCTAAGTACCCTTAAAATTAATTATATATTTGGGAGTCGAAGCTGCTCACGTCCGTAGGCTTTTACCCTAGTTTCCCTACACGTGGCTCCTGGGTGGTGCTAAACGAGCTGCAGCGAGGTGGTAGGGCGTCGGTGCCCGTCTGGATCGCGACCACAGTGCATGAGTGTAAGGCCAGTTTTGGCTTATCGCGTTTCGGGAATAGCCTGTGTATATCCAGTAGCACATGATTGGCGACCTTTGGCACAGTATTGGGGTTCTGACTTGACGTCTTCGCTTCCTCCCTTATGGGGGGGTACATTGAACTGCCGGCCAGGGAGACCCGTAGAAACGGTTGTACTGCTGGCCGCCCGCGGTATAGTACAGGGGCCCAATCATAGCTAACCACTATGAGAGGCTGCTCCACCATGCCGCGCATAATCTTGGGTAGGATCGTCGTGCCGGATGGTGACCGGTTTTCGGGACCCGGCGACCTATTCCGGGGGGGTACGGGGGCCCTTCCGTCCGTTGGTTCAGCTTACGTCCTCTGGGGGTTTTGGCGTTGGCCCAGTCTGGTCTGTTCTCCTTTTGCTGTGTCGAGGGTCGTTAATTCTCTTCACGTCTTCTTAACTTTTGCTTCATGTCAGCGCAATATAATAATTTTGGTAATTCAGCGGTGTTTAATCCCGAAAACACCTTCTTTATGGAGTTCACTAACATCCGTGGACTTCATTCTAACTTAAATGCTGTCCACCACCATCTTGAGACAGTCCGGCCTGCACTTCTCTTTTTGACGGAAACTCAAATACACCGTCCGGCTGAATTATTTTATTTGCATTTCCCTGGCTATCAGCTTGAGGAAAACTTTCATGCAAAGGCCGGGGTCTGTGTGTTTGTGCGGTCGGACGTGTGTTGTCGTCGGTTGCGCTGTTTGGAGAACCCCTCTTTTTTTGTCCTGTGGGTGCATGTGGATGTCGGCTCTCTGAGTCGTGTCTACGTGTGCCTATACCGATCTAATAATGGGGGCTCTGAGACCACTCGGTTGTTTGATTACCTCAGCCAGGCGGCTGATGTCGTTCAAGAGCAGTACCCTGCAGCAGAACTGGTAGTTTTGGGGGATTTTAACGCGCACCATGAGTTATGGCTGGGATCCTCCAAGACTGACTATGCAGGAAGGTCTGCTCATGCATTCGCCCTGCTTCATGACCTCTCTCAACTGGTTTTCCAGCCCACCAGGCTTCCAGATGTTGTGGTTCATGCTCCCTCTTTGTTGAACCTTCTGCTGACGAGCCATTCTTCCGGGTATTTTGTGTCGGTAAATGCTCCTTTGGGTAATTCTGACCATTGCTTGGTTGGTTCTTTGGTGCCCCGCGCCCTCTCACCATCTCCTCGTGAGGTTAAGCGTAAGGTATGGCATTACTCGTCAGCAGATTGGGATGGATTGCGTGAGTACTTTGCTTCTATCCCGTGGCGCAAACGCTGCTTTAATGAGTGTGATCCTTCTGCGACTGCCGATGCGATTGCCGACGAGATCAGGCTTGGAATGGATTATTACATTCCATCTTCTGTAATCGTCGGTAATCGCTCTGGACGCTCTTGGTTCAATCGCGAATGCTCTGTCGCTGTTAGTCTGAAGCAGAATGCATATCGTGCTTGGATTAAGGGTTGCGCAACTTGTGATCCTGATGTCAACGCTCTTAAAGCAGCTTATAACAAGGCTACCAAGGCTTGCAGGAGGGCGTATCGCGGGGCGGATGCTCAACGTGTTTCGCGGATTGGCCAGATCTTAGTAAACCACCCGACCAACAGTCGAGCTTATTGGGGACTGGCCAAGGCCGTGCAAACGAATTTCTGTCGCCTATCCTTTCCGCCGTTAAGATCTCCTGACGGGTCGCTGGCCCATGAGCCGCTAGAGAAAGCCAATCTGTTGGCTCACATCTTCGCGGCTAATTCCAAACTTGATGACCTCAACACCCAGCCGCCCACAATTCCTTCTTGCGGCTACACGATGCCTGACGTTGTGATAAGGCAGCGTACTGTATTACGTGAGTTGAGGTCACTCGATGTGCGGAAGGCTAGTGACTCTGATGGTATCCCAGCGGTGGTGCTGAGGGCTTGTGCAGCCGAGCTTGCGTCTCCTCTTACAAGCCTGTACCGCCTGCCTTTCTCGTCCGGTGTTGTGCCTCAGGCTTGGAGGGAAGCCAACATTCAACCGATCCCCAAAAAGGGGGATCGTTTCGACCCAAGCAACTACCGCCTCATAGCCGTCACCTCAGTGCTCTGTAAAATCTTAGAACGAATTGTAAATGTTTAACTTGTCCGTTACCTAGAGGATCACTCTCTTATTAACGATCGTCAATATGGTTTTCGACCGAATCATTCCACGGGTGATCTTCTAGCGTACGTCATGCACCGCTGGGGTGAGGCTATGGATAAGCATGGCGAATCTTTGGGTGTTAGCCTGGATATAGCCAAAGCCTTTGATAGGGTCTGGCATCGTGGTCTTCTCTCCAAGCTTCGAGCGTACGGTCTTCCTGACAACCTGTGTGCGTGGATCTCTGGCTTTTTGCACGAACGTAGAATTCGTGTCCTTGTTGATGGTCACAGTTCGCAGTTCGTGTTAGTTAATGCCGGAGTTCCACAAGGCTCTGTACTTTCTCCCACCCTGTTTCTTCTGCATATCAATGATATGCTGTCTTTGGGCTGTATTCATTGCTATGCAGATGACAGCACGGTTCACGGGGGATATTGTAGCAGGCCCACTTATGGTCGGGAGGAAACCATTGGGAATCGAGAAGATCTGGTTATTGATCTCAATCGGTCCTTAAGCCTCATTTCTTCTTGGGGCGACAGGAATTTGGTTGAGTTCAATGCCAAAAAAAACTAGGTGTGTGTTTTTTCCTCTAAAAAATCCCCATTTACTCCTCTTCCTACTCTCAAGAATGTGCCGCTTGCTGTGCGTGACAGCCTTAGTATACTAGGCATGGATATTCGCTGTGATCTCAATCTCAGGGATCACATAGGGACGGTCATCTCCTCGACTTCCCGTAGACTTGGTATCCTGAATAGAGTGCGTCGGTTTTTCACACCTGATCTTTTGTATCTATTGTATAAGGCCCAGGTCAGGCTTTGTATGGAATATTGTTCGCATCTCTGGGATGGTTCTGCCCAGTACTTGCTTGATGCCCTGGATAGGTTGCAGCGTAGGGCTGTCCGCATAGTGAACGATCCAAACGTTTCTGAACATCTTGAATCGCTCCAATTGCGTAGAGATGTTGCCTCATTAAGTGTTTTCTACCGTTTGTATTATGGCGAGTGTTCTGAAGAGTTGTTTAACCTTGTTCCACCCTCTCCTTTCCTAAATAGAACCACGCGCGCGGGTTTGCGGTGTCACAGCTATACGGTATCTCACATCCCGGCTAGGACTAAGAGGTTCTCTAACTCCTTCTTTTGCCGTGTCGTTGTGCTGTGGAATGGTCTTCCGGCGAGCGTGTTCCCACCATCCTATGATATGGGATCCTTTAAGCGTAACGTGAAGAGATATTTGTGCGGGCCGGCATGATCGCTGCGACTACCGATGGGTTTTTTCTTACCTTTCGATAGTCGTTGGCGTTTTTTTGGACTGCACCATGCTTACCATCAGGTTTGGTGCAGTCACTATGCCGTGTCAGTGTAAAAAAAAAAATCCAATACGGAATAATGCTAAATTTCTGTCAATTATACTATTTTTTCTTTCGAATCGTCTTGAATTAAAAACCATTTATATAATTAATACATAAAAGAAATATAATATACAAAAAACGTATTAACGTAATTAAACAAAATAAACTACATATTCATTTAATTTATGAACGTAAAATTAAAACTAATCACTGTCTGATGAGTCCATAGTGGCTGTTGTCGTAGGTCGACTTTCTTTCGGCGTCGGGAGGTGACGGCCCCATCGCCCATCGGATTTGTCCGATGCAATCAGTCCGAGCCACTGGTCAAAGCCCGGGCCAGTGATTCGTCCCTATCCCCTATTTCCCACCTTTCCCTTTCCCGTTTGTCCCTTCTCGTTTCTCCTTTCTTCCCCAAGTTTGTTCCTTCCCACACCCACTCTATCTCTATTCCCCCCTTCTTCTACTTTTATCTTTTTCTTCATCTCCTTCCCTTTATCCCTTTCCCCTTTTTACTTCAGTTTCAATTCCGGGAGATGCCTGAAAATTGAGGAATGCTAAAATAATCATGGAGTCACAGCGTCAAAAAGAACTACCCCAGGAGGGTACCGGCCGCTCTGCGGCCGGAGAATCCCTTCACCTGTCCTCGGACCGGTGCAGCCCCACGTTTTCTGGGGGGGGCAAACCTGTGCTCCGCAGTGGCGGCTCTTCCCCCGTCACTGCTCCGACGACCCATGCAAGCCCACGGATAACCGATCTTGCGCCACAGAAGGAGCTGGATTCGGACGATTCCATGTCCAGTCACAGGTCACTAGACTCCGGCTCGCTGGAGCGGAAACGGTCGTATCGATTGGTCTGCTCCGACAGCGAGCCGGACGTAGACGTTCCGGCGAAAATTGTCGCGAACCCCAAAAGGGGCAGAGGAAGGCCTCCCACAACCGGCCAATATGTCGGCTTATGGGAAGCCAAGAAAAAAGTGATTGCTGCTCAGAAGGAGGAAGAGAAGCGGCTTGCAGAGGCTGACCTTCTGGGCACTGCCCGGAGCGCTCGTCCTCGCCTCACGATGCGTCTCGACGCAGTTGGGGTCGAGGCGACGTCCATATACGCCCAGAAAGAAATCGTGGACAAGGGCTTCGAAGTACTTTCGGAGTCCATCGCTAAGTCCTCTAATCTAAAGGGGACGGTGGTGAGAGACATCAAGGCTGCTATGGCGGCTATAAAGGAAGCGATAGAGGTCATCGTCTCGACCACCGCAACCGAAGAGACCCGGAAATTACACCGGGAGAATCTCCGGTTGCGTGAGGTCGTGCGTGATCTCCAGGAGGACGTGGCCGCTATGCGCTCCGAAATCCGCCAGGCGAATCGTCGTGGTACCACACAACCATCTGCGTTGGGAGACCTCGACTCTCAGGAAGCCACCCCCACCTCCGGAACTAGCGTTCTTGAACGCGCTGTCGCGGATTTGGTAGGGGAGGTGCGCGGTATGAACGCGCGACTGGAAGCAACAGAGAGGCGTCTACTCCGCCCACCGTTGCAAATGGATAAGCCGACCTATGCAGCAAAAACGGTCGGTCGAAAGGCTAATCAGCCCAAACCGACCGCACATGTTGCCAGGGTCGCTCATGGTGATGACAACGAGGTGCCGGGAAGCAACTCAACCCCTATTCTACCTAAGCCCTCTAAGGGTAAGGCCAAGGGGAAGAGAAGCGCCCCGGTGCCCGTGCCGGATGAGATTACAGATCTTGTGGCTCCGCGTCCACCTCCAACATCATCCAAGCCCACCGATCTTCATGGTGACTTCACAGAGGTGGGAAAAAACGGAAAGCTCAAAAAGAAGAAGGAGGGTAGCCCTAAGGAGACTCCCCATAAAAAGAAGAGCAAGCAGAAGACGAAGGCTCCGAGGATACCCCGGCCACCCAAAATGGCGGCGATATCCCTCAAGCTAACACCGGACGCTGTGAAGAGGGGCGTCTCTTTGGAGACGACTCTCCAAGAGATGAAAAGCAGGGTTTCGGCGGTGCTGCAAACGCAGAACATCAAGGACCTTCGTATAAGGGGTACTCTCAACGGTTCCAGGATTCTTTTAGTTCCTGGCGAATCGGAAGAGGCTGAGAGGAAGGCGGGAGTCCTCTGCAGCGAGCTCAAGCGCATCTTCCCTGAGGAAGATGTGAAGGTTTCACGCCCCGTCAAATACGTGAACCTGAGGATTTCCGGCCTCGATGACTGCACCACCAGGGCAGATGTCAGAGGTGTCGTGATGTTCGAGGGCGGGTGCGACCTCGACCAAGTTCGCGCAAGCGAGCTAAGGCGCACTACGTTCGACCTCGGCGTGATGTGGGTGTCTTGCCCAGCCACAGCAGCGCAAAGGTTTATGGAGAAGCAGCCCGTGATCTGCTGGGTCAAGCCCCAGATCCTATTGCTGCCACCGACTGTATTCCGGTGTTTCCGCTGCATGGAACCCGGGCACGTGTCGGTAAAGTGCAAAGCAAAGGTCGACCGTAGTGCGCTTTGCTTTAGGTGTGCGCAGCCAGGTCATCGTGCCCAGGGCTGCACGGCCAGCGTCCGAGGCGCAGTCTGCGCAGACGCCGGGAGACCGGCGGGGCACAAGCTCGGCAGCGAGAACTGCGCTGTCGCGACAAGGCCGTTGAAGGAGCCGAGAGGCAGTAAGAAAAAGGCCCCCGATGACGCTGCTAAGTCGGTGGAGCCCATGCAGGAGGAGTCCCGGGCTGAACATCTGCCCACGGGGCAAACTCGCGGAGCGTCAGGTAGTGCGCCTGAGGGGGCCGTTACCTGACTCAAATGCTCCAGTGGTGTTGCGCGTGCATCCGCACGCCACTTGGCGATGGGGGGTGGTGTCACTCTTCTCTCACCCCCCTACCAGTGAGATGAAGCCTTTTGGGCAGATCACGCGCCGGACCGCGGTGAGACCAAAGTCACATTCCCGTAGTCTGGCGAACCCTGTGCTTGGCGATGTGCCCCAGTGGTTTTAGTCGGTGAGAGTCCGACACACCGGGGGGTGGCCCTCACCGCCCCCTGACGGTCCATAACGGATTTCCACTGGGATATCAAAAAAAAAAAAAAAAAAAAAAAAGGTCGACTTTCTTTCACAAAAAATTGGTCGAATGTTTGTTGAAAAGCTTTTTTCACAACGTTAAATAAATTTCCTTGTAGCAATTGATATTAAGTTTGTATAAAATAAGTATAAAATTGTACTAAATTGTATTAAATTTGCGTTGATTTTTAGTTAGAAAGGGAATCCCCAAATTTTGATGGCATGGCGCAATTAAAAATAAAGGTGTTGCCATATTTTAGGAAATAAAAATTCAAAAAAACATTAAAGACTCGAATCCAAAACAACGCAACTTCGAAAATCTAACGACGCACAGTGAAAATCAATAAAAATTAAGCAGCGACACAACTTCAAAAAAAAAACGCTAAACGAAACGACCCAAAGCGAGGTATTGGTGTACTATATCTAGTATCTTAGAATGTCAAGTAATTTTTTCGAAACTTGAAATTTACAATCGATATATTTATTACCAGAGATGGGCAAAATGTATCTGATTAAAGATCAACGATTACAAAATGTAGTCGTAATTTTAATTTTCTTGCTCTGTAATCATGATTAAATCCATTTAAAACATTAAGAAATGATAAATGTGTATACGATCTGTGATTTTGAAGTGTTTAAAACATAAATGAGCAAAATGCAGTGATATTAATGGTAAAAAACATAAAATGTAATCGTCAATCATTTTCATTAATCAGATTACTTTTTGCCCATCTACGTTTATTACCCTGATCTATTCGAATGAACAGATACTTAAATAGAGTACAAGAAATAATTATCCGATAATGCTTTCTTACTCTTACTCGGAGATTTTATAGTGAACGCCTACGCAATACTCAATTATCAAGTATCAATGGGAGTAAGCGACACAGCAATAGTCCCTCTCTTTTTGCCTCGTGACTTTATGCAACGGCGCGGAATTTAAAAACTCTTAAACTTAAAAACCTCCCTAACTTGGTTAATTTAGGCCGGAGGAAAAAAAGTCATACTACCTTTTTTATGTATAATTTTAAGCTCTATATATTTTGCTTACATTTTTTTTCTCTAACTATTACCGTTTTCGAGTATTTGTGGAAAAAAACTTTAAATCATTTTTTTTTAACTCTTGCCGGGGGTTTCAGACACTAAAACCTTTACAGATCGTTTTTGTATTATTAGAAGTACAAAATATCAAAAATGCAAACTTGAGTGTCAAAATTTTGATTTAAAAAGTTATTTGACTGGACTAATTATTATATAATCAATATTTGTGCTTTATATTATAACGAAATTCATTTATTACAATAAATGTATTAGTTGTTAGTGAAATACCGCTCGCTCAATATAAATCTAATATAAAATGAAAGTTGTGTAGTAGTAATCCGAATGAACAATATTATATAGGTAAAAAAATATATATTTGCTATTCAAATTGCTAGTTCAAAGATCTTTTTGTATTTTTTATTACTGTGACAATAGAACTTTAATAATGTTCAAACATACAATTTAAATTATGGTCGAATTTACCACTTTTGACTACTAGTAGTATGAATAAGGCAGGAGACAAATTTTAGCAGGAGACATGCCTGTTATCATCAGCTTTATCTCTTTCGCACACGTAGTGTTGTCTTTATCTAGATCCGTGTACTACATCGAAATGCGCTCCATACAAATCTACACAAACAAGTCATTTTGAGTTGCTACTAAGCAGCATTGGAATTGCTGCTGATCCCTTCGACCAATTGACTCTAATTTCTTCAACGACGTTGAAACAATAGGTTTTTATCGTTGTTATTTCACCGACAAAATATCACGTTTCAAGAAGTTTATTTATTACTGTGTGGTCGTATGAAGCCTGAAAAAAGTTTGAACGTATTAAGAATAACAGTCAATTTTTCTCAAATATATTCATTTTGTAGCTGGGGTTTACGTTACGTTTTATCATAGTGCCGTCTCGGTTTCGGTCCTCGTGATTTTTAACAGGCGTTATTTAACAAATAGCGAGGTACGTGACATTTTTGAATCACTGTTAAACATCCAGTGATTCATCATCATTGGATGTTATCTTGCCTAGTCAACATCTTAACATTTAAATGACCATTCCAGGCATTGTCGTCTTCGCCACTCACACCACAAGTGCTCGGTCCCGTATCGCAATCGACACTCGCGCAAAGGCGTAACAAACCACAACGGCGTTTCCCACCGACACACATATAGAAAAACGTTTGCCAGAAGATTAACTAATTCTGCGTTTATTTATATGTTTCAGAACTAAATATTAAGATCACAATCAATATAGATTAAGTTACGTCACAATATATCTGTATTATTAAGCATAATCTATACATATAAAAAATGTATCCGTTGCAAAACTTAAAAGGCGCCACCTTTACAAGAGTGTATAAGCGGCGATATTCTCGCTGTGCAATTCAATAGTAGTTACTAATTCATAGTTATGAATGAATATCCAAACGACTATGTTGGCGAAAAACTCGTTCATGAGAACGATTCTTTAAGGCTTAGCTTATAGAACTCATGGTATTCATACTGTCAATAGGTTCGGAGTAAGAGTGATTTTTCACTGGCCGATTAGCAGACATTCTGTAGCAATTCGGTTAATATAGTATTTATTTTTATATAACGATACAATACCAATACTGGTGCTGTGGCGACAAAACAGAACTTCACAACCTTCTTGAAAAATATACGCGATTTACATAGTTATTGCGTTAACTACAAATTTGATGATGAAATGAATTAACCTAAGATATAATTACGTACTTTGTTTTTGAATGATTTTCAAAAAGGTTGTTTATTTTGCATAACTTTCTGTAACCTTTATTGCGATTTGTGTGACAGCGTATATAGTATTGGTAGATGGAAAATCATAACAGAAATTTGTATTGTTTCGTGCATTTTAATGAGTCAATATGGATGACGGTTATCGTTGTTGGCCAGTGAAAAATGTTTTAGGATGTATGATGATGTGCTGAGTCTCGGAGTTATTTTGGTACGACAATATTTGTCGCGTTAGGTATATAATATAATATTTTTAATAGCGAACTACATTTAATTATTTTATATAAATTATATTTTATTGCTACTTAATATGTAACGTGCATTTAGAGATAATTAACTATCTTATTTTGGTGAAAATACAGTAAAAAATTAAAGAGCTTTGATTATTACCTCGTATAATATCAATTAAAACTATCACTAGAACATTCCATCTCGCTTATCATTGTGAAGGTCAACACCGAAACATGGTTTGTAAGATCCATTTTCATTTGAAAAGCATTTGATAAAGTACGACTAGTGAGTTGAGCTCTGTGACGTATGTGCGCAGTGGTCAATTTTAAGTTTGTTTTGACGTGTAAGAAATGTATGCCCACCCTTTCGCACAGAGCTTAACCTATGTGCTTCAAATTATACACAAAAATATTCTCTTTTAAGTCAAATGAGATGCGTACCTTTAGTTAATAAAGCTATTTTAATGTTGCGAACGACAACCGTTTTATTTGATTTTACAAGTTTTAAATAGTGACGCTAGCTATATCTCTGTGCAATCAATTTTAGTAAAACTTGTAATAATATATGGATTATTTATTTATTTATTTGTGTATGGGCTATCAACAGTAAACACTTAAAATACTTATACATATAAGTAAATAATTATAAATACTTAATTGTTTTACATAATTTGATGAATGATGGTACAGAATGTAATTCAGGCTATAACTACGATTCTTTTTTTTTTGTATCCCGGGGGAAAGTTCTACATAGCACCATCAGGGAAACCGTGAGGGCAGTGACCCCGGTGTGTCAGACTCTTACTGAGTAAAACCCCCGGGGTGTCCCTCGGATTGCTTCACCCGGGCCGGGGAAGCCAAATTCGTCCAGACGATAGCTACGATTCTGCTCAACCAATCATGATCAAACATATCCCATATTTTAACTTGAAAAATATATATTAAAACTGAAAAAAATGTCACATTTTTTAAAAATATATTGCGGTAACACCATTTAACTTTGATCTAATTACAACAATAGAAAAATACATTTCAATCTAAACCTTATCTTTATAAAGCATACTAATACTACAGCAGTCGTGCATCCCATAAAAAGCATCACCTTGTTATATTTAATAGATATATTGACTTAAAATCTGGTAATTACTAGATTTAGAGCTTCAGAATACTAATTGGAATAAATTTAAATTTAACAAATTTACTGAATGTCTAAGTATAACAAAACAACAAGTTTTTAAGCTTCTATGGGATGCACGCCACTGTACTACAGTACACTATAGCGTTATACTTTTACTTTTTAATGTATCGTTTAGTATAACATATTCCAAATATTTTAGATACATTTAGTAAGTAACTAAATAGATAAAAAAAGATTTATTGTGGATTTAGTTTTTAATTAATTTGTTTAAAAAAAACTAACGAGTAGGACTTGTAAGCTTCTAAAGCTATTTATGCATTAATTGTCTTCCTAAATTATACTGTTAGGCAGACACGAATAATATTTTTTCAAAATATTTGTTGCTTACCCACCATATGTAATAATATTTACGTTATATATTTCTTCTGTGCCATTGGACTTCTTGACTATATAATAAGACTATATAATCGTGTAGATTGGCAATGTGCAATACTATCTATCGATACTATGAGACTACAAGAAATACTTAAAAGATACATAATTATGTGTATGTTTATATAATAATAGATAATAAGTTATGCAGTATTCTTCTTCTTGATAAGTTTATCTATCATATTATATTAGATAAATTTAAAAAATGTTTGTATTTTTATAAGAATCCCAGAGGATTTTGGATAAAGATAAAAAAAAAACTTAAATATTTTAAGATCGTATATTTAAGATACTTGACTCGCAATCTGTTTTTACTCTTAACCAAATATTACAGTTGTTGTAAATTCGAGAAACTATATCGGATTAACACGTCTCTTCTATTAACATAAAATGACAATACAAAGCACCTATAAAAAATACCTAATCTTTTGACCTGACCGCGCACTGTTAACTTAATAAGCAGTGGCCAGAAACGGAACATATCTGGCCCAGAGATGGGAAATATGTAATCCTATTAATGATTAACGACTACAAAATGAAGTCGTAATTTTAATCTTGTTGCTCTGCAATCATGATTAAATCACTTGAAAACATTAAGGAGTCATAAATGTGTATGCAATTGAGGATTCCGTAGTGTTTAAAACATAGATGAGCAAAATACAGTCATATTAATGACGAAAAATGCAAGATGGAATCGAAATTGTTTTTCATTATTCTGATAACATTTTACCCATCTATGATCTGGCCGAAGCGAATAATATAAATGAGCCCTAAAATAATGTTTCTTTTTATTATTTTTCGTAAAACTGGTCAAATTAATCACTTATTACGATATTCACTCTTGTTAATGTTTCTTAGGGCAAATAAAGATTACATTATATGATTAAAAGCCCCAATGTATGAGATTTTACTTTCCATTTATATGGAATGATTAATTATTATAATCACATTAAAAAAGTAGATATTATTGGGTTTAATATATTATTTAGTTGATAATGGGAAACAAACATCTACAACTATTATCTGCATTTAACGTAAGTTTCATTTTTAATTATAAGGGCATCGGTAGTGATTATATTTTTTTCAGTAATTTATATTTTAATGACACTATTAATTTCTTTCAAAATCCTATGATGAAATTATTACCTTTAACGAAACTAATTATTTTTAATAATTGATGTGTCTATAATTTATCATTGCAGTTTTCGGTTTATATCTTTTTTGTGTTGGAGATTAAATTTTTCGGAGTTATTTTCTTTGCAAGATCTTATAAACATTTCCATATCAAAGAAGCCTGAACATTTATGTAGGCGTGATGAAAATTAACTCAATTATTGTCATAATCTATTATTAAGTTTACATGTAACGTCATTTTCGTACCAATCTACTTAAGAATATGTATTTAAGTTAAATTATACTGTCTCCTCTAAGGGTGCCTAAAACAATTATTTTTACAGCAATATGTGACTGCAATAGCATATCCAGTTACATTGTCGTTAACCCTTTCGTTACCGCAGTCCATTCCGCCGAAGTGGTGCTACTGAACCGGGCAGCACGCCCCGAAGTGTGCACATTGCATGACGGCAAGTTGGTGTTCGAATTTATATTTGTGTTTCAATTGAATTGTGCTTCAGTAATGAAGCGGAAGGTGTTAGTACACACAAAACGGAAAATGAATGCCGGCTAAAGCCGGCGCTGGTAACGAGAGGGTTAATTACGTCAATATATTGGGACATATATATTTTTGTATTGAGTGGTACAATATAGCCAAACATGTTCATAAATATTTTATTTTATTTTACCTATTTTTGTCAAAAAACATGAATTAATTGATGATAATCGACATTTGAAATAAAGTAATTGACATTAAATGTCAAACTGTTCATGGAAGATACATTTGTAGTAATATCTACCTATTTAATTGACCGGAACAAATTGATAGATCGAAGAAAGTGGCGATGGCAAAAGTGTCGTTTTTAACAGTCCCAAAAACAATATAAAAGCAGCTTCGTGTGATGGGTATAAGAAATACCTATGTTATTCAGATAATATTTTCAAACAATATTAGCATTAAAATATTGCTATAATACACAAAATATGTTTGAAAATATTGCAGCTTCATATTGCAGTGAAATATAACATATTTAGAAACATGCTTTAAATTATATACCAACTTAGTCGTAGAATTAATAACGTGGTGTAATTAATAACGTTTGTTATTGTGGAAATAAAGGTGCCATTCTTTTCTTAAGTTTTATATATTTTTAGTACTTTTTGGCCGTAGCTGCACTGGGAATAAAAATAATTACATTTAGAAAATGACACAAACCTCACGGCACATCATAATCGGCTTTCTTGTTTTAGTGATTCATTTTTAAATCAATATATGAAATGTTCTCATCCTTAAGCTTATATTGACCATGTCCATTGTGTGTACATTTACGATCATTTATTTTTGTATTTGGATATTTCTAAAATGACAATTTCTTTTATTTGATTTTATGGTAAAAAAATAACTTTGCATTAAAATAATGTATAGTATCCCAATTATGTCCATTTTCAGTATTAAGGAAACAAGCTTTAGATCAAAGGAAATTAAAACCAGTCTTTACAATTTAAATTGTTTAATTTAGTAGGTACAGTCTTTTATTCACTTTGGTAAAGAATTTAGATTATTGGATTGTAGATTTATTGCATAATCAGATTGGTGTTTTACCAAAGATAAAAGGTTTATTTTGAATCGATGTTTATATTTAATAGGGTTTTAAAGTATGTTTTTCATTATTTCCAAAGATAGTTTATTTCTTATAGTAAAAGTATTTTTTGTAACAATAATATTAAGATTCTTATGCAAAAGTTGTCTTTACCAATAGTGAATTGTTACTACTGTATACATCCATATTAAATATAAAACTTCGTTTTATAATAAGGCCGGTAAATTTTTAGTAACTTTATAATTATATATGACAAGCTGTTGATGTAACTATACTTAACTATGAAATTATTAAGTATTTAGCATAATATATTGTGTACATAACTCGAACTCTATATATTTAGTAATTAATGTTTAAATGTAGTTTTAATAAATGAAGGAATTGATTGGTAAATGTAATAGGTATAAATATCTAGCATTACATATTTTCGCGAATTAAATATTTACATACTACTTGTTATAAGGTTGCATAAGGTTTGAACATATCTGGTGCATATAAACACAATTATTTATTCATTATTGAATACCAAATGCCTCAGCTTGAAAGTATAATAGTTCTAAAATTTTACAACAGAATTATTGGTACGTGGGATTAATAAAAAGATCAAGTGGATTTATAAATTTTAAAGCAGAATAATATTTTGGCAAAATAAGTCACTTGTGATTTACAGAAATTACAGAGCCGGGCATAAAAACAAAAAAAAAATTGAATAGTCAACTTAGCCAAGTATGCTAAAGTAGATATTTTACTCAACAGAGGCAGGATGGGACAATGTATTATAGTCTTTTGAATTCTTGAAATACACATTGCCTATGATTTAGATAAATAACAAAGTAAAGTAAGTACGACGACTAACTAAAATATGTCTTGCCAACATTTTCTTATTTTACTTGAACAATAACGATGACTTGCGGAAAGTATGTACATCATTACTAGCATAGTTGCGAGAGTTCATAAAAACTGTATAAACATTAATGCATAACTATCTTCAAAAAGAATTTACTAATAAAAGTACAAAGATCCATTATTTATCGGTATTTAAAATTAATAAATACTAATTAGTAGAAATGGATACCTACATAAAATATAAATAATGTAAATTATTTTAACGTTGTATGCAAAGTAGATATAGCTGTCACGAACTACTAGGAAACACCCTTCGTTCATTCATTAGAAAATCATTATGCAAGTACTTGTGTTTATTAACCGCTCGACTTATAAAAACAATAATGATGCCATGGGACTGTCTAATTGGCACGCTTATTACTGTTGTCGAAAGCTATTAAGAACAAACGCCTGTGAAATGTAATAGCTTTTCTTTATATCTGTCAATGAAACTTGTGAAAATTTTGGACTTCATTGTGCTGAGTAGTAATTTTCATATTTTTTCTGACTTGTAGAAAGTTTTTCGGGGTGAGCAAGATTATTACAGGCAAATGATGTACCTACACTATATTTCGGTAGGTGGATAAATTAATAATAATGTAGACGGTGACATGCATTCTATAGAAGCATAAATAAGCATTATTTTATTATACTTTCGACGTTTAATACATATTGATTTGAAATTAGGTCCAATTTAGATTGCGAGACTCGTAATCTGGTTATTACCAGATGCTAAGTCAATATATTTATTAAGCTTTTATCCTTGTTATAGGACGCGTTACACAAAAGAGTAAATTTCCAAGTATAAGGTAATGCTTTTACCTATGTGAAGCACACCACCAGAATATTGAATATTTTTAAATAAATTATAGTTGCTGCTAACTGGACACCTAGAAATTTTCCTTTAAAATAAAGTTAATCAACGTTTACAGGACCATAAAAATGGTGTAACAAAGTTACCCATTATAAATAACCATAATAATGTTAAATAGTGCAAATAGTAAAAAAAATTGTTATATAGAGGATATTTTGTGCTCTTGATGTTAATGTTGCAAATTCACATCTGTCTATTTTTCTATATTAAAATTGGAAATCCAATTTAAATATGTAATAATACCTATTGGAAAATGCAAACTGTTGTATTAAGAAAATCACATTTAGAGATATAATATAAATATTGTTGATATTGCTTAAACCTTGTTTTATTTACATTACTAAAAGACATAGAAGTATAAAAACACTTTATTGAAGTAACCAGTATTTTTTCAATTACAAGTATTTATTTAACATTTACATTTATTAAAGTAGGTGCTGTAATAGGTCCTTTGCCAGAAACTACCAATGGGCTCCCTTTATAGCATGCAATTCGATCCTGATTTGTTAAAAGATCAGGGGCACATGTTTCAAATATTTTCTTTTTAGGATTAAGTTGAGGTTCAGGTTCCCTTGGATACCCTTCACAAGAAACTAAGTCTCCTGGAACTGCTCCAAGAGGTGGTAATAGTACTTCAACTTTATCAGGTGATGATGCACACATTACCATTCCTTCTGAAGTAACACCTCTCATCTGAAAATATACCAATTAAATATGAAAATGTTTGTTTATTTAAATAAAATCACAAAATGTTGCCAAAATGACAGATTTTTAAAGTCAAATAGATGAAACACTTATAATGCGTAAGGTACTCAGGAACACCAACATAAAGTGACCTACCTTTCAGTTTTATATAGACTATAAGCTATGGAGAGTGCAGTTGTGTTGCACAATTTAATGCCACCACCATTTTTTACCATAATTTAGCAAGACGTCTGCGGGATTGCCTCTTTGTGTGGAAAATATTCCAACTGTTCCTATAAGGTGATACACCTCATTTTTGTGGCCAACTGGGACTTTGTTTCTTGCTTCTGTTTTTACATCGTATGACATGGAAATTTTCAAAAGACGAGTGAAATGGTATTTTAGTCCAGTCAATTTAGATTTTTTCTTATTTCTCAATTTGAGGAAAAATTCCTGGCGGGCTGTATTTTGGTATATAATAATGGAGTTTTAATGATAATTTTTAAAATCGGCATTAATATCTTGTGAGCTAAAAAGTTATTTAATGGCTAAGGTCACAAAAATTTGTTTTTCATGGATATCTCATATCCTTTTGTTGGGAGGACAATAAATTGTTCCTCACCTATAATAAAATGTATGTTGTTCTTTTCTGTTGTGATGACCATTTTTGAAGTAAAGTAGTAGAATGGTGATATTTGTAGTATTGCATATTTAAATATTATTTTGAATATAGTCCAACAGAGAGCAGCAGCTATAAAGAAATGGGTCTTGGAACCATAGAGTATGAAAAAATCTGGCAGTGGACATTATAAATATAATATATAGTAAACTCTACATATAAAATAAGTACACCTAGATATCGAGTTGCAGAAACAAGCCCGCTTGGACCTTATACCTGATAGTAGACTCTACTCAGTTCCTTAACCCGTATAAATAATTTCAACTTGCAATATATCATAAAAATATTAATTTAATAAATTGCTTATAAATCATAAAACTATATTTTTTATAAATCAAAGAAACATGTTATATATTTATTAGAGATCACCCAGTTATTAATTCAAAATTTTTGATATACATTAAAACATGAACAGAAAACAAAAGTTTAGACCATGATGTATGGTTTACAATAATACAAAAAAATGTGTTTGAGTTGCTTTCTTTCCGCTCTACTCATAAGCTATTAATCCTGCAAAAAAATGCAAGAGACATTTTTTATAAATAATCAGATGATGAACAATTTCATATTTATAGACTTCCAGTAAAAGGATATATGTGATAAACTGGTTTTTGTGATGTTGACATTTGATAACTTTTTTAGCGGGCACAATTTTAATTTTTCAAATGATCAATAAAACATAATAAAGGTGTACACCAAAATTCAGGCCACTAAGAATATTTCAGTAGATTGGGATTTAAAAGAGCTAAAATGATTGAACCATTTTTAAGGCATTTGCACTCCATAATCAACCTTGTCATTAGGTGAGATGAAGGTCAAGCATAAGCTTATATGTTTAAAAAAAATCAATATGTTGTGTAAGTTTTGCTTATATTTGTATATATTCAAGTAAGTAATACTCTAATCTACTAAAGTATTAACATATTGCACTGTTATTAATATTCTAGATCAATTATTTATATCTATTATGAAATAGTTTACCTTAACTGGTTTCAAATTACATAAAACCATAACAATTCTATCTTGCATTTCATTTATGGGTACATGATTAACAAGGCCTGAGACAATAGTCCTTGGAATCGCCTCTCCACAATCTATTTTCTCAACATAAAGAGAATCTGCATCAGGATGTTTATTTATTTCAATAATTTTCCCAATTCTAAAATCTAACTTTCTAACATCAATTAAGTCTGAAATTGTTTCATTAATATTAGCTTTCGTCTTTTTAGGTACCTCCTTTTCCTTTTTTTCTGTTGGTTTCAGTTTTTTGATTTCTGTATTTACTAGCTCTTGTGGATTATTGATACTTAAAGTATTTATTGTTTTGCCTGGTATTGGGTATTGTTTTTTTCCATGTAATGATTCCAATTTTATTAATTCCGCTTTTGCGTTATCAATTTTAGCCACAAGTAAATTGTTTTCCTCCGTGAGTTCTTTAATTTTCATTTCTACCTTGATTTTTTTGACTTCCTCTAACTAAATAAAATGAACAATTTAATAAAGATAACAGCACAATTGGTTGTTAAATAAATATAATTATACCTTATATCGTAAATCAGCCACTTTTTTTTCTGCTGCTTCAGCATTTTTTATTAATTTTACCATTGTTTTAGACATACTTCTCTTAAAAATATTAAAGTTCATGAAAATAGGTTAGAAAAATAACCTAATTTTGTTTGGTTCTATTCTCCCCTCTGTGGGGAAGGCAAAAGCTTTCGCCACACAGCCATGTCAGAGATCTTTCTAAACCGTATGTTCTATTATGTATAAAAGCCATAGCCATGTCTGAGATTTAATAATCTTTTAAATTGTTTTTTATTATGTTCACCACAAGGTAAGCAAAAGATTGTGCTATACAGCCTTTAAATAATTTAATAAATAACCTTTTAAAAAAAAATCATAATCCTTGCGTATGAAGATGTAAATCTGTAGGAAACAACTACGACTCTGTGTATCCTTCACTTCCCAAGTTACTCTTGAAAGTGATGATGATGGTATGAAAAATTTAGATTGAGACAACTATAACAAAATTTGATAAGGCAAATAAAGATGAAAATAAATCTCATATTCTAGAAACAAATCCGGTTTTCAAAATACAAAATTTAGGTTTTTATATTAAGGCTTATATAGTAACTGAAATGATGTATAATTATATTCAAATAAGTCTATTGCCAACCACTTTCGTATCGTCAAAGAAAACTTACCACAGGGTCGAAAAGCAGACTTCACTGGAGAGCCGGCAAGAAATTCTGGCAGATGTTTTTTTCAATAAATTGAGATACAGGTATATAATACACGAAGTAATTAATGTCCGATGACAAAAGTTGTATACATTAAGACCAGATATTTTATTAATTAATTGCATTAATTGATTAATATATGGCATTGATGAAATAGAATTCCTTTTTATTGTAATGTCATTTTAATAGTTTTTTTTGAGTTTCGGGAGTTATTTCAATCAATTCTAAATATACTTATTTACGCTAACACTAATTTGGGATATAAAAAAAAAGATTGGTCTAAAAGATTTATGATATTCTATTTATCATAACATTTATCGTGTTTTCTCTATTTGTTTCTAGCCTAAAATTTTAATACTCGGATACATAGATTTTTATGGTAAACAATAAAGATATTTGTATAATATGTAATATCACATAAAAAAAGTTAGTTTGGAAAAATCTAAGAAAAAAAAAGAAAATTTACGTTTAGATAATACAATGATTTCATATATTTATATGAAATCTAGTATTATAAAACTTAATTTATAGTAAAAATTGATTATTGCTTGTAGTGATTACTGATAAGTGCTTCGTTTCCGAACTTGTCAAAAAGCTAATATGGCCGTTGGAAGCGCGTCATAAATTCGTTCTGACGTTGTTTATATTTGCTGAAAAAGATTGTAATACTTATTGTAATACAAATCTCATTTTTGTGATGCATATAATGTTATGTGTTCATGCAGTGGGTTGAAAGACCATTTATTGTGATGCATTAAACGTCGTAGTACGCAACAATGTCAAACAACACTGTCGGCTCGTCGGGGCCTGCTCCCGGCAAAATACGTGGACCAGGTCGGCCTCCGAAGCGAACCTGTACCTGGTGTGCTGAAAGTAAAACACCACTGAAGTATGTTTTACCTACAGAAAACGGAAAAAAAGAGTTTTGCTCAGAAACTTGTCTCTCTGAATTCAGACAGGCATATAGCAAAGGCGCGTGTCTTCATTGTGACAATGTTATTCGTGGTAATGCGCCTTCTAGCAGCAAAAATTTCTGTTCGACATATTGCTTGAATAAATATCAAAAGAAAAATGAAAAGAGAACTGCATCACCACAATCAGGCAATGGCCCAAATGGTGTAGAAAACCATTCAAATAATAATTCTACAGGTTCATTTTATGATATATTTTTGTCTTTCGACTGGACTGAATATATGAAAGAGACAAATAGTACAGCTGCTTCACAAGAATGTTTCAAACAATCTCCAATACCCCCTGTTAATGATTTTAAAGTAGGAATGAAATTAGAAGCTTTGGATCCTCGAAACTTAACATCTACATGTATTGCTACAGTCGTTGGAGTATTGGGCCCAAGGCTAAGGCTGAGATTAGATGGAAGTGATAATAAAAATGATTTTTGGCGGCTTGTTGATGCCGGTGACATTCATCCTATTGGCTATTGTGAAAAAAATGATGGAATGTTACAACCACCTCTTGGATTTCGTATGAACGCTAGTAGCTGGCCTATGTTTTTGCTCAAAACATTGATTGGAGCAGAAAAGGCACCTCCTAAAATATTCCAACCAGAACCACCAACCCCAAAGTCAAATTTATTTGTTGTTGGTCAAAAATTAGAAGCAGTTGATAAGAAAAATCCTCAGTTAATTTGCTGTGCTACTGTGGGTGCTGTAAAGAATGATACAATACATGTGTCGTTTGATGGATGGCGAGGAGCCTTTGATTATTGGTGTCGATATGACTCTCGAGATATATTCCCAGTGGGCTGGTGTGCCAGAGCTGGGCATTTACTTCAAGCACCTGGTCAGAAAAGTCCTACAACACCTACTAGGTAAGAGCAATATATTAAGAGATTTTTGAGAACATTTCAATACTTATGATGTGTTTTATACACAACTAACCAAATTATACAAGTCTCAAGTGAATATAGATTATTTGTTATAAAATGTGGACTCATACGTTTATAAAAATATGCCATAAATTAGTAAGCAGTTGGAATTCATCAATAATTGCATATTTATTACAATAACATTCAACAAATTATTGTAGCATGTTAAAAACATTTTGAACTTTATTGAGCATAATATTTTAACATCCATATCCAGTAGGAGCAAAGACATTTGAGTCCTTATACAGACCTTAAACAGCAATCTGTTGACCATAAAAGGACACATATAGCAAATGAGCTTCATTTCTAAAATAATAATATCTGCTAGACTGCAATGTACTCATTAGTTTAGTCATATATCACAAAAGTTTGTATATTTATCCATTTAACACCATTTCACAGACTGCAACAAAGCCCTGTGCAAGTTATAAACAGCCCACTGGCAACAGTTTTACCACTCACATCATATATTGATTGTTGACATTGTTAGCTATAGAAATTTATTATTATATTAAAGACAAGGATATGTCATAGTGTAACACACAGTGAATAAAAAATTATATGTGTTAAGTAAAAAGGGTTATGCTGTGTTGTTTTATGTACCAATATGATTTTTGCTATACACAAATAACTAAAAAAAAGTATGGTATTTTCTGTCTTAAACATTTATAATGTAAGCTGTTTCATTGTGTCAGAGATACACGAAAATAGAACTTGGCTGCATTATTGTATTAATTCGGCATATTTACATTTCTTGTTTTTCCCCCTGTAGTTTCATTTGTGATGATGCATGCACAAACAATAACATATAATGAATATATATTTATTACATTGTAGATTCAAAATGCGTCAAAGCAGTATACCAAATGCGGCCCTCCCTGAAGGGGGATCTACTGGGTCTGGTAACTCTAACAGTACCACTACATCAGCCCCAGTCACACAAGTTCAACTTCATATACGCAATAGTTGTTTTGGAGGCAGTACTTCCTTACCAAGCACTATAACTGGATTGGGACCAGCTGGTGCTGCTGAGACACTTGCCAAGGAATTACTGAGCGTCCATCCTGATCCACAGAGGCTTACTAGGGCAATATTGAGTGCATCCAGTAATTATACTAACACTACTAATGTACAGGTAATTGAAAAAGTTTACTTAACTGCCATATGTATATATATGGATCTCAAGTCAAACTGCAAGATTGTAAACAAAAAAAAATGAAATGCAAAAAGAGAATCATTGGATTATGAACTGATCAATTCATTACAAGTAAATTTGAGTCAATAATCAAATAAGGTTTAAAATAAAATTTAAATTGTGTGTTTATGGACAAACTGATATATGTTTATCTTCTATAAATCAACATAGGTCACTTATTTTGTTATTTTTTAAATTAGTTTCAACTACCATATATTTTTATGGCAACATTTCTTAGTATATGATAAAATAATCAATCATGCCAAAATGAAACAAAAAACATTGAAATTTTAAATTAGATTTTGAAAGCTACATTAAATAATGTAATATATATTTTTATTATTATATTTCAACAAAAGATTAAAGTATCATATTTGTAAATTAAAATTTAAAAACCTCCTTTTAAATAAATTAATATCAGGCTATGTAATTCTCCTGTTTACTTTATGATACAATGTAATAATGTACAACATGTATAAACATATCAACAAAGTCTAAGACTCGGCACATTTTAGATGCTTGTTAAAAAAAAAAATTGTTATGTAATTTTATTCTTGTTTATAAATTTGTAGTAAAATTAATAAAAAGTTGAAGTTTATATAATTAAGAACAAAGTTATGTATAAAGTAAGAACAATATTTATTGCAAAAATTACAATTTCCCATTAGATATCAAAAGAGTGCCTGAGTCTTATACTTTGTTGAGATGTTTATTATAATGGAATAAACAGAGATTACCTACTAATAGCTTCTACATGGACAAAATGCATGGGAAAATATGTTACTTTAGAAAATCACTACTGTTTTTATAAGAAAACAGTGAGGTTTTTCGGAATGTTTATTTCTTTTTAGGTGTCTAGTTATTTGAAACTACTATTTCAATAAAAATGGAATTCTTATACTGTGATTCTTACTTTTGTTAAGTAGGTTTGTTCATCTATTTAATGAAGATCAATTTGACTTTAAAAAAGATTGAGTAACTCTGAACTGTATTAAAATATATTATTAAATCAATCATAAATTATCTTTTTGTAAAGAAGTATGTCAATTTATCTACTGATATGGTTGTTTTAAGCCTTTTTACATGTATATCTGATAAATTTAAAAATGTGAGACATAAATATTTGATTTATTAATTTCCAGGTATCATCTGGAAATAAAAATTACTCAGTGAAAGTACCTTCAGAGCTCACAAATGATGAGTTGAAAGATTGGCTAAAGGAGATCTGTAGTGGAATTGGCTGCTGTGTAGGTATGATCGAGATTGATTTGGGTGAAAGTGCTGGACGGCTATGCTCGCTCTGTGGAGCATCCACACCTGATAATGTTTCTTCTGCTTTGAAGAGACCTAATAGTGTAAGTTTTCAAATTATTGTTTTCCTTTAATATATGTTAAGTGTTATATAAATCTATATCAGAGGTTGCCAAACCTTTTTTCTTGTAGACCCCTTTCAAAATTTTACTGGTTTCTGTGGACCTCCTGCTGCTACATTTTTACCATAATCCCAAAAGTCATATAATAAAAAATGAAATTCTGAAAAATTTTTAGCCGTAAAATTACATTATATAAAGCCAGGCCAACATTTTTGTTCTTGATTACTGAAACTAGATACATTTTTGTGGAGCCAACATACAACTTGTGCACTCCCATTTTTCACGCCAAGGTAGATCCTCGTCGAGTCTTCCATGGGTCCCTGGGGCCACCTTGACCACTTGGTAATCACTGGTCTATATTATATTAAATATTCGGTGACCAACAAATTCTTTTATAATCCATCCAAATGAAGATGGTTGAAACACATATATACTTATATATATATATTGTTTTTTTTTTCGAAATGACAAGTCATTGGTGGCCGGGATAGACCTTCACAACAAAACTGGTTGAGTCATATATACTTATAATTATTTAAAATATCTCTTGATAAATTGGGTGGACAAAAGCAGAACTCCATCCTTTGCTGATTAAAATTAGCAAAACATACAAGAATAGTAACCATACAATGCCATTGTATTGTAATTAAAACTATAGTTTATCTGTTAAACATAAAAACCGTTTTATAATTATGACAAACTAAGGTAAATACTTACGTATTACCTGAGAATAAGGATTACATAGCGAAACGCAAAATGCATACAATGTAAATGCAAATATACACAAGATCATAATGTAAAAGTAATATGATTTTTGTGATTTTAATTAATCAATTAAAGACCATTAATTTATTTAGCAAAGTAGGTGTATTAAATACAATAAACTCAAAATGTTCCGTACTGTAAAAATCTTTAATATCATTGTTACTGTTGTAGCATAGTGGATAAGATACCGGCAAAGATGGGCAAAATGTAATCTGATTAATGATTAATGATTACAAAATGTAGTCGTAATTTTAATTTTCTTGCTCTGTAATCATGATTAAATCCATTTAAAACGTTAAGAAATCATAAATGTGTATACAATCTGGGATTTTGTAGTGTTTAAAACATAAATGAGCAAAATACAGTCATATTAACGGTAAAAAACGTAAAATGTAATCGTTAATCGTTTTCATTAATCAGATTACATTTCGCCCATCTATGGATACCGGTATCTATCACAGATACACGAAAGATCATAGTTTCAAATCCCAGCAAGTGCCACTAGATTTTTCCAGATTGAATACGACTCCAGACACCTTTCATCAGATAATTCTCTGGTGAAGAAAAACATCCTGAGAAAAACAGAATGTCTAATTAAAATGTCATGGGCACTAGTAATAAGAGAATGGCGATCAACTGCGCTAATACTGTTCACATTTTTCACTATATTCATATACAAATTGGATACTGCAACTATTGTAACGCAACTAATCCCGAAGGAATATATTGAAATGTAACTTCTTATGTGGCGATTGGAAATCGATAGGTAAACGTAAATTGACAGTAAAATTTTAAGGATATGTAAGATTTGTTGCACATTCTGTTACATGAAGGAAAATAAATATATAGTGACATAGAGAGAAAAAATAGTCGAGCTATTTGTATATTTTTTGCGTTATAGTAGCAGCTATCAGGATAAACTAAATATTTTAAATTGTCACTCACTTCAGGTCAGACGCTCTGTTCATGAAATAGTGTTTCTATACAAAATTGTAAATGCAATGGTCGATAGCCCAGAAATTCTACAGAGCATTCCGCTGAAAGTGCCACGTTCAGGCTCAAGACCTTGCTCATATGAACTATTTGCCACAATACATATCCGCACCAACCTTGGCAAACAGGCTCCTTCATGATGTATATGTAGGACCTTTAATAAGATTCATAATGAAAATCAAGATATATTTTGTAGTTCTCTGACCTCTTTCAAAGCAAGTCTTTTAAAATAGTTTCACGGTTAATATATTAAAAATTCATAATTTGTGTATAAAGGATCTCTTGTTTCCATATCACTGTGCCATTAGGAATTTTTGCATTCGAAGTTCACTTTGTTTATATGGAAATTTGCTTGTAGTACATGTTGCGCTTTCACGTAATTGGAGTGGTGCACTGTATGTGTATATGGCATGATGTCTATTGTTATTTTTGAATGTATACACATGTTTGAAAGCCTATAAAAATAAAATAAAATATATTCTGACTGTATGTTGTGTTATTGTGGTATGTCTCAAGTACCACACATAAACAGCTGCATACATAGTTATATTAAGATTTTAGACGTTTCCATTTTGTCAGGTTCGCAACACAATTTTTGTTATTATTTTGTATTTCATTGTTTTAAAGGAGACAGAGGACAGCGAGACAGCGAGCGGCAGCGTCATCGTGAACGGCGGCGAGTGTTCCGGCGCCAAGGTAGCTCGCGTGTCGCCAGAGCGAGCGGAGCCCGCCTCCTCCACGACCGGCAGCACCGGGCCTCCGCCCCCGGCGCCCGCCGCTCCGCCTGCCGACTGGTCCGTCGAGGATGTCATAGGATTCATCGCTGCAGCTGACCAGGCGCTGGCTGCTCACGCTGACCTCTTCAGGAAGCATGTAAGTTCCTTATATTTATATTATATTGGCTACATTGAGTTCCCTAATCTGCGCCCGCCGCGGCTCTCGCTGACTCATTGGGAAACGTAATCTGGTTCAAGACTGCAGTTGACCTGGCATTGACTGCTCATGCTAACCTTTTTGGCAATCAAGTGAGAATCAATCTCGCAAATGTGCATTGCAAGCTGCGCTATAACTATGGGACCAATTAAAATAAGCTGAGTGACAAAGGCGTAGTAGCGGAATACTTAAGTATTTAAAGCGTCAAAATATAATATGCATGTTTTAAAGTGCGGGTAGTAGTTTCTTGCCGTTTTGCTCATCCATTTGCAGAAAAACGAGCACGTGCTATTACGCCAGATGTGATTAGATGTTCGAATAGTGACAATTATTTACTTACAATTAGGCCCTTTTTTTCGATTTCAATAATGTACTAAATATGAATATACTGCATTTATTTGTAATCATTACATAGTATAAAATGACGTCGCATCCGCTGTCTTGTTCCCTTAGATCTCTTAGGCTATTTAATGGATTTTAATGCAGTTTTCATCAATAGATACAGTGATTACTGAGGATGGTTTATATGTGTTTGAAACCGGGGCGGGTCGCTAGTCTATTATATTTTTTAATAATATATTGTTTTATCTATCTTTTGTATTTTTTTTTTGTGTCCTTGGTTAAAATGCTACACAGGACCATCAGGGCCGCTGTGAGGGCAGCAACCTCGGTGTGTCAGACTCCTACTGACTAAAAACCCCGGGGTTTCCCTCTAATCGCTCCACCCGGGCCTGGGAAACCAAATTCATCCAGACGCCCGGGGAGCGTAATGCCTTGTTGAGGCTGCCTCTCTGGGAAGTGTAGGAGTAAAGAGCCCACCCTTCCAAAACCTATCTCTCCAGCGGCGCTCTGGACACTCCTCCGGTCAGCAGACTTCCTCAAGTCTACTGCCCGGTTGTTTTTAATATTTATATTAATTCGCTTTATCGTCTTAACTATAAACCTGTCATCCTGATTAGTTCCGTTATATCGTAGGTTATTATGCAAAAAAATACGAAATTTATTTTCAAAATAGTTTTTGTAGTTAGATAAAAATGACAGATATGCAACAATAACATATAACAATTCGCATGTTTATCCTAATAATAAAAGCACTAATATAGTTTCTGGTATTATATTTCGTATGCGTTTCTCAAATATCGTGTGATAATCATATTCCGTTAGTTTTTATTTATGTTTAAATATTTTTTAACTTTACAAAAACGTTTGGTTTTCAGGAGATTGACGGGAAAGCTCTTTTACTGTTGAATTCCGATATGATGATGAAATACATGGGGTTAAAACTAGGCCCTGCTTTGAAGATATGCAACCTTGTATCAAAGATAAAAAACCGACGACATTATAGCACTTAGTGATAAACAGCTAATCGTTTACTCTTAGAGTATGAAACCGAGTTTCACAATATTATTATTCTTGTAAGATTTTACTGCATTTTCAAAGGAGTTTATTTTTTGTTTTTAGCCGATGGTGTTTTCAAATTAATTTCCTTTAGAATCTCATGGTTTTTGAAGATAACTAATGCATAAAATAAGTATTTACTGTATAGTTTATAATGTATGTGTGGGATTGTAATAATAAAAGCTGTACTTTAGATATTCAGTTATCATCTGGCAATTTTTTTTCTATCGCAAGAAAATAGACAATTCTAATCACATGATCATTTTTATATGATCTTTGTATAGGCAAAAGTTTATATTGTAATATTTTTCATCCCAAAAGTGTAACTCGAGGAAGTATTCTTCTTGATAGGCACAGCTAATGAACTTCTATGTCAATTTTTTTTTTTATGTATATTGGCCCAACAAAGTTATTATACTGTACCTGATAAAGTGGACAGTGTATTCAAAGAATGGTAACAAGCGCCAAAAGATGGGAATCCGCCGTCGCCGTCGTCATGCTGGCCCACATACTGAAGGTACATACACATACAAGCAACCTGAAACTGGACGTCCAAAAGCTTATCCCGAAACTCGACAGACCAAAGTGAGTTACTATGACGGTTCTTGAACTTGTGTGCTGTAGACAGAACCCAATTTGGGCAATCGCTTGATTACCTCAAATGTCAATGAGGTTAAGCTCTTGTGTAAACATGGCTTGATTGTACCACATGCAGTTAGACTTTTCGTAATTTCGTATGTACTTGGTGAGTTTAGTCGGCACCATAAATTCTTCAAAAATTGTATCATTAGAATTATTTTTATATACATCGTTACAATCACATTACGAGTACGTTTAAGTCACATTGATTTTTATGTGATAAATGACAATACAGTATGATTCTTCTTAAAGTGTACACAAGAATTATGTTACATAATTGACAGGAAAACCGTTTAAAAAAATGTATACATAAATGGTGATATTTATCAGTGAAGCGCAATTTTCACTTAAATAACATCAGACCCTAGATAAATTAACATGTCGACGTGATATTTCGAAAGCCATTATGTCAATCCCATATATTTAGTACATTTCTATTTGTGTTATCGCAGATCGAATGTTATTTCGTGTAGACCATTCGTCAAATAATGAGTTGATACACAACACTAGACTGTTAACTTGCGACCTTTAAAACATACACGGAATACCATTTGCATATATGTTAAGAAAAATCACACTGTATTAATGTAACTTTCAAAAATATTATATGTACCGGCCACAAGTAATAGTGTAACATAAAATTATGTTGATTGTTATATGTAAGTATTTTAAATGAGTAAAATTACATTTAATGTTATATGTGCTCATATTGCATATTAACGGCAGAATTCTTAGAAAGTGTTACTCCTGCTGATTGTATTAATAATGATAAATTGTATGTACATATAAATTATATTAGTGAGTAGTCTTGCGTCAAACTATTGCCTGAAACTGTTATGACATACTTCCAAATTAAATATGTATAGAAATTCTATTGTAGATTAGGGTCTTAGTGCCTTTTCATTAGTACTAATTATGTCCCAATAGCCACGATATTTTGAGCCCTTCAAGGTACAACATTGCTAGCGTCAAACAAAATTATTGTATCGAGATCTTATTAAATTGATTTTTTTAAATTGATTGATTAAATTGATGCACTAGGGATATGTTATTGGAGACGGATGTTGCGCATATTGTGTGCTCAGCGGCGCCCAAACGTAAATGAGCTCGGTGTTAAGATCGGCCTTTCTAACTTTATCAACACCGGAATCGTTCGTTACTTAGGATGGCCAAAGTAACGAACATGGTGTGAATGCCATGAAAAGCCTGATTGTGCACTGACTGAATTAAAACTGATTAACGCGTCGATCAATGAAAACGCCCGCCGAGCATGAGTCCAGGATACAAAGAGAGCTATATTGCTGCGCGCCTTCAAATATGCCTGACCATTAATTGAGAAGATAACTTTATATCACATGAGATTAAATATAACAATCTGATAAATATCTTAAAAAATTAGGATATATTTCAAAGGTAACTGGATTATGATTCGTGATATGGCTTACAATGTTTTGTACTTTAGAAAGGCTCAATCAATATTCTTTAAATAGTAATTATCATACCAACAACCGAAACTGTGATCAACCCGGTGGTTATTTATTGACTGACCTGTCAACAAACTTTTCGACTTTAGTTTGACTACAGTGTTGTCTCGCTTTTAATTTTAAACTATGCGTTTTATCGTTCCTTATTGTGGATAGTATGAATGAATGAGTTGATTGCTATTATTATTTTATTAGGGGGATGCTTTTAATTTGCCATTTTCAAGTGTTATATATAATGTTTAAACATTTCATAATGTGATATTTAAATGTTATTTGTTATAGAAATAAATAATAATTATTAATGTGTTGGTTTCATAATTACGTGATGTTTATTTTAAGTTTACACATGACATAAAGAATAAGTTTCGAAATGATTGAAAACCTATTTTGTTGATGTAAATATTTTAATTGAATAATTGCATTTTAACTATCCTACATCGTTTGATGTAATTTGTATCTATTGAAAAATGCTATGGTAAGAGTTAATTTTACTATAGAACTATTAAGGCTATTTAATCGTAATGCACTATATTTTGTGCGAATCGCTGCAAACTTAGCGCTTACTCAATTTAATTTACATTAAAATAACTATTTTTAATTTATGGTTTTTACTATTGAGATAATAAAATTTTGCTTTACATACAAAGTACATTTGTTCGTTTATATTTTGTACATATATACCTGTCATAGAAAATTATATTCACATCCATTCTGAGAAGTCTATTATTTTATTATTGTAGGATTTTTCATGTTTTATGTATGTAAATAGATATTGAAAACAGATGTGTATAATTTAATAAAATATAAAAAATATAAAGATTTTGTTTCATTGAAATTAATTCAATATATAGGGTTGGTAAGAAAGTAATTTCTGCTTTTAAATGTGAAATAAAAGTCGACTTTTCTAAACGAAAGCTAACTTTAATCAGTCAAATAGTTTCCATTCTGTTCGATCACCTTTTGTCACGTTTCTGATAACTTCATAATATCGCGCTTTAAGAATTTTTGGTCCTTAACAGCAAAAAACTTACTAAGTACTAACTAAGTGCAATTTGAGGTCATTGTTATATTTTGTAAACTTCAAAATAAATGATAATCCGATGGTGCAACTCGCGTTGTCGTGGTGGAACGCTAGTGGCTGCCAAGTTGGTAGGATTATAAAGTTGTGTATTTTTTGCTGGTTCCAAACGATCAACTCCATTTTAACTGCCAACAACTTGTAAAATCGAAAGAAGAATCAAAGAGAAAAGGCCAGAATTGGCAAAACGCAAAGGAATCGTGTTCCACCACGACAATGCAATCATTTCGAAGCTAAAAAAACTTCAGAAATGGTAAAATTTCAGTACTAACGATGACCTGAAATTGAACTTAGTGGAGCGCGGGATTATGAAGTTACCAGAAAGGTTGCAATAAGTATTTAAGCAGATTGACAGATATTTCACTAAAGTTCATTTTTTGTATAGAACAAGCGAGCTTTATTTCTCAAAAAAACCGGAATTACTTTCTTGTCAACCTAATAAATATTCCAGTGATAACGAGAACTCAATTGGTGCAGTTTATTTTATCCTTGACTTGTAGCGTAGGTGGTGGATGATACTGATTATTAAGGCCGGTTACGCGCAAAGTGAATACGTGAGTGACAACTACCATAAGTCACAAAATTCGCACATATTGGCTGGTTTTAAAGCCAGCTTAAGGACTTTAAAATAATATACAATAACTATCATAAATTATTACCGAAGTGATATAAAAATTGAGTAAAAATTACAATAACCAACATGGAGTGTGCTGTCCTTTCTCAATAAATAATTGCGTTTTTCGGCTCTATAAAAAAAAAGTAGTATAATACTTACTACAAAGTAAAAAAGACCCTTTGCCTACGTTAGCAAGGCGGTTCGTTATAATGATACTCGTTTTAACCAGATCAATTCGTATTAATATAGACAAGTAATTAAAATATTGCGGAGAAAACTATTTCACTGGACCTCTGGTATAGAATAGTTGTTACTTTATAATATATAATGATGGCCACTCATAGATCTTTGTGTATAGTTTACCAATAAAGTCTATTAAGAATCGCCAATTTTACATAAAAAAACTGCTTGGTACAATGATCTAACATAGTCACATAGTCTTCGTGGGCGATTTACTTAATTATTCAAAAGTATACTTTATTTAATATGTCTATGATTTTTTATTCTTGCGGTCCTCAAATATGAGTCAGGTGCAGTTATTTTAACGGTAGTTCTGATAAATTACTTACAATCTAAGGTGGGCTGTCTGTGTGCCTAGTACAAATGAGAATAGCGAACAATCTAATGAGTAAACACAGTAGTGTCCGACCGAAAGTTCGGTTTCGGCCGAGTTTCGGCCAAAAATCAAGTTTCGGCGGCAGTTTCGGTTTCGGCAAAATTGACCGAAACTTTTGCCGAAACCGAAACTGATTTCGGTAGTTGTCGTACATGCTTGTCTAACTTCGTTTCTCGCGGCAACGCTTTGGCGGACGCTGGCGGCCCTGTTCGGGATTCGTGCGCCGTTCGCATTGCTTTTTTTTTCGAATTTACACGTGTTTGTTGACCGGGAAAGGTCTTCACAACTTAACCGGGCGGGTGGGCGAACACTGAGGGTGCTCAGCCGGCAATTTATGGGTTGGGTGGCAATGCAAGGGCACCCCTGTGGGTACGAACCTCGACTTGGACCGCTAGCTAAAAATACGAAACCTAACGGTGATCTACTAGCGTTTCGGAAGCGATTACCTTGAGAAGAAACGCCGAAAGAAACTCAAGGCTGCGTTGGAGTGTAACTGCGTCGTTTAGACGATAGTTGACGGATCTAATTCGCATTGCTCTATAGCAACACAACTTAGTCAGTGCGTTATCACCCGACGTAAACATTCTTTAGAGGTTATGTTTTGATGGAACTGATTACATGTAAGTTTTTGTTTCAATTTTTACTTGACCACGTTGACTTTTATACTTGACCTCGTGAGTTTCGGTTTCGGTTTCGGCCGAAACTGAAGCCACGGCCGAATATTCGGTTTCGGTTTCGGCCGGAAAACCAGTTTCGGTCGGACCCTAAAACACAGCTTCGTTTTAATCCCTCAAGTCACTAGACAGTCTAAACAGGTCTTAGATGTCCAACTCAAATGATGAATAATTGTTTTGTACAGCAAAAGGCTTATAGATATATTTTTTTAATTGCGATCAAAACTAAATGTAATTTTATAATTGGTATTGATCGCGTTGATAGGGTTGTAGGATAGGAGGTATTATTAAAAGTTTTATTAAAATCCGTTAGAAACAAAATATAGTATAACTTGATCTTTTTGCATTAGTACTCATTTTGTTAATAACTAAATATATCACCTTTTAATTTGACTTAAAAGAGGCTTTTTCGTCAGTACTAACGCAAAAGTCGAGAGCAGAGACTAGTAATAATTACAAATAGAGCGTTAGAAACACGAATGGCTTTAAGTTAAAATCCTTTCTTTGTGTATTTCTGGGTTCTTCTGATTAAGTATGGACTAAGGTAAGACTACATGCTCACCTGTGAAGGGAAACATGAGGAAACCTGAATGAAATATAACAAAAATGTTGGTACTTTGAATTTGAAGCATTAGATGTGAGATAATTTTGCACCTGGCCGATATTAAAAACAAGCGGATTATATTATCTTGCTTTCAAGAGCACAAGCACGAGTTAATAAGAAATTTTGCCTATTGAACTCCAAATTATATTATGTAGACAGCAAGTACTTAAATATGAATATAATATACATTATTATGGAATTAAACCTAATTTTATGTTTATACAAGAGGAATCGCTGTCGAAAACGAAGTCGTTTCGTGTGAGAGGTTCCTTTGAAATACCTACATCTATGTAACAGTGGGACCAAAATATGATAACCATGATTGGTAAAACGGTATGTAGACAAGTTTACACTTGCGTCGTAGTTGAATTCTTTTTGGTAGGTAAACCAGTGTTGTTACAAATACCTACGTATTACGTATTACTAATTAAAACCTTAGAGTATATTGTTTACTGTAAGTCGACTTTATCACTACGTAAGAAGTAGCTGTAGGTACTGTTATCTTCTTTAGATGTCAACGATAATGCTTTTTTTTATATATTCCGCTTACGTAATGACGTCTCTATAATGATGATTTATATGATGATAATACTCAAAGAGAGAGCAAAGAAAATTATTTCATTGCCTAATAAACCTAAAATTCTGTTTATATGAAAATGTGTGTATGTTTTAAGGAGACGTACAACACTTTAATATAAGCGACCATTTAGATAATTCAATATAAGAAATCACTGAAGTCAATTTTCTGATTTTAAAGCGAGTATTAATGAATTGGCAAATAAAGTTTTATTAATTTTATCCTTGAAACCAAACCGTAAAAAAATATGATAAAATAA
Organism: Automeris io; assembly: GCA_036320925.1. Taxonomy (NCBI): domain Eukaryota; kingdom Metazoa; phylum Arthropoda; class Insecta; order Lepidoptera; family Saturniidae; genus Automeris; species Automeris io. The sequence continues at coordinate 677,525 of JAUDJH010000025.1, read as the reverse complement.
AAGATGTGGCTGTGTAAATCTTTTATAAGATAGCGCTAATCTAATTGTCTTGATACAATTATGAGGACACAACGATGAAGGCTTTACATGCAATAATGACCATAACTAATGACTTCGGTTTTCCACTAAAGTCCAGAAATGGATTATTTAGGAATGCCATAAAGTTCACATCGTATTTCATAGGAGAGTAGTCACTAAATATAGAATAGAGCATAGAGCAGTAGTATAGAGCAGTAAGCAAACGTTTAGGACATTTGTATTTTATTAAAGTTAAAAAAAATAATTATTGGAAGAAGTGTAATTATCTATATAGCAAGCCGTTTGACCGGTACACTGACTTGTTGTGTTCTATTTATAAAAGTACTCGCATATTGAAGTACAGTGCGTGCTGAACTTTACATTGATAACGGTAACACAAAAATCAGACTTGGAAATGCATAATTAGTGGAGAAATAACGGAGAATATCGGCAATAAAACTTGATACTAAATTCAAGTTTGTCAGTGTTATTAAATAATAATGGTCTATGATTTTTGTGATATCTTTACCAAGCGGACATATTTAGAAATAGCTGGACCTACTACAAAAATCTATGCCTAACACACTGCTCTTATGAATTATTGAGGAGCTCGGCGTCAAGATCCGCTTTTCTATCATAGTTTACACCAGAATCATTTGCTACTTTGGCCATGAGATACGCCTGGTTGTGCAGAAAAGAGTGGATGAATTCAGGTCTCGTGGAAGGTCTCCGCTACGTTAGACCAACCAAATAAAAGCTCCAATCAATGAAAACCCCCGCCAAGATTTGGCCCGGAACAAATGGAGAGCTGTTGTGTTGCGCGCCTCCAAACGTTATGCCTGTCTACGACTGCTGTCAAGAAAATACGATTGATACGTGAAGAGATGAATATGTTAATTGTACATGCTATGCATACGTTTTATAGATATATAAATATAATATAATATAATTTAGATAGAGATATTAAATGCTCAAAAATTGTTGAAATATAGGTATGCCATATGGGGGATCTCGGTTTTTGTGTAGACGATCCTCATTAAATGTGAATCAAAAGTAGTTATTTTAACAGCAGTTTTGTTTTTGATAACGTGGCGGTGTTTGTATCTATCGCAAGCGAGAGTAGTGAATTCGATGCGTAAACGCAGCTTCGTTCCAGTCGCTCTGTCAAGTTATTTAGTCAGTCGGTTGTCACTGTTCAGGCAGAATAGCGCATACCAGCTCTAATGCCGAACGACTTTCGCGTGTGACAATAAGTTTGATATAAACATTTTTAAATTGTACAAACACAATGGAGATGAAAAGTAAAAATAATGAAACTGGTAAGGGATTTGAGTTGGTGAAAGTATTTCGAGTTCAATCATTGGTATTGACCCCGTTGTTGCCAATATCGAGGTTTTGTCATTCAGTTAAATGGAATTGTCGCTGGTAATTGTAACAATGTTATACATTTTAACGATAAATGCCAAAATATATTATTTTGCTCTCTTTTAAATATTTCAGGCCAGTAATAATTTTATTTAACTGTTTTTCTTTAAAATCACTTTAAATGTAACGTAACTAAAAAAAATATATATTGATTTTTTTTTGCTCATTATGGTTTAATTTATTTTGAAATATACTTTTATGTGCAAATCCCCTGCAGTCTAAAATTTTAAAGCCGTGAGTAAATTTCTTCTGGTATGGTGAATCTTTTTATGCCAACTATATACCCTGGTGTTAAATAAAAACGTATTAAAACGATTTTAGAGCAATGGTAGCTAAAATATTTATATAGTAGATACTTAGTTGTATCTGATACATGCTAGAGTTTGGGCTTAGTGGAGGTACCAAATCAAACTTGTACAACTTAAATATATAATTTAAATTAAAGCTATGACAACATTAAATGACCAAATAATTTAAAAAATTAAGTATCTGCTGTTTTGAGGTAGTGAGGTGATTGCCCGAAATGGGTAGTAATCACAAAATAATGTAGTAATCGTCATAGTGACTTGCTTCGGCCTGCCGCGTTTCGGGATCAGCTCGTGTACGTCCAGTTGATCAAACACCTAGAGATTTTCAGTTGTAGTAATTTTGAGCCGACGTGACGTTATAAAAGGCTATTAAACCATTAAAGGATTTGTACCTTAGCGGTCACTGCCGTCCTTTAAGTACACTGGACTTTTCATCATGTGCATTATAGTCACTTTGTTGAGTCAGTATAAAAAAATAAAACTGTTTTAGTGTATATCACAAGAGGATAATTTAATTTGTTTAGACAGGAAACTGTATTTTTTTACTTTAGGTTTAATTCTCGGTATCCTGCAAATGACCCCGGGCAACATTCGGTGACCAGTAGTGAGATGAGATGGCCTGTGCTGGAATTAGATGCTGTCGTGACTACAATATTTTATATTGTACAAGGCCAAAACTCGTCATTGTGACTCGCCACTATTGCCGTGTTTCGCGACAAGTCGCATGTGTCCGATGAAAAGATAGCCCTTATTTAGCTCATTATTGATACTCATTATTTATATGATATAAAAATAATAAATTAATCAAAGTGGAAAACTGTAAAGGCAGGCGTACCACATACAATGTGGTGTATCATGTACGTAGAGGCTTTTCATCGTGGTATACCAGTTCGGCAATGTAATGATAATTCTTGTGTTTTAATTAGCCAGAAGCCATAATAACGTCTTACCATAGTGACTGTCAGCCTGTTTGGCGTTCTCTAGTTTAGAAAAGCTGACCTGCACTTGCGAACCGAGCGTCAGTGCAAACTTAAAATGTATGATACAAGTTTTAATTGAGTTTGACTATTGTCCACTGTTCAGATTTGTTTCATACTTTACAAAGTAATCATCCTTAAAGGAAACCGAGTTCATTTCTGTAAAAGAAAATTTGATCAATTTAGTTACTTTTCGTAGAAAATTCACGTTTGCCGAAAATTTTAACTTAACCGAGTTTATTTTCAAACTAAAAAATGTATTGTATACAAAATATGCATGATCTATTCAAACATAAGTTTATACGGAACTTTTGGTGCACGAGTCCGACTCGCAGTTGGCCGTTTCTATTTAATTAAAAAATAATTAGTGTACCTAATCACTTATGAAGAGGCAAGTGAGTTTGTTTATGAGGCGTACTCATGCGCAGCGGCTGTAATATGAATAAACGGAAGAGTTAATAAAAAATGTGTAGCATCATTCGGAATATCAGTATTGGATCAGCTTTGTTTTCAATATAAGCATCTGATTCAGAATTCACATTAAAGATGACCTATGAGAACAGTTTTTAGTCATAGCAGCCCCTGAACAATATAACCAAAAGCCGTTTTTAGCAAAATTTAGATTTTAGTTTTTAGCTAACATCATTAAAAATGGAGCAAAATTCGATATTAAAATTTTAACAGAGTCTAAGGGTCAGGCACACTTTTAATGCTTACTACAAATAAGGCATTTTTTAAAATAAACAATATTATACGATTTAAAGCATAATTATACGCTTTGTTTGTAATTTAAAATAAAATTGTAGTCACATGAGTAAATAAAATTAAAGTCTTTTAATAAAGAACAAACTTGAAAAGTAAGAAAACAATATAGAATAAAAAAGTCGAAATGAAAACCGAACCTTAATTCATTAGAAAACAGGACACGAGCCCACTGACTGAAGATCAGTTGTTGATGAATGGCCCACTCTACATGCTCAATTGCTACGCCGAAGAACTTGGACCCTCAGCGGCCTACAAGACCTGAGTCCGATCTCGTGTAACCTTCTCTTCGCAGTTAGGGTGCTCACAGCCACCTGGTGTTCAAGACCGCTGTCTTTCTACAAGCTGCCAAGCCGTAATCTGAGGCTTTCTTGGCGCTATCTTTTCTAAATACGGCCTTGTCGCTGAGATATTTTACGATATCTTCCAGAACACCATTCCAGTGACCCAATAACGTCCCAACAATCGTCGTTTAATGATTGGTTAGAATTAATTGTTTCAGTAACTTCACAATATGTACCTCCAGAATAAACCCACAGCGCGAACATTTCTTTTCGGGTCAAATGGCGTCGCGACATTATGCTAACAACGCAAATATTCTCCTTAATTCTTTTTCCAAGAATTTAATCAAATTATTTGAGTTTTCCATTATCTATTGTTTTTTTGCTTGTTTTACTGAACTTTGTTCTTTTTAAGAAACTCTAATTTTGTTGTTCATTTGACAACACTTTTATTTTAAATCTATTAATTACAAATAAGCATAAAACTACGCATTAAATCCTATAATAAAATTCATTTTATTGACTGAGTATTAAAGTTTATTGTTGTGTTTAATTAATAAGTTTCACATGGCAAATTATAAGAATCGTGAAATAAACTAACATTTTCGATTTCCCAGAATTATTAGTTACGATTTATTTCAAATAAAAAAATTTCAGCTTTCATAGGAAGAGCTTATTTTATTTAATCAGCAATACTATCAGCTGATAATAATGTCAAAAAGTAGGATTAGCGCCAGCATCCACTGATATTAAAGAAAAATTGGTATATGTAACGCGTTTCTCCCTTAAAATAATGAGTTGGAACTTCTCTTACGAAATTCAAACTCTTCAATCAACAATATAGTTATATAGTTCAGACAAGTAATTATCAACAGGTCGTACGGATGCAGGTCGGTGATTTTGACAACTATCACATGATAATTTTGACTTCTGCACTGGAGATTAATGCCTCAAACAAATTCCTACTTTTTTATAATTTAGTTTTATCATAGGGTTATCAGTGCGCAAGCTATGTCTGGAAGATACTGCATGACATAGATAAATATAATACGACAGTTCATACAATAAAAGGATAAAATATGTCTAAACATCACCTTATCTGGTTCTTGTTGTCAATTTATACTAGTTTTACTACAGTTTGATTATGTAAAGGTTGACGGGGCAAACTAGGTACTTATCTTAGATTATACTTATGTTATTTCGAATAAATATTTTTAATATAATAAAGAATTGTACCAACTTACATAAAATGACAAATGTAAGTCTACATATGTCACTATGTGTATGTGTACATACATATGTCATAAGAGACTAATTTATAAATATCTTAAAAATGCGTTTTTTTTCTTTTTTTTTTTTTTTTACTTGGGGCAATTTAGTTTTTATGGCATCTAATGTATATGATGCCTCAAAATCACGAACATACAATGCTTCAAACGAACTGCTTTAGTAGACGTGTAGAGAGGATCATTTAAGGTAGGTAAACATCTTTTTCGCATCGATTATGTACACATACTAACAATTAATTTACACGTATTTGTTATAATTTGGTTCGAACAAGATAATTCTACGCATAGTTATATAAGTGTAGGAAGTTATCTATTTAACATTTAAAAAAAATACATTGCGACATTGCCCGACTTTGAAGGGCTGTGGTGGATGCTGCCAGTGCGCGAGAGCGACGCGCGGGGGCGCTGGACAGAGCTGTGTGCAGTCGTTGCAACTGGCTATCGGTGATTCGATGGCTCCGTCGATGCCGGGAAACCATAACCTTGATCTAGCTTCAGCTTTAGTTTACCTATTCTTAAGTGAGACGAGTGGACCTCTATTAAAACCTTTTCACGTAAACTTTCCGGAATAACGACTTTATGGCTTCGCATTAGACAACCGCTTTCATTTGACAATTGTATTTTGCATAGGATATATATGTAGTTTCAAACGTAAATCATGAATGTTAGGCGGCCAACCGTTTACAATATAGTTATAAGTAAGTACTACGTCTTTATTTGTTTCGCTCCGTAACTTCTCCAACGTTATCGGTAAGTCGCCGTCCACCACGAAACAAATGTACGCTACTGAGTCGCATGGCTCGCTTCTAGCGCATGAGGCGCACCGTAGCCCAGCTGGGGCAAAGCAGGCACGTGACAAGAAATCTGCGCTTCGAATGTATTCCACATTGTAATTATATGCGGTCAAATACATTGCGTATCTCTGCAATCTGTTTGCCGACACTTCGGGAATGCCGCGGTATGGTCCGAACATTGAGATTAACGGTTGGGGATCCGTAATCGACCCAAATTCTTAACCTGTATCGGGCGCAAGTACGGTCGTGTGTGGAGTATTGCTGCCACCTCTGGAATGGTTCCGACAAACACCATCTGGCAGCTTTGGACCCAATTGATCGCCGAGCTCGGCGACTCATTGCCGATGAGGCTCTTACGTCGTCGCATAAACTACTCAGTTTGGAACACCGGCGTAGATTGGCTTGCCTTCAGTTTTCTATAGACTATACTCTATAGAGTGTGCAGCTGAGTTGTATGATTTAGTTCCCCCCTCCCCCTTTTCCATAAATTGACAAGACGTCATGCGAGCTTGCACCCTTATGTGGTTGACATTCCAGCTGCTCGCACGAAGCGGTTCGCCTCCTCGTTTTTGCTGCGAACCGCCAAGAAGTGGAACTCGCTTCCTGCAACTGTGTTTCCAACATCTTATGACATGGGAATCTTCAAACGTCGAGTGATTCGGTATTTGCTGGGAAGGCGCGCTCCATCATCGGCCTCATCATCACTTTCCAGCAGGTGAGATTGAGGTCCAGCGCAAGCCTGTAAGTAATAAAAAAATGACTGAGGCACGCACTTGACTCCAATCACATCTGGGGAAGTGAAAATGAGGTCAATGCTAGTATAAACATGCCCACTAATGCCTATTCACTTTTACTTTCCGGACTAATCAATTCTGAACAGTATTTATAATAGGTAGATACATATTTGTCCTAGATCCTTTCTAAATTCGTTAAATGTTATTTATTTATAATTAATTAGGAAAAGTTTGCTATTCAAACTATGAAGTGCCTGAGGATTTAAAATTAACATATTGCGAAGTTATGTTTTAGAGCTAAGTTTCACTAATCAGGAAGTTTTAGCAGTTTTTATTATTTTTCCATAGTTTTACACTTTTTACCGACTTTTGACTATGACCATTGAAAAGAGCACCCTCGTAAACATAGGATACAATGGTTCTCATATTTTCCCGTTCCAATTCACGGCATGGTATCAGCTCAAACTCGAATCTTGAAAATCCGTCCCGTGGATGTTAAAGGGTTGAAAGCAATATTTTCAACCATTTCGCATAGAGTTGGTGTATCTAAGTTTTTTGATCACAAAATTTTACTATTAAGTAAGAGAAGTAGCCCCATTATTTTCATATTGATATTTTTACCTCTAATTGACTTCTTGATCATGACTACGAGGAAGTGGAGCATCTGATCTGCTATGTGATTTAATATTACTGACAAAAACGAAAACACACTATATTATTATCAAAAAACGTCATGTGTAAGATTGTAATCTTTTGAAATTGTTCATAAAATTGAGTCTTTTTTCAAGTTTAAAAATAATTAATTGGTAAGCAATATTGTTTATCCGTAATGGATATTCAAACATGATATGAAATTAGAGACTCTTTATAATATAAAATCAATCAGTGAACGCGACATACTGTAAAATTATTTATTCAGTCATGATTAGGTACTCAATAATCGTTAATGTTAATATAAAATTACATTCTTCAGTAGGTACTTCCTTCATTAGTAAACCTATGGTTATTGTACACATGATGTGTTATTAATTAATTATATTTGCATAAGATTTTTTTATTTTTAAATAGCTATCATAAAGCAAAATATAATGCAGTATAACTATAACTGTCGTATAACTTTATTGAATATAAACAATTAAAATGATATACACTTACAACCACTTACAACGCTGAAGCCTTCTCACGTAGCTGGAAGTACTATTGTAATGACAATAATAATTGCACGCTAAAATCTTTGAAACTGACATATCTTTTTTATTTATGAATCGATTGAAATAAAATTAACACTAAATGTTAAAGGCAGCATTCGACTATATAAATATTAGTGAACGCCTCACCTGAATCGGTTAAGCCGTTTCTGACATTAGTGGGCACAAACGAGTACAAAAATGTGAATATTGATTGACGATTCCGATACATTTTTGCTAACCTATATCACGAAAGCAAAATTTTTCTGTAAGTTGGTATTTATAGAATCTCTTAAATTATTTTTTATCTAGATAATATTATATAGATGGCTGTGGAAACGATTTATTATATTTATTGAAATGATTAGAACAAAAAATTAAAATGTATTCTTAAATATGAGAATGCGAGTTATTTATTCTATTTATATTTTAAAATTGTTAAAGTAACTTAACGATTAAGAAATAACGAAAGTTACGTATCCAAGCCAATTACAGTTATCGTGCTTAAAGATATATGTATATATATATTTCATTTTAATTTGTAATATTTCATGGTTTATAAAATTTGGTATATAAATACCAAATTATATATTTTTTGGTATATAACATATAATTTGTAATATCTCATGAATTATAAAAAATTTTGAGAATACCAAATCACAATTAATAATTTTGTTTATTGCTATCGATTCTTAATACGTACGGCAAATAACCTATTCAAATATCTCAATATTGGTGAAAAATCGAATGGAAAGATTTTATTGCATTCACGCAACGAGTAGCATCCGACCTGACATATACGTATTTATTATATTTTCAGAAAACAAACCGGTGGAGTCCGGTCAAAGAGATTTAATACAGAAAATTATTGGGTCGTTCGGCAAATATCAATTTTGGTTATGTTTCCTCGTATTGCCATCAAAATTTCCCGTCGCTTTTCATCAAATGGCTATAATATTTTTATCTCCTAAACTATCGTATACATGTGAAGGTACAAATCAGGAGACTTGTCCATGCCCGAGTCCCATTTATGATAGATCAATATTTTCAAGAACTATTGCAATGGAATGGGATTTAATATGTGAAAGAAAATGGCTTACCAGTTTCACTCAAACATTGTTCCAGTTGGGAACATTAATAGGAAGTGTATTATTTGGAATGGCCTCGGACAGGTAAACAAGTTCAACATATTTATTGGTAATATTTCTTGGCCGAATAATCTTTTAATAACATGTTCTTTGTAGGTTTGGAAGAAAATATCCAATGCTAGTGGCAGTTGTGATACAAGTATCTATAGGAGTGGCAGCGGCGTATGCTCCAGACTATTGGACGTTTACAATTTTGAGATTCTTTGTTGGCATGTCAGTCGGTGGCACAATGGTCATCGGATTTGTGATAGTAATGGAGTTCGTCGGTACAAAATATAGAGATATCTTAGCAGTTATATACCAGATTCCTTTTAATCTGGGTCACATGTTATTACCATTTTTCGGCTATTTCTTTAGAGATTTTTCTCACTTTCAACTAGCAATATCTTTGCCTACAATTTTATTATTGTCCTATTTTGTATTATTACCTGAATCGCCTAGATGGTTAATAGCTGTTAAAAAAACCGACGAAGCCATAACTACTTTGGAGCGTGTAGCTAAAGTGTAAGTATTTAATAAGTGAAAAAAATATTAAACATTCTATTTGACTTTACAATAAAATAAACTTTAATTGTTCCCAGAAATAAAAGACCAACAGATACCATTAAAACTGATATCGAAGCCTATCAAGCAAGTATAGAAAATAATCAACTGAAGAAAGGAAATATACTAGATTTGTTTAGAACACCTAATATAAGAAAAAATATTCTAGTCATGGCTTATAATTGGTTAACGTGCAGCTATTGTTTTTATGGAGTTTCACAGTATGTCGGTCAACTAAGTGGTAACGTCTTTATTAATGTTGCCGCGAGTGCAAGCGTTACTTTCTTAGGCACGCTACTATCGATACCATTAATACGATCGATCGGCAGAAAAACTATTGTTATTGTATTTAGTTTTATTAGTGCTTTTTGTCTCTTAACGTTAGCTATGATTCCACAAGGCGTAGGCTCGGTAATTTGTGCCAGCATTGGTGTAGTAGCTAGTTTTATTGTGTTTGTTGTGGTTTATTTATTTTGTTCTGAATTATTTCCGACTGTGGTAAGAAATGCAGCTATTGGATTTTCATCAATGGCCGCTCGTATAGGGTCTATGATGGCACCTTTCGTTATAGAATTAGGAAATGTACAATCATGGCTGCCGCCAGTTTTATTTGCGTTATTGCCACTTATTGCTGGTTGTATGTCGTTCCTACTACCTGAAACTAGAGGCTGTGAATTGATGACTACAATAGAAGAGGGCGAACAGTTCGGAAAGAAGAAAAACTCCGATGACAAAACGTAATTTATTTTTTCGTTTGCATTATATAAAATCTATACCTAATATTTAATATTAAAATAAATGAAACATTGTGATATTTTATATATTTATTACCCTAAATACAAAACCAAAAGGCTTTTGATTGTTTCATTTATTCTTTGCAAAAACCAACATATTTTTAAAAATAGAAAGAAATATATGAATCTTTTTTTGGTATCCATAGTTACAATAATTATTGAGTAACTAAATTTGATGTAATAGTTTAAATATGACTCAGTATCTGTTAATGTAAAGATCTAAAAAGGTTTTCCGGTAAAACAATTTAAATGAACTTATTACAGTTACTACACACCCGATAGCTTACGCGGCAAATATTGTTTGTAGCCTTGGAATAATGAATGTGCTTGTAAAATGAATCCTGTAGTTAATGAAAACTAACATTTGATGGAGGAAAATAATCTTGTAACGGCACCGCGTTAAAAAAGTAGAGTTTGTTATCTTAATAGGTTGAATAACTATTAGAAACATGTTATAAAGTTCAATATTATCATTATTATTACAAAATAGTTGTATCTAATGAACTTAATATTATGTTATGTTGCAGTATATTCTATATCAGTATTCAGTATTCTATTTAGATGTTTCCAAAGTCAAAATTCCAAGTGAGGAGTAAAAGTAAACTGGCATAGAAATTTCATTTAATTAAAAAAATAAGATATTTAATATAGCAGGTGACTCGCATACATGATTACATTTTAATAATTATGTATTTTATATATATGTTAAACAGATAATACTACGATAGTCTAATCTTAAACATATTGCAGAGTTTTCCAGAATAATAAATTAATTAAATTGAACCAAATAAATTAAAATAGAATAAAGCAAATTAAATATTTTAAATACTATACATACTCCGTTGGAAAAAAAAGTTACATAAACATTAGAAAAGTACGGAGGTATTATGAACGATATAATTTCAAATAAATTGAGATATTTTGTGTCCGAAGAAAATTGGAATATAATACAAGTAAATTGAAATGCGCTAGCGAGAAATAAAATTTTAAAATAAAAACACTAACACAGTTAACTTGTTTATTCAAAGTACGTTTCATTTAAGACAACGTCTTATTTTATTTTTTCCTCAATATACAAACAAAGACATAACACAGATAGCAGAATTTTATTACCTCACTGCAGGAAAAATAAACTCAAGTTCATATTTTTATGATAAACCGTATAATAGCTAATTTTTGTTTTATATTGAAATCAAACACACACAGACACACACATATATATATATATATATACATTACATCTTTATATAGACATTGTAACTATATATTAGGTCCTTACATATGAAATTGGCGATTTGTATAGGAGGAACAAAAAGTCGAATATTTTTTAATATAATATATTTAATTAATCAAAGTATGAACCAATATTTCTATACACTTTTGCCATCTCATAGGTAGTTCATTGATCCCTTTACTAAAAAAACCAGTCGTACGGGAATCAATAAAATCTTTGAAGGCGATTTGGACTGACCCATCGGAGTTGAATTTTTTCCCTTGCAAGAAGTTATCCAAATTTCGAAAAAAATGGTAACCTGTTGGAGCAAGGTCCGGGGAGTACGGAGGATGTCTTAGACTTTCCAATTGAAGCTCTTCTAATTTAGTAGCCGTCTGTTGCGCAGTGTGTGGTCTAGCGTTGTCGTGAAGCAGCAGTGGCGTGGAGCGATTGACCAGCCTAGGTTATTTAGCCGCTAGCTTTTCCATCATGGTTTGCAATTGCTGACAATAGACATCAGCCGTAATAGTCTGGCCAGATTTGAGAAAACTGTAATGAACAATACCGGCACTAGTCCACCAAACGCTTACAAGTAAATTTTTTGGGGTTAATTTTCGCTTGGGGCAGGATTTGGCTGGCTGGCCAGGATCTAACCATTGCGCTGAGCGCTTCCGATTATCGTAAAGAACCCATTTTTCATCACAGGTAATGATTCGGTTTAAAATACCTTCATTATTGTGCCGGTTTAGTGATGTAACGCAGCAGTCGACGCGCATTTGCCGGTTTGCTTCAGTCAATTCGTGAGGTACCCACCTTTCAAGCTTTTTAATCTTCCCAATTTGCTTCAAGTGAATTAAAACAGTTTTATCACTAACATCGCAGCCTGCAGCTAACTCGGACGTGGTTTGCAATGGATCCGCTTCCACAATAGCCTTCAACTCTTCATTATCAACTTGAGTCTCAGGCCGTCCACGGGGCTTGTTCTGCAGGTCGAAATTTCCAGAACGAAAACGTTGGAACCAAAAACGAACTGTGTTTTCTTTTGCAACACGACCGCCATACACATCATTCACCCTTCGAGTTGTTTCCGCAGCACTAGTGCCACGGCGGAACTCGTACTCGTAAATAATGCGATATTTAAAGTTTTCCATTTTGTAAAATGAGTGACGCAAACAGAAAAAAACAGAAGAAAAAAACAAATGAATGACGATCATCGAAGCACAAATACATGAGTCTATAGCTGTACAAATTTGAATTTGGAATTCCTTACCAAAGAGGAGAAATTTGTGATTAAAGTGGCCAGTACGAAAAACGCCAATTTCATATGTAAGGACCTAATATTATATTACAATTTGGTAGATGCGATGCGATCTTTCTAAATTTTTTTTTACAAGTTATAGGCGAACGCTTGACCTCAATCACACCTGGTGGAAGGTGAAGATGAGTCCGATGATGAACCGCGTCCGCCTAACAAATGCCTATTCACTCTCGTTTTAAAGACTCCCAGGTCATAAGATCGCGGAAATATGCCCGCTGGTAGCATATTCCACTCCTTAGCTGTTCGCATGATGAATGTAGAAGCGAATCTTCTCGTGCGGCATAGATGGGCGTAATCATGATTACTTTTAATCAGATTAATAATCAGATTACAAGTAATCATGATGAATGTAATCATGATTACTTGCAATCTGATTACTTTTAATCATGATTACATGAGTAATCATTAATCATGATTACAGTAATCATTCAATTAATCATGATTATTTTAATGATTACTTTTGAGTTCTGGCTGAGAGAGAGACCAATTTAAATACTCGTTTATTTAATTTTTTAAGTTATCTTATTACGAATTAGCTGACCCCAAACATCCGTCTCGTTGAACGATTCATTATAAGGGTCTGTGCAGGTGTATACAGCAGAAAATGGGGTGCTGTCGTCTGGCGAAGAGGGGGGAGGGTGACTACCAGCGGAGAGTGGGGGGTGACTTCCAGCGGAGAGTGGGGAGGTGACTTCCAGTGGAGAGTGGGGGGGGACTTGCAGCGGAGAGTGGGGGGTGTCGTCCAGTGGAGAGGGGGGTGGCGTCCAGCGAGGAGTGGGGGGAGGGGTGGCAAAAATTAGATAAACTTACACTCATTTTGCCCAGTGATTTTAACATCAACTTCAGTAATGAAAAATCATAACCATCAACCAGCGTGCATCTGTATACCATCCACACTTATTATTATTTTTATAACATCGGCCTCGTTCACTTTTATAATTATCTCGCCTTCTATCGGAAATAACTATAATCGCATAATATTTTTAATGTATGACGGCTTTCATTTAGAAGTACCCAAATATTATTTAACAGATAGATGGCGCTATAATCAGTACATTGTATCAGGACCAATGTGTATAATAAATGTTTCTAAACAATGAGATATCTACATATATTATATTTAGCATAAATAATATTGGTTTACAGTAGTAATGGTGTCATAATTGCCACTCTAAACGTCACCCTCCTCACTCTACGCTGGACACTACCCCCCCTCCGCTGATTGCCACCCCCCACACTATCCGCTGGACGCCACCCCCCCACTCTCCGCTGGAAGCCTTCTCCCCCACTCTCTACGTGACACCACCCCCACTCTCCGCTGGAAGCCTTCTCCCCCACTCTCTACGTGACACCACCCCCACTCTCCGCTGGACGACACCCCCCTCTCTCCACTGGACGCCACCCCCACTCTCCGCTGGACGCCACCACCCCCCTCCGCTGGGCAACACCACCCCCACTCCCCGCTGGACGACATCTCTCTAACCTCCTTTCGCAACGCGCGATAAGAAACTTCGTTCCAATAAATATAGGCGAGCGCCGCTCTGCTGTCGGCAGCACATTTTACGTGTCAAACAGTAAAGTAATCATAAAAGTAATCATGATTTATTGTAATCCGATTAAAGATTAATAATCCTTAATCACCGAAAAATGATTACTTTTTTTGATTAATTTCGTTAATCAACAATCATGATTAATGATTACAAAATGTAATCTTTATCGTTAATCATTAATCTGATTACATTTTGTCCATCTCTGTCGTGCGGATATAAGGAACATCCACCACATACGGATGGTATCCGACACGATGTCTTGTGGTTTTGTGGTGGAATGGGGCTGGTGCAATCAAAGAATGTAGTTCCTGAGAACACTCTCCACCGTGCAACCGGTAAAAGACCGCGAGGCAGGCAACTCTACGTCGATGGTCGATGCTCTGCATTTTAATTTTTGACAAAGAGTCGTCGCCAATAAGTCTACGAGCTCTACGATCAATCGAGTCCAAAGCCGCCAACTGATATTTAGCGGATCCGTCTCAAAGGTGACAACAGTACTCGACACCCGAACGCACCTGCGCTTGATACAGGTTAAGAAGTTGCGATGGTGAAAAGAACCGTCTGACCTTAAAAAGGACACCCAATTTTTTAGCACCTGTTTTCGCTCTAAGCTCAATCGACCGCCCAAAGTTCAAGTCAGCTGTCAGCTCTAAGCCGAGGAGCTCAAGGCCATCAGTCACCGGCAAGGAAACACCCTGGAAGGTGGGAGTCAGGTGAAAAGGACTCCGTTTGGCGGAAAAAAGACACCCCTGAGACTTGGTAGCATTAAAACTAACCAGATTCGCATCGCCCCAATCAGAGACATATTTAAGGGCTAAATCTGTTCGCTTTACCATAGCCTCCCTCAGCAGAGAGATCTCGACGGCATCTGCCCACGGTCCAGGTAAGTACCTATCAGTAACTGTGCTCTCATCCGCATACCCAAGGATACCGGGTTTAAGCAGATCGTTGATGTGTAGCAGAAACAATGTTGCTGAAAGTACTGATCCCTGAGGAACACCGGCATTAATTGCCAATTGGTCCGACGAACACCCATCAACAACTACTCGTATAGACCGTTCTCTCAGGAAATCACTGACCCAGACTTTGAGACACTCCGGCAGCCCATCAGACTGGAGCTTGCTTAGAAGGCTTAAAAGCTAAGCTAAGCTTTAAGGCTTAAAGGCTTTAAATATTTTTTCAAAGTTGTAACAATGAGATTCTGTAACTACAATATCAAATTAAGTTTCAAATGTAAATCGATTTTCATTTTAGCATTTTAAAATGCATGGCCTACAAGTTTCAGCTAATTCGAAATTGACATGATGTAACTGGTATTAAGGAATTCATTTTATTATATACAGATTGGGTGTTCAAATTACTAAATATTATTTTATTCAATATAAATGATATCATATCTACTAATCTATAAATATATTAAATAGTTGACAACGTATAATGCTACTAGTTAATGAAATTATAGGAGATTTCGGGAAGTTTCATTTATGTTTATGTTTTATGATTTTTGCAAGCAAATTTGGCGTAGCCTTTCATCAAATGGCGATTATATTTCTGGCGCCACCACCAAGTTACCGATGTCCTGATAACACCACTTGCTGTGAAAACCCTATATATGATACACATTTATTTACAAGGACAATAGTAACCGAATGGAATTTGATTTGTAATAAAACTTGGCTGAAAGATTTTACACAGACATTATTTCAATTTGGAGTACTTGCGGGTAGCCTTATATTTGGAATCGCTTCAGACAAGTAAGTACCTTTACATTTTAAGGATAGGTATCGTAATGGTCAAAATAGACATTATAATTTTGAATGTAAAGGTTAAAATAAAATCCTCGGTTGAAGCTCATATTTATATTAATACTTATTATACTGAAGTAGTGTTGATATTTAATTGCTCTATACTCTACTACTATATTACCCAAATACTAAATAAATACAATATTTGTCTACAACAACTTGAAATTAACGAATGATAAATTTAAGTAGGTAATATGGTATGTCATTTCACAAGAATACACGTATATGTATGGAAGTAACCCATGGCAAAGAATTGGGTTGAAATAATATATTATGGGGAAATACGATGGATATGCCATAATTACATTTCTTATAATTTTATGTTCTTAATAATTTTAACTGTATGTCTCTAAAATTAGCTTAATGTTAAATATGGAAATCCAACAATAAATAGGAAAAGTGTAGTTTTAAAACTGAATATACTACTTACAAAAATAAAGAAAACTTAAAAGTTTAAAGAAAGGGTATAGTTGACTTAACATTAATAAAAATACAGAATATAGGTTATAATGTCATCAAAAATAAAGTAAAATTAATTAACGTTACTTGTTTAGAGACGAAATTCAAACAAAATGCATTCGTAAAGTCTACTTATAAACAAAGTTCAATAGTTTCTGTTATTTTTTCAGATATGGCAGAAGAAAGACTTTAATCGTATCAGTATTGCTTGAAGTATTTATGGGAATAATAGCATCATTTTCACCAGACTACTGGAGTTTTACTATTATTAGAATGTTTTTAGGGTTTTCCGTAGGCGGTATTATGGTGGTTGGCTTTGTGATAATAATGGAATACGTTGGAAATAAAACCAGAGACATCGTAGGAGCTTTATTTCATATACCATTTACTACTGGTCATATGATTTTAGCTCTTATTGGTTATTTGATCAGAGATTACGTGTATTTACAATTGGTTATATCTCTCACTAATGTAATTCTATTAGTATATATCTGCTTACTACCAGAAAGTCCACGATGGTTGTTGGCTACCGATAAAACCTTTGCAGCGATTTTATTAATGGATCGTATAGCAAAAATGTAGGTTTATTTTAGTGTCATTTCCTAATTTATATGAAGTTGTTTTTTAAGGTAAATTGTATGTCTTTATATTTTCAGAAATAATTTGCCCACAAATGAAATTCGTCATAAAATAGAATTATATCAGATAGAACATAAAAGTGATGGTGAAAAAAGAGCACTTTTATCGATTTATTCAGGTCGCTAAATTTAAGAAAGAATATTATGGTGATGTCTTTCATTTGGTTTGTGAGCAGCTACTGTTTCTACGGTGTATCACATTACATTAGTCATCTTAACGGTAATATATTTGTTAATGTCGTAGCCAGTGGCAGCGTGTGCTTATGTGCCTGCTTAATAATAATTCCCATCATGAAATTTATGAATCGTAAAACGGTTGTCATTGTAGGAAATGTGATATGCAGTTTTTCTTTATTGATAATTGCTTTCGTTCCTGAAGGGAAATTGTCCGTATTTCTGGGCTGCTTCGGAGTTCTTTTTTTCTACATGGTATTTATCATAGCTTACTTGTATTGTTCAGAAATGTTTCCGACAGTGGTTCGGAATGCGGCGATAGGGATATCATCTATGATGGCCAGAGTCGGCGCTATGTGTGCACCTTTTGTTGCGAATATGAGGCCTTATGGATATTGGTGTGCCCCAGTGGCTTTTGGTATTTTTCCAATTATTGCAGCATTATTATGCCTTTTGCTACCAGAAACAAAAGATTGCGAATTAATGATGACTATAGAAGAAGCTGAAGCATTCGGTGAACAACAACGAAGATCTAATCGAAATGAATCAAATAATGATATTAATTTTTGAAATAAAATAGCTAACCTAACTGAACATCTGTCAATATAAGAAAATATAAATTATATATATGATGATTACCGCTGTATGATATTACAATTTTCTGGATGGATAATTTGCTTTAATAAATTGATAATAAACTGGAAACATTAAAACATAATCACGATAAGAATTTTATGTAATACTATTTTGCATAACAATACATAAACATATTAAAATATTTTAAGAAGGTGTCATGTAACCAGGCTTAGTGGGTCATGTAAGGGCTCTAATCTAAAGCTGATTGTGTAGTACTGCGCTATGGCTTCCTTAAGTGAAGGCATCAGTATTGTATGTTGACACAATGGTGGCTGGGCTCCTATTGTGCTTTGCCTGGTACTACACCATACTTGCTGGTACGTTCATATTCGCTAACTCCATTATATTATTTTATAATACATTTTAATTTATACGTGTGATTTTTTCAGACCAGTGATAATAATATCCGCTAATTTGTAATTATCGTAAATGCAAACATTTATTATTATGTTTATTATTTGCATTTCCTTTGCAGGATTTTTCATCCTTTATTGTCCTGTTATGTATTTGATGTTCTTTAATCTTAAATTGTATAGAAAACTAACGGATGCGTTATTCGCTATATGGGAATTATACCCAGTGGTAAGAACCTATTAGTTTTTGACGTAAACAATCATTCATCATATTATTGATTCTTTGTCTTTCGTTTAGTTAAAGTATTATATCTCATCAATCATATTTAAAATTAGGTACTACAATTTAATTTTTGAACACCAACTCTTGTGATGTAAAAATGATGAACATGGTAAGTAACACATATGACAATTTTTAATTTACACTTGTTCCAGGCAAACCTAGGTTTCTAAAGTATGTAGTTCATAATAATTATTAAATTGATTTAATATCAACAGGAGTACCTATTTAAAGCGTATTTTAATGCTTTGATAAATACATAATCAACGTTCTAGTTAAAATATATATAATATATTGTAGCATTTCACATTCGTCTAGAATAAATAGACTATATTTAAAATTACAGGCACTATTTCAATGTTGTTGCGGAACCAAAATTCATCATTTCGGAGACTTCGTGGATTCAAATGAGAATACCATCCTGGTGATGAATCATCGCACGCGAGTCGATTGGAACTACGTGTGGATAGCTCTCTACCACGCCTCTCAAATAACAGATTACGATGTCCATTTAAAATCAAAAAATGATTGCTCACGTAACAAAGATATTTTAAATATAGGGGGCAAATCGAAATTAAAATTTGTTTTAAAAGATGAAATTAAACTTTTGCCTGGTATAGGTAAGCAAGATTTTATATAATTTCAAATATTTTACTGTAATTAAAATATTGTTATTCGTTAATATATTTTATGTTTAATAATAATGACAAGTGTTTTAGTTTTAAAAATCTGAATAATTCATTGTTATATAAGCCGTAGTAAGTACATGTGTTTACATGTGTTTTAAAAATCATTTCTTATATCTAAATTACTTTTTTACGTACAGAGCTGTTTTATTTTTAGGTTGGATAATGCAATTAAACTTTTTTCTGTATGTAAAGAGGAAATGGCGAGAAGACGAATTAGCTTTGACCCAGTTCACAGATTACTACAAAAAGTTAAACTACGTCCTTAGAGTGGTTTTATTTCCGGAAGGAACTGATTTAAGTCAAGAAAATAAGCGACGCAGTAACAAATACGCACAGGAAAATAATTTACCGGTTAGTTAAGAAACGATACTATTACTTAAATTGTAATTGAACACACCACATTTCAAAGAAATATATAAAATACATGATGATGATGATGATGTCCTGGCCGGTTTCGGCCACGGCGACTGTTTCAACACCGATTAAGAAATTCGAGGTCTAGTTTTCGGAAACAGTCAATTGCGCAGGAGATATTTAAGTGCATAACTGGACGCGCATCCAGAAAAGCACTCTCTCGTCCGAGCTCCCTCAGGCCCGATGGAAAGGAGAACCAGTACGATCGGGAGGGAGCAGGATGCAGGTTTGGTCGAGTTTTCCTTCTCTGAACACCTGGTTGAATTGCGGTGTTAAAGAGATACCTTAGTCGCCTCTTACGACACCTCAGCATGGAGAGGGGTGTGCTATTCTATTCTGCCGGCAGCCACCACGGCTTAAATAAAATACATAGTACATTGTTAACAATTTACTTATAATCTATTCCACGACTACTACAAAGAAACGGACAACCTGGTGTTTTTATTATTCGTAGAAACTTTTTTCAGAGTTACGACTTTGTTCTGCTACCTCGAACGACTGGTTGGGTCGCTCTTTGCTCTCGACTGCGTGAATCTGGTTTAACTGCAGTTTACGATGTCACTGTAGCATATGATAGCCCTGCGCAGACCGAACTGGATTTGTTACGAGGAAACATACCTTCGAATGTTTATTTTCATTTTAAGCGGTAACTTAAACATACTTTTCTTATTGCACTAAACATTTGATAAAATATCCGAAATGTCCGAAAACCTCTTAGGATATGTAGCGTATTGACTTAAATATATCTGTGCGCATTACATATACTCGAAGATGTGTGTGATAATAAATGTCAAGTCACGACAAGTCAAGTAGTATACATTGCTATGACGGACAGCAAAGTTATCGGATGTGTGATGCTTATTGAACCATACTCTAGCTTTTTTATACTAACTATACTTAGACATCAGGAGCAAACACCACAGTATTTAACAAAAAAATGACAATATAATTCATTTTAATAGCATTCCTCTTGTCTATAAATATTTAATACATCTCATGAGGGCACTTTACTTATTTCACACTAAAGATATGATGTTCCTATAATCCTTCCTTCTATGTTATTACAGTTATGTTATAGACCAGATACCTGAGGGGGAGATTCCTTTAAAAAGATGGCTCCATGATAGATGGCGTGAGAAGGAAATCAGTCTTCGGGAATTCCACAATAACGGTAAATTAATACACTTTTTACAAACTACTTTATTTTATGCTTTTGGAAAAATTACAAAATAATCTAAAAAAATTGGAATTCATATTATATATTTCAACACTACATGAAATATTGATTAGAGCTCAAACTAATAAAGCTCAAATAGAGCGAATAGAGCTTAAAGTAATAAGAGAAAACACAAAGTATACAATAGATAAAAACATTCTTACACTAGTAGAACTTTATGGTACAGGTTACTTTCCATTCTTTTTTTATTTTAAACGAACTCAAGGGCATCAACTAGTCAAGTGTTGATAATACTTCTACTAGTAGATTTATTTGTTTCTTTTTTTTTTCAACTTCAATTGATGCTATATTTTTTTTTAAGATAAAAACATGGAGATTGATAAAAACTATAGTATTACAATACGCATTGCGTCAGAGTTGTTTAACTCTCTCTATACTATGCTGATAACAAATGACATGTTTGATTGAATTACGATATATATTATTTAATTTTCAGGTAATTTTATTGATGCAGATACGAACAAACCACCCACATATGGAACGCCAAGGTCAATGCTTGTTGCCAAGATAGGCTTTTTCTTTTGGACAGTCATAAACATTATATTTACTTACGCTATGTTATATAGTGCGTTGTTTCGGTACTGGATTGTGTATCATAGTTTATTATTTATGTTTGTGACGTGGAAATTTGGTGGTTTTCACAATGTACAATATAAACTTTCTGAAAATATGATTGTATAAACTAAATAATATTTTGAAAAACAAATTAATTTTATTCGTTATTGTATGTAATGAAATAAATATTTAAAAATACAAGCGAACCATGATGCAACATGTATTAAAGTAGTTATAGCATCAAAAACAATAACTTAATAAGGTCTCATTTAGCTCTTATATTTTATACAGAATACTGTGAATTCTCTTCATTGCCAAATTGCTTTAGAGAGTCTTAACTCTTATATATCCACATAACGTAACATATTTTTAAGAATTGTTTTATTAAAATATCATTATTCCTATCCTCTTCTTAGATTCTTCGGTTTCCTATAATTAGTATGTGTATTTTCTATAGATGGGCAAAATGTAATCAGATTAATGAAAAACGATTACGATTACATTTTTCATTTTTCATTATTAATAAGACTACATTTTACCTATCTGTGTTTGAAACGTTAAGGAATCCTTAATTGCATGCAAATATATGATTACGTTAAGTGTTTAGAAGGGATTTAAACATGATTACAGAGTTACATGACTACATTTTGTAGTCATTAATTATAAATTTGATTATATTTTGCCTATCTCTGGTATTGTCTAATAATTCCCAGATTCTCTATAGAAAATACGTAAAGGTCCAGTTATAATGCAAAGGTCTGTAATACCTTACGCTTATCATCAGTAGCGGCTACAATGCATCTAATACACCATATTGAGTCGCAAAAAACATGTTATCAATGAGTTTATTATCATGAATAGTTGTAAGAAGCATTGTAGGTAACAGATGTTCTATTATTGAATAATGTATATGTACGAACAAACAAGTTTGCATGTCTAATATAATTATGCGGTGATTGTTACACTCATCATATAGTTAAGTAGCATGATATATACCACTGATTCCAATTTACTGCACATACTATATTTTTGTTAACCTGAATGACAAAAATTATTTGTTTTGAGAAAATTGTAGTGTGAAATTTAAGGATCTTTTTGTATTTGATAAATAACTATTTTTAAACTGAGCAAAGTCGAATATTAGAATTGCTTTTGTTATTTTATAAGCTTAGTCACGCATTTTTAGCTATCGTGTCTTACATATATGTGTAAATTAGACGCTTCATGTTCACACAATTTTTAAATCATAATATGATATTTATTGTATAATTATTAGAGTTACTATATCCACATATAAATCTACTTGAAGAAAAAATAATGTATTTTGCCTCACTTTTGAGTACGTACTTGTACCTCATTCTATATGTTATAACATAAATATTAAACAATAATTACAAGTAATAATAATAACAAAATAATATCGATTAATAATGGTAATAATATTATATTACACGATGTTCTCCGTGATGCTAGTAATAGAGAGGTGTGGCATACTACCTACCATAATGGCATACTACCATAAGACGAACGTCATCCTACGAGTTCACGGCCCTCAGCATTGAGGAAAACGACGCGAGAAGGAGGAGAAGGAGGACTTTCGTTATAAGCACAGTTACATTAGTGTAATCTGTGTCTACTTTACGCTTATTCGTCGTGCTCAACGCGACCAGCGGCGTGGCTGACCGCTATTCTCAGGACGTTTACACACAACATTTCATTTAGATATTTAATCTTATATATGTTAAGGTATTGGCAAGAATTCAAACCCGTCTATTCGTGTTATCGCATACCAGTTCCTTATCCACAACCACTGTAATATAACTTACTAATAAATAATGAGGTTTATTTATTTATTTTCTATAATTGGGTACCCAATATGGGTGACATTGAGAAATAAAATATAGAACCGTGGTACACAATATAGAACATATAAATGCCCCACAAATATAGGACACCACAGCATGCACAATAATTAATATTTAATGCTAGTTTGGAGTAAAGTCACCATTAAAATTCCAAAAAAAGGAAAGGAGCTATATATTTAAACACAATACAAAAAGATAATATCCTATAACACATAGCTATTATTATAAACGTAATATTGTAAATTATTTGAGTGAAAAACATCTAAAAACACAGTTATTTTCCACATGCTGTTCCAAATTTTTTAAATTGAGAGAGTGATTTGTACTGCTTACCGATCCTCGACATAGCGGAACACTGGCCAAGATTCGTTTTAAATGAAAATATGAAAAAAAATGTATGTTAATACTGGTTAGTGTTTTCAAGTACCATGCCAACTCCGTGTATTACTATCAGCAACTCAGATTTGATCTGTAAACTACGTGTTAAAAAGCACGTCTTAAACATTATCTCTATTATCCGTTAGAGTAAAGTAACTGTCATGATTGACAATAGTGGTACCTAAATATTATATTGGAATTTACTGCTGCTTACTAATTTGTCTATATTAGTAGTGAGGAAATATTTCAAATTACCAGTTATTATAATAGTAAGTGACTATCCAATTTATATCTTTTCGAATAGAGTACAAAGCAACAACCATTCGCCATTGTGTAAAATAAATATGTAAATTATGTAAATATATATTTTTATAAATACTTTAACGGATAAAGCCACTAATGTATCTCTGATCATTCTGAAATGGATATACTGTGACGATATATTATTAACAAATTTGCAGGTTCTATGCACGAATTAACTTTTAATTATGGCTCAACCTAGTTACATACATAGTTCATAGCCACTAGCAGACTGAAGCGCCGCGGAGGTTTCGTCACGGGCGAGAAGTTACTTCCTCTACCCGCTATTGCTCTTGATAATTTCAATAGTTAGGATATACAGACATTAAATTTCTGCATTTTTACAAGGCGTCATAAAGCGATGTTAAAGCGCAAAAGGTTAAAATGAAGTAATATTTTATTACAGCAAATGTTAAAAATTTCGCTCAAATTGTTATCAAAAATATCCATTTTAATTAGTGCAGGAAAACAAGAGGTATTTTTGGCCTCGTCGGAAATACTAATTAAGGGCACGATACATGACTTGAAAACAAACTATAAAATTATACATACGTACTTTTTTTTTAATTAAAAGGTTACATTACTATAAGATTGCCATTTTTCTCGTCTATTTAATAAAAACCGCCATGTATAGTAAGATTCATGTATATTTTGGGCATTACTAGCACGGCTCGTTTATAATGACTACCTTAGAAAACTTGTATCATAATATTCGGTACTATTAGTGTTAACTTTTCCTAAACTCACTATTCCGATTACTGGTTGTAAGTTTCCTTTTGGTGTTAAGTCTGTGACGCAATTACGTTACGATCGCTCCGTTTCTTCTATTGTATTTAGCAGTACAATACCTCTTGTTTCCGGTAGGAAGAAACATAAAATTACAGCACAAAGTGCTATAACACTAAATATAGTCAGGGAGATCCATTCTATACCTATATTTACTACAAACGGTGCAATGAAACCTCCGAACCTAGCAAATACAGAGGCAAATCCCATCGCAGAGTTTCTGATGACTGTGGGAAATATTTCTGATGAATACAAATAAATTTGAACAAAAGATGTATATGCGCCTATATGACCGATTATAGCAAATGCTAAAGTAGCACTTGGCATAGTTTCTGGTATTGCTATGATTATTAACAAGGAAATTGCTGCAGTTGTAAAACTTGAGATAACACTCACTTTTCTCTTAAGGTATAGAGTAGCGAGTACTACATAAATTAATCCAGGCGCAAGAAAAGCTGCTGACAGTAACACGTTTAAGTATATATTTCCTTGAAGTCGTCCTATATATAGATTTACACCGAAAAATGTATGGGAACAGAACATCCATATGAACGCCATAATTATTGTATATATCCTTATTTTTGGTGTATTAAATAAGTCAACGAATGAACCTCGTTTTTCGTTTTCTATTTTGTCAACAATAGCTTCAATATTTTCTACCGGCCGATTATTCCTGAAAATTACATTTAATGTTAAATATGTTTTTATCGCAGCTAAATGTGATGCACATATTTGGATTTACATACTTCTTAGCAATGTAGGTCAATATTTTAACAGCTTCTTTCTTTTTCCCTATCGATATAAGCCATCTGGGTGATTCAGGTAGTAACCAGTAGTATGAAATAACAAATATCCATGGCAAAGACGTTACTAGTTGAAGTTGTCTCCACTCTCTCACAAAATATGCTATTATAGGTAGCGCTATGTATCCAGTAATCAATGATACTTCTCCAAGTCCTGTCAGATATGGTCTGAAAGATTTCCCACTTAATTCTATGAGCAGTATGTATGTACACAGCATTGACCCTCCAACTGTTGTGCCAATCAAAAATCGACATACAAGGAACATCCAGAACTCGGGGACCAAAGCTGATAATGTCACAAAGATTACTTGCAGAATTAAGGAAAACAATACTGCTATTTTACGTCCATATCTGAAAAAGTTACATTATTTATGTTTATTTCAATTGCATGTATAAATACACCTGGAATTTTAAATAATAGAATTTAGTAGTAGTAACATTTGAATCTGTACACGTGTACTTGGGTGTTGCATAAACGAACTGCGGTAGGACTTTTATGCCCGACTGGATCGCGAACATAATACTTTGAAATCATCTTCACAGCTACTCGCTTGGGTCTGTCGTGTTTCGGAATCCGCACTTATGTCTAGTTTGTTTCTGTCCTCTTTTACTTCAAAATCGCCGGCTTGATGGCAATACTTTTGGTGTTGCAATCGTTTACAGGCCACAGTGGTCACTTTACATCAGGTGCGTTGTAAGACCTTGCCATCTTCCAAATTCCGTCTTCCGTCACACGAACTTGTTCCAGTTTGTGGAGTTTCGAAATTAGCCGATGACAAAATTTCTGATACTGCAATTTTTTATGGGCAACAGTAACTAATCGGGTGTCAGCTTGTTTATTATAACATGGTATAATGAAAAAAAAAAATACAGTACCTGTCCGATACATGTCCAAAGATCAAACTTCCTGCTAGAATACCGACTTGTAATATCGACTGTGCTAAGCTTGCTAAAGATGTTTTTTCGCATATTAAATTCCATTCGCTAGTTACAGAATTAATGATAGTATTTTGATCGTATTCAGGATTTTCGCATGGGCAGTAATTTGACGCATTCAAGGCTGTGTCGTCCAAACATTTATATTCTACGGTAGGTATGATAAACACCACGTTAATTATTTGGAATTCAATAGGATATCTACCTATTGAAATCAATACTAATATCCAAGTTTGATATTTGCCGAATCTACCTACTATAGTTTCTATAGGATCTTCTAAAGTCATTTTATATTTCTGTAATAAAATTAATATAAAAATTTAAGTAACAGTTATATAAAAAAAAATCTGTATAATATTATTTTAGTTTGATTTAACCTTATTAGCGTTTTACAGAAGTATTATAATTTTATTTAAAAAATAAAACGTTAATATTGTAGTATTGACCTGTAATATAAAATACTCATATTAACATACTTACTTGGTTATTATAACTAAAGCCAATGACAAAACTCCAAAATAAATTCACTCTACTTATCTATACATACCAAACATTGAACGTTCTTTACTTATAGACATCAAATTGCACAACAGAAATGTTAAAACTAATATATAAATATAAGGAAAACTGGTAGTATAATGAAACGGGTAATTTAGATATAATTTAAAATTATCAGTCTTCTAGCCAAGGCTTTAGCAATAGATTAAATGATTTACACCTGAGATATTACTTTGTTATACAAGAACACAATATGCGTACACATGAATGAACCTTTGAATGGATACTGGTTTCTCATTCTTAGCGAAAAAGTATTTACGATAACTTTATTGCATTAGACTACATATTTTATTTACTTATACAATATAGTGTCACAGAAATCTAAATAGTTTATTTTATTTGATACAGCGTGTGCGTTGTATAGGTACTCTCTCCACGAGGGTAAATTTCTTGTCGAACTCTATGTTTGACTCTACTTCGAGATCAACAAAGTTCTATCTGCAAAAATAGAAAAAATGTGTTTTATATTTAAATAAAATGTGATTAAAGTGGAGTCTACAAAAATCAATCTATAGCAAAGGAAGATATTAAATATAAACACTGCGTGACCATTGAATGACAATACAAAAGTGTGTGTGATAAGCGTGCCGATATTTTATTGAGTTAAGATAAGCTACAAAGTACTAGACTACAAAGATAGTCAGGATTCTTCTGACGTAGCTAAGAGTCTCTGATAATATTTAAAGAAACAATGTCATATGTTTTTTGTAAAAAGATATACAAGAGCTCTTCAAAAGGCCTATACCAGGAAGTAGTAACATTAATTAAAAAATCAATTTTATTCCTACATTTATTACAAACGGTGCAATAAATACTTCAAATCAGGCAAAAGCGGAGTCAATTCGTTGCTAAAATTTTTATCACAGTTGAAAACACTTCACAAGCATACAAGTATATAGGTATGAAAAAGGTGAGTGCCCTAAATTGTCATATAATAGCAAATGATGGTGTTGCAGCTGGTATACTTATAGTATAAATAATATTACAAATAACAATACTCCTGTTATAGTGGCACCTTATTGTGTACTAGTAAGAAAACTAAACGTACGTTCAAAGCTACACAAGTGCAATGAGTATCGCTAATAAAAAATATTTCAGTCACCCAAAATATTTATTTCTTGCAAATTCTTAATTTGTTGCAGACAAATACTCCTACGAAATATCTTAACCTCTAATTGAAGTAATATTTACGATATTCATTTTTATTAATATAATAGATTTTTGCCATATATAATATACCTTTTTCTTTTTAATGAATGGTTGATGTAAATAATAGAAAATTAATTTGTGTAATTTTTGGTTAATGTATATAAGTTTAAAGTTTATTGTAATGGTGAATTTCTTTAAAATAAATAATCGTTACAGTATTATAATGCTAATGCATTATTACTATCTCCAAATAGCCGATTATGACCGGTGGTCGTGGGTGTGGTTGTAGAAAGACAGATTTTAGCGTTTTACTGTTTATTTGCATTTTAAGGCACACCGAACTGCGACGTACACGCACGTTCTCTCGCCTTGCGTCTCGGTAGTCGACTAACTCGCAAGCATCCCGTGCGCGCGCGCATCCTCTTATCCCGCACGTGTCGTAACACCCTAACGACCCGGACGGCCAGTTTCGGAACTACACGCCTCCAAGCGGCGCTCCGTGCACGAGCTCCCCCTTCAGTCGTCGCCCGCGTCTGTGTCGCCCGGCCTCGCCTTGCGCGAAGCCGGGATTGGACAGACACCGCGCATTATTGCGCGCACGAGCTACCTACCCGCGACACAATTATCGAGTGCCGGGCCGTTTTCCGCCACCTTTTCTCGTGTTCTGGCTCCACGCGGGGCTCAGAACCGAGTAAGGGGCGACGTACGGCCCTAGAGCTGCACGCCGGAACTCCCCATTGAAGCCTCAAGCCTCCTGCCGCGATGGATCGCCCAGGAAGCACGCAGACGCCCCTTGCAGACTGTCTACTGTCTACTGCTGCCACCACGGACTCTGATGACACCTCCAACGACGGGATGTACGTCCTCAACCCGGGGGACGTCTCTCGCCGGGGATCGTTGCATACGGACGAATCTGTGTCCGAAGAAGAAGAGCCTGCGGTCGCATCGACTTCTCCAGTGTCGCTAACTTCCTACCGCTCACTGGAGGTCGATGCGACGAACCCGCCCGTGCCGATGCCAAGGAAGTTGATCGCCTCCTAGTCATGGGAAACTCTGGATGGCGACTCGTCGGACGAGACCATCTTCGCCGACGAGGACGCTGCCCTCCTGGCTGCCGTCCGAGCTATGGAAGGCGCCGGGATGTTGAAGCCGAGCCGTCCAACATCGACCACCTTTGCAACCGCGAAACTACGTGGACCGCCGGTGAAGCGCGTTGCTGCCTCCGCCGCCAGACGGACTGCCACCGAACGCCAGCGTTTGCAACGCGGGGGTCGTTTCATCCATCCCCCTGCGTCGCCATCACCACCACCTCGACGACCACCCAGAGCACCATCGCCACCACCGTCGCACCAGCAGCTGCCGCCGAGTTCCGCCTCGTCGTCGCCGAGCTCAAGAGGGCGTCCGCCCCGGGGAGCGGATCCTTCCGGCGCGGCGTTGCCTCTGACAGAGATATACGAGCGCGACCTAGTCGCGCTCGCCCGGCTCGCGGGGTCTGGGATCCTGTCGGAGGCGATGCTGCGTTGGATGGCCCTGTTTCTCCGGGTGCGTGAGGCTGAAATCGCCTGCCGCCCCCTGTCTCCCGTCGATGTCGCTGCTCTGAGGAGCGTCGCCGAGCGCATCGTAGACCTGCCGCCGGTTCCAGCAGCGGTCCTCGAGCACAGCCCGGTCGGAGGAAAACGCAAGCGGCGGAGTTCCGGAGAAGATGGAGCGCGTGCGGTTCGTCCCCGCGTGCATTCGTCGTCTCTGCCGAGCCCGCCGAGCCCGCCGTTGGAGCAACATCCTCCTCCTCCTCCTCCGAGTAGGCCCCTCGCGTCTGCCCCCTCGCCTGCGTACATCGACGCCGTAGCTCCCAAACCCCCCGGACCGACTGCGGAAGCCCCTCGCGCGTCTCTCTTTCACGCCGGACTCCCGACGCCGTGCCCGACGAAGCCCCCCTCTTCTCGCGAAATCCCTCTCCCGCAACGCGTCAAGAGGAAAATCGAGAAGCCGTCCCCTGCGAGCCGTCCAGCCGCTGCCGATCGGGGGGCCTGCACTGTCGCGTCGCCGGGTGCGCCGCTCCCTGTCACAGCACCGCGCGCCGTGACAGGGGTGGAGCGCCCGGTGCCGACGTCTGGTGCAGTGGCCCCCCGACCGACGGCGGCTGCTCCCGCTGAAAATCGCCCCCAGCTGCCTACAACCACGCGACCGACTCCTACGTATGCAACGGCCGTGCGCAAGGACAAGCCCTCGCCGACGCCACCACCGCAAGCAGGACTTGACCAGACTGCCACAGCCGATGGCAACAAGACCGCCGCAACTAGGAAGAGGATGGAACCCCGGTATCCCCCTCTTATCGTAGAAGCGCTACCAGAGTGGCAGAGCCACTTCAGAGAGCTGACCCTGAGACTCGGCAGGCCTCCGAACGCGCGTCCCTTTGGGAAAGGGATGCGGTTCCTGCCAGAAGATGAGCACGAGTACAGAGTGGTGCAGAGATACCTCACCGAGATGGAGACGGCACAGAATCTCTCCTGGTTCTCGTACTCTCTCCCTGCCGAGCGGAGCCTAAAGGTGGCGATAAGGGGACTACCCGCCGAAACGGACCCCGCCGACGTTATCGCCGCCTTGGAGGAATTAGGCTTCCAGCCAGAGTTCTGCAAGAACATAAGGGCCCGAGGAGGACGCCCTGGCTGCCTGTTCCATGTTGTGATCAAGCGTCAGCATGGAAAAATCCCCACAGATATCTACGAGATCAAGGAGCTGCTGCTGATGCGCGGGATCTCGGTGGAAGCTTGGCGCGGGCGTGCGGGGCCCGCCCAGTGCCACCGATGCCAAGCCTTCCGACACAGCTCCCATCACTGCCACCGACCGCAGGCCTGCGTACGTTGTGGCGAAAGTCACGCTGCGCGGGAATGCGGTCGCCCTATAGAAGAGCCTGCAACTCGCAAAAACTGACGTGGTCCGCACCCGGCTAACTTTTCGAAGTGCCCTGCATTTCGAAAGGAATCGCCCAACAAGCGCGCGAGTACGGTCGCACGCTCAGGCCCAACTGCGCTGCGACAACAGGAGGGATCAGCTCCACCGCTGCGCAACGCCGTGGAGGAGGCCGCGCCAGGGTCGTTGATGGCGCCGGCCAACGAACCCACTGGTCGCAGCGGAAAGACTGGGCCTGGTAGACGCCACAAGAAGCGTGGCGGGAAGCACCACTCCAAAAAGAGGGATACCGTTCCTGCACCTGCACCTGCAGACGAAGCAGCCGTAACGGAGGGTGGGCCAGCGCCCCCCGCACAGTCTCCGCCCCAAGAAGCCTCGCAAAAAGAACTTATCCAGCAACTAGAAGCCAGTTTGCTCCGAATACGGGGCTTTTTAAAGCCCCCGCAGGGAGACGACGCTCAAAGTGCGGTGCTCAGGAGCCTTCTGCACAAATTCCTCGACTTCTGAGAATTAGGCCTGAGCACCCAAAAGATTAGCCCAGTCACCGCGGGGAAGAGAGACAGACTGGCACGTCTCTTCCGCGGACCGTATCGTATGTCACGAGGAGCGCCCTGGCGCCCTCGCCCAGAGCCCGGCCCGCCGTAGCGGGTTGCGAAAGAAGCCACAGTCCTAGAGGGGCAACCCTGAAACTGTTTTCCTACGCTCCCGTCAAGTAGTATGTATATATAGATAGGTTGTAAATATTAGTTTATAAGTTATGTATATATAGGTCGTAGTATTTGTTTTCCGTTTTAAACGTAGTGGTGTACTGTTTCTGTTCTAGCTATAAGTTTTTATTGTTAATTAGTTTTAAGAATAAAAATCTGTAGGAATGAATAAATGGCACATCACAACCTTTTCAGCGGATGAATGATTGCGTGAAGTATGAAAGATGGTTTAGAGTGTGTGATGTGCGAAACGGAAACCCTAACGACCCTTAGGGCGACAATTACGTATCGGGCGGTGTCTACATGCTATACGATTTAATTTAGGTTATTTTCCTTTTGATGAGATTTGATGATAATACAATTAAAACATTATTTCATAGAAAATATTTATTAAATCAATATTAATTATTATCACAGCCTATATAAATAGACACGCACAATTTTATACGTGAAGTTTATTAGTAATATTAAAAGTACTTAAAACTAAACATTACAATAATCAACTAGTACCTAAATATTAACAAGAGGTTTGTTTAAACCTCGATAAATACAAATACTTCATTTTGTTTATATCTTCTTACTCAGCCTCACGTAGCTTTTATATATGTATATGAAGAGATCGTTCAATTTACGCTTCCCCCTCTTCGAGCGTATCTGGTAGTTTTTTGCCTCTTGTATCAGGTAATAAAATACATAGACCTGCTCCTATTATAGGTACTACTCCGAATGCTAAAGGTGGTAACCAGGCACTAGTGTGAGCTAATGTCGCTACAAATGGTGCTAGCATAGATCCTATCCTGGCCACAGTTGACGCTAATCCTACACCAGAATTCCTGACAACTGTTGGGAAAAGTTCCCCTGCATACAAATACACAGTAGCAAATGATATACTCAAACCCCAAAGTCCAATACATCCTAAAGTTAGATGACTGGCGCTAGATTGTGGTACAACCATTATGAGGAGGCAACTGAGTCCTGTGACCATATTTGAACTGATAAGTGTAATTTTGCGTCCCAAAAGTCTATTTGCGTAAATTGACATTAAGGTTCCGGGTACCTGAAAAGAGTAGACAATATTAAACATAAATAAAATTTTCAGTTAGATAATGTTGCGGGATGAAACCGGTCTGATTATGCGGGTCAGACGATTTTTTGTAAATATATTTAAAGATAGGGTTATCGGCGATAAAGCAAAATAATTAATAATGTTTTATTGTTGACAAGAAATAATATCACGACGAAAGACACTACATCCGTATAAAAATCGAATGATATATATAAAAAAACTATGTATTTGATTTATATTTTAATTGAAAGCCATTCCTTTTTCTGCATACTACCACTGTGTAAATAGTAAATTACAAAAACTATAAAAAAAAGAATAATAAATCTTGTCGCTTTTGTCTTTTAAGCAATAATAAAATTATTTCTTACTTGAATAGCAGCTGATATGGCCACATTTGAAAATATATTCCCAGACACATGGCCTATATATTGTGATACTCCGAAGAAACATAATCCACAGACGAACCAATTGAAACAAATTGCAATAGTTCTGGCTCGAAGCTTTGGCGTACGGAAGAGTGCGAAGAACGAGGCATGTTCTTCTGATTTATTACTCACTTCTACAGCCATTTTTTGCGTACACGGTGCAATATTTTCTGTAGGTAAATTATTTCTGAAAACAAACGTATCATTTTACAGTGATAAATTAGATTTCAAAGCGAGTAAATATTATTCGTGAATTTGCTCTCCATTATTCTGTAGGCTCCAAGATAATTAACAGTCTCAAACTATTTAATTACTAATATTCCTTTACAATCATAACCGCTTGGCTCTTGTAGGCTTTATTTATGAGCAAGGTCATGGGCTAACCGAGGATTAATAAAAAATTGACTGGATTTAATGATTTTAGTTACTCCAGGATTTAAATAACTGATCACTAAATTTTAGTCAGATGCAATTACAATCCAAATAATATACAAATTGTTTAATAACTTATAGGTACTTGTATAAGGACCTTTTGGTTACATAATTATACAGTAATAGTTTGTACAATGATATTGAGATTTAACATTAGAAAAGTTGGATCAAACTATTATCTACAGTTCGATTAAATTAAATGTATGGAAGTTAAGTTATTATATTAAATTTAAAACTGCACTAATCCAGTCAAAGATCATTCAACAGTTTGGCTGATCCCTCCAATTTTGTAATATCTTATTACGTGTTTATAATATTAGATATATTTACCGTTTTGCTGCAGATTCCATGATCTTCACAGCTTCGTTAGGCTTTCCAGCTGTTATAAGCCATCGTGGTGATTCAGGCAGTAAGAAGTAGTAACTCAAAAAGATGACCGATGGCAATGAGATTGCTAGTTGAAATGTATTCCAGTCTCGTAGGTAATAACCGAAGACTGGTAGTGTGAGGTGTCCCAAATTGAATGGAATTTGGTAAATAATGCCAACTGGTTCCCGGTATTTGGCTCCAATGATTTCCATCGTAAGCACGAAGCTCGTGACCATGGTGCCTCCTGTTGCCACGGCCAGGAAGAATCGAAGAGTTGTGAACATATACCAATTCACAGAATATGCAGTTGTTACTCCTGATATAAGCTGAAGAAAAACTGCGGCAAGGAATGGCACACGTCTTCCGTATCTATAAACATGAAAGATATATTTTTAAGGCTATCTGCTTTTAAGTAAGAATTTTATAAATACAGTATAACCTCCATATAACGTCACTCGATTTAACGTCATACTCCCTAAAGCGACGACGTCACTCGGCTTTGGTTGGTTTAACTTGTTTCCCATACAATGATACACTCTATGTAGAGCATTACACCCATTCTCAATAACGACGGCAATTTAATAATATAACGTACTTTTTAAGCTAAGATGACTTTTTAAGTTGCCAAAATTAGTAAAAACTGCGCTGCTGTGTACGTTCTTTTGTCGCTTTATTATCCTAACCCGTAATAAACTCGACTGCCGCCATTACACATACCGAACATTCTAAGAAATCCGTGCTTTTTGTTTACAAATTGGGATTACTTGCACGTGTTGACTGTTGTTAGTAGGAGTCATGGATTATCTATACGTTATCATATTCTTAGTTGCTCACAAACTTTCAAATTGTAAATATGGCAAGTAAGATTTTAAAACTTTTTCTTTTTCTAATACAGATTTTTCTTCTCTCCATTTAACGACAACTCTCTATAACGTCAAAATATGCACAGCCCCTTGAGGGTCGTTATATAGAGTTTGCACTGTATTTAATATACAATATAATACAATATAATACAATATAGTATACAATATAGTACCTGACATAACTAAATCGGTTAATTTCGAATATTTATACTGATCCATTACTATTAGAGAAATACTTTATCTGTTATTGTTTCAATGGCGTACCAAGACCATTCATAGGAGAAGACAATGCAATGAATCGTGTAATCTAAATTGTATATTGTGGTTTATTTTTACAATTAAAAGCAATATATATTACTATATCACTAAAAAATGTTGCTTAAACCAAATAGCCTTTCACCCCTCGATATTTATATGTATTGGCTTTCTTCTTAGATTGTCATCGCACAATACTGAATATGAAGCACATTTTTACTAATCTAAGCTTCAATGAATAATAAACTAAAATACTGTATTTAAAATTATGTGTAATCGAAATTTTGAGACATCATCCAGATAGCCGAAATATATTACCTTAACCGAAATGAGCATTTTCTTTTATATCTTATGTTTAAATTCCATATTTCTAACTACCCCACTTTTAACAATCTACATCATTATGAAGAATATTATAATTATAGGATATATTTTTAAAAGGCTTTATGTTTTATTTAAAGCAAACATATAATCAATAAGAGAACCGTACAATGACGCTTTTGTAGTTTACGTTTATTATTATTAAAATAAAAATACATCTCTGTCTCTTTATTTCCTTGTAGGAATCAATGCCGACATAAATGCGGCTTGATGAATTGTTTAAGTAATTATACACGAATAAAAAAACAATTCGTATCCTAGTTTGTAGCAGGTCAAACAAGTTTTACAAAGTTATAATACTTTTTTGTAGTTTAAGTTACTCTTATAATATGAAGGTTATTTCCGGTTTTCATACAATGGAGCTTATATCAGAATTATAATTACTTTAATACCAATTATAAGGCTCTATGAATGGTGAACTTTACACAATTATGGGTGCATACACGTGTGTCATGACATCGAAAACTGAAAACCCATTTTGTGTAATTATTATAAATGGAGGTAAAATAATCGCCTACCATTTAAAAAATAGGAACCCTATAACAAAAAATTATATAAAAATCATGTGCACTTTTACTAAATAGATAATTAAATAGGTTCCAGATATGTATATTGGTCACAGACCAATTTGTTGATTGGATTTCGATTACACGCAATACTAGTAGGATTGATTAACCTTGCTTATTGATAAGCCTTGCTTTTAGGACTTTGGTTTATAGAAGCTGTTTTGATTTTACTTATTCTTTACTTTACTATTATACTATTTAATTAATGTCAAAGTATATGGTACACCACCGGTTTCGTTAAATTGTATTTGGCTCTGTGAATACTTAGGATATCCTCAATTTCCAATTATATATTTTGCTTTTTGTTAAAGACGAACCTATTATCTAAGTCAAGTCTAAGCAAAGTCAAAGTAACGTCTATAAATCTCAGCCTAAATTCGATACATGATAGGGATTACATTAATTCTAGGAATTTGTTGTTTAAAATCAAACACACTCCGAATGTGTACTTCAGAAAGCCAACAGGACGGTATGAAATCCTAAAAATATAAGGATGTTATGTTCTCTGTCTTCTATAATAAGAATTGCGGAGCCGGAGTTTATTTCGCAGATTAATATTGGAATTATCTTTTTTTTTTGTAAAGAAGAGACTATAATTGGTAACTGTTTCATAACTCCATTTTAGACTAAATTCTATTATTTTATTACCATAGTTTCTTGTCGCTAGTGTATTCACTGAGATAAGGCTCTGGTAGGATTAAGGCACAAGTGCGAATAAGGTAACTTTTCCCTACATGCAATTCTGTATTACACTATAGATATACTTGTAGTATCTATTTGTAACATCAAAGTGCAAACAGAACCGGTGCAGCGACGTCTTACAAGTGGAACGATGCCCCATTAGGTGATATTACACTAACAATAAGTAATAATATCCGTAACTCACAAGGGAGCCTGATTCTCAGCAGAGGCCAGGATAAGCCAATTTATATAAATTGCTATTCAAATAAATTCAAATTAAGTCCACAAATGTACTTTCATTCTTTTCTTCAGTGACTTTAGAAAATAAATAATTTCGTTACCTTACTTGTATCATAACGACAATATTGTCGTGGACCACACCAATATATACGTATATACTTATGATTCAGAACACATATTACGAATACGACATGCTATACAAAATCGTATATAAACAGTTAAACCCAAGTAACCATAAAACTTAAAATTTCTTCAATTCACATATTTCTAAAATCCCTTGAGTTCAAACACGATATTTTTGCTGTAAATTAAAGAAGAGTTCAGTATGCTACTTCTTTCTGATGTTTCTGCAGCATCAGATCCAGGTTACCGTGTCATTATAATATCATTTAATTCATAAAATAATACATTTATAATCGATCAGACCAGTAGCATCCCTTCAACTATTAAAAAAGAGCTGATGATCCTTAAACAGAAGATAGGATTTTCTTTAACTATAGCTAAGAAGCTCAAACAAAAAAAAAAAATCGAAATTGGCTTATCCCTTTTGGAGCTACGATATCCTAGACAGATATATAAACATGCAGGATCCACAAGGCCAGAAAAACACGCGCAAAACTTATAACACCCGTTTTTTTGCGTCGAGAGTTAACCCTTTCGTTACCGCAGTCCATTCCGCCGATGTGGTGCTACTGAACAGGGCAGCACGCCCCGAAGTGTGCACATTGCATGATGGCAAGTTTATGTTCGAATTTTCTCATTTAAGTGTATATTTAAAGATTTTGCTGGTATATTAAATAAAAATTTGAATTAGGATAATTCTTTGTAATTATTTTTTTATTTTTTACTTTTCTATAAAATGAAAGCCGGCCAAAGCTGGCGCTGGTGTACACGGGGAGTTTTGTCAATGCTGTCTAAAGCCGGCACTGGTAACGAATGGGTTAAAAGCGGACATTTGAACAATTTTTCTACTATGATTAGTATCTTAAAACAAAACCGTTATCGAATAGAGAAAAAGAAACCGTTTAGTTGCATCAATTTGTTTGTTAATTTGAAATTGCTAAAATAAAATGTTCATTGTATAAACGGTTACTGACCTGTCTGAGAGATGCCCGAACATCATATTGCCGACAAGAATGCCGAGCATAAAAATCGTCTGTGTCAGGTTCTTCAGCCATTGTCTATCACAAATGAGGTCCCACTCTGATACAATAGTTTCCTTGAAGACGCTATGGTCATATTCGTAGTTACTGCAATTATCATGACAAACGTTGTCAAAGACTTCAGCCGAATCGGCGCAGGTAAAATTCATCGGTGGAGCTAAGAAAATGATGCTCATCTGATGCCAAGCCACTGGGAACTTGACGAGAAATACCACAAAACATATCCAAATCTGCCATTTCCCGATGGCTCCGATGATTTTTGTTATTGGATCCTCGTCTACTTTTTCTGTTGCAACTTCTTTAGTTTTGCTCTCCAACACTGTACATAAATATTTAACCATTTTTTAGACAGCGTTATTATAAAAAATAATTTGCTAATGTAATTCGGTTATTAGGAAATATATTTTACAAGGCAATATTTTGCTTATCCAACTATGTCAAGGATTATAAAACTATTACTTCTTTTGATATTATATAACTTTGCTTTAACAACGGCACATTATTGTTATACTATTAAAAATATTATAGATACCATTTTTGTTTATAAATTTATTGTAGTAAGTATATTATTATAGATACATCACTAATCTCACTAATCACTGTACAAAGTAGATATATGTAATAATGAAGACAATGATAAAACTTTAATTTCATCATAGCTATTGTAGACCTTAGGGCAAATTCTAGTCCTTTATAAAAAATTACTAATTTACATCTAATACATGGACACCAAATCACGCGTTATAGTTTTAAATCTTAGTGACAGATAACTTTTTAGCAAAAACCAAGTAATAAAACGTATTGGAGATAAAAAAACCCAATCCTCGACCTCTTGTCCTCCACTACCATATGTAGGTACCTACTTTACAAAAAAAATCATAGAGATATAATTGTTGAGTTATCTTTTAATTTACTTAAAAGTAATTTTATTGCCACTACAGTCGTTGTTAAGGACTAATAAGTAATTTTATTCAAATTTACCAAGTTTATACTAACTAACTGCAGTTAGACATTTTTATTTAAAGCGACAAATTAAATACAATTAAATTATTAATGGTCTCGTAGACTCGTCCTGTTTGCTAAGCTAAATGGGTTTCAGGTGTCTGCATTCCAATGCAAGAGTCTTTTCGCTATTTAAATTGTCATTCGTAAGGTCCAATTATGTTAATAATATTGTTTTCTTTTTCTTGCCTGCGATGTGTATAATAAACGTTTTTGTGAGATCGACATATCTATACTAATATTATAAAGATGAAGAGTTTGTTTGTTTGTTTGTTTGAACGCGCTAATCTCAGGAACTACTGGTTCGAATTGAAAAATTCTTTTTGAGTTGAATAGATAATTTATCGAGGAAGGCTTTGGGCTGTATAATATCACGATGCAATTATTAGGAGCGAAGAAATAATGGAAAATGTGAAAAAAACGGGGAAAAATATTCATCCTTGAGGGCTCCCATTGCGTGCGCTGCAAAAACAGTTCAAGATACCAAAAATATATGTAAGAAAGAATTATTCCTCTTGAAATGACCTAAAAAAATGTCTGCGACAGTATATGTCTATCTTTTAAGATTAAGTCACTAGAACCGTTTTTATGGTAAACAAATTTGGTTGAAATTAATGCATTATTTGTTAAGAGTTGTATCAACGTAATAATATTAATCTTTATCCAAATAAATGTGTTGTTGATTAAGAGTATTTAATTGTGATCAAAATTGTCTTTGACATCACTTAATTTCAATGAACATCTTAGAAGATATTACAAAACCTTACATAGCAAAACAACGTTTGCCGGATCAGCTAGTGACATATGAGCCCTGTGCATTTGGGCCCTTTAGACGAATGGTGAGAAAAAAAGTGAGATTGAATTTAATTCAATATATATGGTTACTTGACTTGATTTTTTTTTTGTGGAAACTTTGCTGGCTTTTATGTCATTTTTGTTTATTTTTTATTGTTTACATATTGCCATATGATTCCCTTTAAAAATTAGGAAATTAATAAATAAATACTAACGTTTTTCTGTTAAATCGTGTACATTCATCATACAATGCCGCCTAAGTTCATTAATATATAAAAATCTAATAACTATTATTAATATTGAGGGTAACCAATTGTTTGTTTGCTGTTTATGGTAGATACTACACTCAGTTCACTATTATTTTCACTTAAGACATTACATTAACTCAATTAGTTCTTGGCACTATAAATCATTATATATATTAATAGTTCTTAAAAATGTTTGCAGAAAGTTACATCGTCTTTAGTAAAGTCAATAGCAAGCATCTTTTTGTAGTATTTAATCGTTTATTTATAATTATGCCCGAAGCATACTACTGCGACATTATTAATTAGAATTTAATTTATCTAAACAGGCCACGGAAAGAAACTCTTATATATATAATTATTCCGGAAGATCGCACATAGTGAAAAGTAATATTTGCAATATTATCAACACGTAACGTCATCATGAAGGATATACCAACGCAAATAGTTATTGATGTTATTATTATTAAATGTTTATAAAATTCAATATAATATAATATTTCCAAACGAGGCAGTGAACTAATGTACTTTGCATTTTTTTAAAGCTTGTACTAATTACTACTTTTTCTTATTGTATTTGCTTGTATTATTATTTGTTATTGTATATACATATGTCAGTTTGTAATAGTTTGAAGTTTTACATTAGGTATTGCTCATGGAATTATGAAATATACCATGTATTTAGGTACCATTTGCGACTAAAAGTGATTTTTTATTTTTTATTTTCGTAACCTTAATCACACCATTTCGTTCTATCATATTTTTTATTGAATTTTGAAGCATTTTATGATACGAGTACGACACAAAACAAACCATATTACGAGTCCACGTCACGACAACTTTTTATAGATCGTAAAAATATCAGGGTGTTTCATTTAAAAACATTTATTTTGCTTCATTTTTGTTGTATGTATGGCATTTCTTTATATTTACTAATTCTATATTACTGCTGTAGATTATAAATGCATACAAATTATATATCATAAAGTATTGAAACCTTGATAATATTTTATATAAATTAATCAAATAAATTATTTTGCCATTTGATTAAAAAATGGTTGACTTTGGAAACACAGACATGACCCCAATGCCCTCAAAATGTTTTTATCTTACGTAGTCTGCACGACGACGTCGCAGAATATCTTTATCAATAACGAGGAGCCGAGCCTCCATGATCATAATATATCATTTAATTGAATGCATGTTATTATATGATCGGTGAGTCAGATTGTATCATAGTACTTTGGCGTTAAATCATATGTACTATTTTCAAAATTTTCTACAATTATTATAACTAATTGTTACTTTTAAGACTGGTCCCTCACAAGGCAAAAAGAAATGCTTATAGGCCCACTTACTTGTGCATTTGTCTGTCACTCAAGACCCTTGT
Source organism: Automeris io (assembly GCA_036320925.1). NCBI lineage: Eukaryota > Metazoa > Arthropoda > Insecta > Lepidoptera > Saturniidae > Automeris > Automeris io. The sequence goes on along the minus strand of JAUDJH010000025.1, from coordinate 635,679 downwards.
TTTCAGGAATATGTGGGAGTATGAAGTTGAAATGAATAACAAATACTCTCAATTCCGTATAATCTCTTTGAAGCTAAGAAACAAATTTTTAAGTCAACGAAATTATAAGATGCGACTGTTTTGTCGCATACAGTATGACCACGCAAAGGAACCAAAATCTGCGGGGTACTTCCCGTTGACCAGGACTCATAAAACTTGGTAAGAGGCAATATCTTATATTCAAAACACCGTAAAGTTCTAGTTACATTGCATTTTTTTATTTTTTATTTTAAACTGATGCCTTTGTATAAATCTTTACGTAAACTTGTTTTGCGAGTCCGATTCGCTCTTGGTCAGTTTATTTTCCTCATAATATCCGTCTAAATTAAACGCTGGACACGATCTAAACATCCTTTAATATTTTAAAAAAGGTTTGTTTATTTAAGCTCTGTAAAAATGTTTTAGCCATTTGCCAATTGGTCTTCAACGATAGAAATTAGTAGCACCGATACCATTTGATTGCTTTGATTATTAGTATTACTAGAGACAATATCCCTTGAAGTAACTTGATCATCATTCCATCGTAGTACATTTAATACACGTTTTTGTCGTGTTTATGTCAAAGGTTCACCGATATATTATAATCGCTAGGTCAATGAAAAAACGGCTTTGCACGTATGCATGATTTGAAGCTCAGTACAATGGCAAGTTCTCACCAAACTTATTATGTATTCAAGAGCGATTTACTATTAACGCTATGACTTTATAGTCATTGGGCAAAATATATTGTAAATTCCTAGAAATTATGAAAGGTAAAATATTGTAAGACTTTACTCGTATTGAGAGATTAATGCCAGACATTTCCTACATATCGCAGATGGAGGATAATATGATCCGGTTTTATAAGTGACATATTACATTTAGCTAAAAGTGAAGGTTATATTAGACAAGTAAATGGACACCTACAAATTATAATGTGGGTTTGCGAAGTTGAGGTATTCTGGTTTTCAATTTGTTTCTTTTTGTTATTAGTTCGACAAAATCATTACGTCATATGTGATAATAAGTATAGGGCAGTTAGATTACTTCGACGAGGGTGTCGTTGAAAAATAAAAGTCCATCGATAGTCGTCGTCGTTATATTGGCCTAAATATACTGACGACGATGGCCTTTAGGTATAAAGATAGCAGAGACTCTAACTAGAATATTTGTGATAACATAGATGTGCACCAACCATATCGTATGGCACACTATCTTATTCTGTGGTGTTCTGAAATTCAAGGTATTTTGAAAAACGCCAATCACATACCATTTACTAACTTTTTAAACACAATACTCCTATTAGTATCAATGAGGTGTAGCTGTTAAAAAAGTTATGAAATTGCATGTGTTGCTGTTTTTCTAAATACCTTGGATTATGGAACCTCCCGGTCGGTAATATTCATGTTAGACCCTTTGATCTAAAAAGTGACAGTTCGAAGCGAGTCACTATGACAAGCCTATGAATTGTAATCGCAATCCAGTTGGTTACTAAGTTCCTAAAATCGTAACAAAAGCATAGTTAAACCAATAATCACATTGACTTTTAAATTCAACAATAGCAAAGATCATATATGATATTACGAACATTATCGTATGTAGACATATATTTGAAATAATACATATATGTATGTTTGTTAATGAAGCCATAAAAGTCTTGCCAATAATGATAGAAATGCAATTTCAAGTCGAGGAATCCATCAACTGCGTGCGTTTTATACGTAATGAAGGAAAATTACAGACCGGCCATTCACCCGACCAGAACTGAATTATTTGCAATTTCTACCGCAATTTCATTTCGCCAAAAATTTGTAAATTAAAATGATTTTTCGGAGCTCGAAACCGAAAACATGTTTTTAATGGTAGATTATTGGGTAACAATGGCCTCTTGTTACGTTGAATGCGTATAATAATATGGTTATAATTAATTACTCATAAAAAAAAGCGAATAACAATTGTATGATGCTAACAATTACACACGCTACTTATACATATATGTATTTGTGTGTATAAAATCTAATTCAAATTTGCAAAACATCGATCGATTTGTTTACAGCCGTTATCACAATATCTCAGAAGATATATAAACTAAGTTCTTTAGAAGGTTACGCTAATGTGAAAGATGTTGGCATTCAACGATATTTTTACGGAAACTCGTAATCACAGAAATTTATATACATATATAAAATAGACAGCTTCTTGACCAACCTTGACACTAATCAATTATTAAAGATGGGTTCTTTTTATTTTTACAATGACATATCGTTTTCCAAGATTACCATTAAAATCTTGTTCATTTTCTAAATGAAAGCGTTAATTACAGAATTTATTTTTTATATATTTCTCCAACTTGTTTATTACTAATTTCCGTTACGATTTAAAAAGTAGCATGCAATTAAAAATTTTCGCTTTCTAGCGTTAGTATCACATTAGTACCAAAGTGTAATGTTTAAAAAGGAACTGAGCTTGTTAAAAAAAATTCTTCATAATATTTGTAAACCTGTATTTATTTGCAATATCGAATGGTTTCAAATGTATTAGACACTATGCTAATTGAAAATGAAAATGAAATGAAATAAATGAAAAAGTATTTATTTCGCCACAAATATACAAAAAAAACAGAAATTTAAATGTAGCAATACAAACAACACACAAAAACAAAAGAAAAAACAAAACATATATGTATATATGTATATCTAAAAAAAAGAGCAAAAGTATAATTAAAAATAAATGAAATAGACTACGTGTAACTAATAGATTATTAAATAAATATCATTTTAATTCTATTTTTGAAAGTAGATTTAGATTTGGATATTCTAAGCGGTGGCGGCAAATTGTAATTGTAATTAATATAAATAATAAAATTATTACATTAAATAACGATTTAACTTTAAACAAATTAAATTCCTGTTGTTTTCATAAGCTTATTGTTACAATATAGCTAAAACAACCTCTTACTTTTGTGTCTTTCTTCAATTTGCTCAGGTATCACGTAGAGTAACACAAACGGCGAGTTGTTGCGGATATTTTAATATACGTTACACGCGTGTGCCACAGCGACTTGCGCTGCGCTCCAACACGAATTGAATGAACATTCATCTAGCTCTACAGTAATATAGAGATCGGACATAAACACTCCTCTCTGACGAAACACTAATTATGCCTGAGACTTAGGGTTGTTCAGGATATTTTTCGGATATTTACATATAGAAATAAGAGCCTGGACATGGTAACATTCGATCCATGACAATGCTAAGACGAAGTTTTAAAATGTATAGAACTGAATATCACGTGGTCCACGTTAAATCAAAGCAAGCTGGCTTTCATATTTGTACTTTTCAGAACGTTAGATGTCGAGAGTCGAGACATATACTATAAGTTGAGCTTTGTGCGAAATAGCGAAGTGTTATAAAAAAAAGGAAACAGGTCAAAAGTTAACTACTGCATAAATACATTACCGACCTTAACATACCATCCCGTAAGCCCAGTATGGAAAAAAAATCAGTGATAGGTATATCCATACTTTGTTAGGAGTAATGGATATATATGTATTTAAGCAAGTACCTATATATTGGTCTAGTACCCTTAGTACAGGTACAAGGTTAGTACGGTCAATGTGATTAATAAGTAGGTCACTGTTTCCGTAATTATTATTATTAACTATTTTGACTTCACTTCCCTCAATCGTTGAGGATCGTGACCCCCTTCGGATCACTTTACTTCTGACGATGTTACGTCAGCCGATTTTGTTCTCAGCTATTGACCATTGTGATCTTTGATATCGAGTGCGGTGCGCATTTAATATAACTCTGTTTTTCCCCTGGATTTTGGTAATGATAATATTTTTTCCAAGTTACCACCAGTCATACAGACTATTTATATTTTTTGGTCAGGGACTCGTTGAAAACAAATTACTGAGATTCGAGTAGCCACTTACCCTAGTATAAAGTCAATCGGACAATTCCAGTTTCAATTTCAGATTGGGATATTTAAAACAGCCCTACTGTGAATACCCTGCGAAAGCTCGCCTGCGCGCGATGACCATTCGCATGTAAATCGCAATCGTACCTATGAACGTCATGATAATATGTATAAAACCAGTCCTTTACCTATAGCTTTACTCTCATGTTACATGTTTTCAAGCCAAAACACCGAGAAATAAAATTCATATTCGGTTTAACACTTTTTGACGCTTATGTTTAATGTCATTCAAAAATGTTAATAAACCGGTGCCGACGCAAAAATATTTTTGGCATTTAATGTTATGGATTTTCCTTAACAATAGTTTAGCTTTAGTTGCGTCTTCATTTAAAAATAACATTAATACATATTAATATTATTAAATGTGTGTCTGGGATTTTGTTTTACAATAAAACTTGCCTCCCAGGTTTTTTATTTTGATAGACAATTTTATAACTGCTTTTTAGTAGAGTGTCGACATAAGAATATATTTCCTAATTAAATGAGCGTCATAAGTAAGCTCTTTTTAGTCAAACGTACTGTTTACTTGTGTCTAGTTTATAGACAACTAGCTGTCCCGGCAGACCTTGTTCTACCCTATTTCTCTAAAACAAAGTTAGATTGTTTTTTTATGTTAATAGCGCCCCCGTTAGATTTAATTCTGCCAAAAGTTATCGGTCTGGCTCAGTCTAAGAAATAAAATTGCATTGAAAGACTTAAGTCATATCTAATGATAATAATATTGATGGTAATGATATTTTTATTATAATGCCTTATGGGATACGCTATTTTTTGTTTGATTACTTGGCGTATAAATTATAATTTTCATTAATGACATGCAACCTCTAATCAATTTAAAAAAGGCAATCCTAACGCACATTTGTTTTGTTTTGATTGACATCATATGTTTGACAGCTGGGGACAGAGTGGTTTGTATGGGAAAAGTTGTTTTTACTATTTTCCTCCTATTTTTTACGTTTTTTCAATCCATAAGATTATAATCCATAAGATCCATAAGATTTATATACAAGGTGTCTCAAAAGTAAGTTCACATTTGCTTATCTTATTACGCGAAAGCAACTATTCTGAGGGGCGCTGGGGGTATGTCAGTCGGTAGTCTGGCTCTTGGGAATTTAGTCGCTATGGAGCGTTTCTCTGGTGCGGACCGTGCGTTGTGCGTACGTGAGTTTTACAAAAACGGTAATTCGGCGACTGTAGCGCGTAGAAAATTCTGCAGTATTCGACATATTCGTCACTTAAATGATGTGCCTAGCACTCGACTCATTGCAAAATGGGTTGAGAAGTTTGAAGAGACTGGGTCAACTCTGGAGAAACCAAAATCTGGGCGGCCAAGAACATCAAGAACAGCCGAAAACGTGGACAGTGTTACTCAGTCTATTCGAGATGATCCAAACCTCTCGATTCGGAAGCGTGCTGTTGCTTTAAATCTGCACAGATCTTCATTATGCCGCATTTTACACAAAGATTTAAAGCTGCACCCGTACAAAATTCAGTTAGTGCAAGAACTGAAGCCTCAAGATGCTGGTCAGAGGCTTGCCTTTGTAAATCAGATGATTGAGCGCTTTCCAACGTTCACCAACATCTTGTTTTCCGATGAAGCCCATTTTCACCTGAATGGGCACGTAAACAAGCAAAATTGTCGTTACTGGAGTGCAACCAACCCAAAACAAAAACATCAGAAACCGCTACATTTACCCAAAGTCACCGTATGGGCAGCGATGTCGGCGCGAGGTATTATCGCCCTTACTTTTTTGAAGATGGAAGGGGACGCACACTCACAGTGAATTCAGAGCGTTATGTGGAGATGTTAGACGAGTTTTTCGTACCCCAACTGCAAAACTTTCCTGGTTACAACCAAAGAACATGGTTCCAGCAGGATTGAGCAACTTCACAGACGTCCAACAGATCTCTGCCTCGAGTTCAAGAAATTTTTCCGAACAAATTAATCTCCAGGCGAGGTGACATAAATTGGCCTCCACGGAGTCCCGATTTAACGTCTATGGATTTTTTCCTATGGGGTTATGTCAAATCAAAAGTTTACGCTAATAAACCGACTTCCCTGGCACAATTAAAAGAAAATATCCGTCATGAAATGGCAGCCATCACGGAGACTACCTGCCGAGCTGTCATAGGCAATTTTCGTGCCCGACTACATGAATACCGAGAGCGCAACAGTTTACATATGGACGATGTTATTTTTAAAAAATAAATTCCCAAACAGTGTACTTCAATATAAAATAAACATTTTTTCAATAAAGCTAAGACTTTTCTTTTAAAAAAAGATTTAAATGTGAACTTTCTTTTGAGACACCTTGTACATACTAGCTGACCCGGCGAACTTCGTACCTCCTAACAGTAGATTCTTTAATATTTTTTTTTTATACTTATTCTGCTATTCCGGATACCGGGACCACTAGTAAGATAAAAAAAAGAAATAAGAAAGTTGATAAGTCAACAATTACATTATATAAAAAAATTATAAAACACTTAAAATTCTTTGTGAGTATAATGTTATATGTATAAAAATTGACAAATACTGACATTAATATTTATACGTCACTCAATTGTTTTGCCTTCCCGGAACCCGTCCACTAACATTTAAACTTTATGGTATGGTGTTAAAGTTCAAATTGACTTTTAAATATTATTACGAATTTTTTGTATGAGAATATAGAAAAGTGTTGTTTTTAGACTTTTTCAACCAATTTTTTTAATTTTTCTCTCCGTAATAACCTTCCCCAGACTTCAGCAAACACAACAAAAAAGAAATTAGCCAAATCGGTCCAGCCGTTCTCGAGTTTCGCGCTTATCAGGACATTCGCTATTTCGCTAATTCATTTTTATATATAAGAAGATTATACATATACCTATATATATATAGGTATACGTATAATATGTATATATCTATATATACAGTATATATCCTCGTAATGCAAGCTGCAAACACCACGACGACAGAACGATAATCCAGAAAGTATATAGGTAATATTATAATGATTACGTTATATGTATACCTATGGGCAGGTAACTGAACTACACTAACTAACTAGGAAAGTAGGTACTGATACGGAAAGATCCCTCAACACATTAAGTCATGCCGAGTCATAGTAATGAACTTTCCATCAACAGAAACTGTGGTCGCTGTCCTATCCGGCATAGACGCCCACCACCTAATCGGTGCTCGTTCGTAACCACATTTTAAGTATGATTCTTCTATGCTCCTTGAAATAGACGACTCCACATCTAGATAACAAAGTACGTCGAGTGAATCGGTATTTGCTGGGTGAGCGCGCTCCATCGTCGGCCTCATCGTCACTTTCCAGCAGGTGAGATTGAGGTCAAGCACAAGATTGTCAGTAATAAAATTATGCTTTAAAAGACATAAATAAAAGGTGCCATAGAAAGTTCTTTTTTTCCGAAGAAAAATGATTTGTTATTGGCATTTGTGATGGTGTCAATTAACTCATCGCGTCCATCGAATTTTAAAAAAAAGGACAAATCACAATATGTTTGTCATGACATCATGCTGGTATTGTGATGCATACTGGAAAATACTCAACCGAAAATAATCGAACAAAATTACTGAATTTATTATTCACAATAACATGGCAGGGAATCAAAGTCACCTACCACGTCTGTTTGTCTGTGTGTACGTGATAAACTAAAAAACTACTAAACAGATTTTCATGCAGCTTTATCTAATAGATGGAGTTTTTCACGAGAAAGTTTGAAGTGTATAATTTGTTAGGATTTTACATAAATTGCTTAAAATAAAACGATAATGGTTGAAAATGTCGGAAAAAGTCAAACCACCTGGGAGCTTTTATCGAAAATACTTACTAATCCCTTTGAGCTATAACAAAACAATGTATGTGGTTAGATATTCCTCTTTTATGGATAGATTACTTATGCACACTCTAACTTAAAAAAAAATGGTTAGGTAACATTTTTCTTGCATTGTAGACGCAATGCAACAATTGGCTCTCTTTTATGTCTTTTAAGTAGCAGTCATCTATGTCTGCTTGATAAATACTTCGCGAACACGCGTAGACCCATCAAAGTTAAGAGAAAAGAAAAAGAAGAGATTAAGGAAAAAGAAGTTATGAAGCGTAAGACTGATTACTAGTTAATGTTGCCCCGTCAGTAGATTAATGATACCTCAAAGATCAATGTGATATATAGATTGCTAATATGGCCATAAGTATATTATCGTTTTTCATATGTACTACACAGATAGGGAAAAATGATTTCTCAATGTATTTAGATCTGCTCCATGTACAGACTTGTTTAACTGGTTTCTTAAGTATCTGTATTAAGTATTAGGAATTACCCTCACGCAAATCTCTTGAAGTTGAAAGTAAATAATTGTATAGGATACCTACTCAGGTTATCATTATATTATATATATTATCATTATGTAATAACTAATAAAATAAGTCGCTTGGATAATTATACGAATACTTGATAAATTAATGAAATATTTAAATGAAACAAATAATAATATTGCACCATTTTATTTCCTTAGTATTCATATATAGGTATACATACTTAGTCTGGCCATTTTTTTTAATTACTGACAGGCTCGCGCTTGACCTCAATATCACCTACTGGAAAGCGATGAACAGGCCGACGATGGAGCGCGCTTACCCAGCAAATGCCGAATCACTCGACGTTTGAAGATTCCCATGTCATAAGATGTTGGAAACACAGTTGCAGGAAGCGTAATCCACTTCTTGGCGGTTCGCAGCCAAAAGGAGAAGGCAAACCGCTTCGTGCGAGCAGCTGGAATGTCAACCACATAAGGGTGCAAGCTCGCACGGCGTCTTGTCAATTTATGGTAGAAGAGGGAGGGGGGAACTAAATCATACAACTCAGCCGCACACTCTCATGAGTATAGTCTATAAAAATCCGAAAGGCAAGCCACTTTACGCCGGTGTTCCAAACTAAATAGTTTACGCAACGAAAGATCCTCATCTGCAATGAGTCGGCGAGCTCTGCGATCAATTGAGTCCAAAGCTGCCAGATGGTGGTTGTCGGAACCATCCCAGAGGCGGCAACAATACTCCACAGACGGCCGTACTTGCGTCTGATATAGGTTAAGAAGTTGGGTTGGAGTAAAATGCCATCTGACCTTGAAAAGAATACCCAATTTCTGAGCAGTTGTTTTAGCTTTAGCTTCAATCGAACGCTCAAAGTTAAGGTCAGCAGTTAGCTCCATGAGAAGAGACAGCCTGAGTCTTCAGAGCGTTAAACCTGACCAGATTTGCAGAGCATTCCAATACTGTTACAATTAAAAACAAAAAATTATTTAGTTATATTAAAAAGGAATGGAGTGAAAAAGAAAACCGAATCGCTGTGATTGCATTACATAAAGTAGTACAATGAAACATCTTTTGTTACAGAAAATGGCGATCATAGTAGTAAGGGAAAGAATTCGAAGAAATCCTGTCCGAAAGAAAAGTATTTTATCTCGGGACATAAAGATAGCACCTATACGTCACGTCACGTATCACGTATTTTAAAAGATGACTTAGGACTTGCAGCCTAAAAGAGATGCAATGGTCATTTCTTAACTGATAATTTAAAAAAGAATAGGGAGGTAAAATCAAAACAACTACAAGCGGTATGCAAAGGGAGGTCACAGAAAAAAATTGTTTATGGATGAGAATTTTTTTACAATTGAGCAATATTTGAACAAGCAAAATGACCGTATTTTTGGTGAAAGCTTTAAAGAAGCTTTGCAATTAGTCAACAGAGTACAACGTGGGCATTATCAGACTTCAGTTTTATTATGTTTTCGAGGAAGAGATTAAATAATATATTATCTCATATATATTCTAGTCTAACATATTACAATAAATAATACATTATATAATAATATCGTAGTATTTAAAATATTATTAACAACGTAAACTGGAACGTACTTACAATGACAGTGTAGGTATGTTCTTGGAGCTGTTAAAAACGACACTTTGCCATCGCTGCTTTCAATTATCTACAACCTGTTTAAGGACCTGTAAATGAATACGTCGAAATTCCTGCAAATGTAGTGTCCATAAATATTAAATAGTTTGTCATTAAATATCAGTCGTTTTATTCCAATTGTGGATTTTGTTGCATATTATCTTGTTATTGGAACCAGTTAATTCATAAACCATATTTTTGACTCAGTTAGGTCTAATAAATGTATAAATGGATCCAGATCAGTTTGACGTTTGGTATTAGTGAAAAAAAATTTCAAGTTAGATGACGTCATAAGCCTCCGTAAGCAATGTTATTTTCGCCATTAAAAACACACTTCACTTCATGATTAGTGCAGCCATTTGATAATGATTGTAACTGTGAATGTTGTCAGTAATAAAATCTCATGATGATCGTAAGGTTAAGTGCGTAACTGGTACAAATGTTTCTTGTATCTGTGAGTATTAAAAACATCGTTTCGCAATATACACAAGTTTTGTATACAATTTTTGTCGATGGAAAATAACTAAACATTTTAGTACTGCCAATACAAATATAGTTAAATCTTTTTTTTTTAAATTAAATAATATCTTAAATGAATCTAAATGTGGTAGGAGCTGATTGAATTAGTTAAGTACATATTTAATAAATTAAATTAGTTATGTTTTTCTTTATGTGTTTCTTGGGTCAGTCTACTAAAATACGTTAATTTAAAGGAACAGCCAATTAAAAACTAAATAACTATAAAAATATTGCATTTATATCTATAAATACCAGATATTCTTTTTTGAACTTAGAAGCATTTCATATATGAGAAAAATATAGATTCTACTCATTCTATTCTGTTGGATATATTCTAATATATCTATACTAATATTATAAAGCTGAAGAGTTTGTTTGTTTGTTTGTTTCTTTGAACGCGCTTATCTCAGGAACTACTGGTTCGAATTAAAAAATTCTTTTTGTGTTGAATAGACTATTTATCGAGGAAGGCTTTAGGCTATATAACATCACGATACAACTATTAGGAGCGAAGAAATAATGGAAAATGTGAAAAAAACGGGGAAAATTATTCATCCTTGAAGGCTTCCATTGCGTGCGCTGCGAAAACGGTTCAAGATAACAAAAATATATGTATCTATACTAATATTATAAAGCTGAAGAGTTTGTTTGTTTGTTTGTTTGAACGCGCTAATCTCAGGAACTACTGGTTCGAGCTAAAAAATTATTTTTGTGTTGAATAGACTATTTACCGAGGAAGGCTTTAGGCTATATAACATCACGATGCAACTATTAGGAGCGAAGAAAAAATGGAAAATGTGAAAAAAACGGGGAAAATTATTCATCCTTGAAGGCTTCCATTGCGTGCGCTGCGAAAACGCTTCAAGATACCAAAAATATATGTACGAAAGAATTATTCCTCTTGAAATAATCTAAAAAAATGTCCGCGACAGTATATGTCTATCTTTTAAGATTAACTCACTAAAGCCGTTTTTATGGTAATTGAATTCGGTCGAAATTAATACATTATTTGTTAAGAGTTGTATCAAAGTAATAATATTAATCTTTATCCAAATAAATGTGTTGTTGATTAAGAGTATTTAATTATAAACAAAATTGTCTTTGACATCACTTAATTTCAATGAACATCTTTGTAGATATTGCAATAACTTATATAGCAAAACAACGTTTGCCGGTTCAGCTAATGTATAATAATTTCAGTCGAATAATATAAAAAAATTAGGTACGGGTTAATATTTTGTGAATAGCAGATACGTCTCTTTTACGTTAAGTGTCATTTCGCATGGAGGAAAAAGATTGATCTAATAACTAACTGTTTTTTTTTTTTTAAGTTTACGTAATCCAATATTTTATATACGTAACTGTTCCACGCACTGACGACCCTAATTTAATATCTATGCCTCACCTCTAGTCATTACTGTCAATAAAAAAAAATTAAAACACTATCCACGTGTTTTGCTTGATGGTGAATGTTTACTAGTTATAATAGAATAGAGACTTAATTGTAAAAATGGCTGTAATACAAAGAATAAAGTAAATATTTTAAATTTTATTTTCTATATACATGAACCAATATTTCAGTGATTGGAATTAAAATGTGTAGTTACCCAATATCAATCAATCAAGCTTGATTTTTGTTTTGTTTTTTAATAATTTTCTAGGAAACCTACCACACGCAAGGGGAAGAAAGCATTGGTCGCTAAAGAGCCAAAACCAATTGAGGGATCTAAGCAATGTATATTTCTTCAAGGCCGAAACCCATCAGAACAAACTCGCAAGATATTGAAAGATATGTATGACTTGAAAAAACCCGATGCTGCCTATTTAAGCCGTAAAAATGATTTCGTGCCATTTGAAGATGCATCACTTATCGAAAAGTAACTTGTGTTTAATTATAATTACTATTGTAACTCATATTGTCGTACTTTTAATTTCTATTTCAGCTTATATAATACATATATAGATATTTTATGCTGGTTCATCAAAGTGGCTACGCCACATTCGATGGAAAAGATAAAGAAGTCCAAAATGGTAACTACCAAGGAACATGAATTCGTTCAGTCACCATATCATGTTTGGGAAGGCCGTTTGGCTTAACGCGTAGCTTAGCGCCTTCCCTTTGGGGTTTGTAATTAGGGTTTTCTAAAATAACATTTTATTTCGTTTTTAGGTAATGTATTTTTTCATATATTCTTTGACATCTCTACTTTTTTATGACTGACAATCTTCTTTCTGTTTTCAAAATATAAAACATAGAGGTTGCGCCTCCGCGTAGGTCGTTCGCGACCATTTGGCGCGAACAATGTTGGCCCATATATACTATGACAGGGTACTTTTGGAATATGAACAACTGGAAATACAGAAGTGTCATTTATTTTGACATCTTTATTATTTAACATTTTAATAAATTAATTTGTATAATCTAAGCAATTAAATTAAGCTCTGTAGTAAGAGTCAGATCCTGTTTCATATCAATACAGACATTGACTCAAATTAAGCTACTGTATAATATATAACAATGCCCAACTGACACACAGCTTACTATAGTCACTTATAAGTACTGCAAGGTGGAGCTACAACTTAAAAAAAAGGTGGCTGGAATGGATTGTATGAAAAGAGCTGAAAACCGGGCTCACTGGTGCTCACTGTGGAGGCCTATGTCTAGCAATGGACAAGGCTGGACAGATGATGAAGTGTACCATTATTAGAAACTATAAAGTTAGAAAGCTTCTTACCATTTTATAAATTCAAAGCAGGGATGTAACAGAGGTAGTTTTATTGAAAAAAAAGTCAGAGTTAGACTTTTTAAATTTGATTTATCAGAGTTGAAATTAGAGCAGGAGTCAGTGTTACTAATCAGAAAGGCAAAAGCGAGATGTTTTATTTAAGGACAAATAATGACATTATCACTAAGTAATGTTCACTAGAACCTTTTTAATTGTAATTAGAAAGAAATAAATTGACACAGACAAAGAAAATAAAAATTGATGTGTTTCCTATTAACATATTCCCATTAACAGTGAACAAATTAAATCTAATTCACTTCAGGGTGGTTTTTGTGTTGATTTTTATATGGTTTTATTTAATGTAAATATAAAAAAAACCTTGTAGTGATAATTTTAATGTGTATTTAGTTTATATTTAATTAAAAATGGTTAAAACCTTCCATTAAAGAGTTTTGGGATCAAAGGTGCAATAACAGTCAGAAGTTCGGAGTTATTAGAGTCAGAGTCGAACCTCCGTAATATCCCTGATTTGATGCCTGTATTTTTTTTATCAACTACTATTGTTAATTTTTTTTATTATTTCACAATAAGCATAGTATACTGGAATTAGGATTAAGACTATTATGTTGCATGTGGTCTTTGTTTTATATATTATAGTCTAAGATTTAAGTTTTTATGAATAATATTTATTTTATTCACTTGAACTATTCAAGTGAACTTAATAAAATAATGCTAGGAATGTGAAAGTCAATGGAAGTAAGTCTTAATATTTATTGCAGATTGTGTTACAAAAAAGAGGCAGCGCTGTTTGGAGTTGGATCACATAGCAAGAAAAGACCACATAATATAATCTTGGGCAGAACATTTAACTATAACATATTGGATATGATAGAACTTGGTGCAGATAATTATAAAGCAATGTCTGAATTTCACAACATGAAAGTGTTGGCAGGTCTCAAACCATGCCTTCTATTCAATGGTCCTGCATGGGAATTAAATACAGATTTAAAACGTTTAAAGACCCTTTTCATTGATTTCTTCCACAGAGAAAAGGTAACTGATATTTCTACTAACTGTAATCAATATTGCTATGGACAGTAATTTTTAAATAAATAGCTGTGTTGCATGTAATTCAAATATTGAATGTAGTATCCTGGGAATGGCAAACAGTTAGACTATTCACCATATGGGACATGACGTAAAATCTAAGTAAATGCAGTCTTTAATGTACTGTAGATCATAAATCTCCTATGAGACATTCTTAGCTTAATATTGCTTTATTATGGATGAAGTGGATATAGTTTATAGTCCTATACTGCTTTTGTTTACAGTTTCCTGATTATTTCAATGAGTAACTTGAAAATTTCTGACATTAAATAAATAAGTACAAAGTTAATAACAGAAATTAATATTTTATTGAATACATTAGTGTTACTGCACCTCCAGACTCACACTGAAAGCTCACGACGCTTTGTGAATGCGAAGATGGATGATTTTCTCAGCTGTTCATGGTCTTATCAGCTGTGGGGGATTCTTAGTTCACTTTCATCGTAATTTTTTTTTTGCCTGTGTCATATGTATGCATATGCAATCGCCATCCCGTTTGTGGCAGTACAGTAGTTGTGCGCACATTACATAATGAATGTTATTAGTTAAATTTAATACTACTATTTGAAAGTAAACTATATATTTGTATTAATAAATAATAGCTAAACCGCATGACGCCTAATAAAATTGTCATGTGTATACCTTGAGAATGGCGGTCAGCTGTTCTACTGTTCACATTAGGCATAATATATAACCACATCTGCTGATGTTTGTCTGCTCACCCTGTAAGGGATATAGCGTGACAATATCTTATTGTTATTGTAAAATATCATTGTTATAATTGCAGGTGGAATCTATCAGGTTACAAGGCTTAGAACATGCATTAAGTTTTACTGCAACTGACTCTGGGGTCATATACTTCAGATCATATAGAATTTTACTAAAGAAAAGTGGACAGCGAATGCCTAGGATTGAGCTGGAAGAAATAGGTAAGACAAAGGACTATGCCAGAAAAATAAGATTAATTAAATATCCATATTAATTAATCTTATATTCTATTATTATATTTAAAAGTTTATTTTACTAGTCAGTCTTCTAAGTTATTCTCATAGTAGTAAACATTGTTCAAAGTGGTTAACTTTTTTATAATGGGTTGATGAAGTGATTACATATCATCTGATGAAAAGTGCAGTGTAGGTAAAGAAAGAAATGAAGACTGATCAGAATTCATTAAAGGTTGCCATCATCATGGCAGCCCCATAAATTAAGACTGAAGGTCTCTAGTGTAAATATATTTAAAAGAATCCAATATTATGTTCAATACAATATAAAATAAAGAAAAATGAGTTTAATTATTTTTAATATAAAGTTTCAATGCATGGAAATTCCTATTACTCTGATATTACTTGGTACAACTAAATGTTCAAAGTTAGTTAAATAGACATGTATACAGATATATTGTGAAATAGTATGATATAGACACTAATCAGTTGGTTTAACTGTCTGCCTTTTTTGTTAACCTGGTGGAAATCCCTTCGGATCGTCAGGGGAGTGGTGAGGGCCAATCCCCCTGTATCGGACTTGCACTGACTAAAACCACCGGGGTGCCAATTCTGTCCTCTCTTCACCTTCGCCGGGCCTGGATATCTGCATACTTCCTACGGACCCGGCGAGCGACTGGCCTTGACAGGTCACCTCTCTGGGAGGGGGTCAGTTATTACCCCCTTACTATTTCTCAATAAGGCGTCATGTGGGCACAAACACGACGCCTTGTCCTCTCTGTCGGACGGCGGACGCCCTCAACGTCCACCGCCCGGCCTTTCACTGCCTGCCTGATAATAAATAAATTATATATAATAGATAATGTTGAAACAAAATATTAAAATAACTTATAATTACTCACATCTACAAAATATACCAATCTTGGAAACTTTCTCGTGTCTTAGATTATTATTATTTGAATGGATGGATAAAAAAGTAATATTATTTTATTAAAAATTCTAGGCCCATCAATGGACTTCAAACTAAGAAGAACAAGGCTAGCTTCAGATGATTTGTACAAGGAAGCTTGCAAGATACCCAGAGAATTAAAACCAATGAAAAAGAAAAATATTTCTAGAGATGCATTTGGATCTAAATTGGGTCGCATTCATATGGGCAAACAAGACATTAACAGGCTGCAAACGCGTAAGATGAAGGGATTGAAGAAGACTACAGAGGAGAAAAAGCAAATGCTACTTAAAAAGAAAAACGCCAAACGGTCCGCTAAACAAACCCAGGAAATGAATGTTGAATAAAATAGTATAACATTATAGAATTGTTGCGTTTTATTAATGAACTAGTTTGTGCTTGTAACTTCGTTTACATTATCAATAAGGAAATACCGCCATGACAAAGATATTTATTAGTTAGCAACAGGTAAGTTGAGCTTTATAACGTAGTTCTAGCTCTTACGGAACTCAACATATTTATGCTTTGAACTCTAAAAGAAAATTTATTTTAAACGTTAGTAGTAAACATTTATTTTTCCTTCATTTTCATGCGTATGATGATCAGTTATACAAAGAACTAAAACTATTTATTTTATGATTAGCTCTTAGACAGTTTAGAAAAATACATTATTTTTATTAACCTATGCCTACATAATGATATAATGATGAGTATGCTAAAGATTAAATTACAGCTCATTTTCCTGTGACCGACAATCTGAAGCCCAACACAGAGGGGGATTTCTTGCTTTGTCATGAAAAGTCTAATAAAAAGTTGGTTGGGCTTAAGTGCTCCTTTGGTGAAGCTGTGAAGGACCACCGCGATCATTGCAAGTGCGTCAACGACTGTTTTCCTGTTGTACACGCATTTCCCCGAAAAAATAAACAAAAATTATAATTAAGAGCCGGATAATATATAATAAAGCCGCTAACGGGCAAGCGGAATATTATTTTTAGCCGTAAAGTTAAAAAACTCAATACATTATACTAATATTATAAAAGCAAAAGTTAGCTTGTAACTTTTTCATGCCAAAACTAATGAATGCATTTACATTATAACAGAGATGGGCAAAATGTAATCTGGTTAATGATGAACAATTACAAAATATAGTTGCAATTTTAATTTTCTTGCTCTGTAATCATGATTAAATCCATTTAAAACTTTAAGAAATCATAAATATGTATACAATCAGGGATTATGTAGTGTTTAAAACATAAACGAGCAAAATGCAGTCATGTTAATGGTAAAAACGTAAAATGTAATCGTTAATTATTTTTATTAATCTGATTACATTTTACCCATCTGTGGATCATAATAATATAATAGTATAAAGTTAAGTAGTATACATATTACCTTTATTATTTTATTTTATTTGTTTATTTATTTTTTATCCTGGTAATATACTCTGTCCTCGAGGAAAGAATAATGACACTGACCATAGCAACAAATCTTGATAACCTATTCTATATGACCTATCAGAAATTCCCCGGTCTACGGGGGAGCTACCATAGCTAGAAAATTAAAACTATTACACCAGTCTTTTTACAAAAAGATAATAAAAGTATCAACTTTACGAACGAAGACTAACTATTCGACTCTATCGAATTCCGTTTTAGATGTTCACTGAATGTCTCTGTGGACTCTTTATGTCGTAGCCGCACCGAACGCTCCATGTTTCGTTTACACAATTTACATTTGGAAAGACATGAAAAACAAAATGCCAAAATTAATTATTATTGTCTACAAATATTTTCTATGTTTACTCAACTTTTTCATCTTACGTGTCGATGACCACGCAGAATTAGATGACGTGGCTCGTCCATTATCAAGCCACCTTTATAGAGCTATTTGAGGCCTCAATCAATTCTTTATACGAATAGGTTGCATTGGTTAAAGGGAACGAGAGTAAATGAAGCATGGTTTCTATAACCCTGCAACCGCACACAACGTAGCCCCACTGCTCCAGGTTGCGTCTGCAACGACCTGCCTTAAGGGGTGGAGGTGGTTAAGGGTTTTCTAAGCCTGCCAAAGATGTTCATGACTGGATGGGAGCTCTTCGGACGATGGAAGACAATTCTGTGGCAAAGGCAGGTGTAGGCGCCACATTTGATCCCTTATAATTTTCTAAAATTACTTTTTTTTATAATATAAGCCTGCTTTTTTTTAAATATCTTATTACTGTGACTCACGGGAGTGGGATGATTTAATAAAGGGTTTCTTTTTTTAGTTTCTATAGCTGTGGGAATACTTCTGCGAACAGGTGGCGGAGGAACACCGGCTGAAGGATTCAGCTTATTTAGTGGGGTGGGCTTGAGGCCGCCGGTAATCGTTAGACAGGTATTTTTAGGGCAATATAGGGCAATACTAAGCCCAGGCTGAGTAGGGCCACACAGGGCATGCATATTCACTAGAGAAAAAACAAAAAGCTAAACACCGGCGGAGATACGCCCTAGCCAGAAGTTAAACGGGGATTAGTATACGCTTAAGCGATAATACACTTATAATTATAATTCATAAAAAATATGTTAGCGATTGTGTTTAAAAATGTATAGTTGAATATTGTTGACGGAAGTTTGCCATCTAAATCAGAGCATAAAAAATTATACGCATGTTACCTTGATGTTAAATTTTGTCTGCTAACAAGATTAACAACTTATTACTAATCTTAATTTATTTTACATTCTGTTTTATACGTGCAACTTTTCTATTAAAAATTAACAATAGTAAGAAACAATATGAACAATTAACAAAAAAACAGTCGTTCCTAAATGAGAAACAGCAAATATTAAGTGCAATTTCATTTATTCTTACAACATAACTGTCTTGTAAAGTCGATTATGTTTTTCATCTATAAAATTATATCCAAATTTTAAGGAAAGTGATAAAATTATTGTTGCGTCATTGGGATTGTCCAAAGACATGTTATGTGTGATGTTATGACTTCGATGGCTTGATTAGCATAGTGGCTTACGGAGCGGATTCTGGGTTACACATCTTGCAATTCCTTTCTCACACGGAAAAAAATGTATAAGTTCGTAGCTTTCAAGTAACTTGCTCTGGGTCTGAAACCTTTGCATAAATATGTGTAAAGGAACTAAAAAAATTTACAACACCTACTTGGAATACACAAGGTAATTATCTTAATTAAAAATTAGTAAGAAAGTAACACTGAATGAATCTTTCAATATATTACATATTATCATTTTCAATGTCTGTTTTCATAAACTACACTTAATACTTGTTACAATAATCATCGAAATAAAACAAATACTACCGCTTTTTATGGCACTCCCATCTATTCATAAACATAACATAAATAATGTAACTAGTGTTCGACCGAAACTTGAGGTTCAGTTTCGACCTTTAGCCACCTTCGGTCACAAAACTACCTTCGGCAAATTTTAGCAAAACTTTTCAGAAGGTTTCTTGAAGGTTCCATTCTCTCTGTCTACCCTAATAGGGATTCGGTGTGATGATAGATAAATATAGAAGTCGTTTTTAAGAAAACATAAACATGTTAAGGTAATTTTAGTCATGTCCAGAAGTTAATTTTATAAACACATCTTTAATTTTAAGGCTTGTAATATCATTAGATGTAATATTCAACTAAAGTTCATAGAATTTTTAAATCTTCGCTTTCAGCTTTGGCCAAACGTTATGGGGATTGCAGATTAATCGGGTACTATGTACCTTTCTTATCTCTCTACCTTTGGTTGGACACTAACGATAGCATTAATAAAGTTTTTAATGCATTTTAGTTAACTTTGCGTTCATGGACACATAATACAATTGAATACAGATATTAATTTATATTTTCTACTATGAAACATTCATTTAAATATCGTATGCTTAATATAAATACGACTATGCTACTGCAGACAGTTTACTGTCCCTATTACAGAAATGTAAGGGCAAACTCCAATGTCAATAAATTGAAAGTTCATTGAACTCGGCTGAATTCGTTCCTATCTAAATGTTTTTACTATATGAAATTTACACTTATATATAAACTATTTATTACATAAAATGTATATTCTTATTTAAATCATTTGCAGGAAATATCCTTCAACAAAGTTCAAAGACCCAAATTCCATGTCGGAAGTACTATATCACTGTCTAGAATATTATATCCTCTATCCAGCCTCCTTATTATTCATGAATAGTCACAACGTTGGCAAGAAATAATTATAATAATGCTTATTGATTTGATTAAATGTACAAAAATGTAAATATTATGTTATATTCTTCTCATAGAAACATATGACAGAAGATAAGAATAATATCGAGGGGTGAAAGGCTATTTGGTTTAAGCGAATTTTTTTGGTGATGTAGTAATATATATATATATATATATGGAATTAGCGTTTTTTTACCGATTCCTATATCATCAAAAAATGTCGCTTAAATCAAATAGCCTTTCACCCCTGGATATATTTTTTCTTACAGTTATTCTGTTTTAGTAATAAATAAAAGTAGTTGCGCCACTGGTCACGTTGGGCATAGCGAACAAGAGCTATGTGGGTACAGCAACCAATATATTTATGTTAACCCTGTAAGCGATGTACTGCATCGCAGATATATTTGTTTATATATACCTACTTAAAAGTTAAAACTGCATCGGCCTAAAAATGTTTTCATGGGTACTGTGGAGAATTGATTACAGGACCCACAGTCCAACTAAATACAGAACCTTGGGGTTATTCGCCGGTACAAGTCCGATAAACTTCGACCGCGCCTCCCCCGCGTGCGGCAAGGACGGTCCTATGAGAATTTTTCCCAAGTAAAAAAAAAGGTTTGCTTCATAGGATGATATGATCGTTGCATGGATTTACCAGAATTTAAAAAAATACTATCAGTACCGTACAATTGTGCCTAATTTGAAAATCCTCAATTAATTATTTACCCTACATTGGTTCCTTTGCTTAAAATATTGATGCAATTAACCTTTCGATGCATTTTCATTAAATAAAAACTTAGTTCTAAAAGCTTGATGCAATCCAATATGCGATTATGAGTCATGTAAAACAAATATTAAAATTCTGAAAAATATTTACATGTACTAATAATATATCGTCACGCTATATCCCTTTCGGGGTGAGTAGAGATAAATTAGTGGTTTTATCCACTTTGTTCCCTTATATGTTGTGCCCAACCTGACTAGTAGCGCCACTGATCACCTTTTTCAGGGCACTTAAACAAGACATTTCTATTAGATGCTATATGGGCTTCCTCACAACGTTTTCCTTCATCAGTGAACATGTGGTGCCTAAATCCGAACTTAATGTGGAAAATTCCAGATGTGCAAGAAGAAATTCGAACCTAGGACCATTTGCGTCACCACACATGGATGCCACGTGTTTTGCTTGTACTAATGTAGATGTATATAAAAAAGCCATAAACTTTCATTACTTATTGGAAGGATACAATCAACTTGACACAAATGATCGCGAGGAGTATCCCTGGGTTTTTGTCATTCAGAGTTCGGCATCAACGCCCATTTTGAGAAAGGGCGATCTATTGCAATAACCACAAGGGAAAAGACGGTATTCATGCATATAGGTAAGTATTAGAATGCCAAGGGGCAAAAATAAGTAGATTTTATTCCTCTCTCCACAAAAGGTAATTTTATTAACGTTGTATTTATATACAAATTGTATTGACTCATACTTATAATTTCTTTAATCGATCATAGCAGATAATAATAATATGTTGGTATGTGGCTCTATGAACTTGTTTAACAATAAACACTTTACCAGTATAAATCACTACAGGCATCTGGGTAGTCTATATCAGGGATGTTACGGAGCTTCGACTGCGACTCCGATAAGTCGGAACTTCCGATTGATATTACACCTTCGGTTCCGACTTCGGTTCCGAAACATTTTAATCGTAGGTATTCATCGGAGGTCACCACCACTATTGTAGTCAATTTATTTGATTTCATTTTATATGTAATCAATCAATCACTGTTACTTAATTTAAAGATCTCATTTTTAAAAGTGTAGATTAAAAAATATGATTAAAATTATTAAATTTAGAACTAAATGTACATTTTACTTTATTACTAAAAATTTTTTTTTATTTTACATTTACATTAAATTAAATAGAAATTAACACAAAAACAACCCTGGAGCAAATTTGATTTAATTTGTGCATTCTTAATGGAAAAATGTTAATAAAAAAACAGCAATTTTTAATTTCATTGTCTGAGTATGTGTAAATTTATCACTTTCTAATTAAAAAGGTTCACTGAATAATGTTTTTATTTGTCCCTTAATAAAACTATTTTATTCTGCCGTCACTTGTGACTGACATTGCCTCCGACTCCCATTCCGACTTCGGTTCCGACTCCGATAAATCAAATTTAAAACCTCCGACTCCGACTTCGGTTCCGATAAAACTGCCTCCGTTACATCCCTAGTCTATATATAGCTAAGTATAATGGAATATATTTAATCATTGAGGCAACTATAAAGGAATATTCTAAGCTCTAATGGTACCTATAACTGCTATTTTCTATTATTAACTAGTTTTTATCTATTTTAAAAAGATACAAATTAAAATAGACTAGATGCTATTTAACTGAATTTTAACTTACTTTATATACAAGACTATTTATAAAACTTTCTTTTACTAGATTTGATACAGTTAAATTACAAAATAAACTTTTTATACTCTCTAATAATAAAGACTATAGGGGAAGTCCGGGCAAAGCGGACACCTTAAGCTTTGATCGACTATGGAATGTGACCCATGAGACATAGAAATAAAATAATGACAGAGTATGAATTAGTGTTTATTAAAGTATTTATTATAATCAACAAAATAATCGTAACCGCTATTCGCTTTGCCCAACCCACTGGGTAAAGTGAATAAGGCCAAAAGGCAATGTGAATACGCAGCCAGATAAGGAACAATTACAAAAAAATCCATGAAATAGAATGACAAAAAGAATAAAGTGACCAAAGAAATTAACTAATCAGTTATCAGTCCAGTTATCACATATAAATATGCCTTTTCCTTGAAATGCCGTACACATTTCGTGGCTCCATTGCTTGGAAAAACTGCAATGGATCCAATCATCAACTGGCTGTCCATTATCTTCAATATAATCTTCACCGCAAAAACAGCACATACAGCTTGCGTATTTTTTTTTTAGTTTTAGATTTCTTAAATTATAAAATATAAATATATTTTTAGTCATGTTAGTCTTTTTCTTTAGTAGAATCATTGTTTTTATATCTTTATTAATATTTTTTAGTCCTTTGGTATTAGCTTTAACAAATTTTTCTTTCTGTTCTCTCTTAACCGGTGTGCTAGTAAGCACCTCAGACTTTTGAATACTTCTTTTGCGTGTTCCCATGGGAACATAAGGAGTTGAGAGTAAATCGTACGCTACTAGGAAAAGTGAATATTACTGGGCAAAAAATGGATGCCATATTCACTTTGCCCGTGTTCGCTTTGTGCGACAGGTACTTTTACAATGAAAACTAACCTAAAATTAAATCCAGATACAACAACAAGGATTTCGCAGCATTACAACAAGAAAATATGCACTTTACGTTAATAATAATTCCGAAACAGTAACACTAGAAATACATGCGTAATAATAAAAATATATACCTTAAAGTATCGTAACAATTTATTATTTTTTTTCGATTTTTTCACAAATGAAGCGTGACCTTGCTTTAGGTTTTTTAGGTTTACGACTGAGGGGCGGGGGCCGGACCTCGTGGCAAGCTACAGACTTGTTCGAACTTGCAATTTTGAAATAGTGAGAGGTATTCGCTTTGCCTGGCCTTTTCGCGTTGCCCGGACTTCCCCTATGTGTAATTACCACTAATTTAAAGTAAATATATACCTCCCTAATATTCTCTAATAAGAAGTATGTATTTTTCGTAGAATTGTATTCGTAATGTTAAATGAATTGGTTTAAAGTTATTTACAGGTGACACTCAAACGTGACATGTATTTTTGTGTTTACTATTGTCAGACTGTTTTAAGAGGATCATTTTCCTCACATCGTAATAGGTACTATAACATAAAAAAAACGAGTTAAGTATTTACTTGCCAGTTAACACAAATTCGTCAATAAATCAAATTTGGCATTCTCTTATTATTTATTGTGTTTTCAAATAGCGTACAATATTTATACTATAAACAGGTCCAACAAAAAGTTAAGCTGTAATAATATTATTAATGTATAATTTTCTCATAATTTATAATGACTTAAGGCAGTCGATGTTTACAGCCGCTAGAGCAGATAGTCGATAAACCAGATTATAAGAATATTACATATATGAATATAAAGTGGGTATAAAATTGGAACCTAGAACAGGGGTTGACAACCTTTTGAGTAGGAAGAATAAAAAAATTACAATTTACAAAATTTCAAAGTTTTTAAAGAGCCACAAAAAAAAACTTGTCTACAATTTATAGTACTTGCATAAAGTTTTTTGATAAAATAAAAGCAATCTATTCATCGATTCGGAACGATTTTGATTTTAATTCGAATTTTCCTTTGTTTGTATAGGAATTTACTTTTTAGTGCATGTTGCGCTTTCATGTAATTGCACTGGTGCACTGTAGTTGTATATGGCATAAACACTCTGTTTGAAGGCCTAAAATAATAATAATATTAAAATAAAATAAATAGTCGTAGCTTCACATCTAGAGAGCCGCATGTAGCTCGCGAGCCGCAGGTTGCCAACCTCTGACCTAGAACAATACATATCCGGACAGTAGACTTGAGGGAGTGTGCTGTCCGGATGAGAGGGTGGCGGTGTGCAGTGTCCGGCGCGCCGCCTGTGAGATAGGTATTGGAAGGGTGGGCTCTTTACCCCTACCCCTCCCAGAGAGGCAGCCTAGACAAGGCATTTCGCTCTCCGGGCGTCTGGATGAATTTGGTTTCCCAGGCTCGGGTGGAGCGATTAGAGGGACACCCTGGGGGTTTTTAGTCAGTAGGAGTCTGACACACCGGGGTTGCTGCCCTCACAGCGGCCCTGATGGTCCTATGCAGGATTTTCCCCAGAGAAACCAAAAAAAAAAGAACAATACATATAGCATTTTTGTTTTCAAATAAATACATTTTTAACATTTTAAAAATAAAATAATATCTTACATATATAAAACAAAGTCAGGTTTGTTCGAACACTTGTAACTCGAGAACGGCTGGACCAATTTTCATGGTGTTTGATTTTTTGTATTTGTCTCTGTCACGAACAGCAAAATAGCTATCAAACATTGATTAAAATATGTATAAACAAAAGAAAAAATATTTTCCCATACAAAATGGCCATGGGTTTCGTAACTATCAAACATTTAATGTTTAACTCTCCCCTCAAATTAAAGAACGTATTTAAATAAAGGTTTTGAATCGACAAGATATATCCACAATATTCGGATAATTTATTAAAACGTTGGGTATTCATTGATATTGATATCTTTAAAAGTTCGTATAAAATCAACCGAAATTTTATTGTTATCAGTACATTGAAGGTAGTAACAATATGTTAAATACATACTAAATGTATAACTAAATCTAGATAAAAATATATTAATATGAAATAAAATATTTTTATTTCACAATTTTATTGTCATCTACAAATATGCATATTCGAACCTATTCAAGTCGTAAATTAACTTATGCATGTGTTTATATTGTGTAAAAATAAATAAACTATATTATACAAACTATTTTATAACAAATACAATATATTTACTAGATTATCATACAGCTGTTTATGCTTACACTAACGATGTGCACGATCAACATCAACATACTATATATAATTACTTGTACGTAACGCATTAACTCGAGCAGCTTTGTGGGGGTCTGCAAGCCGGGGCCCGCACCACGGGAACCCAATTCTATGGATGGCAGATAAGCACATCACCCATAGTATCAGCTAAATATCATATCTGAAAATGTAGACCGACTTCTCCATAAAATAATAATTTATAAATAATTAAGGATAATAGAGATGTTTAGTTATGATTCAGAAGTTGTCACTGAACAAACGCTAAAATGTATGCTGTTAAACCCACGTTATTCAGTGTCGAAATCAACCTTCATAAGAATATTAAACATCATAATTATTTTCATTATTCACCGTCTCTTTTCCCGAATGAGAAAATGTGTGATTTCTGATGTTCTGACATCTAAGACGTTCCATTAATTCGTAAGAATTCATTTGTTCATCATATATATGGCTCAAATGAAAAATTAAAGCTCCAGATGATTTAATTACATTATTGCCCTCTGCAATTTGCGACAGCTGAACTTTGCGACAAAGCTGACAACTGACCAATGATGTTACACTTTGGTCGCGCGAATTGCGAATTTCACACCACCCCATTCCACTGCCTTTCATTCATCGTTCTTTCATCCATCCACTGATAAGGTCTGGGTGGTGCCATTTATTGAAATAAATTTTACAATATATTCTTAATGCTAAACTTAAGTGTATATTACAAAACTTAAACAACTAGGACCTAACTAAACCTTAACTATGAATGTACAAAAATTAACCTAAGTCTTAAAAATAGAATAAAATGCAACAACAGAGGAAGTTTTTATTTTAAAATTAAAACTTAGCCTAATACAATGAAATAAGGGGGACTGAAGCGGGAAGCCGTTTCGAGGCGAACCTCCTGACGGCGGCGTTCTTCTCCGTCTGCTACGACAGACGGGTCGCTGTTCGAAGGTAGCTCGCGCGTCCTTCTTGGTGGAAAATCTACCGGAGTCCGTCTGGGCGTTTCTTGAGTGGGATCGGAATCTTAAGGGTGAGCGATCTGTACGCACATCCGTCTAGTACTTTCCAGCGCGCCCTCTCCGAGTCGGGCGCAGTCTAGGTATGGACTAGATCGCGGGCTTTAGGCTTTTTCTTTTTCCTTTTAGTACGGATTCTTGTTGCCTCGTAGCGTTCACCTTCGTCTGGGGGTCTTGCGTGGAGCGGCGCAATGTTCTGGAGGTGAACGTGCGCCGACGAGTCCGCTCTTTTAAACATTCTAGTTGCCAGGCTGCTAATAAAAGCACCCAGGCTTTCGACTCTTGAGTCGCGGGCTATGGTGGCATTGCTCACGTACCACGGCGCACCCAACACCGCGCGTAGAGAGAGGTTCTGTTGGGCCTGAAGCCGCTTCTTCATGGTGGCGGACAGGTAAGAATACCATGCCGGGGCCGCGTACGTGAGACGCGACCGAATATATGTCTTGTAAAGCCCCAACTTCGTACGAAGTGGGAGCCTCGAAGCAAGCACTGGTTGCAGCATTCTCCTGGTTACTTTAGCCCTCGCGATCACACCCTCCGCGTGCCTCTTGAAGGTCACGTTCCGATCGATAATGACGCCCAGGTATTTGACTCTTTCCGACCAAGGGATAGTCTGTCCCTGGAACGTCAATGGTGGCGGTGCTCTTGTCTGCACTCTGGTGACAAGAGCTTGTGTCTTCCCGACGTTGACTGACAACCTCCACTTCGCCAGCCATTCAGGTAGAGCATCGAGCTGTCTTTGCAGTTTTAAGACGGCAGATTTTGCATTATACGCTGTTGCATAAAATGCCGTATCGTCTGCATACAACGCGAGCTCCGCCCGACCAACCAGCGGAATGTCATCGGTATACAGTGCGTATAACAACGGCGAGAGGCAGCTGCCCTGAGGGACTCCTGCCCGCACAGGAAAGTCCCTGGAGGTAATCCCCTCCACCGCTACCACGACGCGGCGGTTTTCCAGGAAAGATCTTATTATATGGGTAATCTTCTTGGGGGCCGATGACGTTGACAGCTTGTATAGCAGCCCCTCGTGCCATACTCTGTCGAACGCCTTCTCCATATCTAGTAGTACTGCAGCGAAGTACTCGTTATTATCATGTGTTCGGGCAATAGTGTCGATGACTTTTGTGAGCTGTAGGACAGTTGAGTGCTCTTCCCTGAAACCAAACTGTTCGTCTCTGGGTGTGATATGGGGTTTTAAAAACCCCAAGAGAACCTTTTCGAACAGTTTAGACATCGTAGAAAGCAACGTAATAGGCCTGTAACTCTCTGGTTTTTGCAGGGGTTTGCCCTGTTTAGGTATCATGACGGCCTTCCCAAGTTTCCAGTCTTGTGGGAAGTGGCCGCTTCGCAGGATTCCATTGAAAAGTCGTGTCATTGCCGCAACGGTCTTAAACGGTAAATGACGAAGCATCGTATTCGTAATTCGATCCATGCCAGGGGCTTTTCTAGGCTTTAATTTTCTGATAGTCCGCAGAACCTGGTGCGGACTAACGTATAGAGCGGTGCCTTCTTCGCTGCTACCGGCTACAGGCTCTAAAAAGAAGCGATCCAGATGTCTTTTGACATCGATATCGTGCTGGGGGTTCGATACCGGGTTCAGGGAAAACTGTCTCTCCAGACACTCGGCAAATATCTCCGCCCGATCGTTTGCCGTGAATCGTGGGTGACCGTTTTTATTCAGTAGAGGTCTGACCGGCGATGGGACCGCTGACAAGGTCCGGCACAAGCGGTGAATAGAAGGCAGACGTGTGCTGCAATCTCCTAGTTTTTCTATGAAGCTATCCCACGATTCCGCTGCGTCGTCATCGAGGGCCGCTTTAACTCGTTCTACCATCGAGTTATATTTAATTTTCATGAAAGGGCAACGGGTTTGTTGCCATGCGCGTCGCAGCGCCCTCTTCTCATCGATTAGCATCTGGATCCGCCGGGGAAGTGGCCTAAGCCGACCCCCGGTCGGAACCGTATGGCTAGATCGACGGAGAGCGCTTTGAATGCTACGCGTCAAGGCACCCGTCATCCACTCGACATCTGCACGAGAGGACATCGGTCTCGTGATGGTTGTGTTTTCAAGCTCTTTCACGAATGCGGTCCAATCTACCCTGAGACGTGATGTTGGAGCGTTGATTCGTGTTGGTAGAAAATCAGAAAACTCGAGAAGGACTGGGCGATGGTCCGACGGCAGGTCCGGGAGAACCGTCTGCCGCGGTGGCGCTCTAAGGCCTCTATAAACACATATGTCCAAAACGTCCTGCGAATTATAATCGTACCGTGTCGGCGCGTCCGGTCCGATTATCTCGTAATTATTGTTCACAGAGTGACAATAAAACGCTCTGCCCATCCAGGTATCCTTACTCGAGCCCCAGTAGGTACTCTTCACGTTGAGATCACCGGCTATCACCGTCGGAGTCGAGTCTCGCAGCAATATATCCCCGATGTCCGCGCAGAAAGACTGGCTATTCTGGTGACTCGGTGGTTTATATGCCGCGTAGAGCTTGAGGTGATGCCCTCTAACGTTCAGGAGTATTCCCAGGGCGTAGAGTGATGGGTACTCTTTATATGGTATCTCTTGATGTACAATGTTCCTTTTGACGAGCACCACTAATCCGCGATAAGCGGCGCCGTCGGACGCCTTCTCGTTTTTCCTGTAAGTGTAATAGTTCGACACTTTAAAAGTGTCGACATCACGCAGGTAAGTTTCTGATATCAACATCACGTCGACGTTCTGCTCACGAAGGAAGTGCGCCAGCAGTTTCTTCTTCCTCCGGAGCGACTGGGCGTTCCAATGTACCACCCTTAAGGTTTTATAGTCCATTGCACAGGAGCTTGTACAATCCCTTAAGGGCGGCCTTCTGTCCGTTCTCGCCCTCCTGCACGGCATCGAGGATCTCGCGAATGACCCCGATCGTGTTGGCGAGCGAATCTAGTTTTTGCGCCGGCTGTGGCGATGCAAGTGCAGGGGGGCGCAGGTCCTCCCCCTCTGATTGTCCGCTGTATGCCGCGGCTCGGCCCCTTGCCGCGGCTGACTTCCTTTTCTTTAGGCGTTTCCCTCTCGAACGCTTACCCGGCCCAGTCATGCCACTGAGGCCAGTGGGGTCGTTGGCAGGCGCCATCAGCGACGCTGGCGCTGCCTCCTCCACGGCGTTACTCAGTGGTAGCGCTTGCCCTTTGCGTTCTTTGCCTGGTCCGGTAAGTGCGACCGTCCCAGCCCGCCTGTTACGTATTTCACGCTTCCAGACCGGGCACCTTGTGTAATTGGCGGGGTGCGGCCCCTTACAATTAACACAAGTGGGAGGCTCCTCCCTAGGACGATCACAATCGCGGGCGGTGTGCTCACCGCCGCATCGGACGCAGGCTAGCGGCCTGTGGCATTGTCGGGAGCTGTGCCGAAACTCCTGACATCTGTGGCACTGTGCAGGACCCAGTCTACTGCGCCAGGCCTCCACAACCACACCCCGCATATACATGAGCTCATTGAGCTCAAATATTGCCGGGGTGAGGCCTTCATGCCGCTTTAAGATTACGTAGAAGAGGCAACCCGGGTTGCCTCCTCGAGCCCTCACGTTTTTACAAAATTCGGGCTGGAAGCCTCGCTCCTGTAAGGCGGCCATTATATCTTGCGGCTCCGTGTCTGCGGGGAGACCCCTAATGGCCACCTTGAGGCTTCGCTCGGCCGGCAGCGAGTACGTAAACCACGCGATACGATCCTCTTTCTCAAGACGAGTGAGGTATCTCTGTATCACGCGGTATTCTTCCTCGCTCTCTGGCGAGAAACGCACCCCCGTCCCGTAGGGGCGTGCGTTCGGAGACCGGCCGAGTAATTGGGCAAGCTGCTTGAAGTGGCGTTGCCACTCGGGTAATTTCTCCACAATCAGAGGGGGGAATACTTCTTGCTTCCTCTGTTGTTGCTTGAACTTAATATTAGGTCGCTGCGCAGCAGCGGCCGGGTCGGCAGCGGCCCGTCCCGTCGGCTGAGGCGCGGCCAGTGAAACTGGCTGCGCGGTGAGCGGCGCGGCAGGTGCGCGCGCCGTCGCGGTGCCGCGCGGTACAGCGCTCGACGCGAGCGGCGGACGAGCTGGGTGAGCCGGCGCACGAGGGGCGCCGACGGGTGCGGCCTTAGGGGCCGGGACGGGTGGCGGGTGTTCCGATGGAACGGGTCGCTGCTTACCGGCCTTAGTTCTTAATGCGTAACTATCCTTTTCCGCCGTAGGAATCGGGCGGGCGGCGGCTCCGATGGGTGCAGGTGGGCGCGCGGCGGAGTCCGGGGCGGCGCGCACGGCGGGCGGCGCAGCATCGCGACGCGCAGGCATCGCAGCGGCGGCGGGCACGGCGCGCGGTCCTGTGACCGGGGGCGGTGCGGTGCGCGGCGGCGCGACGACAGCGGCGCCAGCCATGAAGGCCGTCGTCCGTTCCTCCGCCGGGCGTTTCGACAAACGCTTCTTCTCCCGCGGGGGTAATGGCGTTTCCCGGGCGAACACTGTGGTACGCACAGGCGGGACCTCGCCGGGTGTGGGCTCGTCGCCCTCAGGGACGACAACAGGCGGCAGTGGTGGCCGCGGCGTCGGTCGCAGCGGCGGTCGTGGCTCTGGCGGCGAGATGGACGCGCGCGTATGCCAGTGGAAGGGGTCGCGGCAGGAGGAGATCGGCGATGCGGAGCGCGACAGGCGAGGGCGGACCAGTCGGCCCAGGCACTCGTCGCCGTCGCTGCTTCCGCCCCTGCGCTTCCTCTTCCTGGGGCTGCGGCGCGTCACGGCAGGCTGTATCTCCGGCAGGTCGAGCCTAAGCTCGCCGGCCAGCTTGAGAGCAGTGATGTCCGTTGTGTTAAGAGGTCGTCCCTCCATTTGCGCTTCGCGAATACGGAGGTACAACGCCATCCACCGGAGCATCGGCTCCGACAAGAGCCCAGTTTCCACAAACTGGGCGAGCGTGACGAGGTCACGCTCGTATACTCTTGTCGGAGTTAACGCCCCCGCAGACGGCGCGTAGTAGTCCGCAGGTGGTGGGCGGGCGGCTAATGGGGGCTGGTGGTCTTCAGTGGGGGAGGCAGGAGGGGGCAACACGATGTGCTGGTCCAATCTTCGCTGCAGCTCCATAATGTTCTCAGCGGATAACTCCGCCGAGGCAGCTATTTCGGTCCCGGGCTCATAGTCCGCGGGATAGTGGTCCATAACTGCAGCTATTGCCTCTTCGGAGCGTCGCAGGGAGTCGCTGGCCCGACGCGGAGACCCGCCGATCGCCAGGAGCGCATCCCCGGGCGTTTCGGATCTCGGGGATCGGCGCGATGACTCGTCGGTCCGGCGGCGCAGTCCGGCGACAGGGCTCGACGAGGACGAGGAAGTGCAGCTATCCGGCGAGGCGTCGCGACGTCGCGACGCGCCAGTGCGCGGAATCGCACCTCCTGAACGGCGCCGAGCGCTGCCGTCGGAGTGCGACGGCGGCGCCGAGCGGGACGACACGTCGGCCCGATGATCCGGTCCGGTGATGTTCCCCGGCGACTCGGTGATGGGGCGAGGCGAGCCTGCGACTCGCCGCGGCGTTTCCGAAGCGGATGATGAACTCTCTGTCAGGGGGAGTGCACTGGCGCTTCCATCGTCAGGCCGTAGGGCCGACGGCGTGCGCCGAGTGCGCCTTCCACCCCTGGCAGTGGCGGTAGACGGGTTTTGGCCCTGAAAAGGGCCTTTTAAGTATTGGGATTTGTCCCCGGGCGGCATTGCCCGGGAACTCCTTCGATGATCCGGCTGCAACTAGGTCTCCCGTGTGCGCGGCCCTGAGGTCATTGCCCCCACAACCACGACGTCCTTTCCCTAGCGGTACTGAGAGTATCGTGGCGCAGGAACCAGGGCCCCGGCGTCTGGAGCCTCCCCTGGAGCTGCTCGTTCGGGCTGGATGTTAGGTGTCCGGCCCAATGTCCCAGTCTTCGGGTAGTTATTTCTAAAAATAACCCCGAAGATGAGACGCGTGGGGTAGGCGTGAAAGGTCCCGTGCGCAGGCGTCGTAAGTGCGCAGTATGCGGTGCGGCGGGCGGTGAAGCGGCGATGTTGCGAAATAGCGTGTAGGAGCGGGATAGTGCGATACGCGACTCACTACGACCGAGCGGGAGAGACTTTCCTTTGGTCGCGCCACGCCCTGTCCTGAAGTAGGTACATGGTATCTTAAACTTAATCGAAAATTTTACCTCGTCAAAGTTAAGTCAAGCGCTATCAACGTATTAAATCATTATAGGATGATGAATATTTAAATACTGAAAAATATTGCGTAGAATAAATTAAGAAATAATGGTGCTATTATATATTTCAGTTTCACAGTGATTAATGGACAACTAATTCTTCGAACGTCGAATAATATGGTGTAGAAGTGTGGAAATTACAAGTCTTCAGTTGAAGCCTTTAATACTGGCAAATTCAATATGTACCTATATTGAAAATTAAGTACTGCAGTACTTAATTTTTGACTTAACACCAACATAAATAAATGCTGCTTTGTTTGTATATGTAAAATATATGCACATATAATCAAAATTGTATGAAAGATTACCAAGAGAAGTCAGTTATAAATGAGTATAAATGAGCAAAATCGGGTTTTACCCATGCTTTCTCCTGTAAATAAAAATATAATAAGAGTGCGGGTAAATCCCTGGGATTAGTAAGAATGATTTATCGACTTTATGAATACTAATTAAGGCTTTTTTAATACTAAAATGTAAGGAAGTTTTATTTCATCATTTAATATTTGCTATTAAAAATTGTTTAAGTTACCTGCTCGTATGCGTACTAATGTACACCTGTCTTCTGCTCTCTACTGCCCCGCTCTGCCTTGTACTTTTACTCTACACTTGCTTAATTATCGTATATATTATCATTGTTTTATAAAATAATTTTCAAATTATATTCCTTATTATTGTATTATTTTAAATTATATCATTACACTTTTTTCCTGAAGAGATTAACTTCATGAGCTAATATAAAATTTGAGAGTATCGGAAAGAAAAAAATGCAATCCTGAGGGTGGATTCCTATCAGAACGGTTTAATAGGATTTTAAGTTAATGGTTGGTTTTGACCGAAAGGGCGCTTCGATGCCGCGGTGGTCCATAACGTGAGGTGGTGCTGCACCCTTGACCGGATGGCGGTACAGCTTAATCAGTCGACGCGCAACGCTGTGTTTGTATCCTCGCGTCGATGCCTCATAGAACTGAGAACCAAGTATAAAGGCGGACCGCCCCAGCAGCCGCCGCAGTCCCGAGCAATGCGCGTCCGCCGGACGGATACAGGCTTCGACGTCCGTTCTATCTCGAACGACAATTTTCACGTAGTGTTTTATTCATTCAATTAATTATGAAATAAACTAGTCGTGATAGTGTATGACGTTTATGAATATAAAACATAATGAAATCTAAAAGTGACCGTTCTGCCCCTCAAGCGGAGTTACAGGAGTTGTTACAGAAGTCTACAAGCCTGCCGCCTTTAATCAACCGGAGCAAACATGCGACAAGTACGTTTCAGTTCCTTACATGATCTTTCAGCGTTTATGGATAGACGTTTGAATAGCATCCGTTCCGGTTAATGTACTTACAAACGTTTTACAAATCGAGCATAACGATTACTCATTATTGGTAAAAATATGCAAATAAACAACAGAGTTTTCGTGAACTAAGAAAAACATAATAATTTACATTTTACTTTGAGAGTTCGTGCAGCAAGCATATTTGCTTAAAATAAGTTAATGCTTTGTGTAGTATATGTTAAAAAAGAAACCAATTTGGCCTTCTTTAAAGATCTAGTTTTAAATGAGTAGCTTTATTTATCGTCAGAAGTAAACAGGCCCTCACAAACAAAAGTAAAAGTTAAGGAACGCAGTAACTGTTCCACGTTATTATTAAATCGTTTAGCAAGTCAATGCACTTAATGTATGTAAGGTTGTAGGCAAAACTAGTATCTACTTTAATAAGCCTATTAATTAAAATATATCGTAGTAAGGAATTTACGCTCAACGCGGATAAAAATAGTATCTGCTTTAATTTTAGATTTTAAATACTGTACTTGTGAATTGATAATTATCAAAATAGTAAAAATTTAAAATCAATTTTTTTAAGAAGGTATCGCTCCATTTGCTACATTAAAATACAATTATGAAACATACATTTTTATGATAATTTGCTTATAATTAACAAATACATGAACCGAATACTTACGTTCAACAATTTTACAAGGATTTAAATGGTATTTCCATTTACTTATTATATCGGACAAACAAATTATCCACGGCTTTACATTATCACTATAGCAATAATAAGGTATTTGTCATTATTTGCGGCCTGATAGCTCAGCTACTAGTAGCCCTCCCTATGACGCTAAAGGTTTTGAATTCAAATATCACTGCCGTTAAATTTTTCAGTACAGGTTAGTTTGTCGCGAGCCATGAATGGTAATATGTATCTCTGCGTAGTGTCCATTAAAACAGACGCTAGCCTAGTTTGGGACTAAGTCAATATTTTAGTCTACATAATGACAAAATTATTACTGCCTATTATTTGTAATCGATTCGTATCTTTTTTTTTAATAGTACTTCCGAATATATTTGAAGGATTAAAATGTTATAAAATATCTTTATAGTTACGTACATTCACACACTTACATAAACATGGAAATCGCTTAGGCTACAATAATAAATACAACAAGAATATTTTCTCGATTCTATGTTTAAATTGCTAAATTTGACGATTGAAGCCATCAAATTTTCATCTTCCTTTATCTAAAAAAAGCAGTCCATATTGCTTATGTTTCGATAAAGAACAATAAAAACGTAATTTTTGGTTAAATAATCATTTGTTTGCAATAATTACCATGAATCTAATATTTTGGGAATTTTTAATGTCAGAAGTAATATATTCTCCATTAAAAGGTTACGACAATTATGCCAATTTCTGAACACAACGTGTTGATAATATTGAATTACAATTTAATGAATAAATTTACAAGTTGCTTCACAACTTAAAATTACAAATTCATGCCCCAATTCATTATCACTGCAGAAACGAAAAAATTGAATATATAATAAAAAACGGATATTTCCACGATCTTATGACTTGGAAGTCTTTAACAGAAGAGTGAATAGGCATTTGTTGTATTGACGCGGTCCATCGTTAGACGCAACTTCCCCTTCGACCAGGTGTGATGGATGTTAACGTACGCCGGTAAATTATAAAAAAATAATTCAAAGTGACGGAGAGTCAAAACAAGTACATTTTAATATTAGGTATTCCTATGACCTTTCTCTGTACTGTCAAGAAATAGCAACTCGTAACTATGATTTAAAATTAGGTTATAAGTAGAGTTATTTATTATTAAAGTTGTCACTAATTAAAATTGGTAAGGTGATAAAATTTATAGTAATTGGAGACCACACAACATTTGCTAGCAAAATCCTTTCATACTGCTTATAACGTCTCTGGATCAACCAGAGTAGACATATAAGTAAGCATAAGCTTATCTTTAGCAGTAGCCTGTTATGATTTAGCCACTTGCTATGATTTTTTTCCAAGCCACCTAAAAAAATTATCATATTTCATCACTGATCTATTTCCTTTGTGGTAATGGTTTTAAGATATGTCAAGAATGAACATACTAACTGAGCCCCAAAAAATTTTTTAGTGGTAATGCTGCGTTACGGACTGCGTTAAGTATATACAATATATATTCCTTTACCTTCATTTATTTTATAAGAATAATAGACTTATTTTAAATTGTTTAATGTTGCTAACACTTCAATTTCTCCTATATAGAGAGTATATACTCTAAGAGAATAAACTCAAAACTGATTGATTAAATACTTGTTATTATATTTATTAAAGTTTTATTTCAAGTTATTGTAACGTGTCCAAATTAGTTCAATTATAATAACTCATGAATTAAGGAAATCTATCAAATGTGTGCCTGGGTGTGTTCCACCGTTTATGTAAAATTTTGCTAATATAATAATTAAAGCCAGTTTTGGAGAACGTGTTTGGTTTTAACTTCCTCGTGCATATTTTAATCGAAAACAATTTTCTTATTAAATACAACTTCTTATAATAAAATACCAAATATATTCGGTCTTATATCGGATATGGGTTTTAAATTAAGATAAAATTTGAACTGTGTCAAATGTTCATTTTTACAAAAATTTGCTTATTTCTTTTATAAAATAATTAGTATTATATCAAAGGCTAGTCTATTTTCAACTGACGTCATTTATATTAGCAACAAAATATCTTTTAGAGTAATTGAGTTTTGCCACTGTTTAAACTTGTGCTTATTGTGCTCTTATTGTGTTATACCTCTTTTCTAATAAGGCCAATTAAGATTAAGCTGGAAATATTCTCGTCTATTTATATTCAGTAGTTTCTGTGAGAGGCATTGATCATTTACAGTAAAATTGTGATTTTATGATCTAAAAAAAAATATTAGTGTAAGTTGACTAAATTAATACAGGCTTTTAAACAAAATAAGACTAGAATTGCTTATTGTAAACTTGTAGTATTTTATGAACTAGTATCATAAAACAAGTATGGATTAGGATATTAAAAAATAATGAATAATTTGTGTTAAAAATACTACCATCATATTAATAAATTCAGTAGAAAAATGATATCGAAGTTGTAAAATAAAGTTATTACAATTTTTATAAATTAGCATTCGCAAAAGAATGTGTCTGATACTGTAAATCATTGCGATGCTATGATTCATAAAATTTTAATATCGTAATAGGATATTTTAAATATGGTTTTATTTAATTTTTTGTCAGATAGCCTACACGGAACTAATAAATCAACAAAATAAGTTAATAGACAAAACCACATTGTGGAAATCAAGTTTGACTGTGTAACGCATAACAATTAACAATAATAGCATTGGTATTTTCTTTTAAATTTATATGATGTTGACTAAGATGGTGTGATCAAGATCAAATTACATGCTAGTTCTCGGAGCATATCGGTAATAAATGCCGTGTAGCTAGTCGTTTTATTCTTAAAGGGCTTCCAGATCGTGTACCGTGTCGGATACCATCCGTATGTAGTGGATTTTCCTTATATTTGCACGAAAAGATTCGGTTCTACATCCATCATGCGAACGGCTAAGGAGTGGAATATGCTCCCAGCGACCATATTTCCGCGATCTTATGACCTGGGAATCTTTAAGAGAGGAGTGAATAGGCATTTGTTGGGCGGACGCGGTTCATTATCGAACTCATCTTCACCTTTCATCAGGTGTAATTGAGGTCAAGCGTTCGTCTTTAAATAATAATAATAAAAAAAATCTTCTGATGCGATTCTACAAATCACATATTATGCCGTGCAGTCAACCTTAAAATAATATTACTTTCAAATTGAACATCGGTTTCCCAACTTATTTTTCATTCTAAATCGGAATGTGAAGCCTTTAATATTACATATAACATTGTTTTTAACTAATAATAGAAAACAAAACAATTATAGACATAATTTTTGTATGATCAGAAATCCATAAACTTTACTTTCAGACACGACTATCCGCGTATCTTCTAAGGGTTATGGAGAAATATTTACGCTTATATCCTAACAGAAGCTAGAGACAACGATTGCACCAACATTTTAAAATTTAATGACTTATTTATTTCCTAGTCGTCATTTTCAAAAGCGCTATCTTGTGGACAAGTTTTGTCCTCTAAAACCAAACTGAGCGCGTTGCCTCGAATATTTAATTCGGAGGCCAATATTCATATGAATGGAATATAATTTGATTTATATCCTTTTTATACGAATTAGGTGTTAAAGTTAGATATATGCGATTCAGTTTGAAATAAGCAATTTTCTTATATTTTTACATGTTGGTCTATCGAGGGCAAAATTCTCTTATTTACAATAAATAAACAAAAAAGGACATAAAGAACTGACTTTTTTTCTTTGGAGTCAATACCTATTGACTCCTAAAAATGTCACTCCAAAAATAATAAATGAAACTTTAAACTTTTACAAACAGTGAACAAAAGGGATTACCTGTAAATAGTCAAAGAATGTAAATTATTATTTAAAATCTCATCACGTTTCTGCTACTTCATCATGTATATCCTACAATTTATTAGACATACGATTAGTACCTATATGATAAAACAAAAGGCATTTATACGAGTAAAACAACAATTGTCTTGCCTGCGTAACTAAGTAAATAGTTATCAAGTAAAATACTAAATGACTTACTGAAGCATTCAATCTAAAGTTCAGAAACCATTTTTGGGGCACATTTCGAAAAACATCAAATTCAATTAAGACTGTCAGTAATAAATATGAAAATCGTATATATTAGTTATAGTCGTAGATTTATAAGAGTTGAGAACCAAACCTGACTCAGGTTTAAAAATACAATGAAAGTGAGTTAACTTTTAGGACAATATGGTAGGAAATATAAAAGAAATATGGAATCTAAATTGTTATTAGAGAATGCAATATCAACACAATCTGTACTTGTCCGTCACTGTATGGACAACGAGTACAGTATCCATCTCAGTAACAGTTTTTCTGGAAAATAATTTGTTGATTGTAGATGCCTAATTAATACGGATGATTGTGCTAATAACTTTCTATAATACTTTCCCCAAATATTTTATCTTTAGTGAAATAAGAATTATCTACGTAAGTAAAATGATTTTACTTGGTATTGGGGAAGCATCAACAATAATAAAGACGTTCTAGTTACTTCGCAAATGGTGATTCGAAACAATTGTTTTATCGGTTATTATATTGAATGAAGACACACAATCAGTATATGGCAGGAAAACGATGAAGCTGGTACAAAATTTTGTAATTTATACCTATTTTAGAAAGAAGAAAATAGGTCCTAATGGTTTTTCCAATAGATCAGAAAAATAAGCAAACATACATATGGAACTTCATATTATTAAGTTCTGGTAGTGGTGAAATTGTACTAAATATCAATCGAAAAGCAAAAATCGTCGAGTGAAAATGCTGATACAGCCATACAGATTGTCCCATTGTGGATCTAAGGCCAACACACAAAGCGTATAGAGGCTTTTTTTTATTGATATATCACACTGCACGATAAAAATCCGATAAAGAAAGTCCCGCAAAGTCGTACAATTTTATTTCGTAGGGGCCCTACCTGTGACCTTATAGGCAATTGATAAGCACTCAGCACAAATAATTTAACAACGCTGTACACACACTTATAGGACGGACCCCCAAATATAGCACAACTAGGATTCATGTCTAGTTCAAAATTATAACTAACTTTGGGATAAACATAAA
Source organism: Automeris io (assembly GCA_036320925.1). NCBI lineage: Eukaryota > Metazoa > Arthropoda > Insecta > Lepidoptera > Saturniidae > Automeris > Automeris io. The sequence goes on along the minus strand of JAUDJH010000025.1, from coordinate 595,386 downwards.
CCAGTAAAAATCTTTCACTGTATTTCAATTTGGGACAAACATACAAATTCTTAAAAGATCAATAAATTATAAATAAAATTAATTAAAACATTGTTATATATATGATATAAAGAAAAGTAATTGGAATCTACATTCTGAGCCGTAAGATATTGTTTTTTATATTCTTTTTGTGTTTTTTATTAATTCGGTAACTACTGTAGGTAAGTATACATAAGTGGTGTTGATAAAATGTCTAATTCATTGTTTATTAAAGGAATTTACTAACAATGAGATGCATTACTCGAAGCATTGACCTTTTTAATTACAGCAACTGTTTAATTTGGTCATTGCCAAGATGTAAAAGATGTATCTATTAGAAATTGCATTTAGAACGTTCAGCATCATAAATATTTACAAACGATTTTATACTTATTTATTGATCTAAATGTAATGATATGATTTAAATGTAATGTTATTACTTCTTTTTTATATTAATGCTATGTAATAATTACCTTGACAAAGAAACATCAAAACACCTGCTAACAATATGTTACTCGTATTATAATCATAAATTATAATCTAAATATATATAACTCAAAGATGACTGACTGACTGACTGACATAGTGATCTATCAACACACAGCCCAAACCAATGGACGGATCGGGCTGAAATTTGGCATGCAGGTAGGTGTTGTGACGTAGGCATCCGCTATGAAAGGATTTTGATCAATTCTATCCCCAAGAGGATAAAATAGGGGATGAAATTTTGTCAATTTTAAACCGCTTATGCGTGCAAAGCCTTATGCAAAAAGCTTATGGCTGCTATGACGTAGGCATTCCCCAAGAAAAGATTTTGATAAATTCCACCCCTAAGGGATTAAAATAGATGATGAAATTTTATATAAATCTCCTCAGATTTACGACTATAATATAATAACTTGATAGTTTTAACGACAGATTAGGCCCTAATTTTTTACACACGCTAAACAAAAGTAAAGCCACAATAATTATATCTAATTAATAATAATAATACTTCTTAATGCGAGCGAAGCCGCGGGCAAAAGCTAGTTATAATATACAATTCAGCAACAGGTGTATATTATAGAATAATTGTGATTGTAAAAAGTTTGTAATGACCTTTTATTTGCATTCTTTTATTGCACCTAAGTAAATAACATTGATAAATTATCAATGTATGTTATAAGATGCGAATGCATTTGCCACGACAACTGCTTCTAGTTGGACTGTGTGTAAACCTAACTATACGAGGTTAAAGATTATAATTGACACTGACTGGTTTACAATGGATTATGGAGTATGAACTCGGAGCGTAGTCTGGGACAGAGCGTAGACACAAGTCATCCTCATCCAATGACTACTAACCAGGGGAAATCATGTACCAATACTATCTCTACATATTATAGTAATTTCCAGAAAACCCGTTCAATTGGGCCGCCATTTGGACGATTGGCATTTTTGCTTTTTAAACATACACTGATCGGCCTGCATTTCTCCAATATTGTTATGTTTTGAGCTGACCGTGATTTTCTATATAGCCCGGTTCTTTTTTGTCCGAGCAAGATTGTTATTTCCGATTCCACATAAATTGCTTTTTGTTAAAGTCGACATAAGATTGCAACCATGGGCCGCCAATTTACTTTCCCTATTGGAATGGCCAACAGCGATACTACTACATGGAGGCTTAGTCGACCTTTTTTTTTTACACTTGCTCGACATAATTCTCGATATAAGACTACTGAGTACCTGATGGTAAGTACAATGTAGTCCAAAAACGAAAGCGACTATCAAAGGATAAATATCCATTGATAGTCTACATCGTCATGTCGGCCCACATATACCACGACTGAAGGTCTCTAGGTATATGAGCTACTGGATATACACAAGTTGATCCCGAAACGCGACAAGCCGAAACTGGTCACTATGACGGGCTTTACACCCATATACTGTGGTCGCGATCCAGACGGGCACCGACGCCCTACCACCTCGCTGCTGCTTGTTTAGCACCACCCAGGAGCCACGTGTAGGGAAACTAGGGTAAAGCCTACGGACGCGAGCAGCTTCGACTCCTAAAAACTCCCGATCTATCTATATATCTTATATATAGTCGTATATATCTTAGTAGGTCTATCGCAATAGACCAGAATAAACCAAAGAGATATAATGAATTGATCGACGTCGCTACATCAGATAATACGAAATTGGAGACATACCATATACTTTTATATAACATTGTTTGTAATGTTTGAGTAAAGATGAGCAAAGCGAATGTAGAGTCTATAAATCTCACCCGTGGACAAAATAACATTTGATCAGCGATAACGCTAGTAGTAAAGTCCAAAATGTATGAAAATGTCATAACGGAGTGATATTTCGATAGCGTATGTTAATCTCACACAATTTGCACTTTTCTACTGCGAATGATACTTTGTCAAGGCTATAAAGACTGTTATACCTAGATCATATTATTATAACGATTATTATTCGAATGAGTTTAGAAATAATACTATCACGTTGACAATGAGTCATAAGCAACTAAAAATATTAGATATATAAATTGATGTTTTCTTACTATTTTAATTTATGTATATATAGTCTTTACGTAAATTGCGGTTTTTACGTCGACGTTTTCTTAGTAACATGTTAATAAAACATTGTCAAGCGACACAAAATCATGTTCTTTTTCATTTAAAAGTCAATAATCATCATAATGATCTCTTCTACTTAAAGTATTGATTTTCAGAATCAATTAGGTATCTGGCTAAACCACTAATCTTTAGGTAAGGAAAAAGAGTGCTTAATTCTTCCCAAATAACAGCAATCTTAAGATAACTATTAGTCAGATAATCGTGTTTTTAATACAGATTGAAACTCTATTTTAATATATATCACAACACAAAATTATCCTAATTTAAATCGTCCCTGAAATTTAATTAAAAGAATAGAAATTGAACCCGGGCCAGGGAATCCAGATTCTTCTAGACACCCGGGGAGCGCATAGCCTGTTTAAACTTCATCTCTGGGAGGGGTGGGAGTAAAGAGTTCAACCCTCCAAATCTTTCTGATGGGCGGCCCGCCACACACTGCACACCGCCTCCCTCTCATCCGGGCAGCAAACTCCCTCTAATTTACTGGTCGGTTAGTGCCACGGAGGGATGTCGCGCTAATTATGAGCAAACGCGTCCTTCCGGCAACGGTGTCTTGGGGGTAGGAGTAAAAGTCCACCCCTTCAAAATCTCTCTCCCAGGCGGTGCGCCGGACACCGTTATATAAATTATTTTATATAGTTTCTGGATTCAGAATAAGTTAGAATCAGACACTAAATTCAAAGCAAACCATATACATATTTTATGTGTAGAATCTTTACGCTCATACATTAACAAATATGTCATATTTTAATATCTACATACACACCTATTTACATTAGGTAGGTGTAGTTAATGGTAACAAGGTTTATTTAAAAACTAGGTTATTAATAATTAATTCTGGAAATAATTAAAATAAAATAAATAAAGTTACAATAGATGCTTAGTAAATTGTATAAAGTTGATAAGATTAGATACAGTTTTTTATTTAATAAATATATAATTGGGAGTATGTCAGTGAGTATTCGGGACAGTAACTAAGCTGATCACACAAGGAAAGTTAAAATCAACAAATCTTTATCATATGTAAGAATGTCCACAAACCTATACAGAAATCTGTCGCAAAGCATAATATAAAACCATTAATAAATAATGGCGCATAAATACCACTTAGCTAATTACGTAACCGCAAACATGTTTGTGATATTACTATTAAAGTACTAAGATATCTATCCATAGAGCTTCCATGGATAGCACTTAATAATCATTCAATAGAACCAGTGTTAGTAAACCACGCGTGAGCGATGCATATTACCTCGAGATGGATACGTTCGATATAATAATCGTAAGAACGTAGATATTATATTGACCTAGCATATGGCCGTTTAATGGTTAGATTACTTATTTTATTTAGATTTAAGTCAAGGATGTGTACTAAAATTAAAATAATGTAGAAATATTTAAACATGTCATTTAGAGGTAAAAAAATATATACAGCCGAATAAAGAATCTCCTTTTTGGAGTCGGTAAAAATGATAAACCATGACTAGTAAAAAGTTATAAAACCTATTGAGTTTACTTTTAAAATATTTATGTCTATTTTTTTATGATTTATAGGCGGACGTTTCACTTCAATCACACCTGCTAGAAGGTGAAAAGGAGTCTGACGATAAATTGCGTCCGCCCAACAATTGCCTATCCACTCTTCTCTTAAAGAATCCCAGGTCATAAGATGCTCGCTAGTAGCATATTCCACTCCTTAGCATTCGCATTATATATATAGGTTTTGCGTTTAATACTATTTTATATTATAACACCCATAGACTATGTATTATTCTTAATATGATGTTTTGTCACAATTGAGGGTAAGTTGATACAACTCTACCGATAGCTGCGACATTTTTAGCAGTGAAACAGAGACGTCCTAATTATTTTAGTAACTATTATTTTATATATTATTTTAGTAAGTGCTGTTTTATATGGATAAGAGTTGTTTGGGATAGGAGATTGTGGGTATAAATACAAGCCTATATATATTAATATTATATAACAAAAAATTCTGCTTTTGAATATTTTTGCAGAAAATATTTTCATTTAATTGTTTATACTAAAAAATAATAATTTAGTAGAATAAAATAGTGATTTTCATGGTGCGATTCTCCTAGTATTGAAATAATATTATCTCATCTTTCTTCTGTTGTTCATAATCTTTATTTTATTATATTAGAAATATGAAATCTGTACAACAGATTTTCTTACTTTTACGTTTTGAAATATGTTTTTTTTTACCTGCTGGAAATCACTGACGGTCCATAAGGATTTTAACAGCGTCAATAAAAAGGTATGTCTTATTGAAGTTTCAAAGTTTGCGAGCTGCATGAAATATAGTTCGGGTTCCGGCAGAGCCGCTCCAATGTGGTTGCAGTTTTGAGCGTCCAGCCCCTGTCTGAGCAAACCGTCTCTCTGGCTAGGATGTCTTTAGTTGTAAGCTTAGATATTTCTAATGCTTCTAACAGCTTGCCCTGAGCTGTGGTCAGAGATACAATCGAATACCATGAAGTGCCTCCCTATCTACGCTCCAACTTTCGCAACTGGTCCATTTTGTACATGGGTCATGATTAAGTAAGGTAAAAGAGGGTAATTTACTGCCAGGTTCCGCAGGAGTCAACGTAGTTAGCGACCCTCGAGAAGCCGGTGGAGGGGGGTGGCACGCAATGCTGTAAAACATAATGAGCAGCGCTTTCTCCCGAGATCGTGCCCGCCAGGGTGCAGCACGGTGAACACGAGTGAACGGGCGCAATACGATTCTGTGGAACATTGATTACAGGGCCCACAACCGTCGTCAAAGTGCATAAGTAATTATCTCGAGATTTTTAGTCGGTACACGTCCGGCCGATATCGTCTGTAAGCCCTCTGTGCGGCCAGGAATAACCGACAAGTGTTTTCCTCAAATGAGATAAACCTAAGTGAATTTTATAAAGAAAATTTACTTATATTTCCAGGAAACCCATAAGAAATGAAAAATTTAGAAATTATGTGATTCATTTATATTAAACTAGCTGACCCGGCGAACTTCGTACCGCCTAACAGTAGATTCTTTAATTTTTTTAATACTTATTCTGCTATTCGGGATACCGGGTCAGCTAGTAAGATAAAAAAGAAAGTTGATACGTTAACAATTGCATTATGTAAAAAAATAAAACATTTAAAATAGTCACTAAAAATCACAATTAAAATGACAATTTCAGATTTCTTATTATAATACCTACTTATTAATTTTCATTTTATTCTTACTTATTCTAAACTAGCTGACCCGGCGAACTTCGTATCGCCTAACAGTAGATTTTTTAATTTTTTTACTACTTATTCTGCTATTCGGGATACTGGGTCAGCTAGTAAGATAAAAAAAAAAGTTGATACGTCAACAATTACATTATGTAAAAAAATAAAACACTTAAAATAGTCACTAAAAATCACAATTAAAATCACAATTTCAGATTTTTTATTACAATACCTACTTATTAATTTTCATTTTATTCTTACTTATTCTAAATTAAGTTTCATTTTTATTGTAGTACTTTATACACTTGTATACTTTATACACTTGTATACTTTATACACTTTGTAGTACTTTATACACGATATTTTTTGTTTGATTACCTGGCGCGTAAACAAACACAGCAGATGTTTTTCCAACACGGGAACAGGCAACATACAATTGACCAAGCAATAAACATGGGTTTTCTAGATTTTATACCACAAACGATTAATGACTGCCCCTGGGATTTGTTTATAGTCATAGCAAGCCGTACTGGAAACTGTAGTCGTTTAAACTCGGATGGTACGTCAGTCGGCATCATTGGGATGCGGGATATCAAAACGACTTCTCCTTTAAGGCCAAGTTTATCCAAAAAACGTGTTTTTTTAATAATTCTATGTATTGTTCAAAAAATATTTCACAATTAAACTTTTTATAGATAAAAGTACATATATTAAACTACTTAAAAATATATATTTTTTATTATGGCGGCTCTGAAAACAGCTGCTCAAACTCTTCCGATTTGTTGGTGAGTGTCATCCTTTCATGGAAACGAATCATCTAAAAACAAAATAGTGTCATATTCTGTATCGGATTGGCTCTGGTCGGTACTAATATGAAACATTTCCACCGAGATAAGAACAAAATGGCGGACTGTTTAATTTTCGATCCTTTTTTAGCACTTTCAATTGTTTATAACTTTTTTAAATAACAATGAATATTTTTGGTTGTAGTACGAACCACAGAGAGTCATTAAAAGAGTAAAATGCCGTTTGGTTCACGTTGATAAGTGTATAGTCTTGAAATATGAGTGACACTTAGTTGAAAAAATGTAGTTTCGAGAAAAACCCGATTAAAGTTTTTATTCGTGAAAAATAGAAAAAAGGTGAATTTTACTCACATATCCATTCTAACTTCGTACACAACTCCTTGATCTCCGTAGGCATCATTTTCAAGTATTCTTGCATTTATATTGGCAGTACAATTTTCTTTAGACGCTTCAGTGGCTTCAAGCTCGGCTCGATCAACACGCTTGTCGTTGGCCTTATCAGCAAACTGCCTTGCTTGCGGGCCGATTTTGACACCCATAGCTTCCATAACTTTCAATATCGGTAAAAGCCCTTTGTTAAAAATGCAAGCAGCACTAAGATCGCCAATTCCAAGTGTTTGTTTTCCAACAAACTTGTGTTTAGGAGCCATGTTCCAGACACACGAATTAAAACTTTCGTTATTGTTTTGAGTATTAGCCCCTAAACATCTTTCGAGCAATTTTTCGTCAGATAATTCTTCATAAATTGGTTGTAAAAGATCTTTTCTGATATAATTGATTATATTATACTATATTATATGCACCCAAGGCAACTGCTGCCACCCTGGATGCTGGAACGGGCGGATTCACCGCTTGGGCGCACACCGTCATCCTTTTTCTCTACCTACTTCTCGGTCGCGCTTACGTTCGGGACTAATTCGATATCATTTTTAAGAGTATTTTCTAGCGATTTAAGAAAAAAGAAAATCCGTTTTTTTTAAATTGTTTGGAGAAACTTAGACTTAATGTTATATGTATAAAAATTGACAAATATTGACATTAATATTTATACGTCACTCATTTGTTTTGCCTTCCCGGAACCCGTCCATTAACACTTGAACTTTATGGTATGGTATTAAAGTTCAAAATGTCTTATAACGAATTTTTTGTATGAGAATACAGAAAAGTGTTATTTTTAAACAGTTGCAGGGAATTTTTAAATTTTTCTCTCCCTAATAACCTTCATCAAACTTCTTCAAACTCAACAAAAAAAAAAAAACCAGCCAAATCGGTTCAGCCGTTCTCGAGTTTCGCGCTTATCAAGACATTTTGCGATTCATTTTTATATTATAGATGCGATTACCGATGAGGATAAGCTTAACTTCCTTAATAACTTCTAAATATCTATTTTTTAAAAGAAAATTAAAATCCGATTTATTACATAGCGCCTCCAGTCTCAACATGAGTATTTCAATGCAGCGGCTATGTCTATGTTTATGGTATTGTATTATATATAGTTTGGTGCTGTATCTGCGAGTTTTGTGTATTAATAACGTAGTTCGTAATTTTTATATTACTACCGCTTTGTATTGCGTTTTTAATTATTTTTTCTCATGTAAGTGACATGCAATGTTTCTTTTTGAGAAAATAAATTTCTTTAAGCCGAATATGCAAAAATTAATATTATAAATCCAGCTAAATAAATGCAATCAGTTCATTATTTAATACGACAGACCTATAATATTGATTACAGTAACCTTAGTTCCCATCAACGCGCAGTTGTTGTCACCTTGGAGTTTTTAGCAGGCACAAGCCCAGCGCACATCGGCTGTTACCTTCCCTACGAGGGGCCGAGTCAGTTCTATCAGTTTTTTGAACAAATAAAAAGAAGCCTTATTTCGTAAATCAAATCACGGTATTTGGAGTCCAAAATTTGTTCTCATCAGTTCTTTGCAAATGCGCGATAAATTATCAATGGAGATCAATACTCTCTGAGTTATAATAATATAAAACCTATATCCATCATATAAACCGATAACATTTTGCCCGAGTTAACAATGTTATCATTATAATACCTTGGCGCTTATTTATGTGTTGTTATTTTTTTACCTTCGAGTGTTAAAGTTTAATAGAAGGCAAATTGAGACAGCTACGGTTATCTAATATAATAGTATTTAAAACTAGTTCAAGGTTTCAAATTATATTTAGAATAGTGCGATCGTTAATTATTATATGAGGTAAGCCGTGGTGGCTGCCGGCAGAATAGAATAGCACCCCCCTCTTCTTGCTGAGGTGTCGTAAAAGGCGACTATGGTATCCCTTTAACACTGCAATTCAACCAGGTGTTCAGAGAAGGACAACTCGACCAAACCTGCATCCTGCTCCCTCCCGATCGTACTGGTTCTCCATTCCATCGGGCCCGAGGGAGCTCGGACGAGAGAGTGCTTTTCTGGCTGCGCGTCCAGTTATGCACTTAAATATCTCCTGCGCAATTGACTGTTTCCGAAAACTGGACCTCGAATTTCTTAATCGGTGTTGAAACAGTCGCCGTGGCCGAATCCGGCTAGGACATCATCAATCAATCAATGGGGTATTGTAATAGATCTAACTCATTCAATGTTTTCAAATGACTTAAAAACTTTAAAAAGATTCAAATACAAATATTTATATATTTAATGTGTAGATATAATACCTATCTATATCGAGGAGTGAAAGGCTATTTGGTTTAAGTGAAATTTTTGGTGATATAGTAATATATCTCACCAAAATAATATTTTCGGAATCAGCGTTTTTTACCGATTCGTAAAAATGTCGTTTAAACCAAATAGCCTTTCACCACTAGTATTCGCAGAGCCAAGTCCTTGTTGAACAAATCACTGACTTACCAAATCCTTTGAGTAATATCAATTATAATGTTTTAGTGAAGTCTAAGCAAGCAAATAAAAAAAGTTATATCTATAAATGTGAGCCTAAGACAACAGCACTACTGGTCACTACATATAAGCGCAAAATGGATACAACCACTAATGTATCTCTGCTCACCTCGAAAGGCATATAGCATGACCATATATGATTATTATGGTATTAAATTAGAAACAATATAAGCCACTACTGCTGACTAGCTATTTATAATTATTTTTCAATAATTGACACTTAATTATAAGGCTTGACAAAGTGACTATACTGCACCTGGTGGGAAGTACAGTGTAGTCCAAGAATAGAGCCGACTATCAAGAGACGAGAATTCATTGACAGTTGCTGTCGGCAGACGGCCTTTGGAATATTAACAACTGGACATACACAAATTGATTCCAAAACGTGTCTTGGCGAACCAAGCTAATATGACAATCATTGCACTTAGATATTGTTGTCTCGACCCACTTCGGGCAATCGCCCTACCAACTCACACAGTATTTAAGCATGATATTCAAAAACATGTCAAAACTTTGTTTCTGTAAGTAGAAATATACATACATACTTATATTTAACACTATGTTTTGCGTGTGAACGACATAATATACTATATATAGTCTATATTGATCCAGTAAGACGCATGCTAAATATTGGTGAAAACGTTTTTGATATTGGAGTTAATTCTCGTAGATCACCTACTATAGACAATCAAAGTTATCTTTCTTATTATCAGTCCACTTTTGAACATAGCTCCCTTCCAATAAGCGTCACATACCCAGTCTTCATCTGTCCTCATCCAGTTATTGCCGGCCACCTTTCGCAAGTCGTCGCTTCACTTTGGTTGGCTCGCTCAACGTCAACATAAACTCATCCCACTCATCTTACTTTAATTTTCAAGAGTAGATGAACAACGCAGTTGTATATCCTTGAAGAGGATTTAGTTAAAAATTCCAAAATAGTTCATTAGTACTTTTTTTATCATTTTCAAAATCTATTTTTTATAAGAAAAGTATTATTTTTGCTATGGAATTTAAGTGCGTTATAGTAAATGCGTGACTTTTGTTGAATATAATGAGATTTTGCGTCGTAAATGGATTATTTAAATGTCTAGATTTACATAAAACTGGATTTGAATAATTTGTTTATCCATACTATAATCAAGTTTAGTCTTGTTTTTTTTCTATTTAAGTTTTGTATTCTATCGACAGCCCAATAATATTTTACAAAGAAATATTACCTACTTTGTAGCTTATTAAAATGACTTCTGATTGTGGCTGTAGTGAGCTAGTGGATAAGGGACCTGGCGCCTTCGGTTCGCCGAGGAAATACTAGCCAGGAAGTAGGCGCTGGCTACAACATCTTTGACAGCGTCGTCCCAGCCCGCCCGCCGGCCCAAAAGAACAGGGCGTCGCAGAGCGGCGTTTATTAGGAATGTCCGACTCTAGCGGCGGCACCGGGCGGCACACTTGAGGAAGTGGAAGTGCGCAATATGTTCCCGCGTGCCGCTCTATAACATAGATGTACGAGAGGGGTGGCTCTTTACATCACTCCTCCCCAAACGAGTAGAGGCCTACTTAAGGCCGCAAGCCTTGCCGGTCATCGAGGATGAGACCCCAGTCGTGCCCTCGATGCAGGTAGGTGGAAGGTGGAGCACCCCGGGGGTTTTAGTCAGTCCAAGTCCCACACACCGGGTTGTGGCCCTCAGCGCCCCCTATTACTGCTGATCTATTATTAAAATGAGTCAACCGGACAGCAAAAATACATAGAAAAACTTATTTTTTTGCGTTGAAATATATATGGGTACATATAAGAAAAATTTGTTACTGAATTGTTAGTTCGCTGTATTTTTAAGGTAACAATGGAAACTTCAATCTCATGCAGGTACATTGACTTTGCTAACACTTTACTCAAACATTAGAGATTATAATATTTTTTATGTTAAATCATTTCATTCGTCATCGGATTTATCAATTCGAAGTAGGCTATGTGTATACTTAGCCCATACTCAAGTTCCTATTTATATATTTAGATCTTTGTTAATTACGAACAAATTTTTCTAAACAAAATCGAAATAGTGTATAAATCTTAGCCCTAGATTTTGGCTCAAATCAGTCCTGATAAAGCGTTTATTATGCATGATAATCGAATAGATGCAATATCTGGTCATATTACGAGTAAACATTCAAAACGTAATAGAAAACAATGATTATAATACAGTTATTTCTTATTATTTAAAATAAAACAACCGAACTAGTAAACATTAATAAAAAATTCAACGGCCAATTCTACTGGGTTCGCGAAAATTAAAGCTACCTACGGATCATTAATAATGATATCATATAATTTTATTTTTGTCTTTTTAGAGAACCTGTTTTTATTCCATTACTAGTGGTATTCGATTTATAACTATATACTTCGGCTTCGTAATGTGTCTCTGTTTCGGTGATCATAAAAAGGCCCCGTGCGGCTGCAGCAAATGTTTCGTGTTTCGCAAAACAGCTATTGATCTATCTTTTACATATATTTACAATTATTTTTCTCTCTTGCACACCATAGATATATGTTTTGCTTGTGTATACAAAACATTACGAGAAAGAAAGAAGTAATCATAACAGTAGTATATAATCTTAATCCGTAAGAATAAAAGACAAGCAGATGTTTACGAAACACGAAATATTTACTGCGGACTTACGCGGAAAATTTAGGAATTTGCTGTTGATGCGACACTGTTTATTCAAGTAATTGTAAGTCAATACTTTACTATGGCGTACTGAACGCCTGTCATTGTGCCAAGTTAAGATTTCAAAAAAGTTGTTCCAGATCTCATTGTTTGTACATATGAATTTAGTGTTTTCATGGGAAAGTCTATCCTGCTCTATCGCGCCACGCATAGCATCGCTTCGTCTCGCGCTTCGAGTGTTATCGTGTCGCTGCGTACGGAACCCCTCACCTCAGTCACCACACCGCGCGCAATCTCGCAGACTATTCTGTAATAGTTTTTTTGCAAGATTGTGCCTACGATTTCGCAAGATTTCGTCACGAGCCGCTTTTGTGGGACTTAGAAGATCGCCGGGAAGAGGAGCATTCTTCTCTGGAGCGTACCCTTAGTACCCTCGCGGGGAAAAGGGGATAGCACCGGGAACAATGTGACCCCCCTGGGTTCACGCACAGGAGAAACCCCATCGAAGGACCGAAGACCAACCCAGTGAAGAAGAGGAGTCTGTGGGCAATGCCGCCCATAGACAAGTCGGACTTCCTGAAGAGCCCCTCAGAGGGCCGTTCTACGGCGCGTACCACCCCGAGGAGACCCCGACGAGAACATCGTCCTGAGTCGGAATCATTGCCTGATTCGGACTCGGACCTTTACTCGCCGGTCGAACCATCGCCTCAACCACCGCCGTCATCACCAGCAGCTGCGACCCAAGATGTCGAGCCCATTGCCGCCGCAGAACTTGCCGAATTAACGGTAAGCAACGTCGCGGCACTCCAGAGGAGGTTGAGCAAAGAAGAGCTCCCTCCCCCTGCGTCCCCTACACCGTCACCACCGAGATCCCCGCCTCCGGAAGACTCGTATGCGCCGCCAGCCTCTGAGTCGTCTCCGACGAGGATGTACGAGCGCGACTTGGTCGCGCTCGCCCAGTTCATTGGAACTGGGCTCCTCTCGGAGGCGATGCTCCGCTGGATGGCGCTCCTTCTGAGAGTGAGAGAAGCAGAAATGGCCACGACTCCCATGTTACCAGAGGATGTCATCGCCCTCGAGATGGCTGCAAGAGGGATCGTCGAGTTGCCGCCGATACAGCGCACCGTCACCCACCGCAGCCCCCGAGGACCGAAGAGGAAGGAGCGGAGCAGCGACGACGACGACGCGTCCCGCGTAATACGTCCCCGACTCTCACGTTCCGCCTCGCCCTCCTCCGCGGACCCCTTTAAGTGGCATAGTGCGCGTGATGCCACCCCCCGAAAACCCATAAGGCCTATCATCGCGCCGGACCAGCCTCCTCCCCCCGGTGCACCTGAAAGGCCTCCCCCAATCCCCCGGATATACACGTTGACGAGGGAAAAGCCTCTCCCCCAGCGGGAGAAGCGAAGAATTAAGGAGCTAAACACGGACGACCAACCGGCCGCGATCGCCGCCGCAACGGGCTTGCGCGTCGTCTCCGTCACGGTCGCCGGGGTCCCGGTAGCGGGACCGCGCGCCGCTCCCGAAACCGACTCGGCGCCCGTACGCGCCGATGCGCGCCCCGCCGCTGCGGGGATCGAAGCCAGGCAACCTCCATCCTCAGCGACGCCGATCACCACCACCACCGCTAAAGTCAAGCCACCGACCTACGCGACAATGACGAGGAGGGTCCAGCCACCGTCGGCGCCCAGGCTGAGACCATCAACCGTAAGTAAAACCGCGACCGCCGGCGCCACGGCCGTTACCGCGGCCTCGGGTCGGACGGGCGCACCGGCGACGGTGCGCCCGCCCGTCCAGGCGCCTGCGGGTGCAGTGGCGCCGTCGGCCCCGGCAGCCGCAACCGGCACGCGACCCGTAACCAGCGCTTTTGACGCTTTTAGTACGCCTAGGGCGCCGGCCGGCCCGGCCCTCCCCGCCGGCCGACAACAACAACAACAGGAACGCCAGGAACCGAAATATCCCCCCCTCATAGTGGAGAAGCTACCAGAATGGCAACGCCATTTTAAAGAGCTTGTCCGTAAACTCGGCAGACCTCCAAACGCGCGCCCCTATGGGAACGGGGTGCGCTTTTCGCCAGAGAGCGAAGACGAGTACCGGATCGTTCAAAGATATCTGTCTGAAATTGAACAGTCTGAGAACGTGTCCTGGTTCACGTACTCGCTCCCTGCCGAGCGATGCTTAAAAGTAGCCATTAGAGGGCTTCCGGCGGATACCGATCCCTCTGTAATTATAACCGCGCTAGAAGAGCGCGGCTTCCAACCGCAATTTTGTAAGAACATCCGAGCGAGAGGAGGTCGTCCCGGATGTATCTTTCACGCCGTCCTGAAACGACACGAAGGCCTGACGCCCGCTATATTTGAAGTCAATGAACTCTTATATATGCGCGGAGTGACAATAGAGGCTTGGCGCGGTCGATCTGGTCCCGCCCAATGCCACAGGTGCCAAGAGTTCAGGCACAGCTCGCACCACTGTCACAGGCCACAAGTCTGTGTTCGTTGCGGGGGAAATCACCCTGCTTATGAATGCGATCGACCCAAGGAAGAGCCACCAACGTGTGCTAACTGCAACGGACCACACCCGGCTTGCTCGTCAAAATGCCCCGTATTTCGCCGCGAAGCACGCAATAAACGCGCCGGAATGATCGCTCGCACAGGGGGAGCCCCCTCAGGACGGCTAGGACAAGCTCTGCCGCCAAGAAATGCCGTGGAGGAGACCGCGCCAGCGTCGCTGATGGCGCCGGCCAATGATCCCACTGGTCTTGGCGGTGCGACTGGGCCTGGTAGCAAGCCCCGGAAGAGAGGTGGCAAACGTGCCACAAAACAGAAGAAGAAGTCCGCGGCTCGGGGCCGTGCCGCGGACATTAACGCCACGAGGGGGGATCCTGCACCCCCCGCACAATCCCCGCAACCAGTTAACCAACTCGACACTCTCGCGAACTACATCGGCACACTGCAAGAGATGCTGCAAGCCGTGCGGGAGGGTGAACAGGGTCAAAAAGCCGCTCTTAGAAGTCTGTTCAAATTACTAAACACCAATGGACAGTAAGACTCTAAGAGTGGTTCATTGGAACGCCCAGTCGCTCGCGGGGAAACGTAGATTACTGGCGCACTTTCTCCGCGAGCAAAATATAGACGTGATGCTGATATCGGAGACTTTCTTGCGTGACACTGATAATTTTCGCGTGCCGAATTATCATGTGTACCGACGAGACGAGAAGAGGTCGAACGGCGCCTCGTACCGAGGACTTGTGGTGCTCGTTAAGAGGAATATTATACATCAACCTATCGCCTACAAAGAATACCACCACTTCTACGCGCTTGGTGTGCTTCTCAGCGTAGCCGGACAACTCGTCAAGTTTTTCTCGGCATACAGACCACCGGGCACAGTAAGTATTCAGTCCTTCTGCACCGAGATGGAAGATCTGTTGCTGAGTGACTCGACACCGATCGTAGTTGCCGGCGACCTGAACCTGAAGAACACGCAGTGGAATTCTAGCTACACCACTGCAGGCGGCAGACTATTTTATCGCAGCTCTGTAGATAACAATTACGAAATCGTTGGGCCGGACGCGCCGACCCGGTATTGCCAGCGATCGCAGGACGTTCTGGACATCACTATCTACAGAGGACTCCGAGCACCACCGAGGCAGACGGTTCTCCCAGACCTGCCGTCCGACCACCGACCAGTCCTTCTCGAATTCTCCGATTCACTACCAGTTCGTACGCCCTTTCCAGCATCTCGTCAAAGGGTAGATTGGGCTGCGTTCGCGGAGGAGCTCGAGAACACCACCACCTCGAGACCGATGTCCTCTCGAGAAGACGTGGAGTGGATGACCACTGCCATTACCCAGAGCATCCAAAGTGCCTTACAAAAATCATCTCACACCATTCCATCCGGGGGGCGGCTCCCACCGCTTCCCCGGTGGATTCAGGAGCTTATATGCAAGAAGAGAGCACTGAGGAGGGAATGGCAGTCCACACGGAGCTCTTCCACGAAAACTAAACTTAATTCGATGGTAGTGCGAGTTAAGGCAGCCCTCGATGACCATGCAGCGGAATCGTGGGAACAGCACATCGACAACATAGGGGACAAGATGTCCTCAATACACAGGTTGTGCCGGCGTCTTTCGAAAACGCCTGAACCTATACGTCCCCTACAGGATACATACGGTCACCCACGATTCTTAGCAAAAGATCGGGCGGAAATCTTTGCTACGTGTCTGGAGCGGCAGTTCTCCCCGAACCCAGTGTCAAATCTCCAGCACGACACTGAAGTCAGAACACTATTAGACGAGTACCTGGCGAAGCCGATAGAGCCTGTCGCCGGTTGCAGCGACGACGGCACCGCTCAATTTTTCACTCCGCGACAGGTGCAGCGGGTGATCTACAAACAGAAGCCTCGTAAAGCCCCAGGCCCAGACGGCATAACAAATGCTATGTTACGTCACTTGCCGTTTAAGACCGTAGCGGCAGTGACTAGATTATACAACGGAGTCCTGCGATGTGGCCATTTCCCTGCGGACTGGAAGCAGGGAACGGTCATAATGATACCAAAGCCGGGCAAAAACCTGCAAAAGCCAGAGAGCTACAGACCTATCACTTTACTGTGTACGTTGTCTAAAGTGTTCGAAAGGCTATTACTCACGCACATGAAGCAATATTTCACTCCGAGAGCCGAACAGTTCGGGTTTAGAGAGGAGCACTCAACTGTCCTCCAGCTCACAAGAGTCATCGACACTGTTGCCCGTAACCATGAAGAAGATAAACACGTCGCTGCCGTGTTCCTAGACATGGAGAAGGCGTTCGACAAAGTATGGCACGTGGGGCTGCTGTACAAGTTGTCGACGTCTACGGCCCCCAATAGATACATCCACATTATTAAATCTTTCCTGGAAAACCGCCGCGTCAGGGTGGCAGTGGAGGGCGTTTCCTCCCGGGACATACCCGTGAGGGCGGGAGTCCCGCAGGGCAGCTGTCTGTCACCGTTCCTGTACGCCGTGTATACCGATGATGTTCCGCTAGTTGGTCAGGCGGAGCTCGCACTTTACGCAGATGACACCGCATACTATGCTACCGTGTACAAGGCCAGAAGGGCCGCTAAGAAGCTTCAACCCACACTCGATGCTCTGCCTGAGTGGCTGGCGAAATGGAGGTTGTCAGTGAACGTAGGCAAGACACAAGCTATCATAACCAGAGTGCGGTCGGTAGCACCACCACCGCTGACGCTCCAGGGAAAGACAATACCATGGCTGAGTAAAGTCAAATACCTGGGTGTCACGATAGATCGAGGCTTGACATTCAAGAGTCACGCTGAAGATGCGATCGCGCGGGCAAAAGTCACGAGGAGAATGCTAGCTCCAGTGCTCAACTCGAGATTACCGCTTCGCACGAAAGTTGGCTTATACAGGGTGGCCCAAATGAGACCTAGTGATGTTAAACACGTGTAACTCTTGTAATAACGGTTTTTTTTAAATTATTTATTTTTATATGTTAAATACATTTTATGGAAATTTAACGTGACTATGTGTGAAATATGACATCAGACAAATGACCACCATTTTGCTCGATACAGGCATTGGCTCTTTTTAGCGCATTTTGCATTACACGGCGTAATGTTTCTGGTTGCAGGCGCCGTATTTCGTCTCGAATATTCTGCTTGAGCTGTCCAATTGTCTGTGGTTTGTTAACATACACTTTGTCTTTTAAATATCCCCTTAAAAAAAAATCGGGCGCAGTTAAATCTGGTGAACGAGGAGGCCAAGAGAAATCTGAATTTCTTGAAATTATGCGTTCACCAAAAATTTCACGCAGCATGTCCATAGTTTGCCTAGCAGTATGCGCAGTGGCTCCATCTTTTTGAAACCACAAATTAGGATGTTGCTCCACCATTGTCCGCAAAAAGTTGTCGATCATTGTTCTGTAAGAAGCCCCGGAGACTGTTTCTGGCGTTTCATCCTCATTCTCAAAGAAATATGGGCCGATGATTTTTGTGGCCATAACACCGCACCAAACAGTGCATCTGATTGGGTGTGACTGATGCTGATGCATTGCCCTTGGATTTTCGGAGCCCCACAACCTACAGTTTTGTTTATTCACATAACCACTTAAATGGCAATGCGCTTCATCCGTCATCAAAAGATTATTTAAAAAATCATTTTGTGTGGCTAATTGTGTAAAGCGAATAGCGTATTGTAGTCGTTGTTGGGGGTCTTGCGGTAGAAGCTGTTGCACAATTTGAACTTTGTATGGATACATCTTAAGATCCAACTTTAAAATTCTCTGTAATGTTGTTCTGGGTATACCCAATTGGCCGGAACGGCGACGAGTTGAGACATATGGATCATTTGCAACACTCTGCTGTACAGCTTCCACGTTGTCTACAGTACGAATATTTCGATGAGCACCTCTTCCTGGACGGTCGGCAACTGAACCCAGTTCCTCAAAACGGCGAACTAAACTTGTAATCATGGAAGATGTGGGCGCTGATCTTACGTTAAAAAAACGGCGATAATTTCGCTGCGTCAGAACAATTGATCGTTGAGAAGAATAATAAAAATCGATAATTTTAATGCGTTGTTGTGGACTGTACGTATTCATTTTAAATTTCCAAGAGTTCAGTTATAATCTGCAAAAAGAAAAAATAAATTATGTTAAAAAATAAAAAAGTTATTTGTGTTTCACATCAGCGGGTCTTATTTGGGCCACCCAGTATAAAACGTATATCCGATCGCGGCTCACGTACGCGGCCCCGGCTTGGTACTCGTACCTTTCCGAAACCAACAAAAAAAGGCTTAGAGCGCAGCAGTCCTTGGCATTGCGGTCGATCGTAGGCGCGCCGCGTTACGTGAGGAACGCGACCATTGCCCGCGACCTCAAAGTAGAGAGCCTGGATGACTTCGTAAGCAACCTCGCTACACGAATGTTTAAAAGAGCGGATTCGTCGGCGTACGTCCACCTCCAGGACATCGCGCCACTGCACGCAAGACCGCCAGAGAGTGATAGCGATCGAGGTGGACGTCGAAAGAAAATGAAGCCAAAAGCGCGCGATCTAGTCCGTCCCTAGACTGCCCTGAAGAGGGCATCTGGAGAGTCCTAGGCGGATGTGCGATATAGATTTGCACATCTTCATTACCCGATCACGCAAGAGGAGATACCCAGACGCAGACTTACTGATAAACCACCATGAAGGACGCATGTGCGCCTCAATCCAGCGACCTGTCCGTAGCTGCGGACAGCGATGAGTGCCACCGTCAGAAGCTCCGGCTTGAAACGGTTTCCCCACATCCCCTCAAACCGTCCCTTGATACATTCCTGTATTATATAATATTTTATATAATTTGTAAATAAAGGCTTTGCCCATTTTTTTATTATTTTATATTAAATATTGTAAATATAGCACGTAAGATTTGTCCGTCCCTAGATTAAGTTTGTGTCGTAGTTTAGTTTAGATTAGTGTTTCGAATGTATAGATTTTAAGTTAGTTTATAAGTTAAAATGTATATATTTGTAAGCACTTTTTTAAATAAATGACTTGCCACAAACCCTTTTCAGCGGATGGACGATTGCGTGATGTATGTAAGGTTTGATTGGAAGGCAGTGGAATGTGTGGCGAGTGAAATCGAAGTGTTTTCATGTACCCACGATATAGGCGTAAATCCTGCGGGAGAGAACGTTTTCATAAAATACAAATGTAGAAACTTTGAGTGGAATTTAATTAGGACAAACTAATTACAAATCGCAGATTGTCGTGCAGTTTTCAATGCCGTAGTCAGTATTTTTTGATACTATCTCGACAATATGTCCATGCACTTGAATATAAACAATATACTGCCCCGAAATAACGGCCACCATTAAGGGATGAAAAAACTTACAGTCGAAGCCATTATATACACTTCAATGCTCTAAGACGGAAAGCATCTAGAAATATAAAAAACTACACGTACTGATTTTATAATTACATAATACAATTGAACAATAGTTATAAGATCAGTTATAACTAATCAAATTATAATGTCAATCATTTAATATACATAATAGGAAATACAGACACAGCGCTGTGAGTCACACAGGTAAATAAACATTATACATTACGTTTCAAGTGTAAGGTACACAAGGACCCTGACTTTATCATTATTTTGAAGCCTTTTTCGTTTGAATAGTTGGTTTATTATTATACATTAGAAGAATAAGTATTCCAGTCACTGATAAACCAAAATAGGCTTAAATATTGTATAAGTATTTAATATTTAGTCAGTCATTTTTAATCTTTGTAATCATTTTTAATTTAGGAAATCGTTCTTTATCCTTTCTGCTTGAGAAAAATAGTCAAGTAGTACAAATTATACAATTACTGAAGGGTTACAAGAAATTGATTAAAAGTAAATAATTTAATAGTCTTTAAAACGTATAATTCAAGGTTTATTTTAATTATATACGGTATAAACAACGACTATAGTTTTTATTTTTGTTAACCGGTATAAGTCCCTACGGACCATCTGGTAGCAGTGAGGGTCCCCCCCCGATGTGTCGAACTCGCCCCGACTTAAACCTCTGGGGTGTTCCTTCTCCCGCCTGCTGGGAGCCAAGGGCAAGGCCGAGTCAGCTTCTTCGACACCCGGCGACGTCTGGCCTTGTTCAGGCCCCGCCTACTTTGAGAGATTTTTATACTGGCTCAACAAAGTGACTACTAGTGTTTATGGTGGAAAGAAGAGTGTAGTCCAAGAACCACAGAGACTATCACAAAACTAAAATCCAATGACAGTTACCGTCGTCATGTCGGCCCTCTTACCACGACTGAAAGTCTAGGCATATGAATTACTCTACATATGCAAGCTGATCCCGGAAAGCGACAAACCAAAGGGAAACACTATAGCGGTCTTTATACTTATGTATTGTGGTCACGACCCAATTCGGGAAATTACCCTACTACCTCAATATTATTAAAATGAATTTACAATTTATCAAATGGAGGCTGAAGCCGAACCGTCAGCGGAAGCTTAGTTCGAATTGTATTAGTTATAAAATAATTACTTCTATAAAGTTGCACAGCATAAGCAAATAAAAAAGTGTTCTTTTAGCAATATTAGGTAATTTGCTAATTGATAAAATTATATAAACATGTGAGACAACTCACTGTAATTTAGTTACTTATAATTTACATATACATTATCTGAAACAAGTAAATTAACTTTTAGTTCCTTTTACTCAATACTGCAATGTCACCGCCGCAATAGTTCCTTGCTCTTGCACAATTCACTCACCTCTACATTTCTATACACGTACTTCATGTGTCTATGTGAGTATGGCGCACTGGCTTAAAGATGCTCGTAGAATAATTTTGGCTAATTATGCCATTAACGGCTAGAATATCTTTGAGATCTTCATAAATCAGTTAATTTTTCTTGTTGTATGATATTTCACCGCATTATTTACAACGTCCCTGTATGAATACTAAACGTCTTCGTTTTCTAATCACCGGTGTGTACCTATATGACTAAAGTCATAGAAATCTCAGACTCGAATATTAAAAATAATACTTAGACCAATTAATTTGTTACTCAATCTGAACACCATCAACACCAGCTCGTTTAGTACATTACTGAATATGAATTAATGGATATTACTAGATTTATGATATAAGCGGCGTTGAGACTGGAGCTCAGTTCTCCTCATCCAGCTATTGCTTATCAGAGATCCCGCTTGCTCCAGCGTTTATTGATTCTTCGGCTTTTTGGCCAGCCTTATACCGCTTCAACTTGCTAATCCGGAAAGATGTCTGGTTAAGACTTGAAAATTTGATTCTTTATGTAGGTACTCAATAATAATATATCGTCACGCTATATCCCTTACGGGGTGAGCCTCTGCTCCCCGTAACCTCACAAATTAGTGGTTTTATCCAATTTGGGCTTATAAGTCGTGCTCAACGTGACCTATAGCACAGGTGGTCGCCATTCTCAAGGCACTTACACATGACGTTTCTATTGTACTCAATAATTTGTATTTAAATAAACAAATACTTATTTATGATTTACACAAACAATATTATATAACCTCAGAAAAAATAACCAACATATTTTAATATTTTACATAATTCAATAAATAACAAATAAAATATTTTTCTCTCTTTTATCATCAATAAAAATCACTACATAATGTATAATACACACCTCATAAAACATGAACGAGTCACACAGTTCTATGTTAATGACATAAAATTCTATCTTTTATCTTTAAGGTCGAAATACCCTGTGTGTGTGTGGAATACAAACCAGTAATCGATCTAAACCCTGAGTTAAAAACTTTGAAAGTCACTTACTCGAAACTCACTTGAATTGCAAGGACATTTTGTTGAACTGACCATTTCACAACATAACGTCATTACAATCGCATAGGCGTACCCAGGTCCTGAGCTAGGGGGGCATATCAGATTTTGTCAAGCCGGGTCCTGCATGCATGTTTTGCCTTACACACTACGCGAAGACACCTACGACTAAACATTACGACTAATAGTCTTATTCATAAAAAGTTATGGAACAGATAAAGTGTTCTATGGGGTCGCTAAGCGAACAATCTTATTCATGACAGCATTATAACAGCAGCATTAGACAGTTCTACAAATCTATCATAAAGTTATAGCGCCCGGACCCTACTATAACAGTGTTATAACATACAAAATGGCCGATTCACAACAGCTGATTATAACGAAATTTACTTATGACACTTGAGTTTTGTCTGTCAATGATGTTAGTTTAGTAAACAATCAAATTTGTTGTGTACGGTCTAACATTAAATATTCTGTCAAATATTTCTAATACCTTATAAACTAAGACCTTATAAATAATAATACAAGCTTTACAGAGCTTAGATGCTATTGAAACCATTACCATTAACCATAACGAAATCACACGCAGGATATCCTGCCAATTCTTTATAGGTATCTAGTCAAACTAAAAAAAAACATAAATAAAATAGGTATGTTTATTTAAATTAATTAATTATATAGACTTGCTTATATAAAGGAATGTTCGAGGAACTTCAACAAAACGGTTTATGTCGTCTTCCGTGAAAGAATCTCTCGTAGCGTTAATAATTTTTCTATGTACACTGAGCATACAAAACCACGTTTTTACGAGTCTCATTTTGCTAAATAACCTTTAAATTATAACAGTGGAAAAAGACTTTGAGACAGTTGATAGAAGGAAGCTATACAGAATCCAAATAGAGGGGGAAACAGAGAAAATAGTTTTCTTAAAATAAGGCAAATTTACTTGAGTCAAAGCAATTTTTTTTTACATTGGCTTGACAAAGTGACTACAGTGCATCTGATGGTAAGTACAGTGTAGTCTAAAAATGAAAGCGACCATGAAAGGATGAAAATCAGTTGATAGTCTCTTTCGTCATGTCGACCCACTTATAACCACGACTAAAATTGCTTGAATCCAAAAAAAATAACACACTGCCTATAAACGTAAAGAAATATTTTGTTGATATTAGAATGATACCCTATTAATTATATTTTCTTAAAAGTAAAGATATATTTTCAATTAAAAAAAAAAATAACACACGTTTAATCAATCCAAGATTCACATATTTTTTGTTTAATTAGATTTGTTTAAGATAATGAAATATGTTCTTCATTCAAGATTAGAAAACCTTGTTTTGAGTTTACATAATTTTGTAAAAAAAAAAAAATTACTATAATAGTTTTAAAGAAATATGTTATTAGGTTGAAAGTAGGATGGCTTTAGAACAACATTTTTAAACGAATATATCTACGCTCTGAAGGATAATAAATATTTTTTTCAATTTTAAATAATGATTATTTTGATATGAGATTGCAAGATCTCGACCAGCTATTTAATGGTTGAGTGGCAAAGCAAGGACACCTCTGTGAATAAACCTTGACTTAGGCGGCTTATCCATTTCTACTTGCTATTGTAGAGATTCATATTAATTCTAGAGTAAACTTTTGATATAAATTATAATATAGTATACAACACGAATCAAATTAC
The DNA here is from genome assembly GCA_036320925.1 of Automeris io. Classification (NCBI taxonomy): domain Eukaryota; kingdom Metazoa; phylum Arthropoda; class Insecta; order Lepidoptera; family Saturniidae; genus Automeris; species Automeris io. The sequence continues at coordinate 571,134 of JAUDJH010000025.1, read as the reverse complement.
TAAATTTTTCTATTGTTTTACATTTTGCATAAAACTATACAATACAAAATAACACAACACAAAATAAGTGTACTCACTACAGGGCGTACTAATTAAACAGTTTTGCCAGTGCCTGATTGGGAAATATGACATGAGCCTGCTAAAAATGTAGATTTTTGATCATAAAAACAACACCCGTTTTTTATTATCAGAGAAATGCTATTATATTATTATTAAGTTTACCTACTGTTCCAAACAAAGTTATATATTTATATATGTAACTAAAAGTTTAAATAATTCAAATTTAGATACTTCATTAGCAATTACTATGATTCATAATAACTTGAATTTATATATTATCTACTAAATGATGACATGTTCAAAAGTTATGCCAAATACAAATTATTGTAATATATTTACAAAAGAAATATTCTGCCAACCCTGCTAGTAACAAGTTTCGACTTTTTCAAATAATTTAAAGGGTTAATTATAATTAAGTAAAAAGAATTATTTGCTTGAATTAACCATAAAATGATCTTAATTTGTCGGTTTCGGTCTAAGAAAATATTTACGTGGAATTAATTCGAAATCACCGTACACTTTGGCTCAAAAAATACGTCTTACTAAAAAATTTGCTGTATTTGAACGTAAAAGTTATGAGTAATATTTTATCGACTTTACTAAATATTTCAACAAACTTTAGTTCCTTGGTTTAAGGATATTTTTTCTGTGAAGGTGCCTCCCCCTGCTCCCCTGGGTACACTCATTATTACAAGTATCACTATCTAAATCCAACTTAGGACATACCTACCACGTGGAAAACAAACATTAGTGTTATTACGACGAATATAATTATTAACATCCGTAACTAACCACTTACTGATGTTAATATATTTTAATTAAACCAACTGAAATGTTTAATAATTTTATGAATGAATCAAGAATGAAATACCTAATAACTTGATACCTAATAAATTGATAAATAGTTTGCCTTGCGATATACAGAATGTATACTTTTACGCCCTAAAACAATAAATGAAAATAAAAAAAATATTTATTTTTATTATTTAGTCCTGAAGTGAATACAACCAATAATTCTCTGCTCACCTTGAACTTGATATAGCGCGACGATATATTATTATTATATAGTCCTGAATGAACATCTTAACCTAACGTTAATATAATTAGTACAATCTAACGTCTATGGTATACGTGTATAACATTGTTTCGTATAATGTTTCCCAAAATTTGCGGCTCCCCGTAAGGCTCCTACGTCGTCCTTAATTAATAAAAAAGGACTTTATCTGTCTGCTGGCTTTAATTGTCTAATTTATACATTGTAAATATCATCTTACATTTTCATAAAATGCTATAATTTCATTACTTTTAAATTATAGTCAGAGACTTCGCGATCATGAACGTAAGGTCTAATTCGTAGAATTCCTTTCTCTTTCATTGAAACAAACTATCTTACCATTATATTAGATTGTCAATAGGGCAATTATAAACTGTTTATCTTCGTGTTCGACAAAGTTTAAACAATAAAGTACCAAGATACTGAGTATAATTATTGTTTTTATACAATGTAATTATAATTATTAATGATCAAGGAATATTCAACGATTTCAATTACTCAATAATAATTTTTCCTTTACTCGATTGGTTTTATTTTTCAAAATATAGTAATTATACTATATACTTAAAAACGTTTTATAGTTGATTACCAACCAAAGTGGCTTTTACTTAAAAACGGAGTTTCCGCTTACACTTCCGCTTATACTTGCTGTAATATTTTTATTAAAAATTCAATCTTTTTCTATTGATTTGACAATTATATTGTAGGACCGTTGATCAAATTAACACAGAATTTCTATTGGTAACCATAATATGTATCGCATTTCTTCAACAGGAAAACACAATATCACTTTATTACTGCTATAGTGAAGATAACACACGGAGACGCGGAACCACTCCGACGCGACCTTGAGTTTCTTTCGGCGTTTCTTCTCAAGGTAGTCGCTTCCGAAACGCTAGTAGATCACCGTTAGGTTTCGTATTTTGGCTGGCGGCCCAAGTCGAGGTTCGAACCCACAAGGGTGCTCTAACGTTGCCACCCAATCCATAATTTAGCCGGCTGAGCACTTCATTTTTCGCCCTCTCGCCCTGTTTAGTTATGAAGGTCTTTCCAGGGAATCAACCCATATCCTGTTCGAAAAAAAAAGGAGACGCAGGTAGAACCAACTCTCAATTTCTGAAGAACGATCCAAAAATAATTAAAAAGCTCATTACACTAAAATTACACTTTTCTTTTTTTTTAATTTATGATAGCATAACGCTATATGGCGACTTACTCAAAGTGCAGTCCACCGTTAAAGAATGCTAAAGGACGAGAGTTTATTGATAGCTGCGGCTTCATGCAGGCCAAAATATATCACAATGATGTGACATTATCTTACCAATTCCTTTAGGTGTATAATAATAAATAATTTAAATCACAGCAGTGGAGAATCCAGGTTATATAATATTTATTTTTGAGCTCAAACTAGCTAAAAATAGCCGGGCCTTGCCCAGAACGCGACTCCATCCAAATTCTGCACTTAGGCTATCTTCATTGAAAAAAATATTAAATTCCTAATATTTAACCTAATACAATTGTGAACAATCCACTATTTAATTCTATTTAAATATGTATAATATACATTGTGGTATTTGTTTACCTACCAACGACACAAGGAAATCCTAGTGACAGCAACGAATTTTTTAAATTGCTAGTTTATCCCCCTTGAAAGTTGAAACTGAATTAATGATAAATTTAATTTGCTTAACGAGGTAGTTGACCACAGAACCTAATATCACGTTTCATTAATGTATACAAAAACCGAATGACGTAAAAATACAAACAGTAACATTTATTCAAACTTTTGCTGAGTTTTTTTTATTGTAACTCGGCAAAGTGATCGCACCACACGTGATGGTAAGTATGTTACAGTCTAAACAACGACTAAGACTATTAAACCGAAAAAATCCTATCGACAGTCGTAGTGATCACACCGGCCTGCATAAATATTTCTTTACGCTTCATTTAAAGAACCTTATAGCATAGTTGGGATCACGCTGTCCAGAAGACTATCCCACAGCTCAATGACTCGACCAAAGTAGGAGAGAAATTGGTAGTCATAGCCGGCATATGAGTTACCGTAAACAGATATACCCGCGCGTGTGATTCATTTACGGGAGGGAAAGGGTGGAACAAGGTTAAATAACTTTTCAAAATACTCGCCGTGATACAGACGATAGAAAATGGAGTCTAGTAAACATGGAATTAAAAAATAAAACAAAAAAAAATCCATAAATACATACAATAACACTATATCTTTAACTAGGCTTACCATATTCACGAAGTTCTAAACCGGGACAAGAGCAGGAGACTAAAAAAAACGTAAAGGAACGTAATAGGGATCAACAAGATAAGTGTTTTTATTTAATAGAAAGTATCCCAAAAAAATCATTTTACGATTTGCAATCATACGTTAATTACAATTAACGCGTCGCTGCACAACCTCTTAGCAGAGACAAAACATTGTGACTAGAGCCAGAGCTAAAGACCGCATTATATAAAAAAGGACGAAATATGTATACTTGGAAATAAATGCTTAAAATATGCATTAAAATCGTCAGAAAGTGGAAAAATTGGGAGTATCCATATAAATTGAATTAGTACGTACTATACAGAGACTCGATACTAAATTAACTAGGACGCCGCACCATTTTTTATTTATTTTTTTTACTTGGGGAAAATCCTCATAGGACCGTCTTAGCCGCACAGGGGGGTTGCGCGACAGAGCTGTGTCGGACTTATACCGACTAAAAACACCTAGGTGACTACTTCTGCGTATTGGCGGGGACTGTGGGACCTGTAATCAATTCGCCACAGCCCCGTCGCGCCGCGCCCGACGGGCACAAACTCGGGAGAAGATGATACCCTCCCCGATACTGCTCGTTGTATTTAGGCAGAGCACGTCACAATGCCCTGCCAACTTCTCGAGGGCCCTAAACCAGTTGCTCAGGGCCCCCACCCTGAGCAGCCACGACCCCAAAGACATCAGCCAACCGGTCGTGGATCGACCGATCGGCCGGGACTGATGTGCCAGGGCGGTTGCCGGCACCCTGGTGTCTCCTTCGAGCGGCCTTCTGTCGTTCTCGCTCTGCGGCCTCCTTCTGGGACATGACATCTTCACAGAAGGAGACCACGGCCCTCCAGTTGTCATACCCTGCCAGCATTGCCGACACCACTGCTGGCAGGGAGAGGTCGTGTCCGATCCTACGGACCAGGTCCTGCCGCTCGTTGCCCCGCGCCGGGCAATGTGCGAGCGTATGTTGGGCGGAATCCAGGTCCGAACAGCAGTGGTAGCACTGGGTCGTTACCTTTCGTCCAAACCTGCACAAGTACTCAGGGAAACATCCGTGTCCCGTAAGTACCTGTGTCAGGTGGTAGGTGACGTGATATCGACTACTAAGCCAGGCTTCGAGGTTCGGCAGAATGGCGCCGACCACGCGCTGGCGCATGCACCGCACCTCATCCAGCTGCACGCGCCAAATTCTCAGGGCTGATCGGCGTTCTTCTGCCTTCAGCCTCTCGAGCACCACGGGATCCACGCTTTCGCCTCTCAGACGGAATTCGCGGACTCGGTTGAACACTGCCGGGTCCACTTCCGCCTGAATACTAAAGGGCAGAAAGTGTGCCAAGATCGTCGCTGCCTCATATGAGATGGTCAGGACGCCGCACTAAGCCTATCAAGTATCAACTAGTTTATGAATGGTTTGACAAAATTTCAATAACATAAAAAAAAAAGAAAGTTGCCTGAAACTATAAAATAGCAATTTGTTTTTTTTACATTTGCTATAATACTTAAGCATTATTACATTTTGTCATTGATATTTAAATAACGCATGTTGTTCTTATATGTATTTTTCTATTTATTCTTATTTATTTCCTTACCTATTACCGAAAAAAAATTCGTAGGAGAGCGACATATTGGACTCTTTCATGAAAACATTAAAACTCTAATTTCTAAACTTTATTTTATTAAAAATAATTATATATGTATTAATATACGTTGTTGTGGTACCATATTTGTGATTATTTATTTCAATTTTGTAATTTATAACCACCTCGCTTATGATTAATATAGAACGCCTATTACTTTGTGAAAGCAATTATAACAGACAACAGAGTTAAAATGTATTTTGTGGGGAGTGCTTGTATGTTTTTTCCTTATCTATATTATATATTATCTGAGACATTTTCATATTTTGTAAACTTAATAATATAAACAATACAATTACATTTAGAGATACAAAAAATCACACAGGAACTGGGTATATTTCCGGGATAAAAAGTTCCCTTCGAGCTACTCCAAGGTATAATTTATGTCTGTGCCTTTCATCCAGTCTGTGCAATTCGTTCAGTCGTTGTAGCTTGATTAAATAACAAACATCCATCCAAACATGTCTATAATAGTTGTGAGATATAAATATTTATAATTTGTTATGTAATATTTAAAAGAAATATTTTATTCACACTGTACTAATATTTAAACATAAAGATTTTGAAGTAGTAGGTGATGTATAAATTATTTCAGGAATTTATAATAATTTAACGCTCATTTCCTAAGAAAATGATATTAATAAAAATAAGAAAACATTGTTTTTAACTATATGAATTTTCTTGTATTTTACATTTAATGTAAATAATACATAACTAGATGTAATAGATTTGAACATATTGTTTCCTGAAGTCATTTCTTCATTAGAAAAATATGTCCTACTAAAATAAAACAAAGTACATAATATTTATTTCTTATATTATTTTTGAATAAGTTATAAGTGTATTGTAAACTATATATATATATATAATTTATATTCGTCAAACTTAGTTTGTGACGTTATGTTCTTAAAGCATCATATCAAATTGGTTTCCCACATGATATGGATTTCTGTAAACATATTCTGAAGTTAAAACTTCAGGTGTCATACTATCCTCGTAAAAAATCTCATACGTGGGTTCGATTATGAAATCTCTAACACAATCGAATACTACTTTGAACACTTGAGATAATGTATAGTTCTGCAATTTCTTCAGTAGATTTATTTTGAATTGAATTATTCCCGTTTTTAAATATTTGAGCGCTTGAAGCAGGAGCTCTTGAATGATTCCTTTCAATTCATTTTTAATCGCAACGAAGAATGAGCCTGGGCCACTAGATTCGGTTGTATCACTCCCAGAAGTTCTATCGTCTCCTCGTCTGTATACATCGTCTCGTGATAAAGTTAGATCTATGGTTGCAACAGCAACTGTTACTAAAGTTAAAACGATGAATGCGACACGCGTCATCTGAAATATTAAAAAAAATTTAATAATGCCGCAATGTTACTGTTTAGTTTCCAAATAAGAACAATTTATTTGTATTATAATAATATATTTATCAAATCCTGTGTATCTGAGGCTATATTGAGTAATTATATAGTTTAAATTCAATACATAAACTTATAAATAGCACTTTGTCTGCATGTCTACTTAAATCTTAGTTGAATTTATATTCTGTGGCTACGTGCGAATTTTACGAAATTGTTTTACGTTCACGTTCTTAAATGTGTAATTAAATAAAACGTTGGCTAGCGGTAAGCCGCTAAGGCGCCTCTACTAAATGAGATAGCAAACATAAGCTCAATACAATTTGATATTTATAAGCGTAAATTAATACAAGACGAGAATCTTGTAAAAAATACTAGAATTAACTCTGAACTAAATCAAAACGAATACATTGATGAAAGTGGTAAAAACATACTATTGTATTATAGCTTTACGGAATCTATTTTATCTTTTGTGGCTGCGGTTGTGGTGGATAAGGGACCGGTTTCCATGCGCTGCCATACGAATGCAAAGTTTGAATCCTGACATACCGTTGGGTTTTCCAAATTAATACGGATTTATGCACCATATACTCGCCGGTGAAGGGTAATATCATAAGGAAACGCGCGTGGCGTTCGGTAGTAATGTCATGTGTAAGTGTACTAATGACGGCCATCACGCACTACTCATCACGTTGGCCACGATATATAAGCGAAAAGTGGATATAATCACTAATGTATGCCTACTTACCCCGTAAGAGATATAGCGTGACGATATATTATTATTATCTTTACGGAATAATGTCTAAAGGACCAACCATTCTTACTAATATTGAGATAATAATTGAAGTAAACTACTAGTAATATAAGCATAGATGGACAAAATGTAATCAGATTAATAAAAATGATTACGATTACATTTTACGCTTTTTACCATTAATATGAATACATTTTGCTCATCTATGTTTTAAACATAGAGAATCCCAGATTGCGAACACATTGATGATTTCTTAATGTTTTAAATGGATTTAATCTTGATAAGAGAGCAAGAAAATTAAAATTATGACTACATTTTGTAATCGTTAATCATTAATCAGATTACATTTTGCCCATCTCTAACTATAAATATGAGTAGTAAGTGCCTACTATAATACTCGTATGCACTGTTCATTTCTACATCGCGTCATAAGTGACCCACTGTTTACGCTACTTTGTAAGCATTTGTTATTCTCAAAATACTACAATGACTTTAATAATCGATTATAGGATTTACAAGTATGTGGTAAAAAGAAAATACTAGTGATGCTTGCTAAGATTTAAAGGAACGATTTAAAAAGTATCTACTTTAAAAAATACGCTATTTTAGAAAAGAAATACAATTAAAAGGTACTTACGATTATTTTGTTTGATACAAAAAAGACGAGTCACAACTTATTTGTATGGTTGGTAGTTTAATGAATTAAGAACACATAGAGCTAAACTTATATTGTATTTATAATCTATAAATCCCTGATTACGTAATGAGGAATTTATTAATTACCAATAATTTTAATTGCATTTCACTTTTCGCATTGTTTACGAATGAATAATGATGCTTTATAATGTAGCTAATTATAAATTGAACTTAACGATATTTTAATATTATTTCTTATACTCGTAGGTACCCATGTTATACAAATCCACTATTCAGATACATGTAATAATAATATGAGAATCTTAATTTCATCCGTGTTACATACTTGTACTTAATAAAGTAGACAGAAAATTTCACAAAAAAACTGTTACTATAACTGCATCCGACAGTGAAAATACGTTCTGAAATAGTCTTAGAACTATTTGTTTGGTTGTTCATCCGCCATCCGACTTTTATTCCTTATCCATTAATCTCAAATTCGAATTCAAATTCTGTCAGACAGGAAAGTCTGATCATCAATTAATGTTGTGTTGCGAATGATAATCTGTTTGCATGATGAGCACTTATCAATGGAATTCCAACCATTCGCCTTCTAGAGAATTTCTGGTCTTCATGCCAACGATACCCGATAGGCCTATACCCGAAGTAAAGGGGTTCTCATCGACTCTGTACTGTGAGACCATTAAAAAATTAGCTAACTTTTTAAAATAAGCACGTACAGTTAGAATGAAATCTTAAGTTATGCACTAATTTAATCGATTATTATATATTATTTTTTTTTTCTAATCTCATTTGATTTATAATGCTAAATTTTTTTGTTATTTATGTATGTTTTTATTTCAAAATGGTGTATTCGTCATAATAATTGTATATTTTTATTAGATATTGTGGATGAGAATTAAATGGCTTTTATTTTTATGCCAACGATACCTAATTGTTTAATTACTAAAACTAGTGCCTGTATCCTGACGCAACCAGATTTGCAGGAATCGGGCGGTGACTATGCGCTGTCTGCGTGCAGTTAATCATATGTATATAGCGATCTTATACTGCTTCGTGGTTGCTCTTGGTCTGCTTGATTCAGGCTCTCTCCTCATTCTTCGAGTCTCAAGAAATCGATTCCAGTCGTTTTGAATTGGTCTCCGTGATAATCCCAGCTGTAATGCTACAGATCGTTACGAATGGCCTGCTTGAATGAGTGTTATGGATCTAAGCTTTAGTAGTTACATCCACATGCCGTCGAACTCGGGGCATTGTTTTATTGAAATCTTGATCTACGCACTAACTAGGTAAATGACGACGGAAACTATCAATGGATTTTTATCCTTTCATGGTTGCTTTCATTTTTGGACTACACTGTACTTACCATCAGGTACATTGTAGTCACTATGTCGAGCCAGTGTAAAACAATTGTTCTTGAACATTTAAGATACTATAACTCTATACGATTTTCCCATGGGTATACCTGATATTTAATGAAACAAATAATTACGAAATTCGCAAGTGCCCCTTATATATTTTTAACGAGATATAAAAGCTATAAAGGGTTTGCATAATTTAAAACTTAAGATTAACTATTAAAAAATAGATGTCTATCTATAGTTTTGCTTTAAGAATACTTGTGTACTATGTTTTAAAGGAATCTGAACTAATACATACAAAATTTTCTGTCATATTAATGTACCGCCTAGTGAAAATTGTAATGAGCTGTTAGTTTCATATTTTTACGGATTTGGATCTTTGATCCAAAATCCAAAATGCTATATCCGAACTCAGTGTTTCGTTTAATTTAACTTATCCACAGTGACAACTCTTGTAAATTTGGCAGGCGTTTAGCAGCTTCCCATTCCGCGAACCTTTTTAATCTGACTTGCGTATATGTCTTGTATTGTCTTGTATATAGAATTAGGCATAAAAATTATTTCTGTTATTGTAGCTATGTTGACTTAAAGTATAAGCGACCGATATCCATGGGTGCCAATGCAAGTTGTCGTAGGCTCGTATCCTGACACGTATCTCTGGATTTTTCCTAGTTAAGTACGGATTTAGGCACTCTATGCTCACCGATGAAGGAAGACAAAACTGGTCACGTAGCGTACAAAATACAAGTGCAATGTGGATACAGCAACTAATGTATCTCTGATCACCCCGAAAAAGATATAGCGTAACGATATATTAACATTATTATTATAAATAAATTCTACTGTGTATTAATCGAATACGTATTGTATTGAGTATTTACTATCATTTCGTTGTAAACATTTTCAATTAATTCTGAAGTAGGTAAACGAGATATAGAAAATAAACCATTACTTCAAACGATTCAAGGTTCTTCTAATTGTAATGCACATATTTGATAATATTTCAAAACAGAAAATTGAATAAAATCTTATATAATATATACACATGTATTTGGAAGTTCCAATCTAACGTATTTTGTGGTTTCTTCTGAACAAATATCCATATATTGTGGTAATAACTTTTTTGATTGTAAATATCGAATGTAACCAATGATTTCTTCACAAATCATATTATCAATTATATCAACATATTATAAGGGTCGGCTTATTATCAGTACTGGAGACGATATAATATATCGAAATTTCGACATCATATACCATATATTTTAATAATTACTCAATAATTTGATTATGGTAGGAAAATTAACCGTGATAATTTCATTAATGAAATCAATTTAGCTATGAGTAATATATGTTGTAATGGAAAAAGATATATCGTTTTTAAGTAAATCACATTCGATTTAATAATGTAAATGTTCCGTTCCGTCTAAATGTCTCACAGCATTTGCAGTCGTATGGCGGAATCAATCAAATACAAATTAACACTGCACAATAATTGCCGACGCGACACATTTCATCGCGTTTGCCAGCCGCTGCGTCTTACGGAATGTTACCTTTAGCAATTAAAACATGAAGATTTATTCTATAGACATTTTTTTACTGACATATCAATGGCTATAACACACTAATGCTAAGGTGCATCAAATCACCACGTGATGAGTAACATTGTAACGGACAAAACGTTTAAATTATTTATTAAGCATCAAAATATTACTGCAATTACAATTTTAATTTCAGAAGTTAATAACCGTTTAAATCACAGAATACGTATTCGATAATGTTACGGGAAATGTTAGATCATAAATTGGACCTAGATATCTCTGAATTTCTGGGTAACCTAAGATTTTGAGAAAAGCTGAAAATATAATAGAAATTAATATCATTTTGCTAACTATTCAACACGTTGAGTGTGACAGCTCTTTTACATTTTACTTTTTTTTGATGGTTTACGGCTATTGCCCGATCTGGGTCATGACCACAGTACACAACTGTAAAGACCTTCATAGTGACTCGCTTTGGCTTGTCGCGTTTCAGGATCAACTTGTGTATATCCAGTAACTCATATACCTAGAGACCTTCAGTCATGGAATATGTAGGCCGACATGACGATGTAGACTATTAACGGATTTTCATCCTTTAATGGTCGCTTTCGTTTTTGAACTACACTGTACTTACCATCAGGTGAACTGTAATCACATTGTCGAACAAGTGTAAAAATAATAGCGTGGCGATTAAGAAACGTCGGACATATACTGGTTAAAAACTCTAAGGCAGTTACTTCTGCGCTTTAACATAATCTGTGGGCTGTGTAATTAACGCCCCACAGCTTACAGTTGCATCTTCATGCCTAGGCAGGCATAGGCATGATCTTAGAAGAAGACGTCTATATCTCTCTCTCTCTCTCTACACTCTGCTAGCTTCTTTAAAGTATTAATTCTCTAAGGTACGGTATAAGGTCCAGCAGTGGCGCGCATCCTATATAAAGCATAAAAAGCATTATCTCGTTATACTTGGACATGTAACACACACACATATATATACCTCAAAATTTGATACAATTTGGACTCTCAGTCTGCTGTTTTAGTAAACACCAGATTTTAAGTCAATATATTAGGTCCTTACATATGAAATTGGCGTTTTTCGTACTGGCCACTTTAATCACAAATTTCTCCTCTTTGGTAAGGAATTCCAAATTCAAATTTGTACAGCTATAGACTCATGTATTTGTGCTTCGATGGTCGCCATTCATTTGTTTTTTTCTTCTGTTTTTTTCTGTTTGCGTCACTCATTTTACAAAATGGAAAACTTAAAATATCGCATTATGTACGAGTACGAGTTCCGCCGTGGCACTAGTGCTGCGGAAACAACTCGAAGGGTGAATGATGTGTATGGCGGTCGTGTTGCAAAAGAAAACACAGTTTGTTTTTAGTTCCAACGTTTTCGTTCTGGAAATTTCGACCTGCAGAACAAGCCCCGTGGACAGCCTGAGACTCAAGTTGATAATGAAGAGTTGAAGGCTATTGTGGAAGCGGATCCATCGCAAACCACGTCCGAGTTAGCTGCAGGCTGCGATGTTAGTGATAAAACTGTTTTAATTCACTTGAAGCAAATTGGGAAGATTAAAAAGCTTGAAAGGTGGGTACCTCACGAATTGACTGAAGCAAACCGGCAAACGAGCGTCGACTGCTGCGTTACATTACTAAACCGGCACAATAATGAAGGTATTTTAAACCGAATCATTACCTGTGATGAAAAATGGGTTCTTTATGATAATCGGAAGCGCTCAGCGCAATGGTTGGATCCTGGCCAGCCAGCCAAATCCTGCCCCAAGCGAAAATGAACCTCAAAAAAGTTACTTGTAAGCGTTTGGTGGACTAGTGCCGGTATTGTTCATTACAGTTTTCTCAAATCTGGCCAGACTATTACGGCTGATGTCTATTGTCAGCAATTGCAAACCATGATGGAAAAGCTAGCGGCTAAACAACCTAGGCTGGTCAATCGCTCCACGCCACTACTGCTTCACAACAACGCTAGACCACACACTGCGCAACAGACGGCTACTAAATTAGAAGAGCTTCAATTGGAAAGTCTAAGACATCCTCCGTACTCCCCGGACCTTGCTCCAACAGATTACCATTTTTTTCGAAATTTGGATAACTTCTTGCAAGGGAAAAAATTCAACTCCGATGGGGCAGTCCAAATCGCCTTCAAAGATTTTATTGATTCCCGTCCGACTGGTTTTTTTAGTAAAGGGATCAATGAACTACCTATGAGATGGCAAAAGTGCATAGAAAATAATGGTTCATACTTTGATTAATTAAATATATTATATTAAAAAATATTCGACTTTTTGTTCCTCCCATACAAAACGCCAATTTCATATGTAAGGACCTAATATTATATTTATTAAACGTGCAAGTATAACAAGATAATGCTTTTTATGCTTTATATGGGATACACGTCATTGAGGTCAAGTAAAATGATTATTATAACTCAGTTATATTAAAATCAGTGGCAGTTTTGAAAATATTTTTTAGAGGATTTACTTAGCTTATTTTTTCACAATTTACAAAACTTTTACGTGTATCGTTTCTTAAATAAAGATTCGAATATACGCAAAGAATTAAAAAGATAGGGCATAAATGTAAATATTCTATTTATAACAAATTGTATAATTAAAAAAATATGCTAAAGATGTAAAATATTTTCAAACTTCGACGCAGCTTTGTTCCTTTTGGCGTATGTTCTCAAGTTAATTGCTTCGGAAACGCTAACATCAGCCTTTGTGGCCGCTAAATTCTAGGTTCGTATCCACGGCGATGCTCTTGTATTAACTGTCACCCATCCTCGACTCCCTCGAGTGGCCGTCCCTTTCCCCTGGTTAAGTCGTCAAGACCTTCTCATGCCCAAGGAATTTTGACCCACAGAAAAAAAAAATTCACTGCAATTGAGTCCCACCTTCCTTCTGCCAAAGTAGTTAATATTTTAACAGTTAACGAAATCTGTCTTATGATAGGCGCAAACCTGGGTATTTTATCATGACCAAATCGCGGGTAGACACTAATTTTGAGATAGATTAGGTGTATAAATTTTACAAACCACAATTTTTCGTTTTTGGACATTTAATTTTATTTATGGGCTTATTGTGGTCGCTAATCCTTGTGATACGTATGATTTAGCGTGGCAATGAGAATAAGTGACGCGGCTGCGGCGCGTACGGTCGACGCGATCTCCTGCGCCTGTTTCGCCTTCAGAGTTTAGTCTGATAATGTATCAGCGCGTAGCCAACCGGTGCACTACGGTTCCTATATAAAATCCCGAAAATCGTGAAATATTTTACTCTCATTTCAGAATAGTTAACAGGTGGAGTTAGATTTATAGTACATATTTATTTCATATGAATTTTCTTATAACAAAACAGTGTTAAAAATTTATAAGCGTTGAAAACGGACACTTATTTTTAGACATTATGAGAAAGTGTTTCAAAATGGGTTTTTTTAAAAGTGAGTACACACGTGTATTTTTATTGGATTTTTTCTATAGTGCTATTTACCTTATTTTATTGAAATAAAGCCGGTAGAGGATTTATTTTGAGTTACTAACGCTAGTGTGATGCGTTTTAGAAATTTGTACTTGAATCATAATTTTTGGCATGTTACTCGGTATTTATCACTTAAAAAGAATAGCTAATTAATTTGAATGTGTTTACATAGTGTTTACGAATGTAACGGCTTTGAATGTGATGAACATTACGTTTATACGACATAATACAAAAATACTTAATTGGATAACAAATGCATATATGTAGATTTTTTGGTAATGAGCATTAGATGACTTTATCACTGAAAGTGTTTTCTTATAGGTAAATATTGTTTGAAAAATACTGTGAACATTTGCAACTGCAACGCTAAAGGTTCTGGGTTCGGATTCCGGTAGCGGCAAACTTTTCTATAATGAATAGATAAGTTTGTTGCGAATCGTGGCTGTATTTGTGTAATATATATGTCGTTGTCTAGTACATCTGCTCCAAGCGAAAGTTGAATTGTCCACAAATATTATTAAATGTTGTAACAAACGTACAGAAAAACATACAGAACTATATGTACATAAAAAAATGTTCAAAAAGGAATGCCGATTACGAAGTAACTCAATTAAATATATCTTATGAACTAAATAATAATAATTATTATTACCCAGTTGCATCCCTTCGCCTGGTCCATAGGAAGTATACGGATACCCAGGCCCGGCGAAGTCGAAGAGTTGGCACCCCGGTGGGTTTTAGTCGGTGCAAGTCCGATACACCGGGGGAGTGGCCCTCACCACTCCCCAGACGGTCCGCAGGGATTTTCACCGGGTTAACAAAAAAAGCCAGTTGCATCCCAGTGTAAGGCAAAGCTCTCACTACCCTATTTCTGCTATATTGAAACTAAACGAAACGGACGAACACGAACTAAATAAGATGTTAATTCTTCTAAAAACTTTTTATCTAAGATTTTTTATTTGTCTGCAGTCCTGTAAAAAGAAACAGTACATTATTTTCCCGAAAAGTTAGAATTTACAAGTTATATCCGATTTCTGCAAAGGTGTGATTATACTATGCGATTGTTTACTTGAGCTTGAGCACTATTTTGGTGGTAGGGCACTTGCCCGAACTGGGTCATGACCACAGTACACAAGTGTACAGACCGTCATAGTGACACGTGTGTATATCCAGTAACTCACCTTGAGACCTTCAGTCGTGGTATATGTGGGCCGACATGACGACGGAGACTATCAATGGATATTCATCCTTTTATGGTCGCTTTCGTTTTTAGACTACACTGTACTTACCATCAGGTACATACAGGTACATACATGTCGAGCCAGTGTAAGAAAAAAAGAGCAATGTTAATTAATAATTTCTAACACCCATAGTCGCTATAGCAGATAACCGCGCGGTTCACAATAAACGGTTAACCGCAGTTGGGGCCGAGCGTTTTGTATGAAAGTGTTATATTTCAACCACTTCACATTTTCTGTTGACAAAAAAGAGGGAGCTTTTCGCGTTCTACAATGAAAAATACAAAAAAAAGCACATTTTTAATAGGTAGGCCACCGCTTGTTGCTTAACAGCGAGTTACAAGTAAGTTAGGCTATGACGTATTGCGCAGTAGTCGATTTCGGGTTTAATGGCTATTGTTTTGACAGACACTATTGTGGTTCCCATTACTTTGTACAATGCTCTACTTTGCAAACCTATCGCCACAGAAACGAACACGTAGGAATTGACACTCATTTTTCATTTATCTTCATTTATTATGTAAGGTTAATAACGATCTTCCAATTTAGAATAAAAAAGGAGTAAGAAATAGGACATCCCATTTTTATGTATTTGAACTCCGTTAACGCTATAGACTTTTCAATTGATAGGTTCGATCAGAACTTCTTGATACTATCTTGCCGAGCACAACTCTTTCTTTTTTTTTGTTCAAAACTTTTTCAGTTATTTCATCATATGATTACGATTACCCGTTAAGAGGTTTTTACTGTAAGGCATGAAAACCTATACACGTAAAAGATTATACACGTAAGTATATCCCTAAGGGCACGAACTACTGAGGCCTGCGCATAAGGCCCTATATTATACAAGCTGCAAGACATTTAAAAAGTAACTTATTTTTTTTGTTTATTAATACATATTTAGTATTAAAATGTGTCGTTGTTTGATATAATGAGATAGATTTATCTCGCGGGTACCTTGTAAATTTATGGAGTAATTATATTACTACGTCGTTCTAATTAAAACATCCTTGCAAAAATGATGCAAATGAGTACATCAGATAATTGAGTCAAATTTAACAATAGTTTAAATTTCAGTGTTCTACCACAAAATACGCAATATACTATACAGTTGTACGTAAAGTCGGGTCCAGACTCACGTTACGTCTAATGTCGCCATATGTATCACCATTCGCATAAGTCTAAACCCAGCTTTAGTTTAGTGTACACTAAAATTGTAGCTATAGGTAGGACACTCATAAATTAAAAAAACCATCTCTCTAACTACCTACATTTATCAACATTTATTACTATTTTAACCCTATTCCATTTATGATATTTAGATATTCCAAGATATTTAATTCGAAAAACATCAAATAGTATATCGACAACGTCCTTTTTTAACAATTTGCAAACGAATCAAAACTAATTAATCCTACAAAAGGTTAAAGTAAAAAATAAAAACTGTGTTGCTAAATATAAATGTTTATGTGGATAACGCACGTATTAATTAATTAAACAAGCTTAATTGTAAAACACCTCTTTATTAGGAAATGTGCCTTATTTTTAAATCACTCGTTTTTATGGCGCTATTTTTTGTACAAATAAAAGTATATAGATAAGGACTATATTTCCTCGAAAACAATGTTTTACAATATATTTTTTGCACACAAGGCTATTTCTAAAATATACAATGTTTTGTCAATGACAAAGCTATCTCACAATTAATGTTATTAATAAGACTCACATGGATAAACAAAAGTAATTGTAAAAAATCTTATTTATCTGTTTATGACAACAGATTGACGCCATTGTCGTGCGTGTGACTTCTGCGTGTCGGCTAGTGAGTTCGGTCCAAATATGGAACAAATATATGTATGACCTATAGGTAGTTGATCCAGGTTTGGTTGTATGTACATGTATTATAAATTAGATGTTTGTGGACGCACGCAGGATACAGGAGTAAATCCTACTATGAGGACACATGAAAGACGTTAAAGCAACACAATTATACAACGTTACTGGTAACTAACGCAAAACCTCAAAGGCTGAGTTTGGTGCATCAAGACTAACAACTTTTATAACTTTTGCCAAAACTTAACACATCCTAAGATATATTTTTTTTTAGTTTTAGTGGGGATGTCTATCAATCGTTAGCTCTATGTTTTAAGTTTAGTCAACAGATGCTACGAAATCGTCTGTTCCAGTTGCATCGCGCCGCCTTTCATAGTGTTAAGAAGGTCTGAACTGCAAATTAGATTTATTTATTTTTTGTATGGAAAAAAAAAGATTGAATTAGAAAATGTCGTAAAACAAAAGTTGTCAGTCTTGATATAACAAAGTCAGCCTTAAGAGGTTTTGCGTTAGTTAACTGTATCCCTGTATATTACATATATTAAATATTATTATTCATATGTGTAATATATATATTTGTGAACTATATTCTCATAAAAGAGGGTGAAAATTTGTATTTTTTTTTATATTTAAATAAGAAGATGAATGAAATTTATACGTAAGATACCGAACGGTTATAATATTAATCAAAAATATTCTAAATTATTGTATTACTGTTATTGTATTGTGCCTGTGTGTGTATTATATTAAAAAGATAGTGATGTAAGAATGAATATCAATAAAAACTGAAAACAACTAAGATTTCATTTTTATAATATTTCTTTGTAAAAGAATAGTTACCTACTTATTTGATTTTTCACAACAATTGTTGCACCGTGACATTGCGAAAAATATAGACACATGCAATACTTTCAATGCTACGGCTAAAATTTGTTGGATTTAACTTGAGTTTTAACAAAATATGGATACCCATTTGTGTCTATTATAAATTATTATTTTAATTTATTATTATTTATAATTGTAATTATAATATAACTACACAATATATATTATTATCTGCAATATACCGAGACGCAATGTACTCTAAATTATTATATAAGCAGATGTCCGGTGCGCCGCCTGAGAGATTTTGGAGGAGTGAGTTCTTTACTCCTACCCCTCCCAGAGAGGCAACCTCAACAAGGCTTTTCGCTCCCCAGGCGTCTGGATAAATTTGGTTTCCCAGGCCCGGGTGGAGCGATTAGAGGGACACCCCGGGGTTTTTAGTCAGTAGGAGTCTGATACACCGGAGTCGCTGACCTCACACCATCCCTGATGGTCCTTTACAGGATTTTCCCTCGGAATACAAAAAAAAAATAAACAGATTACTAAAAGTTTGCTTGTTGTATGTAAATAATAAAACCAGCTTTATTTGAACTAATAAATAATAATCAGGTATATAATAAATATTTTGGGGCCATAACATTGATTGTAATTACAAGAAACGATTAGAAATAATGTTTACGGTCTTAGATTATGTTATCTTTTTCTTGATCGCCGTGTATTTTCATATCAATGACTGTGATTCTTTTTAAGCAAAACACATTTACGAGCACAAAATTCAATGGTAACTGGTGATCAATAACCTGCTACAAGCATTAAACTATGTAATTTGTATTTTAGTAGATAATTAGGCCATGTTTTGACGGAAGCTTGATACTTCCGTATTTACTTCCGAAGAGATTTAAATGTCAAGTCCTTGGCTTAGTGATAAATTTGCAACATAATAATTAATTATTTCTGTCTCAAATAAAACTACGTACTCGTTTATTCCTTTTGAAGCTTATTTATAAGGATCATTTGTATAAAAGACATTCAATAAATGCTTTGAAATCGTGATATACAATTATCTAACACATTGTTTATATTATTCATCGATTACAATTTGGATGGCATTGTATCCATTACTTCTTAATTTAGTACAAACAAGACTAATACTCATTGTTTTATACAGCTGTTACATTTAGGTAAATAAGGACTTACTCCCGAATATAATTATTATTTCTTCTTACATATGATTTACTAAAATCTCTCAATGAAATGGATCTATCTGGTTCAAGTTCAACGAACAGATTGCTCCACTGGCACTAAGTTAAGTGTTTATCCAGTTTCCATATTAAAGCCGTGACAGTATACATACATTTTACAAGCTTACACATTAATGTATCTCTGCTGACCCCGTGAAGGATATAGTGGGACGATAAGTTATTTTATTATTATTATATCTATGTTTACCGGCTAGCTAATACTGTTAGTCTAAAAATCGACGTTATGTAAATGTAGTAAAAATAATATGGACTAATTAACCAAAAATAGTGAAGCCAATGCTATATTTTAGATAAGATAAACAGGAAAAACCCATAATTGCCTGTTGCCACTGTACTTTTAGCCATATTAATTTTCGTTGAAACGTTTTTTCAAGCCTTTCTTATGAACATTATATTTATCTCTATTTAAATGTTTTATATATAATCTATTTAAATATATTAATTTTATATCATTATCAAATAGTATAATAAAATTATCTAGAAAAATAATAACTAATGAACATGATTATTACAATAAAAAAGAAATATTAAATTCAACCTCTTTAGGTTTTAATATATATAATTTAAATATAAGGTTATTGCAAATTCATAATTACAGCACACAATTACATATTGCACTTACCATTGCAAATTGTAATATTTTGAAACTCAACGACTGTTTGTCACTTTTCGTCCGGTGTAGCCTGCAATTTCTAAACGTCGCCCTTCACTTAAATTTTCTTGATGCAACATCAGATAATACTGTATTTATCTAAATTATACCTTAACAATTGCGTTCTGCTGTCATTAAATAAGCATGTTTGCTAGGAACGTGTGTAACTATTATGTACTATGTGTGTTTTTTTTTATCTCAATAGTTTACAAAAATAAAAATTTATAATAACATGGTAAAGATTTAATATGATTGAACAAAGTCACAAAGACATGGATTATATATCTATAATATAAAAATGAATCGCAAAATGTCTTGATAAGCGCGAAACTCGAGAACGGCTGAACCGATTTGGCTGTTTTTTTTTTTTGTTGTGTTTGATGAAGTCTGAGGAAGATTATTACGGCGAGAAAAATTTTAAAAATTCTCTGCAACTGTCTAAATATAACACTTTTCTATATTCTCATACAAAAAATTCGTAATAATATTTCGAAATTAAATCTATACTAATATTATAAAGCTGAAGAGTTTGTTTGTTTGTTTGTTTGTTTGAACGCGCTAATCTCAGGAACTACTGGTTGGAATTGAAAATTTCTTTTTGAGTTGAATAGATCATTTATCGAGGAAGGCTTTAGGCTATATAACATCACGATGCAATTATTAGGAGCGAAGAAATAATGGAAAATGTGAAAAAAACGGGGAAAATTATTCATTCTTGAGGGCTTCCATTGCGTGCGCTGCAAAAACGGTTCAAGATACCAAAAATATATGTATGAAAGAATTATTCCTCTTGAAACGATCTAAAAAAATGTCCGCGACAGTATATGTCTATCTTTTAAGATTAAGTCACTAGAACCATTTTTATGGTAAACAAATTTGGTCGAAATTAATGCATTATTTGTTAAGAGTTGTATCAACATAATAATATTAATCTTTATACAAATAAATGTGTTGTTAATTAAGAGTATTTAATTGTGAACAAAATTGTCTTTGACATCACTTAATTTCAATGAACATCTTAGAAGATATTACAAAACCTAATATAGCAAAACAACGTTTGCCGGATCAGCTAGTAATATATAAAATATTAATGTCAGTATTTGTCAATTTTTATACATATAGCATTAAGGTCAGGTTCCTTCAAACAATTTTCAAAAAATCTGACGGGGAAGCTATTAACAGTAAAAAAAACAATGTGACTTTGTTTTAGAGAAATAGGGTAGAACAAGGTCTGCTGGGAAAGCTAGTTATAAATGAAACTAAATATTTTTGAAATAACATTCAAATTTGTTCTGCCATGCAAAATATTTTAGACATGATTAATAAAAATATATTTTTTTTATGTATTTTCTTTTCACTTGATTTTAATTTAGACCACGCTTAATTTTTAAATCTATACTAATATTATAAAGCTGAAGAGTTTGTTTGTTTGTTTGAACGCGCTAATCTCAGGAACTACTGGTTCGAATTGAAAATTTTTTTTTGTGTTCAATAGACCATTTATCGAGGAAGGCTTTAGGCTATATAACATCACGATGCAACTATTAGGAGCGAAGAAATAATGGAAAGTTCAAGATTCGAAAAATATATGTATGAGAGAATTATTCCTCTTGAAATGATCTAAAAAAATGTACGCGACAGTATATGTCTATCTTTTAAGATTAAGTCACTAGAAAAGTTTTTATAGTAATAAAATTTGGTCGAAATTAATGAAATGGTTAATGGTAATGGTGGAATGGTGGTGGTGGTGATTAATGGTTTTTGTTTTTGGTTGAATGATTATTTGTTAAGAATTGTATCAACGTAATAATATTAATCTTTATCCAAATAAATGTGTTGTTGATTAAGAGTATTTAATTATGAACAAAATTGTCTTTGACATCACTTAATTTCAATGAACATCTTAGAAGATATTCCAAATCTTATATAGCAAAACAACGTTTGCCGGATCAGCTAGTTCATTATAATATTCCAGAAAGCCATAAATTTAGCGGTACACGCACAGTCTTAACTGTTTTTTATTATTATAGATTTGTAAAAGATATTTAGGATCATAACAAAAATACGTTTTATTATTTAGGCAAAATTTGGAGATTTATAACACTTTTTTTTTATTTTCATGCATTACAGAACATAGAGTATATACTTTTTAATATTTATGCTCACCATATGGTTGGCGATAAAACACGATATTTATTAAATCAATCACACGCACCATTGTTTATAGAACTGGCGACTCGCCACAAGAAAATGCAACAAAACTACCCAACAATTGTGATATCTGCTTTATTCTAAGTAAGAATTGTGGATGTAAATATGTGTTTCACATACCTACTGCTGTAAAATAAAAACCATGCAGTTACAGTCTTAGTGACTGTACTTAGAAACTTCGTGTTCTATAAAAAGCTTGAATAAATTAGTAGGAAACGCTCAGCGGACTCTTTTCACTGACTACTCAGGTATTCAGAAAGGCTACGAGCTCACAATACCTTTATTTAGAACGTTCCTTTTTGTTTACATCTCTTAGACGCTCTTTCCAACGAAAAAGTTAAATAGCGTGTTGGCATTTTGCGTAAAAATAGTAAAAACATCATGTATACGATTTCGTAATTTTTATATTCACAGACTATAAACCTTTTTTATAAACACATTCATTAATATATTAGACACGAATCTCATTACAGGGAACGAGATTTGCATATGTATATCCATGGGTCCAATTTTGTGTATGAAATTAAAGTCGACATTTAATTGAATTTATAGTCTTAAATTATCCAATAAATTACTCAGACTATTGTATGCTGATATAGACAGTCCTAAAGAATAATAAATATTAATGTTCACATTACATAACAATGTATATTGTACAATATTTACATAAATAAAATACCATAGATATTGCCCGCGACTTCGTCTACTGCAACGCAAAGAACTGCAACGTCTACTTATAAAAAAGCCAAATTAAGTTAAATCGTGAAGCTATTTTAATTTTACAGATCAAAATCATTACTCTTGGACTTCGTAGTGTACGAAGATGAGCATGTAGAAGATATCCAACGATATCTCTGTTTCCACCCAACCAAGTCAATTAAGCTTGTAATTTGCTGTCAAATTTGATGGGTAAACAATTGTGTAGACCTTGCATTGGCTTTAGCGCCAAGGTATATATCCGGTACTGCCTACCCAATTATAATTGAATAATCTAAGTTAAATTGGAAAATATCTTGGTTTGTTGTAGGTTTTAAGTTTAAAGTGGTAAAAGTCTGAGATGGTTTAAGGATTTTTATTATTTGTGACATTAAGTAAATTCATTCTATCACGTCTAAAAAGCTAGATTAAAAAAAACAACGCTCAGGCAGAGAGCTCAGGTGTGCGATGCCCATAGCAATTGCTATACTTGCTACGTGGTTAATTGGCACTGATCGGTCATGAGTGTTTGTTTAGATTTCCTTGTATGGCAATTTTTGAAAAGATTTGTGTAAGCAATCTCTTCGGCTAAACAAGCGAACAGATTTACAGAGTTACAGTTTCTTTAAAAATCAAAGCTACAAATATATCTAAGTATATATAAAACTCTCAGTATTACGTTAATACAATTTATAGTATGTTATAAGGCCAACTTCTTAAGTTATTAATATTGTAGCATTGGTTACCGCAGAGGTTAGCTCTAATTATGGAGTTGCTGTCCTTTGCAAGTTAATACTATAATTGTATCAAATTGATTTTAATACGCTATTTTACTATATCAGAGTAAAGTAACGCATTACTGTGCTTGTTACTTACTAATACTTACCACTACTATTCCTAGACTTGCTAGGAATGCTTACTAATATAATATAAGACCTTGCTTCATGCTACATTTCATTCCTTTTAGACCAACGATAAATATCCTATAGGTTTTGATTTCTTTGAGAAAACGGCATAAACTATAAAATATACCGTGTAAGCGGATGTAGCTTATGATTGCGTTTACTTCTAATTTTCAACTTAATTCCACACGTTCATGTGACAAATTATCAATGTAGTGAGATCACTACATAAGATTATACGGATTCCTATGTTTTTCTTTTGAGCAACGCAATCCTAATAATTATGAATCTGTTACATAAATAGATTCATAGACCAAATGAATTCGTAGAAAATTCCAATGTTTGCAGGATTTAGTGCTACAAATCATCGTTTGGAAATGTTCTAAGATTTTGGTTAAGCTACTGGCATTAAAATAAATGGATTTATTAATTATAAAATAAGAAAGGTATAGCTCAATGGATATGAATGTTAATATAAACATTACACTAACGTGTTGAGTACATGAACATGAACAAAAACATGCAACATGAAGTTTATTTACTTTTCTGATCGTTAGCAGCGTATTAACAAATGTTATCATGTTGATATTACATATTGAAGTCATCATATTCCCCTGCTACAACTAAATTGTATTAAAAGGAACTTCTTATCGGAGGATTAATATCGCGTTCTTCTATTTTGTATTAATTTCTATTACAGTTGTTATTTATTTAGTAGAGATGTACCGATTGTAACTTTGACTGACTAGCCGATTATTCAGTTGGAAGAAGCTGATCACGATATCGAGGATATTTGGCATTTTCGACAACACTTCACTTACAACTGATTCGCGTGCAAGTCGCAACCGCCTCCTGGGTACACATTGATTATATTGTTTACGCATTACATCTTAATTTTGCACGGGTCAAAATGGTGTTTCTCCTACATTAGACACGTTGTAAGTTACACTACATTAGTAAAAAAAAATTGTAGTCAAATAAAGATTTATTATTATAACAATTAAGGCTTTATTTAATGTCATTCTTCTATTATATATATTACTCATAAATACATACAAAGTAAGAAGCCGGATAGTTAGCGCCTTTTGCTGATTGGACGCCGAACTGTCGGAATAATCACTAACTTCTGGAACAGGAATCTGTTATTTTATAGATATTCTGGTTACGGACCTGCGCCCCACATACGTACAGGTATTGCTAATAGATATTCCTCTACCCGTAAGATAGATTAGGAGTGTATAAACAGATAAACATGAAACTCACAACTCTTTTCACCTTTTTTATTTTACCTCGGGAAATCATTATTGACTACTCCGTGCTCTATGGGCATAGAATAGCTTCGGCTGAATTTTCCAGGGTGTTGTCCCAAAGCGACCGGCTGATACCAAAACTAAAAATATGAGATTCCTCTTATTATTGTAATTCAATACTTAAGGTATAATCTGTGTTAAACAAACCTACAGATCTCAGATTAAATTGAACGATGGAAGTTAATGTTATGTAATTTTATTGTTAACATCTGTGATTGTTATGTTTGATTGTTTTTAAAAGACATGAATGAAGTCGTTATTCGAACGGCATTGTTTAATATTGTTTTGACAATTTTCAGCGACATATGGTAATATATTGTTTTTTTTATGTCTTGCTTACATACATGCAGCTATATGCAGATATATAAATTAGTGATGCCACGAATAGTGAATTGGCTGAATACCGAATACCGAATATTCGGCAACGCTGTCGGCCGAAGCGCCGAATATTCCTGGAAGTAGCGTGTTTAGTAATAATAATAATCTTTATTTCAACACAAAACTTATGCATATACACAGGGTGATAAGTCTCACCAATTAAGTAAATCTTTTCTCTGGTGAGACTCGCACTTCCGTTCGGGTTATTCAAGGGTGTTTTGTGTTTTTATATGGATATTCACGGTATAAGTTTATTAGTATGTGTGTGAGCGAGAGAGAGAATGTGTGTGTGTGTGTGAGGTTATTTTCTGAGGCTGCTAACATTTACGATGAAAAGCGTAATCGTTTGCTACCAAAAAATGGTGAAAAGCTTGTTTTTATCCAACACAACTTACCACTGATCGATTTTAATTACTAAAGTGTTGTAATTTGGAAATAAATACATAATTTTGAGTAATATAACGTGTCTTTTTTACATGATTTGGTATTCGGTATTCAGCCGAATAGTACGTATTATTCGGCCGAATACCGAATAGCAAAAGAAGTGGCCGAATAGGCCGAATACCGAATAGTTGCCGAATATACGTGGCATCTCTAATGTAAATTATACACAAATAAAAAATAAGCAGTTATATTTCAACAGTTTCAATGATTTTTATAATTGTTATTTATACTTAATTTATGTAATTTTTTAGATCAAATTATTGATATAATTATGTACTTATGATATATGTATGTATCTAATATAACCTACGATAACTTTGTACCTACAGAGTAAATGTACAGTAAAAACAGCATCTCAACCAGATGTGGGTAATGATTCTCCCATAAAATAATTTTTTAAATAAATATCGCAGAAATCATGTTTTGTGAACAAAATTAAGTTTCTAGAATAAAACTATGGCCAATGTGCTTTAAAAGATACACATTAAGGAGTTTTTACTGTAAATGAAACCTTCAGCAATTTTGCATTTTATTAAACAAGTTCCAACTATACAATAAGTTCTGTATACAGAGTATCTACCATGAGTATTGTATTTGTTAAAAATAAATAACAGTTTTGGCTTCCTATTCCATGAAATAGTTTAAACAAAGAATAATATTGTGGCCTGCACAATATGTTAATGTAGTCCTAGACCGATATACTAAATCAATATAAATTTAAAACAAAGTAATTTTTACGACAGCGCATTGTCTTACTTGGAAATGTAATCAATATAATGATACTACCCTCATTACACGCAAGGAAACGGTATCTTCTTATATAGGACAAACAAACATAACAATGAATCATTATACTTTTGATATCATATCATTGTTACATAATAAAGTTCATACTCTTAGGTACGTACATACTACTTACCTATTGGAAACGGAGCAGAGAAATTAAATCTCATTGGATTTTCATTTATTATTCCAGTTTCTAGTTCAAGTATTTTATTATCTTTTTAATTATAACAAACTAAACGCAATAATAAATGAATATTTTAATTGAGAGATATATAATTGAATTAATTTTCAAATAATTTTGTATGTAATTTTGTTACCAAAACACCATTATTTGTCACATTAATTATCCTTTTTTTTTTTTACTTGGGGAAAATCCTCTTTGGGCCGTCCCGGCCGCGAAGGAGTAGGCAGCCGGGGTGTGCCGGACTTTTACCAGCTAAAAACCCCAAGGTGACTATTTCTGCGAATTAGTAGGGACTGCGGGTCCTGTAATCAAATCGCCGCAGCCACATTAATTATCCTTAATTTAACTCGTTAAGCAAGGTGTAAACAATATAGTGTGTATGGTGATGTATTGGAGACATTCAACCTAATTATGCGTGCAGGACGCAACATAAAAAATAAAATAAAGTGAAAAACTACAGGAACTCGAAGTCTCTCATGGAAAACGGTGAAAATTTTAAAAGTCTCTATTTCTTTCAAAGTTCTCCGACAATATTTTTACCTATATAGTAACAACAGCAGCTATGTCAATTTAAACCTTACATTTATTACATTTTTAATTTAGAACACTATGTTGATTATTGTTGAGTTCTTAAGGGATCATCGTAAAAAAGGTTGCGGAACTCTGATGTAGAGTGTAAATTGAGTAACCAGAACAGTGACCGAGGGTTAGGATCGCGTCGAATCGTTGAGTACATTTACTTCCGGAGACGTCCCCTAGTGCAGACGAGAACGCGGTACTCATTATGCCAATGTAAATCATTTACTGGAACATTTGGTTTTATAATTCTTATTTAAAACTACAGTAAATACTATGTATCTCTATAAGTAAGTGTGTGTATAAAATCAAAGAGAGGTGAAATTTGCAAATATATCAAATTGATTGTAAAATTAAAATGTTATATGTCTGCTTATACGCAATAGAAATTTTTGGAACATTTTAATATTTGATGTGTCTGTTGTCTTATATATTAATTGAATCTACTGTTTTTATTGGCATCTCTTCACAGTTACGATAAGGGGTTAAAATATAGCCTATAAGTTATATAATAAATTTAATCCTGATTATATTTAGCTTTAACTTGCATTGAGAAAATATGTGTATCTCTAACATGGACTTACAGGGAAAACTCAACTTATTCATACCACTTACGAAGTTTTTATTATGTATTTTAAATATATACAGGGAGAAAGGCAATTCAATGCATTTCTTCTAAGGGATTCAATTAGAATTACGGTCATTGAACTTGTGTACTATAATCATGACCCAGTGGAGCAGTCGCTCTACCAGTACAAAGAAATCAGATACAGTGTTATATATAATATCAACATGGTCGTGTGTTTCATTATTATCATAGAAACTATTTTCCTTAGAGTATTCCATTCAATACAGTTTCTTGTTTTTACTTCCTTTTTCATTTCCTTATAAACAAACGCCTGCATGACACTGTGTCAATGTTATTAAACCGGACACTATTAAGGTTATACAGTATACGTATAAGCTAATATACACACACACGATAATAAACATAATAATTCACTTTTATGAAAATAGATTTCCAAAAACATAAAAATTGAGGTCGAGATTAAAACAATAATATTTAAAAAAGAGCGGTTGAACGAAATAATCGTTTTTAGAATTTTTGTCTGTTTGTACTTTGTTCTTAACTATCGCGTCGAATCCATTAAGATTCTCATTTACGAATAGTTTGATTTCCGTATAAAATGCACCTTCTCTCGGAGTATATCCTTTATAAATTTTCTCATCTCGTTACACCCTGACTGGGGCGTTTTTCGTCAACATGGCGAAAACGTTCGATAAAGTCTGTCACAATGGCGTGTTATACAAGATTTTCACACTCGGTGTTTCAGATAGTCCCGTGATGATCTTGCGAGAGTATTTCTCAAATCCTCGCTTACAATACCGTGTCGAAAGAGTTTTCTCCAACCTACATCCGATTTGAGCGAGAGTTCCGCAAGGCTCCACACTTGCTCCGCTTCATATAGTCTCTACACACACTGTAGAAGAATATAGAATACCTTGACATATAACCCCTTTATAAGGATGTAAACGTAGGTTTACCCCGTATTGCAATTTTTCAATGATTACGGCAATATAAGAAAGCATGCAATCATGATATTATGACTTTACTTAGGAAACCATGTTGGACATATCACAATATTTTTATTATGAGTAATAATAATGTGCTCTGTAATATTGTACCATGAGATACAAATAAGATATTAAAACTATTTCTTAAAAAAAATTCTGAACAGTTTTTTAAATTTTACTAAACTTAAATTATCAAGGGTACAATAATTCCACAAATTAATTAGATATTTTATAATAAAAAGTTTCTATTTCTTATTATGTGAAGGATTTACTTTTCTAATAATTTCAATATGTTTCTGTTTAAAGTATTGAAAACAAATAGGTAACAGAAGGTAACAGACCGAGAATTGCTTTTTTTTTTTTTTTTTTACTTGGGGAAAATCCTCATAGGACCGTCCCGGCCGCGAAGGGGTAGGCAGCCGGGGTGTGCCGGACTTTTACCAGCTAAAAACCCCAAGGTGACTACTTCTGCGAATTAGTGGGGACTGCGGGTCCTGTAATCAAATCGCCGCAGCCCCACTACGCCGCGCCTGACAGGCACAATCACGGGGGGGAGACGCCACCTCCCCCGATATCACCTAGTATACTTCAGCAGAGCGCGTCACAACGCACCGCCGTCTTCTCGGGGATTGCTGACCGGTCGCTCAGAGCCCCCACCCTGAACAGCCACAACCCCTAAGACATCAGCTGGCCGGTCGTGGTTCGACCGATCCGCTGGGACTGATATGCCGGGGCGGTTGTCGACAGCCCGGCGTCTTCTTCGAGCGGCCTTCTGCCGTTCTCGCTCGGCAGCCTCCTTCTGGGACATAACTTCCTCACAGAAGGAGGCCACGGCCCTCCAGTTGCCAGGCCCTGCCAGCATGGCCGACACCACTGCCGGCAGGGAGAGGTCGTGTCCGATCCATCGGACCAGGTCCCGCCGCTCGCTGTCCCACGCCGGACAATGTGCGAGCGTATGCTGGGCGGAATCTAGGTCCGAACTGCAGTGGTAGCACCGGGTCGTTGCTTCTCGTCCAAACCGGCACAAGTACTCAGGGAAACATCCATGACCCGTGAGTACCTGTGTCAGATGGTAGGTGACGTGATCTCTGCTATCAAGCCAGGCTTCGAGGTTCGGCAAAATGGCGCCGACCACGCGTTGACGCATGCAGCGCTCCTCATTAAGCTGCACGCGCCACGTATTTACGGCTGATCGGCACTCTAGCGCCTTCAGCCTCTCGAGCGCCATAGGAGGCACGCTTTCGCCTCTCAGGCGGGATTCGTGGACCCGGTTGAAGACTGCCAAGTCCACTTCCGCCTGGATATTAAAGGGCAAAAAGCGTGCCAGGATCGTCGCCGCCTCATAGGAGATTGTTCGATAGCCACGTGCGATCCGTATGGCCATCAACCGCTGCAGACTGTGTAACTTCTGCCTGCAGCGGCGGACGCGCAGTCTGTGACCCCAGACTGGCGCCCCGTAGAGAGCCACGGACCGCACGACTCCGGCATAGAGGCGGCGCACTCCTTCAGACGGTCCCCCGAGATTGGGTAGGAGTCGATGCAAGGCACCCACTACCCTCTGAACCCGGGGGACGAGGCGCTCGATGTGTTCCTCGAAGCGCCAACGACCGTCAAGGGTGAGCCCGAGGTACTTAATGAACCGGCCCACCCTTATATGTACGTCACCTATTCTGATCCACGAATCGGGTGGTTCCCTACTTCGCGGCAGTTTATGGAACCATAACGCCTCGCATTTATGAGGCGCTACTCGCAAACCCAATTCATGGATCTTAGAAACGACCCGTGCTACTCCATGCTCGGCGAGCTCGGTGGTCCCTGCGAAGGATTCCCCGGCGGCAAGTACTAGCGTATCGTCTGCATAACAGACGACGCTGACACCGTCGGGGAGTTCAGCACGCAAGACCGCGTCGTACGCGAGGTTCCATAAAAGGGGACCCAGAACCGACCCCTGCGGAACCCCGCAGTACACCTCCCTCGTATAGCGAATATCGTTCCGACCCACGTACGAGATGTACCTGTCGCGCAGGTACGCCCCAACGATACAGCGCAGGTAGGGGGGCACGTTATGATGTTCGAGCGCCCCCCTGATTGCAGCCCAGGGCAGGGTGTTAAAAGCGTTGGAAATATCTAAGCTTACGCCTAGGACCACCCTACCCTGAGAAACGGCTTGTTGCGACAGGGACCGAACCCTTAAAATTGCGTCTATCGTAGAACGGCCCTGTCGGAATCCGAACTGCATATCATGCAGGTCGGGGCCGACGCGCGACAGATGCCAGCTAAGACGGGCGGCAATCACACGCTCAAAAAGCTTGCCGCTCTCGTCTAGCAGACATATGGGTCGGTACGCAGAGGGAGAATCCGCGGCCCTGCCATCCTTCTTTAATAGGACCAACGCAGCCGACTTCCAGGCCCTGGGAAAGATTCCAGTACGGAGGCAGCTATCAAAAAGCTGCCTCAATCTATCGCCTAGGG
Organism: Automeris io; assembly: GCA_036320925.1. NCBI lineage: Eukaryota > Metazoa > Arthropoda > Insecta > Lepidoptera > Saturniidae > Automeris > Automeris io. The sequence goes on along the minus strand of JAUDJH010000025.1, from coordinate 539,584 downwards.
CAGCCAAAGCCAAGGCCAAAGCCATGCCCGGGATCCCATCCGGACCTGGCGCAGTGTTTTTGGCTTTCAGGCGGCTGACGGCTCGATCCAGTTCACCCTTAGTCACCCCGTATTCGTCGCACCAATCGGACCCCGGTGCAAGGGTGGTTGTGGGAGTTAGGGAATCGTCATGGACCCGCGGAAAGAGACAATTAACTGTCTCAGCGACTAACTGCGGATCCATGGTTTGCGTAAGAGGAGGAACCCATGAACGGAGTTTACCCATGACAATCTTATAAGGGCGTCCCCATGGGTCCCTACTTAACCCCTCGAGTAATTCATTCCAGGATCGAGCCTTAGCGTCCGAAATTGCGTTTCGGAACGCCCATTGAGCCGCCTGATAGATGGCGTACGCTCTGGCTCTCTCGTCGGCCGCTGCTCGCCTCCTCCTTCGGGCACGTTGGAACTGGCGTCGGGTACGAAGGCACTCTGCACGAAGTTGAGTTAAGTCCTCCGACCACCAGTAGACGGCCCGATGCTTGGTGTACCTGGTCCGGGGCATAGACACGTTGCAAATTGACGTCATTTCATCTCGGAACCAGGTAGCTTCTGCTTCTGGATCGGACACTTCACCTCTTTCTGACCATGCCGCAACGTTGGCAGCTGCGACCAGTAATTCCTTGTCGAGCTTCTTAAGACACCAACGTCGCGGGGAACTGTTATCTCGGCTCCTGAGGAGTTCGGGGTGGCCTATGTTGAAAATAATGTAGCGATGGTCCGATAAAGTGACCACCTCTTCCGCTACACGCCACCCCGACACCATGCTGATAGCCGAGGGAGTCGCCCACGTAAGATCTATGATCGACTCCCCCTGCCACCGCACACAGGTGCTAACCGAACCCCGGTTAAGAAGTCGGAGGTCCAAGCCAGCAGACCACTCCAGGAGCGTCTCTCCCCTCTGGTTGTCCAAACGATCGCCCCAGGTTCTCGAGCGAGCATTGAAATCGCCAAGGACAACCACACGACGGGGTAAGCATCTGCGTATGCATGCAGATACCCCGTCCAGGTATCTCTCGTAGTCGGCGAGAGATACGTTAGGGGAAATGTAACAGCCCACTATGGCCACAGGGCCCCATTCCACGGCAACAAAACCTTGCCCATTTTCTAAGGGAGAACAGGGTGGTCCTTCGCTCCAATATATAGCAACGGAGCCCTTAGAATCCGCGAACCAACGAGGATGTTCTGTTGGAACCTGATAGGGCTCCGCTATCACGGCTAAGGCGACCGTCCACTCCGCGATGGCTTGCAGTAGCAGGTTCTGCGCATCGCGGCAGTGGTTCAGGTTGCCTTGAAGAACTTTTAGGGGGAGCATCATTGTTAGTGGATTTCCATGTCCTCCCCCAATTGCTGACTCTCAGGAGTCGGCACGGTGCCTGTGGTCACCTCCATCTCTGCTGGGGGTGGGGCCACCTGCTTGACCGCCGTACCCATCTGCCTCCTTTTGGGTGGGGAGCATTTCTTGCTCCCCAGCCTGTGGTCTGCTGAGCAGCCCAGGTCCGCACAGACGGGACAACGAAGTGTCTCTGAAGTGCAGTCCCGGACTTTGTGAGTGGGATCACTGCATCTAAAACAACAAACACTCCTGTCCGCCTGATTGGAGCACTGATGTTTCATGTGCCCCAACTCGAGACACCGGTAGCAACGCAAAGCTCGTCGCCCCAGTACTTCGACGCGTACTGATGCCCAGCCGACGCAGACTCGCTTATCTATTTCAAGCTTGCGCGCCACTATGGCTGGACATCGGACCCATACTGACCCTAAGCGGTTGCGTGCCTGGTGAATCGCTCCTACTTTCACGGAGTCGACCGAGCAACCACCACTTTTTGCAATCGCCATCGCCACTTCCTCTGCAGTAATTGAATCTTCCAGGTCTCGCAACCGGAGTTCAGCTGTCTTGACAGGGCGCGTAACCCGGACGTTGAACTCTTCTAAAGCCTGTTGAAGACTTCGAGCCAAGTTGTCGGCTTTCGCATCGCGGTCCTCGCCAGTGACCTCCATCAAAAGGGCACCTGACAAAGTCTTTCGAGGATGAATCGACTCTATGCCCAAGTCCGCCAGTTTGACCCTCTGACGAGCAGCGGTCATTATTTCACCGTAAGTGGCCTTTGAACCTTCACTAAGGTATACACTGACGGCCGCGACCGCTGGCACTTTGGGCACCTTCCGTACCGCACCCTTCTCCTTTTTTCCTTTCTTCTTGTTAGGACGAGAGGTTGGGGCGGTCTGTGCATTTTTTGTTTTTTTCCTAGCAACAGCATTCCATGATGCTTCAGGTTCAGTTGACTGTGGCATCAGTGGCGGTTGCACAGCAGGTGGCTGAGTGACTGGTAAAGGGGGCCACTCTGAGGCACGGTTATTGGGTGCCTTATTTTTACCGGCCTTTCGGCCCTTCGTTTTGCCTTTTTGGGGGGGCAAAGGCGTCTCTGGCACTGTTGTCAGTGCCAACGGCGTTGTTTGACCGAGTGGTGGACGTAAGGTCCTCGCCTCAATCACTTTAATAGCCGCTGATAGCCGACTTAACTCTGCGATTACGTCGTCAATCGTCGAGGCCCTCGCTTGGTCAGAACATGGGTGAGGGAGGGTTGGCGTAATAATAGCCGGTGAGAGATGAGGAGAGGGAGTCCTCACAGACTCCACTAACATCCCGGTAGCAGGTGGCAGTGGGCTTCCTGCACCAGTAGGAGTCGCCGTATCGGCAATTTGTTGCCGGAGAGCTAATATTTTTCCCTCCATACGCTGCCTTTCAGCTCGCTCATGAGCTAAGTCCGATCGCAGAGCTTATCAAGCTCTTGATGAAACGTTTGCACGTCAGACTGTGATAAACGGTGGACTATCTCGTTCGAGGCGGCCCGCATTATGCGGGCTGCTAAGCGGAGACTGCGGACAAATGGCCCCTTTAAATTGCGGGACTTGTCCGCAACTACCCCGACTGTAGTCAGACCTTCTCCCATACAGGCGACTAAGGCTTCAATTGGCCTTTGCCGCATTTCCTGAGCCAGCTCTTCGGGCTTAGGAAGGGTCAGCATCGCTCGCGTCGTTCTGACACTTTCCCCGTCACTAAGTAGGTCGTTAAATTCAGTAACAACCTCCTCGTCTGGATTCGCGGAGAGAGCCGCAAATTTACTATTTGGGGGGCCGCTATCCCCCACCAGGGGTGGCTGAATTGTTCTTTTAGCGGCTCTCGCCTTAGGAGTTCTCGTTTCCGTAGAACAGGTCGAGGCGGCAGAGACGGAAGTAACCGACATGACAGAACTGTCGCTTTCTTCTCCATCACCCCGGCCTGTCGATCTAGTCCGAGAGGCCTTTTGACCTCTACCCCTGGGGCCACGTGGCACTTTTCGCGGCTTCGACAGCACCGGTGGCTGTATAAAAGGCTGGGTATTTTTCGCCAAATCGTATGCTAACTCAGGATCCGTAATGCTAGCCGTGGTCGATGTAGGTTTGGGTGTTGGCAAAATATTGCCCCCCCCAGAAAACGTGGGGCAGCCCGAGCCAGATGACTCGGGGAGGGATTCTCCGGCATGGCCGGTACCCTCCTGGGGTAGTATCTCTTTATATCTTGCTTCCATCCTATCTTACTCCTCGTCCAGTTTGCAGTACGCCTGCCGGGCCAGCATAGACTAAGCAACTGACCCGCTATTCGGAGCTGGGCCGTTGGGAATCTAAAAGATATCCTCATCCGCCCCAACCCGATACTGAATGCGCTGCGCACATACCACACTCAGGAGTGTTTATTGGCTCTCCAGCCTAGATCCGCGGTGTTCTGCGATAACAGGGTCACCTCGCGTAGGGTGTGGCTCTTCACCACGCACCGACGGTCTTGGAGTGGCAGGCTAGGGTTCCTCTCTAAAGAGTGAAACACTGATTCGCCTGTGGGCCCACTCCCTGAACACATTTACCCCAACCCAGTGTGCTTGACCCCAGACCGAGAATTGCTAAACTATGCTAAATTCATGTTGGGTTGGACATGCATAGCGCAAAGTGTATTCAGTCACTAATGCATTTCGACTCACATCGTAAAGAATATGATGTAATGAATTAATTATACATTACTATTTTAGTTCAAAAGAACAGTGAAATGTGTTGGCACAGCTAAACAAACTTTTTAGCGATGAGCAGATTAGTTAGCCGTGAGCTATAGATACGTATTTATATTTTTGTCTAATACCAATAGTATCAGTGCAAGCTTAGTTTGGAGCTAGGTAAATGTGTGTAATTTGTGTAAAGTATAGAATAGTAACATATACTAAAGTTACATTACAATTATTATTGAAACTGTGTTTTCATATGTAATTGTCTTTACTCACCTCACGAATGAAATGATTGATGACGCGACGTGTCTACATGTATGACGCACACATATTTCCTTTAGAAACAATGAAATCAATTCATGTTGGACAGTCATCTCGTCGTTCGTTCGCTAAACCCAATTTAACAGGCCACTAGTTAGGGTTATGACATTTCTATCACGTCGCGACTGAAGTGGAACCGAGATAGATTACAATATTTTTTGCCGGAAACTTGTTCATCAAACCGTCTATACACTTGGAGTGGTAATTAATTCGTTTTTTCATGGAATAGACAGTATTCCATTGATTCGTACGAACACTAAATCTTAATTGGTAGTAATAGATTAGATACGGTCATTTGAAATTATAGGGAGTTGTTGCAATAGTTGTGAAAAATACAAATCTAGAAAGTAGGTCATTGACGAATAGCTTTATCAAGTTTAAGAAATTGAATTACGTAAGATGTGCACTTAAATGCATATTAGTTTTTCTTATATATCAACACATTAATCGGATGGTTGTTGGTTAAAACGAGAAACAATTTTAGAGACTATTATTTAACTGTGACAACCCACTCAGTTAATAAACAATTTAAAAAAAGTTGTATAACATTTTCGGACAATTTATATTTTAAAATAGCTAGGTTTTTGAATAATATAACGGAGAATAAACTATTTTTACAACAAAGCTATACTCTAGACTCCAAGAGTCTTTGCAAAAGTTACTAAACGGTGAACAACAATACTTAACCAAATCGATAATTTTATAAATGCTAGAAAACCAGTAATTTATAAAAAAAAACTCTAATTAATTTAGTACTTCCCTAAAGAATTAACATTTCGTAAGTCCAGTAACTTATAGTACCTTGATAGGTTAGATCCTACATCCTGTAAAAATAGCATCAATTTTCTACGCTCAATTTAATGATACGTTTGAAGAAAACAATGTTGACAACTCCACGTCTATACAAAACTGATAACGATAATTTAGTTGTGCTAATTGTCACGTTCAACACTACAAGCAAGCACAATATTAGCTATTGTGAAATAAATATGTATATCGACGTCAGAAAAAAATATTTCAAAATATCTAGTTTTAGGTACAAGAGGCAAAATATATATTAAGTAAAATTGTCGTTGAAAGAAAAGATCCAGACCATTCGAGGTGCCTTTTTTTTATTTTAGCAAATTTTTTGAGATATACAAGATATGCTTCTTGCTGTTACTATGTAGTTTAATTATATGTATCTATTATGATACTAAGGAAACTCAATAACAACAGTACTCGAAAAAGCATTTTTATAGTAAAAGGTGTAAGTACAATAAAAGGGTTCAACGGATAGTGTTATGTTTACAATTAGTCTGCGATATAAATCGTCATGAGGGAGCGTTTCTGAAATTTTTTTAACAGTTGTATCCTTAGAAATTTTGCATTGGCCTTTAAAGATAATAGTTGTAGCGTATCGATGGGTTTTTTGTTGCTGTTGATATTTGTAGTCGTTCTTTGGACTGCACCATGCATACCAACAAGAATGTTATAGTTACTATGGCGATAAAAAAAAATTAATGAAAATTCCTATGTTATAACAAATTATACACTTCGAAATCCAGATTTTTGCACGTTTTGTATGTTAAACGCAGACCTCTAGGGATGCTTGGACCCGGGCAGTAGACTTGAGGAAGTCTGCTACCCGGAGGAGAGGAAGGTGGTACGCAGTGTCCGGCGCGCTACCCGTGAGAAAGGTTTGAAGGCGTGGGCTCTTTACACCCACTTCTTCCAGAGAGAAAACCTAAATAAGGCTATTCTCTCCCCGGGCGACTAGACGAATTTGGTTTCCTAGGCCTGGGTGGAGTGATTAAAAGGACACCCCAGGTGTTTTAGTCAGTAGGAGTCTGACACAACGGGGTTGTGTCAGCAGCGACCCTAATGATCCTCTGTAGTAACAAAAAAGGGGTGCATGGACTCCACGTTGAAAAACTCTGTTATAATGCAATCGATATGTTTCTCGACCTTGCTGCTAAATGCAACACGCTGTCTGTGAAATGAAGAATAATGTGCAATACTTATTTGTCCTATTCCGTACATATATGTATGTACTTATTGATTCTACTACGCACTAGCTTAAAATAGAATGATACGATATGCAAATAATTGATATAAATAAACAGTGTATCAACAATATTAATAACATCTAAGTTTTAGGAACGCTTTTTAAATGTTAAGACGCTTTTAAATATTAATAAATCAAACGTTTGTATGCAATGGAAGATTCATTAGTGATTACAAGCATTTTAGGGAGCCTTTCTTAAACTAGATGACTGATAGATTCTTTCACTAGGATATTACTAATTCAAATCGATTTAATTGCTAAATATCGTTCTATATAAACAAATTCATTGTGAAATTATTAGATATGCACTCATTCCAGTATCTTTAATAAAAATAATGACTGCTACATGGGTAAAAATATAGGTAGAAATAATAAATATATGTAGGTACATTACAATAATCAAAATGGCAATGTTCACTTTATTCATCTCAAAATACAATAACAATTCCGAAACTTGGAATATAAAGTATAATTAGACATTATCTATAATAAATACTTTATTCATTAATTCAAATAATATATACATATATGGGACGGTCAAGGACGGAAGATGGGCTATTCTTGTAATAACTAGCATAGAAGGGTAAAGTGTAATCAAATAAGGATTAACCATTCCGATAACATTTTACCCAAATATGTTTTAAACATTAATGAATCCTCAATTGCATTAATTAATGTTTAAAAAGAAGGGTTTAATCATGCTTACATATTATCGAAATTAAAATTATGATTACATTTTTAAATCGTTAATACTTCGTATTCTGAATACATTTTACTCATCTATAATAATTTGTACATGTAATAAAAGTAACAGTAATCGTATTTAAAACGTTACCTTATTATCCTAACATTGAATATACAGAAAAGGGCAAACGGAATGTGGGTCATTTGATTGTACAAATGGAAAGATCATTGTCAAGGCGCCGGCAGACGCGGCCTCAGAGCACGTGTCGGTCACTAATAATTACTGCGGGAAATGTTTGCGTGTTACACGTGAATTTGTTTAGTTATTCTCTGAAACTTTGTTGACTTGTACTTTCTGGCATATGTGTATTATTTATGTATTGTCCTTAGAAAATAATAATATATTGTCACGCTATACCCCTTTCGGGGTGAAGATAGATATATAAATGTATGTATCCACTTTGAGCTTATACATATGTCGGCCCAACGTAACCAGCAGCGCTGCTATTCGCCGTTGTCTGGACACTTACGCATGAAATTTCTGTTAGATATCATGTGGGCTTCCTGGCGATGTTTCCTTCACCGGGGACCATATGGTCCCTAAATCTGTACTTAATCTGGAAAAGTCCAAAAGTACGTGCCAGGACACGAACCTAAAACCACTCGCCTTACCGCATGTGGATACCGATGCCTTAACTATTAAACAACATATCACCACTACCACCTTGAACCAAATCATTTGATTTGATTGCAATGGTTTTATCGTGTCCTTTTTATCTATTTAACAAATAAGAGGTTAGTGGTTTTGTGATTTTTTTGTTCTAAATAAAACAATAAGTAATTGTAGATAGTTAAATATTTATTGCAATTTAATGATGATCAGGTACATTAAGGCAGAGATTTATAAATGCAATTTTAACTTTGCATGGCAAAGTTCTCAATAAATAAATTCGTTTTGACAAATAGCTGAATATATAATAGGAACTTGAGTATAGATAGTATTCGCAGAACGAAGTCCGTGATGACAAAATCGCTGATTTAGCACATCCCTTGACATTCATTGAGTGATATAAATTGTAATGTTCTGATAAAATCTACGTAAACTTAAAGATGCGTCTATAAATCTCAGGCTAAGAGTAGCTACATTATTAATATAGTAATTTATAAATAAAAAATAGATCTAAATAAATGTACTTATGTATAATAAATTTCATTGTTTTACTCAGTTCTTACCAGATCAAAGTAATTATAAATTTAATTAATTCCAGTAGAATTAAAACCGTCGTTTCTATAATTTTAATTTAATTCTTTGAAGTTATACAGTCGTAACAAGTGTGGTACGGTTTGTCTATATGGAAACTTGATACTTAAATATTTTGTACCTAACGATATCATTATTTGCTGTAATTTTGTAATGCTTAATATGATACAGAGATATTAAGTTCGTTATATTTAAAATTTGACTCAATATCTATCGGAAGTAAATTTGAACCGATCGCATGACTGTTGTGGATAGCATTAAAGATCAGATAGAATGCTACAGTTTGCTATTGCATATCAAAATAAGGCAATAGCGGTTATGTTTTTTGAAGGTTCTGTATGCTGAAGGTAAACTACCTTATACCTATTTACGACCTACTATACATACTACCTCGTAGTATGTATTAAAAGCCCTTTCTGGCTTGGAAGAGGCATATTAGTGTCGGAAGGTTATATAATCCTTGAACAATAAAAAGTTATTGTCATATTAAATTGAAGAAACTTAATTATTTTACATGCAATCTAAACGTGGATTACTTATAATAAATCAGTGTTATTACTAATTATACGATTTAGTTAATAAACAATTCTTAGGATCTACAGAAGTCATAACACTAATAACATAATGCCCTACTAGCATGATCCTTTGCTTTCCTTTTTCCTTTCATTCGTGAGCTACCAGTGTTGCTATGTATGTTTCTCATTTAATTAATTTTTATTTTAATTAGGTTTTTTGCTTTGTAATTAAAAAGGGTAAATATAAACGAATATAAATACCGAGTAACGCCTTCCTAAACAGAGTGTTTAATACATACTGTATACCATATATTTAATTGTATGTTGTAACCACGTTTAATTTTTCTCTTTCCAGTAATCCCGAGCCACATATCTGGTAAGGAGAAGCCACCGCCAGGAGACCTCCGTCATGCGGAGGATTCTGATGAAGTATCACTCATCATCGGCAAGTACGGACGGTGGCAGTTATTAATGACGTTTCTTCTGTCGCTATTTTCGCTGCCTTGCACATTCCACATATATCTGCCCACCTTCACTGTAAGTATATATAACAATAATTCTAGATTACTATTCTTTTTTACACTGTATCATAAACATACTAGTCTTGCATATCCCTCCATTTTTATACTGCTCTGACCGTATATAATACTTTAAACGATCCGTGATAATTGCCGCCATTTTTTATTTGAACATGATTGTTTTCTTTATTAGTTACTTTTAATTTCTGGAACTGATCTGGATTTACTTTTACGAAATAAAATATCGTATATAAAAATGTACCTAATTATAACTTGTCAGAATTTCATTACCAATATACATATTTATAAAATTACATTTACTCTATACAAAACTTATATATTTTACCTTTTTTTATTACAATATTGGACCTTTTTGTATGTTCCAATAAAAACCATTAAATATTGTAGCAGGAGATTCTATGTCAATCCATCATTCATAAAATTGTTATTGAAATAATAAAATGTATTAAGTTACAAATACTTTTGTTTAACAAAAACCCATATTTTAATTACAGATGGAATAAATCTAATTAATTTGCATTATATACATGTCATAAATATTTTATTAAAGCGTGTGGTATTTAAAACTTGTGGTAGTTATTATTGGTTGGCGATGTTAGCTGTTATCTCTTAATTTATTAATATTATCATCGAAATTTACACACAATGAACATCAATTTGTTTATTTTAATTAATTATTATTGCATATATTACTCATCAAGTTTATGAATATTTGCTGCGACGACTTTGAATCTTCTTTTATATGTCTACAATATGTGTTATTGACAACTATTTTTTTGAGTTCATATTATAATCTAATCAATAGACAATGATTTAAACAAACAATCAAACATCGGTCTGTGCCGACCAATTTAAAGTATAAGATAAAAACGTTGCAGTTAAAATTGATTACTTTTTCCATGTAATTTTTTCTAACAAACAAACGATTAGTCACACTTACTTTTACGGCATAGATAACTGATACAAAAAAGGAGACTCTTAATCAGTAGAATAGCTCTACATGAGGCTTTACACAACCAGTAGTACTATCGCCAAGGGCGCTATTACACAATGCCATTTCATGAGATATTCCACTAAGTCAATTAGCTCATAAAAGTTGGAAAATAATCTAAATTTAATAGTTTATCATAGTTTCTAGACTAAAGGATTGCCTAAAGGATTGACTAAAGGATTACTCCTAATGGATTGCTCGTATTTATTCAGCGCCTGGCTTAGTAGAATATCTCAGCAAATAACATGGTGCAATACGTTGGAAAATAATTAATGCCACAAGAAGTTTCTTCAATGTATAAGTATCCAGCTCTTATGTAGAAAATATTTCACGAATAAGTTCTATTTCATGGGTACAACATTTATATAAAAACATACTATGATTCGTCTCGTTGTTCAAAATCGTTGCTTTATTATATAGTGTAAATAGAAGTAAAAGGTAAATATTAACTAGACGTATGTTAATTTGTTCACAGGCAAAAGCAACGCAATTCTGGTGTCGAAGGCCAAGCAATCTATCAAGTCTTTCGTTAATTGAGTGGATCAATTATAGCCAACCCGTCGACGCTTGCACTGTTCGGACATTGTCCACTGCAGTTACTGTGGAGAGCATATTGAACCACACAGCGCCACTGCTGGCGTTTCAGAAATGCAAAGAATGGGACTACGATACCTCAGAAGTAGGAAATACGATAATATCAGAGTGGAACTTGGTGTGCGATAAAGCTCATCTGACAAATCTAGCTGAACTCGTATTTTTAATCGGAGTTGGCGTCGGTGGTGTTGTTGGAGGATGGATATCAGATAAGTTAGTAATTAAAATGTATACAACTGTAATTTTCTATCATAAACTAATTACACGTTGTAATTTGCTATGTAATCAAAGACTAGTGTAATATTTTTATGAGCAAAACCGACGGTGAATTACATTTCTGATAAGTACCTATGTAAACTGTCTGCAGAAATTCATTCTGCTTTACCAGCTTACTTAGATTTTTTTTATTCAGATATATTTAGAATCTACTATAATTAGCTATGATCCCAAAAACTAAAATTGAGTAACTTTACAAAATGTTTGCTATATTTCTAACAACATCCACGTGCCTTTAGAATTATTTTTTTCTAGAAGAATAATTTCTGATATAAACAATAAAATTATACTAGTTACTACTATAGTAATAATTATTATATTAGTATATATCAGTATTATATGGAGATTAGTAGTATTCATATATAGGTTCATTTTAGATTTATTATTATTTTATAGATTTTTTTGTTATGGTGCATCATTAATATACAGAAATCGTGTTGAAAATTCTCACGACTTTGTGGTCTTATTATCTTCTATTACCAGTCAACATTGTTGCAAGAAAAGATGGCCACTGTTATTCTATGAAAAAGATAACACAACTACCTTGAAGGTTATTTCGTGAAGAATATATTAAACACTTATTTCATACTTACCTAAATATTATTACTGTTGGTAACCGATGCGTGAGTATACGCACCGAGACGCAGTTCTAATACGACCTTGCAGTTCGAATCAGCTTTGCGTTTCTTTCGGCATTTCTTCTCAAGATAGTCGCTTCCAAAACTCTACTAGATGACTGTCAGTAGTTATTCCCTTGGTGGCCCCCAAGCCCAGGCGGCAACCTTGCGATATCACTAATCCATAAAATTCACTCACTAAGCGTCTTAATTGCCCTTTACACAGGGTGAGGTTATAAAAACCATCCCTTTTTTGGTATTCATTTTCTTGGCATATAGGCATTTTTATTTCTTTAAATCAGCAATATCTCTTTACTTGCAAATCTGACGGCATTACGGGGAAAATCCTGCATAAGATCATCAGGACAGCTATTAGGGCAGTGACCCCGGTGTGTCAGACTCCTACTGACTAAAAACCCTCGGGATGTCCCTCTAAGCTCTCCACCCGAGCCTGGGAAATCAAATTCATCCAGACGCCCGGTGAGCAAAATGCCTTGTCGAGGCTGCCTCTCTGGGAGGAGTAGGATAAAAGCCATTCCAGCTCAACAGCATTCATCCCGCCGAAAATGTAAGAGATTATGTGTTCATTATCATGTTGGTATGCCGTAAATAAAATTATTAGATGATTTCAATCCGAATTGTTTGTATAACCATTATTATACCTATTTTATTGAAACAAAAATACGAAAACTATTACATTTTCAGATTCGGTCGCAAACGCATCTTGATGGGAATGATGGTCGCGCAGAGTGGGCTGGCAATACTGTCTCTGTTGGTGCGCTCCTATATACAATATGTTATAGTGCGTCTTATCATGGGTTTCGTCTCTGTGTCCGTCGTGTATGCTGCTTTTGTTCTTTCCGTCGAACTAGTTGGCGGAAAGTGGGTGACGGTTGCTGGAGTCTGCAACTTCTTTCCGCTGCCCCTGGCTTATCTGATAGTGTCATTGATGTCTCTCGTTATGCCAAATTGGAGAGACTTACAGCTGACTTTATCCATACCTGGATGTTTATTACTTGCGTTATGGTAAGTTAGAGTTTTATTTATTAAATATTTTTGAGTACTTACTTTTTGCTACTCTTGCGTTCACATTTTAGTTTGAGTTCATATACGACTTGGTATAATTGTAAATGTTGTATAGTCTGGAAATTATTTAAAAATATAATACCATAGGTAAAATAAAAAATTAACTGTTTCAATTTTTCAAACGTAATCTTCAAGACATTTAGTGTGTATTAAACTATAGCTATGTTGAAATAAAATGTATTTAAAAGAAGAAGTGCTAATGAAACATGTAATTTAATGGACAGTTAATTAAATGCTAATCAAGAAAACATTAATAAATACCTTCATGGATCATATTAGTAGTAAAATTATGTATTACAGGTTCGTTCTACCAGAATCTCCGCGGTGGCTGTTAAGTATGGGAAAAATTCAGGAAGTCAAAATAATATTACAAAAAGCGGCAAAATTCAACAAGAAGGAGCTACCAGCTGATATTGACAAACTATTAATGTCACATAAACGAGAAACCGATGAAGACGGTCCCAGTGTTATAATGCTGTTTAACAAAGCTTTACGTATGAGGACAATTTGTCTTTTCCTATCCTGGTTTGCGATGACGATTGCGTACTATGGCCTCCTGTTGAACATTGGTAACTTCAATTTAGGCAATCTTCATGTAGCCTCGATAATTTTGGCAATTGTAGAGATTCCGGCAATAGCAATAAGCATTCCTATCCTATTGAAAGCTGGAAGGCGAGTGCCAATATTCATCAGTATGATCGTATGCGGCCTGGCTTGCGTTGCCAGTGAATTATTCTCGATAGCCTTTGAGGACGAGTGGATTATGATAGCGTGCCTCATGGTTGGAAAGTTTGCCATCGGATCGACTAATATGATGTTACCGATCTTCACCGTTGAACTATACCCAACAGTGGTGAGGAATTTGGGGGTGGGTGCTAGTCAGTTATCAGCTGGTTTAGCTTTGATATGCATTCCGTATATGTGGAAACTGGTGAGTACAAAATACAGCGATTATAAAATTTATTAAAATTTCTAGCCATTAATTCGTCTACGATAATAAATATAGAATCACATCGAATTTGATTTGCCACTATAACTATAAAGTAAAGCTATTTTGTTATTGACCAAAAAAAAATTAAACTAGACAGACAGAATAAATAATAATATTTCATGCTCCATATTGCCAGTGTATGGAAACAAGTGATATGGAGAGTTCAAACTTAATCTCGTTTCTATACAAGTTATTATCTTTATAATTCAGATTTATAATAGTACAAAGTTTATGAATATATACTTATTGACCTGTGTCCTAAGCTACGTTTCGTAATACACAATGGCCAAAAAATATTGCCGGTTTTGCCCAAATAATCTTGACCAAACATAGCCTATATTTTTTTTTACGCATAAAAATATAGATTAAAAACTTATAAATTTGTAGAGCCTATAAATGAGTCTTTATTTATATTAATCCTTCACATTAGTAGTATGTACTTTTAATCGAGACCATGTATGAGCTATATTTTAAAATGGGGTTGGTATTAGTACTAGGTCTAGATTTTTAGCGTGATATTGGAACAAACATACAGGAGAATTTTAAATAATATTGATTCGGGTGTAGCATCTCCTAGTTCGATCTCATTCTTTTTTTTATATCTTAAAAAACTATACATTTATCACTGAAATATTTTATAATAATAAATAAGAAGGTGAAGATGTTATTATTAAAATTTACATTAATACATTTCAGACCATGCTCAATGAACACCTGCCGATGGTTACCATAGCTGCATTGGCAGCAGTAGGAGGAGCGATCGTTCTTCTCTTACCAGAAAACGCATGTCTCGAAGAACCTCCAACAATTGTAGACTGTAAAATGTGAGTGTACCTACATATTATAATACTATAATTTTATTGTTTGGTTTAATTGTTATCAACATAGTAAAAGTTTTATAATCCATACACAACGTCTCTAAAACAAATATAATAATAATAATACAATATATTGCAATACTACTTTTCTTTATGTACTGTCTCGTTAATGTGATAACAATGCACTTGAGAAACAATATAATGCAGTCAAAGAATGACAAAACGTCAACGAATGGGAATTCATTAATAGACACTGTTGTTATGGCAGCTTATATTTACCACGACTGAAGTTCTCTAGGTATATGATCATCTGGAGGATCACACGCTAATCTCTAAACGTGACACGCCAAAGTGAAAAACATTGACGGTCTTTTTTACAATGGGCGAACACAACCCAGTTCTGGCAATAGTCTTACCACCTAAAACATCTATCTTGATCCTATTTACCTCGATGTTATTTAAAAATAAATATAAATTATTATAGTAGTAATTACTAAAGAACCATATTCAAATACAAAATTGTTATTTTAAAAAAATGATGTATGAGTAGCGACATCTATATTCAAATAGCTATACGTTTTAAGTTTACAAAAAGGTGTACTAATTTCATTCTTCATTTCCACAGATCACCGCTAGATACCGCACGTAACGGAACGTGTACGACGATCGACGATAGAGGGAACCAAGAACCAAATAACAAATTAGATTTATAAGGTCTTCATGTAAATCCTAAATACTAACTAAGAAGGAAAATGTATATATAGAACCACACAGGTTAGTGCATGGATACTCGTAATTCGATTACATTATGTTGTTCAAAATATTGTTATAAAGTTACCGTATAAACGCTTATTAATAACAGTGGATGGATTGTAAAAAATAAACTGTAGAAGGTACAAAAAAATATGTTTTCTGTAAAACAGCCTCTCTGTTCCAAAAAAGCATTTTACATTTAGCAACCATGAACATCCTATTTGTTTTAAAAACAACAAATCAATGATTCATTAATCTTTAAAATTATAATAGCGTTGCTGCAACTGGGTATTAATGATATTTCACACAGATAGGTATGTAGAAAAAATAGACGCATAGTGTAAGTGCCATAGCCATAACATGTAAAAGTGACGCTCAGCCTATAAAACATTAACTTATAATATCTGGATATTTAATAAATAATATTGATATAACATCTGGTAAATATCACATGCACAAGTGTAATAATGTTTTTACGCTAATATAGGATAAACGTTACTAGTACCAAATTACTTGCTTTTACTTTTTTAAGCGTCCGAATTTACTTAAAGAACTTAAAGAACGAAAACTTAAAGAAAGATACAAATGTTGTAAGTTAGTAATGTTATCGATAAAAATAAATACTTGCAGGGACCATATCCTGGAATACAATCATTCTGTAATTATCTGCAGTTAACTATGTCGCGGTTGCGATCAAGTCAGACACAGACATCTTGCTCCTCACATCCAAACATCTATTAATCATAACCCATTTTAGATAAATAAAAATGTCATTTTTATTCAGACTCCTCTTTTAATAAATATCCTTTGAAACTGAAGCTTCAACTGATTTATATATTTTATTCCATTGACCCAGTGATATCAATATGACATTTGACTGACAACGTGTTACGTATTATTATTATATTGAGGTGTGAAAGTCTATTTGTCTTAAACGATATTTTGATTGTCATTAGCTTATATCGGAATCAGCTAAATTCGCGCATAGGTCAATATCATCAAAAATATTGCTTAAGCCAATTAGATTTTCAACCCTAAATATTATTAATACGATATTAAATTGCATAGGAATCTACATACAGGAACATAATTGTATTCCTAGAATGTAATATAATTAATGTACTATCTTATTGGGGAACAGTAGGCGTACCACCTATTTTAATACTATTATTTTAATGTTTCTTTAATTTTTCGAACTATTCACAATCTATAAAAGTCAGGTCAAAATAATATTGTTTTCGATACGTTTGTAGATTATTTAGATTTTTAACCCTTCAATTTTTTTCAATCTATGGATACTAAATTTATTACTTATTTATAGTATATTTTCGTTATTAATAAGTATATAATTAAAAAAACAATTGATACTCATACGATTTGTTTCATACATTATATTAATTCAAAGGAAATTGTCAAGATTCGCCTATTCGTCAATAGGGATGTTCGTTTGGTAACACGGCTAGACCTTCAAAATTACGACTAGCTATCAACATGCCGAAATGTCAGGACTATAAGAATTAATGTTTTTTTGAGACATAAGATAGTCATTTTAAAAAGTATAATAACCGTTTGTGTTAGTCTCGTCTGATAGACTATTCATCAACTCAACGTGACAAGAATGTTATAAGTTACGCGTTCTTTTGTCTTGGTTTGATAACGCAGCTCAACAAAAAATAGCGTTTTCTTGGTTGCCCTGAATATCTCTGTGGTTTCTTATGCTTTCAAGTTCTCAGTCTTCAAATATACTCATGAAAATTCTGAATTGGCTTTAATTTTTAAGATTTTGGTGTTTTTTTCATTTTAATAACACTAGTCTAAAAAATTTCTCTTTTCTTTCACCTTTTACTTTAATTTTGTGTAGATTTGTTGCTTCTAAATTACAAATATAGCATTTAACATTATTTATCTTCAAAATTTTTCCTATGGACTTTTTAATTAATACGCATTTTTATTCTGCTTTAAATTAAAATCATAAATCAATGAATCGATCTTAGGAATTTTCATAAATTTTCTTTTGAAGAAAATTATAGTGTTTGCTTACCTAAAAGTGTGAAAATGAGCTTTTTTGCTTCATTATATTTGATTATAAAACTTGTATTCTTCATAAGCTTTTATTCGCAGATTTTTAAAGTTACACTTTTTATGTTTATCTAGTCGAACTAATTTATAGACTGACGGAATGTACGACTATTTCATTTTAAAATTTTATTCGTGAGTGCTTTTGCCACAGTCATACAAAAATAGCACTCATCTTCACGGTTTCGATGCTTATTCCATATTATGTCCGTTTAAAATGACACGGGGCCAACTCTTTTTCGAGTACAAAAAGAAAAACAAAACTGGATGTTCTATAAAATTATATAAATGTTCTAACCGTCTGATTTTATACAGCTTTATATTTGACAATACATATAAATTATCATAACATGTAACAATATAGTGAAAATTATTTGCTTAAAAATAGAAGTAATCATTGGACAACTTTTATATGTACAGAGCATCATAGAAACAGCTAGAACTGTACACTTGGATTGATATAAAAAATACCATCGGTCAATATATTTGTTCTCTTAATTATGACATCTTTAGTACTTATAATTACGATATTCGTAGACTAAAATTACGTACATGAAAAAATGACTTAAATACCGCACTTTTGAGCAATTATAAAATAATTTGTACCTATATAAATTCATTTAAAATTAATCAAACGTAATAGCAATAGGAAACAGGAATAGTAAACAGTTTCAATAAAAAAAAAGAATTAAGAATTTACTTGATATTTCTGTCTCATGCTTACTGCTTTTTGTATAAAACGAAAACTAAGTTAAAAAAAAAGACCTTTAAGTTAATATTCCAAAACCTGTTATAATTTCGTGAAATCTCGGTTTAAAAGTATATAAAACCACTGTTACATACCACTGTTGACAACAAAGCACTGTTAACAAGTAGGTACAATAACTTATAATTATTAAAATGTGATTTTACACGCAGACACTAGGCGTCAGGAATGACAAAGTTCTTTTGAACACCACAATTCACGCATTGGTATAATTTCAGTTTTAATACCTCTGATTAAACAATACTAATTTAACGCATCGACATATCCCACGCAAACATTAGTTATCCACTTTTCTAGAAAAACGTTTTTTACCTATCAGACACAAGTTATTAATAAATCGCTTAATACAGAATTAAAATAAGTTAATAAGAAAAAAACCCTATGCTAAATTTATGTTATCCCTAAGATTTCGGTAAATACAATCTTTACAAAAGATGTTCTACTGAAATATTATTCATTTGAACATAAAACTATGCGTGGAAAAATTCTAATAAAAAACTTAGAAACAAGACATATCTTTTCCTATTATTATGTATTTTTAATATAATCAATATTTCTTTATATTCTATATTAGTGTAAAATCATCTCATGTCCGCGCTCATTAGTTTTAATAATGTAAATAATTATATTTATATGTTTGTAATTTTAAGCATAGATATATTCTTTAAGCATTTACCAAAATTATTTATTCATTTACATGCTAAAATAGAGTCCAATTTATTTAAAAAATCTTTATTGTTATATGTTCATTGAATAATATTCGTTTATAATTTACAATATTCTTTAGATTTTCTGGGAAAATGATATCTATTATAAAGTTATTAATAAAAAACATTGAATTGAAAATTATAAATTTATATAACTTGTTCAGTCACTTTCCATGATATCTACTTATTAGGCCATCAAAACTTAAAATGTAGCTCTTATGATACATCGTAGAGTTTATGATATACATATATATGTTCATAAACACAAGAAATTACCACACTCGTGATATTATTAATACAGGCAATACTTTTTTTATATAATTTACATAAAATGTGATTATGTTTCATTGTAGCTTTGACAATTTTGGATGGAATTTATATTTATTGGTATTAGAATGTAATTTTCATATTTTAGTACCAAATAGTAATTATGTGTAGTAATAAAATATGTACCTGTGTTTGTAATAATAATCAGTTAATATTGATATAATTTAATAGTATTATAAAATTTATTAAATTTAATCTTGTATTATTAAGTATTAAATGAATGCAATTAATTTGATGGAAATAATCCTGATTTCTATTTTGTAAAAAAAAAACATTTTATGCTTCAGTACTTATTTTTGTATACAGTGAAAGATATCCAATGAAATTTATTGCTTTATTAAATTAGTACCTAGCTCATTTTGTCACATTATATTTTAAGGAAAGATAAAATGAAGATTTATTTTGAATAAAACTTGTTTTTTTTTTTTAATGTATACTATTTACATGTACAACGTGAAAGTCTAGCTTGAATTATTTTCCCCTTAGAGTCTGCATTCGACAAAGTAGACCAGGCTTATATTGTTTAGTTATTTTTATCTGTGATTATAAATATCTGAAAAATAGTTAAATGTGAGTCAATAAAGATAATCCCTTTTATAACTACAAATATATATATATATATATAGGTACATATAAAACAGGCCCAATATCTTATAAGGTACTTATAAGTGACTTGTTATGTTAAAGATGCGAATCCCAGACGTGTTTTTTTTTCTATAATAAATAGATTGCATAGAACGAGCTGGCTGAGCGCCTTCTGCGTTCACCCACCAAGCGCGACTTAGTTGTGAAGGCTAGTCCCGGCCAATCAACAAAGTCCTGTCGAAAAAAGAAATAGCTTGTAACGACTCAGAGATATACATAGAATACCTTTGTCTAGTACCACTGTATAGGCGTAAACTTTAGTTTGACACTAGGTCAATGTACAGTCGGAGGAAGCTAGCTCTGCCTTTCCTGCATCATTTAGCAACGGGTGGAGGAACACCCCAGTGGTTTTAATCTGTGAAAGTCTGACACACCGGAGCTGCCGCCCTTACGGTAGCCCAGATGGTCCGCGAGGATTTCCACCGAGTCCAAAAAAGAGTAAATGTACAATCACCTATATAAATTACTATTTAATAAAACGAGAATTTATCATGTCCGGTCATTGACTCCCGACTAGGGCGGCAGGTTCCCTTGGTGCGTGTCATAAAACGTCTTTAACGGCGACCAGCAAACGTCGACATAGCAGCACGTGATACGCCTTTTTATGAATCTTACCGTGCTTTACACTCGGTATGTTACCGTTGCATAAATATTCAAAGTTTGGCTGTCGTATTCGATAGTAATGATTTATTCTAAATTACATGACACAACAGCTAATAAAACGTTAAATAAGATGGCGATTTATAGCAAATACATCGATAAACAGTAATATTAATTTATTTCGAAAAAGATCAAATTATTTTTCATTTATTTCTCGACTACATATGATGGTACACTGATCTAATGGGTATGTGAATTAGGTAATTTTTAAAATAAAGTTTGTCATCTGCGGCAATTATTTTCGTAATAAAATAAATTAGTGTTTGAAAGTAAATATTAAAAAAAAATAAAAAAAATACGCTCTCTTATCTCTACAATATCTATACAATCTCTAGGCTATCTATACAATGTAAATTCGTTTATAGTTTTCAACAGTATACGTAATTTTTTGTTGTGATGTCTTGTTCTGCAGGTCGAAATTTCCAGAACGAAAACGTTGGAACCAAAAATGAACTGTGTTTTTTTTTTGCAACACGACCGCCATACACATCATTCACCCTTCGAGTTGTTTCCGCAACACTAGTGCCACGGTGGAACTCGTACTCGTAAATAATGCGATATTTTAAGTTTTCCATTTTGTAAAATGAGTGACGCAAACAGAAAAAAACAGAAGAAAAAACAAATGAATGACGATCATCGAAGCACAAATACATGAGTCTATAGCTGTACAAATTTGAATTTGGAATTCCTTACCAAAGAGGAGAAATTTGTGATTAAAGTGGCCAGTACGAAAAACGCCAATTTCATATGTAAGGACCTAATATATTGCCTATGCGTAAATAATTCTTATATTGTATATACATTTTATCTATGGTAACAAAATCTTTCTTTGATGAAACAATTTCACACTCAAGTATTTTTTACCGTTTCACAACGCTGGAAATATGGAACAATCTGCTTAATTAGTTACCTTTAAAAAATTATTAAGGTTTTAATAGATACTACAGGAAACTTCAACTATTAGTGTTATTATATCCGGCACCTTAGAAGTATTATATTAAATATTCACATCCTGGTCACAACAGACTCTATGGATGGTGTCGTGGAATGTATTATAAGTATATTGCATGAAAAATGTTTTTCAAGCAGCGCCTGAACAAAACCCTTATTTATAATTATAACAGACAAAGCAGTTGTTAATTATTTTAAATTGATCTAAAAATATACAAATATTTTCAGAACTTTTGATAGCTAAAAAAGATATTATCGACTTAGGCTACGATTTTTAGACGCTATTTTGACTTTGCTTAGCAAAGTTCTCAAAAAATAAATTCGTTTTGACAAAAAACTGAATATATAATAGGAACTTGAATATATCTATAGTATCCACAAAACCAATTCTATGTTAACAAAATCAGTGGCTTACCAAACCCTTTGACATTCATTGAGTAACATAAATTGTAATGTTTTAGTTAAGCCTAAGCAAACTTAAAGTTCCGTCTATAAATCAGTTAATATCTCAGCCTAAGTGTCATCGTTACCCAAGTCTGTCGGGGCAACGGCCCATGATATTACTAACTTAAATACATAACATTAAGCTGATTTATTATGAATATGACCCCATGGCAAGTACTATTGTAGCGGCAAATAGTACGTGTCGAATCAGTAACGAAGCATAGAAAAAGGCGATGCAGGACGGTTAACGGAACATCAAGGCCCGCTTGCACTCTGATACTTGTCCATAGTACAGGATTATTCAAATTGAAAAACGTTTTACAATCAAGAATACCACACACAGGTACCTACGTATTTTATAATATCAATACTTGCACAAGACCGCATCCAAGTTACACGCAACTTCTTGTTGTCGTTGCCAACAATTTACTAAAATCAAATTTGCAACTTCTGTTTTGTATATAGACAAAATAATCCTGAAAAGCGCTTTGCTAAATCATGATAATATTTACCTGTATAAAAATTGCATATAAAACATTCATATAAAATATAAATATATAACCGTTAGGCAAACATTTTTTTTAATAACCATAACTTTTATGAAGCCTTGCAGGCCTTGCTGTATAAACATAATGAAGAGTAAAATAATGCAATGCATTATACAAATGATTATATTTTAATAATTTTTCAACTTTCAAATTGCTTTCCACGCGCTCATAATTTTTCGTCGTCGGAAAATTAAAACCAAGTTGGTAATACGGCGGTGTAGAGCAGCGCGGGGAATGAACTATTATGGCTATACTGTAGTTAAATAATAACAGTAGCACAACTTTTATTCAACATACACGTATTAACCATACAACAGGAACGTTCGTTTTTGAGTATTGTTTACTTGAAACAATTGTGCTTGTTTCTTTTTCATGACATTTATATTTTAGACAGATTTTTGACTATTAATTTCAGTATATGATTTCTCATACACATTCAACAAAGCGCTGGTGACAGATATGACTATTATCTGATAGTAATGTTTCTATAAATATATTTTTATGAGATATTTCGTGGTGAAAAAGGGAAGTAAATGTAGCTGACATTTGATCTTGTAAAAATTATTACATTTGAGGCAGTAGCAATATATTTTGTTTCTTTTTTTTCTATAATACATTATCATTTTTACTACGAAGTCCTAATCGATACAGTGCAACCATAAATCTTGTTGGCTTTAACAAGAGTTAAATCGAAAAGTTATTATTTAAAAGTCCGGATACAGAAAAAGTGACTCTTTACAATTTTGTATTAATGGAATCAAATATACATATTTAACAAAATAAGCTAAATTCTCCTAGTTAGTATGTGAGAAGCATGAATTACTTCCACCCACCAACCAACCATGTTGTCAGAAATGCATTTTATCGTTTTTGAGTTGCTGCCGGTACTATGCACCTGCATAGGTACTAGTGGGCGCATTAAGTCACACCGTCCCGTATACCATCCAGGAAACTTACTTTATCGTGGTTAAAGTATTAACACACTAGAATATATTCTACTAGGGTAACAGTAACTCTCACTTACTCGTGTTGTGATGCTGGCGATATACTTTCCTGTGCTAATGCGTGACCGGACTGCGCTACACGTCAGTGAAACATCTCTGATGTAATACACCCCAAATACATTATCCTGGTGATCGGACACATACCAAACAAGAATAAATGTGAACTAAAAACATTTTACATAACAAACCGTGCAGATATGCACATTAACCGAGAATCTAATGCCGTTTGTCCAAGGGTGTTTTTTATTATAGCATGATAACAGGTAATTATTGCGTTTCATAGCGTCAATACTACTAATATTTTCGTTTTCTAAGCACAAGTATTAACGTCTTTTATATTAATAGTTAATATTTTTTTAAATAAATTATTTTAGAAGTGCTAATCGAATATAATCAATTGCTACATCTGGCATAATATCACATGGGATAAACTTTTGTTTTTTTTTTTAGATTTAAAAGTGCAAAAAATACAAGCAGTGACGTTTGCAGACTTGAGAATGAGATTTAGTTACAGCTTACAGCCTTTTTAAAATCAGAGCATACGTTGTTTTCGTTACTAAAATAGAGATAATAATTAATAAGGTATTAAAAGAATTACTGACACGCAAAGAATATACACAAAAAGTAAAATGGTACAACTTAATTATATCGAAATGATTTTTACAATTAAGAATATCAGAGTGACAACTGTAATTTATCGCACACCAACTAAATAAATAAGTTCTATAACAATCGTAACATCCCTACTAATATTTTTGTAATAAATATTTCATACAAACAGTGAACCAAATATGTCAACATTAAAATTCTCCGTCACCCCTTAAAATTGGAAGCGAACAATAGGCACCAGAAATACAAAAAGTGAACCAGACTGCTAATTAATTAGCTCGTTTAGCGGTATTTTCGCGGCTAGCACCGTCAATTTATATTGTGATATATTTTATTAGACACATTAGTCTGGGAATACACGTTTATAGTTGGTCACCTTGCAATAAGGTATGGTGGTCGCGTGTGCCACAGGGCGAGAGTGGGCGACCTCATATAGCTTGCGCGGGAGGCGTTTCCTTTATTTGTTGGTTGTACGCTGCGTGACAGTGACGTGTGACGACAGGACATCATGCGTATTTTTCTGGTGAGTCCCAATAACATGCCCTTCAGAAGGGCAACTGGCAACTACATCTTGGACTATTTTCAAAAATATATTTTTTAGAATTATTTTAAAATATATTACAACAGAATAGTATTTCATATTTGTTTTAGAAAGTTAATGAATATATTTTATTTTACAAACATATACGGCCTTTACACAACTTAATTTATTTTGTTATGGTGTTTAAACTTTAGGTACTTTAATTCATTGCAACAATATATAGTAAAAAAATTGGTAGATAGTGCTTTTAATAATAAAAATAAATTAACTTTTGTACTAATGACAATAAGATTGTTATGAAAAAATATAAACTATGTTTAGTAATAGTAAAAATGTACAAACTTAAGATTAACTTCGTTTTATAACAACGCTGTTAGTCCGCGTGTTTATCAAACAAAGGCAATCAAACTTCATTAGGTATATACAGTGCGCTTCATATTTTATTTAATTTATAATAAAAGTTAAATCAACTTGATTATGAACAGTATTCTAAAAATAGTAAGAAATAAATAAGCTTGGATATTTTGTAAGGACATAACGAATGTGAAAGTTGTTGACGAAAATACGTGTAGGTACATAAACACACTCTTTAAAACTGTTAGAATTATTGTGGACAGTTCGTTGCATTTCAATGAATTGGTTCATACATACAAGTAAAGCAATATTAATATCGAATTCAGGTCGTTATTATACGACGGACATTCGAGGTGTCGGTTTCGCATGCCAACCTTGAGGTTGATCGTGAGCTGATAGGTCATTTCAGAATGTGGCCACAAATCTTGTACCGGTAACATTACGAAAGGCAACATGTAAAAATTATACGCCCTTTTTTAATTTACATGTGGAACTGGGTGTTTATATGGGTATTTATAGCCACGTTATGAACCTTACCTTCGATGTATATGTTGAGCAGTGACTAGTCATTTATATAAAATACGCAACTTTATTGGGCACGGTTATTGGACACGGTTGTTGGACGTTACAGGCTCAAAGTTCGTCTAAGCTCTAAACTTCTGTCGAAAAATGTATAGCTAATTTTATACAATTATTCGTTTCAAAAAGTTGCTCTGAATAAAGACTGATTTATATTTATCGAGGTGATCTCACATAGTGCATTATATTAATTATAGACCTCACCGAGTTCCACCCCAATAAGTATTTAAAGATAACTAGAAAACCTTGCTACATATTTTATTACGTGCGATTTCTCGATTGATCATAACAAATAATGTGAAACTGAACATAATTGGTAACCCAATAATAATTAGTTATGCATTATGTTTATTATATTATGATTTTCACTTAATTAAAATGTAATATTATATAAATATTTTAATATGTATAATATTTTGTTAAATAATTGAATCATCTAAAATTATGTAATGATTATATTATGAATGTTAGAAATTGAATACGAGCATAAGAAATATCAAACAAAGTTTTTATTTTAGCGTTCACAATATAGACAAATTTTGCCGAGATTTTTGTAAATTTTTTCGATCTTAAGAACACTTTGTCTCAGACAATTTTCCCTTATAATAAGTTATTACAAAATATGCAATTACCATTGTTGTTAGACTACGGTTAAATGTAGTAATTATATTATTTAAAATTTATTTGATAATTTATTTGAAAATTCGTATTGTATTGATAGATTTTGTTATGTACAAAAAATTACTAAGTATAAATCCGATTATGCGAAGTAATCCAGATGCCTTAAATTTAACGTATTGTACTTTTTAGGATAATTCAATAATTATCCTAAAAAGGATCAATATCCTATCATCATTATGTATTTTGTTTTTTTTAATGTGCTGCCTTGTAGTTGTTTGTCGAATAAATATTTTTTTTTTTATTATAGTATATAACTCGTAATATCCTATCATCATTATAGTATATAACTCGTAATATCCGACTGAAGTTTCGATTTCGGCCACCAACCGCAAAAATTTTGTCTTTGGCCAAAAATTTAAATAAATAAAGTAATAATAATTGTTTTCTAAATCAATTACAAAGCAGCACATTAAAGTTAGCTGACACCCAAATTAGGACTAGCTGTATCTTGGGTGTCAGCATAATACATGCCGAACAATATTATACGTGTAGTTTATACCCGTTGCCGTAATCTTAACTCCAAACAATATATATATATATATATATATATATATATATATATATATATATATATAGTTAGACTACAGTTAACAAGATATATAAAAAGAAACCACTGCTTTAATTATTCGTCGGACATAAAGAATGGTTAAAAGGACAGAAAAGGGTCTAAGTTGGGGCCGAAGGCGGTGGTTTCTACTAAACGCCGAAATAAAATGAACTGTCAGAATGCACTCATTACTTCAAATTAATGGAACTCGAATAAAATCAAAATATATATGACTTTAATATTTACCTACTACATAACTATATTTCTAAAATTACTGACTGTATTCAGTGTAACTAACAACCCTACATTATTATTCAACACGGGCTCGAGTTATGCTCAATATAATCAAGTTTTAACGAGTATTACATATCAAAAGAAATGTTACAAACGAGTTTGTAAAAAAAATTATAACAGTACATCCAGTATCTAAATATCATACTCGTATTTACATATATTTATTTCACGTTAGAAAAGCTTATCAAGTATAGCTGATCCGGCAAACGTTGTTTTGCTATATACGTTATTCTAATATCTTCTAAGATGTGCATTGAAATTAAGTGATGTCAAAGACAATTTTGATCACAATTAAATACTCTTAATCAACAACACATTTATTTGGATAAAGATTAATATTGTTACGTTGATACAACTCTTAACAAATAATGCATCAATTACGACCAAATTTGATTACCATAAAAACGGTTCTAGTGAGTTAATCTTAAAAGATAGACATATACCTACTGTCGCGGACATTTTTTTAGATCATTTCAAGAGGAATAATTCTTTCCTACATATATTTTTGGTATCTTGAACCGTTTTCGCAGCGCACGCAGTGGAAGCCCTCAAGGATGAATAATTTTCCCCGTTGTTTTCACATTTTCCATTATTTCTTCACTCCTAATAGTTGCATCGTGATGTTGTATAGCCCAAAGCCTTCCTTGATAAATGGTCTATTCAACACAAAAAGAATTTTTCGATTCGAACCAGTAGTTCCTGAGATTAGCGCGTTCAAACAAACAAACAAACTCTTCAGCTTTATAATATTAGTATAGATTATTCATACTGATTACACTGCATCTAAAAGTATCATCCAACTCAGTTTACGTAACCAAAAGACAATCTTTCAACAAATTCCATTAACTTGGCAAATAAAATTTTGAATCTAATTGTAATAACATAACGCCCTTGACAGTTTTGGCATATTGTGTATGTATTTCAGAAATACTGTTTTAGTAAAAAGTATAGCGTTCCTTAACAACACAGGTACTTCTTACACCGGTCATAATATGTGTAATTTATATTATTTTGAAATGAGAAATAAAAGTTGCCTAATTTTTAAACAGGAGTCGCATAAATCTTGGTTCAAAGTCAAAGCTAATACCATTCTCAATTTTCTTCAGGAGAAATTGAGAAAATTCAGAATTATCCGAAATTTCTTTTTCAACCTTCAGCCGTTCAATACTGAGTGTGAGTCTCTTTCATTCTTTCCCACTCATGATAGCCGCGAGCTTTGACTGACTAGTTTCTCCCAGACACCTTTACCAGATCTTCATGTATCTGCCCAGCTGTCTCCCCACATTCTTACAAATATTGCACTATATCTACGGGTTTTCTAAGTAGCTTGAAAGTATTTAACTATTTATCAAAATTACTATTGTTTATTTTTTAAATTCATCACTAATTAATGCAAATATTGGAAAATTTATTTCATCACTAAAATTGCAGTATTATTAAAATTATAAAACTGAGATATATAGACGCAATTTTAAGTTTGCTTTGATTTTACTAAAACATTACAATTTATATTACTCAATTAATGTCAAAGGATTTAGTATGTCACTGACTTTCTCAGAATAGACTTGGCTCTGCGAATACTATGACTATACTCAATTTCCTATTATATATTCAGTATTTTGTAACGAATTTGTGTTTTGAGAACTTTGCTAAACAAAGTCGAAATAGAGTCTATAAGTCTCAGCCTGAGAGTTGATAGTTATTATTATTATCACTTGATCAGTAGCTCTGAAAAGTTATCAATAAAAAGGCACATTAAATGTAATATTACTTTGAATCTTTTTTAAAAGAAAAACGGTACATTTTAAGAATACCATAACTGCGCTAGAAATTAAGAACTGGCGGCTTATAATAAGCGATAGTAGAGCTACGTCAGAAATGCTTGCACAAGAGCTCAACTATTGTCGACGATAATTGATGAAAGTATTATTAAAAAGTAATAGTAAGAATTAATAATAGGCTATTGTTACTAAGTTCCAAAAAGATCGGAAAAATAAAGTAGTGTTCATAGTATTATAGTTTTCTTTTCGAGACAATTGTGAGAAGTAACGATACTACTTCGTATAAAGCACTTTCCAGGTTTTATTACTATTCTTCATTGAAAGCTAATTTTTAATAAATAGTAGTACAGTCAAAACGGTATATGGGTCTAATTTCAAAACCCACTATAATATATTTTTTCAAATCACATAAATTTGTAGAAAATTATAATTAATCTTTGACTTAACAAACACATTCTTATAAGGTATTAAAATTATTATTCTCGAGTGATTTTTTTTTAAATCATATATAATATTTGCTTTGATAAAAACATTTCAAATTACTATTAGGACTATTAAGTAATTTTGTACGAAAAATCGTTTTAGCGGGTTTTGAAATTAGACGCCTCATATTTTGACATCGTTTAGAACAACACACCGGTTATATTAACACAGAACAAAGGTCCCGGCGATAAAATAGAACTTCGTATCTTGAAAAAACTCGCGGGTTATTGTGATTATTGGGTTTTTACGACTAAATATGAGTAGTGCCTTCGATGTCGTTATAATAGATTTTGACTGTACTTATAATTTAATACACTATTTATCTCAAACAAGATCTACATCATTTATATTTAACAATAATATATATAAATTAATTAACAAAAATACATACATATCATCACCCCACATCCCTATTGGGATAGGCAGAGAGAATAGAATGTCACTAATCTTTATTATTGCAAGTATCTTTCGCTTCCTTAAGATTATCTAATCCCTTCCTGTACATTCACCGATTCATACTTTTCACGTTATCCTCCATCAGAACTTTTTTTATTTGGTCTGTGTAATTAAATTTCGGTCGGCCTCGGCTCTTCACTCATGTTGTTATTTCTTTCGTCATCCTTTCATTAGTAATATAAAAACGCTATAAAATTAAATTGATCTTAATATTAATGATTAATTACATATTTTCAAAAGGAATAAACCTAATGACTTGTAATGTCACAGTAAAGGTGCAATTTCGTTATTTTTGGTATTATTCAATACCAACGGCTGTTTAAAAGTAGTCAATATAATATTATATAAACTCTATAATTGAGGTTGATTATAATTTGCATATATTGCGTCATTATATACATATAACCCAATTAAATTAAAATAGTCATAATTCGTCTAGTCTTAATGCCCCAGAACAACTTACACTTCAAAGTAATATGCTTGTTAATGCATAACGATTACGGTGTCTTAAAGTTATGATAAACATAGTCATGCGCAGATAATTATGCGTTTTTCTACTCTCCACATGATTGTTACTCAATACCAAATCAAGTACCTGCTTATTTTTTTAATTATTTTATGTACTTTTATATTTGCAAACAAAAGACTTCAACGCGCGCATCCTACGCCATCCGGTTTTTAATCAAGGTATGAGTAGTAAAATTACACTCTGCCTACACAAAATCATCAGGTTTAACTGCCACGATTGCAAAATCTTTGAGTTACATTAATACATTTGCTGTTTGCAAATAAAAACAGTTATTTTCATAATTTTAATTATACACATAACTACATTAATTGCCGCAATGTCATATTTTATGAATTTCCTAAAATTGCTATAATTTAAACACATTTTGAAGGTTAATGTATTGTTTGTAAATGTGAATACTGATATAATTATTGCAAACAATTAAAGAAGTTTCAGTACACAGTAATTTAATAATATTTAATGTAATCCTAGTTAATTGGATAGGTGTCGCCAAACAGTATGAAATTAGATACATTATTTACAAAAAATATCACCTAATGGCCTCCAAACACACTTTTTTTACATTATAAACGACTACAACGACGTAGAAGATAGATTTCAATAAGTAAAATTTTCATCCTTTTATTTTAGATGTAGGAACGACTACACGCAGTCAGCAGCGTTCATTCCATAGATGCATGAAAGCATTGCATTCCCTTACGATAAATAAGTCTGGAATAGTTTACTTAAATTTAAATAAAAAAGTTAATATATATTCCTATTTATTCTATTTTCACACCATCTATCTTGCCTATGGGAGCAATACATTATATACTATCATAATATAATATTCCAAATAATTACTTCAATCCTGCCTATCCTGTCCAAATACGGTATGCACGTTACTTTGAGTTTGATTCGTTTGTTAAGATGTCAAGAAATAATAAACACAAAAAAATGGGCTTAATACTTTATAAGCCTGCGGAAGCCATTTGTAGCACTAAAATTCACGGATGCATTCAAATATAGCAAGCAATGCGATGCGATGATGTTTCTTTGCTGGACACATTTCATTATTTGTACTAGAGTCATCTAAGGCTAGCTTTTATTTGGAAAAATATTTTCTAAGCCATTATAGGTTATCAGAAGCAGCAAGGCCGAAGTAAAAATTTTATACTTGAACTGTATGCAGCAGAAAATGCTCTACAAGCTTAGAACACAAATAAAGAATTAGATAAATGTAGTAGTTTTGGCAAATTTAATATGTCAGGCGGATATTAAATAGGTAAAAAAGCCCTTGGACCAAGTCGCAGAAAATACAAGTGCCAAGTGTAAATATAGTCTACCATACATATTAATTTGGAGTGATCTCATATCGTAAGGTATGCTAAATACTTTACGAGTGCACTGTGGCATTTTGATCGACGTAATAATTAGGTATTTGGTCTATGTACGGCCATTCCGTGCCTCACCTTGACTGGCGGAAGCGCATGCTCGCCGGGCGTCCTTACCTTTCAGATCTGTCCCAACCCGCCCTGTCAACCGTTATGCTAAAAATATAGCCACTACTTATATAAGTAAACTACATTACTTAAGCGATGAGTGAATCTGGTTTCATCGTACATTTTTATGTAAAAAAATAACCAATTAATTGAAATTCTTTATTAAATTACAAATCTAATTTATCTTAAATTTACAGCTACACAACATACTGGGTGCATTACAACTAAGTCTAAATTGTAAAATTCGATTCCTAATAATTATATTCTTAAAACATACGATGATACGTAATAATACAATAGGGTAGATGTGCTAATCGGACTAAAAAAATACATATAATTTTTAATATTTTCATTCAATTATTGACAATGAATGTCGATGTGACATATCTGTAACGCTGTTATGTTTATTTTTAAGAGAATAAAATCAAGGACATGTGGGACATACATATATATACTACAAATTATTGCTGTTAGCTTGTAATCAATAAATACATTGTGTAAATATTTTTAGCCATAAAATTATCGTGATAAACAGGTACATAAAGCTTAAATATATAAATACAGATAAAATATATAAATACAGATAAACGTACATATATACCTAATTTGGGATAGTAAATTTATTCCTATCTTTTTGGAATATCAATAATTTAATTTTCTATTTGTTTACTATGATATAAGCTTATGAATCATGTGTAGTCTAAATTATGAGGGTTATTATCATGCACAAATTAACTTTGAAAGTAGGATATCGTTTATTCTTTTACACCGCCTGCTTCTGTGTAGGTAAGATGCACCGGAATAGTAGAGATAATGAAATAACAAACTAAAGTTGCTTTTAGTAAAGAAATATGAACTTAATTGTACAAGTTGTAGACATATTATATATTACTAGATGTACGTCACAACCTGTTAATACTGGGTCAGATTAAAGCCAGTCTGGCATTGGAAACTATTTGGTTATAGATAAAATGTAGATATTAAATTTAATCAAATATAAAAACCTTCCCAACAAAGGATAGATGGTAGATTATTTAAAGTCAATTGAGGAATCTACTAAAGTATACTTCCGTAATAAGGCTACCGATCGATTTCAAACTCAAAGCACATATCTTTTTATATCATTTCACGCCTTACGATTTTTGAATATAACCTATATGAAGTTAAAAGAAAATATAATTAAAGGAATGCAATGTATACAATAGAAACTTCTTATAATATTCTC
This sequence comes from Automeris io, assembly GCA_036320925.1. NCBI lineage: Eukaryota > Metazoa > Arthropoda > Insecta > Lepidoptera > Saturniidae > Automeris > Automeris io. The sequence goes on along the minus strand of JAUDJH010000025.1, from coordinate 506,333 downwards.
CTAAAATATTTTTTTTTTTTTTTTTTGTTACCCGGGGGAAATCCTCATAGGATCGTCAGGAGAGTGGTGAGGGCCACTCCCCCGGTATGCCGGACTTTTACCGACTAAAACCCCCGGGGTGTTCCACCTTCCGCCTACCGGCATCGAGGGCACGACTGGGGTCTCATCCTCAATGACCGGCTGGGCGTGCGGCCCTCCTAAAATATTTACCTTAACTTCAACCAAGTGCGTAAAAAACTCTTTACCATTACAAGAGCTAATAGAGTTTAAAACACATTGATTTAAAAAAAAAAGAGTTAATAATTTTTGTAACCTGGCATTCCAATAATATGTATGTATTAAAAAAGGTAGATTCGTATTTTGAAAAATTCATTATTCATTTTAAAAGCTTTTTTATCCCTAATACTTGTAAACGGAGTAGATTAAACTGGATAGTTTAAATAAAACGAAGGTCTTTACTTAGGTTGAATGTAAAAATAATATAATTTTGTATAATAATCACCTATAATCGTTTTTTAGTAACTTTTTTTAAATTTACATTTATTTTATTTCCGAAACTGAGCACTTCTGTGAATTGTATCCTACAGTGTTTAACGAAATCAGATTTAAAATCAATTTAACTATGTTTATTTGACTGCAATTAGGTAAATATACTATATTTTAAGGCTAAATTATGGAAATTTTAGTACGTACTTAGAAAATGTTTCCTTTAATTTACATAAAATGAATTTATCAGGCTATTTACTAAATGTAGATGTATTAAGCCAGTCGAATATTTGCCAGCAGAATTTACTATTGCTTAGACATTTATTTCCGAAAGGTTACCAGATATAAACTCGTCAATCTCTTATTCATTTAACCTGAGAAGAACATTTATCTTACGGTGTGAGAATAGTTTAAAAAATACATATCAAGTTAGATTATACTTAATAATAGCTACTCGTATCAACAAGTTTGGTGGCTCTTTGTCTATGTTACACAACCGTAGACCTTTGAATTACAATAGAATAGGAGGGTACGCAACGATTGTATCTAAGTTGTAGCTGGATAAATCAGGTGTAAACCTCGAACAAGGTTTTATTGGAAAGTATGCCATGTTTCGTAGCATGACTACATTCCGTTGACCAAAAGTCAAATGCTATGGCTTAAAAAATCAAATTGTTGCAAGCTACTGCCAACGCTCATATATCGAATAATCCATTTACTTGTATATTTAGTTAAAAAATCAACTTCCACTATCAGTTTCATACTTTACAATAAGTACCTACTTTATCCATACAGTTGATAGTCACTAATGTATCTCTGTACTTATACAACGTGAATATACATTATTGTTGCCATCCATAATAGTTTGAATTTATAATTGGTACCTATATTTATTTTGTACTCTTATTTAAACTAAATAATTATGAAAATATTAGTTCCCTTAGGAGGTTATGAAGTAGGGATTCAAAAATACGTTTTTACGCAATAATAAAAAATATGAAAAACATATAATATTAATGATAAAAATAAGTAAGTTATTATTAAAATATGATCAATTCACTATTTATTAGAACATGTTTTTCGTTTTCCAGATATGTATGCTGTGTGCAATTACAGCGTATGCTCAAAATGACTCGCCAACTCCACCAAGATTACAAATACCTGGAGCCGTCCAATTAGGAGGTCCGGTTAGGCAAGGCGGATTCCGACAGGGAAGGATTGCCCCAGTCCTCGGTGCCAGAATCAGGAGGCCCGGTCCTGGAAGACCTTCGTTCAAGTCGGTAGACGCCGCGCCGCGGCCCAGTCTCCAGTCTTTGGAGGAACCAGCAAAGCCAGTCACAGAAGAATCCGAAGATGATTATGAAGTAAACACTCCTACTGCATTCTCTCCCAGTGTGTATCCAACACAAGAGCCCCAAAATGACTTCTACGAAATCACGACAACTTCTCAGCCTAAACCACCGATAATTTTCAACCCATCATCATACCCGCAGCCGACACCGCCAGCGTTGAAACCAGAGCCTGTCAGGCCTACACAGTACAGGCCTCAGCCGCCTCAACCTTTCAACCCCGTAAGAAATGAACCGCTCAACAAACCCCAGCCAGCTAGGATTCAACCTCTGTCCAACAGACCACAGCGTCCTGTTTTTAGACCTGAGCCTAAACCTTTTATCGAGGAAGAAGAGATTCAGCCCGTTCGTCAACAATATACAAGACCGCAAGAGCCTGTAAACAGGGCTCCAGTTAGAAATACACCTCAACAGAAATACTCGCCCTCAAAGACTAGGGAAAAGAAACCTGTAGCTCAAATCATCCGTAAGTATAGAGAAGAAAATCCTGACGGTAGCATCACTTGGGGTTTCGAGAACGACGATGGTTCTTTTAAAGAAGAAGTTATTGGTGTAGACTGCATCACCCGAGGTAAATATGGCTACGTGGACCCTGACGGTCTCAAACGAGAATACAACTATGAAACTGGTATTCCTTGTGACAAGGCCCAGGAAGAAAAAGAAGAAAAAGGCTTTGTAGACTATCAGGAAAACAAAGCTGTCTTACCCAACGGCATTACAATCGATCTCTCTGCAATGGGAAAGAAAACCAAAAGGCCATTTAGATCCGCTGTTAATAATAATTAGGTCATAAGTACTGTATATTTATTTTAGGGAATTAATGTTAATGAATAAAGATTTTGTTGTCATAATATGTTGCCTTAAGATTAAAAATGTCATAAATTTTTCGTAATAAATAAAAAGGACAATAAAATTCTAGACTTCCAATAATCGTTTTAATTAACAAATTGATTTTATTGGAAAAACAATTATTGTTGCAGTATTCACTTCAAACAATAAAGATTTTATTGATATTATGAACAATAAAAATCTATTCTCAACATGATCCACCTTTTTTTTACAAAATATTCTGAATATTATTGAAAATTAAAACATTGAAAATATTTGACAGTTGATGATGATGTCCTGGCCGGTTTCGGCCACGGCGACTGTTTCAAGACCAATTAAGAAATTCGAGGTCCAGTTTCGGAAACAGTCAATTGCGCAGGAGATATTTAAGTGCATAACTGGACGCGCTGCCAGAAAAGCACTCTCTCGTCCTAACTCCCTCAGGCCCGATGGAAAGGAGAACCAGTACGATCGGAAGGGAGCGGGATGCAGGTTTGGTCGAGTTTTCCTTCTCTGAACACCTGGATTGAATTGCGGTGTTAAAGAGATACCTTAGTCGCCTCTTACGACACCTCAGCAAGAAGAGGGGGGTGCTATTCTATTCTGCCGGCAACCACCACGGCAAAAGTTTGACAGTTACTGTAATAACATCAGCCTGTTATGATGTTTTTTATTGAACTAGGTACAATGAGTTTAGATGCCTCATATTCAACTGTGATAAGAGGGAGGCGGTGTGCAGTGTCCGGCACGCCGTCTGTGAGATAGGTATTGGAAGGGTGAGCTCTTTACCCCTACCCCTCCCAGAGAGGCAGCCTCGACATGGCATTTCGCTCTCCGGTCGTCTGGATGAATTTGATTTCCCAGGCTCGGGTGGAGCGAATGGAGGGACACCCTGGGGGTTTTAAGTCAGTAGGAGTCTGAGACACCGGGGTTGCTGCCCTCACAGCGGCCCTGATGGTCCTATGCAGGATTTTCCACCGAGACACCAAATTCAACTGTTAAGAAAAACGTTGTAAGGAAATTGACGTATTACTCAAATGCCATGAGAAAACCAGCAAATCTTGTCATTTGTTTTCAGGTTTTCTTCAAATCTTAGCTTTTCGGAGAATACAACTTCTATGTAGGAAATAATAGAGAATAGTTTTAAACCAACTTCGAAAAGAAAAAGCCACTATGTTCGTTTGTTTTTTTTATATATATATATATATATATATATAATACCGATTACCCTGCTATTTATCGACTGATTTAGATCATTCGATTTTGAGGCAATAGAGTCTTAAAGTTTGTCCAATTTTAATATCGTGCCGGTTTGATGAAGATCTTCGGATGTATGAGCCAGTCTCTTGAATTGATAACAGTAAAAGTTATCGTTCCCTCTATATTTCCGACGCACATTTATCGACCTTGATGATTCTTTTTCTGTTTAATAAGATATAAACCAAGGTTGTTTTATGTTTATTATGGTGAAGGTCTGATAAAGATCTTTCTTGATCTTGAATATTATTACTTAAATAATAACAGTAAATCAATTTAGATTAATAACATCTATTATATATTAAAAGGTTTTTAGATGAGATTCTTTCTGGATGACGTTAAGTAAATTTGGAGTATACCTGATGATGTTTCAAGGCTAACTAGACAGAAATACAGCAGATAATCGTTTTGGATACATTTTTATTAAGATTTTTTCATGAGTATGATAAATGACCTCAAGTTTGATGGTGTGGCAACACAAAAAACTATAAAATAAAAACATTTTTATAAAACAAAATTAACAGATATCAAAAGGTAAAAAATTATTCTAAATCTAATAATACTAATCAATAAATTAAATGACTTAAGAATAAGTAATATTGGGATATTAATATAGCTTTTTCATTTGGAGTCAGTGGCTAGTTACGCAAAATAATACAGAACACAGACTTAAAAAATTACTAAGTTATATCAATATGCCGATATATGTAAGTCACTTTTAAGTCATTTAATTTACTGATTTGTAGATTTAGGATATATTTTTTTTAAGTTTTTGAAGTATGTTAATTTTTTTTTTTAATGTTTTCGCAATAAGCCTGCTATGAGGCAAAAACGTATATTTTATCCAAATGCACCCAATGATAGGTCTTTAGATAAGCTGTTACTGTCGCGATGAAACAGTTTTAGTAAGCCACCAAAAAAGGTGGTTTAGTAATGCTGTATAAAAATCAATTACAAATAGTCAAGGCTATTGATGGTATAACATTTATAATAGAAGGCAAACATAAAAGTATCGTATATTACACAAATGAGTACAAAGAGTAAGATTATCCATGAGATTTATCACAAAAACTATGACTGATTAATAAGAGTACCGCCACAATGTTTTCATCATAATTTAATACTGTGCTATTGACACAAACAAAAACACCAAGGTTGGGCTGATGAGGTTCTTAATATTTCCTATGTATCTGTATGGAGGAATCTGGATTATGGAAATATGGAAGATCGATCAAAAACATCACAAAAATATGGATGCCCTCAAGATGTGGTGCTTGCTAAAGTTAAAATGGATTGCACTCTGCACTAATATGTTTTGATCTTGAAAAAGCTTCACATCAAATTAAGACTTTTGCCAACTGTGCAAATATGAATCATAGAGATGTTTAGACAAATTATCCACAAAGAAAGCTCTTTATAACATTTGATTCAATCTTCTCGCAGTCAATCACTCATGAGATAGACAAACTTAATTAAGTAGTCTATGAGGTGTTCTCTTATTGAATGCAAACACAATGCCTACAATAGAGAATTATGGGGAAGCACTGTAAGACCCGTAACCAAACAAGTAGACAATCCATGACTGTCAGGAGTGTAAGACTAACAGGAATGATATTTTAAAAGTAAATTTACTTCCATGATGGCTTACATTAAAATTTAAATGTGTTTCAATGAAATTGTTTACTCAAATAGACAATAGCTAGAGTAAGTATAAAAGTAACAGTGCTATATAAAAATTATTCTGTTTTTTAAATATGTCTTTATGACTTAAGCAATCTTGCTTCCTGTAGGTCATGGTGTTGTAAGCATTGTTGAAGTAATATTAAAACAATAATGGTGTAAAAGACTGTAGTATAGTTACTAAATAATGTAAATATATCAAATTAAGGCAGGAGAGCTTGTGGCTAATGTAACACAAATAAGTTAGATCACAATGTTTTATTTAAAGACTGTATGAGAATGTAACATTTGTATGCATCTGCTGACAAAGACTATTAAATTTATTACATTATTTGAATCATAATTTACACTTGGTCTACATCTGCATCAAAATCATTAAAAACCACAATCAATATTCACATATTCTTATATTATTTAAGTTTTAAACCAATTAATATTGTCGATTATTGACATAAGGCTGTGGACGCCTCATCGGAGGAGGCATCCTATTTGGTGGAGTAATGGAGATGTCTAAATAATTGCCTATTTGGAATTTAAGTTGTCCCAACGTTTTATTGTCATCACCCCCTCTCTGTCCTGAACAGGTTACTCCGATCTCACGCATTCTATAGGTCGGAGATCTCATATCTGGGTACACTATTGCGAAGTCAAAATATGTTCCTTTACGTCTAGTCTCAGGGTTGACTTCTTTAACTAATCCTGTAAGTTCTCGCAGTGTAGCGTCCATCCAAGTGTATATTTGAAGTTCATTTTGCGGTACATTTCCTCGAGCGTAATCGCCTGGGGAATTATGTCTGCCTGTCGAGCAAAATACTCGAAGTAACAGAGGGCATGTCTGCAAAAAAAAGTCGTTCAATTTATTTTATCATAGATGCTTTAATCGTTTTTGGGATATTTAAAAAATCTACCTTTTCTCTGTCAACCGGCTTCTCAATAGGCTTCACTTCTTCAACTACTTTTGATTCCACTCCTGCCATTTTCATTATTTTCAAAACTATATTTCAGGTATTCTTACACTATACAGACAAATTTGTGTTATTTCAATAGATTATCATGAAAATAAATACCCAACCTCAAAATACGTTGTTGATATTTTTGTTACATTTGCCGAAAAGTGGGGAAAGAAACAAATCATACAGCCTTGAGTACTTGGTTCAACTTCAAACTATATATTAAAATTAATGATTACTGTTATAACTTGAAGACATTGAGGTGCTGTCAACTTTAGTCATGAAAATTTCCAAACTTTATTTAAAAAAAAATACAAAGTATTTTACAGGTAATAGATTTTTTTTGTTACTTGTCGCTGATGTAATTTCCAGGTTGTATCCATTATGTGCAAAACTAAAGGATTGAAAATTCTGTTGAAAACTGTGGAAGTATCATGGAGTTTATATTAATAGGTCACAACAGTTTGATATTTAATTCAATTTATCTTATTTTAATTATAGATTTTGTTGCTATTGTCATCGTTGTTCAATAATCTGGATTAGTTAGAGCATATGTTTGACCAAATTTGGGAAATAAGTGCGTAATAAAAATAATAAGACGAAAAACCAAGACATTTGGTTTTAATTAGCTAAGAATTATACACATATTATTATATATAGAATGACAATAGGAAACATGACAAGTATATTTTTTATAAATACAAAGGAGTACGACATTCATCCCCCCTTTCTTTAATTTACAACGTAATCTTGAAGATATGAAGGGGGACGTCGTTCGCGTGAGGATTGTCTTAGGTTATTGTTTTCTGTCTCTACTACATGATTGTCTGGAATTTGATTTTCGACAGAGTCATCATTTCCTGTATTCTCTAGAGCATCTTCGAACGTTTCTTCGCCATTTTTATCACGATCAATTAGTACATGTTCTTCGAATTCAGGAAACGGTGCCAATTGCCTATTTGATACTGTGGTTTCTCGACCATCGGGTAATTTTATATAGGAGTAAGAAGGATTTGCTTCAAGAAGTTCTACCATTTTAACCAGGGAATCATATTTAGAAGATTTTACATTGTTTTTCAGTAATATTGGACCAGGTGTCATAAGCCAAGTAGGAAGAGAGTCTCCACAAACTGATCGTCTTGTATGGTTGAACATTCGTTCATGAGGAGTTGCGTTTGTAGAAGTACATAATAAAGATCGTATTGAATGTAGAGCTATAGGTAATGCTTGCTCCCATTCGGATAGTGCTAAATTATTAGAACGCAGATAGAGTTGAATGGTCCTCCATAAAGTTCCATTTAATCTTTCTACTTGACCGTTTCCTTGTGGGTTATATGGAGTAGTCCGACTGGTTGCAATACCAAATGATAGAAGAAATTGTTTTAGATCGCTGGATATAAATGAGGTTCCTCTATCAGAGTGAATATATTGAGGAATGCCAAATGTGAAGAACAAATCTTTTAAACATTTTTTAACAGTTTCTGAAGACAAGTCTTTACACGGATAAGCAAATGGAAATCTGGAGTATTCGTCTATGATAGTTAATAAGTATTTATTTCTTGAGCTGGATGGAATTGGCCCTTTAAAATCGATACTAAGTCTTTCAAAGGGTGCGATAGCTTTTATCAAAGTTTCTTGCTTTTTCCAATATCGAGGTTTTATTTCGGCACAGATAGAACAGTCAGAGGTCATAGCTTTTATTTCATTCATCGAATAAGGTAAATTCTTTGCACGTACCCAGTGAGCCATTCTAGCTACACCTGGATGACAGAGGGAGCTATGTAATTCATACAATTTATTCGAATTTGTGCTAGCAATAACACGTGATAACGCGTCAGCTGTTATATTTTCCTTACCAGGACGATAAATTATGTCATATTTGTAACTGGACAGTTCTAAACGCCATCGTTCAATCTTCTCATTTTTAATTTTGCTTGAATGAGATTGCTTAAACATAAACGCAACGGATTATTGATCAGTGATTAAGAAAAAATGTCGTCCAATCAAGTAATGTCGCCACTTTCTTAAAGATTCTACAATAGCACAGGCTTCTTTTTCAATAGAAGAATGTCGACGTTCTGATTTAGTCAAAGTACGCGAAAAAAATGCGACAGGGCGTTTATTTTGTGATAGAGTAGCGGCAATCGCATACTCGGATGCATCAGTTTCAACAGTGAAAGTTTCTTTAGGATCAATTGCTGTTAGAGCAGATTTAGCAATATCTAGTTTTAAACTTTCGAAACATGCTTTAGTCTTATCATCTAAAGGTAGGCGTGATACATTAATTAAAGGACCAATTTTTCCTGAGAAATTCTTTATCCACTTTGAATAATGTGCAAACATACCAAGAGCTCTTTTCAAGGAAGCTGTATCTTTTGGTATTGGTAAGTTCATTAATGGGCTTAAACGGTCCTTATCTGGCTTTATGGTGTTATTTTGTATTGTATATCCTAACAAATTTATAGTATTAGTACCAAAAATGCATTTTTGTTCATTTAATGTTAATCTATATTTTTCGACAGCATTCAAAAATCTATTTAAATTAGCATCATGATTTTGTTTGTCTTTGCCACATATAGTTACATCATCTAAATAGGCGAAAGTTCCTGTTAAATTTTCTGTAGTGATGATGTAATCTAATGCTCTCTGAAACGCAGCGACACCATTGGTAACACCGAAGGGTATACGTGTAAATTGATACAAATTTCCACACGCTTCGAATGCTGTATAAATCTTTTCAGATTCTAGAATAGGAATCTGGTGATAAGCGCTTTTCAAATCAATTTGACTGAAATAATTATAATTAGCAACTTTGCTAACAATAGATTCAATATTAGGTAGAGGAAAAGCATCAAGATATGTAAACTTATTGATTGTCAAAGAATAGTCGATAACAAGACGTTTGCGATGTGTAATACTTTTTGTTATCAGTACTTGGGCTCGCCAAGGAGAAATGCTGGGCTCAATTATTTTATCTGCCAAAAGACTTTCGATTTCTTATTGAATAAATTCGTTATCGTTTTCACTGATCTTCTAGATTTAATAGCTATAGGCCTGATTTCGGGTGAAAGATTTGAAAACACAGTTGTAGGAGGGACAGATGCCTGCATAACATTGCAAATTTTTAATGGTTCCAATCCACCAAGACATTTGGTTTTAATTAGCTAAGAATTATACACATATTATTATATATAGAATGACAATAGGAAACATGACAAGTATATTTTTTATAAATACAAAGGAGTACGACAATTTACTAATACGTCACTAATAACATTTAAAGTCTAAAACTGACAGAGTACCATCAAATTCTTACCTAACGAATTGGACTAAGTGACGTTATTTTTGACGTTTAAAGACCGTGATAGTGACTCGCATACCTAGAGACCTTCAGTCGTGGTATATGTGGGCCGTCATGATAACAGAGACTATCAATGGATTTTCATCCTTTGGTGGTCCCTTTCGTTTTTGGACTAAACTGTATTTACCATCAGGTGCATTGTAGTTACTATTTCGAGACATTGTAATAAAAAAAAGCCGAATGATTGGTTTGATGTTGAGTATTAGTAACACAATAATCAAGTTGTATGGTGCTGTGAGCCTCCGTGAACAGTGTTATTTTTGCCACTTGAGAAAGTATTTAGAAGCGGGAACACACCAATAGTATGTTTAGAATTTATGTGATCTGTGGTACACTAATAATTATTAGTAAATTATAATTTATCTTTGACAGGGGATTGACGGCAAACCTTCAAACCCGAGTGGTTGCATCTCTTCGGCACTCTCGTTGAATAATTGTTTCTTGTTGTGGCGGTCGGCTGGGTGTTCAATATTGTTTGAGCTTGTGTTGCGAGCTTGGGCAGCAGTGGAATGTTCGTCCGAGCATGTGTAATGGGGAATCTATGGTGTTTTGGCAACACGCTAGTGGAATGATAAGATCCCTTGGGCCGCTGAGTTTTCCTGCCAATCTACCCAGTCTCCTTCGCCGTTTATATTGTGTGTTAATAGAAATGATGCAGCAAACACAAAATGAAGATGGATCAGAGTGAACTGAAATTAAGACAGAGATATTGGAGCGTGGCGGGAAGACAACAAAAATTTAATAACACATGAAAAGAAATGACCTCAGGTGTGGCTGTATGATATGAATGCCTTTGTCTTCCCCATAAAGGGGAAAATATTTCCAAAAAAAAGCTTTGACAGTTTTGACTTAAAATATTGTTGAAAAACGGGAAATTGTAAATCGATTGATCTTATAAACATTGTAATTTTTTATTATTAACAGGGTTACTTATATTGATTCTTAAATTGTGATCAACTTAGATTGTGATAAGTCTCATAGCGCTATGGCTCATAAAGAATATGATGATACATTTGAAGAAGACAACGTTTTTATAAATCCAGAAGATGGCATGCCTAATGTACATCCTAACATTGCTAATTTAGAACATGAGACCGACTCGCTAGATGAAGTGGACGAATTCGATGATTTGCCGAAGTCAGTGATCGTCACAAACATTCACAGTGACGTTTTTACAGATGAAAAGCTTAAGAGAGATATGGAAGACTTGTTTCGTACATTTTCAGATAACATAACCTTTCAGTGGCTTCGGAGTTTTAAACGTTTACGCGTGAATTATGACAATCCGTTGGCTGCGGCGCACGCTCGCGTACATCTACATCAATATCGGTTTCACGATACGTGCATAAATTGCTACTTTGCCCAGCCAGTCACGCCAGTTTCATTAAAAAATCTCAGACCCCCGGCGCCGGTTAAACAGTTTTTAATCTCGCCACCGTCTAGTCCTCCTGTGGGTTGGGAGCCTCGTGAAGAAAATGAACCTTTGGTAAACCATGACCTTTTGGCTGCACTTGCGAGCCTTGCTCCTGGAGAAAGCTGTGAGCTCCATGCTCCCACTCCTACTCAACCTGCCATTGTAGTCCATACTGCTATATCAGATAATCCTAAGCACATGACGCAAAAGATTCCTCAAACTCGCTGTCCTAATTATTGATAAATATATCAAGTCATACACTTACTTTTAACCAGAACAGGCATGTAAATGCTTTAACAAACCACATGTCAATTTTGTGATATGTGAAGCCAAAGATAATGTACACAATTTTTAACATCAAAAGTAATTTAAAAAAAAGCCATTAAAATGAGTTACTTTAATTTAATTTTCATATGGTGCTAAATTATCATGGGCTTATTAAAATTTCTGATGTTATTACTTTTAATGTAATTAGTATAATTAGACAAAAAAAAAATGAATTTAAATTATAACATATTTAACATTTACAAACATGACATGATGAATCTATATTGTGGACAATATTTTTAACATATCAAAGAAATGGTAATATAATCATTAAATAATTATAGTTGTTATTATAACTAACCGCATTATAATAAGAAAGACTAATATTTTTTACATAATTCACTTGAAAAGATTTCACCATATTATATAATCGTGAACTGTTGAATATTAAATGATATACAAATATTAATGCTATCTCTCATAATTCGTTTTTGTTAACAATATATACTCATCAACATGTTAAAAAGCAATTTTTAATTTTTTATCTATCTGATTTTAATAAATTTAAAAAAAGATTGTACAAGTTACCAAAATCAGATGAAAATTTGTTTTTATTTAGTGTGCTACACTTCAGGCACATATTTTGTGTATATTAAATTGTAAATTGATATTCATATAAGAAAATTGATGTGAAAATGTTAATATAGTATCAAGGCAGCAATATCTTTAAACTGACATTTATTACTAGAGATATTATACAATAAAATCAAAGGACTCAGGGTATGAAAATCCAAAACTTTAACATATAGTTACTTATTTTGAATGAATATGTATTATTATAGTTAAAATTGTATTACTTTGAATTAACATATTATTAAGTAACTTATTTTTAAATTAATTTATTTGTATACATACAATCAGGTTCCTTAATCCTGATTTCGAGACATTTCAAAATGATATAGAACTCTGTTATTAAGAAATTATGAGTTGGAAAACACAATTTTTTGAGCTGTAGTTTTTTTATAATTGGCTATTTAATTAAACATCTGTAGTAAATAGCAGTCTTAGATGCTTATAAGACTTTGATACCAGCCTATGTATCAACAAAATATTGAGATATGTTTTGCAATCAAGCTACATGCTTTTATCTATTTTATTATCAGCTTGATAGCCTTGTTATAATGTTAACCATCTTTTATAAAAAAAACATGAGTAAATGCTTATAAAAAATCGTTATTGAGAAAATACAGTCGAAGCACTTCAACAGTAAAAGTTTATTTTAAATCCATTGTGTTTACTCCTGTTATTCATATTTTATTTAGTTTTATATGAAAGTTAGTTATTTGCCTAATAGATGGATTAATTATATATGTTGACTAATTTTGTTACACACAATATTTTTTGTGCAAACATTTTTTTATAGAAAAGTAGAAAATAAAAATGTAGAGACGATTGTTAGAGTTCCTTTATTTTTTTAGATATTTAAATTATTAAAGATATTGCATTGTTATATGTATATGACATTTGTATGTTTTTGGGAACATATTATTGGAGAAACATTTATAAGTCCTAAACTAAATGTACTTATATGTAAAATGGACCATCAATAATCTAATAAACTGTGTATTAAGTATAATAGATATCAAAGTTGACACATTTACTAACAGTAATTATAAAGTACCGATATCTGAATACTTTTAAAATTAAATTGGTATTTGCCATTAAATTAAATTAATCATAATTACATTATTAAATAATAATATTGTACTAAAGTTCTTACATCGATGTGTCATTATATTATAGTAGATATTGTGATGTTTTATCTCACTGTGATTTCAATTGTTTAATGTAAAATTTAAAAAATGTAGTGTTTTTTATTTTGTCTCATACCGACTAATTAAGACCAAAAAAACTATTATTACTCAAATTTATAACAATGAGTAACGTACGTAATTAGTATAAATAGAGGCAGGTACTTCCGCCTTCAGTTGCTATCGTCAAAAAGCATGCTGTAGTTAGTTAATAGTTGAAACTACAATACTCCGTTGAAACCATGATAACTACACTTCAGCAAATAGAAAACTTAAAGAATTTTAAGGAAAGACACCTGTTGCTATCTTTCTCCATAGTATGTTAAATTTAACTACTGTGCCTACTATAAATTTAGATGATAATTAGGTTCAAAATTATAAAACTACATATATTAGCATATTATATTTATGAACTCTTTTATCTTGGAGGCTTTTAATTTGTACTTGATATGTATTTTTAATTATTATAAAAATATATACAAATATTTTATCAATAACTAATAAATTTCTTGAATATATAAATAAAATCAATAAATATTACACTATATCCCTTTAAATGTGCGCAGATTATACATTAGCACTTTGTGGTTGTACCTATTTGTTCAAGTACACTATTTATTCAATTAACCAGCAGCTCGGCACAGCTCATTTATATTCTTCGGGTATTTATTGTTATAGTTAGAAAAGGTTGTAAAAAAAATGAAAAACAAAACAACCTACTAAAATTTTATTTGATTCTTTATGTATAAAATACTTGAGATTAAATTTGCTGTTTTAATCTATATGTGCATACATAAAATACATTTAGTTTATATTTTAGTTAAATTATTAAAAAAATAATAAGTCCCCACTGTAAGGCACATGAAGTTGATAGATCAGGCACATTACAGTCAATAATTAGTTACTAAAAAATTCTGATTACAAGTCATTTAATATAAACAATGATAAACATCAATAAATAAAAAACGGTTTTAACAAAAGAAACTATAACCTAGATATATGCTGAAAACGGCAGCTATACAAATAAGATTCTTGGGGCTTACACTAGAATTATAATTTGGGAGATTTCTAAAAGCCCATCTTTTACTCCTCGTTGCAACTAACCGGATATTTATAAATCTTGATTATAAGGCTAAATACATTGATACTTGGCTTTATGCGATCCCCCATAACCTACAATAATTACATAGTATATGTTAGTTAATTTATAATTATGTTCACAGAATTTTATTTAAGAGCATTATGTGCTACTATACATATAGCACAATTTAACTAACTACGTTAGGTACACAGTATACGCGTATTTCACATAAAGCGATTTTATTGAGAACATATCGATCGTGTAAAGCGAGGTAATACTGTATATCGAGACATCTTTGTACCATGTAGGATTTATTTGTTTATTTATAGGGCAGCCAGTGACCGATACATTATAAAAAATATTACAATGACAATCATTTACAAAAAACAAAATGTATCTAGCGGTGAAGGCTACTACAGCGTGCACCCAAAGTAAATAAAAATAACAATTTATATTATAATTACATCATAATACGTAGGCACATGGAGTACTCTAGTACTGAATAGTAATCGAGTTCAACAGTACGGGCATAGCTATCTATAAATGTACCTACTTATAACTACGTTAAATTCTATTAACTTAATACAGTGACTTTGTAATAATACTTATAAATAGATAATATACTTTACCAATACCATATGTTGTTTTGTAAACAAATGTACCGTGGACGAAACTACTTTATTATTATTATGATTAAATTATTTATATTGCTTGATAATATCTGTACGGTCCTACATAATAATAAATATGACAGCTGCAGAACAGCAATGCTCTCATAAAATACTTCTTCATACTTTTTTGTTAATATTTTCTAAAGGAACCATAGCCTCGGCTGCTTTGTCTTCGTTCGCAAAATCGTTTTCACTTTTCTTTCCCATACAACTATTAAAAATTGTGTCTCCTTTTCCAAATTTCTCTCCATCAGCCAATGTTTGTGGCATAGGCTGATTCATTGTTTCTGGTAAGAAGAAACATAGGAACCCGGAAAGAACAGCCACTACTCCAAATGTTACAGCAGGTATTTTAGGATTAAAAGAGTCCAACAGTGTTATTAACGGTGTCAGAGCACCAGAAAGCCTAGCACACATTGACCCTAAACCAAGTGCAGAATTTCGAACGACCGTGGGAAATAGTTCTGCCGAATAATTATAGATAATAGCAAACGAACCAGCTATAAATAATTTGCCAGCAATTACAATTGCAGTAGATACCATACTACCTGGTGGTAGGAATGTAGCTATAACACACGAGGCACCACCAATTAACATCATTGAACTAATTAAAGACCTTCTACCCCATATATCAAGGAAATATATAACTGCACCGTAGCTCGGTAACTCTACGAAGCCGAGAATAGCTATTATTAGGTAGGGATTACCTTCCAGTTTACCAGTGCTGAGTGTTAATCCATAATATGCAATTGAATTAGCAAACCAACAGAAGCAAACGTTCAACGTTTTGTTTCTTAAGTTCGGAGTTTTGAATAAATCAGTTGTTCCAGCGGATGGTGCTGCTTCTAATCCTTTTGTTGCTTCAACTTTTCCTCTAGAAACTAAATTTGCTCTGTTTAATGTATATTCGGATTTGTTACATTTTAAAGCCCTCTCAACAATCTTGACAGACTCTTTGGCTCTACCTTGGGCCCACAGCCACCGAGGCGATTCATCCATAATCCAAATATGTGGGATGAGAAGAAGTCCATGTAGCCCATAAATAACTTGGAGTATTTGCCTATTATCTATTAAAGCACCCCATCCAGCAACTAGCATAATACCAGCGGCAAACGCAGCTTGGAAGGCCACTCCACATGCTGTTCTTTTACTTGGGCCAACGAGTTCCATAGTTAAGACAAACCCAGTGATATAAGAACCAGCTGAGCCAAAAACTCCATACAGAAATCTCACTACTAAAAATGACCAGTATTCTGGTATAAAGGCTACTAAAACTCCAAACAATAACTGGAGCACCCCGGACCAGCAAAATATCGATTTTCTACCATATTTATCAGCCATGCCCCCCAAAGTGACAGCTCCAGTAAATACTCCCAACATATAGACAGTCTGAGCAAATGATCCAAGCCATCGTTTATCGCAGACCAAATTCCATTCTATAGCACGCGATGATGACCTATAAGTTGTGTCAAATACCCATTTGTTACATGAAACAGTTCCATTATTTTCATACATTAAACAGTTATGCAAATTGCCTGATAATGTTTTCGGTATAGCGGCCAATAGTTCTGAAGAGTTCCATGGGGCAGTTGACACGTTTGTATCTACTCCATCAACCCAGCACCTGAAAATTTGAATTATTATTTAATATTATTTTTCCGTAATTAAACCTTTCTAAAAAAACAATTAAAACAAATTAGAATATATACTTAATAAAATATATTTTGACTTATTGGCGACAGCTCTGATGTTGCCCTCTGGTACAGCCGACTTTCTATCAAGTGGCCTGTTGGCATCTTTCCTTTGAGCCATTTTTTGGCTAATAAAATACTTTTTACATGTTTTATTATATCTATTAAAGATAACATATAATAGTAATAATAACAGATAATTAATAGTTAATAATTATAATATATCCCTACAGTATTTTTCAAGCTTCTTAGTTTCAAAATAGCTATGTTTCGATACTTCTTGTTCGTTACCATTTATCTGTGAAAGGTAATTTCTTTTCTCAGTAATAACCAATATATAGACTATATTGATAATTATTACCTTGATTACATCTTTTACAGAATATATATTTTAAATATAAGCTCAGGTAAAATCTAAATAAGAGAATAAATCAATATATTTTACAAACTGTTATTATTATTAGGTATACGTACCTACTTGAACTCATTGAATATGCATTTTTCCATATATTATGAAAGTCATTATGTAAAGAGAAGTTATAAAAATAAAACAATTAATATTAACAATCATGATTTATTTAATAAAACATTATTAATTCGTTTTAACATCCGTTTAAAAGGAAATCCTTAATAAATGTGGGATTTATACAAAATACATTAAATTGCAAATAGGATATTATATTTTTGAGACTTTAAAACTTGTTTCATTACTTACAATCTATATAAAATAATTGTAACTGTATAGAATGCTAGAAAATATATAAAATATAATGGATATTTTAAAAGTTAATTGTAATAAACAGGCATTTTTAAATATTATTTGTTAAATTGTTCTCTAATCATAATTTCTTAAATTCATTCATTCGTTTATTATTACACAAACCAACCTTCAATTTATTGGCAATCAATTGAATTATATTATATATAATTATATATTGCGCACTAGGTGTATGCTTATTGAACTATGTATTAAGGAAGTTAAAGATACTGTGTGGCATATACAACAACCTGATTAAAGAAAATAATGAAATCATTACGTACCTATCTACTTCGATCTGCACTTAAATTGCAACATTGATAGTTCATAACACGGTTTATTGTCAAAAGTTCGTGTAATTTTGTTTATTCATAGACTTAATAGTTAATTCGTTTTTGGTAGATAATTTGAAAATACAACCTAATATGACCTAAGTACTTTTTTATCTGTAAAGTATTGTATCCCTCATGGAGGCTTCATAAATTAAAACAATAACCATTGTATTACAATGTGCCTTTTTATGTAATTGGCTGAGCTTCGCCGTTACTTTCATCATATCTTAAATGACAAATAGACGCCTCCATATTGAAGAATTACACAACTGAGTACATCTAATATTTAATTAATATAAAGTATTTAATGCATCTGACATAATTTCGTTTGATTACTTTTATGTACAATTAGCTTCACTGGCCCGACGTAGCTCGGTAACATTCTTTAACTTATCTTCTACGGAATTACTGTTTTTATAAAATTCTGTTTTTCGAACCAAATTGACGATTTTTCGAACAAACTTGCAATCCTTATTAACCCCTTGGAGATTGATATTCCAAAAACATTGAAACACGCACTATTCATTTCTATATAAATACCGGTTTTTATAGCACTTAGTTCAAAATTTACGGATTTTCGAGCAAACTTCCAATTTCTTTTTCCTAAATAAAAAGCTAAATACCATAGTGATTACTTCAAAATTGACGCATATTCATACAAACTTACAACCTCTCCTTCAGCCTCTTAAGGGTAGATATTGAAAAAAATGTTCACTAAATGGGTGCCTACGTCATAAAAGCAATCCGATGTAAAATTTTCATATATCCAGCTTTAGTAGTTTGGGTTCTATGATAATATCTTAGTCAGGACAAGTGATTATTTATTTATATATATATACAGATTTATTAAACAATTATGTTTCAAATACTACATTGTCTTTATTACGCTCCTTATTTCTAAGCAATAATTGAATTAATAAAAGGTTTCAATATATATGTGTTATATATATATATATATATATATATATTTACAATGTGCAGCCAGTTAAAATATATTACAATATCTACGTCCTGCTTATTATAATATTTTTAAATTCTTAAATTAATTTGATCTTTTTTATACAGTTACTTTTTACTAAACCACGGGTGAGGTTTAGGAGACTATAGTTGAAAAATTAATTTAAAGTCGAATGAAGTCTCAAGAAAAAGGTACAGTCCAGAAAATATGGCAAAACAAAAGTATGTATGACCTTTCTTAAAAAATAACAATATTCATAAATTTTGTAAGTAGTAATATTTTAAAAGTTAACTCTTATTGATAAAATTTTGGTAAAAGCATCCTTAAATATCTAAATAACAAATTAAGTACCTAAGTATAACGATGTTATTATTACTTAGGGCCTGTAACTTTATAACAACAAAAAATAACTCATTAAAATGATTTCTAGAATTATTAGTATTCGTTGTATAAACCTATCGATGTAGGTACTTCTCAAGGTATATTTATTTATCTGTACTTGTAATAGTAACCATGTCATGGTTACATTATACTTTTAAAACGGAAAATAAGTTCTTACATAGGATTATGTATATATTGTATTTAAGACGTTAATTGATTCAGAATGATTAATATAACATTCATTTTTTTTATTTCATATTATATAAAAACGTAATCCCAGTGAGTTATTTTGATCACAAGCCAGGAATTTACTACCTATATTATGTTTACTTGCCTATAAAAATATATTTTCCAGGTTTTTTTTTATTTTTTGCTTATCTAAATTTGTAAACAATATAAGAATAGCCATTTTGTTTTTAGTAATTAATGTAACATTCAATATAACAATTAACAACAATGTATTTTATAAAATAGACAATTTAAAACAATCATCCAGTCTTATAGAAGCTCTGTTCTGATTAAACGCATTTTGCTTATTAACACTGACTAGATAATCATAAGCATAAAAGTACCTAATATTTCTAAAAACTACCTTAGTCGACCGTAGTGACCGTCGTAATAATATTGTATATGACCAAAAAAAACAGCATAATATTAAGATGATACGTTTTCATGAATTTCAGGGCCTTTATTTTTACAAAAATTGACTGTAAATTTTTAAACTTAGCTATATTTTTTGGATTTAACTAATATATTCAGCTTTATTTCATCAGAATGATGTATCTCACAACTGATATACAACCGTAAAATACCGTTTTATTCTTTATTTTTCTTTTCTGATTTTTCTAATGGTACCATTGTTTCAGGAATATCTTCAATACTTACAGTCATTGGTTTACCACTACAATTTGTAAAGCATGTATCTCCAACCCCAAATTTTTCACCATCCTCTAATGTCTGTGGCAAATCACGGCCAATTGTTTCTGGCAAGAAGAATGCAGAGAATCCAGATAATAAAGCCAGTAAGGCGAAAACAGCGGTAGGAATTTTAGGATTTAAACTGTCCAGCAAATTAATAAGGGGAGTCAAGGCACCAGAGACACTTGCACTCATGCTGCCTAAACCTACACCAGAACTACGGACTACAGTTGGGAACAATTCGGCAGAATATTTATACATAATTGAATAGGAGCCGGATATGAAAAGTTTTCCTACCATAACAATACCTGTTGTCATTGTTGAACCATGTGGTAATATAATTATTACTAAACAAGCAACTCCTCCTAACAACATCATCGTGCTTAGCAGTGCTCTGTGACCGACTCGATCCATAAAGTATGTAATAATAAGGTAACTCGGTAACTCTACAATACCCATTAAAAATATAATAAAATAGGGATTTCCATATAATTTTCCAGCATTTAATGATAGTCCAAAATATACAACAGAATTAGTAAACCAACATCCACAAATGATTAAAGTTTTCTTTAACATTTTAGGCCTTCTAAAAAGATCTGTTGTTCCCGCAGATTGTTCAGTGGAAAGTTTCGCATCTGTTTCCTTACAAAGAGATACTGATTCCGGAGCATCAATACTTTCCTTATTACCACCATTCATTTTCAACGCCTTCTCGACAATAGCTACTGATTCACGAACACGTCCCTGTGACCATAGCCATCTCGGGGACTCATCCATTAAAAACCATTGCGGAAGTAATAATACTGCGTGCATCGCATATAAGATTTGTAAATAAAATCTATTATCAACAAGATATCCCCAAGCCGCTAGTAACATTATTCCCACGGCATACATAACTTGAAATGTTACGCCACAAATTGTACGTTTACTGGGACCTACAATTTCCATAGTCAAAACAAATCCTGCTATATAAGAGCCTGAACCAAAAATTCCATAAATAAATCTAACCACTATAAAAGCATAATATTGTGACGTAAAAGCTACAGCCGTACCCATGAGTAGTTGTAAAATACCAGACCACATAAATGCTGTTTTTCTGCCAAATTTATCAGAAACTCGACCAAATATTAAAGAACCTCCGATAACGCCGAACATATAAGCAGTTTGCGGTAGTGCACCCATCCATCTTCGACTGCATACAAAATCCCATTCAATTCCTCTTGACGATGTATAATACTGTGTGTCATATACCCAAGACTGGCACTCCACCAAAGTTTTATTTGCCCCAAACATTTGACAAGAGTCTAACTTTCCGTGTTCATTTACTGGTATAGCTTTTAAAACTAGGGACGAATTCCATGGCTCCGTATGATTGGAAGTATCTATTCCTTCGAGGAAACATCTGAAAATTAAGGAGTTGTGCTTTTAACATAAATAAATTACTCGTCAAAACCTTCTATGATTGCGGTGCATTGTGTAGTGGGTGGTAAGTGCAAAATATTATAAAAGGTGATAGTAATTGTAGGTACACATAATAATACTTAATGACATTATGTATAATAAAGTTTTGAACTCTTTCAACGCGATATTTCGTTTACAATTAACAAGATAAATGATTATAATGCTTATTAAGAATTTATTATTCCTAAATGTTAATGAATGAAAGCAAACTGTCCCAACAAGCACTGTTATAAAAATTAATAATAATATGAATATGACAAAAATGTTGAACATACATATTTGATATATTCCAATACAACGAGCCGTTTAGTGTCTATATTATTGCATGTTATGATAAAATTAATTGTTCGGATCACACAAGATTATATCAATAATTAAATGGGACATTATTCGAAGTCACATGCAGCAAATATAATCATAACATAAATAGTAAATATAGAATATAGAGTTATAGAACGGTAAATTAAATTATGTAATGAGTATCTAATTTATGTATGTGTAGATAGATTCGTACAATGTTTACATAAGGAACCTAAATTGGATACTAGATCTGAAGTTTTACGAAACAACCACCGGTAAATCACAAACGATTAATACATTATAATTGACAAAGCACAGTGAACTGACATAAACAAATATTGCACGATCCATCACCCACATACATTGAACAAAGACATGTTAAAATTGTACTTACGTTGTTACATATAAAAGTAGTAGCATCGAGAATATCACTCCATCCTCGTACATATAACAAAAAGCTGACTTCATACGTGTCCCGCCCTGGTACCCGAATCAAGCAAAACTGTACAGTCTTAATAACCGGAAGCAAGTAATGTTACATTAAGGCGGCCCCATTCCAATAAAACATGGTATAAGTACATTCGAAAACCTTACAAATCATAAAAGACTTCAACAACACACAACACATTTTTTTAGAAACAATTTCAATAGTGTTTGAAAGCACTACAGTCAACTTTGATTTTCCAAGAGAGCTATAATCTGAAATTTTAAGTTCCCAAATAACTAACCAATAACCATGCACATGCATTAAAACCAGTATTTTGTTGCTTAATCGAAGGTCTTAGACAACATGGTAAATGGAATTTAATGTATGTCCCATGGCAAATAGGAAGTATAATTTTTTATATCTCATTTTATCATAATAAATACATTTGCAAATATTTGTCAAAGAACTTCGTACACATTCTTAAATGAAACACATGGCTATACGTTTGTTTGCTGAATACTTAGTACAGATTATTTTCTTACCCAAAGATATAAAATACGTCGTTACCTATGTTCTGGTACCGCTGCTACTGTCACGAGGGAGAGCATGTGCATGCCAGCCGTCATCGCAGCCAAGATATGAAGAATGAACTGGAAACATTGGTACCGCCCAAAATCCCCTGAAATCATATACAGCAATTATAAAGTAAACGCCATAAAACGATAATACGAAAATTGAGCGCAACTTTTAACGTAAAATTACAAAAACATTTCTAATAAATATGGTTAATTTGTACAGGTTTTAGACAGCGATCAAATATACTTTATTGTTGGCTATGTCATATCTTTTTATCCCCAGGCATTTCATTTTTAGGACTAGATTGACTGTTTTTTTATTTATACCAGATTTATTTTTATATATAATTAGGTAATAATACATATCGCCGGTTTCGTACAAAGATCTATTTGTCAAATGGGTAATATAGCACATTGGCGTATCCATAAAAGGACACAACTTTATAACTGTCCAGGCTGTAGTATAGCAGTGATTGTAACCGAAATCTGTTATATTGTGCCGATAATGAAACATTTTTCGAATCTCTTGTGGAAATAGGTGAATAGGACTAATTGATAGACGCTAAAAAACACCACGGTGAACTACCCACATCGTGTAATAGTATGCATCCTATGATATGCCTATACTTATCATGTAGGTAATATTTATCAGTTCACAGGGGGTCACCACTGTGATATGTGAACTTTTCCGCATCGCTCTTGTATCTGCCTACTAATATGTAAAACTTGTTACATCATACGATACCAACGGCAAGGTACAAATTCGTCTGTGGTACTTTAGTTGAAAGCAACAATGAAATAAATTAAAATTACCACTTTAGTACCACTCCGGTTATTCACATATACAATATAAGACCTTCTACCATGGTATATGCAGGATGGCATCGTAGTGGCAACTGTGAATGAATTATCGTCCGATGCCGGTTGCCGCCGTTTTGGAATACATTGTACTTTGCATCCGGCATGGTAGTCACATTATGGAGCAAATAAAAAAAATGTCTGTTCCGTATTTTTCTATCTTATTACTCTGATGAGTTGAAGTAACGATATTCTCTTCCTTGTGAACTGTATTGACTATTGTTTTAGGGTGGTAATTAATCTGACAACACACGTGATAGTAAATGGTCACTATTGCCAACGGACAACTACATCAACAGACGGATTGCCGTCATTTTGCCGATGTTGGAGAGACTTCTGGACTCCCTTTTTGAAGAATCCCAGGCCCATTCCTTAGCTGTTTACCAAACTTTTGTTAGTTAGAAATATAATGTGCTTTAGAAGGTTATTTATATAAGTTTAATGATATTATTATAGTGCTTAATTTACCTACATATAAAACTCACGATAACGTGTTGAAATTAATTGAGTTGTAGAACGACATATATTTTATTAATACAGTCAACACATATAAATGAAAAACAAACGATCTTTTACTCGGCAAGTCATTCACATATGTAGCTATATTTACACAACCGGAGCTTGATAATGCTAAATTGGCCCTTCTTATAACAATTCTCAAAGAAAATAATAATATACATACATATATAAAAAATAAACCTGGAAAGCCCAAATCGACAAAATATTTTATAGAATCCGACCGAAACTAGATTTTAGGCAGAAAAATATATGGTCTAGAGACCAATATATTATATAAAAATAGGATTAATGGGAATAGATTCTATGTTTAGCCGAAACCAAAATTGCAAGACTAGATGAACATATTCACTTTATAACAATATAGCATAACATTATATTTACATTCAATTACACAAATTGACTTAGCTCTCAAACAAGCTTGCGCTTGTACTGTGTGTACTAGACAAAGATATACTATAACTACAGATACAGATACTACTATAGATACTATAAATAGGTTTTCATTTTATTGACTTGTTTAATGAATAATGTTTTGTAATATACATTGGCCAAAGAATATATCCCGTTTCGACTAACGAATGCATGATTGCATTACCTGTATCTAAAGATTCAAGTTTTATTTTACTTAGCCACGGATGGGTACAATCACAGTATATACAATACTAAAGGCATATAAAATAATTTCGCACATATGACATTACCATGTTTTTTCGTTTTTATTGCTTTTCTCCTGAAAAACAAACAAAAAAAAAATGGTTAAAATAATGAAAGGTATTTTTGTTTTAAGCATTTAACAATTTCGAATCGTCTATAGAACAATTAAGACAACATGATATATAAATACACCTTGTATAGTAAGGTTTAACTAAACATTGGAGACAAAACACAGTCTGAAAATCATCCGTATAAATTAACTTTGACGCTAATTACGAATTTAAATGTTATGTGGTGGAAAGCTGGAGTTGTTATTTAAAAAAATAAATGCAATTTTAGTAAATTTTACAAAAGTATTTATAAAAGGAGCGTAAAAGTGTTATTGGGTTGTCTAGTTATATAATAATGTCAATGTTCGTACCTACGTATAATTATATACTGCCAACTACTTAAGACCGCTCATCCCATGTACCGATAAAGGTGCACGTTGACTAATATAGTCAATGCCCACTCGGTGCGAAGAAGTAATACAGCAGAAAGGGAGAGTAACGCGTTATTAAATATACTATTAAGACAGATAATAATATATTTATTCCAGTTTGAACTTATCATATTATTTAGCGTTGGTCTTAAGTAGTTGTCCGTCGTTAAAATCTGAAAAAAGAATATATTTTTTATAATAATAACTACTGAACGTTGTTTAAAATAAAGTTCTGTCATACAATTTTGTTACACAATATAGAATTTTCACGATTCGAGTTAAGATTCAGTCGGGAAATGTAATAAATCTTTATTCGTATGTATATGAGTTGAGCGGTCTTAAGTAGTTGATCGCCACTGTACATACAGTTTCTACAGTACAGTACAGTATACTCACATACATTACAAGCAGTGGATTAGGTTGCATTAAGGCGAGTTCCAACTGCTATCATGACAATAATTGCATACGCGACTCGCGAGGTCATTTAGAATATCGTTTACGTTGTTAAACTCTCTAAACGATGTTCCAGTATACATACATACATTATTATAACTACTTTTTTGAGTAAGTACACAGGCATATGAACCACCAGTTAACAATACAGTAACAATACTTAATATATTTTGACTAGCATTTGTACGATATAGCGTGATATTTTGTAAGTGGGTCGTTGTCCTAAGCATGCGCTTGGTACCTATTTATAGTACCTACATTTGATGCGATTATTTCAACAGAGACTAAAATAAACGCAACGAGATGATTTTGCTAAAAGGTGACAACAAAACACGCACGGGCTCTACGTGTAATATTTCTTTATAATCCATGAAAATAATTATTTTGAACACGTCTTGGTGCATCCATTTTAATTTACAAATAATTCTGTCTATAACAATAAATAAATATGTCAAATCTATGATCAGTACTTTGAAATAATTGGATGAATTACAATCACTAAATTAATTACGAAGGTAAATAGACAAAGCCAATAGTAAATAGGTAAATTATTTTCTTTTAAATTATGAATTTTCATGGACGTTGTAAAAATTACGTCTATGTTGTATATTCATTACCAAAAAATGATAATCCCACATTTATATTTATAACACTTTTATTATTTTAAGACACAAGTATAGAAAGCTCATATTGTGGATTAGACAGACAGGATAAGGAATGGGGATATCATAGTGTATTATACAAATATCTTAAATACAATAATCTTGTCCATGACACAGATTATAACATGTCCCTTTTTCAAAAACAAAATGAAACATTTTATCGAATGTACCTAGCATATCAAACGTTGTCAATTTGGCTATTGGAAATATTCGTTAAGAATACCATAATTTTTTAAATAATTCAGGGATTCAGTGAATCGTATAGTCACAGTTACACAATGAATACAAGAATGATATTACCTTTTTTTGAGATGTTAATATAGGTACAGCCATCTTCTTGTTTTAGACTTTATTTGATCGTGATATTTGACAATTTATTAAAAAATAATCAATAAATTAAAGTAGTAAATGTATATATTGATTATTTGAATAAGCTGCCCTTGAATTTCAGGGATTAAGATAAATAAAAAGTGCGAATTTAATAGATCAGTTCAAGTGGCTATCCACCAATGTTCGGCTAATCCCGAGGAGAATATAGTGTAAAAATATATTTATATATATTCACTTTGTCTAAACAATATTATACAAAAAAAAAATTATCAGTTTTCTAAAGCGTGCGTGTAATGATTAATGAATGTGTGCATGTTATAATACCCACAACTGATAATGAGATACTTTCTATATCTTATAATATTACAGTAGGTTTACATTAAATTAAATATGATAATTCTTTCATAGACAACATATACGGGAAAAATTAAATCTTACTAAATTGTGATACGGCTAAGCAATAAAAAATAATGACAATATACGATAATGGAAACTATCTAAACGAGACGCGGTATCATTTTATAAAAAAAAATCGAAGTTGTATTTATTTATCCCTTTCCATGATGCGTAAGCCTAGTGTTAACCTCTTTCGTATATTTAATAACCAAATTATATTAATTTATTTTAAAAATAAATTTCTTTACTTTTGTGAAGGATGTAAATTTACCTACCTTTTTGTACAAGTAAGTAAATTGTAAAACTATTGAATTCAGCGCGTAAACGGGCACTATATAAAAACAATGTGATATGAAGTTTTATGTATCCCCTATGTCAATAAGTGAAATATTCATATTGTAGGCATGTTACACATGTATATTTAAACTAACATGAAAAATTTACAAGAATTATAAATCGGAATGTTTATGTAAATAGCTTTTTTAATATCTTCACAGAAACTAGTCCTATAAACGAGCAATGTAAATGTCAATACAATTTAAAATGAATTAATAAAAAATCTTTATAATTGATCAGATGCGAATAGAAAAATAAACATAATTCAATAAAAAAGTAAATTGAAATCTAACTGTAATAAAAGCTTATTTAAATAGGTGTATAGCAAATATAAAATAACGAACTTAGAAAATAAAAACAAGATAGCATCAGTAAATTCAGTTTATATGCTCACATGTAGAGGCCTGACCAAGGCTGCACACCTAGCCTAGCCTAGATGAGGCTACAGTCGTACCCTCAATCCCGGAAAATGGAAAGAAGCACACCCCGAGGGTTGTAGTCGATGCGAGTCCGACACACCAAGGAGCGACCCTCGCCGTCCTCTGACGGTCCATACTGGATTTCTTCCGGATTAGCAAAAAAAGGTTCATGCTTACATCATGAAATTACCAAAACTACGATCAATTTTCGCCTCAAGACGTCAAATATCTACAATGATAAAACAAAATGGAAATAACATTTAAACGATATAAATCTTAATCAGTTTATTCGCTGTCTAGCGGAAGCTTTGGATACGT
The DNA here is from genome assembly GCA_036320925.1 of Automeris io. Taxonomy (NCBI): domain Eukaryota; kingdom Metazoa; phylum Arthropoda; class Insecta; order Lepidoptera; family Saturniidae; genus Automeris; species Automeris io. The sequence continues at coordinate 477,952 of JAUDJH010000025.1, read as the reverse complement.
ATTTATCAAAGGCATTTAAAGATATCATCATTATCGCAGTAGCATCGGACCTTATCAAAATAATATTTTACTAATGTTAAGTTAGAAATAAGACTAATAAAAACTAAAAAAAGCTAATGTCAATCGTATACATTGCTCATTCATACTATCAATATTTTATAGAGATGGGCAAAATGTAATCGGATTAATCATTACAAAATGCAGTTGTAATTTAAATTTTATTACTCAGTAATAATAATTAAATCCCTTCAAAACATTAAGGTGTCATAAATGTGTATGCAATTGAGGATTACGTAGTGTTTAAAATATAGATGAGCAAAATGGAGTCATATCAATGACGAAAACCACAAAATGTAATCGTACTATTTTCATTAATCTGATTACATTCTGGCCATCTATGATACGTTACAGTATTATCGCCCCAAGAACGATCTTTATCGTTGCTACAGAACGTGGGTTTGGTTCCCCATATAAAACAAATATTTGCGTGATCCACAGGTATTTGTTCCGAGTTGGATATTTGTGCATGTGGAAATTATATTTGTAAATACACCCACGACACAGCTGTACAATAACTCAAGATTGGGCCGACATTCTTATAAAAGTTTTGGGCACAGTCAGAAAGTAAACGCTTTAGATAAATAAATATATACAAAGTAAGGATTATTTGTTAATATGACTTTAAAATTTACATAATCTACAAGAGATAAGTGTTTACAAGGACATCTAACTCATTATGTATTAATTTCATACACTATGTTAAATGACAGCATTTAATTTTTTTAACGTGCATTTATTATTTATTATAATCTTAGATTGAATTTTAATAAAATTATATTGAAAATATCTTTTGATGATTTTAACATATTTACAATTTTCATTTTAATAATTTATTCTGGTAACATAGCATATTGCACAATGTGGGTGATTATTTAAATAGCCGGGCAGTAGACTTGAGGGATTCTGCTGCCCGGATGAGAGGGAGGCGGTGCACGGTATCCGGCGCGCCGCCTGAGAGAGAGGTTTTGGAGAGGTGGATTTTTACTCTCACCCCACCCCCAGAGAGATAGCTTCAAGAAGGCCTTTTGTTCCCTGGGCGTTTGGACGAATTTGGCTTTCCAGGCCCGGGTGGAGCAATCAGAGGGACACTCCGGGGGTTTTTAGTCAGTAAGAGTCTGACACACCGGGGTCGCTGCCCTCACAGCGTTCCTGATGGTCCTATGCAGGATTTACCCCCCGGGATACAAAAAAAGGGTGATTATTTAAATTGCCTAAATTGGTCACAAAAAAGTGTTTACTTATACATATACTACTATATCACGAAAAAATTGTCGCTTAAACCAAATAGCCTTTCACCCTTCGATATATACTTCAGGATCTTGATTTTAAAGTATTATTATAAGTTTAGACCATTTTTTTTTATACCGACTCGACACAGTGACTGCACCATACCTGATGGTAAGCATGGTGCAGTCCAAAAAAACGCCAACGACTATCGAAAGGTAACAAAAAACCCATCGGTAGTCGCAGCGATCATGGCAGCCTGCATAAATATCTCACCACCATACCATGGTTATATATTGATCCTAGTATCAAAGGTATGAAATACAACTGATGATATTATTTAAAATCGAATAGAATAAAAATTAAAGACTTCAAGAATTACTTACAGTCTTACAAATATGATTTTCAGACAAAGTAAGCAGTTTTTTGTGATAAATCTAGGTAGTTTAAATAATCACCCACATTGGGCAATGTTATCAGAACAAATTATTATAAATAATAAAATGTGGCGATAGTACGTGGCTACTCCTAACGGTTTACTTTTCCGAAGGGATTACGTAACAATACCTTGACCTTTTTCCTTGACTATTCGTTTACTTTGAGAATTGGACATTAACCTAGCCTAACTGGAACAGTAAAAGACAAATGAAACATAGTCACAGTTTACTCAGAATATATGAAAATATCCAACAATCTGTCATTTGAATTATTTATAAATAACTACTATTTGATTTAATAATAATTCTTATATATGTTTTTGTAACCTTAAAGGTAAAATGCCCTATGGATCAATTACTTTGAACTTAGATTAATGATATAGTAATAAATAAACACTAATAGATTTCACAATTTATATATTCTAGAACAGACAGTGGTAAGAAATTGTAGTACCCAATCAAAATTTCTACATATTCCCCGGGTATCACGGAGACGCTCTCGTGTTAGTTATTCGTTTAATCTCGCTTAGTCTTGCGTCTTTCTTTTTTTTACACTGTCTTGATAAAAAAACTACAGTGCGCCTGATGGTAATTACAGTATAGTTAAAAAACGAAAGCTACTATCAAAGGAAGAAACTCTATCGAGTCTCCGTCGTTATGTCGGCCCACATATACCACGACTAAAGGTCTCTAGGTAGACGAGTTACTGGACGTACACAAGCAGCTCCCGAAACGCGACAGGTCAACGCGAGTTACTATGACGGTCTTTACACTCGTGTACTGTAGTCACTACCCAGTTCGGGAAATCGCCCTATCACCACAAACCACCTTTCTAGTACGTTATTAAGAAAAATATTTAAGTATATAAACTGCTTGTAACGTACAGGTAATCCAAGTTTGGGAGTCAGCTGACAGTAGCATTATTGTCAGCTGACACCCAAACTGCTGCTCCAGCTGTGAAAACCGAAGCATACCGGTTTACGTTTTTTTTTTAATAGGTAATAAATAATGTATTAAAGTACAAATTAACAATAAACTACTTATTATTATTGTTTGATGAGGTTATTAACTCATATGACCGATTGTGTTACAAGTTTAATGACGTATACAGAGCATCAGTTTACTCACAATTACAAATATTATCAACATTTGTTTTTGCAGTCACGACTTTCGTTTCGTAAAGTTAAGTACTAATGGTAAAATGTTTAAACAATAAACCACACTACACTCATTTGTGATTAGACACAACAAAATATCTTAACGAATCCTTGTATAAGCTACATTAGCCCAGATACTAATTACCACAGTGCACTTGGTAATAAATAGTGCATACTACAATGTTGCTTTAATGTAAACAAATAAATCAATATATAATAGCCAAATATTAATAATCATCTAGATTGTTTATTAGATGTCTAAGAAATTCGCCAAAAAAGGGATGCTGAACGATCAATGAATATTGAACATTTTTATTTTAGCGTTGCTGTTCGTATTTTGCAGTTTTATTTCATCCATATCATGATAGTAAAGGTTTTGTACGTAATGTAATATACTATGTACGTATTTATAAAAATATAGTGCCTAAAATCTGACTAATTACAACGGTTTGTAATCACGTGTAGTTTTTTTAACACGGTAGGCGAGTGATATAAGGTGAATTTAATTTATTCAGAAAATATTTTAGAATTGTATCTACTTTTACCGCGAAAGATGCTGTTTTTTGATAAAATAACGACATTTCAAAGAAATACTATCATATACAGATAAACACAAAACCGACCGACACATAAAATGAATATCTCACGGAAAAAAGTTTTAATTTCTAAATATATATCTACTGATATATCGAAAAAAGATGTGAAGAAGCCTGCATATGTATATAATGCAATATGACCTTATAGAATATACATAGTCAATCAAAAGATAACCTTTGTAAGTTAACCCTTAGAGATAAACTCATGCCTCCATAACAAAGCTAATAAAAATGCCATAAAAATAGAAACAAAGTAGAAAAAATTTGACATAACGGTAAAAAGACCAAATTAATAGAAGATTGGTATAGGTAAGCACAATAGAAAAAATAATAATTAAGTGTAGCTCTTCTAGAAAAATAAACATTGCAAACCTGTAAAACCTACATACACAATATAGGAACGTCATAGAATGAACGAAGGAAGAAAGAATGCATTGACATTAATTAAAATTAATAAGGAAAATAAAATATTGTGATTAATACATTTATTCCAGTATTAATAACATACGTAATACGAGAAGCTCTTTTTGTGTACTACATTCTATAAAAATACTATTGAGAAACCGCCTTTATGTAGAATCTAAGGTGTTATTGCTAACAAAATTGATTGATCACGATTCCGAAGATACATACGTAGATAAAATGATTATTGGTGATCATGTTTAATGTATATGCTAATCACATATATATACATCAATTTCATAGCAATTGTTATCAAATAATTTTATGTAATAATTACTTCGATAAGTAATAGATATGAATAAATAAGTGATAATTTAATAACAATTCAAACCTTCATGAAGAGAACAAAAAACTGAGCTGAATAAAATAGTTGAATATAGGAAAAAAATTTATTCCTAAAGATAACAAAGAACTCATATTTAAATTCATCGTAAAACTAAGAGCCACGACCACTCGATGAGAAAATAAATAAATAATAATGGATTTTCACTCAATTCTCTCAAATAAGCTGATATAGACACTTAAGTTGTATAGTTGTATGTATTGCCGGCATTACGCATCAATTCATTTAATTTTAGTTTTTTCTTTTTTTATTACTGTTTTTTTTATCTTATTAGTCTGCTTCAATTGTATATTTCAGCATATTGTGAAAATTTGGTTGATTTAAGTGTATCTTTAGGACAACTTGCAACGAAATATTAATTCTAGCTTAGACTTGTATAACATACTATTTAAGCAGTTTAATTCGACGTCAATGGAGATTTAACGGTTATTAAACTGATTTCCGAGCAAGACAATAGGTACAGTTTAACGCTATATAATATTTTATAGAATAATAAAATGAATTTAATTTTTTGGTGCAAACTATCCTTAGTGTATGGTTTTTTGTCCCGGGAATTAAAAGTAATACAGTGCCGTTTATTCTTTCCATTAATATTGCGATATTTTAACTTCTGAAATTACTCATAGTTTTAAAAGGACAAAGATCAAGACGGTAGGTCCATAAGGTGAAATATATAAAATTGCAGATATATAGAATTATCAGGAGAGCAAAAAGGAAGTTTATATTCAGATCACATCAATACTACTATATATTTGTATATTTTGGTGACGAACTGGGTCCTATGTGTTCGGTAACTGTAATACCTTTTAATGTGTATTATATTTTTTTTAGAAATCTTTTTCAATAATTAAGAAAAAGTTTGATATCCGACCTTATGCTCGTGTAGACCCGATATTAGCCAGAGGTAAAAGGTTGCTTTTACACAAAAATAATTTTGTTTAGTAATAAAGTAATACATTTTATAGACAGAAACTTTAACGTATTGTAATTTAAATTGAAAATTTCAAAATAACAAATAGTGAAGCATATGGCTATATCTAAATGTATGTTTTACATATCATTCTGGTTTCAGATTAATTATTCCAAATATTTTAGAAGCATAATGTTGTATATTAACATATGTAAATCTAAAGCATTCAGTATTTCAAGGATAAACAACTGAAGTTGCAATGAAACTATGCCTCGAAATAACTTAGAAATATTGCGACATCAGACCTTTTGCAAGTCCATATCTTTGAATTTATAAGGGATAGTAATACGTTTCCTAGATTGGTAGGAAGAGTTCGAACAATTATATACATCTGTCATATAAAACAATTGTAGTGTGAACCGCACATCCGACCTCATAGAACTTATATCGAGAGATAACAATGGAAGAATGAAAAAACTGAAAGACTATTTATTATATTTATAAAAGATGTAGTAGATACTTGATTCTCAGCCAGGCGACATTGATCTGTAACTAGAAGCTATAAAATAATTATATAAATGCCCTTATATAAAATTGTATTCTCTACTTACACTCTAAATGCATAATGTATAGGTATTTAACCTATTTACTTCAAGATAAATAAAATGTTTCAGCAAACATGTTCTAGACGATGTAACAATATTTTTAATTGTATATTTTCAACGTATTTTTAATCGTTAATAACTGGAATTTACCTTCCGATAGTGTGTTGCCCTTTATTATACAAGGTTTGTTTACAGAGTATCACGAATTTTCAATTACCGCGGGTTACATTTATTCGACTTTCGTTTTTTTTTTTGTGGTGTTATGTGTGTACGTATGTCCCTTACATATTCCGACAAGTTTGACCATATGAATGTTCAGTTAATTTTTTACTGCTATTTTACTTGACTATGTTTTGGCTCGTCTTCGATTTTCGCTTATTCCACAAAATGGATCATGAAATCTGTATCAAATTTTGTTAAAAAAAAAAAAACAAAATGAAGCGCTCGGACTCTTTCCGATTGTAGCCTGTGGCATATGGTGAAACTATCTTGGACCAAAGAAACGTTTATCGGTGGTACAAAATGCTCTCAGACAACAAATTAAAACAATCACTATCTCCCAAATTCTATACAGAATAAATAATTGTATATATAGCATGCAGGTAGTTCGGTCACCGAGTGTATAGGAGTGTTTATTTATTTTTTACTGACTTAATTGTAAACATATTCACTACACAAGGCCAACCCTACTGTAAAAAAACGTTAAAATAAAAACATCCTTATTTTTTATTGTTTCTAGAACTAACCTCTGATTTAATAATTTAACGCACTAATTATCCAACATAAAGAAAATAATTAGCAATTCATACGTATAAAAATTAATTCTTATTTATTTTCGAATAACGTGAGAACGACTTTACAGATTTGATTCAACTTTTTTAGGTTTTCTAATAATTTTTAGAAGGATTTGATGGAATAAAAAAAGAAAGATGCGCAGCAAATTTGAAATTTAAAAAAACTTGATGTTTAACCTTTACGCGTTTGACAGTTCACAAGTCACATGATTGACAATTCACGCGTTTGACAGATAGCGCACCGCAAATGTCAATATCAGCGTAATATATATTAATTATATCGAGCAACAAATAATAAATATTAATACAGTCAGGTAATTATTTAAAAATTTTACAAATTCATTTTATGGGCAATTTAACAAGAAAATCGATCGTCGTGCACACAACAATTCAGTGAAAAGACTAGTTGTGAAGCAACTTAAATACTTTTCCATTAACAGAACGAATTGGTTATAGTGTTTAAGACCAAATTAGAGCACAGTCAATCTGATAACCATAAATTTGTCATCAGTGCTGATAAGACACTTGCAGGACAACACGCAATGCGTTTTAATGTACCAACAACTGGGGAAATTGCTGTAGTCTTTGTGGGTGGCAATTTAGAAAACCGAGATATTATTTTATATCAGTAGAACGATCATCTACAACATGCTCCTGAAAAACATCGACTGTATGATGTGTTCTAAGGCTAAGATTTTTAGACGCTACTTCGACTTAGCGTAGCAAAATTCTCAAAAAATAAATTCATTTTGACAAAGAACTAAATATATAATAGGCACTTGAGTATAGCCATTGTATTCGCAGAGCCAAGTCCATGTTGACAAAATGGATGACTTGCCAAATCCTTTGACTTTCACTGCGTAATAAATTGTAATGTTTTAATGAATTCTAAGTAAACTTAAAGATGCGTCTACAAATGTCATCCTTGCCTTTTTGCAAAATGAAGACGGATATAATTTTAAAATTAATGTAATCACAAATGATATTGTAGATAAATGTAACTACAAGTAAATGTCCAATTTAAATTTTACTAACATAATAAAAAAGTTACTTTATCTTATTTACTCAAAAATAAATTACAGACGATGAAATTCACAAAAAAGTTAGTTCAATGAATTTTAAATTATTCGTAGACTGATGGTTCGGTAAAATGAAGACAATCACATCCTAAAATATCGGCGGCTATTTCTTTGCTGTAGATATGTACGTCAAAGTTGAAAATTATTTAATATCAAAGTTTCTTTCAAAATAAAACTGAATATAAGGTTTTTTCTTTCAATAAATATGGAAATTTAATTAGACATCGGTAGTGCTATTTATCAATATACTATAATAAAATCATACAAAGGCGTGTTCGTAAATTTTTTAAATGTAATAGGGGTTTTCAAGGCTTTGTTATTAATATAGAAGACGAACCCACACTTTTTAGAATATTTTGTCTGTTTGTTCCTTTGTAAAGGCTTCACACTAAAACTATCGAATGGAATTTATAGAAATTTTACGTAAAGGTATTTATATACTGAGTAGAATTTTAGGCTGCTTTTTATCCCGAAAAAGTATCCTCTAATTTTATCTTAGAAACTGTAAGAGAGCACTAACTCCATCTATAATCGAGTCTAGTCGTTAGTACTTGATTCTTTTATACTGTTGTTGATTTATATATTTAGTTGTTGATACAATAAGCTATATAAGAACCAGTCGTTGGTATTCATATCATTAATACGAAGATTTCCGATTGAAATAACTATTATCACAACCAAAGGATTACTTCCACGCGAACGAAATCCCGGGTACATCTATTAATTAATATAATTTATAAGGTTATGCTTGTAAATTTTGTAGCCATTATATGGCACTATACATACACTTATAGTATTCTTATATGTAATTAATTAACACTATTAATCGTTATCTGCTAAACATTTTACCGACCTAAAATGTATTACTTATCTTTATAAGTGGGTAAATATCTTTCTACAGCTCGATTAATCTCATAAAATAAGCACGTTGAATTGTAGATTTTTAAATAATAAGTAATAAATAATGATTAACGTTTTACCTAGTTTTCAGTAGTACAGGGTCATTCGGATCACGAACGTAAATGAAGACAGCAAGTAACCGATAATTACAATATGAGAATCACCAAAGATTATAATTATAAATTAAATTAAATTATATTATTATTATAAATTGCATAATTTAAACTGGGTTTAATTGCAAAAATCTATTTATATAATTATGGAAATATAACTAGTGATAGTGATGAGTGGAAATGAAATAAGTCATTGAACCCTATTTATATTTATTATTGACGTCTATTGCAAAATTTAACATCGCAATATTAGTGAAGTATCTAACTTAATTGTTTGCTATTAATTTTAATCTCATTGATTTTTAATTAAATAATTCATTGATTGCGTTTACTTCCAGCGAAAATGTGTTATTTTACGTAATATTTACTCTTTAAAGTTAAGATGATTTATCTGTCCATTTTGCTTTAACATTAGTCGAATTAGTATTTTTATCAATTCACAGCACAAAAAATATCGTTAAAAACAAATTCCAAAAAGGAAACCAGAATACAAAAGTAACATAAGGATAAGTAAAATATCCAAAAATGAAATGTAAAAAAATGCTTTTATAAATATTTTTTGTATAGTGTATTATAGATACATCTAATCAGCAGGCTTGTTACCCGTGCTGCAGCAAAAGAAGTCTACAGATATATTAAAATTATGAATATCTCATTGTAGTCATACAATATGAATAACAACGTTAAATCTATAGTAACAAAACAATGTCCAACGAGTACAAGATTTGATCTCAGGATAGTAACAAATAGACTTGTTATTAAAATATCAACATCAACATCAACATATATCAACATCTTGGTGAAGTAGGCCCGGACCTCGCAGAAAACCAGTATGGTTTTCGCCGAAATCGTTCCACGGTGGACGCAATTCTGCGTGTCAGGGACAGGGCGCAGCAGGTGGTTTCTCAGGGCAGAGTAGTTTTGGCGGTGTCCTTGGACATTGCCAACGCTTTCAACACTCTGCCCTGGTGCAGAATCCACGAGGCCCTATCTTATCACCGGGTGCCGCTATACCTCCGCCGAGTTATAGCAGCGTATCTTTCAGAGCGCAGCGTCGTGTACCCGGGGCGGGACGACTGGGAGAGGCATGAAGTGACATGCGGTGTTCCACAGGGGTCGGTTCTTGGGCCGCTCCTGTGGAACATCGGGTACGACTTTGTCATCCGCGGGGCCAATTTACAAGGGGTCGAAGTCGTGTGCTACGCAGACGACACACTCGTCATGGCCCGCGGAGATGATTACAGGCAAGCAGCCATTCTGGCGACTGCCGGGACGGCCCATGTGGTCCGTCGGATCAGGGATTTAGGGTTGGAGGTGGCCCTCGGCAAATCCGAGGCAATCCTCTTCCACGGACCACGCCGTGCGGCTCCACCCGATGCCTACATTATAGTGAGTGGGACACGCATCAATGTGGGGTCCACGATGAAGTACTTGGGACTCGTTCTAGACAGTCGCTGGAATTTCAACGCCCACTTTCAGCGTTTGATGCCCAGGGTGAGGGCAATGGCAGGTGCTTTGGGACGCATAATGCCTAACGAGAAGGGACCCAATGCCTCCAGTAGGAAGTTATATCTTCAAGCCGTACGATCCATGGTGCTGTACGGCGCCCCAATTTGGGCGGAGGCTCTGAATCGCAATAATATCGCCCTTCTTCGCCGCCCCCAAAGGGTATTAGCGATCAGAGCCATCCGAGGATACTGCTCCATATCGTACGAGGCGGCGTGTGTACTAGCGGGGTCCATGCCGTGGGACCTCGACGCGCGAACCCTCGCGTCCCTCTACAGGTGGCGAGAGGAGAAGAAAGTCAGAGGTCTGCGACCGGCCCCCACAGAGATTCGGAGGCAGAGGGTCCTTCTCCAGGACCAGGCCGTGAGGGATTGGCAGTCCAGGCTGGAGCAACCTAGCGCCGGTCCTCGGACAATTGAGGCGGTGCGCCCTGTCTTGCACTCGTGGCTGGACAGACAACATGGCGCACTTTCCTTCCGGCTCACCCAGATCCTCACGGGTCACGGTAGCTTTGGCCGTCACCGGTGGCGGGTGTCTGGAGGGGAGCTGACGGCGGAGTGCCACGAGTGCGGGAGCCCGGAGGATACGGCGCAGCACACCCTTGAGGTGTGCCCAGCCTGGGTTGAAGAACGTGATGTCCTCACGGGCAATATTGGTGACGACCTTTCACTGCCGGCGGTGGTGAAAGCCATGGTCGGCAGTGAAGAGGCTTGGAGAGAGGTAGTTGCCTTCTGCGAAGCAGTTATGAAGCAGAAGGAAGCCGCCGAAAGGGTCAGAGAGCGAACATCTTCTCTGGCCATTCGGCGGCCAAGGCACCGGCGCCGGAGGGACGCGTTTGCTCAGAGCGAGCGTGACATCCACCGGTAACAATAGTCGGGCAGTAGACTTGAGGGAGTTTGCTGCCCGGATGAGAGGGCGGTGGTGCGCAGTGTCTTGCGCCGCCTAAGAAAGAGGTACTGGAGGCGTGGGCTCTTTATTCCCATCCCTCCCAGAGAGGAAGCCTGAATAAGGCTGTTCGCTCCCCGGGCGACTGGACGAATTTGGTTTCCCAGGCCTGGGTGGAGTGATTAGAGGGACACCCCGGGGGTTTTTAGTCAGTAGGAGTCTGACACACCAGGATCGCTGCCCTCAAAGTGACCCTGATGGTCCAATGTAGGATTTTCCCCCGGGTTACAAAAAAAAAAAAAAAAAAAAAAAAATGTTATTAAAATATACGTTTGTTACAGTATGAAGTTGTCATTCAAGTATATCTAATCTGCATGGCCTAAACCACGGTTTGATTCATCATAGCAAAGTTTAGAATACTTAAGCTAGAAAAATTTTGAGGGGTGTAATATAAAATTGCTCGTGTGTAATGTTTTTGTATATATCATATACAAAAATAGCTAGCTTCAGTAGTTGACATAAGTTAGACTATACGATGACATTTTAGTCAAGACGAAACCTTTTTGTATTTATAAACAGTAAATACATTAGTATGCGTTTAATTAGTTTTTGATGGTAGAGCGATTTGCCCGAACTGGGTCATGACTACAGTACACGAATGTAAAGTCACAGTCATAGATAGGCAAAATGTAATCAGATTAATGAAAATGATTAACGATTACATTTTACGTTTTTTACCATTAATGTGACTGCATTTTGCTCATTTATGTTTTAAACACTACAAAATCCCAGATTGTATACACATTTAAGTTTTCTTAATGATTTAAATGGATTTAATCATGATTACAGAGCAAGAAAATTAAAATTACGACTACATTTTGTAATCGTTGAACATTAATCAGATTACATTTTGCCCGTCTCAGGTCACAGTGACTCGTTTACGCCTGTCGCGATTCGGGATAAGCTTGTGTATATCCATTAATTCATATACCTAGAGATCTTTAGCCTTGGTATATGTTGGTTGATATAAGTACGGAGACTATCAACGGATTTTCATCCTTTAATAGTCGCTTTCGTTGTTGTACTACACCGTACTTACTAACAGGTGCACTGTAGTCACTTTGTCGAGCCAGTAAAAAGAAAAAAAAAAGCTTTTAACAGGTGTGGTTTAAACTAGTGTCCGACCGAAAGTTCGGTTTCGGTTTCAGCCGAGTTTCGGCCAAAAATCAAGTTTCGGCGGCAGTTTCGGTTTCGGCCAAAATTGGCCGAAACTTTTGCCGAAACCGAAACTAATTTCGGTGGTTGACGTACATGCTTGCCTAGCTTCGTTTCTCGCGGCAACACTTTGACGGACGCTGGCGGCCCTGTTCAGGATTCGTGCGCCGTTCGCATTGCTTTTATTTCGAATTTACGCGTGTTTGTTGACCGGGAAAGGTCTTCACAACTTAACCGGGCGAGTGGGCGAACACTGAGGGTGCTCAGCCGGCAATTTATGGGTTGCGTGGCAATGCAAGGGCACCCCTGTGGTTACGAACCTCGTCTTGGACCGCCAGCCAGAAATACGAAACCTAACGGTGATCTACTAGCGTTTCGGAAGCGACTACCTTGAGAAGAAACGCCGAAAGAAACTCAAGGCTGCGTCGGAGTGTAACTGCGTCGTTTAGACGACAGTTTACGGATCTAATTCGCATTGCTCTATAGCACCACAACTTAGTGCGTTATCACCCGACGTAAACATTCTTTAGAGGTTATGCTTTGATGGAACTGATTACATGTAAGTTTTTGTTTCATTTTTTTACTTGACCATGTTGACTTTTATACTTGACCACGTGAGTTTCGGTTTCGGTTTCGGCCGAAACTGAAGCCACGGCCGAAATTTCGGTTTCGGTTTCGGTTTCGGCCGGAAAACCAGTTTCGGTCGGACTCTAGTTTAAACATTGCTCCTGTAGATGAGCAAAGGACAGTAAATAAGCGTCATTTGGATTTCAACTTTTAGGGACTTCAACTAAATATGAAAATAGCACATATGGAACTAAAATCTTAATTTAAAACTGCAAAATCTATAGCAAAGAAAGATTCCGAATATTTACTAAGCTTTACACCTCCCATATGATTAAGACTTTCATGACTTGCAAAATATATCGACAAACATAATATTCTGAAGAACTGAGTAGATATATCTATTATCTATGCAATCAGCTTCTGGCATAATAACTAAATAAGATCCTGCTATTTTTTATGTGTAATATATTCATGTCTTTGTGTTGTTAAATTATTGTCTATTGTGGTACGGAACAAAGCTATGTTGTTTAGGATAAATGCGATTTGTCAAAAATAGATTGAATTGTTTCTTATAATATAGCAATGTTACGTCTCATGAAAGATATATTCGCTAGGGTTTAAACCTCATCGGTTTACCTGTGTTGGCTACGGTAATATGGCGTATATGCCAATTGTTTGCTTATACGGCTGCTCAATCTTGAGATTCCGCCGGACACACTAGTTTACACCTACGCAGTTAAACACATCCAGTAAATCCGAACGTGATGAGGACTATTACCTATATCGAAGAAAATTACAATCAAAGACAATACAAGTTTTTGGTCACAAATCTGAACCCATATTAAAATAGTAAATATAATAACAATACTGAAGATTAGGATGTCATTAGACCTACTATCACTTATTTAAATTCTTGTAGTGTGGAAATGTATTCGTCGATCATTTATGCTTTATGATTCCATGAAATCTACTATATGAGTATTTTTATAATCTCGTTTATGCTATTGCTTTTAACCATATTAAAAAAAATATTGTCTAGCATTCACGAGCTATAATAATTGTAGCAAACAAATATAACATTAAGCATGCCTGTATGATAGCCATTCGTAGATCTGTGTGCACTACATACTTTATGATTATTGAGAAAAAATGTGTAACTGCGGCATATTATGTACTTAGTTATACGTACGTTAGTTCCATGTGGTGAGAAACGCAAATAAGTGCTTACATATATCGTTTTGTACAAGGATTACGCAATTCATTGAAAATCCATAAAAACAGGTGACCACTTTGTTCATGTAGCAAAATTTACATTGTAGACAATATTATTCTTATAAGATTCGTAATAATATTTTTACATACAAGTGAATGATTAACATTGTTTTTCTGACAATCAGATTAATTGGACTAACCTAATGGACTAAAAAGAAAAACACCGGGCAGTAGACTTGAGGATGTCTGCTGCCCGGATGAGAGGGAGGCGGTGCGCAGTGCCCGGCGCGCTGCCTGAGAGAGAAGTTTTGGTTTTGCTCTTTACTCCTACCCCTTCCAGAAAGGTAGCCTCAACAAGGCATTTCGCTCCCCGGGCGTCTGGATAATTTGGTTTCCCAGGCCCGGATAGAGCGATTAGAGGGACACCCCGGGGGCTTTTAGTCAGTAAGAGTCTGCTACACCGGGGTCACTGCCCTCACAGCAACCCTGATGGTCCTCTGTAGGATTTTCCCCCGGGATATAAAAAAAAAACTAAAAGAAAACAAAGAAATAAAAATTTCTATTAAACAAAAAATTACTAATTAAAAATAAAATTATGATTATATTTGATGGAGTATATAATAATGAAGATTTATTAATTTCAGAAGAACTGAGCATAGAAAAAAAAGGATTCATTGGAAGAAGCCGTTTTCAAAATAGTCTATTGTACTAATCGTAAAGCATAACAGACATTCCATTATATAGAAAGTTAGCGTTTTGTCGACTGTCATGCCTTTGGATTGTTTTCTGTATTAACATTACGTTTGATTGTAAATTACTTATAGTGGTACTAAAGTAAATTTTAATTGACTAAGTAATGTTTAACTCTACTTGTCCAAGTTGTTACGTAATTTAAAACATGTATGTGTTACTCAATATCTGATGCAATATATATCAATACATGTCAGTAATGCAAATCAGTGTGTGGGTATGTTTTTAAGGTCCCTTTCATTAGTTAATTATAATTACTATTACAATATGGCATTGCTATTTATTACGCCCTGCTTATTTTTTTATTACAGTAACAATAAAAATAATTGTCTGTCTTAGAATTTTATAGATATTAATTTATTATTCTAGAACGGGTCGAGAAGCGATATAAAAGTGATTTTAATACTTTTATAATCTACATAAGGTGATAAAACTTTTTCTTATTATTCATAGCTATATAAAAATATATTTATCATTTGATAACGTACTTTTTATCAGTAGATTTTGAGAAAATAAAACAATGAATCTGAGTGTTTTATTTTATTTGATTATACTTTCCGTTTGTAGCAGAACTATGCCATTGCGCTCAATTTTGCAAATACAGTATAAATATAATTTATTTATAGTATATTTTTATCCACTATGTTTAATTTTCATCAAGTCAAAAGTTCATACATAAAAATATTAAAAGCAAATACATATTTTAAATTTACTGACAAGCCAATCCACGAGCTCAATCAACGAATCTTGCTGCAGCCCTGTTTACAAAGTCACGTAAATATGACTGATTCATTTTTATATTAGGTGCGAAACTAAGTTCTCGCTTTTTAGAAAACAGAAGAATTTGCTGGGATTTTGTGCCGTTTTTTCAGTGAGTAATGCACAACCGTTTGCAAATTATGTACTACAAGGAAGTACTGTTGGTAAGCTTCAACTGAAGTGCATGTTAGTCCGCCATAGTAGGAAATAGTTTATTTTTTGTTACTTGTAAAAATGTTAGGTGGACGTGAGCTGAGAGTATTAAGAGTATTTGCGAGAATTATTATTGCATTATTTAAAAAAGCGAGTACATGGTGTTTAAAGCTGGTACCAATTGTCCTTTGAATGTACCTCCTATTACTTTATATGGAGCTGAACTAAGCAGAGTTAAGCAGTTTAAATACTTAGGTCACTTGGTTACTGAAAGCCTTAAAGATGACGTTGATATTGAACGTGAGCGCAGGGCGCTGTCTGTCAGAGCAAACATGTTGGCTCATAAGTTTACACGTTGTTCCAAGGTAGTAAAACTAACGCTTTTTAAGGCATACTGTACATCTTTTTACATGTGTAGCTTGTGGGAGAACTATACTCAAAGGGCGTACAGTGCCCTGCGTGTTCAATATAATAATGTATTCCGGACGTTGTTGCGGCTGCCTCGCTTCTGCAGTGCCTCGGCCGTGTTCGTTGAGGCGCGCACCGATTGCTTCTTCGCAACTCTGCGCAAGCGGTGCGCGTTATTGCTGAGCAGAGTGCGGGCCAGCCGCAACACCGTATTGGCCATGATAGCCGGCAGGCTAGACTGCCCTTATATAAATAATTGTATTTATCGCCACACAACCTTGTAATTAGGCATAATAATACGTAGTTTTAAGAGTTTACTAACAAATTGGGTCATTGTTACTTAATAAAGATTATTATTATTTTATTTCAAATAAATCAGAAGCTGAAGCACGCAGGATTATCGTTTAGACTTATGACAATCGTGCTCTGTCGAAAATAACATGCAGAGACTAGGTTTAGATATTTAAAGAATAAGGAATAAATGTAGATGTTTAAGAAGGTCATAGACAAGGGAATTTGGTGCAGCAATAAAATTTGAAATAAAGAATCCAAATAATAACGAGTAAATAATATAACAGTTTCAAAACGATTGACAGCATTAGTTAAGGAATGCTTTAAAAGGAGGATATTGAAGGCAGCTCGGGTTGAAGCCGAGAGCCGTCAAATGACGCTTTACTCACGCGTGAACTACTGCTTCAGTAGCAGGATAAGACAGGTTTTCTGCATCGTATTGTAAAAAAAAATCGTAGGTAAGCTCAGACATGCATTAATATCGTCAGCAGAACCAAAAATCCATAGTTTATAATTTCACGTTTCTGTTTATTAGCATCAGCAAGGTGTAATTTATTATGAGCTACTCAAAAAGAAGAAAAATATCACGGGAAGATCATTGTCAACTATAAATCATGCGTTGGAACTGATCTTCAAAAAAACAGCCGCTATACGAGCAAAGACATGACAAGGTGATTTTGTTACGTGGAAACGCATGTCCACATTTTGTTACACCCGTAAAACCGACTTGGAGAAGCATTAATGGAAAATCTTGTCACACCTGCTATAATTACCAGACATACTGCTTTCCGGATATCCCTTAATCAATTTAATAGCACATGGGCTTTTAATATATTTCTAAAGAATGGATCGATACGATACAAGGATAGCCTCGAAAGACATGTCGTTATCCCACCATCAGCCACTAATTTCTTTTATCTTTCTAGATAGAAGAAAGTAGTAACAAGTGATGGACAATGCATTGAGTATCAAGTTTTTTACTGGTGTCGATTAAATAAAGCATCAATTTTCACAAAAAACAGCGAAAAACGATCCTTTAGTTGCGCTCCTATTTATATTTAAGTTGTCCTAAGTTTCTTAAATATATTTTAGTTTATAAATACATGCAAATGCATATTGCAATAGCCCATACTACGCATATTACATACGTTTCATTTGCGTAATTTAGTTTTGTGTCAATACCGAATCAGTTTATTATTTCCATGGCTTAAAGGTATATAAGATCAATAGTTAGTTATATTGATAACTAACATTGTTATATTAATTTCCCAGTTCAAATAAGTATCTTAACAATGTTATTTATTGTATCATTCTTTGTACCAAATACTATTGTTTTTGTTGTCTCAGTATTACTATCTTAGATATTGTTTATTGAACTATTAACTATAGTTCACTATACTGATACCAATAATGACCTTATACATTATTCGAAACTATTAACTTAATAAGTCACAACAATAATCATCATTCTTCTCGAGAGCATACAAAACAAGTTCCTAAGACATTTACATTATAAATCTGATTTACACAACCTTCCTTGTCGCTCAATTCCTACGTTATATCATCGTGGAATTGAGAGGGATCAACTTTTTTTATTTAAAGTTGTTAACGGTCTCGTGGACTCGTCCTATTAGCTTAGTCAAATAGTTTTCAGGTGTCCGCATTCCAATGCAAGAGACTTTTCGCTGTTTAAGATGCCATTCTTAAGATCAAACTATGTTAATAATACTTTTGTTTTTCGTGCCTGTGATCTATATTATAAACGTATTTGTGATATAGATATACTGTCCTGTGCCTTTGTTCCTTTTAAACGAATGGTGAGAGAGAAAACATTAGCCAAGTTCAATTTTGTTCTATACTGTATTTCTTTTTATATATGTACTATTTATATGTAACATATATATGTATGTATATTTGATTGATTTTCTTTTATTGTTATTTATTAGCTTGATTTCTATTTTTGTACTAATTTTTGTGGAAAATTTGCTGGCTTATGTAACATTTTTTATGTATTTTTGTTATCAGTTTTATATTGCTGTATGTTTCCCTTTAAAATAAATAAATAAATAAAAATAAAATAATTATTTATATATTAATATGTGAAGTAAAAACTTTGTACCACTTTTTTACGAAAATTGCGCGGACGGAGGAGTATGAAATTGGGCATCCTTACAGTTTATATAGAGAACGATTGGAGAATGCTAATATTTTTTAAAATAATGCATAAAAATACATTATATCAATAAAAAAATTACACACACTACATTGCATTTGACACACACGCGCGCAATTGTATTCTTTTGTTTATGGTTAAATCTTGTGGTCAAATTGAGAATAGATAATATTGTTTGTCTTTAATATATTTATCTAGTCGTACTGAATGTCAAACACAACTTATAATATTTTTGCTTTATATTGTAACGAAATTTATTTATTACAATAAATATATTAGTTATTAATGAAACACCGCTGGCTAAATTTAGAAATAAAAATCTAATATAAAATCTCAATATAAAAAGAAAGATGTGTAGTAGTAATCTGGATTAACAATATCCTAAAGGTAAAAAAATATATGTATGTATGTATATTTGTTATTGCTGGTTCAAATTTTTTTTACATTTTTTTATTATTGTGGTGGTTAAAATCTTTACCTCTTCGCGATTTTAATAATTTCATGAAAGATTTTTCTACCTTTATTATGCCTCATCATAGAACATTAACGGGTCGGAGTAACAGACAAAGCAGAAAAAATATATTTTCGCGGACACATAATAATAGTAACTTTGACGAAATCTGTGATTATTGCAGTATAGTTTTGAATAATAGAACCTTAATAATGTTCATAATTATGGTCGAATTTCGACTATTGCGCGACCACTAATTATAGATAAATTTATAAATATTTTACTTTATCTATAATAATACATTTTTCATCAGGCAGTCGAACTTCTGAATAAGTCAATTTAGAATTTATCACAATTCCTTTTGCTTAGTCAGTTCTCGCCAACAAATTTTAATTACATTTTATCATAAGGTTGCCTTCGTAAAAGATTATAGGTGTGACCCTGAATAACTTCTGTTCCCTTTCCCTGTTTTGATATACCTACATACTTAATATATTTGTACCATAAACATATGAGTTCCTATTATAAAACAAAGTATAGTTTTATACGGTATTATATTATAACTATGATTATTTATCTCTTTTATAGCTACTTAGCTATCTTTTGTAAGAAAAATCTTTAATCACTAAGTTAACATGTACTTAATATTTACAACCTACTTTAAATCTTATAAGATGAAAATAGGTATTTGCTTTATTATTTGTTCTCTAAGTCTTTGTAACATACATATTTCTCCGTACTATTTATATTGCTGGGTACAGTATTTTTTTTGGTGTGTACATAAATAAAAAAATCTATGCCGAATAGCTTTATGTTGCGTGTTTGAAATTTTTATATATCTTTAAATATACTTATAAGATCTAAAACTAAGAACGTTGGACGTATGCTGTAAATTGTTTAAATATGCTAATGGAGGAAAGACCACATGACCACCGGTGAACGAAAACATCGTGAGAAAACCCGCATAGCGTCTAACAAATTATATGAATTACATTGTGTCCTGAGACAAGCGATCAGCAACGCACGAAAGCGTCTAGACAAAGTAACATTCGATCAGCGATAACGCTAATAGAAAATTTTAAAATAAATGCGATTGACGTAAGCTTTCGAAATATAACGTTAATGCTTTGTGTTGACTCCAAATATTCAGCAGTTTTCTACTAGTGTTATTGACAATTGTGTGTTATTGATAATTGTGGTTCGGGCCTAATTTGTGTACGTCCTGGTTTACGTATGTATGTATATATCTAGAAGAGTTCGTTGTTTTATAATAATTAGGTCGGCAACGCAATATGACTTTATGTGTTGTTTTTGGCAATAAGCAGTAACTGCTGCTTATTATTAGGTCGACCACCTGCTTTTTTGTCAAATAGATTATAAATATAAAATTAAAATGAAAACGATACCTAGTCTCATATAACAACAAAAAACTATAACATATGACTTATTCCAATATCTTTTAAATTTCCTATAAAAGTTACTTTCAAAGTGAAAGGAGATGGTTCTACAGAATATACATCAAGATGTACTGTATTTGTAACGTAGTTTAAAAACATTACTTATCACAAAATTAGTTATGAATGTAAAAATTATCGCTATATTTGTCATAATTAATATGTAATCAAGCGAGTTAAAACGTTTAAATATTTATAATTATATAAAGAAAACATTAAACAATTGAAAAGATAATTTTTAAATTAATTAAATTTACGTGAACATTTATCAGTTTCATCATAGTTGTCACTCATAACCAGGTTAACATGCGCTTGCACATACCCGACAATACAGAGCCAATAAAAAGAATACTTGTCAAATGTAAAAGTACCTCATAGGCGATAACGGTATATATTAAATAAACCATATGTTTAAAGGTCTCAACTCACCGAGTTTCCCCATCATTTCCTCCAAAGCCCGGTCCTTGTCCATGGTCGACGATTTTCTCCTTGTAGTGTTTCTGTTCCCAAAGCTCTGTAAGGATCACAGACACCATAAAATAAGTTATGTTTATCGTGTGAATGTGCCGCGCCGTTTGCTGGACGCAAAGCGTGCGTGTCGACAGACGATCGAATGGTAATAGCAGACAGTAGAGCAGTCGCTTGGTACCGTGGCGCCGAGCGTAGGTCGGTTACCGTAATCGCGCGAAAAAACCTAACCTCTTATCTCATTGGCCATACCTGACGGCTAGGTATACGCCGTCTGCACTCCGCATTGCAGCGATGTACGAGTCAGGCCCTCTATCTTACGGCAAACAGTAAATTCCAGTAATCTAATTTCATCAAACGCTACCATAATCTCGAATGTAATGGTAATTTTATCCTTGTTACAAATGATATTCTTTATCAAAGCTTATGTAGAATTAAGTAGTGGCTAACGGCTATACTTATTAAAAGTATGCGACTGATATCAATGTCAATTCGAATCTAACGCCAATTCATTAGGTATTAACTCAACCTTCGGCTGAAACCCAAGATAAAGGTATTTAAAAAAAAACAAGGAATATCGTTTAAGATAAACGTGAATAATTGAATTTCAAAGTTCATGTTGACTGGTTAAACAACTTGTAGATATTATTAAAACTAGCATACAATTTCTCCAAAAAAATGACATTTCGAAATAATGTGAGCACTTATAACAGTTTGTTTAATTTCGGCGCTTGCAAGAAACCGTCGGCCCATCTTAACCAATGCCGAAACTACGGTAGAATACGACTTTTTAATTATTATTATATATTGATTATATAGGCGGACCCTAATCGTTTCATACGGACATTTCATCCGTAACTTATTGTCTAAATGAAAAATCCCATTAAAAACCGCTGTGAAGTTCGGAATAAATTGTGGTTATTGCCTAAAATATTACTATATTACTCATTATGGTAGATAAACAAAAATAAAGACCTCAATTATTTATACATCAATATTAATGTATTTTTACAAAAAAAAAAAAACAGATTATTATCACTAGAAAATATTTACAACTTCTACAAAAAATATTTTATTTCTTCTAATCGAGGAGATAAATTATTTTTATACTATCCAGTCTTAAGAACCGTACTAAAATTAAAATTCCTTATATTATAAGAGTTAAGACTAATAAATTAATGATTGTGTAGAATATTTACGGTCACAAAAACGTATTATCCTAAATTTTCTTATGTTATACTTTTTGACTTTTTATATGCATTGAATAAAGATACCTAAATAATTACATTAGTAATTTAAATAGGCATATTATAAAAAATTAAAAAAAAATATCATATTATATTCAAATTGCATGATAATAATAATATTTAGAATAAAGCTGCTGTTTAAGAAAACTATATTGTGGATTTATTAATATATTCACTTCTCTGAATGACAATGCATTGTATTATTCGTCTAAAAGGCGATAAAACATATTACGTAGGTACCTATTATATCAGTTCGAATGCTGATAATTAGTGTGAAGCAGACACTGAATATATTTCAATAATGTGGCACTGACACTGTTCAAGTACACACTTTTTTAGTACTATAATAGATATGCGCGCAAAAAGGATGACAGAAAACCAAAATAGTTTATTATCCTACTGTGGCCGCAAGATGATTAAGATTACTTGTTGTCAATTTTCCCCTATTGTAATTAAGATGTTAAAAAAAATCAAACAATGAAAATGTACGGCAATTTACGTTTATATTAAAACTAAAAACTTGTAAGTTAAAGCTAGAGCATTAATAAGATGATCTATGAAGGAATATAAAATCAATGAATATAACCAGGGAAGTAGACAAATGTTGCGGTTGTGTTATCGTGGTCGGCCCTCCCTGAGCTGATGAACGATAATATCTCGCAGCAAGTCCAGGAACAGTCATGTGTATTGTTAGAAAATATACGGTTTAGTGATAATAAAAAAGAATAAGTCAGACAAGCAACGAGTAAAAACGTAGAATGTCCATTAATAATACAGTATATATCAAGGGGTGAAAGGCTATTTGGTTTAAGCGACATTTTTTGGTGATATAGTAATATATATTTTCAGAATCAGCGTTTTTTACCGTTTCCAAAAAATATATAAATTACTATATCACCAGAAAATGTCGCTTTCGCCCCTCGATATACTAAAAGGTCGTTCAGACAACAAACACGACGTAGATGAGCTAATGAGGGGATTATGGGCGAGAAAAGGAAATTACAAATATGTTAAATGCATCATATTCAAGCATAGTTTAGAATTTATACCACGAGATCTACGTAGCAAAATGTTAAAGCGTTTACACGTAGGATATTTAGTAATAAGCGGTTGCAAGCATAGTGTCCAGGGAGGCTGGAACGTGATGTACTGGTTTACCAGCTGAGCACCTCTGTGTTCGCCCTCTCGCTCGGTTTAGTTGTGAAGGTCTGTCCCGGACATCAACACAAATCCTGTCTATAATAAAAACAAAAGAGATGTACTGGCCAGGAAAGTCTTGTGAGGTAGAGGCAATGTGCTGCGTTCACCTTTCGTGTGGTGCGGCCTTTGTGCGAGCGACTTATGCTACATAAATTTCCTGATCTACTGTGTTACAAAGTTTTATTCCGATATATTTCAATATAAAAATGTATATTTATATATTAGTCGATTTTTTTACAAATTTTGTCGAAACTAGTGGATTAACCAATGTCCGTACGAAAGCGGTGACAACTGTAATAAAGTCCGAATTTAGATATAGAATGTAGATATGGGTTCCAAGAGAATTAGTACCAGACAATAGATCTCCCTATGCGTTTAAATAATTTGCAAATTTCAATAGAGAATGGAGTTTTATACACACAATATAATCTCCTAATTAACCGCAGTAAACGGTCGCAGGGAAAGAAGTGTTCAAACTATTAAAAAATATGATAATGATTAAATATACAAACTCTGGAACAGATTTTTATTTGTATTTGTTACATCTGAGGTCAAAGCCACGAGATAATATAAGCTCGCCTGCAGGACTATTGATGAGCATACACTTGAATACATGCTTATCAGTACACGACAGGAAACTGAGACCATCGCGAAATAATACTCGTGATTAAGATATAGTATTGCATAACAGTTATTTGTAAAAAAAAAAATGCACTCAAGAAGACTACCAAAAATGAAAACGGGTGATTCAGCGATAATAATAATTTTTTTGGTGGTAGGGTGATTCCCCGAATTGGGTCACGACCGCAGTATACAAGTATAAAGACCGTCATAGTGACTCACTTTGGCTTATCGCGTTTCAGGATCAGCTTGTGTATATCCTGTAACTCATATACCTGACTATCCAGTAACTCATAGACATGACGACGGAGACTATCAATGGATTTTTATTCTTTGATGCTTTGATTGGTCGCTTTCGTTTTTGGAATACACTGTACTTACCATCAGGTACTCTGAAGTCACTATATCGACCCAGTCTAAAAAAAGGTCTCTAATAGAAAAAAAATTAAAGTTATTTATTGGTTCTAAATTACAGATATAAATTACAGACTAGAAATTGGTAAGCCCTATGTCAGGCAAATGGGCAGTCAGTGAATTCGGAAAAAATCTTTTTACAAGCATAGACTATTTTAATCTAAAAAATTAACATGTTTAACTTAAATTAATCGTATTACCCTGTTATATATATATATTTCATGACGATCTAGTTTTAAATGTGTTATTTTCCTGTTAACGTACAATCGCTAGTGCCCCATCCATACCTGTATTTTAAACGGATATTGCAGAGATCAGTTATAGAACTCAAATGATGGTAATTAAGTAGCAAATAGTCTAGCGCAGACAGTGATAGAGCCGCGCCAGGCGCAACGCGAAACTTAGCTGTGTCGGAACCATCGGGAGTATTACAACCGCACAGATCGACCGCTAATGAAGCTCGCGAAAGATTAAAAGTATATCGTAACAAATAATTGCTTATATTACAGAATTATACAGTTGACTTAAAATAATTAATTACAACGTTGAGCCCGCCATTAATATTGCTGTACTTTCCGTTTAGCTGGCAACGAGCGAGCAATCGGTAATATTTAACATTTCTCAGATATAACAAACGAGGTCTACTTTGTTGGGGCCTCAGTTCGAACTTGCAGTGATCATTTAGAAACGAATCATGGCAGGCGCAGTATGCTTTACTTAGGTACTCAAGGCCAAACGAAAAGTTCACTGTCAGTCCCTAGGGATCGATACTGGGTTCAAGGTGTTAACGCAGCAAAACATATATTATAATTATTGTGGACATTCAGAACTAAACGTAAAATTAATCATAAAGAACTGTACAACAACAATGATACCACCAGATGATGATGACATATTACCAGTAACACTATATTATTTGTAAATATGTACTATGACCGGTGGTCGTGGGTGTGGTGGTAGAAAGACACGGATTTTGGCGTTTTACAGTTTATTTGCACTTTAAGGCACACCGAACTGCGACGCACACGCACGTACTCTAGCCTTGAGTCTCGGTAGTCGACTACATTAGCAAGCTTCCCGTACGTGCGCGCATCCTCTTACCCCGTGCGTCCCGTAACACCCTAACGACCCTTAGGACGTTCTAATACAAGCACGTATCGGGCGACATCTACATGCTATAGTTCTTGTAACAATTATTTTCAAATATTTTATTAAAGAGAGAAATGTAGTATTTGTTATAATATAATGTTGTGCCTACTTAATAAAAATTAGTCTTATTCAAACCCGCTTTTCATTACAACACTTAGAATTATTAGCATCTTACAACATACAGACATACTAACTGTATAACAGTATAGTGCACAAAATATTTTTGTACCGTAAGTCCTTGTTTAGGTATACTTATTATTAGAGTTTCGATAAGAAGTATTTGTGTTCGTTTTATTAATTGTAAAACGGGTTTGCGAGTTTTTATCAATCAAAACCTGTTGTTCTATCGCTAGGTACATATTATTTATTCATTACTCATCAAGTTCGATAACCTCATTCATATAAAGGAAAAATATGATAAACACAGTGACCTATATTATTAAATAACTGCACTTGAGCAGTTTTATTATTATTCTTCATATTGTTTTATTTATTTATTTATTCACAATCATTGAACAGCATATACAATCAATTTACATACGGTACAGTTAACAAGCTGTGCCAATTACACAATGATATTATTTAAAAAAAAAATCTTCAAAGAAAATAGCAGTAAGCTCGCAACAATAAGAAATAAATGTGTCTGTGTTTGTCTGTGTGAGTGTGTTTTTATAATATTTTACAGTTTTCATGCATTTCAGGGGAACTACTAATGTATACCTTCTTGTAGGTAGCCTTTAAAATACATACAAATATTTATTGTACCTAATAATTGGAAGGAGGCGTTCGACTAGAGTGAACACGACATCCCCTGGTGACAAGAGTCGGGCAGTAGACTTGAGGGAGTCTGCTGCCCGGATGAGAGGGAGGCGGTATACAGTGTCCAGTACGCCACCTGAGAGAGAATTTTGGAGGGATGGGCTCTTTATTCCCACCTGTCCCAAATAGGGGGCCTCAACAAGGCTTTTTCCTCCTCGAGCGTCTGGATAAATTAGATTTCCCAAGCTCAGGTAGAGCAATTAGAGAGACCCCCAGGGGTTTTTAGTCAGTAGGAGTCTGACACACCAGGGTCACTGCCTTCACAGCGGCTCTGATGATTCTATACACTATTTTCCCCTGGGATACCAAAAAAAAACATAATAATGATTCGGGTAATCGATCACGTGTACTGAAATTCATTTAATATACCTCATCATATATATTTTGTTCGACGTAATTTATTCCCTCTTTAGGGCAGCGAATCGGCAGATGGAGCTCTTACTAAAAAAATAATCTGTAAATTATTGCCACACAAAAAGTGTTTATAGCATTTCTAACATTGCAACAAGTGCAGCCTAAGATCCGTGACAACCGCCAACAAAGACGGATTTATTATAATCGTTCCGTTGTCATGCCGGCTGGCATACACGGTCATACACCTCGGCTGATAGCTTCTGCTTACATAGACTCGTTGTTAAAACACTCAATCTAATAAATCATTAATCCGTTGCTTTTAAATTCAAAATTGTAAAATAATTAATTTTATTTATTCTCAAACACTGTATATATTTTTTATACGTACTTTCTAAAAAGCGCATATTTAACTATGGTTAAATAGTGTACCTTTCTTTGAACGTGAACAAAGATCAGTGCTAAACAAGTGAATTATAGAATCGACGGCAACAAAATCACATTATAAGCACAAATATTTATATATCCCAAACGGCAATATTTTTTTTTTTATTATTTAATTTAAGGATGCTAAATTCCCAAGGCATCGTCAATATCCTGATACATTTTATTATAAATTATATTTAAAAAAAGGTTTACACATATTTAATCACTTTTTTGCTTTTTGTAAAAAAAATATACAGTCGTTTATTTCGGGGGTTATAAACTTCTTGATAATCTCTTAGACCCGTGTTTACAAGGGATCGAATAAATAAGTAAATAATTCAAATTCTATAAACTTCTACAGCTGAGATAATAATTCTCACGTTAGTTAATTTTGTAGTAGGCAATTATTCGTTTATAAGCTTGATTCAATAAATATTATGTAATCGACCTCATTAAAATCTTAGCCTTCGTTCTCGGTTTTCAATTACACTTAGTTTATTTTAAATTCAATGTAAACAATCGATATCACAGATAAATATTGTAATATGTATGTATATACTATAATTTGTATTTATAATAAATGTAATTATAATAAATATGTAATAACTACATATTTATTATAAAATCTATTTCTTTATCTTAAATGCTCAAGTTGTATCGTTTAACTTTTATTTCGGAAATTATGTAAATAATTGTTTAGATTTTGATATTCTATGCAGGCTTATTAAATCCATTTATGTTCATCCATAGCCGCGCTAACAGTTTATCGAGTTTTTCATTATATATTTTCTACTAGCTATTAAAGAGGAACGTCTATCTAAATGAATGTTTCTATCGACGATCAAATAAATGGCTAAGCAATGGGAATATGTTTCCGTGGATTTGTTTCTTCCGAAGAGTAGATTATGGATCTAATTTGATATCAAAAATTATTTTAATTAATGAAACAGAGAAAGCTTACATGTTGTACCCGTGTACCATGAAAACAACGGCTAAAGACAATCCGCTCTTCACAGAAAAAGTTCGATCAAATAATAATAATACCACACGCTCAACCCGGCGACCCTACACGAGGCCAGAATTCCAGTTATGCCACAATATTTAAACACTTGTACATGCAAAATCCTTGTGCATACAGAAGTGCAAAATGTATATTTTCATAAGCTACATTTATATTCGTATGTTTAATATGGTATCTGCTTAAATTTAAAAAAAAATGGCAAATACAATTAGGTTTAACTTTATTTTAAAAATTATCAATAAAACTAGATTGTTTGTCATATTTAATACAAAGTAACAGTTACTGTACACTTCTTTTACGTAAACACGTACTTTTGGACAAAAAGTCAATATATAGGATAAGCTTAAGAGAAGCTAGATTTCAAATAACAAAATTAGCATAATTAAAAGCAAATCTTATGAAACACAACTCTTGAAAGGAAATAAGGTTATTAGAAATAGGAGACAAATAATTCAGAGATTCACCACAGCGAAAGGATGTTTCATCTGACTACAATTTTAAATAAGATCATTTGATATCTGTACAAAATTCATAACATAATGAAAATAGAAATGTAGATACTAATTGAAATATACTGAACAGTTATGACTCGTTTCGGAAGAATGTGGAGGCTACATACCCCTTGATTGTAGCCTTTATGGGTAATAAAGCGTTATTTAAAAATTAAATCATCGCGCGAATAATTTTTTTTTTGTTCAGTCACATTTATTCTGGCTCCCTCAATGAACCGTATATTTGGTATGTTGAATAGGAGCCTGAGAAACAATTTTTTTATATGTAATGACTTCATAAAACATCAAGTATCAGAGTGTGGATCTAGTATGGACTGACCTTGCTTTATTCGTATGGACTAGTACATATATAAGCAACAACAAATAGTACTCACGAACTATATACTTCAGTGAAACTAATTATCAATATCCTACAAACAACAATTATTAATAAGCATGTGTTCTGCATGTGGAAAAAAATCAGTAACTTTACTTTAAATTAAATTTTATATTTAAATCAAATGCATGGTGTAACTTTTTTAGTGGTGGAAATTAAACCGCACTTCATTAATTTGTTAATAGTTTGGTATTAACTTCTTTAAAACTATGAACCAACATAATATTTGGAATAAGTATTTTTAAAGAATGAATGATTCACAACGTACCTCCATCACTTCACAGTATGCTTCCTATTTCGGTGATACTTAAAGGAAAAGGTATGTTATATCCTTGTCTAAAGGGGGAATAACCAAATATATCCTTAACGAACAAATAACGCAGATATTTGCACATTAAATAAAATATTAAACGCAAGTATTCCCATTAAAATGCCGAATTACATACAACATCCAGCAAATGTGAATATTCGTATAGTTATACAATTTATTTCAAGGCGGATGACATTTAAAAAAATATTGTAAACAAATTAAAATAATCGCTATGGTTAAGACAATGATTAACCCATATTATTTTGCGATGTCGATGTGAGTACACAATTGTTTATAGTAAAAAACTGTTTAATAACACATTTTAGAAGTCTACGTGTTTCTGCGTACATATTAGAAATGCTTTGACGAGACTTATTTGCGAAAAAACTTACTTATTATTTAGTTAGTTTCGACTTGTTTACACAATACACAGGCCGTGGTTACGAGCAAACTGGAATTCCGTAATGTTTTTGTCAATGATAAGTTTTCTCGCTAGTAAAATTCTTTAAAGCATTTATAACTAATTTATAGTTTTGCTTATTAGAGGGTTTTTTTTTTGTAAAGATAACCAAGTACTTCTAGTCCAATAATACTACTCAGTTTCATCATTTACATACACAATATAAACTTTCAAGACAAAAACCTGTTTTACATACGTAATTGTTGGAATATCTATTCTATTCTCTCACATTCTAGTATAGGAACTATCCACGAAGACGTGACAACTGACGTTCTTGGAAAAATTGGTTCTTGGCAATGGCTTGTGACGTTCGTGTCCACCACACTTATGATGCCGGCCATGTTCAATCAATATGTAGACATATTCCTGCTTGAACCGGTACAGGTATCTTGCATACCGCCTCAACATACCAAGGTGGTGAATACTAGTCTCTGCTTTTTAACTATTCAAACCAACCACACTGAAGAATTCCAATGCAATACATGGTATGTACGACTTATGTGGTTTATTTGGATAAAAAAATCGGTAAGTGTCGCATTCCATTGCACCAAACGAAATTTATTAGTATTATTACTGCATATGAGTTTTTATTATAATAATCCAGTTCAGAAATAAGTACAGTTGCACTAAAATAGCTATACCACAAAATATATTGTAACTGTAACACCACAAGTAACCACAATCACACGATCGTAGTCCTTCACTTGTATAAATAAAGTTGAAATATATATTCGGTTTGTATAACAATGTATGATTATTTCATTACTCAAGACTTCATTCTTGTGATGAAATTCCCTTTAAATCCCCGTAAAATCCTATTCCCTGTAGTTTCATAGTGACGCCAAACAAACATACAAACAGATAATATATTTAAATACAGTTAATTCAAGTTCGGAAGCTTATAAATACTTGATCAAGCGATTTTGTTTTATATCACAGAATTTGACCTCGAAAATGTTTATAATATTTGATATAGAGATGATCCCTCCAACTATAATTGTTTAAATTAAAAAAAAAATGGAATTTCATTCCTTAGCCCTGTTACATATTTATTACAATAAAAATAATACTTTAAGTACGGTACATGTAGACATAGTCACTAATATATCTCTGTTCACCCCAAAAGAGATACAGCGTAGCGATATATTACTATTATTTAAGTACATGTAGGTATAGATATGGCTAGACTGTTTGTGATTGACGTCAGTTTGATATCTTATTAATAGAATATATATCGATTGTAAAAGTTTAAGCTTTATTTGACATTTCTACTATGATCTTGCTTTATCTTTATAATAATTTACATTGTGTTTGACTGTGGTGTGTGAGGAAGTGCAGCCATAACTGCAGAAGAAGCAAAAATTTAACTTGTCTTATCGATTTCCTTTAAGCACAGACTACCTAATATGTAGTTAAAAGCCTTAAATATTGATTCATTGTTATTACAGTGGCTCGTGTTTTGTGACCAGAAATTAAAACTTTTAACTACGGCAATAATAAGCCGCTTCGGCCTGGTATTTGGTTGTATTATATTTGGCTTAGTTTCTGACAGGTACAGGACTTATTATTTGAAGTATTTTTAAATTAATAATAAAATAAATCAATTAGCTATAATTTTTTTTCAGGTTTGGAAGAAAAACCGCTATTAAAATTAACATATTATCAGAGTTGGTATTTGGACTCGCAACAACATTCTGTGACTCGGAAGGCTGGTTTAGACTGCTTGTTTTTTTAAAATCATTGTTTGGTAGTTCAAATTTTTACATGGGATTGATAATAGGTAAATTATGAAATCTATTTTGATGTTTTGTTATGTTTTATTAGCTGATTATGAAACTACCTAGAGTATGTACGATATGGTAACTAATTCTTCCAACTAATATCTAAGTTGGGCCATAAATCGTAACAAAAAAGTAACGAAGCTAGGAACCAAATAAATTGAAAATCGGAAACATTTTCATTTATTTCCTATTTTCCATTAAACTTTTAGAAGTCTATTCAGTGTTCACTTGTTTAATATTTTTACCAAACGGCCGCTTACACAATCCGCTCAAGCAGACCCCAATAATGGCTACATCAGTTATGATATTATAAAATAATTTAACAGGAGTTTACAACGGCCAAAAAGATAATTCTTAATTATTATTTTTATAAAATTATTGATGATGATAGATTTAAATGGCAATGTAATAACATTTCATGACTATAATATGAATTAATAAAAATAATTCGATTATTTATATAATATGTATTAATTATTCACGTGCTAAATATTTTACTACGAACAAAAATAATAATATAAATACCTGGTTTATTTTAAAGACGCTTTTTACTGTCCTCTCACTTGATCTTGCATGTGGGCCCGTTAAAGTAGTAGATCTTAGGTATGTACTAAACTAATTTTAATAAAAGCAATATTTACAGTATGTGAGATAGCAAGTAATAGTTGGCGATCGTGGCTATGCCTGATAGTGATGTCTCCACGACTGCTTGCCACCGTTTGTGTAGTGCCGCTTGCAAACAGCGCATATAACCCCGAAACATGTGGCTTTATCGCATGCATTCTTTGCATTGTTTACATCGTCCTATTGAGGTATTCATTTCACCATTTATTTATCTCAATAAAATTATATCATCATGCAGTAGCGTGCGATCACATAGATATAAAAACTAATCTGAATTCAATTTCTTAAAGCAATATAATAATAATAATATATCGTAACGCTATATCCGTTTCGTGAATAGAGACACATTAGTGGCTGTAGCAAGTAAGCACCTTTACGCTTATAAAAATACAGACAAACATTATTAAAATCACTTTTTTAAATACTAGTAATTTATTTTAACCACCTGTCATGCTGGTGTTCATTATTAAAAATACTTTCTCATTTATGTCTCTTTTTAATAGCTTATAAGCAACACATTCTTCTTTAAAAAGTCTTAAAGTACATATAATTAAGCTGTAATTATAACTTTAAGAATCCACAAAGCTAAGATTGTAAATACTTTATAATGTGAAAAATCTTACTGTTGAAATATTATTTTAAACAAATTCATTACATAAAGACGATTAAAGAAATATCAGTGATAACTAATTATTAAAATTCATAATTCACTTAAAAAAAAAAACAATTTTCAATCATCGCCGTTAATGCTAAACATATAGAAGTGGACTTAAATTGGAATACATTCATCCATACATGGAAGGCCTGCCTTCAACTGACCATTCTCAGTGTAATACAGTACATTTGCATTGTAAGATTTCTGGTTCTCACCTATACGAATACATATGTAGGAAATTTTCAAATAGGTAGCGATTGTATGTAGCCCGTACGGTATTCAATGTACGTGTATAGTGTAGTCCTGTTTGCCTTGAGAACTATTGAAAAAGTTCGACAACTTTAATATGTTTTTTTTTTACAATTAAGCATATAGTTTATAAGCTTATTGAAAGTAACTCGTAGTGTCTATCTTACACGGTAATAATAAAACTACATATCGAGAGGTGAAAGGCTATTTGGTTTAAGCGGCATTTTTTGCTGATATAGTAATATATATATATTCAGAATCAGCGTTTTTTACCGTTTCCGAAAATATATATATTACTATATCACCAAAAAATGTCGTTTAAACCAAATAGCCGAACTCCTCAATATAACTAACTACCAATAAGTTGTAGTAAAAGAATTTACAATTATTTACTGGAAAGGCAGTATAGTTACATTATATCTGCAGGTGGAGTCCAGAGTCACCGCAGTGGTTACTATATAACAGAAAAATATTGCTTGCGGAAAAAGTATTGCAGAAAGCTGCAAAGAAAAATGGTATCAAACTTTGTAGGGATTTCAAAATTAGACCAGTTAATCACAGAGTACGTCTGTAAGTTAACTTAAAAATAAATAAAGAACATATTAAAGAAGTCAAATTAATAATGTTTTATTTTATTCTAGGCCTATCACTGCTTAGATGAAGCAACATCGTGTGTTGGAATCCTTACTACTTACAACATTAGGATCACATTTTGTGTAACTAATATATTCTGGATAATGTACCATTTTCTGTGGAGCTTTATTTATGTAAGAGTGTACAGCAGTAACAAGGATATAAAACCATTTTTGCTGAAAGTCTTCTGTTTCATAATATTATTAGGATGCCTAACAATAATATCATTATGGAGGTTTACTATGAGACGATTGCTATTTATCCATGTTTTAATAACAGGCACATGCACTGCACTCACTTTATTGTTTAATGCAGTAAGTAATATAGCATATATTAAAACGAATTCCCCTCCTAGCGTTAAGCGCCGGTAAAAACTAAGCAAAACTATGCTTATAGTGTGAGATAAGATATGTGTGGTATGGCGAAGCTTTAGATATGTTTACTTTCTTTATTTTTTTATGAAGTATCGTTTGTTATTAGTCGCATGACACTGTGTACATACATAGGTTAATATTCACAACGGTTGTTTGTATAAAACGATGGTTCTATTTTTTTTTAATTAAGTGATCGGGAACAAAAGTATTTCAGTACCAATTTACAACGTTAGGTTGAGAAGCGCTGAATAAAGTAAAATAAAAATTACAGAAAACATTACAAGCAAACTACGAGTAATTGAAAATGGGGTTGATAATCAGAATAATTTGCTCGATAATCGTTATCTCATACAAGGTCGAAGTAATGTTATATTAGGTCCTTACATATGAAATTGGCGTTTTGTATGGGAGGAACAAAAAGTCGAATATTTTTTAATATAATATATTTAATTAATCAAAGTATAAACCATTATTTTCTATGCACTTTTGCCATTTCATAGGTAGTTCATTGATCCCTTTACTAAAAAAACCAGTCGGACGGGAATCAATAAAATCTTTGAAGGCGATTTGGACTGCCCCATCGGAGTTGAATTTTTTCCCTTGCAAGAAGTTATCCAAATTTCGAAAAAAATGGTAATCTGTTGGAGCAAGGTCCGGGGAGTACGGAGGATGTCTTAGACTTTCCAATTGAAGCTCTTCTAATTTAGTAGCCGTCTGTTGCGCAGTGTGTGGTCTAGCGTTGTCGTGAAGCAGCAGTGGCGTGGAGCGATTGACCAGCCTAGGTTGTTTAGCCGCTAGCTTTTCCATCATGGTTTGCAATTGCTGACAATAGACATCAGCCGTAATAGTCTGGCCAGATTTGAGAAAACTGTAATGAACAATACCGGCACTAGTCCACCAAACGCTTACAAGTAACTTTTTTGGGGTTAATTTTCGCTTGGGGCAGGATTTGGCTGGCTGGCCAGGATCCAACCATTGCGCTGAGCGCTTCCGATTATCGTAAAGAACCCATTTTTCATCACAGGTAATGATTCGGTTTAAAATACCTTCATTATTGTGCCGGTTTAGTAATGTAACGCAGCAGTCGACGCGCGTTTGCCGGTTTGCTTCAGTCAATTCGTGAGGTACCCACCTTTCAAGCTTTTTAATCTTCCCAATTTGCTTCAAGTGAATTAAAACAGTTTTATCACTAACATCGCAGCCTGCAGCTAACTCGGACGTGGTTTGCGATGGATCCGCTTCCACAATAGCCTTCAACTCTTCATTATCAACTTGAGTCTCAGGCCGTCCACGGGGCTTGTTCTGCAGGTCGAAATTTCCAGAACGAAAACGTTGGAACCAAAAACGAACTGTGTTTTCTTTTGCAACACGACCGCCATACACATCATTCACCCTTCGAGTTGTTTCCGCAGCACTAGTGCCACGGCGGAACTCGTACTCGTAAATAATGCGATATTTTAAGTTTTCCATTTTGTAAAATGAGTGACGCAAACAGAAAAAAACAGAAGAAAAAAACAAATGAATGACGATCATCGAAGCACAAATACATGAGTCTATAGCTGTACAAATTTGAATTTGGGATTCCTTACCAAAGAGGAGAAATTTGTGATTAAAGTGGCCAGTACGAAAAACGCCAATTTCATATGTAAGGACCTAATATATGGCAGTTCGAACTAATTGCAGAATTATTATATCTATCTATTTTTCTTATCATATACTTCATTCGATAGACTACAGTGATCGATCAGATGAAAAGGATCGAACAATTTGCAAATCATGTTTAATCTAAGATTATCGAATGCCGCAAGATTTATTTCTAGATTACCCTTTCACTTTTGAAAGACAACAATGACAAATTATCTTTGTCCCAAGTGATGGATATTGTACTTTATGATTTTTCATAGCAATAAATAATAATCGTTTTCCTCACACTTGGGTATTTGTATAATAGATATATATATATATATTAATGAAATGATATCAGCCGATATAAATCTATTCAATCCATCAATATTAATCTGTATTCAAATTCAAGTTCAGTTCATTGCAAATTCAAGTAAGTACTCTAAATAGGTACTGATTCATACGGATAAAACCGGGAGCCATTCTCGTTTTTACGAAATAAAGAATCTATGGGTACAGTTTTACTAGGTTGCAAAGTTGTGTAGGTACTTGACCTCATGACTAAGAATAAAATTGATCGATTAATTTAATCAATTTATGTCCTGAACATGATCATAGGCTATCAGCTCATGTCAATAATAACACCCCAACCATATGACCAATAAAATGAAATAACGGATATTTTTACGTCAATTTTATGAACCTAGTGGTTTTTTTTTTTCGATATTTTAAATATAAATGACAAGACACTGCTTTTACGAAAAAAAGCCAAGGTTTATAATATCACTTTAGAAACTAAATAATTCAAAAACATTAACCTATGTATAATATTTTTAAAGCAACAATTTAATCATTGCAGGGATATACGCAAAATATTATATCATCAGTCACATTTGCATCAGGAGTTATAATACATGCTCTACTCCTGAATATTACGCCTCGTCTTTTGGCAATAAATATTCGAGCAACTGGTCTTGGGTGCTGTCATGCTGCTGGTCAGCTTGGTTCTATGATAAGCAATATATTATATCTGTTCCATCCTATCTGTGACATCGTGCTTATATCTGTGATTATTGTGATAACTTTGTCATTAGCTGGACTATGCTTTGCAATTCTGGATGTAGATGGACGGGAACTGCCAGATATCATGGAAGATATGGATTATTTTCAAGAGTAAATCTAATTTTAATCTTCTTAATACATTATACGCCAATTCTAAAATAACTTCTAAGAAACTCCTGTATATCTTATGAATATTTTAGTTTTATAAATTAAAAATACAATTAGTATGAAATATTTATAAAGTTGAAATTAAGCAATCCTTTCCTTCTGTGGAGGAAAAAGCGCCTACAAAAAATTTAATAGCAACTGTAATTCTAGATTGTCAAAACCGTTTCGTTGGACAGCGCAAAAAAGCAGCTCTACATCACGCGAAGAAATAGAAATGAGAGTGTATTCATTCGGTAGTGCTGGACGAAATATTTCTACACAAAGTATTTCCGAAGAACGATTACCTGCACAACCAATAGGGTTGAAATTATGGAGAAGGGTAGTTAAATATATTCGACTTTGGCACAAGTAATAACACTAACAATGTTCTGTAATTATTTTTGTCTCATTAAAATATATCCGACCTGTATTTGAATCTTTTAACATTTTTAAATCATGCATTTTCCGATTTCCAAATGAAGTGTTTTCAATTAAAATAAACATCTCTTTTTTCCGGATTTAAATTACGAATTCTTTATTTTCAAGGCAATCTTATTTCCGTGCGAGTGAGAATTAAGAATTAAACAAAGATCTATATTATTCTAATAATGTAATGAAAATAATTAGTACTAATTGACATCAGTCTGTAGTGAGTAGAGACTCACGCCCGGTTTAGTTGTGAAGACCTTTCCCGGTCGATCAACGCGCGTCAATTCGAAAAAAAAAAGAGTAGAGACCCTACTCATGGTCCTGGTTTCGCGTCCCGGTAGCGGCAATCGCTTCTGTGAAGAGCAGATTCGTTTGTCGCAAGTCATAGTTTTGTATAAATATTTATATCTTTGTCTAGTGCCTCCATAGGTACACGTACAGGCTTAGCTTGGGACTAGATCAAAGTATGTAATACAATGGTCCGGAAATGTTATTTAGTCATTATACATTTTTCAGGAAATAAAACAACTAAGTGGTAGGTATTTAAAATATATATTCAATCTTAAATATCTTTACATAATATCAAACATTTAATAAGAATTAATAAGCTCGTAGGTTATTTATAATCCGTGGTGGAAATAACTGAGTAAACTTAAGACAGAGAACAAGTTTTGTCTATATAATATGATACGGGCAAGACTGTGAACTTAAACTCTATACATAATTATATTTTAGGTTATATAAATAATTTATATATGGAAGATCAACAAGAACGGATACTATATCCTCTTGAGACCCAAGACTAATGTAACGCACAATTAAGATTGATACTTTTAATAGCTTGGTACTACTAATTATTTATAAAACACAAGAGAAAAAAATCCTCCTCTTCTCCTTTTGGTATAAGGGATGGTACCACAGGTGATACCTTGGGACTGCATTAGTGTAAAACAAGGTTAGTATTCATATTATCATGAACTGTCCAGGTTTATCAGGCGTCGTTTTCAGGTATTTTCCTGTCCTTGATACCCCGCAAACATTTGTACATTCGGCCAAAATTTCAAATAAACGGTCATCAATATGACCAAAGTACTCTAAAGAACTCTTAACAATTACACTAGGATCGAATGAGACGTTCAGATCGTCTTCATATGGAGTAAAATCGAATTTTTCGCTGTTTCTACTGTGAAAGTATGCTTCGGGACAATTGGGGTTGAACACGAAAAGATGAGAGAGGTTCATGGTCCGATTCATCCAACCTTCTTCATTATTGTGGGATTACAGTGGGATTTCCTCAAAAAATCCTTTCTCCCGGCATGCTAGGTCACTTTAGCCATTACTGTCTTCTTCCATATCTGACTCATCATAATTGAGCTTTTTTATGATATCTCTTTCAGATAACTGACTTGTAAAAGAAACCACATATAAAACCAAAATGCCCAAAGTACCACGTATGATACTTGTAGAAAAACGTAAAATTTAGAAATAATTATTAAACTTTTATACAAAATATTTGTATTAAAAGCAACATTAC
This sequence comes from Automeris io, assembly GCA_036320925.1. NCBI lineage: Eukaryota > Metazoa > Arthropoda > Insecta > Lepidoptera > Saturniidae > Automeris > Automeris io. Next base: position 438,963 of record JAUDJH010000025.1, on the reverse strand, counting down.
AATGTATTTTATAAGATTATAGTATAAAAACATTAAAATAACAACTAAAAAAATGTATTTACCTTTACGCAGCTTTACCATGTCGGTTAAAGCAAAATTGTCAAACTTGCAATGAACGCGAATGATCCAAATTTTGACAAGTAACGATTGAACGGTGAATTAAAAACAAAAGAAAGCTTGCGCTAACAGTTGAACGATGCGTTACTTTAAGATTCCGATATATGACGTGGGAAAAAAAATTGAACTAAAGTTATCACTGGTGATACCGGGGGTCTCGGGAGGATATAATTGAATATTATTATACAGCCACTAATGTGTCACCAATCACATTATTATATTATTAAAATATTTAGAAGGCATATCATTTTAATCTAGTCCAATAGGTATCTACCATAGATGGGCAAAATGTAATCAGATTAATAAAAATGATTAACGATTACATTTTACGTTTTTTACCATTAATATGACTGCATTTTGCTCATTTATGTTTTAAACACTACAAAATCCCAGATTGTATACACATTTATAATTTCTTAATGTTTTAAATGGATTTAATCATGATTACAGAGCATGAAAATTAAAATTACGACTACATTTTGTAATCGTTCATCATTAATCAGATTACATTTTGCCCAGCTCTGTGACTATCGTCAACTATAAAACAAAGTGTAGTCTTAAAGTAAATAAATTTGGCAAAATATTTGCGATATTCATATGATACCATTACGGCAAATTAACGTTGTACAGTTCCCGCGAAATTTACTTAAGGACATCCGATTGAGTAAAGTGCCGCTAGTACAATTTACAATTTCAAACTCAATTGTAGTAATTGAAAGCAAACAAAAAGCCGTGAACCAGGAACTTGCACTTCTAAGCCATTATGTGGATAAACTACTCAACAACAAGATAACTATTTAAGGAGAATAGCTTCTATTATGTATGCCAAATTTAATATTCAAACACTACCGTTGGACTAACAATGAACTCTCCAGAATTATTAACATAAGTTATTTCATGGCATATATCATGAACAACTATTCATAAATTCAAAATACGAGTACCTAGATAATAATAAAAAACACACGAAATGACTTTTTCTTAAAAAGGAATCAGATGGTTCATCCGGCAGAACATTTACTATGTAACGATTTATTTGTTATATTCATACATGAGGTTTTTATTTTGAATTCAAGCTAATGTCTTTGGGTAAGAGAAAATTAAAATTTCAAATTAGCAATTAATAAATATATTAAAAAGCGTTTGTCGCTGCGTTGCATTGTAAACATACTCGTATGTCGAAAAAAGATTAGGTATATAGCATGTACCAACTCTGTTTTCGACAGGGGCATGTATTTGACTGTGAAAATATTCAGAGGGGGTGAAAAACCCCAACAAACTGGTTTGTTGCATAAGTGGCATAGAGCAATGTTAATGCAGTGTACCAAGAGTCGCGTGTAGCTATTAACTATGAACCTAAATGTAAAATATGGTTACTTTTGTATATTAGATACTGTACTTACTATCTACTATGGCATTTTCTGCGCCATGGGGCGACAATCAGTGACAATTTTTTTAGAACAGCATAATTTGATAAATATTTAAAGGTCTAATAAAGGCTAGCTCTTTATCAATGGTTCACCGTAAGCATGGGTACCTTTTTCCGCGTATGTTGTTGTTATTCCTCGATCAAGTTTCAATCCTTGAACCTAACCCTGGCAAGCCAGAGTTAAAACAGCCTTGATCTTCAGCGATATTAAACTTAAAACAAATATGACGTTTATCATGAATCAAATTACGATTTGAAAACAGGTCATCATACTGATGTACGATGACCACTATTTTACATTACAGCGTTCAAGATTCAACATTCCTTTTATTGTGATAACAACCTCTAATCAAATAACCTACGACCGCTTTGAAGCGATATAAAGTACTTAGTTAATATTACTTTTGTATGCTAATAATATATTCTTAGTAATAAAATATACACAAACAACTGTATAATCGTATTGATTCGAGGAAATCATTGAGTATTAGCTGGTAGTGCCTAATTGTACTTCAAAGACATGCGCTCGTCGAAATAAAGTACTTTTGAAAAACGCGAGTCCATATCTTATACAAAATCAAAAATAGTTTGAGGATTACCGGTAAAGAACTAGCTAATCTAAAATTAGTTCCCCTTAGTTCATATAGCAAAGGTAATTTTTCGTATTCATTGTTTTAAATTAATGGTCATACATATATTGCGACCGCATATCCATATATCTACCATTAAATTTGTTGCGACACTTACGGCCGACTATAGCTGGGTAATGTCCACGATTGGACGATTATTGCATCAACGCATTCGGGCTGAGGGTTATAGATGCAGCTTTAAGTTTTCTTAGACTTTACTAAAACATTACAATTTATCTTACTCAAAGAATTTCAAAGGATTTGGTAAGTCACCGATTTTGTCAACATGGACTTAGTTCTGTGAATACAATGGGCTATACTCAAGTTCCTATTATATATTCAGATTTTTGTCAAAACGAATATATTTTTTGGGAACTTTGCTAAGTAAAGTCGAAATAACGTCTCAGCCTCAGAGAACTATGACTATTGGTGTTTCATTGCAGTCGCATTTTAGTCAACTCGGGCTAGTGTCGAACTGCCTTGTGCCTAATATATTAAGGCAGTATAGCACTCTACACATCATATACCAATCAGTAACTAAACACAAATTAATAAAAAATTAAAACAAAATGCGAAATTAGTCATTAAAAAATATAGTTTGCTAATCTAATAAATCTAAACAAAGCAAATCCCTACCACTATTGCTTACGTTGGTTGAATTCTTGTTATAAGATGTTTTTTAAGTTTGTTAAAAAGTAATTTATATATTAATTTTATTATACAGCGGTATAATTCCCTTTGAAGTGAACTTTAAACAAACATTCATTATGATAATGAACGCGAATATTAAATATCAAACACATTAATGCTGTACGTTAATAAAAAACTATTGTAAAGGTAAACTGGTAAGTGTTGCCACCGATCCAGTTGTAAATGACATGAGAAAAAGAAACCACTATTATAGGTATTCATTAGTTTAAAATGATTAACCTTGATATTAAGACAGTTTTAAACTAATTTACTTTAAAAACACATAAGATTAGTTACTGCCCGTAGCAAAAAAGATAAATGTTACGCTTTTAGTGTCTTTAACTAATAATTTTAAAAATGTTAGTACAGTAAATAGATACATAATAAAAGAGTATCAAATTAAAATAAAGACATATTTACGTCATAATTTAGTGCACCAACATATATCAATGAAAAGCTATGAAACTAAAATCAAATAACTTTCGCTAATTAATCAATTTTATGTATTGTTATGCTTCGTACCAGACAAATTATAATTTAGGTTTTGTAAGACTTTAGTTAACTTTATTATGATTGATATTCTTTTCAATTAAAAAAAAAAATGTATTTTCCTCGGTATTAGGACTGAGAAATCTTACTTTTGGCAAGTCGTTGCGCTGTGGAATGATCTGCCAGCGAGCGTGTTTATTGGGTCCTTTGAGCGAAGCAAAAGAGATATCTATTGTATTTTCTTTATTGATGTTAATTGTAATCGTTTTACGGACTTCACCATGCTTAACACCAGACGTGCCGAATCTATGCCAAATCAAGATAAAAGTTTCGTGATACATCTTTTTAAACAATGGCAGCAACAATCAATTTGACTGTAATGTAAGAGATGTGTTTTTATTTTGAAACCGTATTGTATTCCTGATTTGCCCTTTACTGCTGAGTATTCGTAATTCCATTTCATTGTGGTAATGAGAACGTACGCAAAAATGTTTTGTTACAAATAATGTAAGTTGTGAACTGAGTAGTTATTATTAAAACAATATTTTAAGCAATGAAGCACTGTATTAAAAGTTATAATTTCAAAATGATTCTGCCTTTGCGTTTTCACAATTTAATTGAAGGTACGATTTTGATTTTGGCAGTCGCTGCTCGGCAGTGGTGATCCAGCAACAGCTGCCAGCCCGCGATAAATGCTCTGCTCTAAATGCTTTTATATGGATATAAGCAATTACCAGCTTACAGCGCTGCGCAGCCACCTACATCGGATACATTTCCATACATACATACATACTTGTATATTTATACACATGAATGCAGAGTGGTACATCGGGGCCTGGCAGCCACTGCTTTCTCCACTACTAAGCAGCAATTCGCAGAATCCGAATAGTGCCTCTACATTAACTACCTTTTTTATAATACAAACTATATTACATTTACAAAGTAACTATTACCGATATATTGTCTTTAGATAGCTATTATATATACATATATACTTAAACAATATCAAATAGAATTTATTCATTTTAGTGTGCTTTAAAGATAAATTTCTAACCTTACAAAACGTTACACTACTGCTAAAACACGCATAATACAATATTAAAATAAAACTATATTCTTATTACCTAATTTTAATTAACAACAATTATTATAATATAATTTTTGTATCACAGTACGTATAAGACAACTAATTCGTGTCGTTGACAAAGGTCAACAAAATTGGAATGAGAAGATAACATATTTCATTATATAATATTTATGTCATATAGTTTCTGTTATAACTATATCAACAATATCATACCTCAATCATTGATAATTAATTTTTAATTGTACTATCATAAAACAAAACCGTGTGTTCTATACATACACATTACACAAGTTTTAACTGAAATAGTCACACAATATACTATTACCACTGCATACGGTATATCATATCTTGGAGTTGTATTTAACAAAATTATATATTCGAGTCATATTTCATAAACAATATAATCATAAAGAAAAAAAATACTTAAAAAAAAGTGCCTCCATGGTTATAGTAGGCGGCAAAAATATTGGGCTCTGTGACGTATTGCGCAGTAGTCAATTTTAGGCCTGTTAAAAACTAGAGACATTATACCTAGAGACCTTCAGTCGTGGTATATGTGGGCCGACATGGCGATGGAGACTATCAATGGATTTTCATCCTTTGATAGTCGCTTTCGTTTTTGGACTACACTGTTCTTACCATCAGGAACTCCGTAGTCACTATGTCGAGCCAGTGTAAAAAAAAAACTATGTGAACGTCCGCGAAACTGGTTCCCATTTTTACTCACTGAGTCAAAGTTATATGCCTCGATTATTACATCGCTAATAATATGGCATATATTTAAACTAATTCTTTACTTATTATAATGTGCAATCACATTAAAACATGGTAAGACAAATTATAGGTAAAATAGGCACATGGGTTTGTTTCTCATACATTCATATATAAAAAAAATGCTTTGAAACGGTGTAATATTAATAAAGCGGAATAATAATAATGTAATATTAATATGTACTGTTCGTGATATATTTAGTACATTATTATAATAGTAACAACAATAACGCAATTAATTATTCTAAAGTGGATAATATTTATTTTATATGGTTTTTTATTTAAAATTTTCAGAAACTTCATTTCAATACATAAATATTTAAATTTTATAACAATTCATAAATATATCTTTGAATTTACTTACCTACATAAAACAATACTTTATAAAGTGTTAATTACTATTAAAATAATTTGAAAATTGAGATTCTAACTTGTTTCTAGAGATGTAAATAAATAGTATTATATATTAAAAATTGTACTTTAATGTTTCATTTAAATATATATATGATAGTTAAAATATAAATTATAGGAGTACATCAGTAGGAACGTTTTAAATTAAATGTAATAACATGGAAAACGCAAGTATTTTTCAGGAAAACATAACCGGTACTGTAGGAATATTTTTATCTCTGTTCAATTTACTGTATCTATTAATACGAATTAACTTAGTCCATATATAAAACACTTTGGAGTAAGTCCACATTATAATTTATTATAAATATCTAGTAAGTAACATTTCTATTCCCACGGCGGTTTATTATATATTTAATCATTAAACCCAAGTTTTTGTACCATCGTGTTTATAAATATAAACCAAAGCTTTTAAATGAGTCGCTACAACTATGTCGATGCATGTGCATTTGGGTCAAGGGATATGTTATAAATATACTATTTGTCATGTTTTAAACTAACTTTATCATATCTATGCTCTATAACCACTAAAACAATGTAAACGAAATATTTTGTATATTTTATATTTAAAGTAGGAACTTTTATCGGAACAAGCAAAGGGGACCTTGTCTATACATAATAAATAAATGCATAAAGTGTTAAATATATAACAAATTCTTGATTTTCTTATTTTAGGGAATAAAACTTCACAGGTTCGCGAAATAGAAAATCAATATATCCGTTTTACTTCGGAAGCGTGCTTTGTACTTTGTAATATTAAGATTAGATAATACAAACTTCAAAATTTCAAAGTATACAATTGACATAGGGCCAATTTAATTGACGACTTAGTCCTAATTTTTTTTAAGTGCTATAAAATTCGAATTGTTTTGGAGGTAGCTTAATAATAACACGCAACTAGCTATGTAGCTTTACTAAATACAAGAGCAAGGTAAAATGCCTAAAAAGTGAGATACATTTCTACTTGAATTTTGATTAAGATATTCACAACAAATTGGACACTTCCAAAGCAAAGTGTATTAAAAAACAGTTATCTCACTTTATTTCGAAAACATTTCACCTTACGCTAGCTAGCATTATACGTGGCAATTTGAGTTTCAATAAGTCTTTGGTCTTATCGCGCATTGTTATGAAACAGCTTGCAGTTTGATGTTCCCGTTTGTCTCTTCAGACCGTACAGAAGAATTTTCTGTAATAATATAAAGATATGTCAAAGAAAAAAAAAAACATGCAAAACGAATGCCTTTACGACATAAATACCAATGAAAAATCAACTTTTCCCAATACTAATCGATTAATTTATACTTTTTTTATGTCCTTTTCTAAGTTCTTCATCTGCCTACGTTTTAAATAGATTGACTATAAAAAGTAAAGTGACATTATTATAATAGTAGCCCCACTCCTTGTTGTAATTACACAGCTCATACTGGACTTTGATATTATAATTTGACTGAGTAATGGACTAGCTGACTTTATGAGACACTATCGTTGTAACTGAAGAAATAATGTTAAATGTATTCCATAAAAACTTACCGGCATCTCTGGAAGTCATAACAATGGCGTGTCCATTAGCTGCACTTTCAGTTTCAGCGTTGCTGCTGCGACGATGCAAACGTATCATGAACATTAATGTCGCCCCTATTAAGGGAGAGATACCAGCAAATACAAAAGGCAATGTATACGAATTATAAAAAGTATAAAGATATCCCGCTATAGGTGGGCCTACAGACAATGGTGTTGCTGCCAAACCCAGCATACATCCTATTGCTTGTGCTGCATATGCAGTACCACATAGCTCGCACGCTATTGGGCCAATTAGAGCTATAAATGCTCCATCGAAAATCCCCATTCCAAGTGAAATTGCCACCAATAAGGGGAAAGTTTGCACGAAAGGAAGAATTATTGTGAGAGATCCAATAACATAAAATGAAATTTGTTGTAATAAAATTCTATCAATTCCTGGTTTGTCGGCCAAAAAACCGAATAATAATCTACCTAATCCGGATGTGAACGCGATGCATTGTAATGGGAGATTATTATTGACATCGACGAAATTTTCTTGTATAAACTTTTTAATATGTACGTAAGGAACGAAGTACCCAAATAGCGCAACTGGCATAGATAGAGCCCACAGCGTATATTTCTTTTTACGCCAAATTTCTACGTTTATGATGGTTTTTAGTAATGGTTTTAAACTTTCATCTTCACGAGCTGGTTTCGGAATAACCAATAGAGGGATTGGTTTAAACAGTAAACCACATAAGGATATGCCTAAAGTGAATAAAGCCAACAGCCGGAACATCCAATCTAAGCCGTAGCTTTTTATCATAAATTCCATCAACGGAGACATGAACACTGTGAATACAGAACTGCCTATGGTGACTACACCATTCACCAGTCCCAAATGCTTTTTGAAATAATGACCAAGTATGGCAAGAGATGGCGTATAAGCAAAAGAAGCCCCAAGGCCGTACATAATACCATAAGAAAAATAGAGAGCATTCACGTTATGTATAACAAATGATGATATCAGTAAGCCCGCTGTGGCAATGCCACCACCTAATACCGCAGTTAATCGCAGCCCCATGAAACCGGTCAGCACTCCTGATATTGGCGACAAGAAGAATGTCGTACCCATCGCCAAAGAACCCACCAATGCTGTAACAAAAAGAGAAAAAATGTTTTAACCAATTAAAAACGCTAAAGTCAACTTTATAAGAAGTTCCATACAAGTTACGGGTTAGCTGGATAGGTTTGTCTACGCAGTTAATCCAAGGTGTGAAATGACGAAAACTCTAGACCTGTACAGCCGAAAAATAGCCATTTATATCAATGACAGCCTAATAGCAAAGGTTGTAGTTGGAATCACGTATATGTGTATATTTTATCTAGTACCAATAGTACAAGCGCAAGCTCATTATGGAACCAGCTCAATGTGTGCAATTGTCCATAAACAATATTATTATAATAGGCCCAATATGTGAACTAAAATTAATAAATCATCTATTGTAAACTATGTAGTATTAAGAAACTACAGACCACGAAATAATCGTTTTTAGGCGTTTGTCTGGATATATTTTGACGCAAATCAGAGGCTAATCAACGTCATCGATCTTTACTGTTTTAAGTAATATTTTCCTACTAAAACCTACAAGACAAAATGTCAGTTTTATAATGAAAGTTAAAATCAGTAGCAAATGAAATCGCAAAAAGTAATTAAAGGCATTAATAGAGGCAAATGAGATACAGAAGTAGTAGTTCCATTCTTTTCTGTCTACGCTATAACCCTAATAAAAAATCAATGTGATAATACACGTACTCAAATATTCGATATGTTTGATCATCATTGTGACTCATAAATATCGGGGTTTTTTTTAGTGTTTTCAGCGCTACAATATTTTCAAGTATAGCTGATAAACACAACATACAGCTTGATCTTTCCAGCAAATAATTGGTTTGTTTGATCCGTAGTTCTCGCCATCATACACAAAGTTGATCACGTAATATTGTTAATACATTACAAAACATTGTCACGTTAAAAAAGCTTTACTGAATTAAAAATTAGAAAACATGTCCAAATCGATTAAGCAGACTATTAATAAATATAAACATAACATAACATTGTTACATAAACCTTTATTGTGACGTGAATGCCGGCATGCTCGTATATTCCATTTCGTTGGAAATCTGGCAGCCATGAATGCGTTATCATCACATTTTAAAATAGATAACGTTCATTGTTGACGAGATTGATTTATTTGAATAGCTGCTGTGACCTGGCGTTACCCGAGTAGATTTTATAAAAATGTCTAAATATTTATATCTTATTGAAATATCAGTTTTTAAATTACTTATTTCAAAATTAACGAATTATTGTAACATGTTTTTAATCCGTATATTTACCCTTATGGGGTAAATTCCCAAAAATATGAGAATACGTTCTTTTAATCTCTTACCAAAAATCAAAATACCTGCTTCTGTAGTGCTTACTTTAAAAACGGACGGTTTTTATAAGCTTTTAATCCTTAAGGGGTTAATTTTCTAGAAAAGGTGAAAACACATACACCACGTAACGTTACGTTACGTAAGGACTATCGGACACCAGCATCCGCTAGCAGTCCAGATAAGTATCTCTCAGTAACGGGGCTATCATCTGCATACACAAAGATGTTAGGTTTTAGCAGATCGCTGAAGTGTACCAAAAAAAAAATGTAGTTGAGAGTATTAATCCATTAGCAGCACCGGTATTAATTGCCAATAGATCCAAAGAATAGCTGTACGTTGTTAATGAACAATGACTCGTATAGATCATTTGCTTAGGAATATTTGACTCAGATTCTCAAACTATCCGTTAATCTTGCCTAAGCTTACAAGCTCTTCCCTATTAAATACTTTAGAAATATTAAGAGTGATGTCTATTTCTCCTTATCTACGATAGCAACGATGCTATCGGGTGTTATTTACCAGCGAACACAGGGTCACTCCTGTGACCAGGATCCTACCATGGGTGGCATACACTAGGAGGTACCCAGCAGATTGATTCTGATGAATGCCATTTTGTTGATCACTGAAAATATCAATTTGCATTAGGCATGCCATCAATTGAGGGCTAATAACTACTTGCTCAATCACTTTTGAGAAGTGTTCCGATAGCAATTAGTAGGCTACGGTACGAGTCCCTTTTTCTGAACAAGTTGACCGTTGGCAAGCTTACAGGGTTTAAAAACAATACCATTCCACAAAGAGAAGCGAAACAAGCTTGTCAGAACAGGAGATGACTCCGGAGGGCAGAATCAAAACACACTTGTCAGGTATTTCGGCAAGATTGCTTAAAATCTGTGGCCCCGATGGTCTACTGGCTTCTTTCACACCTAGATTACGTAATATTTGCGCACATGTTTTGGCCGGATCACTATGCTATGCATTATAGTATCACATATGAATTCATTTCAAATATCTCACCAAAAAATATTAAAAAATATTTGCTTGATCTTTTGTATTATGTCAGCTTCTTATAAGTTCCCAGCAATGGAGGAATTGAGGATTTCCAAAAATTCATCACAACTAACTAGTCTCTAGTTAGTTGTGATGGCATATTACTAGAGGACATGGAGGGATAGACAGCTATTATACTATTATAGCTATTTTAGCTCTAATATAGCAACTAAGATATTTTAACTGAACCTTTCGAAAAGCTTTCTTAAAAAACTTGGAGACTTACAAAGGTTGACTTAAGTACGAACGTATTTGGAGAATAAAAAACATCAACAAATGTTTCAGACGTATTATTTGGTTCTTTTCACCATCTACGGAGTAACGGAGTTCTGAAGTGGTTTGCGATTAAATTCAACGTAAAATAAAATGGCCTTCAATACGAACGCGCGCCGTGCGTCTCGCGAAACAATTGTGTATGGCGCCATATGTGTATTGTATATGCACACACCGCATTCACCATAACTAATATCCTTTATCAATCTAATTGATTCTAGATGACCCATTATTTTCGCAATAACTGTACCAATCCACTTTAATAAAACTTCTTTTGAGATATAATTAAGCGTATCAAGCATGGTTATATTCCTGTTGTGCGCTGTTAACTTAATATGCCTTAAAGCGATCAGAGTCAAACAGACAGCGTACCCGAAAGTGTGGTTAGGCAGTGTACGGTACTTCGATAGCTCCGCAAGTGGCACGGGCTGCCTAAAGAGTTTCACTTACCGCGATCACCAGTTCACCAACTCCTCAGGGGCCCCTGCTTCTCCTCCAGGATACTGGTGTCTTTGAGGATCTTCCAAGCACACTTATACACTTTGGAATCGGAATATTTCGTTTTATTTATAAATATTTGTATGTTTTATGCCGTTACTCGGCGGATCGGTTCGAGCGAGAGCAAAACTCAATTGACAACCCGAACGGTGTTGCCAGAGCAGTCGAAAGTTACCCGCACATAAATACGAATACGGAACAGGCAGTTCGATCAACCTAGACAAAAACGTATAGCGAAAAAAAGCGTGACAAAAGCGAACTGTGTAAGTTGCCAGAATAAACAATATTGTCAACGGAATGGTAATTAAGCAGAAATGTAACATTTTAAGTATTTATGGTAATAAAGAGAGCCCGACACACACTGTCTCTAGGATACCTTGATAAGCTTATTTTGAAAAACGTCAAGCCTAAGAAAATCACTATGACGGACTGTGAACTCATGTGCTGCAGATTTTTTTATACAGGCTTAACAAAGTGACTACACCATACCTGATGGTAAATACAGTGTAGTCCAAGAATAGCAGCAACTACCAAGAGACAAGAATTCATTGACCGACACTGTCATCATGCCAGTCCACACATTTACTACTGAATATCTCTAGGTATATGGACAATTGGAGTTATACAAGCTGTAGTTGTAGTCAGGAACTTATGGGGACATTTATAGTTATAAAACTGACATCAGCTCCTCTTGAATAACGTAAAAGTCACATGTTAGGGCAAAGTCACATGTGTAAGTTTTCATACAATTCCAAGTGTTACATAACTGACACCTCTATGATAGCAAAAACTGCGCGAAATTAATTTCGCAGAGGTTTCCCGCGCAATGTAATTCCTTAGTGCAGCCTAAGCTCAATTTTTAGAAGGTAAATTCAATTAAATCCCATTTAAACTTAATACAAAAATTGAAATAAACATAGGAACTTCCCAGATTTTTAAAGCTATCTTAATTTTAAAATATATGACCAGAGACATTTGCTTTTATTAGGTCTTTCAGTTGTAGGTATTATAATGATATAAAATGTTTAATTTATGTATTTTGCATTCACTTTATATATTTTTAATAACACTGTTAAACACTATTTTTGTCACACGATCTTAGTGATAATTTTAGTTTACGTTGGTATAGCCTAAGTAAATATTAGGGCGATAAAAAAAAAAAATTTTTCCTCGGAACCACGCTCAAAAGTTTCGTTTTAATGCCAAAATAGGCCTCTGAAAATATGAGCCCTTAATATTAATATTTAGGTTGTCCGCATCGCACTTTTCGATTTCCCATACAAATAACACAGTACAAAAGTTTTTTTTTCTTCTTCAGGCCATTCAACTAACTAATTTTATTAAAATTATTCTAATCGTAAACATGCCAGGATAATATTCTATCAAATGAGACAGTTTTTGTTGTTTGTGCAGAATTAATGTTTATATCTAAGCATCGAAATTACACACTACTAAATCTATTATTTTGGGTCCTTTACTAAATCCTGATGATATACGTTTACCACAACTGCACAAAGCTCGGCTTGATAAAAAATAATGTAAAGAGTATAAATAAATATAGCAGTGGATAATTATATCTGGAAGACAAATTCGCTAAACCCAAGGAAGCAAAAATTAAATAGGGAATTTCGTAGGTCTACAAATACGAGAACTGATAAGGAATAAGAGTTTCGCAGTTAATCAGGATAATCAGAAAAAACTCGCCTGAATTTTTTTGTCAATGTTATAAACATTTTCTATGAAACCATAAAGCAGAGTAATAAAATTATTTTATAAATTAACTTCTAGTATCATACTAGCAAACCCGGCAAACTTCGTTTCGCCACCAGATGGCTTCGTTTTAGTTAGCGTTTGAAAGAACGTGCGCATAATAAATGTCACATGAAATTAACTAAGCAGAGTACAATGAGTAGCTGTCAAATAATGTATAACGCATCGGCGCAATCTACTTAAAATACTGTTGCGATCTGCTCCACCACCATGCAAAACCATATTGGTTTGTAGTACATGCTATGTATCAGAGATGGCGCTGTATGTGAAAAATTATTTTCCTGCTTTTCTGTTGAAAATTTTCCTGAATTTGGTTTGCTATAAACCTCACGGAGCCCGAGACCTTTCCAACGAATGCAAAACCGTGGAAATCGGTTCATGCGTTCTGGAGTTATAGCGTCAGGAATAGTGATGAAAATGCCCGGGAATTTTGCCAAAGTGCCCAAAACTTCCTTGGGAATATTCCCGGTAATTTACGAAATGTTCTCGGAAGTTTTGGGCACTTTGGGAAAATTCTTGGGCATTTTCATCACTAGTCAGGAAGGAAAACCGGTCGGCGTAGGGAGTTGACGGCCCCATCGCCCACCAGCTCGCTGGTGCAGTCAGTCCGAGTTGTTGGTCTGAGACCGGACCAGTGACTCGTCCTTGTCCCTTCCTTCTTTCCTGTTCCCTGTGCCTTTCCTTCTTTTCTCCTCTCGAAAGAAAAGAGAAGTAAGAAGGGCCTTGTTATTCCCACCCACACCCAACCCCTCACATCTCCCCCACACTTTCCCATCCTTACAATTAGTTATTCCCTTGTTCCCAATTCCTGGCCACGTATGTTAGGTTTTGTGTTAGGCTCTATGTTAGGTTATGTTAGGTGATGTATGCTACTTCTATTGTGTTCCCCCTCTTCTGCTGTCTTCTGTCTTCTTCATTTTCTTCCCCCCTATCTCTTCTTCCCCCTTTTCTCTTCATTTCTTAAATTCCAGGTGATAGGATGAAAATCTGAGGAACGATAAAAAAGAAAAAATATGGCAGTACAATTTAATAAGTTATTACCCCAGGAGGGTACCGGTCGTACCGCGGCCGGAGAATCCCTCCCCGGGTTGGACCCGTCCGACCCGGGCTGCCCCACGTTCTCTGGGGGGGGCGAAATTGTACTCTGCGGTAGGGATATCCCCCCTACCGCTCCGACGACAAAGGCAGGCTTAAAGGACTCCGATTGTTCACCCGTGAGGGTTCCGATGGTGGTGGTCAGCAGACTTGAGGACTCTGATTCCGGCCAGAGCCTCATGTCTGCTGTTTCGGTGGCGTCAGAGCGCAAAAGGCGCTACAGGAGTGCCCGCTCGTCGGGATCTGATGAGGACACTCCGCAAAAGATCGTGGCGGTTGCCAAGAGGGGCAGAGGCCGTCCTCCGACTACCGGAGAACACGTCGGCCTCTGGGCCACAAAGAAAGAGCTCATTGCCCGTGAGAAGGAGGAGAAGCGGCTTCAGGAGCAGAAGGAGCTCGCCGAGTCGATGCGGACTGCCCACCAGCGAACGACTCGGCTCTCCGTCACGTCCATTGCCGATGAGGACACTACCTCTTACGGCTGCCGGGACGCCTTGGATAAGCACGTTGCCGTGATATCGCATGCTCTTGTTAAGTGTAAAAACATCAAGAGCAGCGTTACACACGAAGTCAAGGAGGCAACACGTGGCATCATAGAGGTAATGGAGACTGCCCTTCGTGCCACGGCCAACGAAGATAACCGCAAGCTGCGCCTGGAGAACGAGCGCCTCAAAAATAAGGTGCGAGATCTCCAGGACGACGTGGCGGCTCTGCGAGCAGAGATACGCGGCCGAAATACGCTGGGGCTGGATTTTCCATCCACCTCTACGGCACCGGATAAGACACAGCCCAGAACCATGGAAGAGGTTGAAGAATCCCTCTTCCAAAGGCTGGGCTTCAGGCTAGACGCCAGGATAGAGGGTTTGCAGGTCGATGGTCGACTCCTCCCTGCGAAGAACCACCGTCCCCCTCTGGCCTTCGACGGGAAACCGAAGGAGGCCCAACAGGAGACAGAGGGACAAAAGAAGAAAAAGAGAAAGAAAAACAAGAACAAGGAGGCGTCGACGCAAGTCGGCCAGCAAACACAGCAGGAGCCCGCGCCCAACCCCGTGTCATCTAAGGGGAAGGGTAAGGGCAAGAGGACAAAGGTCCCCGCTCAGTCAGATAGGGAGGTTGAGCAGCCACTGCTCCCTTCCGAGTCGGGACCTTCGCAGGGGTCGATCTGGACGGAGGTCGTCAGTAAGACTACCAGGCGCAAAGCTCGTCAGGCAGAACAGGCGCCTACTCGTTCGGCCCCTTCCCTACCTCCTCCACAGAGGGCTCCCAGGCGGGCGGAACAGCCTAAGCCTCGGCTGAGGGTACCGCGCACGGCAGCGGTAATCGTGAGGCTGCCACCCGAAGCGGAGGAGAAGGGCCTCACCTACGGCAATGTTCTCACCGAGGCCAAGAACCGGCTCGACCTCGGTGAGCTCGGGATAGGTGAGGGCTTCAGGGTTAAGATAGCGGTCACGGGAGCCCGCATCCTGCAGATCCCCACAACCGCCAACGCTGATGCGGCCGGCCAGCTGGTGGAGAAGCTGAGGCAGCTCCTGCCTCAAGAGGTGGTGGTAACACAGCCGACTAAGATGGCCGACATTAGGGTCTCCGGTCTTGATGACTCGGTGACCCAGGAGGAGGTGGCAGAGGCGGTTGCCAGGGTGGCCGAGTGCCGAGCCGAGGCGGTCAGGGTGGGTGTCATCCGCCAGGACCGCACAGGACTCGGCACGGTCCTGGTGAAATGCCCAGTGGCCGCCGCACAAAAGGTGATAGACAGCGGCCGAATCCTTGTCGGATTCATCTCGGCCCAGGTGACGCTCTTGCAGTCGCGTGTCCTGCGCTGCTTCCGGTGTCTCGAGCCGGGACACGTGCAGTGCACCTGCAAGGCCGAGGTGGACAGGAGTCGGCAGTGCTATCGCTGCGGCCAGCTTGGCCACCTCGCTCGCAAGTGCAATACGGCAACTCCGTATTGCACCGTGTGTGGGTCAGCCGCTAAGCCGGCAAAGCACGTAGTGGGGGGTAAGGCCTGTGCGGTGGCCACCAAACCCCTCCGTATAAAAAAGAAGAAGACGCCAGATGCTCCAAATGACACGGAGCAAATACACGATGCCCCGATGTCCGAAGGCGCCTCTGGCATCAATAGGACGACGGGCGAGCCGATCCTGGAAACTACGGCCGGTTAATGGATCACACCCGAATAAAATTCCTGCAAGGGAATATCAACCACTGTGCCAGGGCTCAGGACCTTCTCTCCCAAACCCTGGCGCAGTGGGGGATCCATTTGAGTGTGGTCTCTGAACCGTATTTCGTTCCTCCAGACGGCTCCGGCTGGGTGGGGGATGTCACGAGCTCGGCGGCCATTGTCGTCAGGCCAGCCGCGGGTATACCTCCCCTCGGCAATGTCACGAGGGGAACGGGTTACGTCGCGGCCACATTGGGGGAGATAACGGTCGTCTCCGTTTATTTCTCCCCCAACAAGCCTTTCGCCGAGTTCGAGGGGTTCCTTGCCCAGCTCGGGGCCCTCGTGGTGAGAACTCTTCCTCGCCCCCTGATCGTTGCCGGCGACTTTAATGCCAAGTCTGTGGCTTGGGGCTGTCCGGCGACAAACACGCGGGGCAAGGCCATGGAGGAATGGATTCTTGGGGTTGGCTTGTCTGTCGTCAATACAGGCAACGAGAACACGTGCGTACGTGCGCGGGGTGGGTCCATTGTTGATATAACACTGGCCTGCCCCGCCATGGCACGCCGCATACAAAGATGGCGGGTGATAACATGGGAGGAGACTCTCTCCGACCACCGATACATCTGCTACGAATTGGAGCCGCGTCGGGGTGCTCAATCCAACATGGGCCCCAGGGACACGCGCAGAGACCCTCCAAGGTGGCGTTTAAACACCTTGGATGTGGAGCTCTTGAAAGAGGCGGCGATTGTCCAATCATGGCTCCCGAAGCCGAATGGCGAAGTACGAGTGGAGGAAGAGGCAGAACGGCTACGGAGAGCCATGACAATCGCCTGCGACGCCTCCATGTCGCGCACAAGGAGCGGTCCAAACCGACGCCGGAGGCGGGTGTTCTGGTGGTCGGAGGAGATTGCACGAATGAGGAAGGAATGTGTAGCGGCTAAACGGGCATACACCCGGAGCCGTAGAAGACGGAGACGCGATTTAGATAGGGAGGACTCTCTGTACGCTACCTACAGGGAGAAATGTACCTCCCTCCAGGTTGAAATCGCGAGGGCCAAAGACAGAGCCCGCCAGGAGCTGCTGGAGATTTTGGATAGAGATCCGTGGGGGACACCATACCGCATGGTGCGGAACAAACTCCGCCCGTGGTCTCCCCCACTGACACAGACTCTCCAGCCGCAACTGGTCGGCCAAATAGTGTCCTCCCTGTTCCCACAGGGGGCAGATCATCAGCCCCCGCCAATGGTGCCTTCTTGGTCCGTCATCTCCGATGACCCTGAGGTGCCACTGGTCACCAGGGAGGAGCTAAGCTCTGTCTTTGAGCGCATAAAGGGGAAATCTACGGCTCCGGGCTTGGACGGCGTACACGCCAAGGTCTGGGTCCTTGCCTTCGACGCCATGGAAGAGTGGCTGAGGAGACTCTTCAACGCCTGCCTGTCGCAAGCCGCGATACCCAGGCGGTGGAAGACTGGCAGGCTCGTTCTCCTCGCCAAGGTGGGGCGTCCGGCCGACTCCCCCTCTGCCTACAGACCTATCGTCCTTATAGACGAGGTGGCGAAGGTCTTCGAGAGGATGGTGGTCGGCCGCATAGTCGATCATCTGGAAGGCGAGGGCCCAGATCTGGCGGAGAACCAATACGGGTTCCGCAGAGGCAGGTCCACCGTCGATGCGGTCCTGAAGGTCAAGGCGTCTGCGCAGGCGGCAGTCTCCAGCGGTGGGGTGTTGATAGCGGTGTCCCTGGACATTGCCAACGCCTTCAACACCATGCCCTGGAGCTGCATCAAGGAGGCACTGCGGTACCACAATATACCGCAGTACTTGCGCAAGGTCATAGACGCCTACCTGAAGGACCGATGGGTCACCTACCCAACGCAGCGGGGCTGGGCGGATTGGGAGATGTCGCGCGGTGTTCCACAAGGGTCTGTCTTAGGACCCCTCCTGTGGAACATCGGGTATGACTGGGTCCTGCGCGGGCAGAACCTACCAGGCGTGAAGCTCGTCTGCTACGCCGACGACACATTGGTGACTGCCCGCGCCAGGAACTATCGCCTGGCCTCAATGCTGGCAACGGCTGGTACAGCCCATGTTGTGCGCCGAATTCGCGCCCTTGGCCTGGAGGTGGCGTTGCAAAAGACCGAAATCCTGTGCTTTCGCGGGTCTCGTTGCGCGCTGCCTCCAGACGCTCACATAATCATAGGCGGAGTGCGGATTGCCGTCGGGGACACGATGAAGTATCTCGGTCTCGTCCTCGACGGCAGGTGGAATTTCGGCGCACATTTCAATCAGCTGTTACCGAAAGTGGTGGGTGCAGCCGCTGCTCTCAAACGGCTGATGCCCAACGTAGGTGGACCTGGGGTGTCCTGCAGACGCCTCTACACAAACGTGGTTCGGTCCATGGCACTGTATGGTGCTCCGGTTTGGGCCGACGCTCTCAACAGCCGCAATATAAGGCTGTTGCGCCGCCCTCAAAGGGCTTTGGCGATAGCGTCGGTCCGGGGATACGCCACGGTGTCATGTGACGCAGCCTGCGTGTTGGCGGGGTCGATTCCCTGGGACCTGGATGCCCGAGCCCTCGCGTCACTCTATACATGGCGCGAGGAGCAAAGGGCCCGGGGCCAGCGGCCGGCCCCGACCGAAATCAGGGGTAAGAGGCGTCTGCTGGACGCCGGATCAATCGAGACATGGGGGCTCAGGCTGGAGCAATCAAGATACGGCCTGCGTACGATCGAGGCAATTCGTCCGATCTTGAAGGAATGGTTAGAGCGGCGACACGGTGTGGTCTCCTATCGGATGGCGCAGGTGTTCACTGGGCATGGCAGCTTTGGTGGATACCTGTGCCGCACAACTGGTAGCGAGCCCACACCGAGGTGCCACCATTGTGCGGATTGCCTCGATGAGTCCGCACAACATGTGATCGAGGAATGCCCAGCCTGGGCTACGGAGAGGGCTGCACTCGTCAGGGTGGTAGGTGGTGACCTGTCACTGCCGGCACTCGCTCGCGCGATGGTCGGTAGTGACAGGGCATGGCAGGCGGTCCTCTCCTTCACGGAGGAGACTATGCAGGGGAAGGAAGCGGCGGAGCGGGATCGAGAGGCTATCGCCACCCCTGATAACCCAATCCGCCGGCCAGCTCGGACAGGACGCCGGAGGAGGGTCTTCGCCAGAGGCCTTCCTCCATAACAGGATAAACACCGGGCGGCGCACTTGAGGGAGCACGTCGTCCAGATCCAGGCGTGAGCGGTGTGTGATGTGTTCCCGCACACCGTTCCAATGACAAACTAAGGAGATGAGGGGAGGGTGACATTTCTTACACCACTCTCCCTGCCAAATGTGTTAGGTGTACGCAGGGGTTGGCGACTATTTAGCCACCCCCTGCCAAGAAGGCGGGGCCTGCAGAAGGCTAGACGTCGCCGGGTGCCGAGGAAGATGGCTCAGCCTTGCCCTTGGCATTCAGCAGGCGGGAGATGGAATACCCCGGGGGTTTTAGTCGGTGCAAGTCCGACACACCGGGGGGCAACCCTCATCGCCCCCTGAGGTCCGTTAGGGATTTCCCCCGGGTCACAAAAAAAAAAAAAAAAAAAAAAAAAAAAAAAGGAAGGAAAACCGGACTTATTTTTATATAATAGATAAAGCTTTGAGGTGTAATATGGTCTTAAAAATATACATGCTGAACTCTGGATTTCTTTCCCGCAAATTTGGGTGTTGTATAAGACAAAGCGAGAAATTTCATCACATTTTTTACTAAACAAATGTTACCATAGGAACATTGAGTCTAGAAATGCTACCAGGTTGTGGTTGGATATTTAAAAGGAACCTACCAAAAGCTAAATATTCACGAAAATCATAACTATTTATTGCACATTAAGTAATAGTTTCTCCAGTATAGATGATTATTATATTTTTTACAAAAATATATGTTTTGATGTCACAAGTATACCTAATGTGCCATTTTTTTCCTTGTTAA
Organism: Automeris io; assembly: GCA_036320925.1. NCBI lineage: Eukaryota > Metazoa > Arthropoda > Insecta > Lepidoptera > Saturniidae > Automeris > Automeris io. Next base: position 418,587 of record JAUDJH010000025.1, on the reverse strand, counting down.
TTACTGTTGGAAAGCCCTTAGTAAATTCAAAATTGATATTAGCTTTCATATGACAAAAAAGGTAAAATTTTGTCCAGGCAATCAATACAGTGTACACTCTATATAACGACCCTCAAGGGACTGTGCATATTTCGGCGTTATAGAGAGTGGTCGTTAAATGGAGAGAAGAAAAATATGTATTAGAAAAAAAGTTTATTTCAGACTAGTGTTAATAATTACATAAAAAACAATTCTCATTTCATCGCTATTGAGTATAGTCTGTTATTTTGCCTGACGTCTTTTGCTGCACCAGTAATTTTGTTGTATTTTTTCCATTATTTTATTCATATCATGCGATATTGAGTCATCTTGGTGATAAAGAAAGTACTTTTCCAATAATTTTGTTGCTTCCAGGGCTTCTTTAATGCTCGGCGGTGGCTCAGGCTCATCCGTCTCATCTTCTTCGTCTCCTTGGTCTTGATACTCGGTTTTTCTCACCGAATCCAAAATTCGTTTGTCTGTGAATGATGCCATTATAAGCAGGCAGTCGTCTACTTCGATGTAGGTTTGAAGATTTTCTGTAAATTTTCCTGCCATGTTGAACTGTTGAATCCACTCAGTTAATGGAAGGGCGTCGTCGTTATTAAACTCCAGTTCCGTTTCTACCTCATCACTCATAGAATTTGTACAAAGTCCAGCATGTCGAAAAGAGTGCTGTATAGTTGTGGGTGTGACTTCTTCCCAGGCTTTAGATAAAAAATTTACTCCATGCAGCATATTAATAGAAGTTTTACCCTCAGATTCGACTAGCTCCATCAATAATTTCTTTCTGTAGTGACCCTTGAGGCTTTTAATCACGCTTTGATCCATTCGCTGTAAGACAATAGTCGTATTTGAAGGAAGAAATACCAACTCTATGTTTTGAAGGTTTGTTGTAAGAGGGTGGGTAGGGCAGTTGTCAATAAGAAGTAAAATTTTTCGTCCCTTTAATTCTGCATCCCACTTTCGCACTTCTTCTTCAAAAAGTTGACTGGTCATCCAAGCTGATTTATTAGCTTTATACGTCACTGGCATTTTTTTAATATTCTTAAAACACCGCGGATTTTTTGATTTGCCTATTACCATTAGCTTTTTTTTTCTGTGCCATCCATATTAGCAGCCACAAACACTGTAATACGCTCCTTAGAGAGCTTTCCTCACACACACTTTTCCCCTTTAAATTTCAGAGTTTTATCTGGGGTCAACTTGTAGAAAATTCCTGCTTCATCAGCATTAAAAATGTCACTTAGGGTGTATTTTTCTTTCAATTTTGACCACACTCTATTAATCCAGCCATGAGTAACATTCGTATCAACACTTCGTGCCTCTCCACTAATTTTACCGTAGTTGATATGATGACGTTGCTTGAATTTTCCGAGCCATCCTTCTGATGCTTTGAAAGAAAGTAAACCAAGTTCTTCAGCAAACTTCTCCGCCTTAGCTTTCACGATCGGCCCCGAGATAGGCATATTATTCAGGCGCTGTCGTTGGAACCATGATAGTATAGCTCGATCCAAATCTTCGTATTTAGGTTTCTTCAATTTTTTAGAAAATTTTCCATCCTCTTCTGCTTGTAGAATTTTTTCTTTATTTTTCCATATTGTGGACACTGTAGAGCGACTAAATCCAAAGCGTCTGCCAACATGACTTATCTTCTTTCCCGCCTCTATTGCGCGTATCAGTAAAACTTTTTCGTCAATACACAGAGCTTTTCTCTTAGTTGCCATGTTTAGAGTTTGAAAGTTTGTGAGCAACTAAGAATATGATAACGTATAGATAATTCATAACTCCTACTAACAATAGTCAACACGTGCAAGCAATCCCAATTTGTAAACAAAAGAATGGATTTCTTATAAAGTACGGTATGTGTAATGCAGACAGTCGAGTTTATTACGGGCTAGGATAATAAAGCGACAAAAGAATGTACATAGCTGTGCAGTTTTTACTAATTTTGGCAACTTCAAAAGTACTTTATATTATTAAATTTCTGTCGTTATATATAGTGGGTGTAACGCTATATAGAGTGTATCATTGTATGGGAAACAAGCTAAACCAACCAAAACCGAGTGATATCGACGCTTTAGGGAGTTTGACGTTAAATTGAGTGACGTTATATGGAGTTTACACTGTAATTAAAAAATTTTGTATTAGGCTCAAAGAAGGCCCCTTTCGAGATTATACACATAGAAAAAAAAATTCAGAGTGTTGGACACTGTCTGACTGTAATAATCGATAAAAGCTGTCAACATCACTTTACATTTTGATTATATTTGAGGAGTTTATTTCGATTTATGTTCAGTTGGAAGGCACCATTCTGTACCTTTTTGGCTGGTTTGCATGTCAATTCTATGAATGTGGGTTTGTAAATCACTCATTGTAACATGTCTTCAGCAACCCTTAAGTAATTGAGGTTTTAAAGAAAATTCAAGTATTTCAGCACTAATCCAGCAGCAGCACATTTCATACCTAAACTATTGTTTACAATTGTTTGAATTAATATGTGAGATACAGAAGTTTCAGCGGCTAGCTCTCTCAGACTTAAACAACAATTTTCAATCACCATTTCCTCAACTTTAGCAATGTTGAGTTCAGTTCAAGATGTTGATGGCAGACCAAAGTGGGGCAAATCTTCCACATCTTAAATGCTTTCAAATGCATTATACCCTTTGTATAAATGTGTCTTTGATAAAAGAAATTACCTAAGACCCTATGGAATGTTTTCAGCTTCAGCACATGAAATTTTATTTTGTTTCTGAGAAATAATCTATACAAATAGGTAGGTTGAAGACTTTATGTGATCAAGGCCAGTTTTATGTACGCTACATAGCAATAAACATTCATGAAATTGAACTATGTTTTTTTTTATGTAATACATTTGCAATACTAAGCTTTAGATAAATGTGATAAATATTTTTAAAAATTGTAAAACATGATTGCAATAATCTGATACTGTGGTGAATAAGCTAAAAAAACAAATTATGATCAAACTTTTCATATTTATAAAGAGCAGCTATGAAATTTGGCAACAAAAAAAAAAATAAGCAAAAGGGTTTTTCAAATGATCCTGATGTTTTCTTGATTAAATATATTTACAGACAAAACACACACACATTGACTTAGTCTCAAACTAAGCTTATGCTTGTACTATAGGTATTAAACATACACATACTTAATACATATATGTCTTATATTATCTAGTTTAACTTAGATTTTTATTTAATTTTAGATTTTGTGTAAATATAATTTTTTTTTAGATATGGTTTTATACATAAACTATAAAAGAATAAATAAATAAATCATTTTATTGTCTTGTATTTTTAATTATACTATTGTAATAAAGCATATGCTTGCTCTCAAAGCTCAGATATGTTATGTGAGATAATGTAAAAGTATAATAATGAACATATAATAATGAGTTTAGTGTGATAACATATGATGGCCTCCTCTCATGCATAAAAACAATATTGTGATAGTAGTTGTGATTGTGTTGTAGCATTTACAATAGATATATATGCACATAATTATTTCTGATTTTCTCTTTTGGCATAGTATAATGAAAAACTATTAAGAAGAAATAAAGTATATGCTTGTTATTACAAGCATATTTTATTTGTATTTTTAATACATATAAAATATAAATAAAAGTATTTAGATTGGATTTAGTAAAATTACAAAATGATTATATTCCCATGTTAACACAACTTTAAGCTTTTACTATGCTCAGCATTAGGAAGTAGACATCTATCCTATGTTAATGCAGGAGTAGAGAAGAGAATACTGCACAGGTTCTATTTAAAATTAATCTATTTCTTTTGACAATTGAGACCATCATAGCCTAAGTGGCCCAAGTAAAATTTTTGTGGATTTGAGTTTGCTGCAAGAAAAAAAAAGACCATGAAAAGTATCCTACAACCAGATTGATATTACATTACATTCTCAACATTATAATATAATAGACTTTGTCATTTATATTATTACATTAGTGCAATTTTTAACCATTATTTCTGAATTTGAATAGCCGATATAATTTGGGTCTCTATAGTTCTGAAGTAAACGTGCTGGCAAATAAAATAAGATGACGAAATCTTCTCAAATTACGAATATGTTTTTTTTTAATTGTTACTTACATGCTCGACTTCTCACATTTTGGATTCCTTCTTTTTTCAATTGTTCCTCTAGGACTGTATATATCACACTGCATGAATTAATTACGCCAAATAGAAGTCCATTTGTTAGAAAAGATGCAACGACAACTGCGTAAGCTCGAATTCCTCCGTCAGGCGGACCTCTACGATCACCATCAGAGATATTACCATTTGTTGCAGGTTTATTTACTTCAGACAACAAATCTGTGTTTTCTCGATGTTCCCTTTCCATTTTTGACAATGTAAGAGATAAAAATGGGAAATCAGCTTTACCGCTTCATAGGCACGTTTTCTCTTCAGCTTTTGTAAATGTTATTTCAGCATTAAAATAAACTTTAGAATGATATAACTACTATACATGTATTTCACTTCATCATATGAGTCATAACAATTGAATGTACATTAGATTACTAAAAAATGGTTGTTTTAAGATTTCGGCTAAAAATCTAAACACAAGTCTCATACTCTCAAACACCGTTTGACAAATAATGACTTAACTAAGATAAGTCAAAATAATGACCGAACGACTGCTGGCCGGCTGGGTTGTAAGATTAGTTTCCCCATATTCCCCTAAATATATTTATACTTTTCTTTTTATTTTTTTTGAAAATTGATCTAATTGTAAATCTAAAACTATGTTTATTTATAAGTAGGCCAAAAATATTTTATATTCGAAATAAAATTTAATGGACATTTTATCTTCATTGGGTTCAATTAAGGTTAGTTTTGTTTCGTATGAATACATACGTGGGCAAAATGTAATCAGATTAATGATTAACGACTTCGACTAGATTTTGTAATCGTTAATCATAATTTTTTATCTTAAAAATATGAGTTAGAAAGAATAGTTAGTCTGTAGTTTTCACAAAAAAAAATGCCAAAATACGCTGTTAAACTGGAGCTGTGTGTGTTAGGTAGCACTAATTTGTCTTTTTTTCTAGTGGTAGCACTATGAACATCACTAATCGCCAAATATGGATGCAGATTTTGTCCTATATTGTCAAGAGCATTATCGACTCGTTCTAGTAATTCACAATATTTCAAAATTATAAAGCCCCTGAAACAAAAATACCATTAGAAGTATGAATTTTTTGTGACGTAACATTCTTACAACTTTCTCGCTATAAATGTTGTAATAAGTAACTAATTTGGTCTAATATTTAAAATTATAATGATTTGATTATCGGTGATTTAAGACATTTTTCTTTCGTTTACAGTTTTAATTTTATTATCGGAGACGTGAACTAGATACAATCGCCTTCGATAGAAAATCAACAATTGTAATCAAGGTATTTGAAATATCATTATAAAATGATCGTCACCGCTAATCAGTATTGATAGATTTGCATCTACAGCTATTGCAGCCATTATGATTTATTTATTTATGTGTCAAAGTTGTACAAGAGAACCCAGATATGGCTGTATGGCGAAAGCCTTTGCCTTTCCCAAAAAGGGGAGAATAGAATCAAGAAAATAAAATGATTTATGTCATTCTGTACTTGCTTCGGCAGTACATATACAGCATTATTATTTATTAGTCTGTGATATACAGTATACTACTACTTATGTCATTTTCCCTTTGCCTGCCTTTTGGCGAATAAATAAACAACAACATATATATGTCATTTATTTTGCGTCTAAACATGTTATATGTTACTAAGTTATTGAGTATGACGATGGAGGCTTAGGTGAGATACGAGAGCAACGCCTTACGCCAAAAAACACACTGCTTGGCTACTTCAGACAAAAAATACAAATATTTGACGAATAGATCAGCCCCAAACGCTGTTGGTACAGACCGTACAGACGCGTCGTGGTTTGTTTACGACATAAAACGTATATTTCTTTAAACCGGTAATTACATTTTTTTAAATTATTTATTAATAAAATATTTACATTTATTAAGAAGAGTTTTGATGTTTGCATGAATTATGTATTAAGTTTACATTATTTTTGTATTGTGTTTAAAACTTAAAAGTTTCGATTGTTTCATGGTGTTAAATTATTTTTATCAACATTAAATTTCATCCATTACTTGTTATTATTACAGATAAATTTTCTTCATGTTCTGCTGCTATTACTACATCTCCAACTTAATCTGCACCAGTACCTAAAGGGGAAGATCTATGTAGCGATTTTACACCACCAACTTTTATTGGCGCTAAGTATATAATTATTTTTTATTTGCATAAGTTTGAAAATACATGTTTGTAGCTATAATACAAATGCGTAATTTGCTATCCTGATGACAGGCTTTGTTTTGACAGACTTTTATTCTTTGTATATTCTTATCATATCCATTATACTTAATCGTATCATATACTTATTGACAGTAAACTGTTAAAAACAAAATTATGTAATAGTTACTATAGTATAGTAACTACATTGATTTATCATTGAGCCGAATCTCTATTGGGGTAGGCAGAGAAAATGAAATACCACTTCTTTTCATTTGCATACATGAATTTATTGTATGTTTTAATCATGCGGACGACGGAATAGAGTCTGGATAATGGTTTTCAAGCCACTGCTGAGCTTGAACAGTGTTTTTTCCAATTAGAAAACAATGTGTCATTAACATATGAAATTCGTTTTGGTCCATATTTTCACGATTACAAAGGTAGTGTCACTTTAACCACCATAGTTTTCTGCGCTATGTTTCGAATTACATCAAATTTTAACACATCTCATTTAAAGGTTGGTACTTCTGAACCTTGGTATATACATGGCATTATTAGCGCCATCTCTACGCTAGACCCGGGACTTATTGAACGATGTGTTAGCAATTACTATGATGAGATCTACCATTTGTCAAATAATATTGCATTGTCAAAAAATAATATTGCAGTTGCTGTGTATCACCATAAAATTGTGGAGTTGGCAACATAATAAGCTGCTGATTCAGATTTACTAAAGATTGCAATACAGGAAGAGAAGAGAGAAGAACTACCTCAGCCTCACCAGAAACTTAATCCAAAACAGAAAGCATCAAGAGGGCTTTTGAAAAGGACATGGAAACTGAGTATTGCTGCAAAAGTAACACAAATTAAGGCTGAGTTGAATAGCATTATTTATATGCTGCATATTTATAAAATCAACCAGATCTGTCCACCTAAACCTAACGACTATCTATAGCAATCTAATAAAATTATAATTCCTTATGTATGTGATATTCACCTAGCCCTTCTTCCATTAATAATCCTGTTAATATTGTTCCAAAAATTGATATAGAATAAAATAATATTTGCTATTTGCTGTTTTCCTGATCCAAAATGCACATTATTACACACTCTACGCTTAATGATTTATAAAAAGAATTACAATCCTATTATATGAATTTATTTCACAGACTTAATGCTTCCTTAATATTTGTAACACTAAATGTTGATGGATTCCTTGTGCATTCCAGCACTACAAATTTATTTTAGCCCATATTATGTATTTTAAATCAGGCTATTAAGAAATAACCTTTTACTGTTAATCTATCTTATGGTTAATCTAAACCCAGCGATCCTAATAGCTGATGATGAATGTCTTCATTTAAAACAAAATAACATTTTTATAAATGGTAAACACTTTAATTTCCAAATAAGTTGTATTGTAGCTTATGCACCAGGAAGGTATTTTTTAGAACATATATCTAGTCACACGATTCTCTTCATGCATGCAAAAAATGTGACCAGATACATAGGAAGAACTGTTTGGCATTACACATTAAACATGTCTCTTCAAACTGACGCTAAATTTTTTAGTCAAGAATATGAGGATCACCAGACATCTAAAAGTGTACTTACAGTACTTAATATAGGATTAATGACGCAAGTTCCATTAGACTTTATGCATTTATATTGTATAGACGTTATAAAGTAAATGATACGGTGTTGGATTGATAATGGTTCAAAAACTTTAAATTAAATGCTTCTAAAATATCCGAAATATCAAAAAGATTAAAATTATATGCGCACATTAACACACCGAATATTCAAGACACTAGTCTAAGTTTATTCAAATACTGGAAAGCTACCGAATTTAGAGCTTTTATATTATATCTCGGTCCTGTTGCTTTACATAATATCGAATAATTTATATAAACATTTTTGATGTTTCATTATGCGATATGCAGTGATATTGGTCAAAATGAAACCTGGCGAAATTATGCTAGTTATTTATTGCATTGTCTTGTTTAAAATACGCCTGTTTTTCATTGCCGTAACTCGCTTACATTCTTTTATGGGTTGAATTAGAAATACTCCGCTATCTCCTGTCACCTCGCCTCAAAAGGAATCTTCATACCTCATTTAAAGATTGTTGTCTTTATATACTAATAATTTTAAGCTTCATAATTAATAATTCAGTAGGATTATTTTTAATACAGGATATCTTCTAAGTTATGGATCAAAGCTAATGGGGTGATTGTAAAAAGCGTAGTTTCATAAGTTACTGCCAATTGGGGTCTCTTTTTTTTAGTAACCCAGGGGAAAATCCTACATAGGACCATCAGGGTCGCAGTAAGGGCAGCGACCTCGGTGTGTCAAACTCCTACGGACAAAAACCCCGGGGTGTACGTCTAATCACTCCACCTGGATAACCAAATTCGCAATTTTCGTTCAAATTCCAAGAGAGATAGCCTTATTCAGACTACCTCTCTGGGAGGTGTGGGTGTAAAGAGCGCGCTTGACGTGCCTAAACATCCAGACCTGAAACAATTACCAAAAAATATAGTAGTGTTTCGCCAGAAACCTGTTAGTCTACTGCGACTGTCTAGGCATTTTAAATAATAATTTTGTTTTTTTTTTAATCCGGGGTAAGCAAAATCACTGCGGTTGATGTTCAACAACACAACACACAGCGATACAGCGCAGTTCAAGGACGAAGGCGACCACTAAGAATTAATGAAAGTTATTAATGCTCTCTTTATACGTCGCGTCGTCGTACCAGTTTGAATATACTAGGTGAGAAATTTCCACAAAAACGTTTTTCATCTAAATCATTTAAAATATCGTGTCGTTTGTATTATTAAAAACTTTTCTATTGGTGATTACATGATTTATTGTAGATACCTTATCTCTGGTCTCGAAAGGATTTGCATAGGTATATGTATATATTTTGCAAAAGAAATTATTGAAGAAAAATCTTATATTCGTAGGTAGTGTCTATGTTTGTAATGATATTATTGCTTCCTTAACATCAGATTCAAATATAAATTGTTTTTTTTTTTATAGGTAGATAGTTTTATTTTAAATAATGTTTATGAAGATGAATCGAATTTAAAGAGAGAGAGATAGTGAGAATTCTTACAAATAGGTTCGAACCTAGATTTGTAACTTTAGTTTGTAGAAATAACAATTTCCTGCTACTTTCTCTTCATATAATCTATGATTAAAGTAGGGACATTTTATATAATTAACCATAGAAACAATCGTACTATCTGGCTGAGGCATTTATTAACATTTATTTTCAATTTTTATCTTAATACGACATACATAGTAATTAACAATACATAATAAATAGTCCAAAAGTATATTACGCCTACAAAATAGCGTAGTCGTTATAAGATTATCGCCATATGAGTTGCTTACACATATTCTGCAATATGTCAAGACAACTCCATGACCTTATTGAAAAGTGGGAATACTCTCATAGAGATCAACACAGTAGTAGAGGTATTCGTTGATATTTAGTGGAATGTGCGAATATCGTTATACACTTATCCAAAGGTGTTTATATTATAATGCGCAATGTAACAATTTTTATCATTTTAAGAATATAAACACATTTAAATAATTTAATATACATTGATTATTTGTTTCAAAGTAAAAAAAAATTGTTAATATTGGTAATTAGTTGTACCATAAAAAAGATTTTAGTAAACGGGATATTTAACGGGAATATCCAGCTTACAGGTCTTCAGTTGATTACATGCACGGTGTTATGAGATTGCATGCATTCACAATGTGTTTCAATGATAAGGTCTGCCCGAATTGTATTGTAGTTAAGTATAATTGTCTTTTCGGCAAACAGCCATTATAGCAGATTATAAATTTTGTACATTTCTATCTAGTGGTAATGAATTAAATATACTTGTCTACAAAAATAGTTGTATTTAACAAAGAACAATATTTTGTGAAAATGAAACTATTAATAACTCGATATTTTATCATTTCGAAATAGGATTACCATAGTTACGCAGCAAAATATTTATAGGCGTACCCTGGGGGTGTTAGTTACTTTTTTAAAGTTACTTTTAAAACAGCTATCCTATATAATTAAAGAATTTTAATAACAAAAATATCTTTTTTAATTTATGTTTATTTATTTGACTAGATTTGCTAGATTGACTAGATTGACAGACGACCTATAAAGAATTGGCAGAATATCCTGCGGGTGTTTTCCTTATATCCTTCATTTTTTTTTTATAAACAGTAATAAATCTTAATGGCCGGGATAGACCTTCACAACTAAACCGGGCGAGCTATCCTTCATGTTTAGTGTAAGTGCCTTCGTGCAGAGTGCGGCAAAATAAGCGGGCAAGACCCGGCTTGGAAAATCTTTTACCCCCTCCCTAGCTCAGAACCTGGAAAGAGGGTACGCCCGTGAAAATATTTATGAAAGTTTTATAATTGACCAAATTTTTTTTTTTATTTGTTGGAACAGATATTATTATTGTATAGTAGGTTTATGGGACATAGAGTCATAGAAAACAAGACTGATCCGCTGAGATTATCTAATTTTCATAACGTTTATTTATACTGATATCCTTCACACAACATTGTCTTTGCATTATTTCTAAAGTATACTTATTTATTACGTAGGAATACATTTACTGACGATTTGTGCTCATAATACGTGCTTACACATATCGGAACAATAACTAGATACAACATATATATTATTATAATAAACAGGTCGTGAAGGGGTAAGTTAGTAATGGATAGGACACATGGGCGGAGTGACAGCGATAAGCTGGTCCGGATCTGTCCAGGGAGCTTACCACCAACTTTTACTGCAATATTATTTTAATTTTACTTTTCATATTTCCCACAGTCCATGGTTATAAATATGAATATAATATTAAAATAATGCTTACTGTTAAAAGAGATGGCATTGGTCCTACGAGACTAATTATCGTTAGTCAAAGAATCCCTTTGTGATTTATTTTCTTTTAATTATGGGTATGGTTGGACAACAATTAGCATTTTAATAAAACTACTTACACACATTATTACATGTCGATTAAGTGGACTAAAATATCCAAATTTTGTTAAAAATAAAACAACAAATACACAATCTTGTATAATTTAAAATAGTTTTAGAAAACAAAGCACACAATGTATTATGCTATGTTCATAAAAATTAAAGAAATCATAAACAATGTGCCCAAGAAATTAAATTATTAATATTATCATGCAATTTAAGCTATTTTGGAAGTGTTATTGTAAATAAAAAATGAATACAGCCAAAGGTGGGTTTATAGTTGACATTCGAGATCGTGTTTTGGATCTTACCCTATAGTATTTAAAATATCACAATAAATTGCTGTGCACATACGAAACAGGCAAATTTTAAGTGCAATAACATTAATATATTATAATTGTTAATTTAGTTTTCGTATTAATAAAACATGTAAACACTTACACAAGAAGAATGCACCCCAAAAGAGTGGGTACATACGAGTATTGTATGAATTTGCCGACTAAAACGTTTATACTCGATCCATTGTGTGGAATTATTAAATATAGGATACGTTGATAATTTAAGATGAAGTGTTTTCTTGGTTTTCTTCATATTTAGTGTCGTACGCAGTATTAATAAACATATATCTGACTATATATATTAGTCATACAAAATTATTATTTACTACAATAACAAAATGTGAGGAAAATATCAGAATGTATTTGCAATATTCAGGGTTAAATATTACTAAGTTTGAGGAAATTCATTGACATATTATATTATCTAGTTAAAATTTATTTTATGCGTATGTGTATGTTTAATATCTTAATTTTGAGATATATTTAAAAAAAGATAGATTAAGTAATATATTGGATTAATTTATTCTTAACTATTTACTACTAGTACAGTAATGGATAGGTGTTCAAAACCACGACTATTGTAAATAAATACGTAATGTCGTAATTTAGATAAAATGTATCCATTAAAATCTTTGTTGAGACCTAGTTCCATCAGATGGGCTGTCTTCTTACGAGCAGTATCGGGGAGGGTATCATCTTCCCCCGAGTTTGTGCCCATCGGGCGCGGCGCGACGGGGCTGTGGCGAATTGATTACAGGACCCACAGTCCCCGCCAATGCGCAGAAGTAGTCGCCTTGGGGTTTTTAGTCGGTATAAGTCCGACACACCTCGGTCGCGCAACCCCCCTGTGCGGCTGCGACGGTCGTATGAGGATTTTCCCCAAGTAAAAAAAAAAGATGGGCTGTCTTTTTGGTTACCACTTTTTTGTTTTAAAACTGTATTAGGTAGATATTTTGACTAGGTATTAAAAATCAGAGAGAACTATAACAATAAAAATACTATTGACACTGAACGCCTAATGCTCTTTTTAAACATTTAAAACCATGATAAATTCCAATAGAGACATGTCATCAATGCAACACTTATTTAAAAAGGAAATCTTCTATTTGTTAGTATATATTATTAATAATATAAATACCACAGAGTCTGATGGCTCAAGAACTATCGTTCTCTCAGACAATACTGGTATTTATTCAGATTTATATTTTCTGATTAAGACTATTTTGCTTAAGATTAGGTGGATTTACTAAAAATACATTGACGTGCCTCCTAATGTCTCCAAAAGATTTATCAATACCGCTATTACTCACATCCATATATAATACTTTCTTATATTAATACGTAAGAATATTTTAATGTTCAATTATTTACTCTTAGCCTAACACTTATTGTGTGCACCACGAAAAGCAATACGTGTTATTTAATACTTTTATCAGGTAAGTTCAATCAAACCGTATCATAAATATATCTAAACATTTAATGTGCTATCATAATTTTCACTATTCATAAATCGGTGCATTAATAAGGTAATGTAAACGCTTAATTTCTACTATCTAAATTAAATGAATTTGCTTCTACGATATATTATATACTGTAATGAATTACAATGTATCTATATTTATGAGGCGAAAGTAGTAGTATTGTTCTTATTACGCTAAAATGTATTATATTCGAGAATTTTTAAGCTGTTGTAATAGTTGTTAATTTTGTTTCTATTTTCGCAAGTACCTACAACATGACTAATTATATATTTAATACCTAATTTTAAAGGTTATACGAACTGTGCTACAATAACTTACAAGTAATTACCTTAATATAATACCTACGTGGATTTAATGGATGCGAATTATAACGATATATTTAAAACTTATGTCATAAGAAATATAAATACTAAATGAGAAGTTAAAAGATAATAAAAATTTACTATAAGCATCGAACTTTCAATCATAATGAAAACCAATTAAAATGTTTCTGATTGAATTTAATTATAAAATTATTAGGTATAGGCCTAAAATGTAGGTTACGTAGTCGATTAAAACAGTTATATGTAGAGCAAAATACAAAAAAATGGTAACATAAAGATGTAATAATACTTATAATAGTTATTATTATGTACAGATTAATTTGCTGTTAATACAGACTTTGTATGTGATACCTAATTACATACATATAACTATGTCAATGAATTTCGCTCGTCGAAATATTTTGCACGGATTTTTTTTCTGGTCTGTGATTATATCTTTACCAACAATAAAATAATTAAGGTATAGGTATTACATTGTAAACAATAGACAATAAATAAATAACCATTAATGGGTGCTAAATTTCTAACAGCAGTCAGACTTTTTCGACTATCGGCCTCAACAATAATAATTATACTCAGTCAAAATACTAACGTCAAAAATAAGTGATATATAACATTTTACTTATAGTAATAATCGTATATTATATTGTAGATACATAGTAGCTGCCTAAACATGGAGATTTTGACACAGTGTTTTAAAATGTTCCTTTTGATTTTCTCCAAATTAATTAACAATTGACAGTAAATTACAATAAAATGGAAAAAATAAAAGTAATGACATATTTATCGCCTTATCAAATCTTTTCTTTGGGACTTGCCGTTCGCCGTTCATCTATAGGCCGTGTAATTAAACAAATATAAATAAATTTATTAAATATATCTATGTACAATTTATTAGAATCTTCTTATATATTTTACAACCCCCATTTTAATAAGGTATGTTTATAACTTAATGTACAGTAAATATATAATGTGAATCAATATTAATTATAACAAACCACATAAAATTCTCATTTCGTTAAATGAAGACCTATTATTCTAAAATATTTATGTATATGTTCTAGTGACTAACAATGTTGACTACCAGTCTCACATTTTAGTTTAATAAATGCTAGAAGGTACGAATAAGTTGAAAAGTAAATCTGCTGTAGACAATAATTTTAATTTACGGACGAAACCTACTCGTATCTCTTCCAGAAATGCGACGCCAAGCTGCTCTTTGTTGGCCGTAGACGGAAAGTTACACTGCACTCTCATGGTTGGATATCTACGTCTTTCGCTTGGGCTGCACCACTACTTGATATGTTTTATTACGTTCAACGCGTGTACGAGTTACGAGTATCTTGACTGGTTGCGTCCAATCGTTTTTCTACCGGATTTCGCAGCTTTCACTGTTCACTAATGAGCACGGGTGTCTAGCGTTCTTATATTTAAAATAAATTTCATATAATATCACTGACGGAATGTTAGAGCACTAAAAAGGTCAGGGTTCCGGGTGGATGCAGGCTTTAGCGCCCGCGTGCCCACCGCAAGAGCGCGTCAGCCAGAACATCCAGATGAGCCTTCGTCTGTAAT
Source organism: Automeris io (assembly GCA_036320925.1). Classification (NCBI taxonomy): domain Eukaryota; kingdom Metazoa; phylum Arthropoda; class Insecta; order Lepidoptera; family Saturniidae; genus Automeris; species Automeris io. Next base: position 403,513 of record JAUDJH010000025.1, on the reverse strand, counting down.
ATAAATGTTTTCATTGAGAAAATTTTAAATTGCTAAATAATCAGAGCTGGTTATGTCAGTTGTTTCATTTGCTTTTGTCTTTTTTTAAGCTTTGCCGGCAAACAGACTGATGACCCACCTGATGAAAAATGGGTACCGCCTTTATAAGCAATTGCAACGAAAACACAGTATAATGGCATTGCCGACGTCTTATAAAAATTAAAGATTCCTTATAATGAGAGGAAGAAAGTCATAGACAATACGCACCACCTGTTGATTAGATATTTCCGTTAAGAATCTGTGAGATGTATCTGTGACTCGTGCGTGCTTTTGATCTGAATAGACTACACGTCGAGATGTTAAACACAGTATCAAGAGATGCATCAGTGAACAATATTGTGCTCGTATTAATGGAACCTCATGTTGCAAGGAGCATAAATATGGAACATGTACTTATATAGAAGCGTAAGTCATCATTATAAGGGTACAACAGAGCTGACATAGCAGCTTACGTAAAAGCTCCAAATACACAGAATAAAAAAACATAGATAATGAAAAGTAGTTACCGTTTTGTAGAACATGCAAGCCTGTCTGTCCTCGTCCTCGCCGCTAGGGCAGTCTATGAAGCCATCGCAAAGCACGTGATCGTCTATGCATCTATATCGCCCTTGTCGGTCTGGCGTGGGACACGCAAAACGCTCCATACCATCGGCAGCCGGTGGACATTCTGTAAATATTATATTATTTTCTAAATTACTTGTGTAGCTTGTATTACTTTTTGAAAATCTAATTTGTCAGTTTTTTGTTAGTCTATAAATACTATATTCAGCCTAAGGGTTAAATGACCTTTGTCCGACATCTTTTGTACATAAAAAATATACCTGTATGTAATGTAGAGCTACTTTATACTTTGTATGTTTTGTTCTCAACGAGCGTTCCACGGGGGTAAAGGGTACAATGAGTTTTAGTGTTATTTATATGCGTTAAACAATAACTTATTTTTGCTCCAAAAATGTATTTATAGTTTCGCCGCTTTGTTACGATTTTTTTCCTAAATGAGATTCTTACGTCTTATATATTGGAATTTTAATTATTTAAATTGAATAATAAGTTGTGCTTATGTGACAATTAGCGTAGCTGATCCCCATTTAGATAGTACTATCAAAACATTTTCCCTAAAAATTAGAAAATTATAGAATGTGAATATCTGATTATATTTTAATACTAATATAAATCTGGCTAATTCCAATTACTTTAGAACATAATAGCTTGGTTTTAAAAACCCGATCAAGCATAGACCCAACAACGAGGTGATGGAGACACTATTGCTTTGAAAAACGGGTAAAATGATCGTCTGAATAGTTAAAAAGTCTTGTTTTAGTAATAAAGTGATAGAACGACGGTAATAAACGGAACCTTAAGGAACTGCCGTATTGTTATAGTTCTCGAGGATATTGTTATCGCGTAATTTGCTGGTGAATTGATTAAACAATTTTCGTCCAAGGCTAGGAAATGGAGCTCTTTAAAAAGCAGAAAATTATAGCCAACAATAGCAATAGTGTAATGTTAATAATAATCAGTTCCTTGTCTACAGTGGAGCTGTGCAACGAGCACTATTAGCTCTATATTAAAAGGAGAGTGTTGTAATGTACTTAATCAATTCAATCATCATATGATATAATAAATAACAATGGTCCTATTATACGCATAATTATAATAAATATTTACAAAAAGCGAATAGATTTTCAATTTTGCTTTTAAGTAAATATTTTTATAAATTATCATTTTGTGACTTCTAGTTACAGTTAGATATAGATTATTATTATAGTTACAAAAAATTTAGAACATCAAGTAAAATAGCTTCAACATTCAGGTTCAATTTAGTTTGATGCAATGTAAGATAACGAAACCGAATTGCAAACGTTTTATTTACAAGGTCTGTACTGAATGGGCAAGTTGCTCTACTTAGTTAAACTTAGAAATACGTCGGACCATTTTATCGTGAGCGGTTATTTTTAGACTTCGCGTCCGGGGAAAGCGAGACTCCCAAAAGGGTTACCAGGTTTGTGAGAAAAATAAAATAGGAAAAGATATTTATTTAATATTATTTCTATCTAAGGTGGCTTGAAAATCACAAAAGTAGGTTAAAGGTAAGACTACGTTTTACAGCAATTATGTTATACGTACAAAGTACATGATACAGTGCAGTACGATATCACCGAGCTCAATATTGTTTAGTATTTGTTAATATTTGTAGTTTCACAATATTTCTAAATTATCACTTTCATTGCACTTTGGTCGTACAGTATCCTATAGAGGAGAGTGGGATAATTACGGTTCCCTAAGCGAGAAAGCATATAATTCTAAACATATATATATATATATTAGGGCGTTTCCAAAAAGAAAAAAAAAAATTTTCTTCGGAACCACGCTCAAAAGTTTCGTTTTAATGCCAAAATAGACCTCTGAAAATATGAGCCCTTAATATTAATATTTAGGTTGTCCGCATCGCACTTTTCGATTTCCCATACAAATAACACAGAACAAAAGTCTTTTTTTTCTTTTGACTTTTATAACTAATGAACGATATATCGTATTGCTATACCCATTCATTATTTTTGTAGTGAATTTAACGCTCTACAAAAAACGTTTAACGATTGATGTTAATTTTCAACAACCAGAATTTTCAAATGTTGGGTTAACTGTCAATGATAATTCGTTTTAAGTATCTTGTCCACATTTACTATAAAGCAGGAAATAAAGGCTAACAGTTTTCAGAAGTCTAATTTATATTTTGTAAAATGTTTTGGTTTCAATTTTTCTAAAAACATAATATTTTGCCAAATCAGTCAATAAAACAGCTGAATTGAGGGTAAGTTAAACTTCGAACTTGAATAACTTTTGACTGAGTTGATTTATCAAAAATTGACTTTTATATAAGTTACTAGCTGTCCCGGCAGACCTTGTTCTGCCCTTTTTCTCTAAACCAAAGTCACATAGTTTTTTTTAATGTTAATAGCTTCCCCGTCAGATAGCTGTCCCAGCAGACCTTGTTCTGCCCTATTTCTCTAAAACAAAGTCACATTGTTTTTTTTTTAATGTGTATAGCTTCCCCTGTCGGCTGTTTTTTGAAAATTGTTTGAAGGAACCTGGCCTTAATGCTATATGTATGTATAAAAATTGACAAATATTGACATTTAATATTTATACGTCACTCAATAATTGTTTTGCCTTCCCGGAACCCGTCCATTGACATTTAAACTTTATGGTGTGGTATTAAAGTTCAAAATGACTTATAACGAATTTTTTGTATGAGAATACAGAAAAGTGTTATTTTTAGACAGTTGCAGGGAATTTTTAAAAATTTTCTCTCCGTAATAACCTTCCTCAGACTTCATCAAACACAACAAAAAAAAAAACAGCCAAATCGGTTCAGCCGTTCTCGAGTTTCGCGCTTATCAAGACATTTTGCGATTCATTTTTATATTATACTAGCTGTCCCGGCAGACCTTGTTCTGCCCTATTTCTCTAAAACAAAGTCACATTGTTTTTTTTAATGTTAGTAGCTTCCCCGTCAGATTTCTTTGAAAATTGTTTGAAGGAACCTGGCCTTAATGCTATATGTATAAAAATTGACAAATATTGACATTAATATTTATACGTCACTCAATGATTGTTTTGCCTTCCCGGAACCCGTCCACTAACATTGAAACTTTATGGTATGGTGTTAAAGTTCAAATTGACTTATAACAAATCTTTTGTATGAGAATATAGAAAAGTGCTGTTTTTAGACTTTTTCAGACATTTTTTTTTAATTTTTCTCTCCGTAATAACCATCCCCAGACTTCAACAAACACAACAAAAAAGAAATCAGCCAAATCGGTTCAGTCGTTCTCGAGTTTCGCGCTTATCAAGACATTTTGCGATTCATTTTTATATTATAGATATATATATATATATATATTATGATATCATATCACCTAGGTTGACTAATCAGCTATACACTTTCACTAAATACTTAGTAAAATTTAAGAAAAGTCGGAGGACATTATTAGTTGATACACCCACGGCCGGCAAAAGTAAAAATTTAATAGATAGCCCTAATGGGTAATCCTATAGATTACATTTATGTAAGTCGTATTTCTGTGAGCCATGGGAGAATTAATTACAAAATATTCACAATAATCAAAAGAACAAAATAAAAGTCAAAATTTTCGAAGCTACGGTTTTAGCGTTATGTAAAGGAATAAATTGAAAAAAAATATCCAAAATTAGAGACTTTTTCCTTTTGGCCTATGAGCATGGATTTTTTTTTTTTGTTAACAACTACTTGGAACAGATAAGGATATCTGTTAAACAGGAGTTTAGTTGACTTTCGTTTTGCTTTTCTTAAATACTTGCTACGCCTACATGTACCAGAAATATCTGAAATTGAACGAAAAGGACCTTTTTATTTTTAACCATAAATATCTCAAACAATGATTACATAGAAAATTGAAGGACAGTTTCTTAAATTGAAATAAATTCCCGTAATTTCATACTTAGCTTTTGAAACAAAAAAAAAACTTGTATCCTCAATGTCGACTTGAAAAAAGTTGAAAAACAATTTTTTGCTTGTTTTGATAAATTGCCTGTATCTTCATGAATATTGATAACAAGGCCATGACTATAAGGAATTTTTATATCCTTAATAACGCTGTGAAATTGCAGATCAATCCATTAAAAGGTTTTCCTTTCCCGACTGAACAAAGTTTTTGAAAATTTGAAGGAGAATATTTTTTGTCTGCAACGATAATTGTCCCGCATATACAGGGATAATTGCGTAAAATGCTTAATTAGGAATAATATCCGGAAATTATAGGAGATTCAGATCATATACTGAATATCTAGCAACCCTGAGCACTGAGCTAGATAGCGCGCGCCCTTCCTATATACAGTTATGTTTAACCTATCTATTCACTTTGTGGAGAGGCAGCGACGTCTTGTGCATTTGTAAGCAAGTATTAAGCCCGTTTACCTTTGCTTCCACAATACAATATCTGATTGAAGCTTTTGTATTTCTGCTAAACCAATGAATGTCTTATTATTAGCGAAACTATTACTTACATTCCGACTATTATTAACTGTATTTATCCTTTTATATCTACTAGTACCAATCATTTTTATAATTATATGATTTAAGTAAAATAATGAAAGTATAAATACTTTAAAAAATTATGTCAATGTTTTCATTTCATTTAAGAACATCATTTTGGTTACAATTTCGGTACTCTTATGAAATTTATCTGTATTTCCTAATTCAATTTTAGAATACATATTATTTGACCTGAATACCTCCTATTCACAAACTCTCGGTCGGACTCTACTCTTACTTCCATTCATATTTATACTGCAATAATACGATATCTATTTTGTCATTCTTCCATAATTTATATTCTTTACCTTAAAAGCATTTCAATTTTACCAATGATTACGACATACAAGACAGGTACAGCACGTTCCAAGGGCATTATTAAATAGAAATCATATTAGAGAACAGAACAGTGATACAGCCAATTTTCATTATCAGAATTAGTAAATAAAATATGGTTCGTCGTGAGAAGAGCTAAAAGTATTTAGCACTTGAGCTTATGATATCAAATAAATAGAGATGACAATAATACCGTGCACACAAACAGGACAACGTGGGCGTTGTTCAGTATTACTCATGTCTGTCAGTGATCCCGAGATCGAGTAGCAGACACATCGGCGGCGAACACGTCACTGTTTGTTATTGCGGCGACATTCAACCGTCTTTAACATTATTTCTTTGATATATTGAATAAGTTCGTATCATAAATAATTGTTAGATTATGTTGCTCTAATCTTAACACAGTCTTACCTCTAAAGATTTAATCATTATTCAATGAACGTCACATAACATTAACGAACTATTACAATTACGCACATTGAACTTGCTTGTGCTTATACAATACACACGCTTATAGGTTCTACACCAACATATACCACATTAAATGTATACATACATACATATATATACAAGTATATTTATATATAGTAAATTATTATATCAATATGTTCATGACTTGCGGCAAACTATTCTACTCATGACATTAGTTTGCCGGTACCGGAGCATTAACTATCAAACTACAAATATCAGACAGACATTAAATGTTTGTGCGTATCTTTTCTGAATGATTTGATATATATTTGTTCTATGGTATAGAATTTTAGATGTAAAGGAATATATAGTTGTAGAAAGACTTATTAAATTTTAAAGACGATTTTAAACACTAATTTTTTTTTTATGGATCAATAGTGTAAAGAGCTTTTTTGCATAATTAGAATTTAAAGTGATCTTCTAATTTTAATAAAGTTTCTATAACTGTGAATAAATCTGTTTATCAGTTTGTATATTCCAATATAATTTAAGTATGATAATATATCATTTACTGTAAGAGTATTTATCGCACAAAGAGTAAGGTATTTGTCACTTTGGTATATATTTTTGAATTATATTTAATTAAATTTATGGACTCTCAGACTTATAAATACAAACCAAGATAAAGCAAACAGTTTTTTTTTTTTTTACTTTTTGTTATTAGGTATGGTGAAGTCAAGACTAGCAGAGTAAATTAATTTCCTTTACTACTTTGTAATAATTTCATACAATACAGAAAGAATGGAAAATAATGGTAAAACTAACACCAAAGTAGAGCAAGAGTACAAGATACTCTTCAAGCATCGTTCAATACAGTGAATTGTTTATCTTATTTAGTCCAAAGCGCTGGTCGAGGCGACGCTTCATTCTAATAAATATTTACAAGACGTCTCAATACGTGTTCGGGTTTTCAAGTGTACGGATTGTGAGGAACTTAGTATGCGTACCTTTCGGACCATCATTAAGCTTAACTTTTCAGTCGATGAACACGTTATCTAACTTTGCAAGTATTTGAAATGTCAAATGTTCTAATAAAGTTGTATTATTAAGTATATACATTGACGAACATATACGTAATATGTACTTCAAGATACGTCAATATTTAAATAACAATACACGTAGCATAAATAGAGAACATTTTTGTTATGTTTCTGTAAACCATGTTTTGATTCGTTTTATCCTTCATCTTTTGGTATTTGAATACGATAAAGGGGATGATTGATGATCTACAAAGCACTACACAAAGATGGAATATCTTTACACGCCTGTTCATTTGGTTTGGAGTAAACGTGCTATCTACCTACCATTGAATTCAGTTTCGTTGTATTTACATGTTGTAAATATTTATAAGGACAATTCTGTATATATTTTTATTAATATTTCAGTAACAATTTATCGCTTGATGGAGGAAAGTGTAGGTAGACACCGTCATTTTCATGTAAAACATATTTTCAGATGTTTAATAATCTATGTATATCTAAAAGCATTCTATAATAAGTGCAATAATGTACGTGTTTTATCATTTTGATATAAAATAGATAAGAAAAAATATTTAAATTTATTTCAGTCAAAACTATTATATTTTAACTATATGGAAATGGTGTGAATGCTGCTTTCCTATCTATTGTTTATCTAATCTATTTAAGCCTTTCCACTGCTTTAAATAATTTGCGACGTCTTTCACTTGATAGCATTATCTTTTATAATATATTAAACTCATACCTACAACTTTATATAACTTCATCTTTTGTTTTTTACTTCTTCTTGTATATACTACAGACAAATTTCGTGTTTAACGAATCTTGTAAAACTTCTTTTCAACTAAGTATAATGATAAATTGAATAGCCTATCTATTTTTAATTATCGTAATACTATAAAGTACAGAAATTTATCATATAAAATAAAAGGACGAGTATTTTTTTTGTAAAACTTATTAAATTGTGATCTGAAAATTATATCACGGCCTTGACATTTACTTTTCCTTAACAGGAAATAATACAAATGAATATAAACGTTTTTTTCGTAATGCGTAGGAAATAATATGAACGATAATTCAAACGAGCTCTTCATGTAAAATTATTGTTTTAAGGATAGAAATACAATAAGAAATCGTCCCGCTACCTTTTATATTGGCAGAAAATTGTACATATTCCGCGTTTGTAAATCGTACATAACGTGACCACTGGTCAGTTTGGTTATAGTTCCACACAAGTCATGCCACAGTTACTCCTGTGACTCTAGAATATTGTTTCTTGGTCTTACTACAATTGGATTAAGGGCTAGAGGCTTAGGCCCCAATAGGTATATAAAAGTAATTTCGTGCTAGTCAAACTTCATAAATTAAATACCAAAATATAGAACAAGATTTATATTCTCTTTTAGCCTTTCTCGTTATGTCGTATAAAAATATCTTTATTGTTCAGGGAATTTAAAAGGAGCAAACCCGGCATTTAAAAAAAAAACCTGTATTTCTAATCAAGTAACAACATTTTATGTAATTAAAATTATTTTATCACACTTCAATAGAATAGTTATTACATAATAAACCACTTAGTGCTACTGGGATCAGATTAATTCTGAAAACGTTACTTTTCGTTTTCGTTAATTTATTTTCTTGTTCTACAGTTTACAAATTCGTGAGAAATTATTTTAAAATTAACTTTTGAAACGATTATTTCAAATATAAGGAATAAATCAAGTTAAGAAAAGGAATACTTCATGAGATTCTAATCTAACATACGCAAGTAAATCAAAATCAATTTTCTTAGAAATATATAGACGAATTAATTATTTTTGTCTGCTGAAGTTTCTTTTACAATTGCTTGACTATGTAACAACAGAAAATCTGATGGTAAGTATAGTGTAGTGCAAAAATGACAGCAACTATCATAAGACAGTCTCTGTCGTCATGTCGACTGACACTACAACTGAACATCTCCAGGCATACGAGTCACTGGACGTATGCAAGCTGACAACATTAGGAAATTATGACTTGTTCCTTTTCTTAAATAACCGATTTATGTATTATTATATTTCTTTGATATTGCTAGCTAATAGCAATATCGCTTGCTTATAACATGTTCCCTCATTAAAAAAAAATAGTCAGTCAGTCGATCCGTGACAATACAGAGATGCTTGACGACTGATATGTAAAAGAATTTTGTTTGACACGTGTGAGAAATGGCTTTGTTGCGATGAAGTTGTTACGTACCCTAGTAGTACTCACATGATTCGGTGTCACGTCGAGTGGAGGTTATAAATTCATTAATCATACTAAGGATACTTTATAGCTTAAATGGGACGCATGTATATCAAGAGAATGATTCAATGGAGGGAATGTGATCTCGTTCTTCGATTTGTTTTATGTGTGCTCTGATGGTTTTTGGGTTTTTTGGGAGCATTATTGTCTTTCTAGATGAAGTTATATTTTGTGAGTTTATGCTAAATAGGATTATAATAATAATATGTCGTCACGCTATATTCCTTTCGGAATTAGCTGCGTTATCACTTAGCACGCACGACATATAAGCGCAAAGTGAATGCATCCACTAATGTATCTCTCCTCCCCCCGAAAGGGATATAGTGTGATGATATATTGCATTATTATTATATTTTTAAAAACTTCATTATTAAAATTTTCATGGTGTGGTAGGAGTTTTTGCATATTGAAATGCTACATTCCTAAAAAAAAATGGATACAATCTGGTAGATGACATGGTAACCGTTTCTGATATTAGCGCGCACCAACACGTTAAGAAACGTTTTAACATTCATAATTTTGGATTCTATGGCATTAAGAAAACCCCCTTATAATAGTTTTCCTTAAATATCTTCCATGAACAGACAGCGATCAGTTACACTTTTATTATAAATATAACATCGACGGATGAAAGGCTATTTGGCTTAAGCGACATTTTTTGGTGATTTAGAAATATATACAGTCAAACCTTGATAAATGAGAACTGGATAAGTGAGAAAACTCTATAAGTGTGAGTCATAGCCAGGACCCGTCATTTTAAGCTCCCAAAACTTCTATTAGCGAGAAACCGAAACTTCTGTAAGAGAGAGTCGTTTTTCCCTCATGGACCTCCGTAAGCGAGACTGCTACTTATCCATATCTCTACAAGCGACAATCGAGCTTTATTTATTTATATTATTTAGGAGGAACAAATGACAAAACAAATTACAAATTTAACATCTGCTATTTTATGACTCATTCTTAACTTTCGTGGAACTTCCTACCATTGTTTTTGTTTTGTTTTCGTAAGCATCTTGATACCTACCCTTATAAAGTACTTATATGTCGGAATCTAATGAACGTAACATATACACACTGTTAAAAATTTATATGTACATAATACATTCGTACTTGCTGTGACTTGTTATTGCTGCGTACCTCTATAAGAGAGAAACGCTACCCATGTACCTTTTTTTTTTACTTGGGGAAAATCCTCATTGTACCGTCCCGGCTACACATGGGAGATGGTAACCGGGGTGAGCTGGACTTTTACCGACTAAAAACCTCAAGTTGACCTCATCTGCACTAAGACAGGACTGTGGGCCCTGTAATCAATTGTTCCACAACCCCGCCGTGCAATGCATTTCTTAAGCTCTGTCTCGCAGGAAGGAATCGCAGCTACCTTCCCTCATCAGTCTCACGGAATTTAAGATGAACGCTTCCGCTCCACCAATCTCTACATATCGCTAACCAGGCCCCCAGGTCCCCCACTTTGAGCACCCGCAATCCTAAGGGTAACAGCCAATCGGTCATGGATGGACCGATTGGCTGGAATTGACTTGCCGGGGCGATTGCCAGCAAGACGTCTTCTCCTGCGAGTGGGATTAGCTCTGTGCCGCTCACGCTCTGCGGCCTCCTTCTGGGACATAATATTCTCACAGAAGGAGACCACAACCCTCCGATTATCCTGTCTTTTCAGCATAGCCGATACCACTGATGGCAAAGTGAGGTCTGGTAATGGTGGTAAGTACCTGCATTAGCGAGAAACTCGGGTTAGTGAGAAACCTCTATAAGCGAGAATGAGATTGTTCACCCTTGAACTCTCACTTATCCAGGTTTGACTGTACATATTTTCGGAATCGGTAGAAAACGCTGATTCCGAAAACGTGTATTACAGAATATCGCTAAAAAATGTCACTTAAAGTAAATAGCCTTTCATATTATATATGAATATATATATTATGATATGCATTTCAGGTAAACCAACTGAACAGTTATTTTATACCTTTTTTTTTCAACAAATGTCCTATCAAGTTACGATAGCAAACATAATGTGCTTAATATTATGTATTTTAAAATTAATATTCTTTTTTTATGTTTATTTTAAAATGTAATTATAGTGGTATACATTTAATAAAGTGTTTAATGACCATGTTTATTCTAATTAATATATTTTTAAATCAAATGTTTCAATTGTTTCAGTTTACTAATAAATAAGTACATATTATAATATTTTGCAAGAAATGATGAAACTCCTGACTAATTTCGGCTTTGGGGACGTTTACAAACCAAGTCAAGTAGAATCGGGTTGCAACCCCTTTTTGACGAAGGTTAGGAAAAAGGTAAGGACGAAGGTGGTTTACGTGATCGATTTTAGCGCGGAATGTCCTTTGATACGATGGACTTGTCCGGACACTGAGTAATTATACGATGTAAGCACAAGTGGATGAACTGTAACAAAATTCACTAAATTTTCATTCTGCTGAGATTTACATCGTAGACGAAATTCCGGGCTACAGAGGCTAGTCATATTATTTGCATGCTCTAGTGATTATTAGAAAGCACGTACGTATTATACACACAGTCCTTTTTACTAACTCTCACATAGAGTGTAGAACAAAGAAACGTTCTCTGTACAGAAGTGTTCTACTTTAACATGTATGGATGATGTTGTTTTTAAAAATTATCATACGAATTTTGATATTAATTTTTGATTGACAGTATTCTGACAAAGAGGCAATATATATAAAAAACGTAACAGCGATCTTTAGTTATTTCGTCAATTCGCTGCACGATCATATAGCCACCATCGCTTCAGTCGTATCAACGATACGGGGTCCCGAGCTACAGGAGCACGAACTTGTGTAAGCAAAAATTAGTAAAATGTTATCTGTAATATAACTTAAACTTTTTGGCATTTAACTTAACATAAACTTTTAACATTAGAAAAGCATCAAGTGCCCAAAAGTTACTGAAACAAGTTTTTCAAAATTGAAAGTGGTAAAATATTATCTCAGAAACGGCTAGCAGACTTGTCATTATAATCTAGTCAAAAAAGTGGAAAAACTGAAATCGCCTTTGGTCGTGGTTGAATTGAGAAATAAGATTACCAAAAAAATTTGCTAAGAATAATGTACCTAAATTGGATTTTAATTGTTTGGCCAACTTAATTTCTAGGAGCATTAATTGTAAGTAATAACATATAATCAATGCATAATTATTATAATTCAATGCAAGCGTTTTCCTTTCTGTTGTAAAAATTTTTAATTTAGGTCTGCCAACTTAATTTGATGGAGAGCCCATTTAAGGCATGCCCCCGAGTAGAGGCCACAACTTTAATGTATATTATAAAATGTGAGCACAGTAAAAGTCACCGCAATCCATATATTTTACGATCTAAAAGTGTTCGATTCAAATCGATTGGCACCCTAGTGATAAATTATGTAGGTGCTTTACAACAACTTCAGTTATTTATAACGCCATTGACGAGCCAACGAAGGGGTTTATTTCTAAATCGAAAGGTCACATCACATTTATTTCCAAACAATTTCCTAGGATGACAACGTAAAAAGCAAGTGTTCTTTTACCGGTATAAGATCATTTTTAAACTTAAAAATAGTAATGAAATGTTTTTGTAAATTGTAGTATTACTGAATTATTTTTAAACCTAAATATAATTGGATGCTAAAAAGAGCTGTGTACGAAATATGTTCGATTTTCATTTTGCATATTCAATAAAAATACTATATGCATCGAATGATCTTGCTACCATTACTTCAAAGCTATTCTAAAGTCGTGTGTAGCTACGAAACTAAAATATATATATTATTATTTACAGGCTATTCTTAGAGTAACTTGCACGTTTAGTATTTACATTTTAAACGCTATTTAATTTGAAGTGGTTTAATTAGAGATCAATGGTGATTTAAATTTAACAGTTAATAAAACTGGATAATGTTTTCGAGAAAGACAATAAATAAAATTTAATGCTAAATAACGTTTTATAAAGTTTGAACCAGATTTAAGCTGATCGCGCAAGGCGCTCTTTTAGTATAGATAGGAAACTAAACTATGACTTTAATTGCCAAAAAACTATACACATATAACGAGTGTAACATTAGTAATAGTTTAGAAAATGTAATTTCTGGGTTGAATAATAAATCATTTGATAATTTTTTGCTTTTGATGTAAAGTTTTGACTTCCGGGGTTTTCGCTAATTAGTTTTGTATTGTTTTAATTTTATAGGATCTTTCTTAGTGTTCTTTAAATTTTCCATTAATATATAATAGGATTGGTTTAAAATCCCACCTAAAGTACAGTATTTGACTATTATGAAGATGGTCATAGTAGGGTGATAATATCAATCAGAAGTCAAACTTATAAACCTAGCAAATACCTACGTATTATTCTAATAAAATACTTATACGCATAAATTAAAAATAGTTTCAGAAACCCGAAAATACTCGTATACTTAATGCTATTTTCCACCAATATACCATATTACAAACCACTTGAGTAAGTTGGTACTTACTCGAAATATACTTACGTAGTATCGTAGTTATTGTACATATATTTCTTATTATATGATCAAAATAATTGATGAAATTTCATTTAGTCGATAATAAGCCTGAAGCATCAGGGTAAACTCTCCATAATAGTTTTATTATTTTATGCATAAAGTAATACAATTTGATGTTAAAATTTCGTGCTAATGTTCATTATGCAATAGAAGTAAAGTATTTATGCTTGCATGGCAGTCGGCTGGCTCTCTGTTAAAGTTCGATGCCAAGAATTGAAGATGCCAAACAATAGGCAATATGGTGCTATTCTGTGAATGCGTTATGGTTTCGCCTATTGCAGTGTCGATCTCATGCGCCGGAAGCTGTTTTCATACGATGTGGCCACGGTGGATAGCACTCTATGTTAACGTCTGATGAACGTCTACATTTATATTCCATCTGACACGATATTTATTTGCAATATATTGCACTGTTTATAGATTTTATAGGTTTCTTACAAATTGCAATTGACAATATATCCTAAATTTAATGGCATCGCGAAGTATTTCAATGGTAATATAAATAATTTATTGTAATTTATTTTTCAAAAGTAGCTTTTATGACCAATATAGTATATAAAAAGGTAATGTCTAGATGTAGTACATAATATTCTATAAAACAGTTTGTATTCGTGTAGTAAATCAATATATATGTAAATATGTATTCCATTATAGTAGTAAAATATCACGTTAGGATTTATAATTTATGGAGTAGGACAAGTAATACATATATATATATATATATATTTTACTAACAATTACACACATTGACCTAGTAGACCTAGTCATTGTACTATGGGTACTAGACAAAGATATACATACGTAAATACATATATACAACCATAACTCCTGACAAACTCATCTGCTCATCACAGAAAAGCTTACCACTACCGGGACTCGAACCCAGGACCTTAGCATCGTAAGTAGGGTCACTACAAACTGCGCTATCAGGCCGTCAAACAGCATGACTATAAACAAACAGAGAGCATATGTAGAGTATAAGCATGTGTATTGTCCTTATTACTATAAATATACATGAGAATGTGTGTGAGAGTAAACTTTGAACTTAAATTTCGTTGTTTTCTCTTTTTTTCGTGAATAAATTAGGAGTTGAATTGTCTACACCAAACTGTTTTCACTTTTTCTCTGCCGTGAAATGTGGGAATGTTAAGTAGGGACGAAGGCAGTGAGTGCAGGCCGAGTGGTGACCATTTGAGTGCAATTTATGCCGCTGTGTCGATTGGAGCCGGGCCAGATATCCGTCGACACACTCGTTAGTTTCTCGACCACTAGTTTCCTATGTAATCGTTTTGTTGTTACAAATTTTATTGAGATTACTTTAACCACCGTCTAATATGCGTTTTTTATTATTTATTAATCTTATTTCAATGTTTTAAAATAAGCTCACACCCCACATAATCAAAAGTGGTCACTAACGTCTATAAGCGTCGTGATAACAAAGACTATGTAGCGATTATTATTTTACAACATATATTAAACATATTTTTAGGCTCATGAAATTTTTTTACTTATTTTATTATAATAAAATTCCATCTTTTTGTAAATTACATTTATGCAAAGCCGGGATATCTCGTTAATGCCTGGTGTACAATGACTGATCGTCACCAGTTGCTCAATATAATCTACTTTCGTAGTAAATAGTAAAATCTGTACTCGGTCATGTGGCTAACTAAGCTTTCATTTGCGGTGATAATATTGTTGTACATTGTCGTGTAGTTATTTATGTAATTTTAATATTGCTCCATGTTTGTTTGTTTAGATTTAGTAACTAATTTGTTCGCCACGGCATTTAATTGTACCGACGGTTAATAGCGCAGATCGCGACGATTTTAGGCCATTCTGTTAGACCTTAATTGGGGTTTCACGTATAGCTTTGATCGCGAGATACGTCCGTTTGATACCAAAAATAAACTTTATGGATGCGTGCGTAAAAATGTTTCGCCTAACTGGCACACAATGAGGTCATTTCCCTTTTCATACTATTCTTGTTTTTTATTTTTACTTTACTAGGTTATTGAATATACTGGAATTCTGTTATAACTTGCTCTTTTCGACCAAAAAAAGTTTACTTTTTTTTATCATAAATTGAATGACCCGGCGAGCTTTGTACTGCCTAAAAGTAAATGATTAACGTTTCGTATGCGTGAATTAGCTTCTTTTTAATTCGAAGATCGACGTTTTGATCTAATTACACAGATCATGGTCCCAAGCAGACAAATACAATAATAAGAAAACGCTTTAAAACGTGTTAATATCATTTTAACTTTTAGCGAAATCTACTCCCTCTCCCCTATACGTCTTCCTGTCCCTCTCCAAGCCCTCCCCACAAACCCCTCCCTACACCTCTGCTGTTAATATTCTATCCTCTTTTTTATATTAATAAAGTATTGCAGTGATGTAAAATCCGCGCTTAAATTTATTTTTGTGCGCGTTATTATTAATTTTGCGATTACTCCTAAGATATTCATTTAATTTATATGGTTTACAGGAGTATCATAATCGACATAAAATGCTTAAAGTAATAAACGTATTTAAATTAATAAGATTTAATACTGGATCTGACTAAATAGCTTTCCAATGGCCGCATCGTACGTGACAATTTTAAAAGTTAGAGTGGATATTGTAAGCTGTTTTTAAAAGATAGATACATACCATCCAGAACTTTTTTGAAGATCTATAAAATAGGACTAATCCCATTGCATATCGTTGTGTTATGCCTTAAAATAATTATCCAGGATTTTCTATGAGAGC
Source organism: Automeris io (assembly GCA_036320925.1). Lineage (NCBI taxonomy): Eukaryota > Metazoa > Arthropoda > Insecta > Lepidoptera > Saturniidae > Automeris > Automeris io. The sequence continues at coordinate 387,023 of JAUDJH010000025.1, read as the reverse complement.
TCCCAGGCGGCTTGAGTTTATCCCACATTTTCAAGAATTATCTTTTATCCATCCATCAATTTAGACAAAGCTTTAACAAATTACATACTAAAATTTTACACATAAATCAGTCTATCTATTATAAAATGTCACACGAGAATTTTTTCAGCAGTATTTGAAATCATCGCGAATAGATAGAGAGACGCGGTGGAAGGCTTTAATTCATCATATGTAGTGATAGTGATGACAACATTTTATTCATACACTGCCGGTAAGTATTATATTGTCTGCTTTGCGCTTTGTTTTTAATATTTTACAAGGAATTGGAATAGTTTTATGTATGTATATTAATAATAATATTAAAATAAAATTTATTGGCAATTACACACATTAACTCAGACTGAATTTTATAGACACTACTTGGACTTGGCTTACGCTTTGCTCAGAAAATAGATTCGTATGTAGCAAAAAACTAAATGTAATAAGAACTGGACTACAGCCCAAATATTCTCAGAGCCAACTCCAGGTTGATGAATTCGATGATTTATCATATACTTTGAAATTAATAATGATGATGATGATATCCTAGCCGGTTTCGGCCACGGCGACTGTTTCAATGCCGATTAAGAAAATTGAGGGCCACTTTTCGGAAACAGTCAATTGCGCAGAAGATATTTAAGTGCATAATTGGACGCGCAGCCAGAGAAGCACTCTCTCGTCCGAACTCCCTCGGGCCCGATGGAATGGAGAACTAGTACGATCGGGAGGGAGCAGGATGCACGTTTGGTCGAGTTTTCCTTCTCTGAACACCTGGTTGAATTGCGGTGTTAAAGAGATACCTTAGTCGCCCTTTACGACACCTCAGCAAGAAGAGGGGAAATTAATAATAATAGTATATCGTAACACAATGCCCCCTTCGGTGTGGGCAGAGACACATTTGTGGTTGTATACACGTTGCCCACGTTGCGTATATCTTTTGCCCAACGTGACCAGTAACGCCACTGATCGCCGTTCTCAGGGCACTTACACATGACATTTCTATTATATGGTACACGGGTTTACTCACGATGTTTTGCTTCACCGGTGAACACGTGGTGCCTAAATCCGTACTTAATCTGGAAACACCCAGATATACATGCCGGAATTCGAATCTACGACCATTCACGTAGCCGCGCATGGATACTGGACCCTTATCCACTGGACCACTACAGTCACACATTGATATACATTAAATAATATAATTAACAATGTTTGAGTGAAGTCTAAGCAATGTCAAAGTAGCATCTATAAATTTCAGCCCTAGTCCCAAATTAAGTTTGTGCTTGTGCTATGTGTATTAGACATAGCCTTAGTCATACATATTTAAATACATATACACGACCATTAGTCTAACTAATTTCTAATGTCATGACTATTGTTAATATAGTTATAACCTTATTATTCACACGGGTATACTATGTATAAAACACACACAATAATGTTTAATTTATTAATTTTTTACAAACTTTATAATTTCCATAGGGATGCTAACCGATTTCAAAGAATTGAATTAATAAATTGTTACTTTGGCATCCAACTTGTTACTAATTGTATTTTGCGAGCCCTCCGTGAAATTAGAAAAGGTCGTTCTTAATTCGATTTTAAGAATACTTGATTCATTATTATGTTCTATATTATGTTCCATACAGAATAACCTTTTTTCTCAAAATTTTGTAAGTGGCCAGGTCTATCTTTTTATTATCTTTTTGTGGTCTTCTTTTATATCTATGACTAGTTTAATTCACATGCTGTGGCCCAACCAGTATGAAGCTATATTAATAATCTTGTCGGATGTCTCAATTAAATCCCCATAACAGCAGGCACGAGAATAAATGTTACAAAGTTTGAGGATAATCATTTTCTAGTACAAATAGTACAGGCACAGGTCTAGAATGTGACTAGGTCAAATGTTTTCGAAATCTGAAAATTTTTTATATTGCATTCCATGCAAAAACTTAACGTTTAGAACTTTGTTTTCTTTATTTACATTGATATGTGCTTTTAACTGAACCTTCGTTATGAACACACCTTAGACCTGTTGGACCTACCTCTCCTAATACGATTAGCTTCCCGGCCTTTGCTTTATTGCATTATTTAGGTCACATTTTAAAATGAATCGTTAAACAGCTAACAGTTACATTTTATGCTAAACAACAAGTTAAATATTTGTTTAATTTCAAAAGTATACTTAGACTAATGGATATATTAAATAGTAAAAAAAGACTAGTAGCAAACGGCGTGTCAAATTGTTAATAACTAAAAACTTTATAATACTGAGTATCCATCAAACAACTCAACCTGACATTATTATAAACTTAAACCATTCGCTGTAATGCTAGTCACCATCTTTGTACTTTTAATTATTATCATATAAGAGCCTACACTTATAGTGTTGGCGTAGCACCGTATGAAAGTTTGACTGGAATTTCACATTTGAATAGAGCGAGGATCAGTTATGCACCTGCGACTTGCAAGCGGTGCAAGTATCCGCGTGCATTTGCAAGCTCGCGCCAGTCAGTCTGGCGCCCACCGTCGTCTCCGCCCTCGGATACGGCACCATCGCGGCTTCGTCACAGCTCCCTAGCCACTCACTCCCACGTTTGTTTTCCACTTTGATTGATAATTTATTGTTTCTGTTGTAGCGATGTAAAAATATCATGAACCCACTATATATTCACTTATACCATATTCATTTTCGATTGTAACTCCACTATATTTTTGTTAATATGCAACTGGTTTTAATAAAATATACCATAATAATTCATATATATTATATTTGAGATTATAAATAAATATTCCTCAATGTTGTTTCCATTCTGAAGAATGATTCTTTACAATATACATCGTCATCCTACTATATCTCAGATTCTGACCAATCAGTCATCATTGAAAGCTTATTACATTAGCAAGATACTGATTTGCTGAATAGGATCAGCAGACAATTCCTTTTAATATAGTAAATGCATACAAAATTATGGGTATTATTATAAGCTGTTTCATAGTTGATTATATAACTGATAATGAGTGTCCATGCCGATTTGATTTGCGACGGCATCGACGACGGCGGCTCGAGAGGCTTGGTGTGTAAACTATATCATTATAATTTTACTATATTATAGATATAGTACTATAATAAAGAATATTTACGATATAAATATTTGGGTGATGTGTTTTTATTCTAAAGTTATTCCTAATTTGTAATTTTAGCTAAGGTTATCTTATGCCGTATACCTTTGATCAACTGGTAGGTACTTTGAGTGCATAAAAACAATGAAAGCATTGAATGAACGTCGAGACATTATTACATTTTGGGAAAATATTGAATAAACTGTAATAAGTCACACTATCTAAATAAGTCCTATAGATGATATTTGAAATATTCAGCGCTAAACATAGATTCACTATAAGTTGGTGGGATTATTAATTGTTTATGGATATCAGTGATATTTTGATAATAGTACAGAAATATGTAAATATGCACAGTTCTCAGTATAATAAATAACAGTAGAGAGACATTATCAAAAATATTTCAAAGTTGGTAAGTTGAATTTTAATATTTGTTAATATATTATTCAGTCGTAAAAGTTCTGAAGCTTAACAGCTTTTATATGAAGAATGTTATAAATAAGTATTTGTATTAAAATTCTTGCATATTTCCAAGCATAACATTCTGAAACAAGGCATGTGGAAATGTTTTTCAGATGACCCCCATTTGGCAAATCATGCGAAGGTTGTACTCAATCTTACGGACGGGTGCGTAGGCGCGGTGCTCGGATAATGGCTTTGAGACGTACGTATTCACAATAGGAAACAAACCACCATTTATTTCTTGTTTATATTTTTTACCTTTATTATTTACATTTTTTTTTTATGGTAATATCTTACTTTGTACTGGCATTGCGTATGAAGTTGAAGATATTAGTCTGAACACTGGAAAAAAAAATTCAAGATACTACTTATTAGAAAATATACATATAATCTTTACTTTTTACTATATATTATTTCTTATGCCTGCAGACAACAGTAAAAACATCTTCCAGTGTCCTGTAACGGTGTTTCGTTTTAGATTCAAATCGAGGTTGTAATAGATACTGTAACTAGGTCTATTAATGTTATAATATTAATAAATACATCAAGGATATTTTATCAGCTAATAAAATGACCAAAATAAAATTAAATGTTAAAAACATGTCGACATAGGTCAATATATAAAGAATGTTAAAATGTAATACTAGCAGCTAATACATACAATCCCAGTAGATATTGCTCGATATTTACTTTATAAACGGTAAACTAGCTTTGCGGTAGATGTACTTTAGATATTGTTATTGTGTTTAATATAATACGATGTAAACAATAATATTTTCTGCAATATTTTATTTCAATCATGGCATTTGATTGAACCAAGTACGAGTACAAAATGTTACCACGTTTTATGAAGGTAAATGAAATTGTTCCCTAACGAAATAACTATAATGATGAATACTTCTAAAAAAATTTGAAATATGGATTTTTCTGTTTTTAAAGCTCTACATAACATAGTTTGAAGTAAAATACTATGACTGAAAAATAGGCTGTCTGAATTGCAGTTTATTTTAAATTCTAAGTCGGAACTCCATATAATTTGGCATTTAAAAATTAAATAAAAATAAATTTGGTATAAATTTATACACGGGCTTCTTAACAATATTAGTCCATTGATTTTTATGGAATAAATTTGTCTCCGATCGTTCCCACGAACACATGCAGCCGATAGCCAGTGATATCTGAACGACCTAATTAGCTTTCAAAGCAACTGTGAAACTTTGAAGTTACATTTCAATGTAGACGACGGCTCGGTGACGTCAACTATAATGCGGCAAGTGTAATACTTGATTAGCTCCAGTGAATTTCACGTCACTATTGTCACTCCTCAATGGAAAGGTTTAGCTGAGGTGAAAATTATTCTTTATCATTCATTCATTTTTTGATTTATAAAACTAAAATTAAACTAACTGATTTAATTTGGTGGGTGTTAAAAATGGGTCTCAGCTGAAAATCAGCGCTGGGTGGCTCGGCTGGTCACTTAGCATTTGCTGAGCTGACTTTCCTTTGGCGCATCATCACAACACAGGGTATTTGTTTTTTTTCTGTCTTTAAGTGATAATAAGTGTTTTATCTTAGGTAATTAATCTAATTATGCAAAAAAAGAAATTAGAGATCTTTTAAGTAGCTTTCAAATTTAAATTCAAAAGTACTTGAATGTAGGTGTAGTTGAATAAAGTTATATTTCAATTCATTAACTGTTGCTTTTTATTTTATGACAAATATAATTTGTGGGTGTGGTGGCCTAGTGAATAAGAGACCTGTATTCATGGGCGACATTGCGAATGGTTGTAGGTTTGATTCCCGGTACGTACCTCCGGGTTTTTTCACATTAAGTACAGATATAGGCACATGCTCCCCGGTGAATAAAAAATCATGGGGACACCCACACAGAATATAATTGAAATGTCATGTGTTAGTGCTCTGAGAACAGCGGTTAACTGCTCTATAGGTCACTTTGGGCATGACATACGCGCAAAGTGGATTCAGCCACTAATGCATCGCTGCTGATCGCGAAAAGGATGTAACGTAATGTTATATTATTATACAGTTGTTTTGAGCATCTATAATGCAAAGTAGACCAAAAGTCGTGTTAAAATGTATTTTTTATGAGGAGTAACAGAATAAACGAGTTAATTACAGTTACTCCATCCATATAACTTTGGATTAAGGCATAATAATTAAATTTTATTATGATTAATATTTTAAATAGAACACTTCAATATTTTCTCGTCATATAAGAATTAAGCAGATGGAAAATACAATATATTATACAATTATATTTTAATTCCGACATACGATTGCATGCCTTGCGATAATTGTAGTTTCATATAAATTGGTGATTTAATCTGAAGAAAGTCAGATCAGTAAATTTTTGATTAAGTAATAACATAAAGCTTCTCAACTGAATAATTTCTACACAGAGGTGGTAAGCATCATCGCTTTTAATGAGGCTTCAATACATAATTTCTTGCACAAACTTTTTATCTACGACCGATTGAAATAATTTGTAAAAGTGACCATATTGAGCTTACAGACAATTTTATATAAATATACGGGGTGCATTAATAATAATCTTTACAGAACTTTACTATTGATACAATATATGTATAATACATAAAAACTATATCAGGTTGGACATGATTAGTTCGAATTTTGCCTTGTGATGTTCGTTTTTTTTTATAATAAGTAATTTTTATAAAGAAAATAAACAATGTATGTAATTGTCTTCTTTATTCCAATGTATATTTTAACAAAAAACTTGACTTGTTATTGTATTTGGTTGAAGAAATTTTATATATTGATGTATAAATATTTCTTATGTTAGATAATAAGTGCGAAGTTTTGATCTGATAAAACATTAATTTGATAATTTAAATGTAGTTACGCACGCAGGTTGTATGCGCAACGTAACCTCAGGTACGCAAACACGGAATTAATAATAGATTAACGTCGTCACGACTCCACGGCAACCTTACGAAACGTATTGTATGTTTAATATTCACGAGGTAAAAGCGTGCCTCTTTAATTAGGGCTACTAATTTAATCTAATTCAATAATGATAAAATAAATATTTTGTTTCGCAATCAAATATATTTATTACTTTGAGTTTTTGAAAATTACGTAAAAAATCCTTGTTTTGTATTAAATTTACAAAGTAATATTACCGTATTACAGTAACTACAAAAGTAACCAAATTTTACGACAAAACCTCAATAACTGTAAGATTTTGAACAGAATTGCTTTAGTAATTGGAAGCTAAAATAAATTACAATTAAATTACATTGTGTATAGAGGTAGCTACGTGGTCAACACATAGGCTATATTAAAATCCCGGCTAGGACAAAGAAGTTCTCTAACTCCTTCTTTTGCCGTGTCGTTGGGGTGTGGAATTGTCTTCTGGCGAGCGTGTTCCCACCATCCTATGATATGGGATCTTTTAAACGTAGCGTGAAGAGATATTTGTGCAGGCTGGCATGATCGCTGCGACTACCGATGGGTTTTTTGTTACCTTTCGATAGTCGTTGGCGTTTTTTGGACTGCACCATGCTTACCATCAGGTATGGTGCAGTCACTGTGTCGAGTCGGTATGAAAAAAAAAAATATGAACTTGTTTCCACCCCTCACTAGCCTAATGTTTCAGTCCAAATCCTATATATTTTTGGAGGTTTGATTAAGTGTACAGCACGGTTCGTTTATTCTGTTTATTTAAAATATTGTCTACCTTTATCATGAAACCAAATTATGCCCAAATGTTTATTCGGTTTTGAAATCGGTGACGTGGATGTTTATGATTCCAAATAGGAGCTTTTATCAATAAAAACAGATGTTATCTTCTCTATCTAGATAGATCTAATATAAGTTTTAATTAAATGATTTTGTAGACAAGCAAAATATTATTACATTTAATATGGTCATTTGCGTAATATTTACTGTTATTCTTGTGTTTTTTTTTTTAATTCATCTACAATTACTCATAGATATGCAAACAAATACCTGATGTTATTTTATAAAGCACATTTGTTTAATTGTTGCTATAAATATTATAGCTGTTATACTTAAGAAAGGAGGTTACGGAGAAGGTTTCGATATCATTTCAATGTATGAACAAACCCTAATGAAGATAATATATTACGACCACGATGTAGCTATTATCTTGTTATATTTATAGGGCTGTTATTACGTCAACTTCCAATTTATACATTGGAACCTAAGATGACATTTGAACATATTTAAATTCAAAGATCTTTACTTTTATTTTCTTGTGGGCGCTTACCCTTATGCTTGGAATTTCACAACGCTGACGGACTCGTAAACTGCATCAAAGTTCAGGATTACTTTCCAATTAATATTTTTGATAAGTATGCAAACTTTATAGATTAGATTAAATAAAAATATCGAGACTGCCATTAATCACAAAGAAAAAAAAATCAAAATTTAAAAATAGAATCCAGTAAAAGATATTGTTCACAGATGAGTGTGGGATATGTTTAAATGGCGCAGACGGTCATAGAAGAGTCCATTATAGATGTGGGGAAAGATATGCTCAAAGTTGCATTGAAGAGTGTGTTACTTTTGGAGGCGGTTCGTGTACGGTGTGAGATGGAATTTCGATTATCGCGCGAACGGAACTTGTGTTCATTAACATGGTTCATCAAAACCGTAGAAGAGGTTTTTTCACGACTCAACGCTATATAACAGAAATTTTAGAAGCTCATGGAACCTCCTTATATGAGAATAACAGACGAACATTTTACAGAAATGCAAGGTAATGCCCGTCCCCACGCCGCTGGACAAGTTCGACACTGTTCGACAATATTGCGAAGAGCTTGGGATACATACCATAAATTGGCCAGCATATAGAGCATATTGGAACAGTTTTAAAAAAGCTGTATATGCGAGAAATCGTGTGCCCACAACAGTGGAAGCACTAAGAACAGCGATTTCACAGGAATGGAACAATATTCTAAGACTGTTTTTCCTGTGTAGCCTTTATTACAATGAAAAATGGATACAAAACTCAGCGCGAACAAATAGAAGAACTTTTATAATATGCAATAAAATGCAAGCGAAGCTGCGGGCAACCACTAATACATTTATGAAAATTTTGAAGTAAAAAATCATATAAACGTGAATATATTTAAAAATTAGTACAATTTCATTTGACACACACCGCGTTATTAATAAAATTTGCTATTCATATTAACCAACTGGGCAATGCTGGAAGATACGTAAATTATTTCAAACCATTTTTAAAAAAGTTATTTTATTAATTTAAATTTTGAATTTTTATATTAGGAATTTTTATTTAATATTTGAATGTAAAATTATGTATAACCTAACCTAATACCAATAGAGTCAATAAAATAAGTTTGTTGAGTAATTTCGTTATTTATAGATACGTTTTAGACAATACTTGGTTGGTTGGCATGGGTGGTCAATACAAGTTTAATACTTAAATAAACCAATTACTTATTAAAAGTATTGTAATTTTCTTTTATTATTTGCAATCGTAGTAGGTACGCATGGTGTAGGTGTCTATACATTTACAATGTTATACTTCTAAACGAGTTTCATTTGAAGATGTTATTACGGGCACAGTTCCTTATTACATACGGTGTACATATTTCAGCGTCAGGTGAAATAGAGTACAACGAAGAGATTATTATAAACACACATAATTTTAAGTTTAATAAATATTGAAATTATATTATATCAATAACGTTACGTTATAATAAAACGTTAACCTGGTTTATAAAAATTGTTTTATTCTTTTATCCGTATTGTACAGTAAACTTATCTGCGATAGAAACGGGATGAAAAGTTTTGTCTGCGATTTCTATTGAAACTTGCTTTGTGTTCGCCTTTAAAGCTAATCCGCATTTTATACTCCAGATCTTATCTAAGCTATCATAACGCTTTGTTATTGTTCAGTAGAACTGATATTATCTCTCCGGAGAGTATTATTTGAAAAATAAATATTATCGAGTAATATTAGAAATCTTGTGTTATTTATAAATACCAGTGGCGTACACTTCATAAAAGCATAATAAAATCATAATCTTGTTTTTTTTTAACACTGGCTCGACATAGTGCCTACAATGCATTTGATGATAAGTACAATTTAGCCCAAATACGAAAGCGACCATAAAAGGATAAAAATCCATTGATAGTCTCCGTCGTCATGTCGGCCAACATATGCCGTGGCAAGGTCTCTAGATATATGAGATACCGGATATACACAAGCTGATACCGAAACGTGACAGGCAAGAGCGTGTCACTATGACGGTCTTTTCACTTGTGTAATCTTGGGCAATCACCGTACCACCAAAAAACTTAGATTTAGAATAAATACTCAAAATGATTATTTATCGTTTAAGGTACTAAAACACTATTAAAACAAACTAGAATCAAAATATAACATTAAATCATTGTTTCACAAACAAAACCAAGCAATTTTTTTCCTGAGTACCTATTTTGCCTACTTCGTATGATATACTCAGTAAAACCAGAAGAGAAACTAACTGCTGTTGTCAGGACGTTGCACTGACATGCAGTTTTTATTGGACATGATTTCTTATGATGATTTCATCAATTCAATTCAACTTACTATCTTATGAGCTGTATAAACATAATATAATTTACAGTGTATTAACTTATACAACATATGGAAATGTTATTGATATTTTCTCTAATTATTGCGTCGGATTATTCACTTATGAAATTGACTAAGCAAGGGAAATGAGATTTGTGATTAACCGCTGTCAAATACAAAGCCAGGGCCCAATTTAAATTCAGTTAAGTAACGAATAAAGAGCTTTAGGTTTTAAACTAATTATTAAAATTGTTTTACATTATATTATAATTAAGAATTTATATACAAAAGATGCTATTTAAATGTTTTTCTTTCAAATTTTGTTGCTAACCTGTTAGGTGTATACCTAATTATGTTTCTTGTGCTGGAATGCTTTTAATATTATTTTACAATATTTTTAATTCTAATAAAAGGAAAATGGAAATGCTCGTTGGGTAACTTATATTAGGGGATTAAAAAATTGCCTTTATTTTTTCTGACCTTAAAAATTTCTCTTTTTTTGGTTAATCTAATCTAAACTAAATTACTAACAATATAGACCATTAATTTTTTTTTTATTATCAGCACCCAGGTCAGGTTGTCTTGCAACATAGGTATCCCCAAGTTATCTCCACGTAGACCGATCTTGTGCTATGTACCTCCAGCGATTGAGCAGATCATCTTCCCACCTTTTAATTTGTCTTCCTTTATTAGGAGACTGCTTATATTTAAATTAGGGATGTTCTCTCTTCTCCGTGGAAGAGGATTGCCTCGGATTTGCTGAGGGCCACCTCCAACCCTAAATCCCTGATCCGACGGACCACATGGGCCGTCCTGGCAGTCGCCAGAATGGCTGCTTGCCTGTAATCATCTCCGCGGGCCATGACGAGTATGTCGTCTGCGTAGCACACGACTTCGACCCCTTGTAAATTGGCCCCGCGGATGACAAAGTCGTACCCGATGTTCCACAGGAGCGGCCCAAGAACCGACCCCTGTGGAACACCGCATGTCACTTCATGCCTCTCCCAGTCGTCCCGCCCCGGGTACACGACGCTGCGCTCTGAAAGATACGCTGCTATAACTCGGCGGAGGTATAGCGGCACCCGGTGATAAGATAGGGCCTCGTGGATTCTGCACCAGGGCAGAGTGTTGAAAGCGTTGGCAATGTCCAAGGACACCGCCAAAACTACTCTGCCCTGAGAAACCACCTGCTGCGCCCTGTCCCTGACACGCAGAATTGCGTCCACCGTGGAACGGTTTCGGCGAAAACCATACTGGTTTTCTGCGAGGTCCGGGCCTACTTCACCAAGATGTTTCGACAACCGGGTCGCCACCACACGCTCAAATAATTTAGCCACCTCGTCAAGGAGCACAATCGGTCGGTACGCCGAGGGAGACTCCTCGGGTCTTCCATCCTTCTTAAGAAGGACTAGTCGACCTGTCTTCCACCGCTGTGGGATTAAGGCTTGGGCCAGACAGGCATCGAACATTCTCCTCAATCGGAACCCAAGGGGATCGAGGGCTAAGGCCCATATCCGCCCGTGTACTCCATCAAGACCAGGGGCAGTCCTTTTGGCTCGGAGCTTCTGGACCGCAGTTCCGAGCTCCTCCCTGGTGACTAACGGTGCTTCTGCGTCAAATTCGGTAACACAATCCTTTTTTTTTTTTTTTGTTAACCCGGTGGAAATCCCTACGGAACGTCAGGGGAGCAGTGGGGGCCGCTCCCCCGGTGTGTCGGACCTGCCCCGACTAAAACCACCGGGGTGTTCCTCTTCCCGTCATATGCTGGGGTCGGTGGTACAGTGAGATCAGCCTCACCGACCCACAGCGACGTCCGGCCTTTGAGATAGGCCTCTATCTTTCTTAATTGCAAAGGGTGGTGTAAAGAGCCACCCCTCGCTCACCTCGAAAAGTTGTGTCTTGGAGCGGTGTGCGGGAACACATCACAACACCGCTCTCGCCTGGATAATGGACGGCGCGCTCCCCCAAGCGGCCACCCGGGCGTCAATCCGGTTCAGGTAGGAAGGCCATTGGCGAAGGCCCTCCTCCTTTGTCCAGTCCTGCGTGGGCGACGGATGGGGTTGTCGGGGGTAGAGAGCGCCTCCCGTACCCTCTCCGCCGCCTCTTTCTTCTCCATAATGTCCTCGCAGAATTTGAGGACCGCCTGCCATGCACCTTCGCTGCCGAGCATCGTGCAAACGAGCGACGGCAGCGACAGGTCACCACCCACCACCCTGTCGGTTTTTTTTTTTGTAACCCGGGGGAAATCCCTAACGGACCTCGGGGAGAGGTGAGGGCCACCCCCCGGTGTGTCGGGCTTGCACCGACTAAAACCCCCGGGGTGTTCCACCTTCCGCCTACCGGCATCGAGGGCACGACTGGGGTCTCATCCTCAATGACCGGCTGGGCGTGCGGCCGTGAGTAGGCCTCTACTCGTTTAGGGAGGGGTAGTGTATAGAGCTACCCCTCTCGTGCCTCTGTGTTGTAGAGCCGCACGCGGGAACACATCGCGCGCCGCTCGCACCCTTGTTGGACGACACACTCCCTCAAGCGTGCCGCCCGGTGTCGCCGCTAGAGTCGGACGTTCCTGAGAAACGCCGCTCTGCAGCGCCCTGTTCTTTTAGGCCGGCGGGCAGGTGGGGACGGCGCTGCCAAAGATGTTGTAGCCAGCGCCTCCCGGATCCGCTCCGCCGCCTCCTTCCTAGCTAGCAAGTCCTCGGCGAACCGCAGGACCGCCCGCCATGCATCTTCGCTGCCGACCATTAGTGAAACCAATGTCGGCAGCAAAAGGTCTCCACCTACCACTCTCTCCAGCTCGGCCCGCTCCGAAGCCCAGGCTGGGCATATCTAGAGCGTGTGCTCAGCCGCCTCGTCGGGGCATCCGTCACAGTGGTGGCATTTCGGTGTTGGTTCACTACCGGCTGACCTGTGCAGATATCTCCCGAAGCATCCATGCCTCGTTAGAATTTGCGTCAACCGGTAGGACACCGTGCCATGGCTACGATATAGCCACTCCTTGAGTACGGGACGGATTGCCCCGACGGTTCGTAGGCCGGCGCTTGGTCGCTCCAGCCTGGTCTTCCACGCCTCTACTGATTCGGCGTCCAATAGGCGCCGTTTGGCTCGCAACTCGGCCGGGGCCGTCCGCTGTCCCTTGACCCTTCGCTCCTCACGCCATGTAAAGAGTGACGTGAGGGCTCGAGAGTCTAGGTCCCACGGAATGGACCCCGCCAGCAAACCAACACAACCCAACCCAACCCAACCCAACACAACACAACCTAACCTGGGAAAATAAAAAGCTGTTGTTCACAGTGTTGGATATATCAGAAAACGTTATCATCCAGTGAACAATGTCCAGTGAACAAATTAAATCAAATTTGCTGCAGGGTTGTTTTTGTGTTAATTTCTATTTTACTTAATTTAATGTAAATGTAAAATAAAAAACCTTTTAGTAATAAATTTAAATGTACATTTAGTTTTAAATTTAATAATTTAATCATATTTTTTTAATCTAAATTTTAAAAAATGTCTTTTACAAATTAAGTAACACTGATTGTTTGATTAATTGATATTATGTTTCAACAACATATAAAGTAAAATCAAATGAATTGACTGCAACAGTGGTGGTGACCTCCGATGAATACCTCCGATTAAAAAGTTTCGGAACCGAAGTCGGAACCGAAAGTGTAATAACGATCGGAAGTTCCGACTTATCAGAGTCGGAGTCGAAGCTTCGTAACATCCCTGATTTAAATGCCGACAGAAGCATTTCCAAAATTTCCATGATCATATTGCGTTAAATTCTCATTTTATATTTTGGATTGTAGATATAAATTGATTGTACATTGTGTAGATTCCGCAAGATGCGGCAGGCAAACGACAGCGGCAGACGACGCAGAGCCGACATATGCCGTGACGACAGATATCATCACCATTTGGCAATATTAATTTGTATTTCGAAATACTATTGTTAACTTTCCAGCGACCATTTTTACGCAAGTCTGATAACAATATGATTTTACTTTTATCTTGAGAAGATGAACGTAGTAGGTCTGTTATCGTCTTAATTGTAAAAATACTATTACTAATATTCCGGTCGTATCTTTAGTTTTTATTGTAATTTTATTGTTAGTTCATATCTCTACTTTTATCAGGCTAAATAAAGCAGAATACTTGAATTTACTATCATAGAATACAAATAGTTTAAACAAAACAATATGGAATGAAAATAGAATATTTTCAGCTATGACAACAAAGCACAAGCCGGAATAAAATCAAAGTGGACAGTGTTTAAAAAAACAATAATAAAGATGTTCACCAAATAAATAAAAATGGAAAACTGCAAACGAATATTTCTGTTGTTCTGTTATATATATTGCTACGACAAAATAAGGGTGTAGTTTGAATCCCACACTTCTAGACGTGTTGGTATCACACGGTTGTAAATTTTTAAACGCGGAGATTGTCTCGAGGTGCTCTTTCGAATGGACTAACTGTCAGATATATTATCAATGATAATTAGACAGAAAGGATTAGCGCCTACCTATACGGTACATTAGAGAAACGAGACGAGCGTGACATTAATTTTAACTAAACAGCTATTTATCTGTGGAATGTCGAGCCGCGAAAGTTCAATACACATTTCTAGAACATTCGGGCAAATACATAAGGTGCAAAGATCTCTCTAGATCTTTCTTGGATGTGTTGTAAGCCTTACTGACCGATATAAATACCGAGAGAACCCAACGGCAGAACGGAGGGTCAGTTTCACCCGGTGAAGTTGTAAAAGCGTTTCTCTGCCAACAACAAACTGTCCTGCCGAAAAAAAAGGCAGGGTAGTTCCTCTTTGGAAGCGATACCAGCAATATCTCCAAGTGATCATACTGGATTATTGAGACTATTGCGATTGGGCACTGCACTACGTGCGAACATTTCTACTGACTTTTGCGACTGGTCTACGAGAACTCTCTGCAACTGGGTTTTGACGACTGGATTTTTGAAGGCCGAACTTCGAAGACTATCATTGACTTCTTGAATTCATTTTGAATCAATCAAATTGAATTAATTGAACTTTCGGCGATTAGACATCGGGATCATTTGACGACTGCGCTTCAAGACTTTAATTATTATTTTAGCTTACAAGCCTATATTGGACCTCAATCACACCAGGTGGAAGGAGATAAAACAGATGATGCCTGCGTTCCCTCTCACATTTGTATTTAGAAAAATCAAAGAGGTCGCGTGCGATTTTCCAAGGTCATATAATTTGTTGTTACTGAT
The DNA here is from genome assembly GCA_036320925.1 of Automeris io. Taxonomy (NCBI): domain Eukaryota; kingdom Metazoa; phylum Arthropoda; class Insecta; order Lepidoptera; family Saturniidae; genus Automeris; species Automeris io. The sequence continues at coordinate 371,566 of JAUDJH010000025.1, read as the reverse complement.
TAAATTAAATCTATCTTGAAGGGCTAAGTTAAATAGTTTGTAACACACATTACATTAATGAAGTGTTTGTTAATATATCTATAAATTAATTATTTTTTCAATATGGATCAACTACTTCATTTATGTTTATTTAGTACTAGCGAGGATCGTAACCGTCCTAAAAAAAAGATAAAATTAAATGTGTAAAGGTAGTAACCATATGCTACAAAGGCCACATACACAGGCAGCATTACCCTCCAAATATAGTACTCGATGCAGGTAATAATATGAATACCATATTAATGTTAAATATGATACTCGTATTCAATTTTAATCAAATCTAACATTACTGTTTATAAACAAACGTTAGTGCAACCCTTATAAATAAAGAAATACAAGTAATTCAACATTAGCTCATACAATGGATCGCGGGTGAAGTTGCTTGCGTAAAATCTATGGCAATATTTACTAACTAGAAAGATCAGGGAGACGGCAGTGAGCTTTTTTAAAAGATTTATTCTTACTACCACTTCAAGTGGAAGCTGATTTAAGACTAAACTTAATATTAAAAACCCCACGCGTCTCGGAGCATTTCTGTCCCGGTGGTCGCCTTATCTATATGCGAGCTAAGCATATCTCGTTACTGCTTTGGGACAAAAATACTACGCCACTACAGGAAGGGGCAAGCAGGAAGGTATAACTCCTCCCTCCTTGAGCTCGAAGTCATCTGTCTCTTTTTTGGGCAGATGATTTCGACGTAATACATTATAAAGTTTAAACTTATATATTAATACCGCAATTATCGCGAATACAATGGCATAGAGTATAACTGTACTAACGCTAACACTTCTTAGTTCTATGAAATTAGTGTAAGTTTCACCAATCACAACATCACTTTTCTTCAGAGCATACACCAAGGTTTGCAAGTCGTTTAGATCTACTCCGCGCAGGTTAACAGGTCTATTCTGATTCTTCTGGGTCGTGGATAGTAAAGGTAATTGAATTATAGGAAAATTGGTACAGTTGATATTTTTGCCATGTATTTGTCGTTTCTTCAGATAATAGTTACTTATTTTTACGTGACAGTCATCGTCCATAGTAAGTATATATGTTCCTCGGAGTATTTTCTGACTTACTTCATTTTCACAGTATATATTTAAGGCGGTCTCGTTTTTAGTGAAAATCATCCAACGGTTAGTTTGTATCAGATTTATTTTAATATCCTCTATTGTTACCGGAACTTGTTCACAAGATGAAATGTCCAATGAAAACTTCATAAGATCAGCTGCACAATCTCTTCCCGTGAATAGATGTACATCATCTTCGTTGCAAAGAAAACGGGCTTCATCAATCTCGCGACATGGTTGCGAGAGCGATTTCGTGTTCGGACCTTTCACTAGGAGATAAGGATATTTAGGAAAAATGACCGTCGTAACACCGGTCGTAATATTTAGGGTTGGTAAAGGAAGTATTTTAAAATAATTATATTCTTCATTTTCAATTAGTGGTATTTGCATTAGAAACGTTATCTGATTTTGCTTTATATACGATTTTATCTCTATACATTCTTCCAACTTAACTATATTTTCTATACTTACGGGATACATTAATTTATCTGTTTTTTCTATTTCTGTTAATACTGAAATTAACTCACTGGTGTCTACTACCGACTGATGCAATATCTTGACTCTACTTAAAGCTATCGCGGTCTCAATTTCATTCAATCTAGTATAGAGAGTTTGAAAATTATGTAAAAATGTATTATATAAGTGAACAAATTTATTGCTTATTTGGTATAGATTTGTCTTATTTAGGTTACCCTGAAATTCTTTGATGAATTCTTTTATTTGTTCAAAATTTACCTTTGTAACAACAGCTATGTCTGTAAAAGTTCCCACCATTTCGGTGATTAGAGTTATTTTCTTAGCTATCGCGTCTTGTTTACTTTTCAATTCGGATATTGTCCTTTCGAATCTAATGGCGTCATCATTATCTAAGTTACCAGTAAAAACTTTAATTAATGTACCGAGAGGATTAAGCAACCCTCGTTTGACACGAATTGATGGGATCAGTTGTCTGAATTTCTCTATCGTTAAATTTATTATAAACATAACTTGAGACCTTACATCATTAAAATCAGAATCAAAATTATTAATATTAAAATGTTGACGAGCGTGCTCATCAAGCGTAGTATACTTATCAATGTTTACATTTAAGGCCTCTATTACTAGTCTTAAGTCTAAAATCTTAACTATAGTCCATTTGTCGTTGGAGACAAATGCCTTCCCTTTTCTTATCGGTAACAGGCCAGGGTTTTTCTCAACTGGTTGAAGTTGAAGGGCCTGAATTAGGATCACTGGGATTGCCAGCAGGGTTAACCTGTGAAGGGCGTTTTACGTCTTTAATAGGTACTTTCGTTTCCCTACCCCTGGTAGTAATTCCTAAAATGTTTCTTTCTATAGGTTTTATCACCTGGGCTTTGTAATATCTCGGCTTATCTTTACTTCTTCTGGTATTTGTTCCTTTTACAAATAGATCGTCTCCTATTCCTATTTCAAAGTTCTTTTCTCCCCCTCGTTTTTGCTTAACTTTTTCTTTTCGCGTGATCATTTGATCTGTTAGAAATTCGTATAGGCGTTTAGTTCTATGTGCGTGCTCTCTAACTAATTTTTGGGTGTACTGTCTATTAAAGTCTACATGAAATATGTTATTTGAATCTGTGTGCCCAAACACGGTTTCAAAGGGGGTAAGGCCCGTAGTAGAATGTATCGTGTGGTTATAAGACATGATAGCGTAAGTCATAACCGTAGCTGCATCGGTTAGCTTTTGCTCATACTTTGCAAGGCGGTATATTTCTAAAATAGTCGAGTGAAAGCGCTCTACAAGACCCATAGAATTAGGGTTGTGTGGTGTAGCTATGTGCAAGTGTATTTTATAAAAGGATAACATTTCTCTAATTAATTCATTGTTAAATTCAGTTCCTGAATCAGCACTTATTTTTGTTGGGGTACCGTAAAACGAAAAATACTTAATTAGGGCTCTAATGATATCGGGTGTCGATTTAGTATCAATCAGGAACGCTTGTCCTAATTTGCTAAATGCGTCTATGACAGTAAGGAAGTAATTGCCTTCTATTGAAAATACGTCTATGAAAATTTCCTGAAATGGTCGATTTTGCGTTTGCGTAAGTTGTAATTCGGGTTTTAGCGGCTTTCGGTCGTATTTCATGCGTTTACATGTTTCACATGCGTTAATAATGCTGGACACTGTTATGTCCATGTTATTCCAGAAGAATGTTCGTTTTAAATGTATTAGCGTTTCTTTAATTCCTCTATGACAATTCTTTCCTTGGTGGTATTTCAGTACTATTTCCTTTTGTTCATTTTCGTCGTCTATATAAACGACTCGCTCGGTGCACTCGTAAAATTTAACTGTATTTTTCTTAAATAGATTTATTACGGCTTGTGTAAATTCGTTACGATGTTCTTTGTTCTCAAAATATATGAAATATTTAATTTTTGGCTTTATATATTCTTTTAAGAATTTACTGATTAATTCTGGTACTCTTAATGGCAAGTGTACTTCCAGTATTTTTTGGTTTTTATTTGATAGATCTTTCACTGACATTTTGTCCCTATTCCAGGTATATACTAAAATTTGGTTACGTTTGGTATCAATTGCTTCATGTAGTATAGGAATACCTTCAGTATCAAGGTCTTCTGCTGAATGTATTGTGTTTGTTTTTGTATCGGATTTCTCAGAAGCCGTTAATGTTGAGCTTCCGATAGATGGTACTAAATGTGAATTCGAATTTTGTTGCATATTTGTGTCAGAATGGATGCTCACGGTTCTCTCTGAGCTCGACGAGATTGTTATCGGAGACGTCGTTTCATCGCGTCTTCCTTTAATTTTCTTCGATAGTTTTACTATATTTTCAGTAACTTCCTCAAGATGGCGCTGTAGTTGCTGTTCCTTATCGTCTAAATTTACTTCCATGGATTCGTTATCATTTCCACCTACCATATTAATTCGTATTCTGGACAATGCGTCTGCGTTACTATTCTGTTTTCCGTTTTTATATATGATATCATAATCAAATTCCGCCAAGCGCAATTTCCATCTTGTTAGCTTACTATTCGGTTCTTTAATTGAGTTGAGCCACGCTAAGGGCCTATGATCGGTGTATATGATAAATTTGTTTCCGTATAAGTATGGCCTAAAGTGTTTCGCGGCCCACACTATTGCTAATAGTTCTTTTTCTATTGTGCTGTATCGGGTCTCTGCATCGTTAAGCGTTCTACTCGCAAACGCTATTGGTTTGTCGTTTCCAACGGAACCTTGGGACAATACGGCACCTAAAGCATAATTAGATGCGTCGGTAGTGAGAATAAAAGGTTTTTTGAAGTCCGGGAATTGTAGCAATGGAGCATTTGTCAATAACTCCTTGCACCTTTCAAAGGCGTCTATGAATTCCTTAGTGATTGACACTTTTTTATTCTTTTTTAAACAAGCTGTCATGGGTCTTGTAATTTTTGAAAAATCTTTTATAAATTTTCTATAATATCCTACTAGTCCCAGAAAACTTTTAATTTCCGTCGGCGTTTTAGGCAGTGGGAATTTCAAAACAGCTTCAATTTTTTCGTCGTTCGGTTTAAGACCTTCTTTAGTTATCGTATGGCCTAGATATAGTACTTCCTTCCTAAGGAACTCGCATTTATCTAATGTAGCCTTTAAGTTGGTTTTTCTGAGTCTTTCAAAAATCATTCTAAGTTTTTCTATATGTTCTTTTAAGCTGCTAGAGTACACGATTATATCATCAAGGTATACTAGGCAGTGGATGCCTTGTAGTCCTCTAAGTATATTATCCATGGCACGCTGGAACGTTGCTGGGGCTGTTTTCAATCCGAAAGGCATTCTTTTGAATTCGTAATGACCGGATTGTGTTGTAAATGCAGTTTTCTGCCTATCTGTTTCATTCACTTCTAACTGGTGATATCCACTAGCCAGATCTATTGTACTAAAATATGTAGATTTACCCAACTTATCAAACAAGTCGGTAATATTCGGTAATGGGTACTTATCATCTGTTGTAATTTCGTTAAGTCGTCGGTAGTCAATTACCATTCTGAATTTTCTTTCGCCTGATGCATCTGTTTTCTTAGGTACTAGATGTACTGGTGCACTCCATGGTGAGTGTGACGGTTCAATTACGTCATCTTTTAGTAATTTTTCTACATGTCGCTGGATTTCTTCGTTCTGTGACGGTGGGTGACGATACGGTCTTATGTATATTGGGTCCTCATGACGCGTCCTAATGTTATGTTTAACGTGATTGGTAAAAGACAAAGGGATTTTATCACAATAAAATATGTCACGGTATTCAAAACAAAGTTTTTTAATGCTGGTACGTTCCTCTTCGTTCATATGCTCGAGACGTAGTTTATTTAAGTTGTCTTTTAAAATTTCGTCCATCTGATGGGTATTACGTAAACGTGTATCCGTGACGTTTACTGGAGAATCGTAAGGTGTGATATCAAACGGTTTCTTAAAGGTGATTTTAATTCCTTTGTTGGTAGAGTTCTGTATTATTGTTGACGCAAATGAATTTGTACAATTTACAAGTGCGGTCGGCATTCGCACTCCCGGAGCAAACTGCTGATATTTTAATATTCCATTTCCTTCTCTTAAGTTTGTAGGTATTTTAACACGCATTTCACTTCTAGGTTCTACATGGATTTCGTATGGTGGACTGTACCTAATAGGAATATTAGTGTCGGGCGTAATTAACTGTTGGTTCTTCATGTCAATATTTGCTTCTAATTTTTTTAATAGATCAGAGCCTATCAGACCATCGTATCTGTCATCGATGTCATAAACATAAAATTTATGTGATAAATTAGATTGAAAAGTTGGTAGAACGGGAATATATATCACTTCTTCGTGCGTACTCCGTGCGTGGGTACTTATTACTGTAAATGGTTCATGATACTTATAATTACTAAAATATTCATCGGCTTTAATTGGGCTAATAAATGATCTATTACTACCCGTATCGATAAGAAAACGTGCGTTGATTTCTGGTATTATAATGTGTGGTAGCTTATATATACTATCACAGTAGTTAGTATATATTATTTCAGGACCTCCTCCTCCGAGGCTGGCATAGGAAAATTTTCGTCCTCATACTCGTTATACTCCTCATTCTGGGTATCGTTATAGTTGTCTTGTTCATGTTCATAATACTCCTGCATTTGGGAGGAGTAAGGGTCATCATTTTCAATCATGTTGTTACGTATTGGTGCCGTTCGCATCGACACATCTGTATTGAGGCGCTGTGGTAGCCTTTGTTGTGGCGGAATGCCAAATTTTAATTGTTGTTGGGGTGGTATTCCATATTTGAATTGTTGTTGTTGGGGTGGTATCCCAAATTTAAATTGTTGTTGTTGGGGTGGTATCCCAAATTTAAATCGGTTTGGTTGTTGTGTTTGAGGGTTATACTGAGATGGTTTAAAACCTTGTTGTTGAGGTGGTGCGTTTAATCTTTGTGGATTAAAGTTAGTGTTCACGTTACCGTTATTTGGTTGAAATCCGAATTTAAAATTATTCTGCGGAACGAATTGGGGTGGTTTTTGCGTTGCTGATGGCATAGCCGTTGTGTTAATTTTATTTTTACTTTTGTACTGTTCCAAGAAATTTATTTCTTCTGTAACTATACTTAATGCGGATTCAAGAGTCGTACTACCCCTAAGTCGTACAATCCTGACTAATTCTTGCGACAGATTATACAAGAATACGTTTAGTGCGGTATTATTGTATATTATCATTTTCGCGGCTTTTACACCCTCGTCGGTAATTTGGTTAACTTTTGCTAACAATGAACTTCTAACATTCTGTATTCTGTGTGCAAAGTCTATATGTGTTTCTCCTGTTTTAATTTTTAACCCTTCAAGCTCGATCGCTATACATTCTTCGGACCTAGGGTCTCCGAAATGTTCCGTTAATAAATCCTTTAACTGAGGCCACGTATTAATATCTGTTCGTTCGCTAACTAACGCGGCTGCCCTTCCAGTAAGTTTACTAGTTATTGTATGGAATATATAAAGATCTCGCGCGGCATTTGCCGGGGCTTGAAAGCATTTCAATACGTAAGAACATTTTCCCACGAATAAATTTAATAACTTATCATCTCCGTCGTATCTAGGGATAAGATCCGAGATTTCTTTAGGGATAAGTGTTACGCTTTCCATTTTTAAAAATAAAATAATATAAAAAAAATACAATTTACGAATAAAAGACACTATAAAATTTAAAAGTACACAAAACACACAAAATTAAAACACAAAATAAAAAAACCAAAATTATAAAAAACACAAATATAAAATACAATTAAACGTGGACAGTAAAATCAGTTGAGTTTATTTAATTCAAAATTCTTTTAATATTCTTATTTCTAAAATTAATCTGTCGATTTTGGGACAGTCTAAAATTCTTATTACTAAAATTAATCTGTCGATTTTAGGACAGTTTAATATTTATGCACGTACCACGGTGAGTTTGGACCACGGTATCGCACAACTAATTTCGCTGTCGATTTCTAGTACTGCAAAATCAGTAATATTTTAAAAATGCTTATAACTAAAGTCGAACTGTCGATTTTGGGACAGTCTAATATTTATGCACGTACCGCGGTAAGTTTGGACCACAGTATCGTACAACTAATTTTGCTGTCGATTTTTGTACTGCAAAATCAGATAACCAAGGGATATTAGGTAAAGGGCAGGAAAAGTGAAAAGGTCTACTCACGATCTGCACCAATTCATCGCCTTGGGAGTCTCTCAGCTTCCTTTGTTCCACTGACTCACTTATTTATTTGGTTCGTAAGGATCCGCCTAACGTTTGAACGTTTTTCTACAAAACCAGCCAACAGAACCGATTTTTGTGCTCATAAAATTGACGTGGTGATGATGGCAGATCCTACCGGCTGCGCCAGAAAGATCAGGGAGACGGCAGTGAGCTTTTTTAAAAGATTTATTCTTACTACCACTTCAAGTGGAAGCTGATTTAAGACTAAACTTAATATTAAAAACCCCACGCGTCTCGGAGCATTTCTGTCCCGGTGGTCGCCTTATCTATATGCGAGCTAAGCATATCTCGTTACTGCTTTGGGACAAAAATACTACGCCACTACAGGAAGGGGCAAGCAGGAAGGTATAACTAACTTTATGATATATCTATAAATAATAAGGATATCAGATGTGTAAACAAACAGAAAATTGAGAGCTAAGAATGAGTTTTAATAAGATTACTCTTGAAATTATATTATTTAATAATATAACGAAACACAACATAACATATAAAATAAAAATTTTCGTTTAGTACTTCTATTGGATCGTTTGATTTATCCACATGTGGTACCCACATGTTCGTACCAACGTAGTAAATACTTGGCGTAGCAATCGTAGCAAGCGATGCTACGCCTCTAGAAAGTTTAGTGGCTACATTGCGTTAGCTGCAAGTTAATCTTAATTTTTCAACTTAAATTATATACACACACTAGCTGATCCGGCAAACGTTGTTTTGCTATATAAGGTTTTGTAATATCTTCTAAGATGTTCATTGAAATTAAGTAATGTCAAAGACAATTTTGTTCACAATTAATACTCTTAATCAACAACACATTTATTTGGATAAAGATTAATATTATTACGTTGATACAACTCTTAACAAATAATGCATTAATTTCGACTAAATTTGTTTACCATAAAAACGGTTCTAGTGACTTAATCTTAAAAGATAGACATATACTGTCGTGGACATTTTTTTAGATCATTTCAGGAGGAATAATTCTTTCTTACATATATTTTTGGTATCTTGAACCGTTTTTGCAGCGTACGCAATGGAAGCCCTCAAGGATGAATAGTTTTGCCCGTTTTTTTCACATTTTCCATTATTTCTTCGCTCCTAATAATTGCATCGTGATGTTATATAGCCTAAAGCCTTCCTCGATAAATGGTCTATTCAACTCAAAAAGAATTTTTCAATTCGAACCTAATAACACTAATAGTTCCTGAGATTAGCGCGTTCAAACAAACAAACAAACAAACAAACTCTTCAGCTTTATAATATTAGTATAGATTACATTTAATGTGTATATTGAATACATACATACCTATACATAATCAATGTAACTAACAGGACACAGCGTTGAAATAATTGTTTGTTTGCATATATATGTAAATTCAAAGATAACGTAAAATAAACGTCGACTATAGCCAATATTGAAATCTTGAAAATATTTGACACAACATTTTACCAGTTGCTTAGTAGCATTCTCAGTAATAAGTTTGCAAAGAATTATAGTACAAGAGAATATTTAAAGTTTAAGAGAAAAGTTTCGTTTCGAGTAGAAATTAAAATAACAAGACGTATTATTTTTACCTTTTAGTAACACTTAAATTTTTCAGGCGCCCATCTTACTTGACCTGACTTAAAATATACCTGATACTTTTTTGACTACGAATTTTATAAAAGAAAACTTCCACCTACCCACTGATTTTATGATCTGTTCCTTAATAATTTTACATACAGCATTAAAATCACGAAATGACCTTATAACTTGTTAAAATATGTAAATAAAGTCCTCATTTTAATATTATCTGTTAGAATATAACTTGTTTAATAATCCCACATAAAAATACTGCCTCGATAAAGAAACTACAGTGGACCTGAGTGATACCAGGGAGATAGTGAGTACAGTGTAGACGAAGAGAGTCAGAGGCTCCCAAGGGAGGAGGACTTGTACTATATGAACGAGCAACGTTTTCGAGAAACAGTTTAAGAAGAGCTTGTTCACTAATATATCTTTTTCTATGCTCCCTGCGGGGAACATGCAGGCTATCTGACTGCCGGTAACCGTTGCGTGCATTACTGCGCAGTACATCTTTACAGGTACAAATATTGAATTTCAAATAATTTTAAAAATATTATTTTATGTCATTATAATAAATATTATCAGAAACATACATTTCTAATTGCCATTTTGCTGTTGACAATTATGTGCCTGATGCTATTTTTGTTAAATAATAAAAATGTAAACCGTTTTATTGTGGCTGTAATTTTATTGTATTAATAAGTACAAAAATAATTTGCTTGTCAATGAGTCCGTGTAATATATATATATATTTTTTAATAAAAATTTTAATCAATTTAGTGAATTAATTCTATGTAAGAGAGAAGAATGTTTCATCAAAGTAGTATCAATGGTTGCATTTTAATTCATAGATATGATATATATAGCTACTAACAATCTATTTAAAACCAAAATAAAATAATTAATTAAAATAAAATATAAAATCATAATTTTCATTTCGCAATTGTGTCGCAAAATAGTGATGCTTCTCCATATTCGTCATACGTATACTCGAAATTTTATAAATTTTTTATCCATGAAAATTATTATTTTCTGATTTGTTCCTGTACAGAAAATATATTTAATTAATTTAGTCATTATTATATCAAAAGATCATTATAAACATCAAAATTTTATAAAGAAAGTAATGACGTAAACACATGAGTTGGGACTGAGACCTTTTTGAATACATGCGCTGATGACATGCACCACCGCAATCGTCGCTATCTTTCTCACACAGCGAACTAACTGAGCTCTTCTTTCTACGTCATACTATTTTTACAGCAATAAATCGATCTGGCTGTTGACTAAACAATCGAATCAATCACTGATTTATTAATTTATTTACTTTATTTGTTTTTATACTTATATAAAAATAAAATAATACTTCAATTACAGTTATACTTAAATGATTTAAAATTTTTCGTTTATAAGAAATGGGACCTGGCATATAATTATCAATAGCAAAAACGTTTGGTGATAAGAAATATGTTTCTCATAGTTAAATTAAAAGACAATGACATAAATATCTCCTTAAATTGAATAGAAATTCTATATTTTTACCTGTAAAGTTGCGCTGCGCAGACCGCAGTAATGAACGTAAATTTACCGGCAGCCAGAGAATCCACACTGTTCGAGGGAGCATAGGATACTACGATATATAAAAGTACCACGTTTCTTAAAATCTTTTTTTTTTGTCGTTAATGTAATACCTTCACTATAAAAAAAAAACAAAATTTAATACAAAATGGAAAGCAACCTCACAGTAATAGCTTTTTATAATTAAAGCTGACGGTCCTGTGTTTAGATGACACGCATAAGAATTTGTAAATGCTTAATTTTTTGCCCTGATGATTAAATAATCTAAAAATATATTTTGTCAGAGCCTTCGATGTCTATAGCCTACACGTGATCCGCTTATCATACTAAACGAGCAACAATTAGAAGGTGACACATCTAAACCCCACCATATCCCAATTACTGTGTACAAGTGCAAACCACGTTAACCAACTCTTGACCTTTACTTAAATTCGGTATTCGCTTACTATTAAACTGGTGGATAGATTATTTGCCGGTCATAAAAAAATAAAAAATGTGTTAATCTATAAATAGCTCAATCGAAAGAAATATATGACTAATCTTCTGAGATAGCTGGGGAGTTGTCCTCTTTACGTAGTGCCTATTTTGAGTACTGTTCGTTGTAGACGAGTCAATGTTACGTGTCGATGTAGTCGTGAATGTATGGAGCTGTGAATGGGAGACGAAGCCGATGGAAGCAGGTGAGTGGCGCGGCGCGGGTGTGAGCGGAGGGAGACAGGGGCGCGGTATCGACGCGCACGCCGCGCCTGCGCTAAACCATGCACCTGTTGCTGAGGCCATGGAAAGGTACTCCTTCAAATTAATGTGGACACCTGATACAAAAATAAAAGTTTAATTTCAAAAAGCCTATGTAAAGCGTTGCTTTGCATTATCGATATTAAATAGATTTTTTGATTAATTTCATATTTCACATTCAGCATAATTCACATCAGCTTAGGTACTAATGACCCATGCTACGGCGAATTGATTACAGGACCCGCAGTCCCCACTAATTCGCAGAAATAGTCACTTTGGGGTTTTTAGCTGGTAAAAGTCCGGCACTCCCGGACTGTTCCCCCTTGTGCGGCCGGTCCGGTCCTGTGAGGATTTTCCCCAAGTAAAAAAAAGGTACTAATGACCCGTTATGAGTATTTATGACCATAAATTATAATATAGTGATTTCTCTTTTATAATAATATAACACAAAAAACGGGAAAACCACAAAATATTAAAGGGATTTGATTGGAATAATAAAATAGCTCAAATACTAACAGGTCATGGATGTTTCAATGAATACTTAGAAAAATGCAAAATTTTAACAAACCCAAAATGTTCTTGCGACAACATCAGCAATCATAACTCGCTGCATGTACTAACGACGTGCAATAAGTACAATTTATTAAAGCATAACATAGAGCAAGTATTGGGGAAGGAAATAAAGGAGGAAAATTTGGAGGAATTAATTAGCAATACAGAGGTAAATTTTTAGAGTATGGCGTAATTTTAATTGAAAGAATAGTAAAAGAAAATAAAACAAAATAAAGTGAAACCAATTCGTATAATCTGATAGGAAATAAGCATATAGTATAAGCAAACTAATTATTGTACACTAGAAGGTAAGGATGTGACGAAATAAATGGTCATAGGATTCAATTTATAATAAATTAAAAAAAAAATGTATATATATATATATATATATAATATGAATGTATATGTATATACATTGAAAAAACTTACTCATCGTTGGTTCATTCAAGTATTCCACTCTTTCATTGCTTTTAGTTATGTTGATTGCTCACATTAATACCATATTACAATGGCAATAAATACATAACTAATAACCGATTATTGAGAATTGCCATTAGATACATTAATTTATAAATACAAAGAACAATTTTATTAATTATATTCAATTGTATGCTAACTTCAGTTTAACTGACTTTCTTAAGTTTGAGAATTTCGAAAATAATTAATATATCAAGTCTATTATTTTCTATTATTTGGTTTTTATTTATTTTTATATGTACAGGCTAACATATAGCAATATATAAACAATAGCAAACATACAAAAATGATATATAAGATAGTAAAGTTTCCACAAAAGAATACAAAAGAAAAATGGAGCTAAAGAACAAAATAAAATGAGATAAAACTAATTATAAAAGAAAAATAAATATAACAAAGAAAAAAATATAATTTAAGCTGTCATTTTATGGCGGTTCTATTTTAATTTTGAAGTTTTCGTAATTTTGAGGTATTTCTACTTCTAAATCGTTAATCATCCTATTGGAATATCTAATGTTATAAAGTTAATAAGTATAAGTTAGTAAGTATTAGGAATATTAGCAATGTGTCCATTTTACAATACGCAGATGACTTTGTTCTGTATGATAGTAATAGAGTAATCAATGACAGCATAAGTAGCTTGCAAAACTCACTTAATAGTTTAATTGTTTTTTTAAATAATATTGGCTTAGAATTATCTGTAGAAAAATGTAAATGTTGTTTGTTTACCAGGGGATATAAAAGACATGTGATAGAATTAAAAGCAAATGGAGTCAATTTGGGGTTGGTAGAAAGTGTCAAATACTTGGGATTATGGTTGGATAAGTCGCTGAGATGGGGCCAGCACATTAACTATATTTGTGAAAAATCACTCAGATATTTGAATTTATTTAAAGTATTATCAGGTATATCTTGGGGAATTCATCCGAATTTCCTTCGGAAATTATATATTTCTCTGATCAGGAGTCGAATGGACTATGCCAGTTATTTGTATGATAGTACTGCGAACGTACATGCCTATAAGCTTGATAAGGTACAAAACCAATGTATGAGGGTGATCGGTGGATTTATAAGAAGCACGCCGATCCATGTGATGGAGTCCGAACTATGTATCCCTCCTCTTTATCTTAGAAGACGTTTCTTAGCTGTCAAATACTGTATCAAAGCCCAATCTTGGTCAAACAATGAAATTTTAGTGATATTAGATAAACTTAACGCTCTTTGTTCCAACAGATATTGGTTAAATAAAAAAAAGCCTTTACTTAGTTCAGTATATCAAGAGACTAAATCAGAGAACATATTTTCTAGTGACCCCCTTTTAATGTACACTTTGGCAACTTGGATTACAAATTTAAGCACCACTAACGTTATTTACTCTAATCTAGACTGTATTTATAAAAGCAAAAAAAACTATAACTCTGATTGTTTAAAAAGCCAAATTTCAGAAGAAATCCATAGAAAATTCAAAGATTGGTACCATATATATACCGATGGTTCAAAGAGCATTAATGGTAGAGGAGCCGCCCTGTATGATCCGCTACGTAAACAAGATGTTAAATTTAGAATTAATAACAATAACTTGACAATTATGAGTGTGGAACTCATTGCTATCTCAGAGGCTATTAAATATATTAGAAATAAAGGGTTGTCTAAAGTAGTCATTTTTACAGATAGTAAGAGTGCTCTCCAGCATATTGCTCGATGCACCTCTGGATCCAGAGGCGTACCGAAAGCATATGAGATAATTAAACAAATTCAGGAAATTATTACGTTCGGTATTGATCTGATATTGCAATGGGTTCCATCTCACATTGGTTTACAAGGAAACGAGGAGGCTGACCGCAGCGCAAAAAATGCAGCAATAACAGGCTCAAACATGTCGCCGCCAAGTGATTACTCTGAGTTGTTGCCAAAATTCAAAATTGTAATACACAACAGCTGGAAAGAATATTTTGACCAAAGATCAACAGAGAAAGGCATTTGGTATCGCACAATGCAGAGTGAGCCTCCTCGTATTCCTTGGTTTTCTAAGGTTGGGCTAGCTAGGAAATATATTGTAGTAGCTCATAGAATTAGATCTGGACACGTTCCTCTCAACAAGTTTGGATATCTTATGAAAAAAGTCGGTAGCCCTAACTGTATCCACTGTGGCACAACAGAGGATATCCAACATTTGTTGATGGAATGTGTCCAGAATAAAAAAGAAAGAGAAAGCTTAAGGAGCACCCTAAACATCAACTTTTTGGACTTAGGCATTTATCAAAGCTATTTAAGTAATCCCAGCAGTCAAGAAGCTCGCAAAATTTATAAATTTATTTACAATAGTTTAGTGGAACCTTAAGGTTTCTCTATCTTCTATAGTGTGTCCATAACACTAAATGTAATGTTTTTTCTATTTTTTGTATATATATATATATATATATGGTGCAGCACGATAGAGCTGGCATGACTGCATGTGCAGTCAAAAGCCCTTTAAAATATTGATTAAAAAAAAAAAAAAAAGTTAGTAAGTATAAGTTAAGTAGTTGTTTTAATGTTACAAAGAGGCTATTGTGTATAAAGTAAAACTTTCTGTCAGAAAATTAAATCAGTTCTTCAATCTAATAAGATTCTATTACATTAATATATCTGAAATCAGTGATATAGTAAAATAGTAAATAAATACATGAAAAAATGGAAAGGCCGGAAATGTTCATCGAATTATGTTTCAGGAACTTATCCAAACTAGTTAAAATGTATACCTATAAATATCACTGAAATAATATTGTTTTTATATTACTATTGATCCATAATAGTAATAATATTTAAGTCTTAGTTTTTAGGTCTTAGTAATTTTTTTCATAATTTTAAGTTACATTATACATTAAGAATGGCATAAAATTTTGAATTTCACTCATTCCAATAATTACGGATATAAATTTCAGTAACTATTATAATAAATAGGGAGCTGAAATTAGATATACCCGTTAGTATAAACTATAATGTCCATATGATAGAGAATAACATAACAATCAACAATCTTTCCATATCGTGGGACCTTGACGTTCGGACCCTCGCGTCTCTCGACGTGGTTAGATAGACAATACGGCGCGCTCTCCTTTCGGCTCATCCAGATCCTCACGGGTCACGGTTATTTTGGCCGTCACCGGTGGCGGGTGTCCGGAGAAAAGCTGACGGCTGAATGCCAAGAGTGCGGGAACCCCGAGGACACAACACAGTACACCTTGAGGTGTGCCCAGCCTGGGCGGAGGAAAGGAGGGTCCTGCAGGACTACATTGGGGACGACCTATATAGGTAAATAAATTCACCTGGAATTTAAATTTTCAGAATCACTTTTATCTCAGAATTTGTAAAATATCGTTGTTATTTTAAAGTTAATTTTAATGTACATTTTAGAATACATTTGAATTATTAATTAAACAGTTCTCTTTGGAAATGAAGGATTGACCGTAAACTGTTTATGAATAATTATTGCATTTCAAACGATCGCAATTTGTTTAATGTCGTGTCCGCGCGTCATGGTATATGTGGGCCGCCATATCTTTTCGTCTTTTTGCGGTCGCTTTCGTTCTTGACCTTTACGGTGCTTTCCATCAGATGCAATGCAAGCCAGGATAAAAAAAATGTTCTTTTGTAAAAAAAAAACAGTAATTTAAATATTCCCTCTATAATATAATATGACAGATAATATGTTTCTAATTATAAATGGGTGTATTAAATATTACTTTCATTTAAAAATTAATCAGATATTAATACATTTGTGTTTAGTTAATTGATAAGTGTGCCAGTTACATTATAACTATAATATGTTGGGATGATCGGAACACAAAGTGAAGAAATCCCACAATTTACTCTTGTAAAACACTACAAAACAAATATATATAAAATCATATAGCTATATATAGCTCTAGTTACGCTGCGTTATAAATTAAGTGACAGCAGATTACGCTGGCTCAGAATCGCATAGAAACCACATATTATTGTAGTAGTGGTATATTGAAGACGACGCGGGCGCACGCGAACTGCCGAACTAATTACATTAGTTTGTAATTGGGGTATTTTTTCTCGCACACCTCTACGTCCTTTTTTTTGTTAGCCCGTTGGAAATCTCTTCGGAACGTCAGGAGAGTGGTGAGGGCCACTCCCCCGGTGTGTCGGACTTCCACTGACTAAAACCACCTGAGTGCCAGCACTGCCTACTCTTCACCTTTGCCGGGCCTGGCAATTCAGATACTTCCGAGGGCCCGGCGAGCGATTCGCCTTAGGTAGTCCCTCTCTCTGGGAGGGGTTCGTAAATTACCTCCTCACTACCTCTCATTGGGACCCCTCTACATCCTGGAGGAATTATGCAGGAACCGTCATCACCCTACAGGACGTAGGGGTGTTAGGAGATTTATTTTCGACATAACAAACTTTTGTCGATCTGGAAGTCTCTTTACAACATCACTGAAAGAGGTGGGCAGGCACTTAAGGTGCTCAGTTAGTGAGAATTTTGGATTTCATTATAACACATGGACACTCCTGTGGATACAAATCTCGGCTTGGGCAGCCAACTAAGGAAATAACTACCTATAGTGATCTAGTCGTATTTGGGAAGTGACTAACTTGATAACAAACGCTAAAAGAAACCCAATCGGAGATACATCGGAGTCAGTGGCGTGCATCCCATATAAAGCATAAAAAGCATTATCTTGTTATACTTGGACACTTAATAATTATATTGAGTTAAAATCTGGTGTTTACCAAATTAGCAGTCTGAGAGTCCAAAATGGACCAAATTTTATGTATGTGTTAAATGTCAAATTATAACGAGATAACGTGTTTTATGCTTTATATTGGATGTTAGCCACTGATCAGAGTAAAACTGCACCTTGGTGCGTGTTGTTCACTGAATATATCGTGTCCGGAAAACAACTTTAATAAGTTTAAAAATATATCAATATGGCTATCAATTGATTTTTTAATAATTTTCTTCGCAATCTGTACTGCCTTTTCTCATTTTCAATTTCTCTATGGCTGGGAAGCCATAGATGGGCAAAATGTAACCAGATGAATGAAAAATGATTACGATTACATTTTGCGTTTTCCTCATTAATATGACTACATTTTGCTCATCGATGTTTTAACCATTACGGAATCCTCAATTAAATACACATTTATGACTCCTTATTGTTTTGAAGGGATCTAATCACGATTACAGAGCAACAAAATTAAATTACGACTACATTTATTAATCGTTAATCAATAATCAGATTACATTTTGCACATTTCTAATACCAGCCAATAGGTAGAAGTAGTCAAGTGAGGTTTTTAGTTGGTACAAGGCCGACACACCTCGGTCGCTCAAACCTCTGTATGGCTGAGACACTTTTATCAGGATTTAACTCAGTTAAAAAAAGATATAGATGTTTAAGGTAAACTACTATAGAAATTGTTAGGAGCATATGCCATAAGTTATTCCAAAGTTAAAGACATTTTCTAAGTTTTTATTTCAGTAAAATAATTGTTAATTTTATTTTAGTTTCGGAATAAATGATTTTTGTTAGTAATTGTGTAATTCGTTTTATGATTGTTATTTATAATGTGAAGGATTAATGAGACATTTGAAAAGCCGTCCATTTACTAAAGCACAAGATAAAATGAAGGTATGAATAAAACACGTATACATACCCATCCCTGCGGTGGATAGATTGATCGTAAAAATTACTTCTACCAAAGGCAATATATTTAAGGGCTTTTAACACATACAGCTTTATACAGTAACCTTTAGCGGACGTAGGCGTTTACAGCTCCTCTGAATTGCTAGTTCTGAGAAATATGTTTTACATAGAGCCTATAGATAATAATAATTAAAATTGTTCTATATACTATTCTACCTATCAAACAGATTTCACAAATATGTTATTATAAAAATGGATTAATTTCGAATAAATTCAATTAAGCATTAAATATTGTATAAAGGATTTAGGAATGAGCAAATAATCCCCTTTTCTATAAACTGTCTTATACATACATCACAAGCTAACAAAACTGTATATCGGCTATTTCTAAAGAAATTACTGATTGTGTTAGTTTACCTAAATTACTTTATATATATTACAGATATTTTTAACTACAAATAAAACAGAACGGTTGTAATAGTAAATTGTCTTTTAAAAGTGGGCCTTTGATAAAAATATAAGAAAAGCTTGAGAGATTCTTTTTAGATATTTTTTATCGTTATTATTCGTAGTTAATAATGTTGACCAATGATATTTCATTCTCGTTAACAGGTGATGGCGAGGTTGGGCTGCCTGTCGGAAATAGTTAATGGACTTGTTGCTTGTGACTGATGAATATTGAGCCTTAGGAATCTTGTAGTCAGGTTGTTAGCACTCAACAGGAATTATTCATGTGTAAACATTTAGGCAGAAAGAATTTATAGATGTGTTTGACTCACTATTATTTTTTTG
Organism: Automeris io; assembly: GCA_036320925.1. NCBI lineage: Eukaryota > Metazoa > Arthropoda > Insecta > Lepidoptera > Saturniidae > Automeris > Automeris io. The sequence goes on along the minus strand of JAUDJH010000025.1, from coordinate 352,363 downwards.
TTCACTAAAGTTATTGCAAAATTTTAACGATTAACCATGAAATCTGAATGAATGATCTCAACCATGAAATACATTAATGATTGTAATCACTGTAGTTTTTTCCTCATTTATCAAATTCATTATTGTTAATATCATATCATATTAATATGCAAGGCGAAATAGGGTCGGATTATAAAAAGATTATTTACAACAAATCAACGGCGGCCTTTTCTCCGCCTCGCTAAAGTTATCATACCACGTCTGATAGTTAGTCTGGTGCAGTCCGAATAACGACAATATAACTAAACAGAATATTGTAATGAAGTGAAATATAGTTTTCTTTAAAAAGGCCTATTTTCTAGCACTTTTGAAGCGTCAAAAGAAAATTAATCTATCACTGGTTCGAAAATCCGAATCTATAGCGAACAGTCTACATGAAACCCTGGTAGTTGTTCTTTTAACATAATTAGATAAACATTTTTAATACTTAAAGGTTCTGTGAGAAAAAAATGTTGCATATATTACTATTATATATATATCTCTGTTATTATTGTTTTTATCTATTAAGAACTATACATATTTATGATGAGCTTTCGTACATAAGGCATAGTAAATTTTATATATTTTGTTTTCTTAGAATTTAGCTATAAATTATTTACCATAAATTGTTTTAATATCTCTTCCATTGCTCCATTTACATTGTCATATTTGCTTGTATTTCTATTAACCTTAAAAATAAGTGTACCATCAGCAAATAGAACTATGTCACAAATATTGTTAACAAAAATAGGAGATTATTAGTGTATACTAAGAACAAAAATGTTCCCAAAATAGAGCCTTGGGGCACGCCCATCAAAACAGATGAACCGAAAGTATTCCTGCTACCAATATACATACGTATTATGCTATCGCTGTAATAAGACTGGAATAAATTCACAACGGAATTTCTAATACCGTAGTGATGAAGCTTTCTTAAAAACATATTGTGAATATCGTAATCGAAAGCTTTATATAAAAATGATCCGAATCCATAGAAGTTGTCGGCGCGAAAATATGCTGTATTTTTAAAGATGAAAAAAAAGATCTTTTGCGGTTTCTTTATAAACTACGTGTCTTACAAAAAAAGTTAAACATAAGACTTGTTGGCAATGAGAAGATATACAACTTTTTTCAAGACCAATTATGTTTTAGCTTTAAAATATTTCGTGGAATAAGGAAAGAACCTTTATTCGTTTTTATAAAAAATAATTCAGTTTAACTGAAATTATTGAAAACTAATCGGCACTAAGACAAAATTACAATTGTAAAAGGGACAAATCCCAATTTATTAAATTACTTTAGAAAATATAATACAAAATTTAAGTCTAGTTTGTATTTCTCAGTAAAGAAGAAGGTATTAAATATCGTTAACCAATCTGTTAGCATGATTAAAACAAGCGCAGCTTTCCGAATTTGTGAATATTATTCTACATACACAAGGATATAATATAGATGTCATTGTAAATACTAGCGTAAATACGATATTGTAAAATTTAATGTGTAACATTTTGCTCGTAGTATACAAAGTCCAGCCACCAACAATTATGACCGAATATGATTGTAATTAATTGTGTCATCCGTGGCGAGTTCTGTGTGGCGCTCGTGTATAATAAAGTCGCTGTAATTTTAGTTTAATGGACGAAAATATTTTATATCATCTCTAACAAGTTTATATTTCCAGCATATGGGAATAAATTGAGATGTATTCCGAGTTCCTTCTTGCTTGGGGCTGAATTTATTTTGCTCGTCTTTCGCCGCTAAACTTGTTTATTTGTTTGACACCAATATAAAATATGAATATTTTCCTTTGCCCTATACATTTGGTGAGTGTTGTGATTTTAATTTCATACGCAATTTACGCATGTAATTTTGATATTAGTTTCAGATATGTATACATATAAGTGTTAACCTAAGTTAATAATAGACGACAGGCAACAATATTTGATAATGCAGTTATCGCTTGATTGATTGCCAGAATCCATCAATTAGGACTTGATGTGGCTTTAAACAAGTCTTAAGCATTATGTTTTCACAGGTCTGAATAATGTCCCATATAGCAAGTAAGCAATATATATATATAGATGTCGAATCTTCGATGATATACCCCGGGGCTTATTCTTGCCGGTCGATGCACATTTAATGCGCATTTCGCACATTTAGTACCAAGGTCATCACTCTAGGGTGGCTTTTGCCAAATATTGACAGCCTGAAGATTCTTTTCGACGTTAATATATGGAAGTTGTGCGATCAATGCCCCTCTATGGTGCACCAGTTTAAGCTTATAGCCTGAAACCATTAACTTGCGAAAACTCCAGAGTGTGATGGTCATAAGCGTTATTAGAGGATATTCCACAATATCCTATTAGACTGCTTCAATTTTAGCGGAATCTTCACCTTGAGATTTAGAAGCTAAGGAAGGTTATTACGTCGCCTAACCTGTGGCATAAGAAAGTTATTCAGTAGGGGAAGATACCTGCACCGTGAGTGTTACAGGCTGAAAGGCTAAAGTTTCAATGGTGCATGACTGAGCTGTGGTAAGAGGTGCTGGAGCAACCCAATGCCAGCCAAAACACAATAACAGCAATCTGGCCAGTTTACTCGAATTAGATAGATAGACGATGTGGTTTCCTGACGTATCGTCTGAAACAGGTACATTCTGTTTGTTTTGATAAGTACCTATGGCGGTTAGCACGAAGAGAACCCACTATTAGGTGTCACCATATTGTGGCACTTATCCAGAGGACACTTTGCAGTATTATCGACATGGGTGATTAATGTATTGATTTACTGAACATGGTGGGTAACAACTTCTCGCGGTAGGCTGTAGCACGCTCTATAGTTGACAGTGACGAGATTTGGAGGTCAGTTTTAACTTTCTGCAACGTGGTGATGTACCAGAGAGAGGCGGCAAAAAAGAGTAGAGAAAAACAGCCTCATCTGATTCTATCTATCGTGGAATGACAGAGCGCAGATAATGGGACTATCACAAGCTTTTACCTCCCTAACAACAGTTGCGAACGCTGGAAACGGGGAAACCACCGCTCCCTTATAGCCGCAAGGTGGTGATGGGTGTGGTTCTCCCTTTTTTGGAGATTGTTGAGAATGGCACCGCTTTTCTTAGGAGATGTAGAAACTCGCTTCAATAGCGAGCTATCACCATCGGGTCGGGAAGAATATTTAGGCATTATAGACTCCGATAGAAAGCGACACGTATTTATAAAGGTGGGATTCATAGTTGGTAGCCATTTCTTTATCTGTATAGGTAATACTTATTTCTTAATCAGTAACCTAATATAACACTTGGCTATCCCCAAGGTCACCTCCGACTGAGGCCGAGGGTATGCGTAAAATATTTTTCCATATCCAAAAAAGGTTATTAAGTATATGAAGTGTACATTGGGTTTATGAATTCATGACTTTAATATAATGTCTAGTTGATTAACTAATTGCAGAAATTCATTAATTAATAGTATAGCTTTATTATTATAACTATGTCAGAGGGTGCTGCTAGACATAAAAATTTTAATATATTTTTATTGTTTATCAAAAATGCATTTATATATAGCCTACTGTGATATAAATAATATTATTATTCAAAATATCACATCACAATTTATTGTAAGACCATATAATTGAAAATATTACAGAAAAACTTTACCTAATTTATTTATTAAACACCACACATGTCTAACATAAAATTTCAATAAAACATTTATATTTCTCATCAGACATCACTCAAGTTTCCATATAAAAATATTTGTTCTAAACACGTATTTACCTTTCATAAACCGTTCCGAGAAAGAGCTGTAAAAATGAAAAACAAATATAGGTAGGTGTAATTATATTTGGGTATAAATGAAAACAAATTAGTTAATTCAATTAACGTTTTACAAGCAAAAGGGCCTTGTAATTTAAAAGGTTTGTTTGAATTTAGATGCTTGAAGGATGGTAATAAAACAACCGCCCAGTGTAACCATCTAACATTGTGATCAACTATTCTATAATAATTGTTTCCTTTGTATATCTCAGTAATTAATACTGTCCGTTTAGTTCAGCACTGTACTATCTGGCGCATAAAGCAAAACTTTCAAAAAGCATTAATTATTATTTAAATCATAATATTTACAGATAATTTACACACACTGTCCTATTCCACAACTAACTTTACGTTTTTACTATGAGTACTAGTACATAACGATGATTTGTGACAAATAATCTGCTTATCACAGAAAAGTTTGCTGTTACCGAGACTCCAACCCAGGACCTTAACATTGTATGTGGTGTCACTACAAGTTGCACAGTCAGGCTGTCTGTAAAATAGGTTGTCTCATAACAAAAAAGTTCCCTACATATTATTTTTAAATTATACAATTTTCTTGTAAATGCTAACCAGATTTGCACTTTAAGTTTACCAGCTCTTATTTTACTTTTTTATGTCAGACAAAACTTGTCCTAATATTCAAAAAACAATGGGTTTCTTAAAAGTGTGAAGAGACGTTTAAACAGGATTGCAATGACTGTTATAGACGCATTGATATCAGAACTCTCAATAGTTGTTAGTCATTAGTTAGTTTTGCGCTGCGCTGTATTTAACATAAAGTATACATAGCTTGCCAATTTAGAATTTAAAAATTATATTAGTTCTCAGATAATTAAAGCTATCTTTTAACTTCAGTTGTAGATTACTATGTCATTCGACTGAACTATCTATAAATTATGATGATCCGAGATTTTATTGTCACAATGGATAGTTTAATCATTAAGGTTTAAATAACGAATTTGGCTTGGGCACAGTAGTAATAAAAAGTCTATATACGTTTTGCTTGTCATATAAACAAGAATATTCTAGTCCAAAGTAGATATCATACGGAACCTGACAAGCTACAGATTTTAAAAGACTTAGCGAGCGACTGTCGTTTCCTTCGTGATTTCAGTATATGACTAGACCACAGTCTTGGTAGGGCAATAAATACTTGGAATTTATTGCCCATATATCAATCAGTATATATGAAGAAGTGACACTTGTTTGTAATGTTACAAGCTCTCTTATTTCTCTTGTTTTCATTTGTTTCTATCGCTAATGCTTATCCAATATCTACAAGACATAGCTTTCTCTTTTACTACCCCTGATCCAGTGTTTATCTTTTTTGCCTCACATTCCTTATGTATTGCAACGTTATACAAATACGTGACATTTAAAATCTCACTGAGTCTAAAAATGTTCCAACCAAAACTTGAAAAGTACAAAACTTAAGTAATAATATTACACTTGCTTATTAAACGTACGTATAAACGTAGTAAGGCTCTACCTATGTACAAAATGTATATAGGAACTTTGTAACTTCGCGCTCTTGATTAGATTATCAGATTTAACTAGCATCTTACATTAATGAGCATGAAATGAATATGTTCATTTAACTCAAACATAATATAAGCTTTGAATCTGTTGTTAATTTAATAAAAAGTTATTATACTCATTAGTTTCTAGTTTAACGAACGAAATTTCCGACTCTCAGTGTTAGCAAAATACTGAGAATTTATAGTTTGGTACTCACGGGATTATCTTGCCGTTTGATTCTTAACTAATTTTATTTGAATTTGATTTCAATTAGATTATAACATATTTCACTGTATTCATTATTATGCTGTTAGATAGTGAAATTAATGATTATAGACATTTGACATAACATCTCTGAATTGTGTTATAGCAACAAGCTTTGATTTTATGTCGTGGAATTGATTTTGTGATTTTCATTCCACGAATCAATTTTTTTAAACATTGCCCTACATTAGATTTCGCCTTTGCATCGTGGTTTCTTTTAAAAATACAAATTTTATAAGCACAAATAGGTTAACCCGAAATAAGTACTTGTAGGTCATACAAATACTTATTCAAGTCATTTTGTATGAGAATGGAACCCGGGACACTTAGAGCAGAAATTTACAGCACGGGCAAGATATAAAACAAATCATTAAAATAAGAGAAATAGATACAGATTAATTATTAATAATTAATAGTCTAGATTTGGTATTAACCGCGTAGAACACGTATGTAAAAAGAATTACAATTTCTGAGATATACCGATTCGAAGAGTTAATAAAGATGTCTTCAACTTAATATGTACTTATGAGTACGCCGCCTGTATACAATACTAGATTTTACCCGTGACTTCCTCTGCGCAGTATTTGTTTTTCGAATAGCGTTTTTTTTTCTCCAACCGGTCTCCCCTCCTACCTTGCCCTTTAGAGCAGATAGCACGAGAAATAATCATTCATCCACTCTTTTCACTCCCTTAAAGAATGATTTCAGAGGTAAAACTATCCTACGTCTTTCCAAGTATCTGAAACTATCTTCATATCAAGATTGAGCGAACGTAAAATTACATTAGACTTTACGTTAAGAGGGGGGAGGGGGGTATTTAAAATTATTTTTAATCACTTTTTTTTTAAATAAATTTATAACATTTGAAGAATATTGGGTCAAAATTTCAAGTCATTCGGAGCAAAATTGACACAGTTATGAGCGTTTAAGTCCAGAAGGTTCTTTTATACTTTTTTTTTACTTGGGGTAAATCCTCATTGGACCGTCCAGGCCGCACGCAGGGGGTGGCACAGCCGAGGTGCGCCGGACTTGTACCGGCTAAAAACCCCAAGGTGACTACTTCTGCATATAGACGGGGACTTTGGGTCCTGTAATCAATTCTCCACAGCCCCGTCATGCCGTGCCTTTCAGACACTATCTCGGGGGAGGGCAAAAGGTCCTCTCCAATACCGCACAATGTTTTTCGACGAAGCGCGTCTCCCCGTTTTGTCGACATTTCGAGGGAGCGAGCCGGTCGCACAGGGCACCCACCCTGAGCGGCCACGACCCTAAAGGCATGAGCCAACCGGTCTTGGATAGATCGGTCAGCTGGGACTGTTGCGTCGGGGTGGCTGCTGGCACCCCGACGTCTTCGTCTCCGAGTGGGATCCGTTTTCTGCCGTGCCTACTCAGCGGCCTCCTTCTGGGGCATGACGTCCTCACAGAAGGAGACCACGGCCCTCCAGTTTTCATGCCCTGCCTCCATTGCCGACACCACTGCTGGAAGGGAGAGGTCGTGACCGATCTTCTGGATCAGGACCTGCCGTTCGCTATCCCACGCCGGACAGTCTGCGAAAGTATGTTGGGCGGAACCCCGATCCGAGACACAGTGGTAACACCGGGTCGTTTCTTCAATTCCAAACCAACACAGGTACTCAGGGAAATATCCATGCCTAGTGAGTACCTGTGTCAGTCGATAGGTGACGTGATCGCTGCTCTGCAGCCAGGCTGCGAGGTTTGGCAAGATAGCTCCGACCACGCGCTGGTGCGCACACCGCTCCTTAGTGAGCTGTGCACGCCAATTCCTCCAGGCTGTTCGGCGTTCATCTGCCTTCAGCCTCTCAAGCGCCACAGGATGTACGCTTTCGCCTCTCAGGCGGATTTCTCGGACCCGTTCAAACACTACCGAGTCCACCTCCTCCTGGATATCGAAGGGCAGAAAGCGCGCCAACAATGTCGCCGCCTCAAAAGATATTGTCCTATAGCCGCGTGCGATCCTAGTGGCCATTTTACGCTGCAGACTGTACGACTTTTGTCTGCAGCGTCGGACGCGCAGTCTATGACCCCAGACTGGCGCCCCATAAAGGGCCATGGACCGCACGACTCCGGCATAGAGGTGGCGAACTCCTTCCGTAGGTCCCCCGAGGTTGGGTAAGAGTCGGTGCAAGACACCCACTACCCTCTCAACTCGAGGGACGAGGCGCTCGATGTGCTCCTCGAAGCCCCAACGTCCATCTAGGGTGAGCCCAAGGTATTTGATGTACCGACTCACCCTCAATTCAATGTCACCTACTCGGATCGACGAATCGGGTGGTTCCCTGGTTCGCGGCAGTTTGTGGAACCACAATGCCTCGCACTTGTGAAGCGCTACGCGAAGTCCCAATTCATGAATCCGAGATACGACCCTTGCCACCCCAAGCTGGGCAAGCTCGATGGTTCCCTCAAAGGATTCCCCAACCGTCAAAACAAGTGTGTCGTCTGCGTAGCAAACGACACTGACACCATCGGGGAGTTCAGCCCGCAGGACCAGAAGGTTCTATTATACTTGCTCAAACACTGCGTGCAGCTAGGCGGCGCGCTTACCTGATGCACTATTATATGCTAGCCCCAATTTTATTTCTTAATAGAAGCGTCTTTCCGGCTAGTTTAAGATTTTTTGTACTCATTTCAAGACAATACTAATTCAACTATATACTATATATACTTCAGTTCATCGTTGTACTCCATGCTGAGCAGTAACGAGTGACGCTAAAATTTGATTTGAAGTTGTACCGCCATTACTTACATTCTGTTCTATTCCATTTCTATATTGTCATTATAGAAAGTGTTCTATCGGCAGCGAAAGAGATCTATTATGAATTCCCTCAACTTTTGAACACTAAATATTCATAAAATTAGGTACTTTAATCGAGGTTGCGGCAATGTAACAAATTCAAAAATACACGTAAAGTTAGACATAATTCTATTGAAAATAATGCACAACAAAAATGTTACACGTTCATCATTCCTCAATATGGCTACGTTTTTTTATTATTTACGGTCCGTTTTGATGCTGTGTATATAGAAGCACGCACAACTGTCAGTGGCGGAAATATTTTTAACGAAAAGCTTAATGTTCAAAAGAGTCAAAAATAAAGTAATATGTCTACAAGAATAAACTGAAAAATACGAAGTACAAAGTGAAGTACGAAGTGAAAAATACAGGAATGATTTATACGACATTATCTATAAAAACAAATTTGCTATCTAGTTGAACAAAGTTTGAGATTTTTATTTCAAAACGGATGCAGAGAGTTTCATAATTTAGCTTATTACCAATTTTCTCTCACCGTGTCCCCTTGTAATCGCGTACAGCTAAATGCGTTGATGGTCAGCTATTCTGTTTTTAGAGCTTTGTAAATTGGTTACATTTACGGATGACGTGAGCTGGTTTAGTTTGATTTTTATGTAACACACTGACCGAGCGCGAAAAGTTGTTGAACAATATTGACTCGATTACACTTAAACAGGCCTCTACGAATTACGCTTTAAATGTTTTTTTGTTTTATATTTAATCTATTGTTGACACAAAAACAGATTATATAACCTCAATGATGGCTTGGTTGAAAAGGATGAGTAGCTGTAACATGAATCATTTTCTCACAAGACATTTAAATCAATATTAATATCTATGAAATATAATTATATTTCCCAAGTATGACTACCAATTTGCTTCATAATTTAAAAGTAATTTTGCATTCAGAACAGACAATATATTCTGTTTTTAAATTCATTTAAATAAACTTTGATTTTGGCGTTTCTGAGAAATATAGATTCTTTTGAAATTGTTCAAGACTATGTATATGTAACTTGGATAAATGCTCCAAATGGATAAGAGCAACTGTGAGGGAAAGATCATTTTAGAGTATTAGCAGGCTGAAGTGGCAGTGGGTTGGACATATTTGCCGAAAAACCCATAACCGTTGGGGTAGACGTGTTTTTGAGTAGAGACCGCGTCTCGGTAAACATAGTGTATAGGACGTCCTCTTGCTTGGTGGTGAGACGTTTTGCGCAAAGTGTCAGGCAATTATTGGATGAAAAGGGCTGAAGATTGGGCTCTGTAACGAACCTTGAGAGAGGCCTCTGTCCAGCAGTGATGATGATGATGACAAATGCCAAATGTTTTTAAAGAAGAACGTTGCAAATCGTCTGAGAACCCTTAAAATATGTAAACTGTAATAACTAGTAATCTATTTAGGTTAGATTATAGTCTTCTTACCTTCACACTCTAACCTATAAGCGATTTTTTTTTACACTTGCTCGACATAGTGACTAGAGAGTACCTGATGGTAAGTACAATGTAGTCCAAAAACGAAAGGGACTATCAAAGGATGAAAATCCATTGATAGTCTACATCGTCATGTCGGCCCACATATACCACGACTGAAGGTCTCAAGGTATATGAGCTACTGGATATGCACAAGCTGATCCCGAAACGCGACAAGCCGAAACTGGTCACTATAACGGGCTTTACACCCATGCACTGTGGTCGCGATCCAGACGGGCACCCGCGCCCTACCACCTCGCTGCTGCTCGTTTAGCACCACCCAGGAGTCACGTGTAGGGGAACTAGGGTAAAGCCTACGGACGCGAGCAGCTTCGACTCAAAAAAAAAATCAAAAAAAAATGTTACAAAAAGCTATAAAACAATAATTTCTAATAAAAGATGCCTCCCCTTTCATATGGAAAGGAAATTACGATATAAGAACTTTGTAGAAAGAAGCTATATTTAGAAAAAAACTTTACTAAGAAATGAGGATAAATATGACAGAATACATTGATAAGAGTCGCACGTCCTAGGTCCGTACGTGGTGCGTTGCTCTGCAATCGAAGTTTCTACGTGCTTATGAGCGTGATGAGGGCCTGTTGCCCTTAAATGTCGTCCCTCATCCCTGTGCCTATTTCCCCACGCACACTTTCTACTCTAAACAATGCTTAATTCAGCCTAATATAATCTTGTACGTATATATATATATATATATATATCTTTCTTAAATGTCATATTCAGTAAAACAGTGATAAGGTTAATACACCGACGGACTCACAAACTGCAACAATGTTCCAGACGCCTTAGAAATAAAATATTTAAAAAAAATATACAAACTTTTTATACAGATTTAAACTTAAACCTATAGTTTGGTTCGTTAACTTCATGGCAGAGTAGTTTCATATCCTTATTTGTATACTGGAAAGGACCATTCAATTTTTTTGAATAAAAACGATAAATTTAATAAAAATCGGTTTTAGTTGGTTTATTAAAAAATTGGTCTTTACAGTAAAAAAAATTAAGTATGAGTTTTTTCAATTTAATAAGGTGTATTGCCTCAACGTACCCTTACAACACAAGTTTCATTCGCGTGATCATCGAAATGCCACCCTATACCATACACGAACCGCCTCCAAAAGGAACACACTCCTCAATGCAAGTTTTAGCATATTTACCCAGATTATGTTGATTACTTTGTATTTAATCTTAACCTAAGCACACAAGCACATCTGCAGTTTCTCGTCTTTATGTCTGTTTTAATTATACATTTATCTACTGGACTTATCTTGTGCAAATATTACATTATTAACTATGGCAGCCATGCTTAATGTTGCTCAGGAATTGGACGAAATCAGTGTGTCCAGATCAATTAAATGTTCTCCGATTGACTGTAATACTTATCTTGCTGATAGAGTAAACTCTACTACAGTATTTCATATTAATGTTCGTAGTATTAATAAAAATTTTGATGAACTGGTCTCATTGCTGTCCATTGTAGGGGTCCAATTTGAAGTTATAGTACTTTCTGAATGCTGGTTAAGCAAGGCAGTACACCTTCCAGTCTTGCCAGGATATAGGGTCTTCTCCACGAATTTTATACATAATCAAAATGATGGAGTGGTTATGTTTGTTAGTAATCGACTGGAATGTGTAGTGCAGGAACCAACTTTCTTTGAAGCGAATTGTCTTTTATGTAGGATTGGTACTAATAATTTAGTTATTATTGCATTATATAGATCTCCTGCATATGGACAGACTGATACCTTTATAAATGGACTTGATAATTTACTTCGTCGAAGCAGGGGGGCAATGAATGTAATCATAGTCGGAGATATCAATATTGATATTTTACGTAATGATTTGGATGCCAATGAATATCTTAATCTAAATGCTTCACATGGTCTTATGCCTGCTCACATGATAGCAACACGAAATGATAGCTGTCTTGATCATGTTATGCTAAAATCCAATAATAAGTCACTTACTCTGGTTCTTGACTCTTATGTTACGGATCATCTTCCTGTGATTCTTTCCCTTAGCAATTGCAGTAATTACAGCAATCATCATACATCTGTATCTTTTACCAACTTCAAGGCCGTTTCACATGATATTAATTTATTTGATTTTTCTCCCCTCCTTGAGTCTAATGATGCAAATGTTTGTGCAGAATTTTTAGTAGACTCTATTTCGTCTATAGTAAAGAAGCATACTACAACAAGGTTGACTTCTCGTAGAAGTAGGATCATTAAGCCGTGGATTACCCCTGGACTTTTGAGATGTATAAGAAATCGTGATAGGTTGCACTTGCAAACAAGAAAATTCCCGAATAATATAATAAGCAAAATCACCTACTCTAGATATCGTAATTTTTGTAATAGTCTCTTGAAATCTATAAAGACAGAGTATGAAAGGAAAGAATTCGAAAAAGCAAAAAATAATCCTAAAGCTACCTGGAGGGTTATCAAGAATATTACTAACACTAATCGTGTTCACTCATCTCCTATTGAACTGCTAAAAACTAAAGAAAGTCCACTAGCATCGGTGAACGAAGTGAATCGTTTCTTTGCTAATGTTGGTAAAACATTATTTGATAAAATTCCTTATTGCAACTCAGATCGCCCCTCTCGTGTGATGGCGGTTGGTTCCTGTTCTGGTGATTCCTTAGTCATTTTAGAAACTGATATTGATGAAGTTGCGGGAATTATTAGGAGTCTTCGCATAGACTGTGCGGTTGGATGGGATTCTATATCATCGTCTATCCTAAAGTCATCATGTGAGGTTCTGGCCCCTCTTATCACTCACATTTGTAATGTATCCTTGTCTTCTGGAGTATTTCCTAGGGTTTTCAAAAGAGCTATAGTTTGCCCTGTTTACAAGAGTGGTGAAAGAGATTCCATTAATAATTATAGGCCTATTTCTGTTTTGTCAGCTTTATCTAAAATCCTAGAAAGAATTCTGTACAATAACTTAGTTAAATTCTTAAGTTACAATAAAATTATATCTGACAATCAGTTTGGGTTCAAAGTTTCAAAATCCACAGAAGATGCTGTAGCAAGCTTTACGGATTTGGTTGTAAGTAAACTTGATGGAAATTATAAGTGCATAGGAATATTTTTAGATATTTCAAAGGCTTTTGATTCAGTTCATGTGCCTACTCTTCTGGCCAAATTAGAAAGCATTGGAGTACGTGGTGTTCCTCTTAGTATTTTTAAAGATTACTTATCTGACCGAACGCAGAGAGTAGTTATAAATAATTATTGCAGCTCTGATGTAGAGATAAAGTTTGGGGTTCCACAAGGCAGTATTTTGGGTCCTATTCTTTTTCAAATTTACATTAATGACATCTGTCAAATTTACTTTCCTCAGTCTCACTTTTTCACGTATGCAGATGATACAGCAATTCTAGTATATGATCACTCATGGCCTGAAGTTCAGAATAGATCAGAGACTGTTCTAAGACTTGTTTTGAAGTGTCTCGCCCAAAATTCACTTTCTCTTAATATTGGAAAGAGCAAATATGTAGCTTTTCATGTTAGCCCATCCTCCCGTCCGACAGATAATACTATATGCATTAGGGGACATTCATGTCTTTCTGATTTAGAATGCAAATGCTTGCCGCTAACAAGAACTGGTGTGGTGAGATATCTGGGAGTATATTTAGACGAAATGTTAAGTTGGAAATCTCATATAGATATTTTGATCAATAGAACTCAAAAACTTATCTATGTCTTTAAGAAATTGAGAAATTCTGCTGACATTTATACTCTTAGGACTGTTTATTTCTCTCTGTGTGAATCCTTGATATCTTACTGCATTGCTGTTTGGGGTGGAGCCTCTAAGACCACTTTATTGAAACTTGAGAGGGCTCAAAGAGCTGTCTTAAAAGTCATGCTTAAAGAATCCAGAAGGTTTCCTACTGAGATGTTATATTCTAGATGTCAAGTTTTAACAGTAAGACAGCTCTTTGTCTCGAAACTTGTCCTCCGCAAACATAGAGTGGTCCTTGTAGGGACAGATAGCAAAAGAAAACCTCGCAGAATGAGATATGTTTGCCATATGCCGATTCACAAGTCTCATTTTGCTGAGAAACAATTTTGGGTTCTTGGTTCAAGGATTTATAATAAGGTTAATCATGAATTAAATATCTTGAACTTATCAAAATTCGAATGTAAGATGAAGCTGAGAGACTGGTTGTCAAATCTAAAATATAATGATACTGAGGAACTGTTGCAGGTGTAGATGTGCTTGGGCTTTAATATTAACATTCTTTTGTAATTGTTATTCACTTTGTTTGTATAGTCTGTTGTTTGGTATGTAATGTTGTTTTTGTATTGTTTTGAGATATGATTGGTGCTACGCAGCAGTAAAAAACTGTATCAAATTTGTGTGAAATATGCTGACATCCAAGATACAGGGTGTCCTAGTTTGGATGTCAGCTGATTTTTAATGTGCTGCCTTGTAGTTGTTTGTCGAATAAATAATTTTATTTATTTATTTTTTTTTTTTTTTTTATCTCCCGCAGGCAACGATAGGCTCCACTACGATCGTCTGCACGATTTAAATATGTATTCCACTCATCGGTGAACAATACGGAGGCCCACTGCTCTTTAGTCCAATCAATATGTTCACGCCCAAATCTTACACAAACTTCTCTGTGAGCTGCAGATGTCACTTTGGACCATTTTCTGATCTAAGAAATATTATGATTGCAGTTTCTTTAAGCCTCTTTCTTATTGTCTGTGCACTCGCTTTTACTTCTCGCACTTCATTCAACTCTGTTTTAATGTTTACTGTCGCGAGGAAACAACTTCGTAGGGAAGTCGAAACAATAAATCGGTCGTCACGACTGGTGGTATGGATTGCGGGTGGTGGTTAAACTTTACTCTGACCCTCCCTTAGATATTTAAAATATAAAATTGCGTTCTTCAAAAAACTCACAATAAGCCCTAAAATATAAAAAAATAATAGACTACAGTTATCAGTGAGCACTCGGTCACATTTAACTTGTCGTATCAAATGTAAAATGTCAGATCACAGCCATACAATTACTGTAGTGACTTATCCCATCCGTATTAAGAAAGTATACATTGTAACGTACTACCAGGTCTGATCAAAGTAGGTTATAATTGCCGAAATTTAAAGTTCATTTGATAAGTCCATATTGTGTGTTCGAAAACGAAATACCGAATTTCAAGTATGTCCGTTTAAATAGGTGCAAGTTCGATTAAAATGATTTTGCAATAATTATAGTTAGGAAGATTTTTACGGTGACAAAAATCCTTTAGTATTAAAAAGGTTTTACGTGTTCTTTCCAGTATGCTACAAAAATAAATTGGAAGATCACAAGGTGATAAAAATAGATAGAACATCTTAAGGATTACTTACCTATTTGTGGTACATCATAAGGCCGATTAGAGCGCGAGGCACGAAGCATCATTTGGCTGGCCATTTCGGTGGGCAGTTGGTGGGAAGCTCGTTTATTGTTGCGGACGCGGCGTCGTTCTTTGCGCAAGTCAGCGGGTGGTAAGGGAGACTGATGAGGAGCATAAGCTGATTCCAGCTCGTTGTTGACAGGCTCCGGGTCGAAGAGGTCTTGGAGCGGACGAGAGCGAGCGAGATCTCGGCCGGCGCGCCACTCGCTGGAGTACCGGCGCGGAGCCTCTGCCGCAGATCGCAAGGCCAGCGCCGCGAGCACCGTCGTCACACAGCACACTCGCATGCTGAGCCCCCGCGCGCCCCGCCACACGGCCATCGCCCGCTACTAAGTACACAATTGCACGATCACTACCAACGGGCTCCTGCCCGACCACATTATTCGTTCTATGCCACTAATCTAAGCGGTCCTTCTCTGCTTCAGGTTATATACCCCTTACATAGGAATGCGTAATTTTTTAGTTCGGGCTTCAACTCGTATCTGAAACAAATTAAATAAATTTAATTTAACATAAAAACAAATTAAGAAATTATATTTTTCCGACGAGAACCGGTACTTGACTACGTTTTACAATTAAATGTTTTTAGTGAAAGTCTTCTTTTCAAATGGTATTTTACAGTTGTGCTTTGGTGTTTTGAAGTGTATACATTATATCATACTTTATTCGGTGGCCTCCTCTTGTATGTAAAAGTTCATAAAAAGTAGGTAAACTTCTTTTTTTTATGTGATCGGTCCTATGTAAAGGCAAACCCAAATTTCTTAAGTACTAGACTTAAGTCAGTGGGAATTATTTCAGAATTTTAATAATCACTGAATTAACGAAATAGTGTAATAGAGTACAAATGCATCTGGTAAAATGCATTTAATGTGGATTTTGAAGTTATTTGATATATTTGAAGATCAGTTAAAGTTTAAGACTAAAAAAGAAACATGTTATTATATTGTACGTATACTTGTATGCAGTATTGTTATGCTTTTCTGATCACAATAAATATATTAAGTAGATACAATTATTTTACGTAGGACGACTTACGCGTCGTCGGCTTTAGTATTGTAGGTGCTGAAAATGTTGAAAGTTTTGTAATAAAAACAAATCAGCAGTAGTCTAAGTGCTTTCGTTCACGTCTTTTATTCATCGACTTTCAACATTAAAGCTTTCTTTGAATATTATTTGTAATTGACAATAAATAAAAGGTATAAAAAAGACCATTATAATAATAAACAGCGTCACCGCTTGTTGACCGCCATTAATTTTATGCTTTGTTAGACAGTTAACAGAATTTAATTTATTAAAAACAATGTGATGTTGTACTATTATTTTACTGTGATTTATGGCAGAAAATAAATGTTTGAATTTAATAAATTGTAGTTTCTTAAGGTTTATGCATAGTGGGAATTTATTATCGAATACTTAGTATTATTTAAAAATAATTCGTACGTAAATTCACTTAGATTAATATTGCATGTACTTTTGTAAATAAATACAAATTTTTTTTGGTGATAGGGCGATTGCGTGAACCGTGTCTTGACCACAGAACATATGTATTGAGACCGTCATAGTGACTAGCTTTGGCTTGTCGCGTTTCGGGTTCAGCTTGTGTATATCAAGAAACTTATATACCTAGAGACATTCCGTCGTAGTATATGTGGGCCGAAATGGCGACGGAGACTATCAATGGATTTTTATCCTTTGATAGTCGCTTTCGTTTTTGGACTACACTGTACTTACCATCAGGTGCACTGTAGTCACTATGTCGAACCAGAGTAAAAGAAAAAACATACAACATTAATTATTAGGATCTATACAAGTTCATCATACAAATTGTTAAGTCTACTTATTAAAGAAAAGGTTTATTTATTGTAAAAAAAAGTGTTCATTAATTGATAATATTATTAAAATAATTTAATTTAAACAGTCAACTGTTGAAGTTAACGAATAATTAAGTATGCTTGAGATTATTTATTTTAGAATAACGTGCCGTTAACCCTTGAATATATTTGAATTTAAGACATTCAAATCGTGTCCAGTATTTAAATATACTCGATAAAATATTATTAAAATGAACAATTATTATTTAAATTTCTTAATAAACACAAGAAGTTGGAACTTTGCTAAGATAAGTGGAAAAATTTTGAGATTAGAGAATTATAGAATTTAAATATTATAGAAATTAGAGAATTATAAGAAAAACCACATTACGATTTTATCTATTATAATTTTGTATGTCTTAAATAAACAAAACCAAACTCAACTATTACTTTATTAACATTTTTTTTTTTTCGAATTTACGCGTGTTTGTTGACCGGGAAAGATCTTCACAACTTAACCGGGCGGGTTTATTTACATAGGTACACAAATTAAATTAAGCGCTGATGAAAATTTCATATTTATTTTCATATTTCGTATTTTGCTAATAATACGAACATTTGTATGCTTTCAATAGAATCCTTGACTTGATTTAAATCGATTTTGTTCGGCTTGATTTTATTTTAGCCAAAGTGATAGCAGTTCCCTCGGTGACGATAAACGAGCAGTCGACTTGAGAGAGTCTGCCCGGAAGAGAGGGAGGTGGTGTGCAGTGTGAGAAACGCTTAGAGGTGTGCGCTCTTTATATTCACCCCTCTCAGAAGAAAGCCTGAATAAGCCCATTCGCTCCCTAGGCAACTGAACGAATTTGGTTTCCCAAAAGTTGGGTTGGAGAGATTAGTGGGGCAGCCTGAGGCTTTTTAGTCAGTAGGAGTCTGACACACCGGGGTCGTTGCCCTCACAGCGACCCTGATGGCCCACGTAGGATTTTCCCCCGGATTTCTCCAAAAAATTATAATATAATAGCAGTTATAAAGTGAAAATAGGGGTGCCACTTACATCGTACAGTCGAAAATAGATTAGTAAAGAAAGTATGTATACTATACAGTGGAGACCATAAGCCTGTAGGCTTGCCGCTATTCAGATTGACTGATGACCTGGCGAAAATGGCTGGGTAAAATATCAGGCCAAACGATTGTTAGAAATGAAAGAGGATTTAAGAGGCCTTCACTCAGCGTCGGGTGATTGAAAAGTAAAGAAGAAAATACTAGTTTTATTCTGACACTATAATGAAACTAAAAAGTCGAAACTTGTGGTGTAGTATTAGTGTATATTTATAAAATAGGGTGGTAGGTACGGTGGGCCGTTGACGTCATTGTGAGGGCTGGAGCTCACAGGGCTAGGGCGGGAGGGTAGCGGACGCGACGCCCGTTTTGATACGCACTTGCAAATTCACACCTCCATGAATGGAAGAATTAAATTATCCTCAATCCGACTCTGAATGTATGTACACACCTGACCTGAAAGTCAAGTGTCTTTTTTATACCATTTTCTTCACTCTTAACTATTTCAGGATAGCGAAATTTTTGATACAAACGTCTAAAGTGTATGTCTAATTTATGATTAACGTCGCTAATATGAATGCAGTTTGAGATATTATTGAATGACATTATTACAAGAATATTGAATAATAACATATTGCAATTCAATATTCAACTTTCAGTAAACCAATAAATAAATTGTATTAACCAATAAAAAAAACAACATTCTATCAACATCTATTTGGATATCTTGTACATAATGAATAATTTAATTTAAAAAAAAAAAACAGCACAGCACGTGTACACATATGGTATTAATGCACACTGTCGGCGGAATGAAGCTCTGTAAAATCGTTTGGCACAAAGGGTATGATCCCCGTTCTCTTCTACTTTGGGGATTTCATTTTGCATTATAAAAGGCTTACTGCGAAGATCGTGTAATATCAATGCGTCCCCCGAGCGCCAAGTTACCCGATTACCTACATTACAAAGCCATTGTTCTTTCTGCTATAGTCCAATGTGAGGCCATTACGTAACCAAAAATGTTATTAATTGTGTAACCTCTACATCAAACTATTATTATAAACTTTATTTTCTTTATGACTGAACATGACATAAGCAGTACATAGAAACTTTAACCGCCAACACGGGTTCGTATTATATTTTTCCTTTAATAAAATGTTAAACTCAGACGATTATGCTTAAAGGAGAATTTATTAATATTTGTTCTGTTCTTCTATCGGTCTTTTATTTCGTTTCAGTTTTGTTATTTAATTACTTTCCATACGATTAAGAGCGGCTTGCAACAACAAATTAAACTTAGTTAAAATTTGTATAAAACATTATTTAGCATCAAACTCTACTTAATGTCTTGGACAGAAACATTATCTAATTTTAATAACTGCTAAGTTTAAATCACCATATAAGTCGTATTAAATCGCTAAACTTTCAGTTCTTATTAACTATTCTTTAACTATAAAGTATTAGACGCTAGAAGCTTCTATAAAACGTTTTATTACAGTCAGTTTCATTTTACGCAGACATTGTTTATTTAAAGTTGAATGATTGTATATTTTTAATATTAATTTTTATTTAAATATAAAATATTAGAGGTTATAAACTTCTGACCATAGATGGGCAAAATGTAATTAGATTAATAAAAATGATTAACGATTACATTTTACGTTTTTTAACATTAATAAGACTGCATTTTGCTCATTTATGTTTTAAACACTTGAAAATCCCAGATTGTATACACATTTATGATTTCTTAATGTTTGAAATGGATTTCATCATGATTACAGAGCAAGAAAAATTAAAATTACAACTACATTTTGTAATCGTTAATCATTAATCTGATTACATTTTGCCCAGCTTTGCCTCTGACAGATGAACAAAGTGCTAAAGCTTCGAGTTTACTTAGAGACCTCGCTTCGCTTAGTCAATATAGAATGGTAGCGAGTCTTGTCTACTCTACGTAATTTTATTGAAAATTTGATCCTAATGAGTCAAATTATTTACAAAATTCTTTTACTGAAAATAAATATAGGAGCTAACAACATGTAGAAGCTTTTGAGTTGGCGCGTTGCTCTTTAAAGTGCCATGTTGTGTGTGGATTCAAGTGGGTAGGAACTCCATAAGTATACAATTACTGGCGAGATTTGTATCGTCATTGACATACTGAGCGTCATATGCTATTATATGTTGATCTTTGTGTCATCTCAGGTATGTTTTTCTCAAAAGAATTTCCTCCATTCTATATTAATAATTCATGTCACGCTCGGCTTGCGTTAATATAATGTATGAGGATAAAGCTTTGTTAATATATTTTCTCGTAAGAACTCGTAAAAGTAGCCGGTAAAATATAGAAAATACCTTATGCTTAGTAATATTATGTATTTTTATTACAATAGTTAAATTTTTATTAAATTTTGCCAAAATTATATATTTAGAATAACATTTTTTTTACACCCAATTTGTTAATAACTTACAAATATGCATGAAGTAACTAATAAATGTTAAGAAACCAAAAATGCTATACACTATATGCACCTACATTACCTGTTACATAAATATATACAGGAATGTAGGTATACAAACAACAGTTACTACACATTTCAATTCCAACATTATGTAGCGACCCTATGTCCAAAACTTGCTACAAAAATATGTTATCATATCACTCAACTAGATTAACTTTAACTAGCATAAAAGTCATTACAGTAAAAGGTTCTAAGAGTTCACTTTCGCTATTTTCCTGAATATTTACCGACGTGTCAAAGCTTTTAACATTTCCTAAAGCATCCATCTTAAAACATATTTATAATTTAAGGCTCACTATTATCGTGGAACTGTATTAATATTGTTATACATAAGCTTTTAAACGGGTTAACTTAAAATGTTTAGTCTCAAATCCTTGTTTCTTTCAATTGTAATATTTAATGACATACATACACATACTACATAAGTGTAATGTAGTTATGACAATGTACTATAATTTTATAAGTATTTTCGTATATGTTTATTATAAAATTGTAAATATTATATATCTTATTCTAAACAAAAAAAAAGACTTGTACTGGCTGATTTATTAATATAGAGCCTAAGCTAGTGATACAAGAAATATGATATTTTACATTGGGTTCTTTCTATGCTATAGGCACCCACTAAGGGAGAATGTCACGGAATTCTATCATCAGGACACGTTTAAGTGCATTTAAGTTTTATTCTTGGATCTGTAAGTCTTTGTTTACTTTTCTTATGCTCGTTGTGGTGGCCTTAAACGGTACAGCACAATTACAGGTATATTATGACTGTTTATTGTTTGCGTATAATGTGTTGGCCTCTGACCGCCCTCAATTGTACAAAAAAAAAAAGATTTCCGTCAGTTCTGAGTACAAATCACTCCTGGGCGAAGCAAGGCGGTTCTGCTAGTGTTGAATAAAAATTAAAAGCCTAATGTTTATATCCTTATGGTTTTTTGTTTAATGTATATCAAAACTATTTTTGTTGCAATGTATTTGTCATCGAAGTAGCGACGTAGTGTATGTGCAATTGCATAAGCGTATACTGTTTGTCCTCGGCGATAGTAACCCACTTAAACTTATGTATATACATGTATGTAAAATGATACCCCAGATTTAAATAGTGATGTGAGAACTTTCGGCAGAATAACGTCTGCGTTGACGTTGTGCAGCTAACCTAATTGGCGACGATAGTTCGGGAAATGCTAATTTTATCGCATTGTACCCCAGTTATAGTAAAAATATTCTGTTAAATAAGAAGATCTATTCACACAGGGATTGTTTAACTTTTGAGGTTTTTTCAATTGGAAAGATAACATCGGTTATATTCGTGGTGGTAGATTAGTAACAGTTTATTAATCTCATATAGCACTAGTGTTATGATAATGTATATTGCAGTCTGTTTTTAAGGTTTCATACCTCAAAATGAAAGAGGGAACCCTAATAGGATCAAATTTCTGTCTGCTTGTCTATCTGTCAAGTTCATTTTTCACGGAAACGCATAGAAGTATCAATTTGAAATTAATATGTAATATATAGGTCTAAGGTCTCTTGTAGCTCTGAAAAAAAATAACACTTCTATGTCAAAGCATTCGACAGATATGTTACTCTATGTCGTATTTTTTATCGTTTTTATGATTTTTGCAAGGGAATTAAACCTCTAAGGTACTTCCCATTGGCTTGAACCAGGAAATTAAGTAAGAAGCAAGTTCGTACGTGACGAGTGTGCGAAAAAGTTCGTATATTTATATATATATACATCATGTTTTTTTACAAGTACTCTTTTTTTAAGGAGGACATTATGAGGAAATCCTAAACTTCAATAGATACAGAAGTTCCGTGCTAGAATATCTACGGTTTTTTGTCTAATAATAAAATTGGATAAATCAAAATTATGATCAAACGTGAACTTTCTACGAAAACAACAACAAAATTTAAGATTTTTTTACGGGATTGAACTATTTTTATTCTAAGATAATTATTCTGCAGGGCATTAAAAATCTGATTTGTAGAAGTTAGACAAATTCAATGATATAATTTTTCATACATTTTTAATTTGTAGGGAACCACAAGTGTACTAGTATAACTTGCTCTTCTCGGTTATTTACTTATACGTTGAAATTGCTTACACGAAACATCAAATTGATGTTTTACAATATACTCGTACAATTTTAATATAAATTGCATAGAAAGCTAAAAAAAGGTCTATAAAAACTAGACAATCAAATCTAGTCAAAAGCTAGGTTTTCCAAAGACCACAACAGATATTGCGTTTCATGAATATTCGCGAATGTTGTTAACATTCTTATTGATTTTTCAGTTTAAATGTTAACTTCAAGTATATTTCTAAAACTTGTAATGAAAAATGTATATTAAGTAAGTCATAATAAATATAGGACGCTACTTTCACATGTAATTTAAGATATTCTTTTTATTATATATTTTTATTACATAATTTGGTTTCATCAGGAAATATATACTACACGCATTAATTAAAGGATATTAAAATGTCCCCAATTTTTAGATGATTTACCAGAAGCTGTTATTTTGAGGGAAATGGTTGTAGAGAAGTTTTAAAAGGAGAAGGTTAAAGTTTCAAGTGTCAGGTTTTCTCATATAAAGGTTTGAAAAGTAGAAAGTTATAGCTTCAAGTGTCTGGTTTTCAGTTTTAAACGTTATCATAATTTAAATATTTCTCGTCTTCAAAATGATCTAGGGTCTTTGATTTTTTTATTCTATAGTCTTATCTTTAAAGTCTTTTAGACAATCTAATTCCCTTTCATTTAACTTACATACGAGCTTTCTACGATGATTTAATCCTGAGTTATTGTTGATCAAAGCAAAAAAGACTTTATTGACTTTGACAATAGATTACTATCCAAGTAATAAATAATGATTGGACAGAAAATCGAAGCAGAGTTTTATAAACTAAGAAATAATTTCTATGAGATGAAATAAAGATGATTTAATAACTTGGTAAAAAAATATTCTTGAAAGAAGTAATGTACATGTAATTGTACATTTTGCGGAAACCGTTTGTCGAATCTAAAAAATCATGTAAATATTATGTTAAGATATTAAACAGAAATTATTAAATTATCTTTTTTATTATGAAAGTACGTTTGAAATTAGCAAGCCAAAGTAAGATCAACTAAAGCAAGAGTAATAATAAGGCAAGTGCAACAAAAAGACAAGTGTAACAATTTCAAAAAAATCGGAAAAGGTACATTTTTTATTTAAGACATATTTACCAGACAACGCCGGAGCTTTTATATTATTTAGTGTAAAATATTGGAATATGATTCGTATCGAAACAAATGTACATTGTCAATGCCATGAAATAATTAGGAGGCATCTGCGTCAATAAAAGTTGATCGCATTAAACATCCATCCACAATCCTATTATCACGCAATTTATCAATATGACTTTACAATCTACATACTAAGCATTTTATCATACATCAAATAATACGTCAATTAAGGAAAATGTTTACTTAAAACCTCTTTTTTATCGGAGTTGTATTTAACACTAGCTGATCCGGCAAACGTTGTTTTGCTATATAAGCTTTTGTAATATCTTCTAAGATGTTCATTGAAATTAAGTGCTGTCAAAGACAATTTTGTTCACAATTAAATACTCTTAATCAACAACACATTTATTTGGATAAAGATTAATATTATTACGTTGATACAACTCTTAACAAATAATGCATTAATTTCGACCAAATTTGTTTACCATAAAAACGGTTCTAGTGACTTAATCTTAAAAGATACACATATACTGTCGCGGACATTTTTTTAGATCATTTCAAGAGGAATAATTCTTTCTTACATATATTTTTGGTATTTTGAACCGTTTTTGCAGCGCACGCAATGGAAGCCCTCAATAATGAATAATTTTCCCCGTTTTTTTTCACATTTTCCATTATTTCTTCGCTCCTAATAATTGCATCGTGATGTAATATAGCCTAAAGCCTTCCTCGATAAATGGTCTATTTAACTCAAAAAGAATTTCTCAATTCGAATCAGTAGTTCCTGAGATTAGCGCGTTCAAACAAACAAACAAACAAACTCTTCAGCTTTATAATATTAGTATAGGTAAGTTATTCCCGTTGATACTATAAATGCAAAATCGGCAAACGTGGCTTCATGAAAAAGATATTTTTACACCGTGAAACCAATTTATAGCAGTACAAAGACGACGCTTTGAGATTTCAGATTATGAGAATACAGTCTGGAACTCGATAAAGGCAGAATTGAATGGAAGGTCGTTGTGTTTATTGCTGCGCCTATCTTTGGCTCCGATGAATCAGATAGGTTTTGCTCATGGAATAATGCTGTGAACACAAGCCTACGAAACTTAATTCTTAATAAGTAAAATTTGTTACATACTTAATTAATCAGCACAATAGACGTAGTCTGCATTTTTGCGACAAGTAGACTATTTGAGATTGGAAAATAACTTGTTCGTAAGTTTGTAATCATAGAATCGCAGTTTATTCAAACGTAGTTTTTTATACGTACCAGAAGCGTATAATTGATTATGCATATAAAAAAGAAAGCTTCTGACTGACTTGGTCATCACGAAATCTCGGAAACTATAAAGATGAGAAATTTGGCATTTCAGTTAATTTTGTGTTGTACTTGTATGTGAAAGGTAAGTAAAAACAAATTTTTGAAAAATTAAGCTCTAGGGGTTTCAAATACGGAGTTAAAATTTGTGTGTAGTTTCGATACCAATAAAGTTAGAGTTACAAGACTCTGTACTAAGGTGCTACTTTAAAAATAAATAAAAGTAATTTTATTATTTATTGAAAATGCTAGTCCAGGGGTTGACATAAGGATTTTTATGATTTGTGGGTTTAGTTGTTTACCTTAGAGTTATAAAGTTTAGTATGTGGATTCATAATTACAAAGGAAAAATATATGTTAGTAAAAAGATCTACCATTAAAAGAATTTTAAAATAGGGGGTGGTTAACGTTGGTATGTAAATTTAATGACAATGAAGTTAGAAATATATCTTTCGTATTTGAATATCGTATTAGAAATGTATAAAAAGTGTATTATCATTTTTTTAAATCCCTTCTACGGATTAAAATAGGGGATTTATACTTTTTACGAATTTAGTTGTTGTTCATTTTAGAACCATGAAAATTGTAATGGGAAATCCCGATTAAAGGTGAAAATAAATATCTCATTATTATTCTGAAAATATACCTACTAAAAAGAAAAATACAGAGCTGAAATTTGTAAGGAATTTCGATAACAATAAAGTTAGGCATGTGAAACTTCGTATTACGAAATCACTTTAGATATGTATAATTTTTTTTTTTCAACTTTAGTTTGAATGTACGTTTTTGTGATTTTTACGTGCTTAGATATTTTCTACGTTAGAATTACCGAAATCAGAAATTAGAATCACGATTATAAATAAAGAACACATATCTTTATCATTTCATTTACATGTCATTATTTGTTAAATAATTATTCTAATATTTGTTTCACTATAATGTTATAGTAAAAAAAGAAAAATACTAGAGTAAAAAAATCTACCTGCGAGGGTTTTATAATAATAAATAAATGGATACAAATTTCACCTTGGACAAATATAATAACTTCTATAACTCTTAAGAAAATGCAAGTGAAGCTGCAGGCAATAGCTAGCTTATTCTACAATGAACATCCATATTTCTTAAATTCTTGACATAAAGCAAAGAGAAGCGTAACATTTAAAATAATTGGGTGTAATTGTTTGTTGTTTTTTGTGTATAATATCCACAGAGTTAGAAATCATTTTGTTATTGTAAATGTTGATGTTACTTGTAAGTTGAGTTTTTATTTATGTAATGTATATCTGGATCATGTCAGCTAATTGGTTCTCAAATATATCTGGCAGACGATTTACTTTATATAGTTGATATATGCTGACAGAATATTAAATGGATGTGACTAAATATGGAATAGCTCTAATGTGGAATAGCACAATTATTTTACATCATCCTTGAATATCTCTATTAGGTTTACACTAATTTACATTTTGTCATTTTCCTTTGATTATACCTCTATAAATAGTTATTTATTATAATTTGACTGTGCTTATAAAAATCTAAAAACAACATCGTGAGGAAACCCGTATGGTAACTGATACAATTGTCATGTGCAAGTGCTCTGAGAACGGCGATCAGCTGCGCTACTGGTCACTTTGGGCACGACATATAAGATCAAATGGAATAAAATCACTAATGTGTCTCTGCTTACTCCGTAAGGAATATAACGTGATGATATATTAATATTACTTAAAATATAAAACAACAACATAAAAGGGAATTCACACACTTTCACATTATTTTACTTTTAAGTAATCCAAGGAGTTTAAAAAGAAATAATTATATTGTACAAAGATTTCTTAATGTTTGTGCTTGATTTAATGTGGACAAAATAATAAATAATTTTATCACCTTTAGGGCTCCACGAGAGATTTATAAATGTACATTTAAATATTGTAATTAGTAACGGTTGAGATACAATCAATGAGTTACGGCGAATTTTATATAACAAAGATATTATGAAATTATTTTGTAATGCTCGCAAACGTTTTCGTTTCTCAGTAATATTATAAATATTTCGGGTGTTTGCTATAAATGGAAATTGTATTTTTGATAATTTAATAACAATGATCATATACGTTTTCATTTATGACGCACCGAGCCAAGACGAGGTCTAGCGGTTGGGCTAGACCATCAGTTTAAGGTCACTCAACGTGCGATGGAACGGGCTATGTTGGGAATCTCTTTGAAGGATGAAGTCTGAAATGAGGTTACCCAACAGAAAATCAAAATTGTAGGCCTATTTTCAAGCACTTCTGAATCTTCAAAAAAAGTAAAGTGAATCTAACACCGATTCAAAAAGTAGAATCTACTGAGAAGAGCTGGCTAGAAACTCTGGTAGTTGCTCTTTTCAACATAATGAGGTACAATAACAGGTATAATACACAACGGAATGAATGTCCCGCAAGAAAACTTGCATATATTAAGACGCACTTTTATCATTTAAACAGTCATTGTTACTTTATATTAGGTCCTTACATATGAAATTGGCGTTTTGTATGGGAGGAACAAAAAGTCGAATATTTTTTAATATAATATATTTAATTAATCAAAGTATGAACCATTATTTTCTATGCACTTTTGCCATCTCATAGGTAGTTCATTGATCCCTTTACTAAAAAAACCAGTCGGACGGGAATCAATAAAATCTTTGAAGGCGATTTGGACTGCCCCATCGGAGTTGAATTTTTTCCCTTGCAAGAAGTTATCCAAATTTCGAAAAAAATGGTAATCTGTTGGAGCAAGGTCCGGGGAGTACGGAGGATGTCTTAGACTTTCCAATTGAAGCTCTTCTAATTTAGTAGCCGTCTGTTACGCAGTGTGTGGTCTAGCGTTGTCGTGAAGCAGCAGTGGCGTGGAGCGATTGACCAGCCTAGGTTGTTTAGCCGCTAGCTTTTCCATCATGGTTTGCAATTGCTGACAATAGACATCAGCCATAATAATCCGGCCAGATTTGAGAAAACTGTAATGAACAATACCGGCACTAGTCCACCAAACGCTTACAAGTAACTTTTTTGGGGTTAATTTTCGCTTGGGGCAGGATTTGGCTGGCTGGCCAGGATCCGATTATCGTAAAGAACCCATTTTTCATCACAGGTAATGATTCGGTTTAAAATACCTTCATTATTGTGCCGGTTTAGTAATGTAACGCAGCAGTCGACGCGCGTTTGCCGGTTTGCTTCAGTCAATTCGAGAGGTACTCACCTTTCAAGCTTTTTAATCTTCCCAATTTGCTTCAAGTGAATTAAAACAGTTTTATCACTAACATCGCAGCCTGCAGCTAACTCGGACGTAGTTTGCGATGGATCCGCTTCCACAATAGCCTTCAACTCTTCATTATCGACTTGAGTCTCAGGCCGTCCACGGGGCTTGTTCTGCAGGTCGAAATTTCCAGAACGAAAACGTTGGAACCAAAAACGAACTGTGTTTTCTTTTGCAACACGACCGCCATACACATCAATCACCCTTCGAGTTGTTTCCGCAGCACTAGTGCCACGGCGGAACTCGTACTCGTAAATAATGCGATATTTTAAGTTTTCCATTTTGTAAAATGAGTGACGCAAACAGAAAAAAACAGAAGAAAAAAACAAATGAATGACGATCATCGAAGCACAAATACATGAGTCTATAACTGTACAAATTTGAATTTGGAATTCCTTACCAAAGAGGAGAAATTTGTGATTAAAGTGGCCAGTACGAAAAACGCCAATTTCATATGTAAGGACCTAATATATTATCTAATACTATACGATATATTAAAACGGATATAACATAGTTTAGGTATTTCTTTAAGTTACTAATATGCAATAAAAAAAGGGTGTTATTTAATACAAGTAAGACAAGGAATCTTTACAAAATACAGATATGTACTAAATGGTCATTTAAGTATAATTGTCTTACCATCACACTTACATCTGAATCTCAATTTCATGATCATTATTTATCTTCTAAATTAATCGAGATCGTTATTATAGAGTTCGTTAATAAATTGGTTGTAGATTGCGCAGTTTCAATCTTCGTTTATTTTATCTTTATCTAAATTATTAAGTTAAATGTACAATGTGCTATTAACCACTACAGACCAATGTTAAGTGCCCACTTATTAGAGAATTACTAGACATCAAGTCGGATACAACTCGTATGTGGTGGACGTTCCTTATACCCGCACAAAAACATCGCTTCTACATGCATCTTGCGATCAGCTAAGGAGTGTAAAATGCTTTCAGTGACAATATTCCTACGACTTGTCAGTCTTTAAGAGAACAGCGAAAATTCATTTGTTGGTCGGACTCATCTTTACCTTCCACCAGGTGTGATTTAGGTCAAGGTACAGTCTGTAAATTATAAAAAAAAAAACATTACGATGTCCGGAATAGTATCGAGACGAGATTTGGACAGTATATAATTTTTTGTAAAATAACTTAAGCAATATCACCCTGGGTACCATTAATGCAGTGTAAACTCTTCCAAAAATAATAACTATAAACACGGTATATGCCTATTATAAAATAGTAAGAATTAAACCATTTCATGATCAATACAGATCACTGTTCAATCAGTATTAATGCAGATACTACATAGTTCCAAATGACTAAAATCTTAAAATATTAGTTGTTTGTGTCAATCGGAGACGTCGCAGAATTATTATTATAGATAACACGACACAGAAAAGGATTTCTCGGAGCCATGTCCTTGACATTTTGTGATAAGTACTTATAAAGTAAATTACAAAATTATACAGAAGAAAGAATTTAAAGAAACTGCCAAGTACGAATCGAATTCATGTACAAAGAGTTCCGTAGAAACTGATTTACAAGGTACTGTGCGTATTTGATATTAACTTAAATTCGACAGTGTCACGTCGTCCTGAGAAAAAAGGTCTTGACAAACGGACAACGCAGTGGTTCTAAAAGGATATCTTTTTCCCTTTGAGCTAATAAACTTTGCAAACATACTGTTTTTTTAATACATGATCTTAAAGTAGTCTTAAGGTACATAAAACTGTATTTTAGGTAACATTTTTAGGAATATATATCTGATATATTTCGTATTTGTATACTTAAGATATATTTGAAACAATTTTTTTGAAAATTGTCGTTAAGTGACGGTTTTACTTATATAAAATGAAACTTGTAAAATGTTAAACCCCTATGTGGAAAATTCAAAAAATCTTTTGTAACTAATTATTGCCTACACTATAAAAGTAACAAATGTCAAAAAAATTTAAGTTCTAAGTTCTCTAGCGATAGTTCTCACACATTGATTAATATTTTGTTCAGCTACAAAATATATACGATTCTATGTTTATTGTTTTCATCATTTAAATATAAAATACCACTGAAATTGTATATAAAAAGCAACGACTTTTAACTGGAAATAGTTTTTGAAATATGTCACAAAATACTGATTACTGCGATAAAGTGTTCGCTTGTATTGTTCATAACAGTTTTAAAAAACATAATTTAACAAATAGTCACAAGCTCTACTTAAAAGTTTCTTTACAACGATACTCCACATGCAGTATTAAAAGCAAAAAAATAATTTGTCCCCACTTAGATATACATATAGGGACCTCCTTCGAATTCGATTTTTTATCACATTTAATAACATTATCGGCTTTGCCTCAAAGGTTTATATAATATTTATACTTTCAAACCGTTATAGTATATAATAATAGTAAACCAAACCAAATAAAATAATAATAGTAAGTGCCCAGCCCCTCAACTTGATTCAAACATATAGCTTTGCTTGGTCAATGATTAAATTTATGAAAAATTTTGAATTCTTTATAACAATTCAGTGTTATACAAACAAACATTCGTATTTTAATTCAAATAAAAGTATATGAATATATATAATTTATTTATACATTTTATTATTATTATGGTTAGTAAAACCTTCGTGCACGTCTTCGCAAATTATAAAAATGATAAAACCTAAATATTTTTAACAAAATTGAACATTTTACTACTTGAATGTTGTACTTCACTTAATAATCAGGTTTCTGTAGGACGCACAAACGCCGCAAGTGGTTCGCCGCCAGCTGCACCGCAAGTTTGTAGTGTTCATCAAACAACGCCTCGTTACCACCAAACAACTTTGATACTTTATACGAAGCAACGAACCTTATTTCAATTTAGCACATTGTGAAATTTAATTTTGTGTTTTCAAGTTGTATGACTCTTTAACCTAGACTTGCTTAGAAAACAATATAGCTAAATAATATAGCTTAGAATTTGCTTTATAAAACAGTTTCTTATGACGAGATTTTAAACACAACTTTTAAAATATATGAAATAACTATATAGGAATAACTGATGGAAAAATAATTAATTTGGAAATTATTGGTATTATGAAAGTGGTAAATTATATTATCTATACTAATATTATAAAGCTGAAGAGTTTGTTTGTTTGTTTGAACGCGCTAATCTCAGGAAGTACTGATTCGAATTGAAAAATTATTTTTGTGTTTAATAGACCATTTATTGAGGAAGGCTTTAGGCTATATAACATCACGATGCAACTATTAGGAGCGAAGAAATAATGGAAAATGTGAAAAAAACGGGGAAAATTATTCATCCTAGAGGGCTTCCATTGCGTGCGCTGCAAAAACGGTTCAAGATACGAAAAATATATGTATGAAAGAATTATTCCTCTTGAAATGATCTAAAAAAATGTACGCGACAGTATAGCTTTTAAGATTAAGTCACTAGAACCGTTTTTATAGTAATAAAATTTGTTCGAAATTAATGCATTATTTGTTAAGAGTTGTATCAACGTAATAACATTAATCTTTATCCAAATAAATGTGTTGTTGATTAAGAGTATTTAATTGTGAACAAAATTGTCTTTGACATCACTTAATTTCAATGAACATCTTAGAAGATATTACAAAACCTTATATAGCAAAACAACGTTTGCCGGATCAGCTAGTTAATTATATAATGTATAAATATTTGTACATAATATTTTCAGTTTCAATAAATAAAAAGGTTACACGCACAACTACTCGGATTTTTTGTAAATACAGATTTCTAATCAACTATATCCCAATTTGTTGATCATAAATTAATTGGATTAAAATTTATAGGTAGCTTCATCAGTAAAAATCTAGGTAATATAAAATACCTTTATTGTCTCATATGATATGTATAACTTGACATAAACTAAGGTATTTTGTCATTCTTAGCGTAGATGAAGTTGCGGGTTTTTACGAGTTAAAATCTAGTTCCACTCTGTGTGTAGACTGTGGAAGTCTTTTAGACAATGTATACTCTCATGTGACAACGTGCCCTGTTAAAAAAGTGTGAAGGGACTTCTGAACACGCTATTTAGTACTGAGACCTGTGTTTTTTTTTAAATAAACTTCTCGAATTAGTTTACGTTATTAAATACCAATAACAGCTTCATACAATGAAGTGGCTGGAGACTTTACAGTGTAGAGAGATTCAATATCTGGACTTTTAACGGTTATATTCGATTTTTGGACTTCGTTGTACTTAACATATGATGAATTATCCTCAACCAAGACAAAATAAAAACAAAATATACTTGAAGATGCACTGGTTACACCGTAAATAAAATATTATCAACAATAGCACACAGTCAAAGATTATAAATACCTTATACCGGTATCAGATTAGTCACGTAGCAATAGTAAAAATTGCTACGGACGCTTCGCACAGTGGGGCTACGGTCTCGGCTCAGCCAAACCCCTTGTTTGAACGTATTTTTTTTTTCATTCTTGCTTTTTTGACGCGTACGAATGATTTTGTTTAATAAATTAATTTGTAACGGAGGTCTTTCACTCAAAACTTCACTTTAAACTCAAGGACATTTTGTAAAGGGAAAACCTTGCAACAAAATTTGATACGAGCACCGCCTTTGCTCAATCTGGCACTGCTTGATGATAATAACACTTGAGTCAAACATCATTTGAATTTTTTAACTCAGACTGATCTAAAAACATTTTCTATTATCATTGAAAATTGAAAGTAACTTACATTTCATGATATATCATTATAATATTCTGAAATATCGTTCAGAAATACTGAACACTTACGTCTTTATATCTTATAAACGAAAATAATTACGACAGCCTGTAATCTATCATTACAACTATTTTTCTAATATGTTTGCAATTTTCCAAATAGGCCTCTGAGGTACGTTTCAACGGAAAGATAGTTTGATTTCTTTTTTCCGTGACCTCTTGATGGCCGGATGAAATGAAATAGTAGCTAATATATTTCTTACATTCGATTACGTGTTTCCCTCACCATGGTTTGGCAAATCAAACCTTAGATCTGTTGATGATATATACGTTAAAGAGGAATGGTAATAAAGGTAAAATAGTTATATAAAAATAAAAGGAGTCAGATAATATTGATTGTTATAACATCTTATTTAGTGTTGATATAAATTCACTTTGTTAAATTTGGTAAATTAGACTATGTTGCGGGAAGAAGTTAGTAATAGTATATCGGCACGCTACAGCCCTTTCGGGGCGAACAGAGATACAATAGTGGCTGTATCCACTTTGTATTTTATGTCATACTCACCGAAACCAGTAGCGCAGCTGATCGCCGGTCTCAGGGCACTTACACATGAAATTTCTATTAGATACGAAGCGAGCTTCCTCACGATATTTTCCTTCACTGGTGAGCATGTAATTAATAAGGTAAATTCATTTCATTTGTAAGTTACTTCTACCTTTTTTCTATAACAGTTTCTTGTTTACATGATATATGTGGAACTTTACTGCATGTAAATAACTAAATGCTCAAGATCTTGATAGAATTATGACTTATTCAAAATAAACGAAGAAATATATATCTACTTATCTTTTTGACAGAGCTTTCAACGGGAGTGCCCTTTCTTCAAATAATGTAATATTCTTTGCAAAGAATATGATAATAAAATTTAGTTTAAAAAAATCACTTCGGTTTTATTTTCTTTTGAAGATTTCAACTACAAAGGCCACTTCGTTTCCTAGCCATTATGTTTTATTGACGCTTTTCGTCTTCAGCTATCTTGGAAAATTACTTTTAAATTGAATAATAAAGTATTATATTATCGTCACGGGCTTAGCGGATCAGATTATTGTCACAGAATACGTAGTAATATTTCCCATACTTACTTCCACTTATTTATTTTTACTGTAATAACAACCAGTCCAGTATAAGTGTGGCTTAAGACAATATTATAAAAACCATCACTAGATTCAGGTCACAATTCCACCTATGTTAATTATTTAGATCTTAACGCTAATGAAATAATAGCAGTGTAGAACTAAAATTTATTTGAAGGAGAAAGAACTCTGTTTGTAAATTAGATGTTATCTATCGCAACATATTACTAGAGCACTAATATCATAATGACTACATCGCTCCTGACGGAAAGTATGAGTACATCTCAGTCCAAGAATGGCAGCAAACGTCAAGGAACGAGTATGAATTTAGAAATGCCATATACCACAGTACATTATTTTCAAAATAGGTATAAATAAGCTAATAACTAAAACATACATGTCTTATTGATGGTCTCAATACTTGTGCACTGTGGTCACGCTTTACGCGTGTGGTTCGATGGTTTCGAAGGTAATCGTGCATGGAAACTGGATGACAAGCAAAACATGCCGAAAGCCCGACCATCTGCGCTTATAACATGTAATTACAATGTCGGTATTCTTACCTCTCTCAGTTTTTGTTGCACTTTTTAAGTTAACATTCAGAAATGCCTGAAAGGATAGAGCGCCAGAACTCTCTCTCCAGACAGTCGTTTTTAACAGTAAACGAAATCAGTTAGGGAGTGATAAGTTAAGACTTAGTCAAGACACAATAGTCGTCTGCTACGACTAAAACTAGCATTTACGATGAAAAGCGTAATCGTTTGCTACCAAAAAATGTTGAAAAGCTTGTTTTTATCCATCACAACTTATAATACCACTGATCAATTTTAATTACTAAAGTGTTGTAATTTAGAAGTAAATACATCATTTTGAGTAATATAACGTGTCTTTTTTACGTGATTTGGTATTCGGTATTCCGCCGAATAGAACGTATTATTCGGCCGAATACCGAATAGCAAAAAAAGTGGCCGAATAGGCAGAATACCGAATAGTTGCCGAATATTCGTGACATCTCTAGTCTAGAGTGGCCTGGGGTATAGAGCTCCAAATCCACCAGAGATGCCAGAATCGCACCGAGGCGCAGTTCCACTCCGACGCAGCCTTGATTTTCTTTCGGC
The DNA here is from genome assembly GCA_036320925.1 of Automeris io. Lineage (NCBI taxonomy): Eukaryota > Metazoa > Arthropoda > Insecta > Lepidoptera > Saturniidae > Automeris > Automeris io. The sequence goes on along the minus strand of JAUDJH010000025.1, from coordinate 316,799 downwards.
GTTTCTTCTCAAGGTAGTCACTTCCAAAACGCTGGTAGATCACTCGTAGGGTTAGTATTTTATTTTGGCTGGCAGTCCAAGTCGAGGTTCGTACCCACAGGGGTGCCCTTGCTTTGCCACCCAACCCAAAACTCGCTGGCTGAACACCTTCTGTGCTCGCCCCCTAAGCCCGGTTGAACTGTAAATGCCTTTCCCGGCAATCAGTGGTTAGTCCACTTCAAAAAAAAAAGAGATGCCAGAAAACATCTTGTTCTGTGCATATAATTTGAGGCAACTCTTCGAATGATACTCTGCCAAATAAATATCACGTATTGTCGATAAGATTCATGTGGCACGACTGCGGAGACTGATCTAAGATAGCGATATTGCGCTCACGGAACACTTTAATCATCAGGTTTGCGATATGAAGACGAGCATTGTACCTCAGAAATATTAATTCTTTGCTTATTTGCTGAGTTTAGTTTGCCAGAGTAGATTTGTTAGAGTGGATCTGACACATGTTCGACCATTTCTTGGCAATCAGAGAGCCCATAATCAAAATGAGATCAGTTTTACGAGTACTGCCAATAAGAATTCCGACCCAAATCATGATTGTTCCGCCTTGACAGCTATAAACATTCTGTGGACACCGAAGCCGTGCACCAAGTCCCGAAGCTCGCCAAATGCGTATCCTTCTTGAATTAAGATATAAACTGAACCTTGGTTCGTCAGAAAACAGAACATGATAATGTTAAGGAGACTCACTGATCTTCAGACTATTGTTGAGAACCAGTGCTCAATTTAAATGTCGGGCTCGATTGCCGCGCAGAAGAGGTTGGACCCGTACCGGTCTATAAGACCTGAGACCAACCTCTTTCTTGCGGTTTGGGATCTTACAACTACTTGCTACTTGGTGTTCAGACCGCAGCCTTTCAATGAGTTGTTGAGGCGGTGTCTGGTTGGATTTTGTGAAAAAAACATTTTTATCACTGAGTTGTTTCTCGCTATCTTTTAGGACACCGATCAGCCGTACTTCCAGCGACCCTATAACTTTCCCATAATCGTCGGGTAACCAATTGGTTAGAATTAATAGCTGCAGAAAATTCACGCTGTGTACGTCGAGCTTCGAGCATACCCTCAACATGTAACATTTCTTCTCACGTCAAATGACAACGCGTCGTTACGTTAAACAACGCATAACTTCTACCTTCAAATATTTTTTTCCGAAATTATATGCAAATTTTCCAATAATTAAAAAAATAAGTTACGTAACAGTCACAATATACGTAGCACCGTTTTACCGGTAATTTACGTAAAATAGTAAATATAAGTTTAATGACATTTGAATTCAGAATGTTATTTTTATCGCGCAACTATTCACTTTTTAAATTTATAAATGGCTGTTACATTAAATCAAGTATTTTTATACAAAAAAATGTTTTGATTTACAAGCTAAGTCTAAGACCTTGTTGATGTGTGTATTATACAGTAAATTTCTTATTAATCTCACCGCCTTTCCGGACTTAGTATGTTTTCTTGCAAAATTTCATCTACCTGTCAATTCTATTTTGCAGGTGGTAATAATATTGACCTTACCCGCAACGAAGTGAAATGTTGATTAGTATAACGTCACCTTTAGCTGAATTTAACAGTGAGGGAACAATTCTCAACAACCTTAAAATATCTAACTTGTTTTGAAAATAAATTCTTATAATAAAATATGAATTCTCTATTCAACGATATTTTCTGGAAAATATTTAAGGACGTCATCCACGATAGAGTGGCTTTCGAGGTTAATTTAAAAAAGGTTTCCAAATGAGTTTATATTACATGGAACCAATCATTTTTTTTTATATTGTTTCATAGATACGAAAACAAATAAAATGTCCTGCGTGTTAAAAAATCATCCACATGCATATAATTTCCGCAAACGGAGTGATTACAGCTAGCTTGATTAAATAATAATACAAGGTATCTCAAAAGTAAGTTCACATTTGCTTATCTTATTACGCGAAAGCAACTATTCTGAGGGGCGCGGGGGGTATGTCAGTCGGTAGTCTGGCTCTTGGGAATTTAGTCGCTATGGAGCGTTTCTCTGGTGCGGACCGTGCGTTGTGCGTACGTGAGTTTTACAAAAACGGTAATTCGGCGACTGTAGCGCTTAGAAAATTCTGCAGTATTCGACATTCGGAAGCGTGCTGTTGCTTTAAATGTGGACAGATCTTCATTATGCTGCATTTTACACAAAGATTTAAAGCTGCACCCGTACAAAATTCAGTTAGTGCAAGAACTGAAGCCTCAAGATGCTGGTCAGAGGCTTGCCTTTGTAAATCAGATGATTGAGCGCTTTCCAACGTTCACCAACATCTTGTTTTCCGATGAAGCCCATTTTCACCTGAATGGGCATGTATACAAGCAAAATTGTCGTTACTGGAGTGCAACCAACCCAAAACAAAAACATCAGAAACCGCTACATTCACCCAAAGTCACCGTATGGGCAGCGATGTCGGCGCGAGGAATTATCGGCCCTTACTTTTTTGAAGATGGAAGGGGACGCACACTCACAGTGAATTCAGAGCGTTATGTGGAGATGTTAGACGAGTTTTTCGTACCCCAACTGCAAAACTTTCCTGGTTACAACCAAAGAACATGGTTCCAGCAGGATGGAGCAACTTCACACACGTCCAACTGATCTCTGCCTCGAGTTCGAGAAATTTTTCCGAACAAATTAATCTCCAGGCGAGGTGACATAGATTGGCCTCCACGGAGTCCCGATTTAACGCCTATGGATTTTTTCCTGTGGGGTTATGTCAAATCAAAAGTTTACGCTAATAAACCGACTTTCCTGGCACAATTAAAAGAAAATATTCGTCATGAAATGGCAGCCATCACGGAGACTACCTGCCGAGCTGTCATAGGCAATTTAAGTGCCCGACTAAATTAATGCCGAGAGCGCAACGGTTTACATTTGGACGATGTTATTTTTAAAAAATAAATTCCCAAACAGTGTACTTCAATATAAAATAAACATTTTTTCAATAAAGCTAAGACTTTTCTTTTAAAAAAAGATTTAAATGTGATCTTTCTTTTGAGACACCTTGTATATAGTAAGGTTTTCATTTTACAAAAAATTTCATAAAACATTTTATTTTACTTAAATTATTTTTAGAGATCCATTAATTATTCTCATTCACATGTTTATTTCTTTTTTCATTTATAATTATTTTTTATCATTCTTAGCAAAAACAACATATGGAAGCAAAAACTCTATAACCCTGAAAATATCTAGTTGCGCTTCTACCATTTCCAACGTTGTACAGTTAGCTATGGAGTATTATGTTCCATATGCTAGCGTACCTCTAGGAAGCGGTGCTCGCCCTTGATATGAATCCGAGTGCGCCAAGGCTGAGCGAGTGAAAGAACTGGCTTTTCAATCTTGGGCAAATGCTCGCTGTCGTAAATCCCAGGATATGCATGAGAAAAAAGTATTGTCCAACAAAGCTGCCAAGTCCTGCCAGAAAACTCTTTGTAAATTAGGATTTTCGGAGACCCTCATCCTTCGGGGGTCTAATGGAAAGCTAACATAACGCAACAGATAAGCCAAATATCTTCGCGAATCTGTTTGCGAAAAGTTCGCATCTGGATAGTGGTGAGAAGAATCTATCGTCTAGTCCTGCATGTGGCACACTAATGCGCGACGTGGTGATCCATATGAAGAATGTGCGCTCAGTGTTACCCAGTCTGGGTGTGAACAAAGCCAGTGGAGCTGACGGTATTCCTGCAAGAGTACTAAACAAGTAAGTAAAAAAATAGTAAACCAGTAAGTGCACTCCAGTGCTATCTACTGTTTTGTCCAGCCTGTTTAGTCTCTTTCTGTGGACCGGTATTATCCCTGAGTCTTGAAAGCTTGCAAGCATCCAACCAGTTCCCAAAAAGGGAAGCCACGCCTGTCCTACTAATTATCGATCAATCGCCATCACCTCACTATTTTTAAAAGTAATGGAGCGGATAAGTATCCGTCCATTGCTGACATACCTAGAGCAAAATTATATTCTCAATGATTGGCAATATGGCTTTCGTTAGAATCGATCTACTGGGGACCTCCTAGTGGGTGCCACCCATTACTGGGATGAAGCTATCAAGAAACACAGAGAAGCCTTCACTCTCTCTCTTGACAACATAAAGGCGTTTGATAGAGTCTGGTACGCAAGCCTTCTAAGCAAATTTCAGTCTTATGGGCTACCGGATAGACTTCTCAGTCCAAAGTCTCCTCTGGATCAGTGTTTTACTCCGGAAACGGTCTATATGAGTAGTTCTTGATGGTTCTTTTTCAGACTAATTGGCAGTTAATGCTAATTCCTCAGGGGTCAGTACTTTCACCAACATAATTTCTGGTGCACATCAATGACCTGCTTAAGTCTGGTATCCTTGGGTATGTAGATGATAGCACTGTTACTAATAGATTCTTATCTGGACCGTGAACCGATGCCGTTAAGATCTCTCTGCAGAAGGAGGCTATGGTGGAGCGAAAGGATTTAACTCTTAAATTTGCCTGTGATTGGGGCGATGCGAATCTCGCTAGTTTTAATGCTACTAAAACACAAGGGTGTCTTTTTTCCACCAAACAAAATCCTTTTTATCTGACTCCCACTTTCCGGGATGTTTCCTTGCCGATGACTGATGGTCTGGAACTCCTTGGTATAGAGCTAACAGCTGATTACAACTTTACCCAGACAATTGAGCTTAGAGCGAAAATAGTTGCTAAAAATTAGGTGTCCTCTTTAAGGTCAGACGGTACTTCTCACCATCGCAACTTCTTAACCGATACTAGAGTACTGATGTCATATTTTAGACGGATCCATTAAATAGCAGCTTTGAATTCGACGGTAGAGTTCATAGACTTGTTGTCGATGACTATTTGACTGAGATTAAAATGCAGACCATCAAGCATCGACATAGAGTCGCCTGCCTCGCAGTCTTTTACCGATTGCACTATGGAGAGTGTTGGAATTACACATTTTGATACCACTAGCCCAATTTCATCACAAAACTACTAGACATCGTGTCGGATACCATCCGTATGTGGTGGATGTTCCTTATATCTGTACGAAAAGATTGGCTTCTACATTCATCATATAAAGCGCTAAGGACTGAAATATGCTTCCAGTGAAGCGAATTATTTAAATTAAAAAAAAACTTTTAAGCCAAAGCCAGTAAAATTTTGAAATTTTGGCAAAAGAATCATAACTCATAAACTGTTACACTTACAAGTAAAATTTTTGAATTTTTGTTATGTTATGAGACAATTATCTCAATTTTATTCTACAGTTCCCTGAGCAGGAAGGTTTACAGCGTTTGTGCTTTCCAGTATCGATATGGTATGATTATGTTACGGATAAGAACTAAGCTTTAAATATTTTGCTTTTGATTACAGTTCTATTCATCATATGTTACGCTGCATTACCATTAAAACGTAGCACGTTCTACGATCTGTAACGTTGAAACTAATTTACAGTTGAAGCTAAATAATCTCTTGTTTCGATAATCGCACGGTTTTGTCTGAATGTCTCTGATTTGGGTATCAATATTATTGTTCAGATTCAATGTAGATTGGATAACATATTGTTTGGTTTAGAACTTTGAAGTGCTACAATATTAATATCCATTAAATCGTAATTAAGTTCATCACTTTCTACGAGTATATTCCAAAATTTATTTTAAGATTACAAAACTTCTTCGATGTCAGTGATTAATCAAATGAGTGTAGTGAATTGTGTTTGAATAATATTAGAATCAAAGAAAAGTATCCAATTAAAAACGTTAAAATCGAATTATTTTTATACATATATTATATCTTGTGATACCGATTTCTTATTAAACAAGATAAAGCAGAAAGAATCGATCGTCATTACTATTTTTATTACCCCTTTTCGAATTTTAACCCTTTTTAATGTCTTTCCGTGTTCTTTTGACTAAAACCACTATCGGAACACAAACTGCTGTACTCACTTATATTCTTTTCAAGAATTACGAAAAACGATTGTTTCTAAAAAGATTGCTTTTATAATCATAGTATTGGAGAAACGTAAAAGCTCTATTAACGTAATGATAACGATGAGATTTAGTTTTCTAGATAGTTGGATAGAAAACTGAAGCTTCAAATTCGTGTAAATTTGGCAATGCCGCACATCAGTTAATGTTGACACTTTAAGCGTCTTTACCTTCACTTGTGACAAAAACAGGAGTGCAAGAAACTCAATAAGATTTAAAACAATATAAACTACTCCGTAACTAAAATTTACTAAGCCTGGAGTCTGTTAACTTCAACCATAACTTGTGCTGCGATTGAACATTGTTACGAGGAATTAAAAAAAAATGAGAAATCGTATCTATTTCAAATGAAATTGCTATTACATTTATTCTATTACACTTTGTGCCGATATTTATACCATTACATTGTATTTACAAAAAACGTAATCTTTATGTTTATCCAAACTATAGCTCATTTATTGCCTACTGTTTAACACTATTAAAACATCAACTTACGAATTCTGTGACATATGACGTCATTTAAATTTCATACGTTTCTAGGAATACATTCGTGAAACAATTTTGTATTAAAATGGAAAAATTACCGTATTAACATAATTCTAGGTTATTATACTGATTAGAACGGATGCTTGCGTGTTATATTTGATATATATATATATATATATATATATATATATATATATATATATATATATATATTATTTTTTTATTTAATGAAAGAACAGTAATAATGATTTTTATATGAAACAATTATGTAAAATCAATCTATATCATAGGATTTAAACATGGAAATTTATCGCGTTAGCATAAACTTATTATTTACAACGTGCATTTTGAAATAAAGAAACCATTGGTTTAAGTACGAAGATATGCTTAGTTCTTTAACGATTTGTATTATTTTAAAAGCAATTAAAGCAATTATATTAGTTAAAGCCTCATTTCTTATTTTATTTTTGAAAGGTGTATTTAACAATTACTACACGATACTGCGCGTAGCAATATAACACACGATATAATGTAATTAAAATTGTAATTATCTAATGTAATTAAAATTGTAATGTAATTAAAATCTAATGCTTTATCACTTATTGAGAGATTTTAATTTAAACTCATTGATTTTAACTGAGAACCTTAAAATTGTTGTATCTATTATATTATAGTTACTATTCAATAGCTATGATTGCCATTCTGTTAAACTAATATTCGAATGTTTTATAAAAGTAAAAAATATTTCTAAAATAAACTGTTTGTTATAGTATAGTAACTAATTCGCTGTATAGGACAACATTTTAATAAAACAACTCTTTCCCTCTTGGCGTTTTTCCGTAACGAAGCTTTGAACACTGAGGTCAACTTGTTGAACATTACGAAACAATGCTGCACATGTTAGTGACAACAAAGCGGTAAGAAAATCTCGTTGTGACTTATGGCATAGCTTTTATAGCTAATACTAATAACTAATACGACTGATTCTGTCCTGTCCATATAAATCTTATTTTCGAACACAATAAATATGGCACCTTTATGAGCTCAAGCGAATATATGGATAATGGATGAAAAAATGCCAAAATATAGCTAATGTAAATTAGTCTTGATATAAAATATATTCTATGCCCGTGCGCCACTAATGCATACCTATTCAGTCCTCACTGCGATACCATGATGGTACGTTATTGTTATAATATGTGAATATTTAAAAATGCAACTACTAAATACGTAAAACCAAATTACTCTTCAAATATGTTCTATCAAAAGTCTATTTTAAAATTATTTTGTTAAATGTTACTTGATTGTATTAAACAGAGCTTTAATATAGACTGAGCCAGCTTAGTTTATACGAGTACGTAATTTAAAGAAACCAAGATTATTTATAGCGCCTTATAACATACTTTTTAAAAAATATTATGTAATAAATTGTTAATACCTGGGTTTAGTAAATGTTTTATGCAACAGAGAATAAATAAATAAAAGCTAATGAGAAAAACGAAAACTCTTTAATATAATTTTATACCATTTAGATAAAAACACATTATGTAATATAGCTACCTCATTACGAAATACAATAATTAATTATCTAGTCATAGAATTGTTTTTAACGAAAATTAGAAACATTTTAACCTTTTTTTATGGCATAAATCACATACATTTGAAATGTATATCCTTGCAATATTTGAGTTAAAATGTATGTTTTACATCAGTGTCACCCATACTTTTTAGTTCAAGTATTAATTTCTACGAAGTTAGTCAATGAAACTATTTTCCAAAACTAAATAAGATTGCAAATTATATAATATTATAAAAAAAGAGTAAATTTTAAGAAAACATTTAAAGATTATAACTTTTATTGCAAAAATTATTCTTTGAAAAATCCAACGGAAGCACGGCGAACGAGAAATTCAGGTGGAGATGACGCCAAGAAGAAACTCTAACTTGGTAATGAAACTTTATAATGAAAACGGAGGCTGATTAAAGGAATGCCTATTAAACTTAAACAAAGTTTATGAAGTAGATTGCTTAGTAAACTTAAAGTAAGAAGTATGTGTTATGTAGATTGAGATACCATTATGATACAAAATAACTCATAATATTACTAATAATAAAATAAGTCATTTGTCTTTTAAACACGCATATACAAAATAAATAATGCCAAACTATGATTATTTAGTCTTGAAATTAATTTATTAAATTAATTGGCTAGCTCTGAGGAAATGTTGTAAATTATACTTTTTCGATATTTTAATAATTTACAAATACATCCTATTACAATAGATTGTTGTTCTAAAAGCGCAGGTGTTTTTTGCGACTACGGGCTTCATTAAACGTAGCGATCGTTACTACGCCCACGTTAACTTTCGTAGCAAACGTATCACTCTACGTAATAAAAACACTGAATAATCTCTCTAAAGACGTAGTAGGCAAAAAAATTAAGTTATACATATGATCAAATATGATATTAAGAAAATAATTACCACAGCAGTAAAATTGCGGTTTTTTTTTATTTTAATTCAGGATTTTATATTGTGTATTCTTCCTCGTACATATGATACATATTATTAAAGGTTTTATCGATTGCTGTAATAGAAAAAAAAAATTAGATAAATTTAAAAAAAAAACGTGGTTTTAGTATATGTAGATAGTTTGTACGTATATATAATCCAATTATGTGTTTGGTAATTAATGGTAGTCTTGTCATGATAGTAATAAAAATATCTCTACAACGTTGTAAGCTGACCTTTTAGTGAAATTAAGTTCCAAACCAGACCAATTTTCATTTAATAGTTATGAAATTACTTATTCATTTTTACTAAAGCATTTTTCAATTTGGATCTTTTCTTATAGTGATTTGTTCTCACACACTTTAGTTTCATCAGTTAATTTTATACTATTTTCATTTTTTAAAACGATAGATAACATTTATTACTAACGTAAGAGTTTTCCAAAAACTCCATCAAAATTACAAAATGTTTATGATATGAAACTTGATTGTTATTAAAGTAGTCATTCATGATTCACACAGCTAGTAACTTTTTACAGTTTTTTTTTTTTAATTAAACATTAAACACGATGTAAAAAGTTTAAGTTTTAAAGCTATATAACTTACGTGGGGTGTGAATCGGCGGCGTCGTCCGGAACTTAGAGGAGTCGCAAGGGCAGTAAGAGTTTGTTATGCCGGCACGGAGGTGTGTTAGCGGCGACAGAGACGTCCGGGGCGAGCTCAGCGCACAGGGGGTTGTGAGCCTGTGACGTGAGAACGTGTGGCTCACCCGACGTCAGGCAGCTACTGGAGGCGGCGCGGCGACGACCAGCCGCGCAGCCCGCCCGCCCACGGCTCTGTGCCCAGTCACGCCACTTACCCCCCAATCTCACATAATATCACAGCAAATCATTTCTCATATAAAAATGCCAAATTGGAATCTATGCAATAAACATGTTTTTTATTGGCTCTAAAATGATTTCATCTCACCGGATACTACCCAAATCATACCTCTGATACACCTAGCACTGCGGTTGTAAGTTCCACGCAGTCCATGAAAGTCAACGTCCGTTAAACAACGTGAATCCATTGATACTTAGCATCAATATGCCAGTCTAAAGATACCGCGGTGGAAAATTTCTAAATATATGGATAACATACAGGACCTACATGAGTTGAAATGCAACAGGCTTAAAAGAGTCACTGTGATAAGCTTTGCATTAATAAACCGACGTACAGTCGAGTACAGGTGACTTTCCCTGTTTAATATCACTCGGCATCATTTGTAGATATTCTGCCGTGAAACTTACACATTAAATCAATTTTTACAACTCAACTGGCGCAGTATCGGAGCAATCGACTTCTGCTTTATGGGTCGTGGGTCAGTTTCGGTGGGGTATTTTAAGTTAGTATAAAAAACTACAAATTATAATTTAAAATATGGTATAGCAGGAAACAGGGGCACTTTTCAGCTGTTTAAAATGCCTACCTGATAATAAATGAATAAGTTTTTGCTACGAATCTGGAATCTTCGTAGTTGGAATTTGTGTTTGTGAAATCACCCACTTTAAGAGTTTAAATTCCACTGCAAGGCAAAAATAAAAAATTCGGAAAACTTGCGTATATATTTGCAAAATACAATTTAAAAAAAAACGATTTATGTGTTTAGCATTATGTCGTGTCACCATTTGATTCGAGAAGAGATGTTACGTGCTTTGTGTATATTCGAAGCTGACCATTCACAGAGTGAAGTTATCAAAGCCATTAAATCTTACCAATCGATTATGCGACAACTGTGGGGACGTTATGTCACCTAATAGATGCCATGCCATGTAAATACCCTGAGAACGGCGATCTGCTACATTACTACATGACCGTCACGGTGGGCAGGACATACATATAAACGCAAACTGGATTCCGATAATAATGTACTGTGCTCACACCAAAAAAGATAGAGCGTCACGGTGTATTAACATTATCTCCTTATAATATTGGTAAAGATGAGATAAATCTTGTATACTTTTAACCAACTGCAGTAACTTACTACTTATAAACATTTTAAGTAGGGCCTAAACAACAATTGAAATTAAACGAAATTTTCTCCTCACGGATCATTTCATTCCTGATGATGTTAGGTCACTCTGTCCTGCTCCCACATTGTGAATAGCATCATAAACTTGTGGTGCTGGTTTGGTTATTGTAGCTTCTTTTTTATGGTTTTTTAAAGCTACTTAAGTATCTATTGACGCTAAAAGCTATTGACGATGTCATCATATAATATCATTTAGGACTGAGAAGTTCTCTAACTCCACTTTTACCAAGTCGTTGCGCAGTGGAATGATCTTCCGGCGGACGTGTTCCCATCGACCTATGATATTGATGCGTGAAGAGGTAGGTGATATTTGGGCAGGCCAGCATGACCGCTGCGGCTATCAATGTTTTTTTGCTGTTGGTCTTGGTAGTCGTTGTCGTTTTTGGACTGTACCATGTTTACCATCAAGTGTGATGTGATCTCTGAGCCGTGTCAAAAAAATATATCGAAGGCATCCACATTCTTCGCTTTGCTTTCACTTATTTCATACATAAGGCTTCAATCAGTTTTTTGGTTGAATTTTGCCCACAAGCGATAGTAGTCATTTAATGGGTGTTATTATTTCCAGTCTAGCATACTATGTGATATTTAAGAGATCATACGATGACTATCTTGTAAGATCGAGGTTGCGCTAATTTGAAATCCAACGATGGCTGGCTACGTCTAGTAAGGTGGGCGGATAATCTTGAATGGTTGCCAGACAGTGAGGCGCTTAATACAATTATAAGATGGGTCCCATCGCAAAGATCAAAGGGCAAGACAAAGATAATTACAAAATTGTAATAGACGACCTCATAAATTTTGTATACTATATAATTTATTGTATTAAAAAGTGAAATGTAATAATAATTATTATAATATTAAAAACTAGCATTCATTGCCACGAAAGTAAATTTTTGTGTAAAAATTACGCTTCATGTCCCTTAATTAATGATGTAGTAATTACTACGTAAATATTATTAGTAAAATGTATAATTAATTTATTCATTATTATAGCAAATGTAGAAAATAAAAATTATGTATAAATTTGATAACACACACAAAGGAAATCTAATGAACAAAAATTATTCAAATTATAATTCTATTTTGTTGTAAAAATATCATTCGTTACCTCTGTAAAATATTTTACAATGACAATGATATAACTGTGTACGTTATTTGCGAACTTTAAATCAGATTTTTATGTTTATAAAGATAAGTTTCGTTTATCATTATTTTTAGTACTTATATTATTTAGACTTGGAGCGTCCATTTCTATGAACATGAATCGAAAGAAAGCTTTGTACAATAACTTTATTGTAGAATGCTTTTCTTTTCTTAGATTTTGACACAATCAGTGTCATCTTTATTTGCTGATCAGTAGCTACAGTTGTAATCTATTATATAAAATATTGTTTTATATAATATAAGTATATGTAATTGGATTTGTATATTATCTAATCATAATTAGATAATATAGAAATCCAATTACATTAATAGTGATAACCAAAATGAATGTAATATTTTAATCCAGACGTTGAGTATAGATGTTTATGGCGGTATTCATACGTATTATAATAAACATGAATGGATGAAACCCACGCTGTTGTTTACGGATAGCAAAGAGACAAAACATGGAAGTTTCTTTTTGTAGCTCGAACGATTACGTAAAGGACTTTTAGTTTCCATGTAGATGTTGAATATCATTTTCATATTTTAGTAACAGCAAGAGAGAAAACAATCATACCTAATATCAGATTTTAAAAAAGGACTGAAAAATAAAAGCCAGTTGTGTTAAAATTACACGACAGTATTGATATGAAGTTGGTTTTTGCCTTCAATAATAATCAATATCGGCCATTGAAACTCAATACTTCGATTAGGTCGGTAACTAATTTTTGGCTACTAATAAATCTAAATTAAATTAAAAAGTCATATATAGTAATCACCGTTTCACAAAAGGCTGCTTATGCCAAGATAAAGTAGACATAATGTCTTGTGGTGGGTGGTGACTTCTCGCTGCCGACATTAGTTTCACTAATGGTCGGCAGCGAAGGTACATGGAGGGCGGTCCTTCGGTTCGCCGAGGACGTGCTAGCTAGGAAGGAGGCGGCGGAGCAGGTCCGAGAGGCGTTGGCTACAACATCTTTGGCATCGTCGTCCCAGCCTGCCCGCCGGCCTAAAAGAACAGGGCGCCGCAGAGCGGCGTTCCTTAGGAACGTCCGACTCTAGCTGCGACACCGGGTGGCACACTTGAGGCAGTGTGTCATCCAACAAGGGCGCAAGCGGAGCGCAATGTGTTCACGCGTGCCGCTCTACAACACAGAGGCATGAGAGGGGTGGTTCTATACACCACCCCTCCCCAAACGAGTAGAGGCCTACTTACGGCCGCACGCACAGCCGATCATTGAGGATGAGACCCCAGTCGTGCCCTCGGTGCCGATAGGCGGAAGGTGGAACGCCCCGGGGGTTTCAATCGGTGCAAGCCCGACTCACCGGGGAGCGGCCCTCAACTCTCCCCGAGGTCCGTTAGGGATTTCACCCGGATTACAAAAAAAAAAGATATAATGTCTTGAACAAGAGAACAAAATTAAACGGTACGGGAGAAATATCTGGAACAGTTCTGAACAGTACTTACTTTATGCCCTGGATAGGTTGCAACGGAGGGCTCTCCGCACTGTAATTGTTCCAGACATTACTAAACAGCTTGAACCGCTCTAGTTGGGAAGGGATATTAACCTCGCTAAGCGTTTTCTACCATCTGTATCACGACCAGTGTTCTGAAGAGTTATTTAATCTAGTTCAACCCTCTCCCTTCTATAAAAGATCCACGCACGCAGTTTTACGGAGTCACGGCTATACGGTAGCCCACATCACAGTTAGAAGTAAGAAGTTGTCTAACTGTTACTTTTGTCGAGTCGTTGACATTAACAGTAGGCTTATCGAATAAATATCTATACTTCGATATATCGATATTTTCAATTCAATATATCGATATTTTTGGGCGATATATTTTGTAACGATATATCGATAGAAAATATCCAGTATCGAAAATTGTATCGAATACGATATTTTTTTAATTCTTATGGCAGTGAAGTCGCTGAAATCTGAAACTGTAGAAGATAGGACCGAACAAAAAAAAAAGAACTACGTTGTCTATGACTGTTGAGTATTATGTTTTATTACGTTGCATGCATTGATATCTGAATTTGTTGCATGCATATTATTTGCCGCCATTTATTTATTTATTATTTATTTTTGTTTGATATTTTAAATAGGTCTTAAAATTAGAAGATAGCCTTTTAGTTCTTGATATTTTTGTAATTTTGTCTAATAAAAAGGAATACTGGTAAAATACTTTCGTGTTTATTGAGATTTAATCGATATACCGATATTTTTCCTTCGATATATCATCGCCTATATTGATATTTTAATAAATATCGAAGTATCGATATAACGATATTTTTTTCATTTTCGACATCCCTAGTTAACAGTCTTTGATCTTGAATGCTCTTCCGGGGAACGTGTTTCAACCATCCTATGATATTAGGTCCCATAAATTAACCGTGAAGAGATATTTTTATGCAGGATAAAAAAAAACAATTGAAATAGTCTAGAGGTGACATTCGGTTAGACCGCGGCAGACGGCGTTGACATATATCATGACGGCTACCAGCAATACCTTGTAATTTTAATTTAAGCTGCAACTGCCGTACAACATTTTAGTTCATATGCCCGAATCGGTCATACTCAAATGAATACTGTAATCTAGGGCGCTTGCCATCACGGCATATGCTACTGCCGTTTGACGCTGCCGTCTGCCGAATTTAACGGAGTTTAATTTTTAAGATTGTATTCTCTATAAACTCAATTCGTCTTCGTTACTTACAACTATTCTACTTTAGATGTACCCACGTTATGCTCTATGTTTTGATTTTATCGTTTAGAAAAAGTACATTATATCCCCATATCTTGTTTTTGTAATATTGGGTAGAAAATTGAATTTATGACTGATTCATTACAATATTTGAGTTACGTTTTAATAATTCCAACTCATTTCGACATAAGATTAAATTGTATATTTTAACAGAAAATAAACAGTTCCTAACTTTACGGTCCAGAGTGACTCACGTTGTAGTCATAGTTAATGGGGTAAAGTTTCATTCAAAGCTGAGTAATGTTTATAGCGGTGCTGCTATTATTCCTAATTCTGAAGACAAGTTTATTATTATTATTTTAGAAAAACATAAAATCTAAAAAGATATTGTCGCCAATCAATTAACGACCAAGAGATGGTCAGCAAAAATTGAAAATATACACTGATAAATCTATAAATAATTAATTAGGATTTTGATTGTTTACCATATCAGTTCCAGATATTTTATTACTTCTATAAATAAAAAAAAAACATACTAATATTAGGTCCTTACATATGAAATTGGCGTTTTGTATGGGAGGAACAAAAAGTCGAATATTTTTTAATATAATATATTTAATTAATCAAAGTATGAACCATTATTTTCTATGCAATTTTGCCATCTCATAGGTAGTTCATTGATCCCTTTACTAAAAAAACCAGTCGGACGGGAATCAATAAAATCTTTGAAGGCGATTTGGACTGCCCCATCGGAGTTGAATTTTTTCGCTTGCAAGAAGTTATCCAAATTTCGAAAAAAATGGTAATCTGTTGGAGCAAGGTCCGGGGAGTACGGAGGATGTCTTAGACTTTCCAATAGAAGCTCTTCTAATTTAGTAGCCGTCTGTTGCGCAGTGTGTGGTCTAACGTTGTCGTGAAGCAGCAGTGGCGTGGAGCGATTGACCAGCCTAGGTTGTTTAGCCGCTAGCTTTTCCATCATGGTTTGCAATTGCTGACAATAGACATCAGCCGTAATAGTCTGGCCAGATTTGAGAAAACTGTAATGAACAATACCGGCACTAGTCCACCAAACGCTTACAAGTAACTTTTTTAGGGTTAATTTTCGCTTGGGGCAGGATTTGGCTGGCTGGCCAGGATCCAACCATTGCGCTTGATCGTAAAGAACCCATTTTTCATCACAGGTAATGATTCGGTTTAAAATACCTTCATTATTGTGCCGGTTTAGTAATGTAACGCAGCAGTCGACGCGCGTTTGCCGGTTTGCTTCAGTCAATTCGTGAGGTACCCACCTTTCAAGCTTTTTAATCTTCCCAATTTGCTTCAAGTGAATTAAAACAGTTTTATCACTAACATCGCAGCCTGCAGCTAACTCGGACGTGGTTTGCGATGGATCCGCTTCCACAATAGCCTTCAACTCTTCATTATCAACTTGAGTCTCAGGCCGTCCACGGGGATTGTTCTGCAGGTCGAAATTTCCAGAACGAAAACGTTGGAACCAAAAACGAACTGTGTTTTCTTTTGCAACACGACCGCCATACACATCATTCACCCTTCGAGTTGTTTCCGCAGCACTAGTGCCACGGCGGAACTCGTACTCGTAAATAATGCGATATTTTAAGTTTTCCATTTTGTAAAATGAGTACGCAAACAGAAAAACACAGAAGAAAAAAACAAATGAATGACGATCATCGAAGCACAAATACATGAGTCTATAGCTGTACAAATTTGAATTTGGAATTCCTTACCAAAGAGGAGAAATTTGTGATTAAAGTGGCCAGTACGAAAAACGCCAATTTCATATGTAAGGACCTAATATTTGATGCGCCTTTAAATATTTGGCGGCAATATTCTGCATAGTAGTAGCACAGTTTATAATTTGTATTCTGTGATGGTAGTTTAGATTTTTTTCCAACACGTTCATGAGGTTTCAATAGACGTAAGATTTTGAATAGTTATCTGATTATCACCGCTAACTATACATGTAAATCCTGAGTTAAATGATATTTATTCTCCTACATTAAGCTGTACTATTTAAGTTTTATTGGTCTTAAAATATTTTGGCTATTATAAACTTTGAGATGACAAACGCTTTGTACTATCTCTGAAAAAACCAATAACATGATATGTATTAACTAAGTTAATTAATCATTGTTGCAATTGTTCAATTCAGTTTAAGGCCAAGTTCTTTATCTTGTCCCAATATAGTCGTTAATGTAACTATAAAATACAAATCTACTAGCGAAACGCCTACAACTTTGTACCTAGATTTGTAAATTTCAATCCTCCTTCAACCCGTTAGGAATTACGCAGATTTCAAGAAATTCTTAATAGATTTGATTGCGTCACCTACCAAAAATAGAAACGAACACTGAGCAGACGTATAAAAGAGTTTTACTTTTAGTTTGTGAGTATAATGTACGTAGCAGTATCTAATTCACATAATTCTTTCCATATTGTTTGGTTTCCTAAATTATAAATTTTACTTACATATATTAAATTAACTTTCGGAATCCTAGTGTGGTATTAACCTCCCACAGTAGACACGTTTCACAGGGGTTGTGATTCTCTTACCTATCGTAGAGCTAAGTCCTATTTATAAAGCTTTTCTTGAACATCCGTTGAGATTACTGTGAATCCTTAGTCGGTAACTATTTTCTATATAAAAGGGGAGACATTGGTAAAATTATTTATGGGAAAAGTTTCTAACTCTAACAACTTGTGGAATAAGCTTATTAATTCAATGTATAATATAACTTATTACGTTTTTGTGTGGGTGTATTTGTGATAAAAAGACAAGTAATAAACTGTATTTTTAGGCATAATATTAAGTCCTTACATATGAAATTGGCGTTTTTCGTACTGGCCACTTTAATCACAAATTTCTCCTCTTTGGTAAGGAATTCCAAATTCAAATTTGTACAGCTATAGACTCATGTATTTGTGCTTCGATGATCGTCATTCATTTGTTTTTTTCTTCTGTTTTTTTCTGTTTGCGTCACTCATTTTACAAAATGGAAAACTTAAAATATCGCATTATTTACGAGTACGAGTTCCGCCGTGGCACTAGTGCTGCGGAAACAACTCGAAGGGTGAATGATGTGTATGGCAGTCGTGTTGCAAAAGAAAACACAGTTCGTTTTTGGTTCCAACGTTTTCGTTCTGGAAATTTCGACCTGCAGAACAAGCCCCGTGGACGGCCTGAGACTCAAGTTGATAATGAAGAGTTGAAGGCTATTGTGGAAGCGGATCCATCGCAAACCACGTCCGTGTTAGCTGCAGGCTGCGATGTTAGTGATAAAACTGTTTTAATTCACTTGAAGCAAATTGGGAAGATTAAAAAGCTTGAAAGGTGGGTACCTCACGAATTGACTGAAGCAAACCGGCAAACGCGCGTCGACTGCTGCGTTACATTACTAAACCGGCACAATAATGAAGGTATTTTAAACCGAATCATTACCTGTGATGAGAAATGGGTTCTTTACGATAATCGGAAGCGCACAGCGCAATGGTTGGATCCTGGCCAGCCAGCCAAATCGTGCCCCAAGCGAAAATTAACCCCAAAAAAGTTACTTGTAAGCGTTTGGTGGACTAGTGCCGGTATTGTTCATTACAGTTTTCTCAAATCTGGCCAGACTATTACGGCTGATGTCTATTGTCAGCAATTGCAAACCATGATGGAAAAGCTAGCGGCTAAACAACCTAGGCTGGTCAATCGCTCCACGCCACTGCTGCTTCACGACAACGCTAGACCACACACTGCGCAACAGACGGCTACTAAATTAGAAGAGCTTCAATTGGAAAGTCTAAGACATCCTCCGTACTCCCCGGACCTTGCTCCAACAGATTACCATTTTTTTCGAAATTTGGATAACTTCTTGCAAAGGAAAAAATTCAACTCCGATGGGGCAGTCCAAATCGCCTTCAAAGATTTTATTGATTCCCGTCCGACTGGTTTTTTTAGTAAAGGGATCAATGAACTACCTATGAGATGGCAAAAGTGCATAGAAAATAATGGTTCATACTTTGATTAATTAAATATATTATATTAAAAAATATTCGACTTTTTGTTCCTCCCATACAAAACGCCAATTTCATATGTAAGGACCTAATATCATGCAACAACTTTATAAAAATAAATATAGTAGAATAGGACCTATTTATGCCCTAAAGCCAAATGGCTTAATGGCACTCTAAGCAAATGCTTAGAGTGGTACTTTCTACATAAAACAATGAAAACTCAGACAACAGAACGTGATATGTACATATTAAATGAAATAATTTGTTTTTTTTTTATATATTTATTTTTTATCAATCTGTAGCCGATTAAAGGGTCTATCAGAAAAATCATCAAAAACAAACATACGCTTATATTTGTTACTAGCTGATCCGGCAAACGTTGTTTTGCTATATAAGGTTTTGTAATATCTTCTAAGATGTTCATTGAAATTAAGTGATGTCAAAGACAATTTTGTTGACAATTAAATACTCTTAATCAACAACACATTTATTTGGATAAATATTAATATTATTACGTTGATACAACTCTTAACAAATAATGCATTAATTTCGACCAAATTTGTTTACCATAAAAACGGTTCTAGTGACTTAATCTTAAAAGATAGACATATACTGTCGCGGACATTTTTTTAGATCATTTCAAGAGGAATAATTCTTTGTTACATATATCTTTGGTATCTTGAACCGTTTTTTCAGCGCACGCAATGGAAGCCCTCAAGGATGAATAATTTTCCCCGTTTTTTTCACATTTTCCATTATTTCTTCGCTCCTAATAATTGCATCGTGATGTTATATAGCCTAAAGCTTTCCTCGACAAATGGTCTATTCAACTCAAAAAGAAATTTTCAATTCGAACCAGTAGTTCCTGAGATTAGCGCGTTCAAACAAACAAACAAACAAACTCTTCAGCTTTATAATATTAGTATAAAGCTTTCCTCGATAAATGGTCTATTCAACCCAAAAAGAAATTTTCAATTCGAACCAGTAGTTCCTGAGATTAGCGCGTTCAAACAAACAAACAAACAAACTCTTCAGCTTTATAATATTAGTATAGATAGGAACAGCCCTTATAATTCTTTTTCCCTGTCTTTACAATCTAATAATGCTGCAAGGTCTCCGTTTGCCACAAACAACTATGTATAGCTGATACTATCCACTTGATGAATATTTCCATTAAAAATATTTTATACATGTACATACGTGTTAGGAGTAATAAAAGATACGCATATAGTTACAAAATTTGCACCTCCTGACTAAAATAACAGTCACTACCTAAATTAAAGTAAGTAACCCTTGTTACTAAGTTTCTGTTGATCCAAGCTATTAGTTTGCCCATGAGTTTCTGTTTCCAGTTCGCGATCATTGTTATCTATCTGGCAATAACACGTAAAGAAGGATTCAAGTTTCAATAGTCTTAACCGTACACTATTGCTCTGCAGAAAACATAAATTTGGATAATTTAGTACTAAAAATATTACATATTATTGTGTCAAATCCTTTGAAAATATTTTTTTTATATACATGTTTTTATGATTAAAATAGCCGAAATCTAGGATCAAATAATGAATATTATAAATGAAGCACTAAGTACTTACATATAAAGGTTTATCAATTATCAGTAATACGAGTCTGATAATGCTATTTTTTTTATTCTGACTTGATATAGGACTTGAGCGGTTCCGAATTCTTGCTGGTTACACCTAGATACCGCTTGACAACATTTCGTGGTAGTTTCCGGTACCAGGCTACGAAGTATTGGAACAATTTGCTGCCACCGCTTAGATTATCCCATCCAAATTAACTTTTAAAAATAAAATTAAAATGGTAATTATTTAATAATCTATTAGTTACAAGTAGTCTATTTCATTTATTTTCTCTTATACTTTTGCCCTGGTTTTAGGTATACTTATATTTTTGCTATAGTATCACTAATACATTTTGTAGTCGATTTGGTTATTGTCTGTAATAGTTTATTTAAGTATTATTTATTTTTGAGTGGGTGTATTTCTATTACCTAAACTTATTATTATACTATATACTTAAAATTATTTAAGCTATATGTTATGCTATTTCTTGTGTTTTTTATTGCTTAATAAGATGTAACTCGACCGGGGCCCTTCACGAAAATCAGCGCTGCAGACTTCCTCTGTGGCTTTAAGCTGATGAAGGTCCCATTTTCGCCATGTTTATATGTTTTTGTATTTTTCTTTTGTATGTTGTTTATGTTACTGTATTTAAATTTCTAGATTTTTGTTAGTTTGTGGCGAAATAAATACATTTCATTTCATTTCGTATATTGACTAAAACGTGACTGATTTTAAAATGACGTTGACAATTTTGATTAATGATGGCATCTGCTTTGTACACAGGTTGATAGTCGCTGCGATCATGTGGGCCTTAAATAATGTTTCTCCAATGCTGGAGAGATTTCACGCTTCATTTATAGTATCCAATATCGAGGGAGATCATTCTTCGGAAGATTATTCCATAGCGCAAAGACTCAACAAGGATATTTAAAAGTTAAAGAACATTTCAGTTTATAATAGTTCGTAAAATTTTTGATGATATAACATGGTATAATTGAATGTTGATATATTTTTTTAAACTATTTATTATGATACTTATTTAAGTTATTTCAAATAAGTAATTATAAATTAATTGAGGTAACACCGGCCCGTAAATTGTCCATTGTGTAAATACAAGTACGTTGATAGATTAGACTGTATTATTTGCTTTATGATTTTAACAATATTAATCGAAAATTATACTGCTAATATACATATTTCAATGAATTCGAAACTGTTTAAATAATTATTTCATAAAAAGATTCGTCAAATGCAAAATTTAGACTTTTATTTGTAATTTAACTGCAACTCTTTGCCGCTTGTTCAACATTTCCTCGATTTATTTATATTACGAAATATTTGTCATTTATCTCAATGCTTGATAAAGTGAAAAAGAATCCAACAGAGTAGCGCGTTTCTCCAAATTATATCAATTCACTATATGTTTAAAAACTCATGTCTACTTTTACTAGTTTCACACTTACTAATTACTGTTTTGATATTTTCGTAGTTTTATAACGTTTTATTGTCAAAAATATTAGTAGTCTAATATATTGTACTGAGCAAAGAACAAGTAGCTTACCCAATCATAAGGTTCTATTTTTCTCACCTTTCATGACATTATGTAGTCCTGTAGTTCATATGCGCACGAAAAGATTCGCTTCTACATTTATCAGGTGAATGGCTAAGGACTGGAATATGCTTCTAGCGATCATATTTCCACAATCTTATGACCTGGGAGTCTTTAAGAGAAGAGTGAATAGGCATTTGTTGGGCGGATGCAGTCCATCCTCGGACTCATCTTCATCATTCACCAGGTGTGATTGAGGTGAAGCGTCCGCTTATAAATTACAAAAAACATATACTTTACTTTGGATTTTCATTTACAATGTTGTAGCATCTAGAGCAAACAAACAATTTTTATGTATTATAACTATAATTAATGTTATACCAAGTTGTGATGGATATACAAAAATATCAAAATAATAATGACCTTAAATGAATATGATATCTATATATATAAAAATGAATCACAAAATGTGTTGCTAAGCGCATAACTCAAGAATGGCTGAATCGATTTGGCTTATTTAATTTTTGTTGTGTTTGATGAAGTGAGGAGAAGGTTCTTATGGAATGAAAAAACCTAAAAAATACGAGGAAAATTGTAAAAACAACTTTTTTTTTCATACAAACCACTCTATCCCGAGCTGTCAAACATAACATATGATGTCAACCAAAACAAAGCGAAGGTGCGTTAAGATTGTCTTTAGTATACCTTCAAGTTGTTTAGAAGTTGCATGTCATTAATGAAAATTATAATTTATACGCCAAGTAATTAAACAAAAAATAACGTGTCCCATAAGGCATTATAATAAAAATATCATTAGATTTGACTTAAGTCTTTCAATGCAATTTTATTTCTATTAGACTGCGACAGACCAATAACTATTGGCAGAATGAAATTTGACCGGGCAGCTATTTACATTAAAAAAAAAAACATTGTAACTTTGTTTTAGAGAAATAGAGCAGAACAAAGTTTGCCGGGGATATATATAATTACAAAAATAGTCGAATAAGACAAACGTCCTAATGTTTTGTTCGTAAATACATTATGGTAATCGAAACACAATTCAATTATGACTTTACTGTACTATAATAGTAAATATATTAAGTAAAAACATTACTTGATTGCGTGTATTATAACATGAAATATAAGAATATTATTTCATAAACATACAATTACATAAAATGAATATAAAAAATTTAAATTAACTTGTCGTAATCAATTATCTAATAATTTTCTACTCTCCCCTTTATCTAAGGACTTTTTTCATTTAGTCCCGTGGTCATGCGATCATCTATACAAAATAATATTCAAAAACTTTTAATAATAATTTAAAAAAACCTTCTAAGTAATTCTAAAACGTTAAATCCAATTAAAAACTTATCGAAAATGTTCAAATTTAAAAAACTTACTGATTAATTTTACATAAATAAGATTTTAAACGTAATAGGTTACACAAGTATAGCGCTAGTAATTCTGGTATAAACGCTTTGTCTTTTTGATAAAAGTGAAGTAAAGCGGTCAGTGACCTTCAAGTGAGCAGTGCGCTACACGCGAGTCGCACCACTTAATCCCCTCCCAAGCGATTGCCCCTTGCAGTGAGCTCGTACAGACGAACCTTTCTCTCTTTGCGGACAGTAACCCAGTGACCGTGTTAGCGGTGGAGGGCTCATGCCATGCACCACTACAGTGTGATCGTGCTGGTAATTATCGTTT
Organism: Automeris io; assembly: GCA_036320925.1. NCBI lineage: Eukaryota > Metazoa > Arthropoda > Insecta > Lepidoptera > Saturniidae > Automeris > Automeris io. The sequence goes on along the minus strand of JAUDJH010000025.1, from coordinate 292,985 downwards.
CTGTCCCGTTGGTTTCGGAGGCAACACCAAACCCGATAAGAGTTCGGCGAGCCGGACCTGATCTTACCTTCGCCGAATCAGTCTACGTCAGACTATCAGGTGCCTGTGAGTGAATGACCTTCACCTCTTTGATACTGGTGTAATAACAAAATTATTTGGCAAGTAAAGTTTACGTATACTTGTTTTTACGTTCACAGGTAGAGCGATTGCAGACATCAGCCAAAATTCTGAGACGGATCAAAACGATTTAATAAAAACTTTAAAGCTAGTACAGTTAGATGGTAACACATTAAGATCATTTCCTATAGATGAAGCATTCGTAAATCTTACGAATAACTCCTTATATGATGTGACAAAACAAACGAAGATTGTAGTTCACGGATACAAGGACAGTTCACAATCAACTGTACCATTAGAACTGGCAAATGCTTACAATGAAAGAAAAATGTTTAACGTGTTTTTGTTGGATTCTGAAGAAATAATGGACAAAAGGTACATAAAGTGTGTTCACAATGCTCGTCTCGTGGGAAAACGATTGGCAAATTTACTTGCAAACTTGGAAAATTTCGGAGCAAACGCTGAAGACATTCATATACTGGGCATTAGCCTCGGAGCTCATATTGCTGGATGGGCTGGGAAATATTTCCAGCGGTACACAAAGCGCACATTAGGTCGCATTAGTGGATTGGATCCAGCTGGACCGTGTTTTTCGTATGCATACAGTGATCAAAGATTAGATAAAAGTGATGCGAACTATGTGGACGTGATTCATTCAAATCGGCTTATCCAAGGTGTAATCGAACCTCTCGGGCATGCAGATTTTTATATAAACGGCGGAGGACCAAATCAGCCGGGTTGTTTTGTACCATCCTGTAGTCACCTTAGGGCTGCTCAAGTGTATACTGAGAGTATATTAACTCCAAAATCGTTTGTAGGCATTCGATGTAGGAACTGGAAACACTTTGAAGAAAACTCCTGTGAAAAAGAGAGCTATGCTGTTTTAGGATATGGATCGCCGATATCAACACGTGGGTTATATTACTTACGGACATCGGGAAGTTCTCCATATGGCTTAGGAATAAATGGAACCAAAAACATTGTTTTATCTATGAATAGCTTGCTAACGTCGCTGAGCTTGACATAATCTGTGATTATCATTAAAGTTATTTACTATAAATAAATTATTGCCATACTGTTTTGCTCAAGTTATGTAATAACATATTTTTGTAACTGCATACCTATTCGAATAGCATAGCCTACAATTTTTAATTTTAAAGAAAAATAAGATTAACATTTAACTAAAGAAATATAGTCATTAGGCATTTGAATAAACAATTAAATAATATCCAATCTTACGATAAAACTGCAGAATAGCTTCATTTATAACATAATGCATAAACTTTTTAAAATTAATGGAGGTTAAATTGCAATAATAATAAGAAAATCTCTCCTAACCACATGGTTTGTAACAAACTGGATGACGTAACACATCAAGTGTTGGTGGAATGTGTCTGAATTCAGTCCATAAGATATCAAGCTACTTATATGTGGTAGAAGAGCGATTAATGAGAATATTTTGGATGTTTAATAATCTTGATTTTTGTTATAGTATTATCAAAATAACGTTTGAGTGACAGTACATATGGGGTAGAAAATTTTATACCTGTATTCGTTTTAAATGTCTCATCATGTGAAATGAGAGCAAAATGTATTTCAGATATTGTGCTTCATATATGTAAATAAAATTGATTAACATTTAAAACATAATTAAGCGGAAATATATGTTACATATTATCCATTGCCACTAGGAATATGGTTTTGAATATATTATAATTGATTTTATAATGGAAATTACTAAGAAATAACCTAAAATACACTCTGTAAAAATTACGAAACGAACAAAGCTTGGTTATATACAGAAATATAGATATCTACTTAAATAGTATGCTATTGTAAAGTCTAAATTATTTAGTCCCAGAGAGCAAATATTAGAAAAAAACTATTGATCTTATTTAAAAATAAGTTCAGCTTATACCAATCGAACGTGTGAATCAAACTCTAAATATTTTATTGTGTATTTACTTAGGGCCTAGGAGGACGCCAAAGATGTAGATATATAAACAAATATAAGTAGAAAGGTGCCAACTATCTTCAATTCCTTCTCAGCTCCTAAGACTGGATATGGCTCACACACATATTTACTTATTATGTCTGGTAATTTGAATAATGCTGCGTAAACATTTTGAGAACATTGAAACAGGTCTCTCTCAGCTGATGTTAATATTATAACAACAATAACACTATCACGCCCATAGCCTCAAAAGTGGCATAATATATGTATTGTAATTGAGATAGATACAAAGAAGAAACTGTAATCTAATAATAATAATAAAAACATTTATTTGGCACACAACATAACATACAACACATCAGAATAGGTTAATAAAAAAAGAAAACAACAAAAGCAAACACCCTGTGTTGTGATGATGCGCCAAAGGGAAGTCAGCTCAGTAAATGCTAAGTGACCAGCCGAACCACCCAGTGCTGATTTTCAGCTGACACCCGTTTATTGCGTCGACGCGCAGAAAACAGCAAGGAAGGGATCAATAGAGTACAGATACACAGCATTGGAGACTAAATTCAAAGTATCATAGATAGATATATATGATAGATGAAAAAACACATATAGAAGAACACAAATATATAAGTATATTACATACACATATCATATACCATATACATTATTATCGTTAATATACAGATACACACAAAAATAAACGCAAATAGAATAAATAAACAAAATTAAACAACTATAAACAACTAAATAAAAGAGGCATCCAGTATCTAGACTTTGGTTATACCTGAAAACGAAACCAAAGCACTAAATGTAGTAAGCTTATTTTTATAATCGCATCGTGTTATTATGCTATCCTTTTATAATTAGGAAATAATTTGCTTCTTCATTCTTAATATGAACTGTATAACAGTGGAATTTGTTTCCTGTGTCTATTCTCCTAATTAATTTAATATGAAAATCCTCAAAGGAATAATGAATTTATTTTTGTTATGTAAGCACGATGTGTACTAGATGTGATTGAGTTGTCACCTTCTCGTTCGTAAATATGTATTAATTAAGCCTCGATTTCTATTGTGGGCTTTTTACTGCACAACAAATTAATGCCTTGCTTTTTATACTCGGTTTATTGTCCAGATAAATATATTTATTTTAATATATATATATATCTGTACACACATTCTGTTCATATAGTTTATTTGGAATAAAATCAGCTATCACTTACACTTTAACAAGCAAAGCATATAACATACAACAAGAAACTTTGATGTCGTAATTGTGTCCTTTAGTGTAATGAATGTGTAACTAATGAAACTCAACAAGTTTGCTGAACTTGAAGGCTCGATATATGTAAGGTACTTTTTATACGAGACAACCAAAACTCACCGGTACTTATAAATATATGCATAAAAATAGGCTATTTAGTATTAAATTCATGGGTTGTGTTTTATTCTTAGAATTATTAAATAAAAATATTAGCTAGTACTATCATGGTCGAAAACGAAGTTGTTTCGTATGAGAACTGTCATCAAACTTGCCAATGTAGTCATTTACGTGAGCTTCGTGTGATAAGTGCCTAAGCATGGATGGTAGAAACGGAAACTGCCAGTTGTCGGCAACGACGGTAGACCGGTAAGTGTTTAGAACCACGCAAAGTGTGCTCATGGGTAATTTTCATGACTGTTCGTATTAAGAGTTGTCTTTATTAATGTCCTATGGCCTACGTCTGGTGGAAATGCGTCTCCCCTTCGACCTGTCCTGCGCATCACGCTTCAGCTCGCACTACGTCCTGCCAACATTACTTAACTTCGTCAGAACTGTGTCCAGTTTTCTCCATTAAAGTTTGTTTGCATCTATCTAATACTATTTGATATCTGTTTACCTCTACAATAACTATAAAGTCGTAACAGAGTCGAGTAATGTTTAATAACAACTACAAAAAAATCTTTGTACATAAAAAAAAAACTTTTTCCATATTAATCCTAAAGCCCACCTGTTGGATCGAGGCCTCCGAGGATTATGCTGAAATCCTTTAGCGGCTGCGCTTTGACAACGTTATCATCGGCAAATTGGAGGGGAATGATGTACTCGCTATTCACATTGTTGCAGAATCCTTTCCATTCCAGGAATTTAATGGCGATAAGGCTTAAACGGTAAAAACTGCGGTACCTTAACACCCCCGAAATAATTGCCATAATAATCATTATATTAAGGAGGTCAAGTAAAAAAAGTTTAGCGCTCCATAATATTTAAAATTGCTTTACTTTTAACTAAAACTATACTTCAATTTAATGTTACCAACGTAGACGGCGTCACGGATAAAGTCACTTATATCTTGGTATGTAATTTTAAGTATTAAATTAATCAAAAGATATATCCGTGCAATTTAGTATTAATATAGACCTACAAAGTCGTACAAATATTTATAGCTAACCTGTTACACCAACAATATGTTTCTCAAGTACTAAGTTGTCATCATAATCACATCAGCCTTAGGACATTCACTCATTCATTTTTTGTGGTAGGGCAATTGCCAGAACTAGGTCATAACCACAGTACACAGGTGTAAAGACCGTCATAGTGACTCGCTTTCGCCTATCGCGTTTCGGGATTAGCTTGTGAATATCCAGTGATTCATATACCTAGATACCCTCAGTCGTGGTATATTTATTGGCCGACACGACAACGAAGACTATCAATGGATTTTTATCCTTTGGTGGTCGCTTACATTTTTGGACTACACTGTACTTATCATCAGGTGCATTGTAGTCACTATATCGAGCCAGAGTAAAAAAAAATTACTACTGCTGCACAATAAGCCTCTCTTTACGTTATCCAGAATGATCGATATAAAGCAGCTTTACATCCAGCGTCGGCCTGCGATCTGAGATTAGGTTGTATACATCATCGTTCGAACTCGTATCTATAATTAATGAAAACTGAATGAAATTTAAATATTCGTTCTACTTGTCATTCTTATAATGATAATAAACCTGTAATCTGATTTTACCTGCAATTCCCAATTAAAATTGTAGCCTCCACAAAGAACTTTAATATCTAAAGACAGTGGTTCTTGTAACCGACTTTATTACCTTCATTTATTTTAAGCTTTAGTAGTTGCGGAGACTATTATTACTTGATATTTTCATCAGTTTATTTCTTGATATTACGTTAATTACTTTTGTCACATAATTAAGCAAGAGCTGATCGTTCTTTAGACAGGCTATTATATTGATCATTAAATCTTTACATTTATTAGCGGCTATGGAGGCGTAGTTTTTCCAGATTAGTTGCGGATTTAGGCCCCACATACTCACCGGTGATGGAGAACATTACGAGGAAACCAGTATTACATCTTATAGAAATGTGATTTGTGTGTGCTGCGATAAACTGCGCTACTGGTCATGCTGACCGCGACATATAAACGCAAAGGTGGATACGGCCAGTAATGTAACTTTGCTCACCCTAAAAGGGATATTCCGTACCGATATATTATTATTATTTATCAGTACTTTTGAATAAATTTTGTAACTTTATTGGACTTATGTATTGATTTCGTTCCAAAGTAGGTTTGCACCTAAAATCAATTTAACGTTTACATACGAATACATAGTGTATGTAGGATTTAAAGTAAATCCATGATTTATGATTTACATAAATTATATACAATAAAAGAGACTAGTAACAGTTTAGTAGGTCTCGCCTCAGTGCGTCTTCTCATTTCAATCACCCACAGATTTATGCTGTCGTACGCCAATTGTGGGCCATTATCGTAGTCATGCACTGTACATAACACTAGGTCGCTATTAATTTGCTGACATCCTATGAAATTTTACCAAATCAAGTGAAGCTTTCATAGTATAATCATGGCGACTCTTAATGCTACAGTATCCAAATTAACAGCACGTTTTTTTTTTTTTTTTATACCGACTCGACACAGTGACTGCACCATACCTGTTGGTAAGCATGATGCAGTCCAAAAAACGCCAACGACTATCGAAAGGTAACAAAAAACCCATCGGTAGTAGCAGCGATCATGCCAGCCTGCGCAAATATCTCTTCACGCTACGTTTAAAAGATCCCATATCATAGGATGGAGGGAACACGCTCGCCGGAAGACCATTCCACAGCCCAACGACACGGCAAAAGAAGGAGTTAGAGAACTTCTTTGTCCTAGCCGAGATGTGAGATACCGTATAGCTGTGACACCGCAAACCCGCACGCGTGGATCTATTCAGGAAGGGAGAGGGTGGAACGTACCTTGGTTCATTCAAAGTGTCACCAACTCACGTTGATGCTTACTCCCGTATATATGCAATCATTATGATGAGGCGCAGTTCAAGAGAAGATACTCGCTCTGACTCTTTCGGTGGTCTCCTGCTTCATCACAACCTCGCAAAACAATCAACCCCTACTTTAACCCCTTGTGACTTCATTTTCCAAAAACAACGAAATAAGCGCTTTGTAATACTGAATATCGATTTTAATTGTGCTTACTTTGAAATTGTCGGATATTAGAATAAACTTTGAACCTTTATTTCAAATTGTCGGGGTTGGAATATTAAAAAATCCGCCCTCAGTAGATGCGTATGCCATGCAAAAAATATAAAGTTCAACATGTTTCCAGATTAGGTAGCTTAGACTACGATGATACGTCAGTCAGGACAAGTATTTTTATAAAAATCAATCGATATTCACCCTTATTACCGTTTGGTCGATATGTCTATAAATATTTTATTTAAATTAATCTAAGCTATATATATCGTGTAAGCTTACTAATTGACCTAAATATATGATACACGAGTTCCTCGAATAATTAAACATTAACGTCGAGCCCAGGTACTTATTTATATGGATGTGAAGGAGTAAACTTTCCCTCAATTAGTAACCTGGCCGAGTAGCAGTCGAGGCCAAAATAGTATTTGTTAACTTTGACATTAAATACATTATAATGTATATGAATGTGATTAAATTTTAATTCAAAAAGTACATATTACTTTTCTATCTCATGTAGCTGTCATCTAATCAACTATCGTAGTGTAAAAATAATATTATTAATATTTCTAAGTGAGCAGATATACAAAAGCAGCTATATCAACTTTGCGAGAATATACATATACAGTACCCAACGTGACAAGCAGCGTGACTAATCGCCATTGTCAGAGTAGGTTTATATTATTTATATATATATATATATATATATATATATATATATATATATATATATATATTTAACTTATAGGCGAACGCTTGATCTTAATCACTATTATTTATATAACGCCATATGTAGTTGTCAGACAGTTACAAGAGGACAATAAAACATAATATTAGGTCCTTACATATGAAATTGGCGTTTTGTATGGGAGGAACAAAAAGTCGAATATTTTTTAATATAATATATTTAATTAATCAAAGTATGAACCATTATTTTCTATGCACTTTTGCCATCTCATAGGTAGTTCATTGATCCCTTTACTAAAAAAAAACCAGTCGCACGGGAATCAATAAAATCTTTGAAGGCGATTTGGACTGCCCCATCGGAGTTGAATTTTTTCCCTTGCAAGAAGTTATCCAAATTTCGAAAAAAATGGTAATCTGTTGGAGCAAGGTCCGGGGAGTACGGAGGATGTCTTCGACTTTCCAATTGAAGCTCTTCTAATTTAGTAGCCGTCTGTTGCGCAGTGTGTGGTCTAGCGTTGTCGTGAAGCAGCAGTGGCGTGGAGCGATTGACCAGCCTAGGTTGTTTAGCCGCTAGCTTTTCCATCATGGTTTGCAATTGCTGACAATAGACATCAGCCGTAATAGTCTGGCCAGATTTGAGAAAACTGTAATGATCAATACCGGCACTAGTCCACCTAACGCTTACAAGTAACTTTTTTGGGGTTAATTTTCGCTTGGGGCAGGATTTGGCTGTCTGGCCAGGATCCAACCATTGCGCTGAGCGCTTCCGATTATCGTAAAGAACCCATTTTTCATCACAGGTAATGATTCGGTTTAAAATACCTTCATTATTGTGCCGGTTTAGTAATGTAACGCAGCAGTCGACGCGCGTTTGCCGGTTTGCTTCAGTCAATTCGTGAGGTACCCACCTTTCAAGCTTTTTAATCTTCCCAATTTGCTTCAAGTGAATTAAAACAGTTTTATCACAAACATCGCAGCCTGCAGCTAACTCGGACGTGGTTTGCGATGGATCCGCTTCCACAATAGCCTTCAACTCTTCATTATCAACTTGAGTCTCAGGCCGTCCACGGGGCTTGTTCTGCAGGTCGAAATTTCCAGAACGAAAACGTTGGAACCAAAAACGAACTGTGTTTTCTTTTGCAATACGACCGCCATACACATCATTCACCCTTCGAGTTGTTTCCGCAGTCTAGTGCCACGGCGGAACTCGTACTCGTAAATAATGCGATATTTTAAGTTTTCCATTTTGTAAAATGAGTGACGCAAACAGAAAAAAACAGAAGAAAAAAACAAATGAATGACGATCATCGAAGCACAAATACATGAGTCTATAGCTGTACAAATTTGAATTTGAAATTCCTTACCAAAGAGGAGAAATTTGTGATTAAAGTGGCCAGTACGAAAAACGCCAATTTCATATGTAAGGACCTAATAATTATAAATACAATATATACAAGGAATACATAAGTCGGAAATGTTGTTTATTCTAATTATATTTCTCCCAAGATACGTTTCGCGCTCTATTTTAAAATATATAAGGGAATTCACAGTGATTTTTTGTGTATATATACTTCGTAATAAAATATTATTAATATTAATATAATACCCACCATATTTCAATAATATATAACGTCAACTTAAATAAACTCTATAAAGTTGTAGTTTAATGATGAACACCAGAACACACGTATCATATTATGCCACACGTACCACAGAAGCTGTGCACATGAAAAGTTATCATTTCTTTCTATTAAATTCTGTAAATCTTTGCATATTCGTTTAGGCCACATCTGATGACACTGTAGCGGTGATTTATGTCACGCTATGATACTTCCTCCCTCTTTTACATAACTGGTATTTACATATAACATATTTTGAAGGAGTTACGCTAGGGCTTACAACTCTCCACAAATTCGAGAAACATCTATATGCGCGGCTTAGATTAATTATCGTACTGCCCCAGACAATCGCATTTGTCATTGCTGTTTCAACTTTAGTAGTGAGAGGACGTATATTTATAGTCCGAATATTGTCCGACGATGCCAACTGGTCGTGCCTATGGTGGATCCGGATAGTGTAACCGGGTCTTTCCACGTTCCCTTAAAAGGAACTGCATTTGCTTGCGGGAGCCTGGGAGCAGGTCACGAGTATCGCCCCCAGCCTCGAGGACTGCGAGCCTCGGCGTGTCTCGCCGCGTTCGTCCCATGGTCGCCGACCTGCGACCGTACCAGCCTAGGAGTCGCCTGAGTCGCCGATTCCTCTGTTAAGTCCTCTGTTCCTTTTAAAGCCAAAAGGAACAACAAGCACACCCGAATCCACCGCTCAAATCTTTTTCGCGAGTCGCTTATTATTATTTCCAATTTTTTTTAATAAATTTTATGTAACAGGTTTTGATTGTTTTTTTATTTAATGAGCTAGGCCCTTCAGGCATCTACCCTGTTACAACACCCGCAGAAAACGTTGATATGAATTCCCCGACTGATCTTTTCACACATTTTAAATTATCTTTCATACATTACGCTTTTCATTCATCTTCAAATCTCCATTTATTTATAACATTATAATTTAATAAAGCTTTATTATATTTAGTAGCATTATCTTTATGTTAGGGGAGAGTAGGGTAATTGCACACGCGGGGTAATCCCATACTAAGGTGTTTTTTTTTATTATTTATAGATGAACGCTTGACCTCAATCACACCTGGTGGAAGGTGAAGATGAGTTCGATGATGAAACGCAATCGCCTAGCAAATGCCTATTAACAATTCTCTTAAAGACTCCCAGTTCATAAGATCGCGGAAATATGGCAGCTGGAAGCATATTCCACTCCTTAGCCGTTCGCATGATGAATGTAGAAGCGAATCTTTTCGTGCGGACATAAGGAATATCTACTAGATACGGATGGTATCCGACACGTTGTTTAGTGGTTTTGTGGTGGAATGGGGCTGGTGGAATCAAAGAATGTAGTTCCTGAGAACACTCTCCACCGTGCAACCGGTAAAAGACCGAGAGGCAGGCAACTCTACGTGGATGCTCGATGCTCTGCATTTTAATTGTTGTCAAAGAGTCGTCTCCAATAAGTCTACGAGCTCTACGACATGTTAAAAGTTATGACATGTGTTATGTTTTGACTTGTTAAAAATGAATTATAGAAAATCTTTTTCTACATGCTGAGAGAGATATTAGAACTGAATCTACCTGTAAAGTAAAATTTCGTTTATTGGTTACGAGAGTTTCATCTACATTGTTTGTGTTTATTTCATGTATTTTTATGCTTAAGAAATATTTTTGTAATACATGAACATAACGTACTTAATATAAATTGTCTTTCAATTATTTGAATCCATCAGGTGATTGCGCATAAATTTAATTTTATTTTATTTTAAAATTGACATTGTAGACACATAAATTTGTTTATTTGACCTAGATACTACGAAATTTAAAAAAAACGAAACTAAATTATGAATAAAAAATATAAATGGATATATAACGTATAAAACCGATAAAAGCCTATCAAAAATGTAATGAAATATAAACATTATCACTGTGGATAGTATCTATTGCTTTATTCTGAGCCCACAGCAACATATTTGACTATTTTAAATAATTGTTATAAAATAACCAAAAAAAAACCTAATAAAAAGTTCAAGAATTAATAATAATTAGTCTTAAAATATCACATCCAAATTCTTTATCTGTGATATATGTGATTAAAATTTTACAATTATTTTTATATACAGCGCTATTATATTGATTGCAATTACCTGCATTATCTGGAATTGCTTCAAACGTGGGGGTAATTCCAAACACTAAAAATTTTGTGTTTACCTATAAATTCATTTTTTCCTCAAGTATAACTTAAGTAATTAGTAAAAGTAACCTAGATAACAAGCAAAACATATGTTTAGTTTTATATATAAATTTTAAGTTATATGCATTCCCGTTTAGGTGTCCACAACTTCCAACTCTCCCCAATATATTTTTTTAAGTAAAGAGACGGGCGCAATGTAAACTCATAAACTGTGCGATGTAAGCGTGGCGTTATAATGTTTTCTAACACGATACCTGTTTCAATCTCTAAAGCTAATTAAAAACAAATTACATTCGAATCTCTGGGATACGTACTAACTACTGACGTTCCAGAATACGCGCTGACAGGCATATATATTCACCGTAACAAATAATAATTAATATTAAATAATAATAATAAAATAATAATAATAATTAATTAATATAATAATAAAAATAATAACAATAACAATAACAAATAATAATATAATAATAATTAATATAATAATAACAAATAATAATAATAACATAATAACAAAATCATAATAAATAATATAATAATAATGGTAATAATGGTATAATAATGGTATAATTTATTGTTCACCGTAACAAATTTTGATTCATATACATGTTTTATATTATCACACAAATCGAGATTAATCTCAAAAACCAGTAATTTTGTCATACTGGTAATATACATACCACTATTGATATTTTCGAAATAATTTCATTGTGTAGGCGAAGTAAACGCGGCCGAAATAATCTTATTTAGCAATACCACTTGCAGTAACAACTTCCTTACCAAGGTCTCGGTGGCCGTTCTATTTTATGTTCACACAACACAGGAAAGTTTCTATAAGCTATATGCCAAATATCTCTCTCATGGTCGTATTTTATCTTTTTTCTGGCTGCAATAAAATAGACGCATATATTTTAACACAACGTTTTTACTTCAGTCATGGCTTTGATCACAAAGATAATATAATATTTTTGATAAATAATAACATAGATATTCAAATATTGCTTGTATAAAGCCTTTCATTACATTACAATAGATATACACGCACCCCTAATCTAACCTTCTTGTTCAATAAAAACCTGATTTTGAAACGCTCGCATTTGTTGTTAGAGGACCTTGTAGGTCAAAATAATAATATTTAGATTTTTGTATAGTTTATTTTAGAAAAGAAAAGTGAGATAACAGAGGTAGTGACAATATTATAATAATAAGTAATATCTACTAGACTTCAAAGCCCAGGGATCGAACCTAACAATATAAGCGAGACTGCGTGACGCAAACAAAAAATTACATCTCTCGTGTCATTGAATAAAAAACTAGTAAATATACGTCTAATAGGGTTTTAAATTTTATTTATAAGGAATTGATGGGGTATTGCGTCTGACAAGCCAAACATATACATATACATATTTTCTTTGTATCTTATTCGACGTACCGCGATTGCGTAAGCAAACAGTAATGTGCGTCATGACATCAAATTCGTTTTTAAAACTAAAATCTTTTTATTTTTAACCAGCGCGATGGTAAATTATGTATGTTACAGACAATGCATAAAATTCGGTAATGCCTAAATTATCTATGCCTATTACAACATAACAATAATGGCAATATAATATTACACTAGATCCCTATAGTGGAAGTCAGAGAACATTAGTGGACGTAACTGCGCTTGTAGCAACGTCACGTACAATATGACCAATAACGATACTGATCAACCTCCTCAGAGTACAATATACATAACATTTTTGTAAGATATTATGCTTAACCTAACATAATATATACTTTGCCATATTTTTATTAACTAGGCAATTTTTGCCTAATTAACATTTTCATTCTATAAAATACCTTAGAATCAAGCAGATACTACATACAATGACTAGGCAATATGTAAAATTATTGTAGGTAAAATAATATTTGCATATCATCTAAAGTAGCCTAGTACTATTTATAGAAAACCCAGACATTATGTATAAGCTTTGATTAGGAAAATAGCCGGCAACTTAAAATATAACTAAAGTTTTTTTTTTTCGGTTTAAGTGAATCTTATATCTTATATTTTAGCTACGTTCATTTTATTAAATGAAATATATTAACTAAAAAATATCTTTGGTTTCATTTGATTTGTTGCAATATTATTGCGATAATCAAGAAGAGTTGAACATGATAAAACATATGCGTAAAATGAAAACAATATCAATTTTGTTTTATGCCTGTTGCATGTCATAGGTACAAGTTTGCTGTTTAAAAAAAATGGATACAAAATCCAACTGTCAACTGTCCATTTTGTCAACTATTGGATACTAAATGTTTTTTTTGCAAAAACGTTGGCTACAATTATATTTTAGTTTATTTAAGAAAAATAAGTTTGATTACTGTATATTTTCATGACTGAGATAACTTTCATGAATGCTACATTAAATAATATATTGGTATAACGGCATAGTGATTTATATATTATAACATACCCACAGGGATTTAATTATCACAAAAAATTCGAGAAACGGACGCATACATCACTTATTCGCTCGTGTAAACTGTAGATTTTCCGAATCGCAAAGCATTATTTTGGTATTTTTGACGAACCAATGTCTCTTTTTCGGGGTACTTCTTTATTTTGTTGTTTACTTATGATTATTGGTTTTCAGGCGTGTGATCTTTCCTCAAAAATGATTATACGCTTTATGACGAGTTTTACTCTAAGGAATTAATTTGATCACGAAGAATATGTAGGTCGATGACGTAAGATTATAAATACAAACCTAGAAGTAAAAGCCTGATCCTATTCTAAGAACTCGAGTTTACGTATCAAGAGATGATATGACGTGAGAGGCATGAAAGGATAATTCATTTCTAGTATTCATAATTAATTATACATAACAAATACTTTGATCACAAAGTAGAAACAATATTGCTTGTAGGACCTGAGGCTTAAAGAAATGTTTCTTTAATTATTTAGTATAAAGTTTGGAATATTTTTTACAATTATTAAAACCGGCTTTTAAATTTTTTTCATTTAAAAATAATTTATATATCAACGGGTGATAAAAAATTTTCATTGTGTAGCCTGTTACCAAATTTATTTTGACTAATACTTATGAGAGCTTATAATATTTATATTGACTCAACCACTACTTCTAGTTTCAATAGAAAGCATGTTTTCAGTATATTTCCGAAAAACAAAATTATTGGGAAATATCTTATGAAAACTTATGATACTATCACCTACGCGTAATAAAGTATTTTATTACGCGTTAGACGACCACACACATGATGTAATAAAATATAGAGATACGTAAATCTTTGTAGACCTTCTATTACAAGGTAACCTTTGACATTTTTGTCCTTAGGATATTCTTTGTTGTAGGATATTTCTTAAATTTTCTTATAAATTTGTTTTCAGAACATAATTAATATTTAATTCCATTATTAGGATAGAATAGAAATTCTAACGAAATTACTCGTATTTCACATCATTACTCCCACATAGCTCTAGGGTATTTTGGTAAATACTTGAAAGCTCTAAAGTAATATATTATTCATTAATATAAGTTATTTTACAAAGGAAAAATAAATATGTCTCCGATAATTCATTCGCATTTACATGCAAAAGCACACAGTAGTAATTAAAAAAACACATTTTAACATTTAAATCAAAGATAATTAACTTTAAGCTCGCAGTATTTTAGTTCTTGGCGATAATACCTTAGTTGGTTTCTAGGACATTATATCAGTTTTTACCTTGCGGTGATACATTTTTTCTTTATATTTGTTATATTTTATTGAATATCTATCATTATACGCGAACACCGCCTTATAAATATGTCATGCAATTAATACTTTAACAGGAAATCAATGTTAATGTCCTAATAAGCATGTTACGTTAATTTTATACTTTACTATTTACTACTTTACGTTGATTTTATTTGGCATTTCAAGCTTAGAAAAACAATTATATCGCATTTGAACCCAATTGCAGTATTTGATAGTCCTGTCAACAAGATTAAGAATTAATGTATGACACGTCAGAAATACATAAACTCTTTGGTTTCTGTGAATGCAGTATTAACTGGATAACATACTTAATAACTCAATATCTAGTTTCCTCTGTTATAATAAAGATAGCTTACTTTCCGTTTATTTATAAAGCGTAGGATTTTTCTTAACGAGGATGACATTTAAACAACAAGGACATAACGTTGTTAGTGAATATGTGCTAGTCATGTATGACAGGTATTGTATGCGTGTTTTTTTTAGTTTCTCGCTTAGTTTGCGTGTTTGCTATATATTTTTTGGCTTTATCGATAAGTACCGATTATATATAATATAGTATATTAAACTATTTGGTGCCCGCGACTTCGTTCACGTGGAAGCATTTCAGGCCAAAATTCTAATATTACTAAATTCATGTTACTTCGGATAATATAGCATTCTAATGGTGAATTAATGATAAAAACTATATCTGTTTTTTTATTATATGCTTTTAATATAGATAAATATCTATAAAAATTATTCAAAATCTATGTAAAAATTAATTGCTGAAATTTGAAATAACTTTATTCGTATGGACTCGTTAACCACAATATGGAATCTCAACAATTTCTATTACGAAACACTAATTTTTTTAAGCAGAATCTTTATGTAGGTTTATCTTATACTTACATATAATTAGAAAAAAAAAACACTTCTACTTTCGACAGCTGGTTAAATAAAATGGAGATTACATAATTCTTTATATAAAAAAAAGTCAACTAAAATTTACACCTCCATAGCTTCGATGCCATCCTCAGAAAATGTCTCGAAAATTGATGCCGTTTTTTGTTATTAAATTCATGCAAGTGGCATTTGGTTACTTTACGTAACTTAGATTGCTTTTCAATCTGCCAAATTACCAACATAAATTCCAGCTACTTTGACGACAGAAACTATTTAAATCAAATAATAAGTAACCAAATGTAACATTAACAAAAACAACAATAGAATTTAACGTAACTGTCTACTCGTAGTATAATAAAAATTCTGTAGCGATTTGCATGACTGATGATTTAAATTTGTGTCTTATCCCGATATTGTGTAAATTATTATGATTACGATTATTAACGTTTTTATTTACCAACAAAATAGAATGGTTTAGGTCATTTTAAATAAGACTTTAAAAAACATTTATTTGTCGTAATACTTTGTATTTAAATTAGATTAGATTTCACATGAGACTTACCATATTACCCGGTATTATTGTTGAGAACATGAGCCACTGTTACTGTAAATTTATTTAATCTCGGTGCCTTTTTTAATGTCGTAATCATAGCTCATTCACCAATCATGATAAATTATAATATATTCTACAGATTACACAACTAACTCTGCTGATATCCTTTTAAATATTAAAATGATAAGTTACACGCACTACGTGTGTTTATTTTTTTATAACTGTTTATAAGACCGTTATAAAAACAATTTATTATTGAATATTATATTATATAACTTACTTATAATAAAGGCAAACGACAATTAAAAAATAACAAAATTAGAATAGATAGGAAGATTAATAATAAGTTGTAGAACTTAAAATGAGTTTAAGAATTATAGGACTAAGGGCCACTTGCAGTAAAAAACGTTAAATCGAGATTTAACAAAGACTGGCTTAGGCAGTAAAGTCGTTTAAAAATAAATCACATTGTTTCCTCTTGCATTAAAGTTTCGACCCAGCGATTTTACTAAGCTTGGCTTAGGAGTTTCATTCATTTCTCGTTCGATCTTTACTACAGACTATACTTAGGTTGTAGTTTTTTACATTCCGTTTTGCGCACGGTATCCAAAAATATGAATTATTGTTTTTTTTTTTCGTAAAACGGCATGTTACGTGCCGTATAATTTGAACTTTTTGACAGTAACTGCTTTTTATTTACAAAAGTTTTATTGCTGTCTATAAACAAAAAACGTAAAATTATATTTACAATGAAAAGAGTTCAAACTCCCAATTTTACTAATGCTGAGATTTTGCATTTGTTATTAGTGATAGAAAATCACCCTATAAGTAAATTCGTCATCTCGTAAAGAGTTATATAAATCATTTCTTTCTCCCTTTTTTTGTGAAAAACCTGGCGCTTTCATCACATAAACAAATGGTTCTTCGTCATTATGGGAGAAAAAATCATCATCAGACTCAGTATCCAGAAGCAATAAGCACTTTGAATATAAGGGGTGTCTCAGAATGTTTTTCGTTTTTGAATTGACCAATACGCGCCGATCGCTGGTAGCAGGGGGAGGGGAGTGGTCTCAAACGCTTGGCCGGCTTGTTAAGTTTAGTAGCCATGAATCGTTTCACGGGACCGCAGCGCGCGTTTTGCGTGCGAGCGTTTTATAAAAACAACGATTCCTACACTATTGTTCGTCGTCTCTACAGGACACATTTTAATTTAACAAGCTTAAAACATGTGCCAAGTGCCAATTTAATTAAACATTGGGTGTGCAAGTTTGAAGAGACTGGGAATACAATGCCGGACAAATCATCTGGGCGCAAAAGGACATCAAGGGCGAGCACGAACGTCGACCGCGTTCGCCAGTCTGTTATGGACGACCCACGACAGTCGTTGAGATTGCGCGCAGCTTCTCTGAATTTGAACAAATCTACGGTTTATCGCATTATTTCGAAAGATTTGCATTTTCACCCATATAAAATTGTTATTGTTCAAGAAATGAAGCCTGATGATCCTGATAAACGAGTCGAATTCTGCAGGACAATGAAAAACCGTTTTAGGAGTTTCAATAACATCTGGTTCTCCGACGAATCGAATTTTCACATCGACGGTCACGTGAATAAACAAAATTGCAGATACTGGGCTACCGAGAATCCGCTAGAACTGCATCAGAAGCCCTTGTACTCACCAAAAGTGGTTGTTTGGGCTGCCATATCAAGTCAAGGAATTATCGGTCCTTATTTTTTTGAGGATAACCGAGGTCGAACTCAGACCGTTAATTCTGATCGATATTGCCATATGATCCGGACTTTTTTGGCTACAGAAATGCAAAACCAGTCTGGCTACAACCGCAACACCTTTTTCCAGCAAGATGGGGCCACTTCTCATGTAACAAATGACTCATTAGCTGCTCTTCACGATTTATTCCCCGGAAGAGTGATAAGCCGCCGAGGAGACATAAACTGGCCACCGAGGAGTCCTGATTTAACGCCTGCTGATTTTTTCTTATGGGGCTACCTAAAAAGTAAAGTTTACAATCCATTGCCACCAAACCTGAACGTTTTGAAGCAAAGAATCCTGAAGAAATCAACGCTATTCCAAGAGCAATGCTCCAGCGAGTGATTGAAAATTTTAGCTCCAGGCTAAATGAGTGTGAACAAGTAAATGGTGAACATTTGCAAACGGTTGTTTTTCATAAATAAACTTCAAGATCTGCTCTTTAATTTAACAATAAATAAAACAAGTTTTAATGGATAATGTTGTTTTTTATTTAACATCAAAAAATGAAAAACATTCTGAGACACCCTTTATATCCATTACATTCATATCACATCCATTACAAATATAAATGTAATAGCGAACAAAAACACGCATAAAACTCCTTTATTTCAATATAATATTGATATTTACATCTGCGTAAACAAGTTTAGTGATTTAATATGATAGTTGTTGAAATAGTACAAAAACGTAGTCGTGCAAGACGAAATATGCAGTTTAATCCTAAATCGGGTTTGAAACTCGTTTTAATGCGATCGCTCAAGCCGCCCTAAAGTCATAATAATGAAAAAAAAATGAAAATGAAAAAGTATTTATTTCGCCACAAATATACAAAAAAAAACAGAAATTTAAATGTAACAATACAAACAATACACAAAAACAAAAGAAAATACAGAACATATAAACATGGCGAAAATGGCGATAATCATAAACTAGCATTAATTTCTTCAAAATGTAAATTATGAGAGCATTGCTTTGTGTATAATGTCAAATTATAGTTGTTTTTACTATAAGGTAGATACATTGTAATTGAAAATTTTCACACCAATAATTCCCAGGGACATGCGCATCATGTTATCCCATATCTACGTGAAATAACATACACATTCCTGCAATGAATTGTTAAAATCCTAGTTGCAACTTAATCGAGATTTGAAAGAAATTCTAGAACTTGTAACGCTGGTCTGTTGTGTAAAGCTAATCTGGAAACATTGTAAATATCTTGTGTGGTAAATGGCGCTTTGTTTTATTCGGATAAATAGAACCTTTGCATCGATGCGAAAATGCTTCTTTTATCGCCAATTTTTAGCTAATACACAAATTTAGATAAGTGCTAATGAACGTTTATGTTAGAGATACTTTTTATAGAATTTATATACTCTGATCTTTTATTTCATTTATTTCGAATTTACCTTACCCGTAATTTCAGTATATCCAGCTATTATTCGTAATATAAATAAATATAAAAAAATCACGACATAAAAAATGTATTTTAGCATTTCGATTTTACTTCAGTTTCATCAATATTCAGTAAGTATCAATATCAGTATTTCTCCAGAATTCATTAAATTGAACATGACCACGAACATTTTATACAGAGAAACTTGCCTATTATCGTTTGTTTCTTCCAGTTTATTAACTCTTATTAGGAATCTAACAATTATAGAACTTGAGCTACTAGCTAGACAACGAACTCATTAACTTTCTGAGAGCCTTACCAAAACATCATTTCTTTTTAATCAAACAATGGCCTGACATTTCGGTTTCTGGAAGTCAATCGGAAATTAATCTGGATATTGTGTAGTAGGTAGTTGATGAATGTTGAGTGAAAATTATTTTGGTACATCGGCGCCTGGCACCATTTCAATCGGACGACGCGGATTCAGTTTCATAGTGTGTCGCCCGTGCGTTCGATCTCCTACTCTCTACACGACACACTTACTCAAAATAATATAATGATTGTGAAACGTCTACCGTGAAAATATTTCAGCCTCCGACGATAAAGTGATTAAGCTAGCGAACAAGATTAAACTATTGAACTCCGTGAATTATATTCCCTCTGACTTTTAAGTTCAATCTGAGACTGAGACACTCATCAAATAAGGCTATGCAACGTTGTACTAATCTGATTTTAGAATGTTTTTCTACATTATAGCGTTTATTCTTTATAATATAAATAACAATTTTTGTGTCTAATTGATGTAACAGCGACAACTGTTTTTATCATATTTTTTTAGTAAAATAAATTAACAACATTACTGTGCACTGTATCACGTGTAGTACAAACTAAAGCTCTTAGCAACTTTTTCAAAAAGAAAATCATTGTTAAAGTCTTGGATAATTTAATACACAGTGTGATCCCCCTGTTGTTCAAAACTTGTTGGCACTGATTATTCATAAAATCAATGTGTGTTAATCTGCGGCAAACACACCCAATGGAATTTTAGTAAATCTTTTAGTTGTAGGAAGGTCCAAATCGTCTAAAACACATCTCTAGAGCATATCCTATGCATGCTCTCTGGGATTGAGGTCTGGCGATTGTGTAGATTAGTTCAATACCAGGATATTTTCTATTGCCAGTGCTCACTAACTAGAGAGCTGTACGTGAACATGAATTGTCATGCAATAACTTAAAACCGGAGCTAAGTGCTCGTGGAAATGGATGGACATAGGGCCCAAGGCTTGATTACATTCTCAACATAATTTGATATTGCCTCGTTGAGAATTTTCTATCGTCTGTATCATGCCGAGTGTTCTGAAGTGTTAATAAACTTTGTACCACCCTCTCCCTTCCATAACAGAACCACGCGCGCGGGTCTACGGAGTCACAGCTTTTCGGTAGCTCACATCTCGGCCAGGACTAAAAAGTTCTCTAACCCTTACTTTTGCCGAGTCGTTGGGCTATAGAATGGTCTTCCGACGAGCGTGTTCGTTAGTGTTTATAGTGTTCGTAGAGTAAAGTCCATGTTGACAAAATCGATGACTTATCAAATCCTTTGACATTCATTGAATAATATAAATTGTAATGTTTTAGTAAAGTCTAAGCAAACTTAAAATTGCGTCTATAAATTTCAGCCTAAGATCTTTATTACATACTCTATTAGCTTTAGAACACACTAGCCTTTCTAACATTTTGAACACACTTTATTGTAGTATTACAGGATTTGTTAAGATAAACTAAAAGGTTTATAGTAAATATATAACAATAATAAACATTGTAACGTTCTGTTACTCGGCAGTAGATATATTATGCATATTATGGGCCGAGTACTTATATCCAAAATGAAATCTCTAGCGCGAAGTACTTATTTACTACGAAGAACTTATTTATTTTATTTTATTTTATTTTACATAATAGGGTGCCCAACATGGATAACATTAGACAAGAAAACAAAAGGATCATGGTACTTAAATAGAACATATAAATGTCCCCACAATTATAGGGCACCACAGCATGCACAGTGATTAATATATAATGCTAGTTTACATTAAAGAATAATAATAAAATTCCAAAAAAAGAAAAAAGATATACATACATATATAGACACAACACAAAAGGATAATATTGTAGATTGCATAAGTAACAACTTTAAACGAAACTGTGACTGATTCCAAGTAACACAAAAAGTAACACAAAAAAAAGGAAAAAAGAAATACAGTCACTTTCTACACGCTGTTCTAAATTTTGAAAGAGAAACAGTCAGGTCCAAGTTACCGAATCGCGAGAGTGCGTTGTACTGCCTGCAGATCTTTGGCATGGTAAAAAACTGTCCAAGATTAGTTTTAAAGAAGGGTATAGAAAAAAAATGAAAAGCTGTTTTGCGGGGCAAACGAGATGGAGCATTAATTTTTAGATTATTGACAAGTTCTGCACAATCTAGATATCCATTGAATATTTTAAATAAAAATATTAGGTCAGATGTTTTCCTGCGACTAGCTAAAGATTGCATTTTATAAAAAACCAGTCTATCATGATAGCTCAAGATTTTATGCGCCACATTATCACCGTAGGAGAGATGGTAAACAAAACGTCGTTGCACACTCTCCAAGCGTTTATTGTAGACCTCGTAATTGGGATTCCATACAACCGAGCCATACTCCATAACAGGACGTACGAGGCTCTCAAATACCCTAATCTTAGTATACGGAAGCTTGAAGCTTTTGCAAATACGTGTGATGAAACCAAGTAATTTAAAACTTTTGGATACTATTTCCAGTATATGTAAATCAAATTTAAGTTTTGAGTCAATCATAATGCCTAAATCTTTCACTGAGTTAACAACTTTTAGTTTGTGATCGTTTATAAAATAGCTACCTAAACGTATAACTTTGTTTCTACTAAAGTGAACATGATAGCACTTATCTAGATTAAGCAACATATTATTTTGTTGACACCACGAAGAAAGTCTACACAAGTCGTCTTGGAGATCAACTTTGTCTGAGTCTGACTGTATTGGTTTCATGATCTTTAAGTCGTCGGCAAACAAATATACTTTCGAACTCTTAAAACACAATGGTATATCATTAATAAAAACGTTAAAAAGTATAGGTCCTAAATGTGAACATTGTGGCACTCCTGATGTTGCCACAAAAGGTCTAGAAAGATGCCCACTAACTGCAACCCTAGAGGTACGATTACATCACACGAGATCATCAGAGGTACGAGGAGGAGGGATGATTGAGGATTAGATACGATTAGGTAAGAAGTGAACCAATCTAATAAAGAACCAGAAATACCGTGGAGAAACAGCTTATGAATTAATAAAGAATGGTCAACCTTATCGAACGCCTTGCTAAAGTCAGTATATATTGCATCGACAGGAACCCGATTATCAAGAGACTTGATCAGATCTGCAATATAAGAAACCAGGTTGGATACTGTGGAACTTGATTTCACAAAACCGTTTTGGTGTCGACTGATGAGATGTTTTAAATGCCAAGAAATTCGTTTTGCTATCAGTTTCTCTAGTAATTTTCCAAAAACAATAAGAATGGAGATTGGGCGGTAATTGGACACATTACTTTTATCGCCTAATTTGTGTATGGGCACGATCAAGGCTTCTTTCCACATATCAGGAAATACACCTACTTTTATGGACTGGTTAAAAATCAACTGCAGTGGCTTAGCCAAGGTTACTGAACAGGTTTTAACGAATAACGGCGGTACTCCATCGATTCCAGCTCCTTTATTTATGTCAACAGAATGAATAAGTTGAGTTGAAACTTATCAAAACAATATTTGCTTATTGTAAACGTATAATCTTTTTATTTAGAAATGTTTTTTTCTCGTAATGTAAAAAATACGTTTTTATTCCACAAAAGAAAAATATAATATAGAAAATAATGTTAGATAATAATAAGACAGTCTTGTAAAATTATGAAAATCCTTTATTATTATTTAAAACTTGTTATACTCGCTTTTATAAGCAAAATATACGACATAATAAAATTAGTTCTACTTTATACTTTTAACCAAAAGAAAAAAAAATGCCGATTATTACCTCAAAATGAAAATCTCATATAATAAATGATATTTTTATTCCAAATGACGCGCGTTGATTGACCGGGAAAGGGCTTCACAACTAAACCGGACGGGAATAATAAATGTAAGCATGATTATTATTACAACAAAAATAAATAAATAATTTTATGATATATTTGAAAGTAGAAGTGGGTAAAAATAAAAAGGATAAGCGATTTCTTCTCATGTGACAATTTCGTTCCATTTGAAACCTTTAAAAATACTATGGCTAATGCTGGAGCAAAAATCGTTTACCATAAAAATATACTTTATACATATTGATCCATTATACTTGAAGTTCGTAATCGCTTACTTGATAAGTTTACAATTTTATTATGTCACAATTTAACTTAAAGAGTGTACAACTAACATATAGCTTGACAATAAAAATATAGTTGTTTGTTTAAATTAGATATATAAAATCAATAAAATATTAATTTAAATGAAGAAATAGGCGCTACATTGTCGTTAAGGGTTAATGTAACCAGATTTTATTTAAAATTTAATTATAAATATTGAAATAATATTTTTATGAATCTAAAATTTGTAATCCATTTTCGAAATAATTTTAAATTCGATTCAATTATACACGCATTATTATTGCAAGAATAACGAACAAGTGGTTATTAGCATTAAATACTAAGTGTGCGCCTGATGGTATCGAAAAATATCTTATTTTAAATAAGCTATATATTGAGATGATATTTCTAGATAAAAAAAAACCACTATCCTGACCACTGATCTGACCTTAAAATACATGTCTTAAAATATTATTGTTAATACGTATTAATATAATATATTATGTTCTGGGAACGTAAATAATTTGAAATTCTCATAAAATTTGCAACTAAATCCTTATGGCTAAGCCTTCACAACTTCTGACCCTGCAAGTGACGTTCATGTGATTTTTCTGTTTTAATTAGAAGATCTACGATTTTTAATCATATATATTTCATCTCAGAACATTCTGGACCACGGTCCTATACAATTTTCGGTCATGTCCTTTAGTTGCCTTAGAAAATTACCACGCAATTTCGTCATTAGTCAATAAAAAAGGTTAGGTCGAATATTTTTTATAACATAGACGGTCGGCCGTATACTGCCATACAAGAAGCGGGCTAAATTTTAAAGCCAATATTCTAACTAAGCCACATTTAACTAGTGGGCTACGACTCGCGACAACAATTAATATTTATATTCATTTCAGTCCAGTCCTCGAGCCACAACAAGGCCATTGGCGGGTTTCATGCGACTCGCAGGCCACAGTTTGCCCATCTTTACATACTCTACAGTTGAAATAATATTATCGAAAATACCCTATTTAAATTATTTAAGCAAATATTCATTGAAACTTGAAAATCTTTTATTTCATGCGTCATAAAATGGGTATGTTGTTTTATAAACTTTTATAAAAAATATCAATGTCAATAAATGTGAAAATGTGAGAGATTTTTTTGGTATAACTTTTATAAGTACCAAAGTATACCCACAAAATATAGCAATATGCTTTATAAATGAAATAATTGAAATAGTGAAAAAATTAAAAGTGAATATTTATCGAATTCTCCGGACCGGACGGCTGTTAACTCTTATAGTTATACTTTGTATTTATCCAACAAATGGCTATGAGAAAATTTTATTTGACCTCATAAGTAAGTTTATTCTGGTTTTCCCTGAATAAGGGTAAATAGCAAGCTTTCTGATACATTTAAGTAATACGAATTGCTAATATGGGTAAATTAAATCTTTTTGAATAGCAAATCAATTCTCTTGACAGAGAACTTTACCAATATTTTGTTAGGACCAAATGTAATGGGCAAAAAGGTTATTCTAAAAATAAACATATAACATTCCATTCAACATTAACATACAAATGTATGAACCAAAAATGTTAGCTACTTGTCTTTTATTTCTCAAAGTATATTTTATTCTATTCTTTATATTCAAAAGTAGCACTTATATTTCTTATATTACAAAAATGTTAGTTTTTCACACAATTAATTTATAAATATGAGTATGTCATTGGAAAAATGTAGTTATAAAGAAATCTTATAAAAATTTGACCGACAAAGTAAGAAATAAAAAACTAGGAAGCGGAACACAGTCATATATTAAATTGTAATTGAAGTATCTTGTATATTTCCTAATTTATAATAGTATTGTAGTTTTGATATTCATATAGATATTAAGCAGAAATCTCTTTGATGTAGCTTTAGAAATTCTAATACTAATCTACTTTCAAACTAATTTCAATCTATTCGTCAACATAGAATGTTTCATCGTCGTCAATATGTTTCATCATAATCGGCTATATAGTATCTGAGACTCCGCTTATTCTCTCTATAATATTCACTTTGAAATCTTACTAAATGGTAATCTAGTAATAGGGTAGCATCTGCGTAATGTAGTTTGAAGGTCAAATAGACAACACTTCCTGCAATTCCATGTTGTATAGCAAATATGTAAGCTTCAATTCAGTCCACTTTTTTATGTCGTTTAGCAACATTCATCTCGAAGATAAGCGCCTGTCTCTCCCGAAAAAAAAAAGATAGCGAAGAAGTAAATACAACGAAAATGTTGAACACTACATTTCTCAAAGTATTTGTGCATGATTTAGTACCATAGCAATTACTAAGTCATACCACTAGCTTTATGTCTAAAATATAATTAGAGCAACATCTCGAAAATCAATAATTGACTAATTATTTGATTAGCATTTTTTTTACTACAACCAATTATTTACTATTGTGAGTATAAAACAGAATGAATTTCGTGTTACTTCTTAATTATGTTTACTATATATTTTAAAAAGTCTCTAGTATTGATTTCATCTATTTAAATGTATATGTATTCTTCCTGTAAAGATCTCTTAGTGACTAGGCATCTGATTTTACAATAAAGTAAGAAATATTGTATACAATAAATAATAATACGCTTGCGCTTAAATATAGCTCTAATATCTATGTGAGAATGCGCTGAAGTGGGCGGAATTTGTACCAGTCAAAACGGTAGACGTTACAAGACGCCCGCCCGCCCGCCTTACTGTTGCGTCCGCGCCGCGATCCGCATTCAAGACGTCCTGCACCTAAAAAATTCTTTTAACCGGATTTATGTACTAATGTACGTTTCCACGTAATTACAGTTGTTTTATTCAAATTTAATAGATCCTTTATTGGACTGTTATCTATGAAATGTGATTGTGAAATTATACGAAAATATGGATTTGTATGTATTGAATACTATGCTATTTTTAATTAGTGGCTGTTGCTTATTTTCAAAACAAAATTGAGTTATAGTGTGGGGAGTTACTAAAAAAATACACAGGAATAATGTCCTAACATATCTATGTAAGAATATTAAGGAAACTATACAGACATTGAATCCGCCGTATCTTGTGTAATATTCACTAGTATTATTAATACAAATACCGTTGGGGAGGAAATATATTTGGATCATTATTCTGTTGAAATAAAATATGTATTAATAGAGCTGCTATCATTTAATAAAGCAGAAAACTAAGCAGGTAGTTTATAAATGAATGGATTCGGTTAGTAATTCAGTAATAATCTACGTTAATATCAATTAATTTAGTAGAATCACACTGATAGTATAATTATAATTAATATTAATTGACATCGGTCTTTTCTTATAAAACACATTAGTATGTCGTTTCAGAATTCTTATAGAGAATTATAATTATGACAAGGACTAGGTTTTTCTTTAATTATAGTTTTATGCTAATCTAAATTAATGTCACCGAAACCTAGTCCTACAGACAGTCTTAAAATTTCTAAGCAGTTTAAAAAATGAATTAATACTTTGTGGCTTTTACATAGAAACTAGTTTCTAGACGGTGTCTAAAAAAAGAATTTTTGCAATAGCTTGTCAATCTCCAGCCACTGGAACTAGTAGATACTTACTGGCTTCCATGGGAATCTGAACACGTCATACACATTACCTCGATAAACCTTTCAATCTTTACTGCCATTTTAAATTTAGGCGTATATTATGTTTTAAATATATTTCAATTACGTGCACATTGAACCCATACAAGACACGGCTATAATACAAAAGCTCTAAAGAACACATTAAAAAATGAGGAAATTTCTCATTACAAAAAATATTTATCTTTTATAAAAAATTGATTATCGTTTGTAATATTACTAAGATTGTTATACAAAAATGGCACCAAATATTTTTATAGTTAGTAGCGTTATATAAAAACGCCATATAACGTTAGCCTTTAAACACTACAACTAGGAGAATAATTAGAAACTTGTATTCTTCTTTGTTATTTTAGCACTTAAGTCATTACTTTAATTTTAAAGATTCATGTAATTTATTATTATTATTAAAAATCTGTGGTGTATATGTTTTATAGGTAAATTTTTCTCACTTAAAATTAAATATATTTGTATTTTTACTAAGGCTGCCCTAAAACATGAGTCACGTTTTTTTCTGGAATATGGTGATTAAAAAATATAAACAATGGAAAGTAAGGGAAAGTTTCTGTACCAACCGACGATATTGTTTCCTGCAAGCTTTTTCTTGGTATCGACACAAGTCCATTACGACTGACGCACAATTTAGGTTTCCTTTAGTCAAAAATTAAACAATAAAAGCATTGTCTCAAGACTTCTGAAAACCTGTCTTAGAAATACGAATGAAACTTAGCAAATGAAGCAATAGAAGTTAATTACTTGATTATACTGCAAACTACATTGCGCAAAAGATTTTTTAATATACTTATAAATTCTCTAGCAACATAAATAAAAAATCTATTAACGTAATGAACTTAGGAAGCAGTTGTAATTATAAATTAAAATAAAATTATATCTTTATATATAAATCAGCAATACAAATAACATGACCAAGACTAATAAGATATATTACTATAATCACAATCATAACTTACTAGCTGTGTCCGCGACTTCGTCCGCGTGGAATAGTTATTTTGGGCATTTTAGTTAGTTATTTATTTTAAAATTGTAATATCTTCTAAGATGTTCATTGAAATTAAGTGATGTCAAAGACAATTTTGTTCAGAATTAAATACTCTTAATCAACAACACATTTATTTGGATAAAGGTTAATATTATTACGTTGATACAACTCTTAACAAATAATGCATTAATTTCGACCAAATTTGATTACCATAAAAACGGTTCTAGTGAGTTAATCTTAAAAGATAGACATATACTTTTCGGGACATTTTTTTAGATCATTTCAAGAGGAATAATTCTTTCTTACATATATTTTTGGTATCTTGAACCGTTTTCGCAGCGCACGCAATGGAAGCCCTCAAGGATGAATAATTTTACCCGTTTTTTTCACATTTTCCATTATTTCTTCGCTCTTAATAGTTGCATCGTGACATTATATAGCTTAAAGCCTTCCTCGATAAATGGTCTATTCAACACAAAAAGAATTTTTCGATTCGCACCAGTAGTTCCTGAGATTAGCGCGTTCAAACAAACAAACAAACTCATCAGCTTTATAATATTAGTATAGATATGATCTAACTTTATACGGTCTGTCAGTAGGCATTTATTTATCGTAAATAAGTACAAACACTTTTACACACTAAACACAGGATAATACGGTAAAGCCCCGTATTAACTAGTCTTTCAGACCGAGACGCCGTACGGAAGGACTTACGTCTCATGAGCAACACGTTAACACTCAAGCATCCGTGAATTAGCTGCGCTACGGGGACCTTTTTAGAGAAACCAAAGGGATTAAACGCCTATATGCTATAGGATCAAGTGATTAAGACGCGGAATTACTAGAGATATATATTTAAAGATGTAACGCTGGATGATTTTAAACCATAATTTTATCCCGGAGAGACAGTAAGAGGTGTGATCTTTGGCTGTTTCACTCTAACCAACACTGAGTATTTGCACAGGCATAACCAAGTAGCTAAAATGCTACACCAAGACATAACATTGAAGTACGGCCTCTTGACTCAAAAGAGGCCCTATTATCAGTACAAGCCATAGCCAGTTCTTCCAGGCGACACCGTCACACTATTGGAATAGGTCTCTCATCACGGACAGGATTATTACGGCTAATAAGTCTGATATCTTGCTTATAGACTGGACCCAGTCTAGAGTGTTTTTAGTGATGTCACTAACCATATGATGAGAACATTCTAAAAGCCGAAACTGAAAAAAAGAAGAATTACATCAATCTAGCTCACAAGGTGACCGACATGTGTGGCATCGCAACCACTGAATACACCCGCATTGTAATTTCTATCAATTACTTGATTCCGATTAGCCTCCAAAAGCGCTTTGGGAGGTTAGGTTTCAGTGCCAAAAAGATGATGGCGCGTTTACAAAAAGTGATTGTACTTGATACTAAGCGAATAGTGTGTAAGGTTTTGTTTTTGAAGCTCTAATCCCTGGCCGTTTGGGCTTCTTCTGGAGATATACCATCTCTCGCCTTACGTTAAATTTAAACGGGTGAGTGAAGAGTTTATTTAAATAATAATATATATCTATGCTGTATATGGCTGTATCGACTATGCGCTAATATATCACAAATTACAGAAATGCATAATATATCTACATAAAATCAAAGACCGTATAAAATATTATACTGATAATGTATTTTGCCTAGGATATACATACATCATATTGAGATACAGTTTGTATAGCAATAAAATGAGGTTAGGAAAATAAACGGTATATATTTAAAAGAACACGCAATTCGCAACAAACGTTACATGGGCCTCTACGTTTGCGATCATTTTTATAGGCTTCGTTACTTATAAAATAGGTAAAGGAGTGTCCTTATTTTTTGGAATGCAAGTGCATCATGCATATCAATAAAATGGAACATCTCATAATAAGGTTGCAATATCGAATAGTATGGAATGATCTCCACAGCAAAGGTTGAATAACGACCATGGTACAGAATTAGGCACGGCTTTGGTTCAATGCCAATTTTCTAATTTCGTCATCGATATTGATTTCCATAGAATATTGATATTCAATAAACAAACCGGATCTCCACAGTATGTGCCTGCAGACATTATACCTCTTTATGAAGATGCTATAATATAAATAAACAGCACCCACTGTGGCATGAAAGATATATATTACTACATTAAATCATACATAATGGCTAAGCGAAGATAAATTAATAATAAGCTCACAACACTTAGGGCTTGAACTTTGTGGTCAAAGCATCAAGTAATTAAATTAAAAGACCCAATGGAAATAGTCTCTTAGTAATAAAACCGTATTATTACATAGACATAATTAAAGTTTTATGGCTTCTCAGGGACTTTCCACTGAACTCTATAGATATTGCCATTTTTAGATTAATTCATGAGAATTGATATATTTGAATAGTACATAATACATGTATTTAAGTAATTTTGCACTTTGGAGGCATTTACGTCAGAGAAATGACGAACAAATCTGATACAAATTGTTCTTCAAGGATCTTATTCTGAAATTAAATACAATTCTTTTACAATATACAGATTTAAGTTAAACGGTTTTAAATTCGATAAACTTAAAGACAGTTACTGTCTTATTTAAAAATTAAACTAACGCAATAACAAAGCTCCTTGTGTTCACGTTGTCCCTTGGTGGCGGTAACCACTTACCATCAGGTCGGCTATCGTCTAATTTGTTGACAAAGTTAGTTTTTCTTTGTAATAATAATAATATTGTTACATACCCTTATATATATAAGGGTTAAATATTATTGTTTAATAATAAGGTAGACTTTGTTTTATTAGTCGGGCAACGAGCCTGAGGGGGCCGTTGCTTGACTTGAAAGCTCCAGTGGTTGCGTGCGTGTTCCCACGCAACACTAGGCGGTGGTAGAGGGGCTTTGCCTCTCCCGATACGTGGAGGAGCCCAAAGGACTGATTGCGTACCAGTCCCTTTGGAAGTCCTCGGTGCATCCGGGGACTGGTGCATACGCAACTGTGGGAACACCCCAGGGGTTTTAGTCTGTAGGAGTCCGGCATACCGGGGGGCGGGCCTCACTGCCCCCTGACGATTCATGATGGATTTCCCCTGGGTTACCAAAAAAAAAAAGACTTTGTTTTATAATAAGGTCGCAATTGACTCTCAGGTACCAATTATACCTACCTTAATTATAAATATACTAACCAGACTAGGCTAACATTGAAACAGTCTATTAATTACACGATTTGAAATTATATTATTAATGAATAGATCGGGTCTTTATGTTTCCCTTGCTTAATGTCAAAGAAAATTATGTTCAATTTAATTTTTATTAACTAAAGTTATACTGTGAAACCACCAAAAGTATTTTGTATTAAATAGTTTCTACCTTATGCACAGTATTGACCATAACGTTAAGCACATATGGTACAAATATTACGAGTTATAAGATATTTTAAATTTAATTTTATCCACTACTTTTTTTAATACAAACAAACCAAACATAATTTTTACATCTTCTTTTATCACAAAGATAATATACCCAAGAATATAAAATATATCCTAATATAATATATGTCCCTAGATAATTTGATCCCGATGATAACATTATTAAGTGTCTATAATATTTACAGTCATTATTAGGCCGTACAAGAAATTTTATTATTTACATAGCAAAGTTTATCGATTAAGCATTATTGTAAACATTTTAATTTAACATTAATTTTTACAATAATTATTAATAATATTAGCAATACATTAACAATCTTTAAAAGAGAACTGTTGTTAATATCATTCAACACTTAAGTTTTCTGTTGCCAAATAAAATTTATCGCAACCTAATTTTTTCACTCTATTCTCAAAAATCAAAAAATCAGACGATTTTTTATATCTACAATGTTCATGATTGACAAGAGTAACTGTTAGGAATATTTGAATGACAGCCGAATTTCTGGGATAAATTGATGGCACCCACGCGGTATCTATCAAAAGAGCTCATATAAATCTGGCACTGGAACGTTTTGGGTCGACGTACAGTGACCGTTCGCTTAAAAATAAACGATTTCGGTCCACCGTGGCCCGCACTCTTCAGAGATCGCGACATTTACATCGGCTGCACTTTCTATTTATAAAACAGCACCCGGCCACTAAACCCACATATATTTACAACATTATATTTTATCACATAGACAATAATCTTTCATGAAAGTTACATATTAAGTTTGAGAAGTAGAAGAAGTATCTATTCATAAACTATTCAATAAAAAATATTACGACATTCTCAATTTGGTTTAAATTTCTAGTCAATACCGGTTAGCTTTCCTCAAACACCATAGTCAAATCAAAACACTGATATTGGCATAAGCACACTGGGCATACTTCACTAGAAAGGACATAAGGAACGAAAAAAATACAAATATCGAGTTGTCTTGTAAACAATGACACCGTTATCAATTTATAAATAGACCAGTTGGGGAAGCTGTGACCTTTCTATGGTGTTTGAAACGCTATTGAATAGGCATTAATAAACTCAAAGCAATAAGGTCACTGGATGAGGCTTAGTTTATTTTAAATTGATAGCACGCTCTAATTAAAATTGAGTCTATTGTAACTTAGTTAATTTTAGTCCGCTCTTCATGTAATTGGGGCAAGATCTGATTCTCGCCCATCATATAACTTTTCAGTTAAAATACAATCCTCCCACGTGACTAGCGGTGAAGGTAATCGCTCCACGAAATAAATTAAGAGCCTTACAAGAGGAGATATTTGTTACTGGTAAATTAAGCCGAACATTAAGATTCACTTTAAATGTTTAGTAACAAGCGTGAAGACGATCCAGTAGTGAGGTGAGGAGAGGAGCCATGGTAGCCGGAGATGTAACTCGACGCGCGTCCATCACTGCGCCGTCGATGCACCGGCGGCCCTCCGCGCGTCGTGGATCACTCATAAAGAGCACAACGTCACCATCCCAGGTACCAACAATTTTTTTTAAGTGGTTCAGCAGAGTGACTTCATCGCAGCTGATGGTGTAATGCAATCCAAGAATGACGTCAACAAACAAGAGACGACGTTGTAAGGACAGTCGCAGTCTTAATGCGGCCCTTTTTTAGCCAGAGGAAAATCCTCATAGAACTTTTCGGCCATCATGAGGTCGATGGTCGTGGGTAAGTCAGACGTTTACTGTCGAAAACCCCAGGAATTTCCTAGCCGGATGCAAATGATCTGATGGAAGTTAAATCAGCATCCGCCCACGTTGATTATGCCGCCCTAAATTTATCACAACTGATGTTCAATAAGTACATAAATAACAGGGCGTGCATAAGCTGATTCCGAAACGCGAATATTCAAAGCGAGTAACTATGACTTACATATTTCAAAATCGCATTCTAAAAGGTTAAACAAGAAACGTTACATAAGAGATCGAAACGTTCATCTTCGTTGGACGTGTTCGTTGATCTATCACGTCCAGACAGTAAAACAGGACCATAAATAGGTCCACTTCAAAAACACACACACGACACGTCGACAACGCGGCTACGTTTGCATTTTGTGAATCCACATTCAAAGATTTTTAATGTTATATTAAAAAAAAAAACATTACCGCAACAGTACCTAGTTGTTTAGCCGTTATCAGTTAACACCAGTAATATATTAAATAACCTCAAAGTTTCAGTAAGTGCTAGCATAATCCCCAGCCGAAATCGAATTCTATTAAAAGACAAACTTGATGATAAATAGAATAAGATAATAAGGAAGTACTTCGCAGATAAATTAAAAAATATTTTGAAAATAATACACTGGAAATATATGGACCGTTTATTTTGAAAGTGGAGTAAGTCCATTTTTGAGAAAAATGAGCTATCACGTAATTCATGCTTAATTTAATGTAAAATTTTTATGTATAACTAGTCCGTATTTAATTTCTCAAAAAAAACCCATGTTTGTACAACTTAAAATCGGTCGGTAAATGAAATTGCATAATCATCGATTATGAAAGTGGTGTAAGTGTAAGCCCAACTGGCAGAGGTCGGAGGCATAGCAGATGGATGCCGATCAGTGTTTTGTTATTTTTCATTTATTTTATACTAGCTGTGTCCCGCGGGTAGCTATATTATTTATAGTATATAGTATTTTACGTACCTAATTATAATATTATTAATAATTATCGTTTTATATTATAAGGCATTGAGCTTATAATGTCTTTATAATTTTAATTAGATTATAAAGAAGTATAAGATTAGAGAAATGTATTAGAAAATGTACAGTGCATAACCTGTGAGAAGAAAATAAATACGAAATTATCCGATTCATTAAAATAAGATCCTATTACTCAGTGACGTGCATAGGAAATTTGAACCGGGTAGGCAAAATTCGCGTAATTAATTTGAATATTATATTATGATAGCAAATATTATATTACTTACATAGGAAAGATAGACGGCATGAATATAGAATATATATGAATATAAATGGCTCCTTTTTTTGTTTAAGTTTAAGCACTTTATTCCAGACTTATTTATCGTAAGGGCATGCAATGCTTTCATGCATCTATGGAATGCAAGCTACTGCTATTACTTATATTAATCTAAAATGAATTTGAATATTTGTAACTATTAGGCAGTGACGTGCATAGGGTATTCAAACAAGGTTGGCAGTGATCGCGTATTTAATTTGAATAATATAATATTATTATAGTAAATGTTATATAGGTGTTATACGAAAAAAAAAATCGCCCTGGAGCCTTTTTACCAAAATGCCAGACCTATTACATACGAAAAATATAAAGACATGAAGCAGCTACTACCCTATATACCTCCGGTGCATCATGCATATTTTGAAACACTACCACATGCAGAGAATAAGTAAATTCTTGTAATCAGTATCTATCAGTATCTTGTAATTATGACAATGTAATTGGCGTCTAAAATAAAATTCTGTTTGTTGTTATGCGTATTTGTAAACAAAATTATATTAAAATGAAGTATATTTTAAGCGATATTTGATTTTTCTAAATTGAAATTAAACGATTTTTACAATTGTCTAATTTTGAATGTGGTGTAAGTTCATTTACAGCACATAAATATGTATTATCGTAGTCTAATTAGTCAAAACAAATTTATATAAACAAATTAAATGTTGATAAAACAATAGAGACAATGCCAGACCTCATATAATTTGCCTGTATTTTTAAATCAACAAATATAGTAACCTTTAATTTTCTCGAAACAAAAGAAAATGGACTTACACCACTTTCAAAATAAACGGTCCATATATACATAAAACATATATGTATACACACTTTGTTATTTTTGCACAACTTAATAACAAAGTTCGAAACAATGTGGAACTTTTATAATTAACTTTTTTTAATGCAATCCGATACTAATACCTAAATTTTGTATTCGTTCTTGAAATATTATTCGATACGAATTAATTCTTAGTAATCGAGTTGCAAGTATTAAAAAAACTAAAAAGAGTTTATACATCGGTGCATCAGTTTTTGGCTCACTCTGCAGAAATAACAAAAATATTATACTTGCTACAAAGGAATGAGTGCTCTAATATAAGCATTTATCTCTGTGGGTGAACTGTCTCAGAAGCCTTTGAAAAGTAAGCAGATGTTCAGCCACCTGATATAAATATCCAAAACGAGCTTAGGAAAAACTTTCCATGAATATTTTTTTAAGCTCTTTATTTCCTTTTGCTTCTATCTAGTATCTACAAAGACTATGTTCTTATTAATATATAGATATATTTGAATTATCATAATAATGAATATACATTATTTTTATATTTGAAGTTAAACATGCACTGATATGGCGGTATGTCGATGAAATATCAGCTGAAGCGGAATATTTTTTACCGCTGGCATCTAGCAAAATTACTGGTTGTATAATCTATACAACCAAATCTTTGTATGAAGCATATTTAGACAAAGCACCAATGCTGCTGGAAGCATATTATACTATTGTTGGCATTTGCAGCGTCGCAGTATTACAGCTTCATCTGCATATGTTCGATTGAACTCTATACAAATCTGTCGTTATGTTCGATTCCGGTCTCGATGGCGTGCTCGTGCTGCCTTCTGACGCTGCTTCGTCGACATACCGCCTTCATTGTAACATTTTAGTTGCATGTACAGTAATACAATTGTTTTCTTGTGAGAAATGTAGCATTTACATTTAAGTCCTTAAATGCAAAATTAGATTCTACATACCTAAAAAGCTTGTTCTTACTGACTTATTATTGTAGAGCCAAAACTATAGTACTAAAAACAAAAAAAACAATTGATTCTTTTTATGACATAGGTACATATTAAGGACGATTTTTTTAATATTCCATTCCTAAAAAATTAAAATCGTGATTGAAAGTTTATTTAAACATCCGCCAGTTTTCAGTGTACGTTCCACACGTGGACGCAGCAGGCTGGGTCCGCTAGCACTTTTAAAGTTTAGCTCATTTATCGATATACATTTTTGACACAGTGACCCCATAAAAGTATACTTTCCAGGAGGTGCCATGGGACATAATCGATCGTTGCGCGCTTCCGGTAGTGCTGTGCCACGCGCTCGCCGTCGTTCTATCGACAATTTTAAACGCTCTCAACCTCAGCCAAATATCAGTGTTTACATTGTTTCTTTGGTTCGCAATTTCCGTGACCGGATCACTCTGGTTCTACCATAATTTACAGGTATAATATTTATTTTAATAAGTCCTTATGAACTAAATATTTAAAATACTAAATATTATGTGCCTTTAGTAAATAATAATGTTTAACTAAGTATACTACCAACAACTGTTGTAATTACACTCTTAATTTATATATACTAACATAAAACTGTTATGTTACTTTTATTTGGTAACATTAAACCATAATTAACAACACTAATTTGTATATGTGTGCAATAACCATAGATAATGTGTGTTTGCGGTAATTTACATTAAAACTTACGTGAAATTTAATTTACCTATGTAATAGTAGATTTTGTGTACATTTTCGATGTTTGGTTTAGTGCGTTAAGGCTTTAGTGAAGTATATTCACAAACAATTACGTAAATATATGTACTCATAAATACGAACATACATTTTATGAACTCAATACTCGTAAACAATTTCATACACATACATGACACGGACGTTATACGACCACCTCTGAAAATTTGCATATGAAGAAATTTATTAACAACAGATTCTACAGGGAACATACCCGGAGAAATATTAACTTCAATGAATATTCATTTTGTGGCACCTCTAATGTTACCTACCTACGGGCGATAATTTAAACTTCCTTCTTGGGGAATTCTGTTTGTTGGAAATTAAAGTTAAACAACACTTAATAGGTTTGGAGCTTTGTAGCTTTGTTTTCGGGTTCATAATAGTTTTAGTTAATCCCCAAATTTGCCTTTTCATACCGTTTCTGTCGAGTGAGTCAAAAATAGTTTTCTGGAGTTTTTAATTTAACAAAACATAAAAACAGTTGCGCTATTAGAAACTTTGGATAGAAAACGTACTGAAGGCAATTTATAAAAGAAGTTACAACCATGCGAATCCCAGATAATTGTAAATTCGATCTATATACGGAAATAACATTCCCTCCCGGTTAAGTTGTGAAGACCTTCCCCGGTCAAAAAACACGCGTAAATTCGAAAAAAAGGAAATAACACGTACACGGTGGTAAAGAAAAACATTGCAAAGAATCTTACAATGTTGAAGTGGTTGGGTATCAATATGATTTCTGAGTACAGTACAAAGCAAAACCGAATGAGTGCAACGGCCTTTCATACTTCACATCAAGGATCTTTGCTTATGTAAATTTTTAAATATTGGTGGATGTTGATTTTTTTATATCAATATAAACTGATGTTGGTGCTAATATTTGCAACACCTCTATGTTACTTCATTTTTTTTTTATAACTTACAGGCGAACGCTTGACCTCAACCACACCTGGTGGAAGGTGAAGATGAGTCCGATGATGAACCGCGTCCGCCTAACAAATGCCTATTCACTCTTCTTTTAAAGACTCCCAGGTCATAAGATCGCGGAAATATGGCCGCTGGTAGCATATTCCACTCCTTAGCTGTTCGCATGATGAATGTAGAAGCGAATCTTCTCGTGCGGATATAAGGGAACATCCACCACATACGGATGGTATCCGACACGACGTCTTGTGGTTTTGTGGTGGAATGGGGCTGGTGGAATCAAAGAATGTAGTTCCTGAGAATACTGTCCACCGTGCAACCGGTAAAAGACCGCGAGGCAGGCAACTCTACGTCGATGCTCGATGCTTTGCATTTTAATTTTTGACAAAGAGTCGTCGCCAATAAGTCTACGAGCTGTACGATCAATCGAGTCCAAAGCCGCCAACTGATATTTAGAGGATCCGTCCCAAAGGTGACAACAATACTCAACACTCGACCGCACCTGCGCTTGATACAGGTTAAGAAGTTGCGATGGTGAAAAGAACCGTCTGACCTTAAAAAGGACACCCAATTTTTTAGCAGCTGTTTTCGCTCTAAGCTCAATCGACCGCCCAAAGTTCAAGTCAGCTGTCAGCTCTAAACCGAGGAGCTCCAGACCATCAGTCACCGGCAAGGAAACACCCTGATAATGATTGCCTTCAGCTTGACGCCTGACAGGGTCAACTTCTGTGCTTCCAGTTATCTATATTTCGAGATGCCTTTCGACATGGTACATATAGACTGAACCTATGACAGAGCGTCCCAACAAATTCCTCATCATTAGGTAGTCGTTGCCATTGTTGGACTTAAAAATACTTATTATTAGGTGCAGTGTAAGTATTCAGTGAACTATTATGAACAACTGACATATTATTTAACTATACTCAAGTATACCTTTATTTAATTTCTACTCACTCCAAAATCATTCTGATATTTATTTATTCGATCTTTTAAAAATGTTTTAACAAAATATGCGTTCAGTGTTGAATTTATGAATAAACTAGAAAAATAATGACGAAAGATATGAGTTCAAGAAGATTACATGGAAACTTTAGCAGTGTTTTGATCAAAGAAACAAGTAGGTACGAGGGAAAGATCTTTTAAGTACATTATCGACACCCACGCGACGCTACTCCCATTACACTGAAAACGAATGTCAAAATGTACCATCATATTTACACTACTAGCATTTGCGACTTATTTATTTTGATAAACAGAAGCTATCCTTATTTTTCACGTCTCGTGTATCAGAACATATCGATATCAATGATAGTTACATAAATCTTTAAAAATATTAAGTATACTATATAAATATTATGTCTAATGCTTAATACCTTTAAAACAAGATTAAAAAATAATCTATAAAATAAGATTTAGTAACGAACAGTGTATTCGGTATTATGTATGGTTCTAAAAATATGAAGTGATGAAATTGTAAATTTCTGTATGTTCTATATTTTATGACTATAAACTTCAACTTTCACAAAATATCACACATTTTGATGTGTATCACCCTACTACAAGTATCAAAGTGGCTGACGCATGAAAACTATATAACATCACGGTTGATAGCCGAGGTTTGGCACTTGGAGACTATTATTTTGCTTTGAACGACATACGCGTAGGTAGAAAAATGTGCAATGAGTCTTACAAAATATTAAAAGAATATTTTTGTCTGTATAGACATTTATATTAGGTCCTTACATATGAAATTGGCGTTTTTCGTACTGGCCACTTTAATCACAAATTTCTCCTCTTTGGTAAGGAATTCCAAATTCAAATTTGTACAGCTTTAGACTCATGTATTTGTGCTTCGATGATCGTCATTCATTTGTTTTTTTCTTCTGTTTTTTTCTGTTTGCGTCAATCATTTTACAAAATGGAAAACTTAAAATATCGCATTATTTACGAGTACGAGTTCCGCCGTGGCACTAGTGCTGCGGAAACAACTCGAAGGGTGAATGATGTGTATGGCGGTCGTGTTGCAAAAGAAAACACAGTTCGTTTTTGGTTCCAACGTTTTCGTTCTGGAAATTTCGACCTGCAGAACAAGCCCCGTGGACGGCCTGAGACTCAAGTTGATAAAGAAGAGTTGAAGGCTATTGTGGAAGCGGATCCATCGCAAACCACGTCCGAGTTAGCTGCAGGCTGCGATGTTAGTGATAAAACTGTTTTAATTCACTTGAAGCAAATTGGGAAGATTAAAAAGCTTGAAAGGTGGGTACCTCACGAATTGACTGAAGCAAACCGGCAAACGCGCGTCGACTGCTGCGTTACATTATTAAACCGGCACAATAATGAAGGTATTTTAAACCGAATCATTACCTGTGATGAAAAATGGGTTCTTTACGATAATCGGAAGCGCTCAGCGCAATGGTTGGATCCTGGCCAGCCAGCCAAATTCTGCCCCAAGCGAAAATTAACCCCAAAAAAGTTACTTGTAAGCGTTTGGTGGAGTAGTGCCGGTATTGTTCATTACAGTTTTCTCAAATCTGGCCAGACTATTACGGCTGATGTCTATTGTCAGCAATTGCAA
Organism: Automeris io; assembly: GCA_036320925.1. Classification (NCBI taxonomy): domain Eukaryota; kingdom Metazoa; phylum Arthropoda; class Insecta; order Lepidoptera; family Saturniidae; genus Automeris; species Automeris io. The sequence continues at coordinate 252,003 of JAUDJH010000025.1, read as the reverse complement.
ACCATGATGGAAAAGCTAGCGGCTAAACAACCTAGGCTGGTCAATCGCTCCACGCCACTGCTGCTTCACGACAACGCTAGACCACACACTGCGCAACAGACGGCTACTAAATTAGAAGAGCTTCAATTGGAAAGTCTAAGACATCCTCCGTACTCCCGGACCTTGCTCCAACAGATTACCATTTTTTTCGAAATTTGGATAACTTCTTGCAAGGGAAAAAATTCAACTCCGATGGGGCAGTCCAAATCGCCTTCAAAGATTTTATTGATTCCCGTCCGACTTGTTTTTTTAGTAAAGGGATCAATGAACTACCTATGAGATGGCAAAAGTGCATAGAAAATAATGGTTCATACTTTGATTAATTAAATATATTATATTAAAAAATATTCGACTTTTTGTTCCTCCCATACAAAACGCCAATTTCATATGTAAGGACCTAATATTATAATGAGATTATAAAAACTATATTGTATTTATACAGGACTAAGTTTGTGTTATAAGTTTTGTAATATTGCATACTTTGATTAGAACAAAGAGAGCAGATATGTATAATATATTGCCATCGCATTTTTTTTTTATAACCCGGGGGAAATCCCTGACGGACCTCAGAGGGCGATGAGGGTCGCCCCCCGGTGTGTCGGACTTGCAGCGACTAAAACCCCCGGGGTGTTCCTTCTCTCCGTCTAGCCGGGACCGGAGGTACAGCAGCGTCCACTTCTCCGGCCCGCGACGACGTCTGGCCTATTCGGTAGGCCTCACCTCTGTGTTTACAAGGGGCTAAGTAAAGGGCCACCCATCGCTCTCCTCATAAGTAGTCTTGGAGCGGTGTGCGGGAACACGTCACACACCGCTCTCGCCTGGAGAAGTTAGGCGACGCGCTCCCTCAAGCGCGCCGCCCAGGCGTCTTTCCAGTTACGGAGGAAGGCCTGCGGCAAAGGCCCTCCTCCTTCGTCCTATTCTACGTGGGCGACGGATCGGGTTGTCGGGGCCGGCTATTGCCTCCCTGACCCTCTCCGCCGCCTCTTTCGCCTCCATAACACTCTCACAATATGTAACGACCGCCTGCCATGCTCTGTCACTGCCGACCATCGCGCAAGCGAGCGCTGGCAGTGACAGGTCACCACCAACCACCCTGACGAGGTCGGACCTTTCGGAGGCCCAGGCTGGGCACTCCTCTACTGCGTGCTGTGCGGACTCATTGAGGCATCCGTCACAGTGATGGCATCTGGGGTCCGGTTCACTACCGGTTATGCGACACAGGTACTACCCGAAGCTGCCATGCCCCGAGAACACCTGTGTCAACCGGTAAGTTAGTGTGCATGCATATTTAGCCATTCAGCCAACACCGGACGGATTGTCTCAATCGTCCGCAGGCCATAGCGTGGGTTCTCCAGTCTCGACCTCCACGTCTCAATCGATTCGGCATCCAGCAGACGCCTCTTCGCTAGTAGTTCGGTCGGGGCGGTTCGCTGGCCCCGGGCCCGGCACTCCTCGCGCCATGTAAAGAGTGACGCGAGGGCTTGGGCATCCAGGTCCCAGGGAACCGAGCCATCGCATATTTACAAATTAGCTACAAATATAATAAATATTGTTAAAAATATAAAACATTAAAAATGTATTAATCAATGCCTCAAAGTTAATTTTTAAATGGACGATAAAAAGTAACTTACAGATAAGAGATGTATTTCTGTATTAAAATTATAAAGTTCCTTAAATAAAAGTACTGTTTCTTTAATGTCGTATGCGGAGTACAATTTTTTTGAAATTATTTTTGATGCTTTATTTTTTATTCAGAATATAAAAAAGCAAATGAGTGATAATGACATGAACCATTTCTGTATGGGCGTGATTTTTGTGGTTTCCCATTGTTCGCTTACATAAACTTTAGCTTTATTGGAATCTGCTGTATCTAAAAATTATCACTTATTAATTATAGGAGCCGAAAACTCCTAGTATTTTTGATATTTAAAAAAGATATTCTGGTTTTTACTTTTATTTTAATAATTTATTTTGGTATCCTGGGGGACAATCCTACATAGGACCATCAGGCCGTTGTGAGGGCAGTGACTCCGGTATGTCAGACTCCTACTAACTACAAACCCCTGGGGTGTCCCACTAATCGCTCCACCCGCTCCTGGGAAACCAAATTCATCCAGACGCTCAGGGAGCGAAAAACCTTGTTGAGGCTGCCTCTCTGGGAGGTGTAGGAGTAAAAAATCCACTCCTCCAAAACCTATCTCACAGGCGGCGTGCCGGACACTACGCACCGCCGTGAGTCGATCTCGATCGATGAGAGGGATCTCACCCAGGCATTAGAATCCCTCATGTCTACTGCCCGGTTTTATTTTAACCAGAACAATATCTGTTCCCTTGTATGTATATTTATACTTTTTAATTTTTCAAAACTTGTACCATAGATGGCTCTGAATTATACCGAGATTAATTTAAATTACAGGTTTATATTCTATATAATCGTATTCATGAATTAATATGAGAATACAATAGTCATGGATCAAATGAAATTCTAAGCCTATAACGACTGTTTATCATCAACTGATGTAGTTTTAATTTAATTGCTTAACTAACATACATATATCTATGACATGGGACCGGTACAATATATAGATGGCGCTAATCAAGCGCTGAAGTAGTATTTATTTGAATATTTCTTGAAACGTGATAATCTATTAGGGTGTCATCTGTCGAGATTTCAATTTAATATTTAAATTTTGTTTTTCTATAATAGTATATATTATGAGTTCTTTGATTATGATTATGAACATACAATTACTAAGAAAAAATAGGCCACGTCATTTAAATAGTAGTGATATAATAATTTTTATATGGCGCTGTTATACCTTGTCAAATATGTATGTATAGTGGAAATAAAGCTGCTAGAGTCTGGCAGGTTTCATCAAATCTATCTTTTTTTTTATATTGGCGTAACATAGACGAAATTGGTTAATCACTAAATATTGAAATTATTTGCATAACGGCATTGCAACAAAATAAGTCCCGTATCTAATTTTACGCGACGGACTTGAATTCATTACGTTCACGGACGTTAATTAGCTTGTTTCTATCCACAGTAAAATCTTATTACATGGTAGAAACAAAAATGTTGAAGGAGTCGTTTTCCTTATTATTATTATCTATACACCCCAACGTGGGCGGCTATGCTCGGCTCGCTTACCCACAAGTGATTAGGTATCTGAGCAATAACGACGTTTGAAATAAGATAGCCTTAAGGGGCCACTTTATTAAATATATTGTGCCAATTAGATTTACTAAACTTATTATTAATATAAATTAATCTGATTGTTTTATTTTCAAGACTAAATTACACATGTTTAAGTTGCGTGTAGATTTAACCTTTACAATTGTTTCAATTAGTAACAATTTAATATTTACATAGTTTATATAATGGTTTGAAAAGAAAATGTGAACACGTTTATGTTTATTAGGCAGTTAAAAGGTAATTAATATATAGCTATTTAACACCACAACCATATTTGCTACAAACAAAACCAGATTATAACATACATACATTGGAATAATCGTGAGCAGTATAAATGATGATTAATAAAAAATAATTTATTCCTTTTTATTTACCAAATAAAGAAGTTATTATAGCAAAAACATTACCTACGTATTATTTTATTTACACACTACGTTATTTAGAAAAACTGTGAAGCCTATGTACATAAAGAGCTAAAGGATAAATTAATTATTCAAACAATAGTTGCACATAAGCAATGCAATGTAAAACATAAACACTTAAAAAAATGTTGTAATCTCAAATCTGATATACATTGAAATGTATATATTATGACTTAATAAATAGATAACAGAAATATTATTCACAATTATAGTAAAAATATATTGATTAAATAAAGCATCTAGAGGTGCTGGTAATGGCCAAGATAAATATATTACGTCGGAGACAAAGTCTTTTCGCGTATAGTATGTAGAAAGTTGTAATAATCTATCTTTGGCTGTACTATTTGTATTGGGCTGGTTTAGATGCCATTAAAAAGGATACATTAAACAAAACTAGTAAAATGGTGCTTCCAGCAACACAAGCCCCGAAAAAAAATTGTAATGTTTAGGGACCTAAAGCAGTGTCAATAAGAGAAGTACAATGTTGGTGTAAGAATTTTAAATCCGAGGATTTTTATTTAAAAAAAAATGCACCAAGCTCTGGGCGCCCTGTTACGGAAAAATGGATGCCATTTTTGAAAAAGAGGAGCAAGTTCGGTAGTTGTCAGTAGTTACAACATAATTATAACCATAGATGGGCAAAATGTAATCAGATTAATAAATATGATTACGATTACATTTCACGTTTTATACCATTAAAATGTCTGAATTTTGCTCATCTATGTTTTAAACACTACAGAATCCAAGATTGCATTCACATTTACGATTTCTTAATGTTTTAAATGGATTTAATCATGATTAAAGAGCAAAAATTTAAAATTACGACTACATTTTGTAATCGTTAATTATTAATCAGATTTCTTTTGCCCTTCTCTGATTAAACTTTATAATAGCCAATTATTAATACATTCATAAATCTATTAATATATTCATAAATTTGTTTAAGCGTACATTTTTATGCCATTTACGTAGTTACTAAAAGTACTGCTACGGAAAAAAATCACTAGTATGAAAATTGACGCAGAATAATATCCGCACGGAAAAAGTATTTGCGGTAAAAGTTAGTAGTTCGGCCTACGCCTAAAACTTAGGCTGAGATTTATAGACGCAACTTTAAGTTTGCTTGGACTTTACTAAAACATTACAATTTATATTTCTCAATGAATGTCAAAGTATTTAGTAAGACCCGATTTTGCCAACAGGAACTTGACTCTACGAATACTCTCGGTATACTGAAGTTCTTATTATATATTCTGTTTTTTTGTCAACACAAATGTATTTTTTAAGGACTTTGCTAAGCAAGTCGAAATAGCGCCTATATATCTCAGCTCTAAAGATAGTTTGCTTATCAGAGTTACTTTATAAGATTTGTTTTCCATAGCATGAGATTAAAACTCAAGTAATATTGCACGACCATGATCCTAGATTTTGTTACACACATATATTTTGATAGTCAAAAAAACTAAACTGTGTAAATGGCAATAAATACGCTAAGTTTTTTGTGTATCCTACGATAGCTGTTCGGAATGACGCGCTTAAAATTGACTTACCTTAAAAAATAAAACGCCCTGTGGAAAGCCTCAATAAATATTAATCTAGTAATAATAACAATCCATTCAGTTTGATTCTCCTAAGATTTTATCAGAATAATACGAAAGCATTTATAAATGTCATAAAAATATCAATAATTATTATTAATGGAACTGTTATATTTATTTAAAGAACGTGTAAATTGATATATGAAATTTTAACTCAGTTCGATCTGGAATAGTCACCATATAGTCACTGCGTCACGCATAGGTAACCTGCTATAGAAGACTTACAATTGTTCGAATAAAATATTCATTCAGCAATTATTATAGCGGACATCAATCAACCTGTCCGCGTCTATTTTCGACGAAAACTTAATTCCGTCGCGCGCCCTATTATACCCGATACCGCGAAACATTCATTCAATGATGAGATATAATTAATTTTGATCATAGAAACAAAACAACCAGATTAGATCCTTTTCCGAATAAAGATCTGAAAGCACTAATTAGTGGTACAAAAGTCAAATACAATTTATATTTACCTTTTTTTAGTGGATACAACCACTAATGTATCTCTGCTCATCCTGAAAGGGATATAGCGTAACGATATATTATTTTTTATGTAACTTGATAAAGAAACAATTTTATGAGCTATTAAAATTCAACGAATATTATAGAAATAATCGAAGCTCCTTATTTCCGGTTATTTTTTTTTTCGAACGGAAGTTAAATTGGTAGCTGGGACAAGCCGTCACAACAGAACCGAGCGGGAGGGCGAAACACTTAAGGTGCTTAGCCGGCAATTTCGGTTAAGTTATTCAATATTTCTTATGCGTTAAGGTGATGGACTAGTCAGCATTAGCTGACTTTGAAAAACCTTTGACACAGTAACAAAATTATAACTTTTTAATTATTTAACTATTTTCTGAGTTTTTCTTAGGTTTTTTTCCTATAAGCTACAGTTTAAAAGCATTGACTATTCCATTTATTTATTCGCATAATATCTTCTCGCGAAAATAAAATAGCTTTATTGTTAAACTATTTATCTAAATCTACGATAAGGAGGACGGATGTTGAGTACAATAATTATTTGTCAATTATGTCTTTGTGTCCAATTGTGTGTATTTTGTTGTTTGTGTATGTGGTGTTTTTATAACAAAAACAATCCTACAACAATCAAATATCCTTAGTTAAGACGTGGTGGCTGCCGGCAGAATAGAATAGCTCCCCCCTCTTCATGCTGAGGTGTCGTAAAAGGCGACTAAGGTATCTCTTGGACACCGCAAGTCAACCAGGTGTTTAGAGAAGGGAAAACTCGACCAAACCTGCATCCCGCTCCCTCCCGATCGTACTGATTCTCCTTTCCATCGGGCCAGAGGGAGCTCGGACGAGAGAGTCCTTTCCTGGCTGCACGTCCAGTTATGCACTTAAATATCTCCTGCGCAATTGACTGTTTCCGAAAACTGGACCTCGAATTTCTTAACCGATGTTGAAACAGTCGCCGTGGCCGAAACCGGCTAGGACATCATCATCATCATCATCCTTAGTGATAAATAATGTCAACGTCATATATTACTTTTGTTCGTGCCCTACTTCAAGTGTATATCTATATATATACTTCGATCTTGAATAACTTTTGACTGAGTTGATTTATCAAAAATTGTCTTCAGACCGTTTTTGTAGAGCGTTAAATTCTCTACAAAAATAATGGATGGATATTGCAATACAATATATCGTTCATTAGCTATAGAAATCAAAAGAAAAAAAAACTTTTGTCCTGTGTTATTTGTATGGGAAATCGAAAAGTGCGATGCGGACAACCTAAATATTAATACGAAAACACGAAACTTTTGACCGTGGTTCCGAGGAAAAAATTTTTTTTTTAAACGCTCTAATATATATTACTATATTACCAAAAAATGTCGCTTAAACCAAATAGCCTTTCACCCGACGTTATATACGAGTATTATGACTATATTTGAATTTCTTATTTTATATACACTGTTTCTGTATTCATAGTAAGTATCCACGTGAATTGAAATAAAAGTTGATTGTACTGTCAAATACTACATAAACCTGTATATATAATATTACCATATACGAGTATGTCAGTCATCCTTATATACAAGGCTCCGTGAATCGATGAATCATTGGGTTTCGCTTTTATACACGAGTATGTATTCGTACCAGAAAAATTCCCGTGATCTAATTACACGGATTTGCGTAACATACATTTGTAGTGACCAAGATCCCGGATAGTCTAAAATTAATATTATAAACGAGCTTGTGTAAAAAACATTGATGCATGTTATCTATAACATATAATCCACACTTTGTAAAAATATCAATACATAATATTCCTTTCGGGGGTGTGTAAAGATAATTTATTTCGTATATAAGCTGTGTAATCAGTGGTTCAATATTATTAAAAGGTAACGGCGGCAGGTAAAGCTGTGCTAGTAACCGGTTGCGACAACGTGCTGGGCAATGCTCTTGCGCGAAGACTTGACGACATGGGCTACCACGTGTTTGCCGGCTTCACTTCAAAAGCTGGGAACATTGACGCCGACATGCTCAAGGAAGACTGTTCTGGCAGACTGCACACTTTGCAGCTCGACATCACTTCTGAAACACAGGTATATTTTTTATGATTAACAGGTAAACGCTTGATTTCAATCACGCCTGATGGAAGGTGAATCTGTGAGCAATGATGAGCCGCGTTTACTCCGCGAATACCGATTCATTCTTTTTTCAAAAGCTCCCAAATTATGAGTACGTAAAAAATTAAACGTGGTTAATCTATTCCATTAAATACTTCGTTGTTCGCATTATGAAGGTAGTACTGAATTTGATAATTCTATTAAAATAAATATTAAAACATCAAAGTAAAATACGAAGCGATAACGATTTCCTTAATATACGAGTACGTTTACAGGTAACTAAAGTAATAAGCGTGGGTTTCCTGCCGCGTTTCATGACCTTCTGGGCCTCTCTTTGTACATCTAGGCAATAACATTTTCATGCTAATTAGATACAAGATAAAGCACATTTCTTTAATATAGTAGAAATTATAATTTAAATGTTAATAAAAATAATGTTCCACATAACATTGTTATAATTTGTCAGTGTTATAATTTCATCATTTTGGAGGTACTTTTCCTAATTTTACGCAAATAATTATTGGATGTACATAGTAATTTTACTAAATATAATATGCATTTATTATAATTTTTACTTTAGTATGAGCTTAAGTAATATATCGGTTCTTTATGTAAAGTGTATTTACTTGTGTACTGGTAGGCTACTTAATACATATTACTCAATATTCTAATAATATTACATTATAACAATTAAGTAATATTATACTTAATATTACTTGCACGATAGACCGCAGAAATCATGATTGGACTGATTTCAGCAGCGTAATGTATTCTTAAGGTATCACGCATGGCTATCTGTCCGGTCCGCTCTTTTATATCCCACATTGACATTTTTATTATAATTAAAAAGTTTTTATTTTTAAAATTTGTAATCGCATCTTATTTTATATTCTAATTTAGTTCAATAAAAAAGTTATGTAGTACTTTGGCACCTAAATGTAATAAAATTAAAAATCTGGGTACAAATATAAGTATTTCAACCTAGAGTTTAATTTTACTAGAATAAAGGTGGTATATCGCAGCAATACAACGCGCTGCCGTGACCGGACAATATGACGTGCTTACGACTTGACATTGGTATCAGACTTAGGTATCATCACATCAGAATATACTCCATACAAATCTATACAAATTTATCGTTTTTCTTGCTGCTGCTGCTGCTGTAGCTACTTCGTCAACATATGCCGACATTAATAATGTTAATGTTGACCTAAAATGCCAATAGTTGTATGAATTGCAACCACAGTACTTATTAATGAAGCCGCGTTGTTTAATGAAGAATTAAAATTGTCAGCTATTTACAATCTTACAGACCTTCTGCTAATAGACGTTTTCTTACACTAAAAAATGTAATGGAGAAACTTATTTCATATGTCCTCAATTTTATTATCAGCTGCTTAACTTTTCATCAATCAATGCGGCCTAAGTAAAAGAATTACACTATTTAGATGAGACACGTTGCGCCATCTAATGTTAAATAATATTATTTTTGCACATAAGATCCTGTCAGCGTCTCTGTACATTGTGGACCACCTGCCAGAGGGCGCGCAGGGGCTCTGGGCTATAGTCAATTGTGAATCGTGGTGCGCTCTAGGGGAACTTGAGTGGGTTCCATTCTCGGTCATCAAACGCTCCATGGATGTAAACCTATTGGGTGAGTATGTAACTAAGCAAAAACCACTGTGACTATGTCATAGAAATCTAGATGGCGGTAGCTGTTATTACGTAAACTTATTGCTGCACCTTGTACACATTGCTTTGTAGGTACTCGCTAATACTTCTACCTTTGTTTCTCAATTATATGAATTAATGCAATGAAATATGTTAACAGCACAATTTTTAGACATTTTGTGAAAGCTTGTAAAAATATAAATGTCATTTGTCGCGTAAAAAGAAATATATTCACGAAAAACGACCATTGATTTTAAAACGTGTTATCGATGTTTTAAAAGACTTTTAAAACGTCAAATCAGAGGATTGTAAAAATTTTCGACCTTTATTTTTTATGGAGAAATCAGCCCTATTTTTTTTTTAGATATCTTATTCAGTGGATACGCTGGGTGACGTTCTCGTCTGCAGCACCTACAATTTGGCTCCTTGAGCGTGGGCCTCGGCTTGCCCTCCCCTAGATGCCGGGCCTGATTAGATTACAATCAACGGAGACGATCCTGAGCTCAACTGTTTAAATCATCTTAGCTTGTGTTTCGGAATCAGTCTATGAAATCCACGGTAGTGTGTATATCTTACAGGCCGACAAGGGGCGGTAATTATTGTGAATAGATTCTTGTATTTCAGCGGTTACCGTCGCCCTTGAACTGTAATGAACTTTTCATTATATGATATGTATACAGTTTCTAAGGCAGTATAGAATACAAAGTAATGTGATCTTTCATAGTTGTTATAGAATTTTCTCTTAACTCATTAACGCCTAAGAGGACACGAATTTGTTTCCATCTTCAAGCGTCATTTTCAAAAGGGAATCGATTCAATAATTTGATTCCAAACGCATATCGTTGTGTACTTTTTCGTGATCTTTCGATTTTGAATCGGCCATCTTGGTATTCAGATTTTTTCACTAGGAAAAATTCAAATGGCGACTAAAGCGTGAAACGACATACATGAAGCATGAATGTACACTCCTATTTAGTTTTTATAATGAAAAACGCAACATTTCTCGAGAAATTCGGCAACCATTTTGAAACCGCCATCTTTAAAATTTCAAAATTTGATCAAACATATTTTGCAGTGTTGTTTCTATTAAAAAAATAACAGTGAACCAACGGCAACTCACGATAACCCGATTTTCTCTTTATGACTGTAGAAAAACTCATATTTTATGAGATTTTATACAATGTTCGCTATTTTGAAGAAGTTAGCGTGAAAACAGGTCGCTGAAAAAAATTTAATCGCTAACTACAACTATCGCCTCCACCTTTCTCTACAATCCGGAGTGGGTCAGAGCACTTTTTGATCTAATAAAAAAAAAAAATTCGAAAATTTCACTACTTTTCGCTATAAAGTCGGCCATATGTTTTTTCTCGAGAACTTAATCACAATTCTGACCCCGGAAATCGAAAGACCACGAAAAAGTACACAAGGATATGCGTTTGGAATCAAATTATTGAATCGATTCCGTTTTGAAAATGACGCCTGAAGATGGAAACAAATTCATGTCCTTTTGGGCGTTAATGGGTTAACATTTATGCTGAACCATAAACCATCAGAATTTGGTCCAGAAACCTATGTAATTACTACGTCATATTATAGTTTCATGTTCAGTAACTATGAATGTAAAGTAATGAATTTACACGGCATTAATCTTTTATTTAGTGCAGACTGTATATTTCACTGACGGTTTCATTACTCAAACGGTTGGAAATTGGGTGTAGGTGACTGTTTACATTTCGGAGTCAATCTTGAATGTTTATTTCAGCGAAGTGGTATCTATATTTATGTCTTCGCGGTAAATTATTCAACTCTGTCATCATATCTAATCTTACCTTTATAGAAAAGAAATACTTATTTACCGAAATACTAAAAAAGGCATCGAAATAAATTATGTTCTATTTCATCAATAAAATAATAAGATAGCGGTATCAGTATATGTTATTTATTTCCATTGCGAAGAAAAATATAATCGAGTTACAAAAATATTTTTATTTTCATTAGAATATCAGATAAAGGCACCAATTCGGTTACACCGTGGTAGTGATTTTTTAGCATATAGGTATACGTTATTTTATTTTTGTTTTACGAATTTATAATTTACATACTTATAAATCGTTGCGTGTTAAATTTGCATTGTGATGGAAAAATAAGAACAGATAATATAGGATTATCTATAGAAAAGCATCAAATCTTTATTGTTAAATAAAATTTCGGGATCAGATTCTGTCATTTCAAGATATTAAAAAAAGCATAGTGGTATCGACTATTTAGACATTAACAAACACGAATCTATCGTTTTTAGAAATTTTATGTGTTTGCATGTTTGTTCTGGAATCACCCTGAAACTACTGTAATCATCTTTATAAGTCTTTTTCAGTATTAATACATAGCTTTCAACTTAAAACATGTCCTATACTTGGTTCCAAAATCAAAGATGTAAAATATATAGCTATTTGATCAATACAGAATACGAATCATAATTCCCGAGAGTGTATGTTAACAAGGATATAGATATGTTTATAGTCGATAAATCATTAGAAATATTATTAAAATGAGTTTTATAGAACAAAGACACAACTTGATCTTTCCTCGGTAGTAGCCATCCTACACAATATTTATCTTCGCTAAATTAAATTGGCGCTACTAATTACTTTTCAAAATCCACTTAAACTCGAATAATTCCTCATTGCTAACGAAAATGAAGTCACGGACAAACGCTTGTTTGATATAATAAATTTATAACAAAGTTAATTTCCCTGCGCAACGTATAATAAGCCCAAATGAGTAATTAAGTCCAGAGTACTACATCATCCCTCTGTAGATGACATTGCTAAACGACACTACTGTATAATATTATAATGTATTTTATATGACGTATAAAAGTTCACTTATTCTAGTTTATTTTAAATTATTTATCTATTGGAAATATTCCGTGTTTATATATGACTAATCGTTAACACTTATTTAAAATGTTTATTTACTATAATCATCTCAATTACGTCTTGCTGAGTATTGGAATCGATTTGGCAAGTAGGTATTTATTTAATCAATTCTAAAAGTGTAAGTGCATTTATAAATTGTTTGGATAGCTTTATTTTACTGCTTATTTTGAGTCTCTAGATTTATTATATGCACTCAATATTGGACTGGACTATCTAATGCTACTTCCGTGTGTAATCATACAATATATTCTCATATGGCGATTTAATTGTCTTTTAAAACGCATCCGTAATTTCTTTAGAATTTTTAGAAAACATAATATTATTTCTATATACCTACTCTTTAGATTAAATATCGTAAAGTTTACTCAATATAATGTTATTGTTACAATATTTTTGATTCACGCAAAAATGGCTGTAGTAAATTTAAGACCTTATAGAAAGAAGTTCAATTAAATTTATGATTTCTTTTGAAGTGGCACCAAGTGGCGTTGTACCTGATAGTGACTATAGTGCATCCCACATAATGTGGTGACCGCCAAGAGAGTAGTAACGATTGACAATACGCTTCGACTTACTACGGCAGATCTCTGGGATAAAACATACACGAATTGATTCAGAAACACGACAGGCCGAAACGGGTCATTATGACGAGTTTATTAGTTATTGAGTCTATTAGCGCACAACGATGATGCCAGACCGAGAATTGGGGTTTCAGTATTCTTCCACCTCACAGCATCACCCTGGCCTTACGTATATGATATACATTGTTCAATCTACGAATGCAAGCATACCAACCCTTCAAGAGCGGTCTCAGCAAAATATTTTTATTTTTAACAAGGTCCCGCTCGATTGGTCCAAGTTATGTTGCCATTGGTACGTCGTGCTCGCGGTCGTGTTGTATTGGCATCGTCGATACTGACGCACGTCGCTGCCCCAGTGCGTGGGGTCCATGCTGCCTCACTAGCGGCACTCGACGCTTTAGCGGCTTGTCTTCGCCGCGAACTCAAGTCTAGAGGTGTTGATGTAGTAAGTACAAATCAAAAGTTCAATTTAACGATTTTGGACCTGGTATAAAATTTCATTTTCAGCAATGAAAGCAAGATTGATCAACATTAGTCTAAGACCACCAGGTTTCATAAATAATCAAAATTATTAGCTATAGACAATTTGACGAGTCATAGTAGTTGTTCTAATAGTTTTTTAAACTAAAAATGGACCTGTTTATGTAACTATACTTACTTGATAAAACGTTTAAATCTAATAACGTCCAAATGTTAGCCTTGTAAATGTTAAAAGTGTCATTATTTTTATAAAAAAAAGGTAAATGTAAAATGAAATATATGTGCGACAGAAAATATTTAAAAATATAATAAGATAAAAATAAGGTCACAAAAAAATATGTTTTTTTTATAAATTTACTTTTATGTCTTTAAAAAAATGTTATCTGGCATTCTGTTTTAAATATCCAAACTCCATATCTAGCTTCCTTGGTATAGATCAATACCATGTCGGAAACATAATGTAGGCACAAATACCGTAAGAAATTAAAATTATATTCGCAATTCACTGAACTGACAAAGATCGAGTTACTTAATTTTAAGTGAGTTAAGTTTATATGTAATCGTTTATTAATCAAAATAACAAAATTAATTATAATTTATTTATTTATATAAAAGCTTATTAAACTCGGTCTAGTCATTAAAAAAAATCCATTAATATAATATTTGCCTTAGTTCTCCTTTTTTAGATAAAAACTGCGTTGCATTTATTATAAAGCCACGATTTATATGTAAAACCAGAAACAATGTAAATAATCTTAAGGGCGGAGTGTTTATTTTCATTCAAAGAGATTCTTGAGTATTTGATTTTTCACTCGCCTAAGCCTAAGTGATATTTTTGCTAGTGTGTTATCATTCGCCTATTGACAAACAAAAACGGTGATGTATATTATATTGATAAGAAAATTTAGTAGGTTCCGTTAACTGAAATACGAATATACCAAATAACCGCAGTCTACTTAACCTCGACTGATTATACAGGTGTCTATGAAATTATAATGAAAAAGTTAAAAGCATTTTGCAGCTACTCATGTATACGCAAAACTTTTTAATATTTAATGTAACAAGCGATAAAGAATACATTGAAATTTCATGCAAATTGTGGTTATATCTACGTACAATTCTTTGTACATAGGTTATTTTATAATTTTTATATCATGCGATGTTTTTATTTGTCATCCTTCTTTTTTAAATTCTGATTCGCCATTGTCCTGTATTGTATTGTATTGTAAACACAGTGCAGTTCAAAAACCAGCTACCACTATTGAGAGGTAAATTTTTGTTGATGGTCACCGTTTTCATACTGGCCAATCAAGACAGCAAAGGAAAGTTCGAACTGATTAGTTCCTCGAAATTGATGGCACGGTATAACGTGTTTTCATAAACCACTGCGTATATATGTCATGATAAGAAGTAAAAATATATTTTAAATTAATTAGGTAGTGGTTGCGGCTGGTGAGTACACAACTGGCAGCGCTTGGCTCTCCGAGGAAAAACTTCTAGAACAAGCCCGTGACATGTGGAAAAGACTAAGTGAAGAACAGAAGGGGGCGTATGGCGAAGATTACTTCGAGCAAGCACTCCGTAGTCTCGAGAAATACACTAAAAGCGCGGTGAGTGCCTGTTAATGATAACGTGCCGACGCGTAAATTTGTTGTATTATTAAACCCGACGTTCTCTGCCTCATTTGATATTGTATTCACGTTGTTTATCACACGTACAAGCTTGGCAGCTTTTTGTACAAACTCAATAATATACCTATATTTTTATTTGTCTGTATTACTTCGCAATAATGAAAACATTCGTAGAACTAAAATATTCATATTTATCCTTATATAGTTGAATAAATATATTAATTTCCTCTATAATGAGCATTACAGAGTAAAAACTCTTAGGATGCTAGCATATAAATATGGTAACATCGTATATATCGTACATAATAACATAAAACAGGTGAAAATATATAGGTACGTATTTGTTATTATTCTAAGAGACTGTAAGTACATTATTATACACTTGACGAGGCACATAGTGCACACTAATGATAAAAAACTAATAAAAAAAAGTACCATTACCATGTGTTTTTCATTATTTTAGAAGCATTTAATTGTGGTCCGCAATTTATCAACCAATTTTTATAACATTAAGCTTACCTTGCTCCCTACTAGACTGTTAATAAAATAATGATATTTCTGTTTGTGCCTTATACTTGCAAGAGTTTTTATTAGCTTTTGAATAACTGGAGACATTTCCATTACGCTACTTGGCTGGCAGCCGAGTAGTACGGTTAGCAAAAAAGTCAAATTATGAAAAACAAAAAATATTATTCTGTTCTTTAATACCTGCTGGAAGAGCAGTTGATACGAAGTAAAATTTGTATTAGAAATAAATTATTATTAATATGTCTACAATACGGTGGTAAAGTAAAATTTTCTATATATAAAGACTTCAAATTTTTCAAAATTTGAAGTCATTATAAAGATATAGCTGTATGAAGAGACAACTGTTTCCGTGCGCTGCGAGGTCGACCCAATTGTTTTCTGTTGGCTTTATAGCTTAGTTTTGAAAGTAATTGAACATATTTCTGAAAAAAATTCTAAGGATAAACGATAACGAATTCCTCAATTTATTGATAAGGACGTTCGCCTCATAAAACTTTCGCTTAGGTTCCAAAATCATCATTCATAACATCGTAATAAAGATATTTTCAAAGAAGCTATCTCAGAAAGCCCTTTTGATTATTTAATAGAGATATTAATGTAAGTACTGCTATTTTTAGAGAGACTTCGGATTTAGATCATAACAAAGTTTATTTTTGCATGTCTGTAATCCATTGCCTAGACGTGTCAGTAATCAAAAAAGATTTAAAAACTCCTATACAATATTTCTATTTTCATTAAAAAATTATTTCTCCTGGTTTTGAGAAATTACACTTACGATATTTTATCAAAAAAGTCTAATATCATGCAACCATCTTGATAGTGGTCTATACGGTAGGTACTTCACATATTCTGTTTACCGGGTCCAATTTCATCCAAAGTCAATTATACAATATATTTTGATAGCACAAAGATCATAGCTAAAGTTAATTTTAACATAGGAGGCAGAAGGAAATAATTTGATTATTATGTTATTAAACCAATACATTAAAACACATCAACACTTTACATTCATAGAATATTCTTACTTCACAGATCTCTGTATTAAATATGTATAATTTTTTTTTCCATTCTAGCAGGACGCTGATTTATCGGCCGTAACTCGTGCGCTGAGCGACGGAGTGACTCGCACTTTCCCGCTAGCTCGCTACACGCCCGTTTCACCGCGAGAGAAATTGAAATCTTTACTTGCGGAGCACATGCCTCGCTCACTTTATGAAGGACTGTACACAGACTAAACAACAGTCAACGAATCATTTTTAACATGTAAAAAGACTAGTCAGACAATGTTGGATGACACTCAATTTGACGTACAGGTTATAAGAATCCAAACGTAAGGTGTTACTATCATCGTAATAAATTATAGCATATTGTATAACTCGGGCTAAAAACTCAGTGATGATCTTCGAATAACAAATTACCTTAGGCTCATGGTTACTTAGTAGTTGTAAAGTGTTATATTGTTTACAATACTCCATGAATTAGGGATTGAGCACTTCAGAAGACACTCTTAACGTCGGGCAGCATTGTCTGCCACTGTTCAAGCGAAACGAATTAGATATTGGATATAACATTGTCTGACATGGTCTTAAAGGAATAAAATATTACATTTGTCTTTGGCGTTATATGCTTCAAGTGGGAATAATAGCGGACGGGCGGTAATGGGCGTTGTCTTTGCTATTCCGCGGTATTCTGTATAACTTGTCTTACTGCGATAAAAAAACCTATACAATATATCCGCTCAGTAACGCTATCATCCCGCGCAATATGCGTTTTCTGTTTTAATCTTGAACAGCCCAATAGATAATTTTCTTTATTTGTCAGATATAATATAATATTTTGTGGTTAACTATTTTACATTGAAAATCGTTCCTTATTTGCTGATGGTCCTTTCATGCTTGTACTTTTTACTTAAAACTTTATTTTAATAATATAATGTTTTTTTATGAGTGCATCGGAGTGTTTGTAAGTATACATACTTTATCTAGTATTAAAATACCTGACATCCTGGTTAAGTCCAATAATTCGGCGTATTACAAACTTCCTTAGTACGGTATCACTAGATGCTTTAAATATGTTATTACAAAAGATATTTCTGTCTTATACAATAAGCTTGCCCTATATGATAACAAATAGTTCTGACATAGTTTATTACTAAATATAAACTACTATTTGAAATAGTTATGATGGTGCCACAACATCTACGTGTAAAATTAGGAATGTGTAATGCTCGTATAAAAATCAATTTGGCATATCCTTTACTTAAACTTACCTAAATAAGCAATAGAGTTTATGATTGCTTAATGAAGCCCATCTGCATGCCAGCTCATATTATAGTTATATGACCCTCTGAATAGGAAGAAGTTGGCTGAATACTGGCAGTCTCTTGCTTACTTAAGCATGCCATTAATTGAAAAGTTTTATTAGTGTAAAAAATTTCTAATGTAATTAAACCTTTATACAATTTTTCTAACAGATTTTTAATGTTAAAAGTCAACATATTTATCGAATTGTATACAAAAATATGTTATTATAATATAAATTATAATTGCAGAAACGCTTTACACAAATTAAATAATTATTTAGCGCTTAAACGTCTTCAATTAAAAATCTAAATTATAACTGGGTGTAAGATAAAAATAGTCCTTTTTGGTAGATAAAAATTTAATTAAGTATAAGAAATGCGGCCCTTGACATTTTTAATTAAACATAGAAATGAACTTAGATTGTACTTCTGAAGAGGAATTAAGTCATGCAAAAATTCATATTTACAAAAATAAAAATCGTAATATTATTATCTACAAACTCGCTTATTATCACAAACGTATATTCTTTTAGGTACATTAATTATTAAAAAAAATAAAATTAAAAATACATAAATTATGCTATATAAACCAAAGTAAACATACCTAACAGAAGGTGAAAAAGGAGTAGAATCAAATTATTCGATTCCAGAAAGAAAATACTAGTTAGTAACGTAGTTAGTAACATATTGTAATATCTAGTACTTCTTGATTCATAATTAGATAGTACAGTACTACATATGTATGCTTACGATGAAGTAAATAATTGTTCTTTTTAATAATGACTAAGATTAAATAGCGTTCCGAGAGAGACACTTGTTTTAAAATAGATTTTTTTACGAATGCGATATAAATTTTTGTTGTGGCTATTTTTGTAACATATGTAGGTACTACCACGTAATATGAAAGTGAAGTAAGATCCAGTTTGTCCTCATTTATTAGTTGGCTCTCGGTCAAATCTGTCACTCTTATATTATATGTTGTTGATTTGAAACTATTTGCATTTTCAATGTGTTTGTTTTTTGACATTGGCGAATCTTTGAATTAATAAATTTAACTAATTTATACGAAATTATAAATTGAAATTTGTATTTATAAAAGGTATACTTATATATTTTATTTTATTTGTATTTAAGGTTATTGTAGAAAAATAAGAATCAATATGAAGGTATATGAATATTCGAATAACCAGATATGACGAATAAGAACGAATTATTTAATGTTTTATGTAATTGTAAGCACATATGTATGTCGTCTTTTATATGCTTATGTCGTAAATAAATTTTGTAAACTATTATTAAACTTACTGCATTTAGATTTTCAAAAACATAGGATATATCTAACAAAGAGGCAATAACTAGTGTTTCCTGTTGTTGGTAGAATAATGCAGCCAGTTCATAGGTGTAGGTATTTATATAACTTTAGTTTTGTACTTGTACGTACTTCGGCAAAAATGTGTAGGCTGGCTACATGTTTTTTCTAGGTACGTCTATTTTAGATCATCTTATAACATGAATATATTTTTTAAATAGTAAATTGTAAAATTGATGTGTCATGTTGTTTTATAAAATAAAAACGTTGGTATCAATGTCTTATATCTTTTATGTGTATTCGTATAAGTCATCTATCTATCTATCACCGGGCTGATTCCCTATTGGGGTAGGTAAAAATAATGGAACGCCACTTCCCAATATAATAAGAATAATTATTCCTCTACATTAGAATAACTATTAGGGTTGTAAAGGATAATTATTATAAACTTTATTTAACACTACTGTATTGTAAAGACGTGATTTTTTTTGTAGCATAGGATAATCCTTTTCTAAAAACAATTTATTTACTCTTTTAAGTATTCAGTTTATCTAAAATCTAAATATATATTTCAAGTGGCTTAATCGAGCAGTACAGCTGGATTATTTTGAAATTAATATACAAGGTGTCTCAAAAGAAAGTTCACATATAAATCTTTTTTTAAAAGAAAAGTCATAGCTTAATTTAAAAAAATTTTATTTTATATTGAAGTACACAGTTTGGGAATTTATTTTTTAAAAATAACATCGTCCAAATGTAAACCGTTGCGCTCTCGGCATTCATTTAGTCGGGCACTAAAATTGCCTATGACAGCTCGGCAGGTAGTCTCCGTGATGGCTGCCATTTCATGACGGATATTTTCTTTTAATTGTGCCAGGGAAGTCGGTTTATTAGCGTAAACTTTTGATTTGACATAACCCCACAGGAAAAAATCCATAGGCGTTAAATCGGGACTCCGTGGAGGCCAATTTTTGTCACCTTGCCTGGAGATTAATTTGTTCGGAAAAATTTCTCGAACTCGAGGCAGAGATCTGTTGGACGTGTGTGAAGTTGCTCCGTCCTGCTGGAACCATGTTCTTTGGTTGTAACCAGGAAAGTTTTGCAGTTGGGGTACGAAAAACTCGTCTAACATCTCCACATAACGCTCTGAATTCACTGTGAGTGTGCGTCCCCTTCCATCTTCAAAAAAGTAAGGGCCGATAATTCCTTGCGCCGATATCGCTGCCCATACGGTGACTTTGGGTGAATGTAGCGGTTTCTGATGTTTTTGTTTTGGGTTGGTTGCACTCCAGTAACGACAATTTTGCTTGTTTACATGCCCATTCAGGTGAAAATGGGCTTCATCGGAAAACAAGATGTTGGTGAACGTTGGAAAGCGCTCAATCATCTGATTTACAAAGGCAAGCCTCTGACCAGCATCTTGAGGCTTCAGTTCTTGCACTAACTGAATTTTGTACGGGTGCAGCTTTAAATCTTTGTGTAAAATGCGGCATAATGAAGATCTGTGCACATTTAAAGCAACAGCACGCTTCCGAATCGAGAGGTTTCGATCATCTCGAATAGACTGAGTAAAACTGTCCACGTTTTCGGCTGTTCTTGATGTTCTTGGCCGCCCAGATTTTGGTTTCTCCAAAGTTGACCCAGTCTCTTCAAACTTCTCAACCCATTTTGCAATGAGTCGAGTGCTAGGCGCATCATTTAAGTGACGAATATGTCGAATACTGCAGAATTTTCTACGCGCTACAGTCGCCAAATTACCGTTTTTGTAAAACTCACGTACGCACAACGCACGGTTCGCACCAGAAAAACGCTCCATAGCGACTAAATTCCCAAGAGCCAGACTACCGACTGACATACCCCCCGCGCCCCTCAGAATAGTTGCTTTCGCGTAATAAGATAAGCAAATGTGAACTTACTTTTGAGACACCTTGTAATTTTCGGGTGTGTGTATTTTCTGTTAAAAAACCCACATTCTCACCCCTTCCTTCTCCCCAGAATATGTCGCTTGCAATGCGCGACAGCCTAAGAAACGAGTATCTTATGTATCGATATTCGCTGTGATCCCGACCTTAAGAATAATAATATAGGGACAGTCATCTCCGCGACATGAAGTAGACTTGGAATCCTCAACAGAGTGCGTGAGTATTTACGCCCGATGAACTGAACCTATTGTATAAGGCCCAGGTCAGACCCTGCATGAAATACTGTTCATATCTCTGGGACGGTTCTGCCTTACTTGACGCCTTGGATAGGTTGCAGTGAAAGGCTACACGCATTTTGAATAATAAAAACGTTAGTAAACGTCTTGAAACATTCTAGATGCGTAGAAATATCTCACTAAGCGTTTTCTACGGTCCGTACGATAACGAGTGTTCTGAAGAATTGTATAACCCAGTTTCACCCTTTCCTTTCCATAATAGAACCACGCTTGTGGGTTTAAGGAATCACGGCTACACGGTGACTCACATCCCGGCTAGGACTAAAAAGTTCTCGAACTCTGACTATTGCGAAGACGTTAAGCTGTGGAATGGTTTCCGGCAAGCGTATTTCTAACATCTTATGACATCAGACCCTTTAAACAAAGCGTGAAGAGATATCTAATAGAATTTTCTTTACTGTTGATAGTCGTTCATTTTGGACTGCACCGTACTTTAACATCAAGCGTGTGTGGTCACTGTGCCAAGTCATGATAAAACAAAAAAATTATTCCCTAACTTTAACGTGCAGCAAAAGTAATAAGTATCAACCCTTACGTAGAAAATTTCAAACGTGCATAGGATATGACTAGGCAACTTTCACAATTTCGCACACCTTGCAGATTCACCATATGAGAAATATGGCACAGTTCTACGTTCTATCGCTTTATTCTAGTCGTAGCACTTTTTAACTGCGAGCACTCAGTATTAATTGCACTCGTGCGCTCTTATAAAAAAATAAAAACAGACTTCAAAACGAAACACTAAATAAAATAATGATATTTGAAAAGTTTGCTAACAGTTTTGTGATATTTTTGTAATAATAATAATATTTTTTTGTCTAAATCAACATGTTTATTCAATTGCTTACTTCGATAATTCTCTTCCAAATTTCCGAAATTTGCTAAGTTATATCTTTCAAAGTATATAACTTTAAAACTAAGCCTCATACAAATAAAATATATGTATGTAAATGTGCATATTTATAGAGGAAGTTATGAATGAAAATAATATTATAAACAAAATTCCTGCGGTAAATAACGCTCTTTCTTTTTGAAGAGTACACAAATGTTATTATAATATAATACAATAATTTAGCCGTTTAAATAATCCCCTATGTAAAAATATTATGAAAATATTTATCACGAAAAAATTATAGGAATTCCAAACACAATCATTTTCGACGAATGACATTGCTGTAACAATACTTTTCTGTTGAAATTTCTACATTTAAAATTTTAGTGCCGTACCGTCTTTTAACTATGAAACTAATTGATTTGGTTTTGGATCATTAATTTTTTTTTTACATTACTGGTAGATGCGACTTTGCACAAGTACAATCTATTAATGTTACATAATTTAAACATCATCATCAGCCCATCCTAGTCCACTGTTGAAAATCGACCTCTCCTAACAAATGCTACTGACCCGGTCTTCAGTTCTTCCCATCCAATCCTGTCCGGCCACTTTTCGCAAGTCATCGCTACAGATTGGGGAGGCGCCCCGCGCTTCGTCTGCCGATCCGCGATCTCCACTCAAGAACCCGCCTGTTCCAACGACCATCAGTTCTTTGGCATATATGGCCTGTCCACCGCCACTTCAGCTTGCTAATACGGAGAGCTATGTCGACAGCTTTGGTTCTTTGTCGGAATACCTCATTTCGGATTTTACATTTCAAAGAAATCTTCAGACTATAGTTCAGAGAGTGTGCCAAATAGCGCTATCTAGCAGTAGGCTTACGGAAATGAAATATATAAATATAAATATATATATATATATATATATATATATATGTGTGTATGTACTTTAATGGCTTATACAACTATAGTACTATCAACATAGAGTTATATTAAGTGTTGTCCAGAACAACATCATAGAGGCAATTTTCATTTTTTGCAGCAGAAAGTTTGTTCTTTATTGATTATTTCTATGACAAAGATGACATACAAACTAACAGCCCTACTGATGGTGAGTGGTTACTGTCGCTTATGGACAACACCAGAATTATTACTATTGTTTAGTCCATTTTGAAGAACTATTACAATTTTTACTGATTTGTGTTATGTTTTTACTAAATATTATTATTATATGATTTATACCACTAGTGATTGATTATTATACTCTATATATAAAAAGATAGATAGTAATTACTATGATAAAACTATTTTCATGATTTTTCGCAAATTTTACCGGAACACGCTCGAAATATATAACAGATTTACCTATGTATAAAAATTTGTTTGCACGAAAAATGACTGTACAGAAGATAAATTGCAACCAATACGTGCTGACATGTCAGTGAAATGCGAGAACCATGTCAACCTAGCTTTATATTATTCCCTCAAGATTTTGCCCTAGACTAACCATTACACATACAGGTAGAATAATTTATGGAGAAATAGATGGCAGGTGGACACTACATTCCATGTTAAATTGAGCCTATTACGTTGGTCAGCACTGAAAGGTCCTCTTTTTACGAGAAAACATAGTAAAATGAACCTAGAAAACAATCACGAAAAAAAGTATGAAAAATGAGAAAAGAAATAGAGTAAAATAAATTAAGAGTTGGAAGGATTATTTATGAAAAATAGCAAGAAAAGTCAAGAAATCTTCAAAAGCTTGTATAATAATTGATTGCGATTATTTATTTTTTTACGGATTATTAGTTTTCTGACGGCCACGCTTATCTTTATCTCGTAAAAATATAATAAAGACTAAAAAACTTTAATAAGCCCAGTCTTTCTAGAAATTAATGATAAGCAGGGTGAAGCACTATATAAACTAACTGAATATGTTTTCAAAACAACGTTTTCTCTAAAATACTATTGCTATATGTAGGAGGTACATAGATACATAGCTAGCTACATTTTGTGTTGCGACCTCTTATTAATTTTTAATTCAATAGTGGATAGGTATTGTCAGTTTATCTCGCATATTGAAACAAAAGTGAATTATTAAGATTAAAACAAACCTGTACGTTTGTTCAAGGATTTTTAATCAAAATTAGACTGTCTCCTATTTTTTTATGGAAAAGGTGACCCACTTTTTTAGACATATTGGGCTTTTAGACGACTAACTGCAGCGCACAGAATGTAAAAATATTTATACATACAATTTTTACACACATAAGTTACATTCCTGTTTTAAGTTTTGCAGCCAATAGACTAGCAGCCCACGTGATAATAAATGTCTAAAGTCTAAGGGACAATTGTAGGAGAAGGAATGTTGTTGCCGCATTACTGACCTGAAAGAACGTTATTCACTGCCCTTTAGACGAATTCCATGCTCTTGGGCTAAGCTGTAGAATATGTTACAATAATGTATGTATATGAAAACAGTTGCTTTGTCGTAGGTCAACCCCATTCTGCGGTGAATTGATTACAGGACCCGCAGTCCCCACTAATTCTCAGAAGTCACCTTGGGGTTTTTAGCCGGTAAGAGTCCGGCACACCCTGGCTGCTACCCCCTTGTGCGGCCGGGACGGTCCAATGAGAATTTTCCCCAAGTAAAAAAAAAATCTACCTCATTAGCTGTCACCATTTCTTGAATTATATTGCATCTACCATTACACATACAATTTTACTATGTCAGCATTAAATAATGAATAGTGATTATGTTTTTTACCTTTTTATGTTATAATAATAAAATCTACTTCCAAGAGTAAAGTGGATATAGCCACTAATGTATCTCTGTTCATTCAGAAAGATATACAACGTGACGACATATTATTACATTAAAGTGCCTATATAGTAATGGATCGTGATATGAAAGTCGTAAACCGTATTTTTAATAGCCTACATGAATAAAGTAAGTAGCAAGAGAAGCATATTGATCTATGCTCGTCGCGCCGCGCCCTGACCGATCATGACCTCCAGCCCACTCGCCTCACATACCTTGCCCTTAAATATAAACAATATTGTTGCCGATTTATAAATATATTTCAGATAATCAACATTTGTTATAAAATATTTACACAAGTTATTAAAGTTCCCGTTATATTTATTACGAAGTTATAGAGAATCAAAATTGCAACACTATGTGTTCTTTAACGAATAGTTTTTCAAAAAATTAAAATAATATATGTACATACTTTTTTTCTTCCAGTCTTATTATTTGTATCAAGGAAGAAAGCACTCATATAATTCGTGGTAGTACGGAATAAAATAAGCACCTGTAGGCTACACAGTAAATAACATTTTTGGGGGTTGATGTTGCTCGCGTCCGTAGGCTTTACCCTAGTTACCCTACACGTGACCCCCGGGTGGTGCTAAACGAGCAACTCTTTTTGGTGGTAGGCTTCGACCGTTGCTTGTCACCACCCTTCATACTAAGCCATACCGCTAAACGATTCGTCGTGTTCCGGTATGTGGTTTGAAGTAGCCAAACCCTAGGAGTGGTGTATGGTGACAGTTGTGCGGTGTTGGTCAACCGGTTTTGGTTTTGTAGTTGTCCGGCGAAAGGTATCTTGATGCGGAGGGTAGGGGGATCCGAAGCACGGTGCACCGCTGGCCGACCGCAGGTTGTAGGGGGCCCAAGTAGGTGACTAGCCATCTCTGAAAGGCTGCCCCGCCGCCTTGCGAAAAATCCCGAGATGCTCCGCCGTGCCGGTTGGCGACCGGATGAAGGTTCCGGCGGCCATCGAGAGGGGGTTCGGGCGTCCCCGCAGTCTCCGTTTGAGATCCCCGTATGCGTTGCCCAACTGCAGATCTGATGGATATAACATACCGCTCCTCGTCCCTATTACATCTCTTCAAATTCACTCCAAATAATTATGAAAAAGTCAAGGAATAAAAGAAAAGTTAAACAGCGGTTGCACGTCCTCCCTTTAAAAGTGCTCCTCACGAATATCAGAGGTCTGCACTCTAATCTCGACGCAGTACATCACCATCTTGAGACTGATAAGCCGCACTTACTATTCCTCACGGAGACCCAGATATGATGCCCGTCTAATTGCGCATATCTCGACTACCCAGGGTACACTTTGGAGCACAATTTTAAACAACGCGCTGGAGTATGTGTGTATACTCGTGATGACATTTGTTGTCGGCGTCTCCGTAATTTTTAAGATTCCCGTTTTTCAACTTTGTGGGTACTAGTGAACACTGGCAATGAAAAGACTGTTTACATAGCAGTTTACCGGTCTCACAGTGGAGATCAGAAGGCAACCTGGCTCTTTGAACATCTTACTGAGGCGGCTGATGTGGTTCGGCAGCGGTATCCTATGGCCCAACTCGTATTTCTGGGGGATTTTAATGCACATCACAATGAGTGGTTGTTCCCTTACCAGATGACGGACCATGCTGGGAGAGAAGCGCGAAAGTTTGCTCTATCTTCAAACCTCACTCAGTTGGCCGACCAGGCAACTCGGATACCTGATGCCGTTAATCAGACTGCCAATTGCTTGGACAACTGAACTGAAACAAATTCCAGCAGTAATTTCATTAGACCAACATTTACGGTATTTAATAGTAGTCTAAATTCAATATGACGTCTTAGGCGCATTCAATTCCCCCGACGTGTTAGGTGCCTTTTTTTTAATCAAATATATAAATGAGGCTTTAGTTGCATCCTTGATGACTATGCCAGCCTCGAACGGTATATCATGTAAGGTGTCTTTTTGAATTTAGATGTTTTGAAAATAAATCCCAATTTTTATTTTTATAGTCAAGAGTAAAGTTCATAATTAAATTATTTACAATAATTTTTGTCTTTATTAACTTTATCATATAATTGATTTTTTCGTTAAAAGCATTAAAATCATTGCAAACAATTAGAAATAACAAAATGAGATTACGAGTATGTGCCAGTTTTTGCTAAAATTCTTATTAGTATCTACTTGGTTCCAATATATTACAACAACAATTACTATTTGATTTGACATTCTATTCGTTTGTTTTAATATTTTATTTGAAAAATCTCCTAGAGAAATTTACATAATATAAGCATTTAATACGTAGAACCTGACGTCGAACAATGAACAGTACATCAAAGATTCCATAAATTTAGGAACTTTGTAAATATACAAAACTGGCACCACTAGGGCTGAAATTTTTAGAAGATTCTTTGACTTTGCTTATATTGTATTCTCGACTTTCACAAAAACGAAATTTATAGTTATTTCTTAAAGATGTGCTGTGCATTAATCTAATCAAAATCTCATTCTAGACGAAATTTACTGACGCGTTCAATAAAAGATGCCGTTGTATTGCCAGATCTTCCGAAAATGGGTAGTTTTCGGTTATGTTTTGTTTGATGACGATGGTTTATTTATTTCATTTCCTAATAAATCTTGGATTACAAACACATTTTTTGATAAAGTTATCAAATATGTATGATTTTATAATTCATTTTAATAGGTTTAGTAATTTCATTGGTAGCACTAGATAGCTCGTCTTATATATATTTATTATGAGATAGGTGAAACGCGTTTCGTTTTCGTTAACTCGTATGAAAAATTATATTATTTTGAGCATAAAAATAATTGGATCTATTTTTTTTTTTGTGTCTCGCGGGGATATTTTGCATAGGACTATCAGGGCCGCTGTGAGGGCACCAACCCCGGTGTGTCAGACTCCTACTGACTAAAAATCCATGGAGTGTCCCTCTAATCGCTCCACCCGAGCCTGAGAAACCAAATTCATCCAGACGCCCGGAGAGCGAAATGCCTTGTCGAGGCTGCCTCGCTGGGAGGGATAGGGGTAAAGAGCCCACCCTTCCAATACCGCGCGCCGGACACTACACACCGCCTCCCTCTTATCCGGACAACAGACTTGCTCAAGTCTACTGCCCGGCTATTGTCATCGGGGAATATCGTGCTCGCCCTGAGCGAACGCATCCCTCCGGTAACGGTGCCTTGGCCGCCGAATAGCCAGAAAAGATGTTCGCTCTCTGACCCTTTCGACGGCCTCCTTCTGCTTCATCACAACCTCGCAGTAGGCTGTGACTCCTCGCCATGCCTCTTCGCTGCCGACCATGGCTTTTACCACCGCTGGCAGCGAGAGGTCGTCTCCAATGCGGTCTTGAAGGACCTTCCTTTCTTCAGCTCAGGCTGAGCACACCTCAAGCGTGTGCTGCACCGTGTCCTCGGAGCGGATCTATGAAGTAACTTTAATTAAGTGTCAATACAACGTCTTTACGTACTTTTACACAGGGTATACTTAATTAATAAAAACATTTTTATTACACATTTCAAGAAAAAAAAATGTGAAGATAATGCATATAACATAATGTTTTTGATTATTACTATAGGGAAGTGACGAAAAGACTAGATTTTGCTTAGCATTTTTGATACTATAAACTCGAAAACACGGACTTACACTGCGATGCAGCCTTGAGTTTCTTTCGGCGTTTCTTCCCAAATTAGTCGCTTCCGAAACACTAGTAGATCACCGTTAGGTCTCGTGTATTTTGGCTGGCGGTCCAAGTCGAGGTTCATATCAACAGGGGTGCCCTAACATTGCCACCCAACCCATAAATTGCAGGCTGAGCACCTTCAGTATTCGCCCACCCGCCTATTTTAGTTGTGGAGGGAGACCTTTCCCGGTAAATCAACGCGTGACATTTCGAAAAAAAAAACACGGACTTTACTATGTATTTACTGAGCAAAGATCAACTTAAACACATGCTGAGCAATGTAAACGTAGCAACTATAAATATCAGCCTAAGCTTCTAAAACATGCCTTTTTTGGTAGTCGAGTAGAAATCATATGTACCATCATCACCCTCCCGATGTGCCGGACTCTTACCAACTAAAATCACTGACGTGATTCTCCGAGCGCAGGGTACATTGAACTGCGGAAATGCAGCAACAATCCTGACCGCTCATCAAACATGCCTAGAATATGTAATATTTTAAACATTATTTAGACATGGTGTTATCTCAGCAATTTTTTTTATTCGATACGGTTTGCCAAACCGATTCAACACACTTTACTATTTCAAGACTTGTCCTTGCTAAAGCAGGGATATCATTAAAAATATACATCGTCAGTCAGTCGACAGTTATTTTGCGACGCATCAATTGTAAAGCTTGCATCAATGTTTGTTGTTTTGTTTTGCAAAAAGAAACATCAATGTTTTAGATGCATTGCTAAAAACATAAATTATTATAAGAACGAGTATAAATTATGATAGCTTAAAAAATAGGATAAGAAAATAAAAAAATTAAAAAAAGAGTAATAATCTACACAATTATGCAAATACTGTGATATCGATGATATTATTTTATTAAGTATTTTTATTCGTATTTCTTATCGAAATTGTGTGATAATAAAAAAGAGCACATGGTGAGAAGTGAACAAAAAAATATGATTATATTTAAACAATCTACGCTTGCTCTGTAAAAGTTTATACGGGACAGGAAGAGATGGCTTGAACAGAGCTGCAAAAACTTAATTTGCTTAGTTAACGTATAAATAAATATAACGGGCATTTATTCAACGTATCGAAAAAAATACATCGATATATGGGTAACATTTTCTGCAATCAATATATCAGATTGATTTGATACATCAATTGGTAAAAATCAATGTACATCCCTATTCCAAAGTCTGAAGCCATGTTCAGAAATATTAGTCAGAGGAGATCAAAGAGTAATTTACTGTTGTGAGAGGTGGTCGTCTGAGCAGAACATACTTTGATCTGTTAATTATTTAATCATTTTTAAACAATAATTTTTTAATGTGTTCTTTTTTTATCTGACAAGCGGAAATATTAAATATTATAAGGAATTGTCATTTGTCAATTTTATAGGAAGTATTTCAAGTGTTAGCGCACTACGTCCTATCTAAATTATTTATTGTATTGTTTTACGTAAAAAAACACGTAGGTAATAATAAATATTAACAATGGAAAACGATCTCACTAAACCATATAAAATTTGTGATGTAAATCGAGAGAAGAAGAAAGGTCTGGTTGCTTGTTCACTTGAAGATTTGCTGACAAAAGTACCGGAAAAACTGTGTCTCCCTTCAGAAAACTTAACAGTAGTATTGGAGTCAGACGGTACAGAGGTAGACGATGAAGAATATTTTTCTACACTTGATCCTGATACTTCACTTATGATTTTACATGGTGAAGAGAAATGGGCTCCAAATATGCCGAAATGCCAAGTTTCGCTTGATGAGACTGACGAAGTCACGCTTGGTGATAAGGGACAGGTTGCAAGCCTGGTTGGTCGTCTACAACATAACCTGTGCCATATTTCTCTACTTGGAGGTCAAGACTTAGAATTATTGTCTGACATGGATCCTGATAGTTTGGCTGATATTGTTACAGATAGAGACAATAGAATAATATTGGAGCACATTAAGGAAGCTTCAGGCAGGTGAGGTATATAATTTATAGTGGTATTGGACTAATTTTATACACATAACTTATGCATTAAATTTTAAATTATATAAATCATACTGTAAAATGTACTAAACATATATTTTAAAAACATAGTTGTATTAAAATTTCCTTCTGTACCCTAAGTGTGTTTACTAAAACTAATTCCACATACACAAAAATAAGACATATTAAAGTAACCTGTAGGTTGCAATAATCTCATATAGCAATTATTAAAAAAAATTATCAACAAATACTAATTTCTATATAGATTTATGACTTCATGCTCATTTCTTTCTGAATAGTAACAATAAATATTAATAAATTAAAAATTGCTTTTCAGAATTTTACTTGAGAAACGTCAGGCTCAAGATGCTATGGAATTATTGAAACTGTACCATCAAAGTGTGTCTAATGAATCTGAAGATATATCATCAGCAAAACAGGAAAGAGTTTAGAATATGAGCCTCATGAACCGTGGTAATTTATTATAGTAACCCTGCTTTTTTTTTTTAAAGGGATGGATACATCTCAAAAGTTTACAAAAAATTACATTAATACTAGAATGACACATGCCTACATTAATTATGAGAGTATCAAATCAATCACTTAGATATTTCTGAATAACAAGGTATGATTTTAATGATATGAGTCATATGCTGTATAAACAATGATTATTAGATTTTGAATAGTTTTAATGTATTTGGATACTTATTACATAAATTTAATATTACAGCCTAAAGATTTTTATTTGTTGGGAAATAACATAATCTTGTATTTGTATGTGCTACTATACTTGTTTTCATATTATGTTTAAAATTTACAAGCAGGTAGTTAAAATTAATTGTACTATAGGTAATAGATGTAAACACTAATCTTATGAATATGAGCTAATAATGACTCTCTTAAGAAAGATGTATCTAAGTATTGTATGTAGATTTTTACATTTAACATTATTGTGTAGTATAAAATTATGTATAGTTAACATATTAACCCTAATTATTTGTTCCCATATGTATAATCTATTTACAATCAGTGTAATAATGTCACCGAGTCTTAAAATATTAATGAGTTGGTACTTAAATTATATTAGTTGCATTTTATAGTACATTGCTGCACCACAATAATATATAATGTTTTCAAATTTTATAATCTTATCAAATTCTCATATCCAGAGCATAACAAAAAATGAGTATTATGATATTAACAAAATCCAAACACCTGTCTCTCTGGTTCCAATATAAATCTTATTATTACATTATGCTTACCAAAGTATTAACAATCAAAATTCCATGTTAAAACAAGTGTGTATGGTAATAGCTACTTATCTGTTTTGTATTTGTAAACTTTTGAGAGACAAGTTGACACAAGGTTGATAATTAACATCAATTTAAAAGACTGATAGTTGGTAAACAATGTTTTTTTTTATATAGTTTTACCCTAGAGTAAGATTTATTCATTTAATTCCAAATTTGCTCAAACATTTTTTATAAATATTTAATAAGTTTTGATTTTAATCTGTATGTAAAACCACTGCCACATTAAAAAGAAATATGTATTCCTAGTTTTAAGAAATGTGGTTTCATAGCTACATGTAGTTTTTTTTCACTTGTGCCAACATTTTTAGTAATAAACTATAAATTCCTAACATTACAGTAATTAACATCGATTTATATACTTTATTCCTGTTACCAACCATGTATTTTATTAGTAACATAGTGATTAAATGTTTCATGAATTATTTTCATCCTATGTATTGTTTCTGATCTAACATTTTAAGAATTGTGTTAACTCTAAATAGTGCATAATGTTTAATTGGATTAAATTATATTTAAAATAGGGCAATACGTAACTTTCATTCATAGATTGATATATGTCCTTCACCTATAATGCACTATTTAAATACAATAAATCATAAAAGAAATAAAACCACCTGTCTAACATTATCTGCTAATGGTTTCATTGGATGTTTCTTCAGTTTTCATGCTTATAGACTAATCAAATTGTTTACAGAGGATTTGATCTGAAGTATTTACATGCCTAAATGCACTGTGAAAAAGAATCAATTATTTCTAATATTTTAGCAGTAATTTGTATGATAGACAATAATATAAAAACATTATTGTCTGTCATACAACACTACATAACATTAATAGGTTATAAGAGAATATACTTGTGAAATGAAACACCAAATAGATGTTAAAGCATATAATTTTGTTTTATTAAAAATAATAAAGTAGGTTATCTAATTTATATATATGTGCATTCATATGACAATGG
The DNA here is from genome assembly GCA_036320925.1 of Automeris io. NCBI lineage: Eukaryota > Metazoa > Arthropoda > Insecta > Lepidoptera > Saturniidae > Automeris > Automeris io. The sequence goes on along the minus strand of JAUDJH010000025.1, from coordinate 218,908 downwards.
AATTCGTTATTAATATTGGATACAAATAAATCGGACATCAATGTTAAAACTTTTTGGTTTAAAAAGTGCAACTTGTTACAAACAAAGAATTGTAATTGTTGGTTTAACTAGATTCCATAGAGTGGATTAATGTATTTTTTATTTAAATACAGATTGAATAAACTTATTGAAAAAGTTGACATTTTCATTATGTTACCTAAACATAGCAACTATTCATTAAATATACTTTGCATAATTCAATCTTTAAACAAGGATGGTCACACAAGTAATATAGCTTTAATATATTGAGGGCAATTCAATTCAATTGTAGCATATTTATGTTTGAATATCTAAAACACTGTTAGCTTTTTAAAAATAACAAATGATATTTTACAACACAGTGCAAGAGCTTTTTTCGCGGAAAGGATTGACCTTTTGGCTGGAAAACCCAACAAGAAGACAATCTTCTTGTTCATGTTCATTGATGTATTTAACAATGTCGGATACAGCGACAGATACAGGAATTCGTTTTATAGCTGCTTCTCGTCTCAGTTGCTCTGTTACAGCTCGTTGTTGTTGCAATGTTGATACCATCATGTCCATAACGGCGGTGTCTGATAGGCCTATGTTGAACGGACAATTAAACAATTTATGGACTAAGATTCAGGGCGTAGCCGAACACAGCTGCTTGTTTCAACTAAAAGAAAAGTTTTTTTTTTAATAACACTTATAACTACTAAAGTCTTATTTGAGACGATTTCTGCTTACTTTTTTAAAGGCAGTTCTAAGATTTTTGACTAGATCGCTTAGAATAAAACAATTTCACAAATTATTTTCCAATCTCAAAATGATCAATGACAACAATGATAGTAATGTTGCCAAGTTCAACGTTGTTGTTGTTGTTTATTCGCCAAAAGGCAGGCAAAGGATCGAGCCATACAGCCTTGTCTTCTTTATTTAATTCATTTATTCAAAGGCCGAGGCCATGTCTTCTTTTTCTCCAATTTAAAAGGCCGAAGCCATGTCATCTTTTTCTCCAATTCAAAAGGCCGAGGCCATGTCTTCTTTTTCTCCAATTTAAAAGGTCGAAGCCATGTCTTCTTTGTGCCAAGTTCAACAAAAAAAAGGCTCCTAATAGTTTGTCCACATTAGGCAAAATAACTGTAAAGGAACTATGGTGCTGGCTGTCCTGTCATAAATACACAACTGCGCCGCGCCAGGCACCTCACTTGCTACAGTAATACTACATTATAAATGTTATCCCTAAATCTAAGGATATTAAATGTAAAAAGTTGAATTTTTAGAAAAAAAATTTTTTTATATTCTTAATGCGTTATAAATTGGAAGACATTATTAAGAGTAAATAAATCATTTTCTAAATATTAGGACAATTATTAATACTGCTAATTCTGGTGTTTACTAATTTTATAGATGATAAACAAAATTTGCTATGATAATAATTGAAGCTGAAAATTTAAATAAATGCAATCCTTTTTTTATTACAGATAGGTTTAGGTTGCTCTTGACCCTAATATCACCCGATGGAAATAGAAGATGAGGCCGATAATGGAGCGCGTTCACCCAACAAATACTGATTCACTCATCGTTTGAAAATTCCTATGTGATAAGACTTTAGAAAAACAAATGTAGGAAGCAAATTTCCTTCCAGTGTGTGTATTTTAGCTGACATGTCGAACTTAGTACCGCCTACGAGCCAATGAATGTCATGTAATAGATTAGCTGAACTTAATTTATTTAAAGTAATACAATGAATACAAAATAAATAAATTTCTTAGTTTACACAAAATAAATACTTTCCTTAGTTTACACAAAATACATTTCTGAAAGCACGCATAAATATTTGACAATCAACATCGATATTTTTTAATTACTAACATAATTCTAAATTATTAAAATCTAAAATATACCATTATCCAAATATTGTGGATATATCTTGAGCATTGGAAACCTTTATTTAAATACGTTCTTTAACTTTCGGGGAGAACTCACCGTAACGACGAGACGAAAATTAAATGTTTGGAAAGTTACGAAATACATGAACATCTTGTATGGCAAAATGCTTTTTCTATTTTTGACAATTTTCCAATGTTTTTATTCCGCCCAGCCGTTCTCGAGTTATAAATGATCGAATAAACCCGATTATGTTTTATATATTATACATAAATATATACAGGTGATTTCAAAGATGACAGATATATTTCAGGATACAATAATTTGTACCTTCTTGGAACTAATAAAAATTTTAATACCTAATACGGGTAGTAACAAATCATAAAGAAAAGGAATAAACAAATGAAAATTGATCCATAAAAAGAATGGACACCGTGTCGCGAGTGGCACATGACTAAATAGTAATTAAAGTTGCTTTTACATAATTTAAAGTGCATAAGCATTCGCAGAGAGTGTATTGCGAGAAGGCGCCAATACACCCGTTACCGTAGGAGGCGGTGGCGAGATCAGGAGGAAGAGGATCGCCTGTACGCCTCTTACCGGGATTTGAGAAAGGCGCTGCAGGCAGCTATTGGGGAATCTATCGAGCGAGCTAGGGGAGAGTTCCTGGAGACGCTCAACAGCGACCCGTGGGGGAAACCTTACATGCTCGTGCGCAACAAAATGCGGACATGGACTCCCCCGGTAACGCAGAGTCTCCAGTCCCACCTAGTGAGGGAAATCGTAAGAACCCTCTTCCCCCAGGGGTCCGACCACCTAACCCCCTTGATGAAGTTGCCCGCAGCTACCTGTATAGGACTTGAAGCAGAAGCGCCACTGGTAACTAGCGAGGAACTCGGGATGGTGGTCCTAAAGCTCCGGGCCAAAAAAAGTGCTCCTGGCCTCGATGGCGTTCATGGACGCATCTGGGCCTTAGCCCTCGATCCCCTTGGGCCCCGACTGAGGAGAATGTTCGACGCCTGTCTGGCTCAAGCCTTAATTCCACAAAGGTGGAAGACAGGCCGACTGGTCCTCCTTAAGAAGGACGGGAGACCTGAAGAGTCCCCCTCAGCGTACCGACCGATTGTGCTGCTAGACGAGGTCGCTAAGCTGTTTGAACGAGTGGTGGCTACCCGGCTGGTGGCACACCTTATAGAGGTAGGACCGGATCTCTCGGAAAATCAGTACGGCTTCCGCGGAGGTCGATCAACGGTGGATGCGATCCTGCGGGTCCGGGACAGGGCCCAACAAGTGGTTTCCCAGGGCGGCGTTGTTTTGGCGGTGTCTCTCGACATCGCCAACGCCTTCAACACTTTGCCCTGGTGTAGAATCCATGAAGCCCTCTTATACCACAGGGTGCCGCTCTACCTCCGCCGGGTTATAGTGGCGTAACTGTCAGAGCGCACAGTCGTGTACCCGGGGCGAAACGACTGGGAAAGGTATGACGTGACGTGCGGTGTTCCACAGGGGTCGGTCCTTGGGCCACTCCTGTGGAACATCGGCTATGACTATGTCATCCGTGGGGTCAATTTACGGGGAGTCGAGGTCGTGTGTTACGCCGACGACACCCTCGTCATGGCCCGCGGAGACGATTATCGGCAAGCGGCTATCCTAGCGACTGCTGGAACGGCTCACGTGGTCCGTCGGATTAGGGACCTAGGGTTGGAGGTGGCTCTCGGTAAATCTGAGGCTATTCTCTTTCACGGACCGCGCCGTGCGACTCCATCCGATGCCCACATTGTCGCAAGTGGAATACGCATCGGTGTGGGGTCCACGATAAAGTACTTAGGGCTCGTACTGGACAGTCGCTGGAATTTTAACGCCCATTTCCAGAGTCTGATGCCTAGGGTGAGGGCAATGGCAGGAGCCTTGAGCCGCATAATGCCCAATCAGAAGGAACCCAATGCCTCCAGCAGAAGGCTCTATCTCCAAGCCGTGCGCTCCATGGGGCTGTATGGTGCCCCAGTGTGGGCGGAGGCTCTCAACCGCCATAATACCGCCCTTCTACGCCGTCCCCAAAGGGTGTTGGCGATAAGAGCCATCCGGGGATACAGCTCCGTATCGCACGAGGCGGCGTGTGCACTAGCGGGGTCCGTGCCGTGGGATCTCGACGCACGAACCCTCGCAACCCTCTACAGATGGTGCGAGGAGAAGCGAGCCAGGGGACTGCGGCCGGCCCCTACGGAGATTCGGAGGCAGAGGGTCCTTCTCCAGGACCAGGCCGTGAGGGATTGGCAGTCCAGGCTGAAGCAACCTAGCGCCGGTCTTCGGACAATTGAGGCGGTGCGCCCTGTCTTGCACTCGTGGCTGGACAGACAACACGGCGCGCTCTCCTTTCGGCTCACCCAGATCCTCACAGGTCACGGTAGTTTTGGCCGTCACCGGTGGCGGGTGTCCGGAGGAGAGCTTACGGCGGAATGTCACGAGTGTGGGAGCCCCGAGGACACGGCGCAGCACACGCTTCAGGTGTGCTCAGCTTGGGCTGAAGATAGGAAGGTCCTTCAGGACCGCATTGGGGACGACCTCTCGCTGCCAGTGGTGATAAAAGCCATGGTCGGCAGCGAAGAGGCATGGCGAGGAGTCACAACCTTCTGCGAGGTTGTGATGAAGCAGAAGGAGGCCGCCGAAAGGGTCAGAGAGCGAACATCTTCTCTGGCTATTCGGCGGCCAAGGCACCGTCGCCGGAGGGATGCGTTCGCTCAGAGCGAGCGCGACATCCCCCGGTGACAATAGCCGGGCAGTAGACTTGAGGGAGTCTGCTGTCCGGATGAGAGGGTGGCGGTGTGCAGTGGCCGGCGCGCCGCCTGTGAGATAGGTATTGGAAGGGTGGGCTCATTACCCCCACCCCTCCCAGAGAGGCAGCCTCGACAAGGTATTTCGCTCTCCGGGCGTCTGGATGAATTTGGTTTCTCAGGCTCGGGTGGAGCGATTAGAGGGACACCCCGGGGGTTTTTAGTCAGTAGGAGTCTGACACACCAGGGTTGCTGCCCTCACAGCGGCCCTGATGGTCCTATGCAGGATTTTCCCCCGAGAAACCAAAAAAAAAAAAAGTGCATAGCATTGACTCGTTTTCTATTCGCAATTTTTTTCTGGCTTAAGATAGGCAAATTAAATACTTTATAATACATATATTTTATACGATTAATTATCGTTTTCCATTCATTCATGTGTAACTGCCCCTAAATTTGTTGACTATTATTATTATATTATTATTATTAACTTTGTTTTAATAGAAATAATAAGATATCACTATATTTGGAATTAGAATCAAATGCTGAATATCTTCCCTCAATATCACCTTCGTCTATAAAATCATTTCTCGACACTTGATCAGTATGCTATGGTGGTATGTGTGGTGATAATACACTTTGTTATTTTTTATTTAACTTAATTATATTAGAAATAGATCTTGTATAATTTCGTGTTTTTATTTATTAGGGAATGATATAATATGTGTATTAATGGGTGCTATAAAATAAATCAGTCTATACCAGGGCTTCTTAAACTATGGGTCGCGACCCCAAGTGGGCTCGCGTAGCAAAATTCTGCGGTCGCGAGAGATTTTAATGTCAAATATTTATATTAGGTCCTTACATATGAAATTGGCGTTTTTCGTACTGGCCACTTTAATCACAAATTTCTCCTCTTTGGTAAGGAATTCCAAATTCAAATTTGTACAGCTATAGACTCATGTATTTGTGCTTCGATGATCGTCATTCATTTGTTTTTTTCTTCTGTTTTTTTCTGTTTGCGTCACTCATTTTACAAAATGGAAAACTTAAAATATCGCATTATTTACGAGTACGAGTTCCGCCGTGGCACTAGTGCTGCGGAAACAACTCGAAGGGTGAATGATGTGTATGGCGGTCGTGTTGCAAAAGAAAACACAGTTCGTTTTTGGTTCCAACGTTTTCGTTCTGGAAATTTCGACCTGCAGAACAAGGCCCGTGGACGGCCTGAGACTCAAGTTGATAATGAAGAGTTGAAGGCTATTGTGGAAGCGGATCCATCGCAAACCACGTCCGAGTTAGCTGCAGGCTGCGATGTTAGTGATAAAACTGTTTTAATTCACTTGAAGCAAATTGGGAAGATTAAAAAGCTTGAAAGGTGGGTACCTCACGAATTGACTGAAGCAAACCGGCAAACGCGCGTCGACTGCTGCGTTACATTACTAAACCGGCACAATAATGAAGGTATTTTAAACCGAATCATTACGTGTGATGAAAAATGGGTTCTTTACGATAATCGGAAGCGCTCAGCGCAATGGTTGGATCCTGGCCAGCCAGCCAAATCCTGCCCCAAGCGAAAATTAACCCCAAAAAAGTTACTTGTAAGCGTTTGGTGGACTAGTGCCGGTATTGTTCATTACAGTTTTCTCAAATCTGGCCAGACTATTACGGTTGATGTCTATTGTCAGCAATTGCAAACCATGATGGAAAAGCTAGCGGCTAAACAACCTAGGCTGGTCAATCGTTCCACGCCACTGCTGCTTCACGACAACGCTAGACCACACACTGCGCAACAGACGGCTACTAAATTAGAAGAGCTTCAATTGGAAAGTCTAAGACATCCACCGTACTCCCCGGACCTTGCTCCAACAGATTACCATTTTTTTCGAAATTTGGATGACTTCTTGCAAGGGAAAAAATTCAACTCCGATGGGGCAGTCCAAATCGCCTTCAAAGATTTTATTGATTCCCGTCCGACTGGTTTTTTTAGTAAAGGGATCAATGAACTACCTATGAGATGGCAAAAGTGCATAGAAAATAATGGTTCATACTTTGATTAATTAAATATATTATATTAAAAAATATTCGACTTTTTGTTCCTCCCATACAAAACGCCAATTTCATATGTAAGGACCTAATATATACCATTTTATAACATCACTAGAGCTTAGATTATTATAGATAGAGTCCGCTCATACATCGGACATAAAATTTCCGCGCCAAAATTAACACGTGACTTGACCTACTAGATGCATTGTGGCACCAGAAATAGAGTTGCCACATTCACCCTAAATACCCTTAAAATTAATTATATATTCCAATACGGAATAATGCTAAATTTCTGTCATATATACTATTTTTTCACTCGGCTTGTCTTAAATTAAAAACCATTTATATAATTAATATACATAAAAGAATTATAAACAGTTCTATGGTACATGATGATTTTAATAATTTTCCATAATATTGATTCAATACTTAGCATGAGGTACAACCAAGGCACCACCCAAGGACTATCTATATATCATATAGATGTCACGATGTAGGTATAGTGTTATTCCGAACAACCTTGTAACTATTTATGTATTACTAGCTGATCCGGCAAACGTTGTTTTGCTATATAAGGTTTTGTAATATCTTCTAAGATGTTCATTGAAATTAAGTGATGTCAAAGACAATTTTGTTCACAACGAAATACTCTTAATCAACAATACATTTATTTGGATAAAGATTTATATTATTACGTTGATACAACTCTTAACAAATAATGCATTAATTTCGACCAAATTTGTTTACCTTAAAAATGGTTCTAGTGACTTAATCTTAAAAGATAGACATATACTGTTGCAGACATTTTTTTAGATCATTTCAAGAGAAATAATTCTTTCTTACATATATTTTTGGTATCTTGAACCGTTTTTGCAGCGCACGCAATGGAAGCCCTCAAGGATGAATAATTTTCCCCGTTTTTTTCACATTTTCCATTATTTCTTCGCTCCTAATAATTGCATCGTGATGTTATATAGCCTAAAGCCTTCCTCGATAAATGATCTATTCAACTCGAAAAGAATTTTTCAATTCGAACCATTAGTTCCTGAGATTAGCGCGTTCAAACAAACAAACAAACAAACTCTTCAGCTTTATAATATTAGTATAGATTTCAAGAAATACAACAATTAATTAATAATTTATTTAATAAATTGGACTTAATGCAAAAAAAATATATAATTAACAAAGATTAAACAATGATGCTAAAAAATGTTGTAAATGAAAACTATAGTATACTGTACTAATATAATGCCTAAGAGCAATTTATGTAATTAGTAAATATTTTTAATTTTTTTATTAGTATCAACTATGGACCCTGTTGGGCATGGTATTTATGTAGGCAAGAAGGCTTCAATATATAAATAATAATTCGAAGGCCTAGGCTAATGTAATTAACGAAATGTGCAACGTAATTTCACGTTCGGTTAATATTGTTTGTTATGAAGATCGTTGCAGACACTGGAAAACACATATAATACTTTTATTCCCGAAATATTTCTTTAAAGGAGTAAAAAGATGGTTGGGAAGAAAAGAAAGGCAACCATACATGTTGCCTGTTCGATCGTGAAAGCGAGTTCGCATGGTAGAAAAAAATAGGTTATTCGAAGTACTAATTTTACGTAGATAAAGTCATGGGCAAAAACTAGTATTGTATATAGGTGACGTACTCATGCATATTATGAAGTATACAACTTTTCAACTCTTAGATCACTATACCTCAAAAATGGCAATTCTTAGGAGAATACGTGTAAGCAAAATTGTTACAGATAATTGCATAATCTACAACTTTGACGTACATATTTTTATTTAGTTTTGTTGAAACATGTAAAAACCCATATTTGTGAACTTAAATAACTTTTTTGTTGGTATGGGATCCATGGGAATGGCGTTCCCAACATTCGTACCAGTTTTCAACTCTATGCGATAATCATAACCATGTATTTTGACCGGGCTAATAGCAATTAGCCCAAAATAAAAATACCAAAAAGTTTACACAAATAATAGATATATTTTTCATGAACGTAGTGATTAATAACAACTATATCGTACTTGATGCCAGCTAAAGACAATAAAAAATAACATTTTCGTGTTAAAGCACAGGTTAGATAAGTCCCTAAAATTGGGGAGTTTTAAAAAGTAAAAAAACTGGCAACATTAGCTGTTAAAAATTATTGTTATATGATTTAAAATTATATTGACGTTTTTTTTTCAAAGAAATGCAAACATATTTCACTGTTTACCTATGAAAGGAAATTTTACTATTGCTTCCGAATTATCTCTGAAAATTTCTGCATAATTTGACAGCACACCACGCCATAATAAAAAAAATATAACAAAGCACAACACTGCACCGTTTCCAAGTGACAACTCTCGTCCATGAGAAGTGTGTCATGTAGTAATTCATGCAATTCACTTAAACTGTTTTGTGCGGTTAGTACTACTAGGTTGTCCACTAGAGTTGGCGGAATATAGTGGACTTGCAGCGTCTTGACACGCGCAGTTGTTGATTGAACACATATTAAATCCCAATATCGTTCAGCGCTAAAAAATGTCGAAGAGGGCTTACGTCCAGCAGTTTCAAACATTCCACCAAGATTTGATTTGTTATGCAATAAAAAACAGGCATATCTATCTCATTACATTTTTTACCTATATTTTAATTTAATACTTACCACGCAACTACTTGAACATATTCGAGCGAATTAAGACGGTCAGAATCCACTTTTATTTTTGCAAGTATAATAAATACAATTTTATAATTTTTTGTGCAATTTTTAATTTTAGATCTTTATATGTTTCAAAACAGATTCTAAAACTATATATTTTCATATGTATATTGTTACCTAATAAATAAATCATCAAAAAAAATTAATTTATTTTTCTTTTATATTTGTCCATACAAATGCAAAATCCCCATGGTCGTCAAGAAACTCGCAATAATAAATGGGGTCGTGAATGACAAAAGTTTGAGAAGCCCTGGTCTATATGGATCATCAGCCGTCTCATTACAAACACCAGGTTAATAATTTAAGCTAGTCTAAATTTGAACTTTAGAAAAAAAACAATAAATCCTAGAGAGAAGGGACACTATTGATTTAAAGTTTCATCAGTCGATATTATACTTATAAAAAGTATCTAACTCATGAAAATTATTTAATACACATTTCATTTCATAATTTGGTGGAATAATATTTTGCACTGGTAGTTACAGTAATGTCATCCGTTCCGTCATTTGGGGATAATTTTATTGTTGTTTGTTAAGCGATAATAATATACTTATTTGTAAGTTTATAACGCATAAATTATCAATTCCTTCGATTATATAAGTAGATATTGATCTGTCAATTTTATATAATTTATATCATTGTCCATGCCATTAATTTTAGGTTATATATTTGTACAATGGAAGGCGATGGTACAGAAACTTCTACCAAATCATTTTCCGGAATACCTGAAGCGGTTTTCGTTGTAAGTAGTAGTAATCCGTATAAATTAAGTAAATTCTGTGTATTCTTATATATAATACGATCGGAAAAAAATAAGTTCCCTTATAGGTTAGGTTTACTTTAGATCACCGTGCCGGACGGCAAACATCTGTTTATTTATTAATATATTTAAATGATACGAAAGCATTATTTATGTTTGTTTTGTACTTACGTCAACAAGAATGACTGAATTCGTTATAATATCAAAAATTTTCATAGTTTAATATTCAATCAATGCCTGTTTTGAATGCTGTAAAATAATATTGGTTTCACTTAAGTTTTTCCAGAACTACTATCATATAAAAAACTTCTTAGATGGATAATTTGGTATAGATTTTGTCACCAATGTCTATTATTTCCATGAATATTGGTTCTATCAGACTTATTTCAATGTGGGGCACTGGTTCTGGTTGATTTGCTATTTTGTCCTAGTTTTAAGTTTTGTTTAAAGGGGATGCTCCAGGTTCTAGGTAGTGGCCTTTAAGCGTCCCAGCTTGGGTATTTTGTTTGAGTTAATCACTCAATCTTGGTAACATACTTAAGTTTGATTCCAGAATATAAAATGCCCTTCTGGTCATTTGGACATAAAGGACTTCTGTCCTTTAGCAGGTTTTGGGTATTAAAAAAACTTTATTTAAATTCTTCACAAAAACAATATATTGCGTCCACCACATTGGAAAAATCCTCCAAAATGTAACTCACATACCAAACAGATTTAATAACATTTGTAGATAATATGAGGTTATTTGTTTAATGAATAAAAACTATGTTGGTATGGCCATTTGGTTCCTGTCTGCTTTATTCTCTCCCTTAAATCTGTCCAAGTTAAAAAGCTTCATGATTATGGTAAGGCTACCAATAACCCCACCATCTTACTATGACTACCAATCTAAATTTTTATCAACAATGTTAATATATTTTACGGGAAGCAACAAGCATCATGAAGCGGCTGGCGGGTTTCCCGGAAAAACTGGGCTGGGATGATTGAAATCACCCCAACCCAGTTTCACACAAAATGTGCACACTTAAATGTCTAGTTGAAGAAAACAAACCCATTTAAAAATGTGTATCCGATAATATATTTCAGGACAATGTTGATGAATTTATGAGTTTACCAGCAAATTCTGAGGGTGTTGATGTAGTCTTAAAAGATCTTGATGAAAAACATGGGAAGTACAAATTAATGGAATACACATTGTCAACAAAAAGGAGACGATTAAGACAGCAAATTCCTGACTTGGCTCGCTCCATAGAAATGATTGAAAAGCTGAAATTACAAAAAGAAGAAATAGAAACACAGTTTCTTCTCAGTGATCAAATGTTACTAAAGGTAAAAAAAAAAGTGAAAAGTAAAGTTAATAGTTTCAAAATAAGGTTGGATAGATGGCTCTCATCTCAATCACATTTTAATGTATGGGTCAACAGTGCTAAAAAAAATGTGATAGTTAAACACACCAGCTGAGACATGGGCACATCAACTAATAGCTGCTGGCCTATTATTTGATAATAATAAAAGTTTTATAAATATTCAATTGTGCATATTTATTTACTTGGAAAAAATATTTTGGTTTGCTTAACATTTAGTAGACACTTTCAAAACTAGGTGAGATTCATGGTATCATGTAAAAGAGAACCAGCTCATAAGAGACATTTTTAGAATACAATCTTGAACAAAATTAATTGTACTATTTACTTTAGTTTTTAAAAAAATATCCCAATAGGTAACTTTTGTTGTAATTAAAACAGGATCTTAATTATTATTAAGATCCTGTTCTGTTATCTGTGTAGTGTGTTGTTGTAAGAACTATTGTTCTTGGTTTTAAAATTTAATTTATTATAGGTTTTGCTTCTATTTATTATATTAAACTAGTTTAACATTTCAACAGACAGCTTTATTATTGCCTTTTCACAATAATTAAGCAATGTCTTAATATTGATAGCAATATTAAGTAGATAATTTGTCTTTAATTGTTAATTTCTAGGCTAATGTACCAACTACCAATACAGTTTATTTATGGCTCGGAGCAAATGTTATGTTAGAATACTCATTAGAAGATGCTGAAAACTTACTAAGCTCTAACATGGCTACTGCTAAGAAGAACTTAAGTTGTGTGGAACATGATTTGGATTTTTTGAGGTATACACTTTTGAACTATTCAATTAAAGTGTGAAAAAAAAACTTTTTACTCCAGTGTATAAAATTTGTGATTTTAATATTTCAGAGACCAGTGTACAACAACTGAAGTGAACATGGCTAGGGTTTACAATTGGGATGTAAAGAGACGCCAAACTGCATCAAACACTACTAACAAAGATAGTCATTGATATTGATGACAAGAACATGGGTTGCATTTAATGTAAATCATTTACTGTCTCGCCTCGCCCCTTGTTAATATAACCTAAATTTAGTGATTCTCCTATTTACACATGGCTTTATTACATACAAAGCCTGAAATAATTATTCTCTAAAAATGACCAATAAGGTCAGATCTATGAAAAGTTACTCATGTTATACACACTGTAGATCTTAGTTATTGTAATTTAAAAATCATTTTAATCTGAGTTACATAATTTCTGAATTCACTAAGAAAATTTTAGTTAAAATACTTTTACAATTTTAACTTTTTTTTTTTTTTGAGAATGTGTATTTTAGGCCAGTTTCATTACGCAATTAATACTTTAATGATCACAAAGTGTCCATCTCTAAGTTTCTACATTAAACACTTTTAAAAGTATGCTCTAATGTTTAGATATATTTATTAATTTACTAAGTATTTGAATACAAAACTACTGTGAATGAGTAAATTCTAAATGTCTAGTAACAGTGTTGTGCATATATAATATATTTTGCTTTTAGGTATGTCGTACTGTTTATTTTTTTATAAGCATTTTTTTTCCATTTCATTAGTAATCAGGGTAGTCTGCCCACTACACCCTACTATACCAGGAATGTATCTCCCAGGGCAAAAAATAATATCGTCTACTAAGCCTACTAGAATGTAAAAACATACACACTCCTCTTTAACGGGTTTAGTAACTACTATTTGTGTATCATTTTCATACGGAAATTTTATACACTTCATAGAAATTTAAACAATATTTCTCAACTCAGTGTAATTCTGTTGATATATAAATCGTGTTATAGTTAACGTTTCGGAGCACCAAAAAATACAAATACTGAGCACATGGGAGATATATATTATTATTGTCATGATGTTATTTTAGGCATACTATTTCTCTTACTTGCATGCTGCGGTTTAGAACGTCGAGTGCCGTGTTCATTTCGTATCTGCATCGAGTAACGTTGCCGGCATACCACGCGACCATCTTTTTTGGCGGCAGAATGATTAAATGGATAGTTCTATCATTTCTATATATATATATATATTTCTTTTACTTGGCAATATTTGACATTACTTAACAATATATGACACTGAGTAGTCTGTTTCAAAATTACATGAATACCATAACAAATATGCGAAGGTATGTATGCAGATATGCATTAAAAATTCTGCCAATTCGTAGATAATGCAAGTCTTATAAAACCTCCAGTAATACAAAGCCCTCGCTAGTAGTCACATAGTCGACCTTAACACTGATGCATATAATAAGCTTTTGACCTTGATGTTACACAACCAGAGTACCATCGCATTCAATGTATACAAATGAGCTTTTGACCTCTATGTTACACAACCAGAGCACCATCGCAGTCTGTTCTAAATATTGGATAATCTTCACTCCACAGGGAAGTCACGCCGAATGTAACCATTATAACATTTTAGGTAACATTTAGCTGTATGGCATTTTTAAAAATAGCTGACACGTTTGCACTTGACCTCAATCTCACCTGTTGGAAAGTGATGATGAGGCCGTCGATGGAGCGCACTTGCCCAGTAAATACCAATTCACTCGACGTTTGAAAATGCCCATGTTATTAGAAGTTGGAAACGCAGACGCAGGAAGCAAATTCCACTCCCTGGCAGTTCGCAGCAGAAAGGAGGCTAATCGCTTCGTGCGCGAAGCTGGAATGTCAACCACATAAGAGTGCAAACCCGCACAATGTCTTTTCATTTTATGGTAGAAAGGGGAGGGAGAAACTAAATCATACAACTCGTCCGCACACTCTCCAGAGTATAGTCTATAGAAAACCAAAAGGCAGGCCACTCTACACCGGTATTCCAAACTGAGTCGTTTACGCGACGTAAGAACCTCATCAGCTATGAGTCTGCGATCAATTGAGTCAAATGGTGTTTGGCGGAGCCGTCCCAGAAGTGGCAGCAATACTCCACAGACGACTGTACCTGCGCCTAATATAGATTAAGAAGTTGAGTCGGCGTAAAATGCCACCTGACCTTGTATTATCCCCAGTTTCTAATCAGCTGTTTTAGCCTCAACCGACGCCTAAATTAAAGGTCAGCAGTTAGCTCCATGCCAAGAAACTCGAGACCATCAGCCACTGGTACGATAACACCTTGGAAAGTAGAAGCCAAGACGAAAGGGCTCCGTTTGGCGGGGAAGAGACAGGCCTGTGTTTTCACAGCGTCAAACCTGACCAGATTCGCATCAACCCAATTGGATACGAAAACTAAGGCCGTATCAACGCGCCGAACCATCGCCTCCCTCTCTTTGCAAATCTCGACTGAAGCAGCCTGAGGCCTAGACATATATCTATCAACAACAGTGCTATCATCTAAGTACCCAAAGATACCGGATTTCAGGATTGTTGATGTGAAAAAAGAATAATGTTGCTGAGAGCACTGATCCCTGAGGAACTCTACCATTAATTATTATAAGATCAGATAAGCAGCCATCAACCACTTCTTAAAAAGACTGTTCACTCAGGAAGTCTGAGAATTGTTAGATAATCATTTATTGTTAGTAGGTTCCGTTACTTTATTCAAAATGTTTTTTTTTTTTTTTTTCGTGACACCATGTTTTCTTGTATTTAGACAGAAGATTAGTTAATTATTTAAGTTAAATAATAATCTATGAACTAACTATATTTTGGCTAATTATTTTTTCTACTACTGAAATCACTATTAAATTACCGATATCAAATTTTGGGAAGAACTTGGTGTAAGCTTTTTTTTTTTTTTACTTGGGGAAAATCCTCATTGGACCGTCCCGGCTACACATGGGGGATGGTAACCGGGGTGTGCCGGACTTTTACCGACTAAAAACCCCAAGTTGACCTCATCTGCACTAAGCTATTTGGTGTAAGCTAGGTAAGCGCCCAATATATTGATATAAATATAATGTTAACAGGTATTTTAAAATAGTGTTTATGAGATAAAAAGCCAAAAGATTATATGATGTTAATTATCGATTACTGATAGCACTGATCCCATCGGTCGCTGTTTTCAGACCTTTAGATCTGATAATTGGATAGCGCGTGGCGCTCTCATACAGATAAACCCACAGATGGGCAAATTGTAATCAGATTAACGATTACGTTTACATTTTGTAATCATTAATCATGATTAATGATTAACAAAATTAATCAAAAAGAATAATCATTTTTCGGTGATTAAGGATTATTATACTTTAATCGGATTACAATTAATCATGATTACTTTTATGATTACTTTTCTGTTTGATACGTAAAATGTGCTGCCGACAGCAGAGCGGCGCTCGCCTTTTTTTATTTATAGTATACGACTACTACTAGCTAAACTGGCGAACTGAGTACCACCACATAGTTAGGTGTTAGGGCGATTACCCGAACTGGGTTATGACCGCAGTACAATAGTGCAAAGACCAGCATAGTGACTCGCTTCGACCTGACTACTTTCAGGATCAGTTCGTGCTCGGTGGACATTACGTAAATCCAACGAAATCTAGTTAATCATTGATGATTTTACCATTGTTCTGAGTGATTCCTGGACTAATAGAACTGATTATCAAAATACCGCCCATATTTTACTGAAATACCGTCTCCAACTCGATAATCCACGCCCGCCTTCGGGATGGAGGTAGAGAGACAGAGCAAGATAGCGCAAAATTTTAATTGATCAGAACAACAAGACATCATTTTCTCAAATTTACTCAAGCTTCTATAGCGCAGAGCGCAACATCACCTTTCTTGGTCATCCGTCTCTCTCTACTGACTCGGTTTCGTCTTTGATGTAAACCGAACCGCCGCGCCGCACACGTTCGTATCGTATTTTGAATTTTAACTCATAATTAAAGTTGAAATATAGATCTGTTTTTTTTTCCCGGATAACTGACGTTCTACCTAATAACTTTGATTCTTACAATAAATCAGCGGGACACATACATAGTTTTTTTCTCAGTTTGCTTAAATTTTTTTTTCGCGTTTGACTTCCATTTTCTTAAAGAGTAAAGAATTAAGTTGTTACGAACAGCGAGCCCAGGGCGCCGGAGACGCAAGAATAGGGGTGCGGGAGAGGAGCACGTCGACCGGGGCGACAGCAGCGACAGCGGCGGCCGGGCGTACGAACTACGGCGAAATCCGGCGTCGCTATTGGCTAATTAGTTTTAAGGAACACTTTGTATATAGTACTAGTTGTTAGGGTAGCCCGAGGGGATATATATAGCGACCAAACCTCTGTAAATCGGCGAAGATCGAAGACTCGAAGAATTCCCTCGGAGCTACCCTCAAGAATAAAGAAGCGAACTGCGAACGAAGAAGCGTTTTATTGAAGAACCCCTACGAGTAGTCATCGAGTGTTGTCCATCGTGTATATAAGTACTCAGAAAAAAAGAAGCAAATCGACATACGGGCACGCGCCATTTTTATCTCACTAAAAACGCTTTTTTGTTTACCAAATTATTAATAAATATAAAAAAAAAATTAAATATTGTATTATTATTTTTATTTTTATTATTTTTTAAATATTGTTTAATGAGTAATAAAAGTAAAAAATAGTAATTTCATTATTCTGTTTTAAAAATTTAACTTTAACTTAAAGGATTGCACACAAAGTCTTTGGCCATTATTAGAAGTATTCTCTATCGTGAAGGCGGGCGTGGATTATCGGGTAGGAGACAGTATTTCAGTAAAATAAGGGCGGTACTTTGATAATCACTTCTAATAGACCAGGAATCACTCAGAACAATAGTAAAAGCATCTATGATCAGCTAGATTTCGTTGGATTTACTTAATGGCCACCAAGCACGAACTGATCCTGAAATTAGTCAGCTCGACGAAAGTCACTATGCCAGTTTTTTCTCTATTGTACTATGGTCACGACCCAATTCTGGCAATTAACCTACCAACTCAAACGGCTGAAAGCATAAAAAATGGTCCTGAACGTAATCAGGTCTAAGCGAGTTACTATGAGTTCGTAGGTTTATTGGCGGAACAATGTCGTGACTCGTGACCACAGTACACAACTGCAAAGACTCTTATAATGATTATGATTCGCTCAACGAGACGGATATTCGGGGGCGGACTTGCACCGGCTAAAACCACCGGGTGCCAGCACTGCCTAATCTTCGCCTTCGCCGGGCCTGGGAATCCAGATACTTCCTAGACAGGCCTTAGGTCTTATACAGGCCTCCTCCCTGGGAGAGGGTCGTAAAACTACCCAAACAATACCTCCCATAGGGGCGGCGTGTGAGCACACACACGACGACATTACCCCACCCTCTGCTGGACGCCACCCCCCCTTTCTGCTGGACGACACCCCCACTCTCCGCTGGACGCCACCCCCCCACTCTCGGCTGGACGCCACCCCCCCCCTCTCCGCTCGATCCCCCCAATCTTCGCTGGACGCCACCCCCCGCCCTCTGCTGGATACCACCCCCCATTCTCAGCTAGATCTCACCCCCACTCTCCACTGGACGCCACCCCCCACTCTCCGCTCGATCCCCCCAATCTTCGCTGGACGCCACCCCCCGCCCTCTGCTGGACACCACCCCCCATTCTTAGCTAGACCTCGCCCCCACTCTCCACTGGACGCCACCCCCCACTCTCCGCTCGATCCCCCCAATCTTTGCTGGACGCCACCCCCCACCCTCTGCTGCACACCATCCCCCATTCTCAGCTAGACGTCACCCCCACTCTCCACTGGACGCAACCCCCCACTCTCCGCTGGAAGCCACCCCCCCCCCCCCCCCGCTCTCTGCTGGACGCCAACCCCCACTCTCCGCTGGACACCCCACCCCCCACTCTCCGCTGGACGCCACCCCTCACTCTTCCCTGGACACCACCCCCACTATTAGACGGAAGTTTGGGGTCATATATAATTCGAAATAAAATAACTTGAAAAATTAAATAAACGAGTATTTAAATCGGTCTCTCTCTCAGCCAGAACTCAAAAGTAATCATTAAAATAATCATGATTAATTGAATGATTACTGTAATCAAGATTAATGATTACTCATGTAACCATGATTAAAAGTAATCAGATTACATTTGTCATGATTACTTGTAATCTGATTATTAATCTGATTAAAAGTAATCATGATTACGCCCATCTATGGATAAACCTTTAGCTAATGTTTTACTATAATTGGGATGGAAGGCTACGACCGAGGTTCGCACGATATTCAATTTATAGGATTGGATCGAATGTCCTAACACCGTTTTATCATGATTTGTCAAATGTCAAACTAAGCTGACACTTGTTAAGTTGTCACAAACGTTGCGAGTTTGTAATTGGGATTAATATTTAAATCATCGCAGGTATTTAATTAAGAAAAATAAGTCGAATATAACATCATTTTAAAACATATTCCTTATCATGGCTCCTGTTTCTGACTGGGAAGAAATAAAACGATTGGCTGCTGACTTTCAAAAGGCGCAGCTAAGTTCTACTTCTCAAAGGTATTTACCACATAAGAACTCTACTACTTCTTTATTTAATAATTATAACACTGTTCATATTTATTTCCTCAAATTATAATTAAATGAAATATAGGTACTTATAAAATAATTTTGTTGTACATTTGGGATCCATATGGTTCTAACAACTTATAAACTTAACCTTATACTTAAAACATTTGAATTTTTAGATTATCAGAACGAAGTTGTATCGAGATCGTAACCAAATTGATTGAATTAAAATTGCTAGATGTTATTTTTACCACGGATGGTAAAGAATACTTAACTTCACAGCAACTAATTAAAGAGATTAAGGATGAACTTTTTGTACATGGAGGTCGCATTAATACTGTTGATGTCGCAAAAGAACTCAATGTTGATCTCAATCAAATTAACAGCCATGTGTCTGAAATTATTAAAAGAAAGGAAGTACAATTGGTGTCTGGTTACCTAATTGCTCATTATTATTTAGAAAAAGTTGCAAGAGAGATAAATGAAAAATTACAATTACAAGGGCAAGTGTCTGTTGGAGAACTAACATTACAATATGACTTGCCTGCTGAACTGTTGCAACACAATATATTGGAAAAGTATTTAGGTAAAATAATTATTGGAGTTCAAGATGCTTCAGAACCAAGAACATTTTATACAGTAGAGTATATAACTAGAACTAAAGCAAAGATACGTGGAGCATTAACAGGATTATCAAAACCTACTCCTATAGCAGTTATAGCTAATCATTGTAATGTATCTGACCGTTTGTTTCTCTATTTGTTTGATCAAATGAGTACTCCAGGGGTCTTAACAGGACGTCAAGCCGGAGCTTTATATGTACCATCTTGTTATACTAAGTCACAAAACGATTGGGTTATGAGTTTCTACAAACAAAACAATTACCTTGAATATGATACTCTGTCACGACTGGGTATATCTGATCCTAAAAGTTATGTTAAAAGATTCTTACCAAATGAAGGTTTAACATTTTTAAGTAGTTGTGTTATTGGATCACAGATCAGACAGCAATTGGATACAGCTTTAGAAGAGTGCATAGCTTCCAAGAGCTATTTGGATGTTGTTTCATTATTACCATCTATATTATCTGATACTGATATTCAAAATGTACTAGACACACTGTTGAAAAATAATATGAAATCAATAATCTTGTTTGATAATACAGGTAAAGTAAGTTTATGTTTTTTGTGGATCAATTTCCTCTAAATATTATAACAATATCACTGTAATAATATATTTTTTATATTTTAACACCTTGTCATGTCACCCTACATGGGTGGGGTGACACTTGTTGAAAGTAATAGGATTTTTGCTTTTTGTTGGTTTTTTAGAAGGAATTTAATGTAAAAGGCACATATATGCATTTACATAAAACATATTTTTATGTCGTATACAACATTACTAGTAACTAACACAAAACCTCTTAAAGGTAACTTAGGTACATCAAGACTAACAACTTTTGTTCTATGACTTTTGCCAAAACTTAACACATCCTAAGATATATATTTTTTTAGTTTTAGTAGGGATTTATATCAATCGTTAGCTCTATGTTTAAAGTTCAGTCAGCTAATGCTACGAAATCATCTGCCCCAGTTGCATCGCGCCGCCTTTCAGAGTATTAAGAAGATCAGAACTGCAAATTTGATTTATTTATTTTTTTGTATGGGGAAAAATGATTGAATTATAAAAAGTCGTAAAACAAAAATTGTTAGTCTTGATATACCAAAGTCACCCTTAAGAGGTTTTGCGTTAATTACCTGTATCCCTCTATAGGATATATAACATTCATATATTAAAAATATTCATATAGTGTTCTATACTTTTTATTCATTTAAATAGGATAACATACTATGTTGCATGTTTTTTGTTAGGACTGAACATATTTGAGGTGGGGAAAAAAATCTTTGCAATAAATAGAAGATAATAATGTCATAATATAATTATAAAACTAGTTACATTATTTATATATTGCTTATTGTCATTACAATGAGCTGAGAGTCAGATAAATGATGAACATGTTAACATTTCCTTTATAAACAAGTAAAAGGTTTTTAATAGTTTTTAGCAACAACTTCATTGAAAATCTAAAGCAAATGTGTATGCCCATGACTCAAAAACATGCAGAAGATGTTGTTAAATCTGGAAAATATCATCAATTTTATCTGGAGAAGCAGTTGTCCAAAGCTGCTGATTTGAACCAAACAAGTTTTGTGGATCATAAGGCTGAGAGAAGAGAAGAGCGAAGAAAAAAAGCAGCTTCTGGTAAAGGTGGCGGTGGTACTCAAGGAAGAGAAACTAAAACTAAAGCTGTTAAAAAACATACAAGATCTAAGCAAACAGCACATGATTCAGATTCAGATGAAGTGTCAAATGTTAAGAAGCCAGCTCAATTAGAAATAATTAGTATTGAAGATATAGAAAAAACTATAAAGACAACTTTGGAAAATGAAGGTCTTGATGATTTAGTGACTAAAATTGCAGAATATTTATTGGGGTAAGTTCGCTTACTGTAAGTGTTAGTATCATAAATAAGTTAATATATACAGTGTGCGACAAAACAAATGTACTCACAGATGTACAACTAAATAACATAGTCGCATGCACTTCAATTTAAATACTTACAAAACATTTCTTTTTTGAACAGGAAAAAATAATTTTGTTTACAACATCACTTTGTTGACGACAAAACATGCACGAAGTAACAGGAATGCACATTCTTTATTAATTATTAAAAAGTAGCAATATAAAGTATCGTTAAATTACAAATAACTCTTTTTTGAACATTGTAAGAATATTTGTAGAAAACTTTCACGTACTTTTTGTACTCGTCGTTATTGATGTTTCAAAGTCATCGGTCATACGGTACGAAGTTTTCTACAAAAAAAAATTGGCTAATAATAAGTACTCAGTGCAAATAAAAAATAATTAGAGATTATAATAGCGGTAAATCGACGACATCAAGTGTAATTTGGAATTCATCATAGCGTAATTTCGCAAATTTTAAGCCGCTTTCGTTCTTCAGGCTCGTTCAGAGAGGAGGTCGTCCACAGAAAACCAGCAAACGGGATGACCAGGCAGTAATTAGATTAATAAAAAAAGACCCGTTTATATCTGCAAGGTCAATTGCAAATCGATTATCACTAGATATATCTGAAAGATCCATCCAAAGACGAGCTGTTGAAAGTGGCTTGAAATTATACAGAAGCGCCAAAAAAACATTTCCTCCAAAAACACAACAGAGAGAATTCGATTTGCAAAGGAGCACTTAAATTGGAGTACAACCAAATGGAAGACCATCCTCTTTTCTGACGAGTCGAAGTTTAATTTGAAAAATTCGGATAGTACACAGATCAAATGGGCAACACCTTAATCCTTGCTATACGCAAGGCACAGTTACACGCGGAGGAGGATATGTTTTGGTCTGGGGATGCTTTTCAGGGCATGGAATCGGACCAATTCACAAAATTAGTGGTATTATGGATTGTTTTATGTATAAGCGTAACCTAAATAATGTTATATTGCCACATGATGAAGAAAAAATATCACTGAAGTGGAGGTATCAACATGACAACGACTTAAAACATACTGTTAAATGTGTGAAAGAGTGGTTTATCACCAACTATATTAAAGTTTTGAAATGGCCAGTGTAGTCGCCTGATCTAAATCCCATAGAAAATCTATAGGATATTGTAGATCACAAAATAAATCATGACAATTGCAGGAATGCGGATGAGCTTATCTGACAAGCGGAAAATGCATGGAATGGAATTTCCGATGAAATTTTATCTAACCTTGAGTCCATGCCATCCAGATGCGAGGAGGTTTTGAAAAATAATGACTACGCAACAAAATATTACTTACATTTTTATTTAAATTGATTAACACAAAAATGTGCGTATGTTTTGTCGCAGGCAAAAAGTATTGTTAATTATGAAATATAGATTTGGTTGATTTTTCTTAGAAATGTTGTAAATTTTTTTCTTAGTTTTAATAAATTTAGATAGTTAATTTCATAAATAAATAAAAAAATCTGAAAAGCAAAGTGTTTTTTTTCTTGTTATTACGACATATTTAAATATCCACAAGTTCGTGCATATGTTTTGGCGCACACTGTATGTATATATTTGAGTTGTGTTCAAAACCTACCAAATAGTTCAACCCGTAGAGTTTTTTATATCTCAAAATAACAATAGTGAAGATTATTACAATGATTTTTTTACTATTACAGGTCTTTGAATCAAGCTGGATTGGTAACAGCCAAAGAAACAGCTGACAAATTAATGCAAGATGCCACCCAAAATAGAAAACAGACACATACATTGACACAGGACAAAATAAATGTTCTAATAAATGATATCAAACTTTATGAGAAAGGACTTAAATCATTTCCCCCTGAACAACAATCACAGTTTATTAAATATCTCCTGAAAACATTGGGTGGTGATCTTGTATCTGAATTTTGCAAGTATGCTGCAAACCAATGCAATGTCTCAGTACAAGTTGATGTGCTATCAATAGAACAAAGAAATAAAATTATAAATGATCTTACAGAGGAATATACAAAGCCATTACTGGCACTTAACGCAACATTATCTGATCACAATATGGACTTATTTTATCAAGCAATTGATTCATGCTTGGCTGACTTTGGAATGATACTTAAAAAGGTTGATAAAAAGAAGGACAAGTAAGTTAGTTTTATATTTACTTAATTTGTTTTTTTATTTTATTTTTCCTATAATGTTTAGATTTTTATTTGTTTGTCATGTGTTTTGCTTGTTTTTTAATTAATAAGTGCATGAATTTATAATTTATTCCAAATTATAAATTTGAAGTTTATAACTAATTTAAAAAGATTAATGCATGAATAATGAATTAATGAATGAACTTACAGATTACTCGTTCAAAACCACAGGGAAAAATTGATATCCGAATTGGAAAACTGTGAAGACCCAGCATTGTGTTTGCACATGGCTGTGCTATCAATATTCACGATAGTTACTCAAAATATGCTGCATGCATCGGGTAGACAAGTTTCCATAATAATTACATATTTAAAAACCCATTTGAAAGAAGATGATGTTAACCAACTTCAGTTGTTTTGTGGTAATGAACTCCTTCGTAACATTTATATTATCTCAATATAGTGATAGCCACTTCACTCTCTTGCGTTTTGTAAGTAGCCATTGTGGTGCCTAGTCATTGTTATCTTTAAGGTTGCCAACACTTCTAGTTTTGCACATCCACTCAGCAATAAGCAACAATAATCATTTTCCATTAAGTATACTGTCCGCATGTTTATATCAAGTATGTTACAGCAATTACAAATAACATTAATTGTGGCTCATATTTCAGATGCCCTTAATCTGATATATGCTTCTTACTTAATTATTAAATCGCCAGTAAACCATATTGCACTCAAAAAAATCAAAGTTCACTAAAAAACGGCCATGATTGGTAGTGTAGTTGCAGGCACGCGTAACAAAATAAACGCTGAATATTGATAACAATTTTGGGATATTAACGTTTTTATCCAAATACATGTATACATGTACAGGTATATTTCATTCTTAAAAATTGCTCAAAATGTTGTATAGTTAATTTTTTATATTGATTTTAGAATTCGTGTTGAAATACTTAACTGCATCTGATGAAGATAAAGTACAACTTGAAGAAAAATTAAAAAATGAAATACCACTTTTAAAGAAGATGGTTCAGGACATCAAGAAGTATAAATTATAATAATATAATGGGTGACATATTATATATGTAAACATTAAGAATACACAATAAAGGGTTTGGTTTAATATCTTTTTTTTTTAATAGAACCTGAAGTATATTTTACTGTTAGTCCAATCTTAGTATCGATAAAACTTTTCATAAAATACAATAGGCTGATTTGTACTGAGCAGTATTTGTTTTAACGTTTCAAAAGTTAACTTAAGTCTCCTAAGTAGACATATATTTTGTCTGCATATTAAGTTACTCAATTTTCTTAAGTTTTTAATGGTTGCTAATTTTATGAACAGCTGAGTCCATAAAGTATTCGTACACTTTGCAACTTCGTAAGAAACTCGCTTGAACAATGCTATTTTACATGCTGTGTCCAAATAAAAAATACTACCTACTACGGTAGGTAATAGGCCATTAATTGCGAAAAAAACGTAACAACAAAATATATAACATCCGATAGAAAAAATTTCAGAACGAAAATAAACTAATTTTGAGGTCCAAACAAGTATTCGTACAGTTATAGTTTTTGTAACATATTGTTACTTTCGAAGTGTATATTTACAATTCAATATTTGCTCGAGTATCCTATGGCTTTGCTTTCCGCCTAGGGAGAAGTTTTACATACTTAGCCGTGAATGAGGGGGAAATTTTATCCCATTCCTCTGTTAATTAAGTTTTTAAGTCGCTCTTGTTGGAGATTACCCTTTTTCTTATCACCCTTTCGAAATAACTCCACAAATTCTCTATGGGGCTCATGTCCGGATTTTGGGAAAGGTGTATGAAGCTGTTTGAGGTAGTTGTGCAAAAGCCACATCCTCGTATTTCTTGCTGTATGCTTGAGGCCATATCTTGTTGAAAGACGAATTCGTTTTCCAATATCAATTTAGCAGCGCTAGCATGTATATTCATTTTCAATATATCTATATACATCATGTGATCCATAGTACCATCGATAAAGTGTAGGTTGCCCACACCAACGGCGCTCATGCATCCCCATACACACACTGAACCGCCACCGCGCTTAACAATTGACACTACATTACGGGGTTCGAGTTCGGCATTCTTCTACCGCCACACTTTCTGCCTACCGTCAGAGCCGAAAAAATTAAACTTACTCTCATCTGAAAAGATGCCCCGCTTCCACTGCTCAAAAGCGTCGGACCGATGGTCCCTTGCAATAGCTAGGCGATTCTTCCTGTTCCCTTCACTTACCCAACACTTTTCACGCGCAGTCCGTCCGTTGTACCCCGATTCCCGTAGATGTTTACGGACTGTCTCGTTGCACAGCTTGGTACCGCGTCGCTCTAGCTCTGCAGCAACTTCGAAGGCACTCGTACGAGGGTTTTTTTTTATCTCGCGCCCTATAGCGCGCTTGTCCTGCTCGCTGAGGGATAACGCGCGTCGACATCTCGTTTTGTTCTGTAGGGATTTTGTTTTACAGAGACGGTCAATCACACTTTGAACGGTTGACCGCGGTCTTCCAATAAGCCTTGCAATCTCCTGCAGTGACTTACACTGATTATGAAGGCGGATGATGAGCTTCCGCTCCTCCAGCGACGTTTCTTTGCCTTTGCGACCCATGATTATGGTTCTGCCGGCTCTGCAGTTCAATGCGCTCTCGGAGTCACTTGTAGTCACTCGTGATCAGTATTATACGACGCTCTAGTGTCAAACCCCTCCCTTTCCTTTAAGAATTGAACCAAATTTGCTCCAAAATACGCTAGCATTGGTTGAAACGATAGGTGTAAGAATACTTTTTTGGACCTCAAAATTGGTTTATTTTCGTTCTGCAATTTTTTTCTACAGTATGTTATGTCTATTGTTTTTATTTTTTCTACGCAATGAATGACCTGTGCCATACTATAATAGGTAATTTTTTTGTTTGGGTCCCATATGTAAAATAGCCCTCAATTAGTGAGATTTCTAAGAAATTACAAGGTGTACGAATACTTTATGGACTCACTGTACATAGGCTGATCCTGAAATGTGACTAGCCGAAACTAGTTACTATGTCGGTCTTTGCGCTAGTGTGCTATGATCACAACCAGACATGGGCAAAATGTAATCAAATTAACGATTACGATTACACTTTGTGACCGTTAATCATGATTAATGATTAACGAAATTAATCAAAAAAGTAATCATTTTTGGTGATTAAGGATTATTAATCTGTAATCGGATTACGATTAATCATGATTACTTTTCTGTTTGATACGTAAAATGTGCTGCCGACAGCAGAGCGACGCTCGCCTTTTTTATTTATAGTATACGACTACTAGCTAAACTGGCGAACTGAGTACCACCACATAGTTAGGTGTTAGGGCGATTACCCGAAATGGGTCGTGACAGAATGTAATCGTTAATCATTAATTTGATTACATTTTGCCCATCTCTGGTCACAACTAGTGGGTAGGTGTCAGCTAGCCTCTGCTTTTCCACTATCTAATCGTAATTTTGGGGATGCTATTTTCTTCACATTTATGGATTTTATCAATTTTACTCCGGTAACTGGAATTGTTTTAAATACTATTTTACATCGGTAAGATTGTTCCTAAATTCTATGCCGCTTCCCATGCGCGAATTTATTCCAAATTTTAGTAGATTTGAGTCTGGAGATTTATTACAATTTTTAGAGATTTTTTTTTTTGAGGAGATGGAAACCTCTGGGGAATAAAAAACTATACCAACATAATATTTTAGACTTATAGGCCGTACACACGTATCTAAGTAGCGAAGTAAATAACTTAAATTAACTACATTTGCAACGGCTAAACGATGACTTAACAGCTTTTAACTAAATATTGTTTTAGTGAATAAGTAGACAAGTAGAATAGAATCAATCCTATTTTTGGCGAAGTAGTCCACCCTCCCGTACCCCGCACATTCTTCGGAAGGCGTGGCTTTACTAAATTGCATTTTCTCTTCCACAATCTAGGTTTACTGCTTAGGTTTTTTGAAATTTCATGATTGATAATCAATGATTAACGATTACAAAATGTAGTCATAATTTAATTTTCTTGCTCTGTAATCATGATTAAATTCATTTAAAACATTAAGAAATCATAAATATGTATGCAATCTGGAATTCTGTAATGTTTAAAACATACATGAGCAAAATGCAATCATATAAATGGTATAAAACGTAAAATGTAATCGTAACATGTTTTATTAATCTGATTACATTTTTCCCATCTATGGTTATAAGTACATTATGTCAACTTCATGGGGCGTATAAAGAAATATAATAAGATATGCTTATCAAAATGATAAAATAATATGTGGATGTTGTAAATTTCATATTAAATTATTATAATAACTGAAGTTTTAGAAGAATTAAATCATGAATTTCAAAAAACCAGAGCAGTAAACCTAGATTGTGGGCGAGAAAATGCAATTTAGTAAAGCCACGCCTTCTGGAGAATGTGCGGAATATGGGAGGGTGGGTAACTTCGACAAAAAATAGGATTGATTCTATTCTATTTGTCTACTTATTCACTAAAACCATATTTAGTTGAAAGCTATTAAGTCGTCGTTTACACGTTGCAAATTTAGTTAAATTAAATTATTTACTGATTATTTTTTTGACCAAAATGATTACTTTTTTTGATTGATTTCGTTAATCTGTAATCACGTTTAACGATTACACAATGTAATCGTAATCTTTAATTATTAATCTAATTACATTTTGCCCATCTATGGTCTAATGTCAACATGTATGTTCCATATTTTCGATGAGAATTAAATATATATAGCATATATTTTTGGGCTATTTCAGTCGCACTTGTATAAATGACGTTTCAAATTACGACTTTATGTTACTCGTGTGTTTTGGAACAATACTGGTTAAGTACAATGTATAGAAAACGGTAGATGCTTTGTTTTCATGCCTATAATGCTTTGTTGTGTTTGTGTCAGTACGCACGATAAAAGAAATTTTCTTAGTTAATAAAAATATTATCCCATTATGTCAGGCTGTGGGACACAAAATGCTGAGACACCGAAAGACAATATTTCTACCAACTCAATTGATGAAGGTTTACCACGGGAGCTTAGCCAGTTAAGTCTTTCAAGTGCTTCAAGTCAAGATGAATTCTTTTGTGATAAATCTCACTCGGAGTCTACACTTAAAAATATTTTTGGATACTTTCAAGCACAGAAACTTTGCGACGTAGCTCTTATAGCCGGCGGCTGTAGGTAAGTTCACGTATAACTAATAACTAGTATCTATCATTATCATTTTTTTTACAAAGGATTAATAACTTTGATCAGTTATTATTAACTGTCAATGGCTTAAATTACTTTATTTAGAAAGCAATTTGATTTATATTTTAGGATACCAGCCCATAAAGTTCTCTTGGCATCATGCAGTGAATATTTTGCAGCTATGTTTACTGGCTCACTACGAGAAGCTCAACTAACTGAAATTACTCTCGAACGTGTGGACTCACAGGCACTTCAATCACTTGTACACTACTGCTATACAGGCACCATTGGTTATTATAATTTGAATAGCTCTAGAAAAAATGAAAATAAAAAAAGAATAATCAGTATTAAATTTTATCATCATAATTTTGCACTTCACATTGTTAGATATATTATTATTCTAATGAAAATATCATACTACCCCTTTATTTACTGAATCTAGCTACACTTTGTTCTATTTAGCATTTTATCCATTTAGAGAATCTTAAATAACATTTTAGTATATTATTAATTATATTTAAACCTTACTTAAAAATTTTTACATTATTTCTATCCTACTTGAAGTAATTATACAATAGAGCAATCCACACAACTGAATGTAGCTATTTAATTTTTATATTTAGTAATAGTTTTTATCATCATATAGATACTAGTTCATTTTAATTTTATGTATTCCTCAATTTTATTAAATTGAAAGTGTACATTTTATAAAATAATCTGATTCTTTGTTTGAAATGCATATCACATACAAGTCTATTTTTAGAACTGAGAGAGGAAACTGTTGAAGTGCTTTTATCAACAGCAAGCTTGCTACAGTTACATTCTGTCACAAATGCATGCTGTGATTTCCTAAAGAAACAACTGGATCCCTGTAACAGTCTTGGAATAGCATTATTTGCTGAACAGCAAGCCTGTTTAGAATTACATAAAAGTGCATTGAAATATACTCATCAACATTTTATGCAGGTAAAACATTTGAAAATTGATTAAGATTTGAATTGTTGTATTTAAATTGATTGTTAATATCAACCTTAAAATAATAATATTTTACTTCACACTTAGTTATGAGTAATACTCAGGTAATACTGGCCTGGACTCTAGTAACATAGCTATGTGATGTTTTGCTTAATAGTAACTCATGGGCTTACAATCTATACTAATATTATAAAGCTGAAGAGTTTGTTTGTTTGAACGCGCTAATCTCAGGAACTACTGGTTCGAATTGAAAAAACTTTTTGAGTTGAATAGACCATTTATCGAGGAAGGCTTTAGGCTATATAACATCACAATGCAACTATTAGAAGCGAAGAAATAACGGAAAATGTGAAAAAAAACGGGAAAAATTATTCATCCTTGAGGGTTTCCATTGCGTGCGCTGCGAAAACGGCTTAAAATACCAAAAATATATGTATGAAAGAATTATTCCTCTTGAAATGATCTAAAAAAATGTCCGCGGCAGTATATGTCTATCTTTTAAGATTAACTCACTTGAACCGTCTTTATGGTAATCAAGTTGGGTCGAAATTAATGCATTATTTGTTAAGAGTTGTATCAACGTAATAATATTAATCCCTATCCAAATAAATGTGTTGTTGATTAAGAGTATTTAATTGTGAACAAAATTGTCTTTGACATCACTTAATTTCAATGAACATCTTACAAGATATTACAATTTTAAATAATTAAAATAACACCGATATAAAATTCACCCGCGCGTTGGTTACGAGCAACGCGGAGAGGGGGGTGTAGCTTTACGAGGTACCATGCCGTAGGGATGAGATATACTTGCTAAAATCGATACCAGGGCTTTTAAGTACGAGTACGTAAAAATACCAGGGTCGAAAACCAGGTTTTAAAATACTTGCATACCAATTTGACCCGTATTCCATGTCGTCCTATGATGAATAAGGAGCAAAATGGTATAAATAAAAAAAATACTTTGTACTTCAAAGTATTTTCCATTCACAGATAACAAACACTCCAAACCCCGCGCGGTTTGCGACGCGAGCGGTGTAACCAGCCGCGGCGACTTAATTTAAAAATACTTGCATACGAATTCGACCCGTATTCTATGTCATCCTATGATGAATAAGGAGCAAAATGGTATAAATAAAAAAATACTTTGAACTCCAAAGTATTTTCGATTCACAAATACGATTGTGTTTCTTATCTTTATTAAGATATGGATCGTTTTCCTATGTAAGTATTTTATGTGTAGTATTTCAAGTTCTTCGCGCATCGACCTATAGCAAATACTTTCATACTTGCAAGTATTTTCTGCTCATACCCAGGGCCCCCACTCCGTACCCCGCGCTACTTGCGACGCGAGCGGTGTAACCAGCCGCGGCGTCTAAATTTAAAAATACTTGCACACGAATTCGACCCTTATTCTATGTCATCCTATGATGAAAAAGGAGCAAAATGGTATAAATAAAAAAATACTTTGAACTCCAAAGTATTTTCGATTCACAATTACGATTGTTTCTTATCTTTATTAAGATATGGCTCGTTTTCCTATGTAAGTATTTGTATGTGTAGTGTTTCATAATCTTCGCTCATCGACCTACAGCAAATACTTTCATACTTGCAAGTATTTTCTGCTCATACCAGGGCGCCGTACTTCGAAGTGAAAACCTGGTTTTAAAACCTGGTAACGTAAATACGTCGCAGCCCTACCATGCCGCGGTCGGCTTCCCTTCTGAATGGTTGTGTGCAGCGTTATTTGTTATTGCGATATAATATCGTCGTGTAATAATACTTTTTAAATACTATTTCATTTTGTTTGTTGTTGTTAATAACGTGATCGTTGCAATAGTTTTGACTGGTCCAGCAGTTGGTCAAACAGTGCTTATACCTCGCATCCCAATGATTCCAAATGATTTACCTTTTAATTTTAAAAGAATTCAATTTCCCGTTACGTTATCTTTCGCCGTTACAATTAATAAATCACAGGGGCAAACATTTAAACACGTAGGAATTGATTTACGTCAAGACTGCTTTTCACACGGACAACTATATGTCGTGTTGTCAAGATCAGGTTGCGGAGAAAACCAATATGTTCTTCTGCCACAAGAAAATAAAACTAAAAATATAATTTACGCAGAAGTACTTTAAAATAATTATGTTCTTTTAAAAACTTAAAAACTAAATGGTCTAAAATAATAACAGAAAATGACGCGGACAAAGTCGTGGGTAGCAGCTATAATTTATAAAGCTAAGGAGGTTGTGTGCAAATATAAATGATGCTCAAAATAACTATTCCACGCGGACGAAGTCGCGGGCACAGCTAGTATATAATAATCACACACACAGTATAGTCACACTCTATCCCTTTCAGTGTGAACAGAGACATTGGTGGCTGTATCCACTTTGCACATATATGTTGTGACCAGTAGCACAGCTAAGCACTTTTCTCAGGGCACTTACAACATTCTTATAAGACTCTATGCAGGCTTCCTCAAATCTACAAAACATCTATGATATTGATCTATTTTTTAAATTATAATAAAATCCTATACCCCAACTTTTAATTCTTTACACAACTGGACATTTCAAGTATAGCACATTTTTTGGGTAATAAAAATAGAGATGTACCAAAATAAAGAAAAAAAAAATGACTGAACTAAGAAATCAATTTACTTGATTTTAAGCAGCTATATTAGTTTTTGGATCTATCAATATGTAAGACTGTTTTGAAATAGATTTAGCAAAAGAAGAAAGATAAATTAAAAAAATGATGGATTTAGAAATGTCTTGTTATAAGACATTCATATGTTGATAAATATTATATTGCATTGCAATAATAATATTTGAATGACTAGTAGTCATTACTGCATTGTTTTAACAAAAAATAATCACCTTATTAATATCAGAACCCATCACTATATCACCTTAATAAATACTTCAATTTAATTATTCTTTCAATATTAATATACTTTATAATGATTTTTTCTAGGTGGTGAAACATCAAGAGTTCCTGGGCTTACAGGCAGATCAGTTAGCAGCCTTATTAAAATCTGATGATCTTAATGTAGTAACAGAAGAAAATGTTTTTGAAAGTCTCATGGCGTGGGTGCAACATGATAATAACAGTAGAGAACAACATTTGCCAACATTACTTAAATTAATTAAACTTCCTTTATTATCATCTGAGGTGTGTATTACATTTAATATTAATATTTACACTTACATAGATGTGCAATAAGTTTTAGAAATCATTCAGGAAAAGTATACTAAAGTTTATTTATAAATTATATTCATTTTTTAACATAGTCCTCTTTTAAGTTGATTAACAATTTTAAAAGGCGAATGGGCAAGACTGGTTCTACTTTTTATCTAAAGAGTATATTCATTATTATAATATTTAAAATTGAGTGAAGTAAATATAAAAAAGACAACTCAAGAAATACATAAACAAAACTTTGCTTGGGGACTTTACAAATTACCACTTGAAACAAAACTGAGGATAATCACTATTTCACAACAATTTGTAATCTAAAATATCGAATAAGACAATTAAACAAGAAGAATCAAGTACAGGCACTCAACAAAAGGATGTCTTGTTCCAAGACCTAGCCCCAACGACTGTTATAATACTAGCCCACTTAATAATAATGCTATGCAAAGAGCCTCGATTACCATCTTAAAAGGCTCTCGCTTGGTTGTTGGATCAAGGGTCGGATACAGAAGGCAGTATTACTTGATACGGCATGAATTGTTAGGAGGTTCCTCACTTTGAGCTCCTATCTACTAGTGGCTTGGGCCTTAGGCCTCACTCCTATAGGTCTACATGTTTTTATATTTTAAAATTTATATATTATATTTATATTTGTATTTATTTTAAAATTTAAAAATATTGTAATTATGTAGAATAAAGAGATAAGATATGGTACTATTCATCCTAATGGTAATTCCTGCACACTATGAACTACACCCAGGGTTTTCAGAAATACTTTGAGACATGTAGTTATTATTTTTGTTGACATGGAATTTTAATATTCTTAATACTAATTTTTATTTTAAAAAGGTTGACAACATTGATTTATATAATTATTCCAATGTAATATACAAAAATCCCATAAAGTAAATCACCCATTTTGTATGAGTTTTTATGATTTTTTTTAATTTCTAGTTATTTCTGTTTTATTTCAGATGGAGAGTTTGTCTCCTGCTTTCTTATTCTTGACTATTTATAGTCATAATTGTAGATTTGCATTGTACTTGTATGACTATAATTGTATATTCTTAAATTTGCTTTTTTCCATTCTGGAGGCATACTATGAATGGTTTTTATGACTGATTAAATGTGAATCATCCTAGACTGATAATACTGTGTACAAGATGTCATTCATTAATTTATTGGCGGGCAGGTAGTTGAAAGCCAATTACACAAAATATTATATGACACTGTCTTCAAATAAGACAAAATTATATTAATATACCAATTAAAGTCATTATGTTTACGGATAGATAAATTTAAGAATATTACTTAATTTTTAAAGTCTGTTGAATGTTTCTTTTATAATATGTTTGCTAATGAAATATAAAACTAAGTAATAGTAACTCTTGAGCGGCGCACTTGAGGGAGTGCGCTGTCAAATGATCCAGGCGAGAGCAGTGTGCGATGTGTTCCTGCACACTGCTCCAAGATAAGTAGGCGAGCAAGGAGTGGGTGGCAATTTACACCACGCCTCCCATGCTTTTTGCAATGGGGAGAGGCCTACCTTAAGGCCAAACGTCGCCAGGTGCCGAGGAAGTGGCCAATGCTGTGCCCTTGGCCCCGGTAGACGAGTAGGAGGAACACCCTGGGGGTTTTAATCGGTGCAAGTCCGACACACCGGGGGGTGACCCTCACCGTCCCCTGAGGTCCGCTAGGGATTTCCCCGGGGTTACAAAAAAAAGGTAATAGTAGCTAAAAGTTTTTTATCTTCGTAAATAATTTGTTTGCTAAGATGATTTGTATATTGAAAACTATAAAATAATAAATCATCGAAATGAAATGATATCTTGATTTATTATTTTCAGTATTTGATAGATAAAGTAGAGGAAGCCTGCGGCAATGTCTCTGAATGCCAACCTTTGATTATGGAGGCTGTAAAATGGCATCTTCTTCCTGATCGACGATCATTACTTTTTTCACATCGCACAAGACCACGCACCTCAACAATTGGACGTGTTTTAGCTATTGGTGGCATGGATGGATATAAGGTTAGTATTATATAATATACAGTCAATATTCGATATCATATAATCAAATTATACTCTTCTATACATTATACTTCGGAAATTATTTGCGTAAGTCGAACCTGACCCATCTATTAACTAAATTTAAAAATTGAATTGTTTTGTATTTAGTATGTCATAATTTAAAAATTTGATTTTTTTATTTCATTATAGTATAATTTAATAACATTGATACAATTTAAACAATAAAAACTAATATTATTAAGATTTTTTGTATTGTATTTATATATTGTGTTACAGGGGTCCACTGCTAAGAAAATGTACGGATTTAATAGATAAAAACACACAAACATAACATTTTACATTTCTTGTCCATTTTTTTTAACCCGGGGTAAATTACTAGCGGACCTTCAGGGGCATTGAGGACCGCCACCCGGTGTGTTGGACTTGCACCGACCAAAACCCCGGGGTGTACCTTCTTCCGCCTGACGAGTGCCAAGGGCAAAGCTGAGCCATCTTAACACTTCATGTCCATAAACAAATTGTGTCTGTGAATTTCTGCGTTAACAATAACAGTATTTATTTTAAAAAAATTAAGTTGTTTATATTTTTCATACAAATATAAGGATTATCATTGCATTCCGAACCAAGAAGTATATTCAATATCAACTTTAGCATACACCAAAAATAATACAATAGCCTAAATCTATATAGCCGTATATTACGCAGCGCACTACGCACCGCCGCCCTCTCATCCGAGGAGCAGACACCTTCAGATCTACTGGCTGGCTCTTGTCATCGGGGAATGTCGCGCTCGCTCTGGGCAAACACATTCCTCCAGCGACGAGTGTTGTTTATCTGTGTTATGATAAATATTTTAAACTATTTCAAAAAAAAATAAACAAATCTATATTAACAGGGAGCAAGTAACATGGAAATGTACGACCCGCGCACAAATACGTGGACGCCCTTTATGAGAATGGGAGCCAGAAGATTGCAATTTGGTGTAGCTGTGATGCAGAATAAATTAATTGTTGTTGGTGGACGAGATGGCCTTAAAACGTTAAATACGGTAATTGTAAAATTCTAAGGTTAAAATTGTACAGATTGCACATAATTTTCAAATCTGTCTACCGTCATACTGATTGCTTATTAGGATAAATAGAAATAATGGACACTATTTTATCTTTTCAAACCTCTTTAGCTTCTTTAACATTAATTAATACTTTCATATACTCTCACTGATTCTATGCACTCTGAACCCTTAACATCTACCAAAATCTCCTCTATTTAATCTGCGTAGAGAAATATTGGTTTGCATATGATAAAATTATAATTTGGGATTTTGAATTTTTTACACTTACTCAACTTAGTAACAACTGTAAGGTGTATTTTACAAACAGTGCCATTAGTTTCCGTTTCTGTCTATAGTGTGATCAAAGCTAAAACATGATATCCTAGAATTATTATAGAATATGGTCTGGTTACATTTTTAAATATTTATAAGAATGAATTGAGAGTATGTTTATTATTTTTTTGATTGTAAAGCATAACGGAATAACGTCGTCTGGATGACGGGCATTCATAAGGGTGGCACTCGTACAGTAAAGACGTACGCCTGGCCATGGTTATTCTGTAAGGATATTATTAAAATATAAGGAAGGATTATTCACAAGGAATATGAGTCTGGTTAATATTATAGCTAATGTAAGGAAATGGGAATAAATGATATACGAGAAGAGTTGTTTTGTTAAACTTCTGAACATCGATATTAGTTCAGTACGTGGGATCGAAAAGGATACATAAAACTTCCTTTCACGCCTACTAAGTGTAAGTAACCGAATTCCTACTTATTTTTCTTATTCTCTGCCGGTGTTTTTTTTTTCTTTTTATTAAATTGTGCATTTGTGATTCTAATCAGAATCTTATTAATATGAAATTAAATTAAATATAAGTGAGTTGAAACAGGTCTATCTACTTACATTTTTGAATCGTAATATCCAATTTAATTTCAATGACGATAGTGTCTTTGAGTGTTGTATTGTATAGAAGAATATTAAGTCCCATATAAGTACCATGATCTTTATGCAAGTTGGTAATTAGATAACATAATTTTTCATGACACTCCCTATAGATATATATAGATGTACGAGTATAGATATATTATTATTATCTACCTGTTGTATTTATATTATATTTTTTTTTATTTTTTTTCACACTCTTCAGTTTTGTACACTACTTTATAAATATTCTATGTATTTATTGTAATACCTATTTATTATATCGATCGGTTCTGATATTGTTATTGGCGCGTAGCAGCGTCGCCCAGCACACGCTGAGCCGAGCGCTTTTGAGATTGCTGACGGCGCACAGGAAGCATGACGTGATAATTTGTATTGTTCTTTCATTGTTTTGTATAAATGCGTATGTTGAGTAACGTGTTTGTTTATTTAATTTTTTTTCTCGTAAACATTTAGTTTCTTTCGTTGTAATCTTAATACGACGCTTGAATACACCGACACTAAAAAAAAAATTAAAACAGTGTAATTTAAACAAAGATATCTCTATCACCAAGCCGATTATCTGTAGGGTAGGCAGAGAACAAAGATAAAATTATAACGCAAATAAAATTGCGCTATATTAAATGTATTTTAAATTGATCTTACATTCCGAATACGTAATATTCTTGTTTTTTTTTTAATTTGCAATTTTTCTTTTTAAATTCCTTAAAAAAATATAGTATGATAAAAAGAGAGATGAATAATAATAACATAATAATGATGTTGACAACGCTTACATCTTTTCTTCTTATCAGATTCCTTAACTGGTTCCTTAAAAGTTTCAGAGACATGGATCGATATGTGACCCGAAGTCAAGGGTCAAATGATGATACATCTCAAGAAAAAGAGACTGATAATGACGATGATAAACGAGGCCAAGGGCCAACTGGTCACGTCGCTCGAGGTCAAGGGCTTGTGATTGATGAAACCCGGGACCAAAGGACTGACAATGACGATGATAACCGAGGCCAAGGGCCAACCGATCGCATTGCTCCAGGTTAAGGGCTTGTGATTGGTGAAGCTCGAGGTCAAGTGACTGATAATGAGGATGATAACCGAGGCCGAGGGCCAACCAATCGCATTGCTCGAGGTTAAGGGCTTGTGATTGGTGAAGCTCGAGGTTAAGTGACTGATAATGAGGATGATAACCGAGGCCAAGGGCCAACCGATCGCATTGCTCGAGGTAAAGGGCTTGTGATTGGTGAAGCCCGAGGTCAAAGACACAATGACAATGATGACTGAGGTCAAGGGTAAAAGAAAAAAATCACGTTGCTCGAGGTCAAGGGCTTGTGATTAGTGGAGCTCGAGGTAAAGGACATAAAGATAATATAAGATAATAAAAGATACGCGAGGTCAAAAGATAATCGACTATATTGCTCGAGGGCAACGGCTTATGATTGACGATATTCAAGAACAAGGATCCAATGGTGATACTCAATATCGAAGGCGCATGGCTCGAAGGTCTGTGTAAGTTAAGAAAATCAAAAGAAGTGAGTTACGATTGAAAAGGCGAACGCGTAGAGGTGGAACAATTTCATCGTCGGTAGAAGACGGCGGTGAAAGACGTAGGTCTCGAAGACGTAGTTATCGTAGCACGTCGGAGTCATCAGGTGAGTATGTCAAGGCCCGATCAAGTTCCAAGCGATTTAAATCTACAGATAATGTTAGTGCTATCTTTAGATAGAGTTTTATCAATTATCAAAGTCGTGAAAAGTTCGGACAAGCCAAAACTATCTTTTAATGTAAACGTGATTCCTGTTTTTTATCCCATGTCTTAGGAACAATCCATGTTGACGTGGATAACCAAAGTGGAAGAATGCGACAAAATTTATGGTTGGGATGAGAAAGAGTTAATTCACTATCTTCTTCTTAAACTAGTTGGTGTTGCAAAGACATGGTATCTCCCGACTCTACTACACTCTTGGCCAAAACGAAAAAAAAGGTTTTAGGATCGTTTCGGTCTCGTAAAGATTATGCTGAACTTCTTACGGAGATGTAAAATAAGAGGGATCGGTGTGGAGATTTATTACAGCAGTATTACTACGCAAAAATTAATTTACTTAATCGCTGCAAGATATCCGGTAGACAAGCGGTAGACTGTTTAATGGGGTAGCTTATCGTGCAGTTAGAGTAGGTGCGCAAGCGGCTCAGTTTTCTGAACCTGAACAAATTTTAAAATATTTTCGATCCGTCAAAGTAAGACCAACAAAAGATAGTAACGATAATTTCAAACAGGGGAGGATAGTAAAAAAAAAAAACGCTTCTTTGAACCGTTACAAACCAAATAGTTCAAAATATGAAGGCAACTCCAATATACGATGTTTTAACTGTAATCAAGTAGGGTTTCCAAGTTTTAAATGCGAAAAACCTTTAATAAAATGTACACATTGTGACAAGGTAGGTCATCAAGCGGCTTACTGTTACAAAAACAAAGCAAAGGATGGTTCTAAGCCAAATAATAATATTAATTCCTCTGAGAGAGTGGAGAGTTTCTGAACTTAGTGCTGTTAATAAGGCAAATGATAAATATGTAATTGACATAAACATTAATGGGATAACGTTTAATTGTCATGATGATCTAGGAAGCCAGGTTTTACTAATTCGAGTGAGTGACGTCCAGGTTTTGAATTTCATGTTGGAAACTGATGCGGAATTACCATTGCTTAGAGGTATAGAGGCTTAGAGGCTTGTAACCTTATTCGACCTTTAGGCCTAATTGTCGCAACTATGTAAGTACGAAATACTAAAGAAACGACAGACATTTATATTGTGGAATATTATGTAATTAATTACCAGTTTTATTAGGACATACGTTCACAGAAAAATCGAATATGATTATTACAAAAACTCCAAGAAAAAAGTTATAGTTCAAAATATCGATGCTAAAAATAAGGATTAACCTTACTTCAAGTAAAACCATTGGAATCCTCGTCAATAACTTACGTGCTATACCAGTTACTTGCGATTCCGTAATCAGTAAAAGGGTCTGTATTCATGGATCCGTCAGAGGACTGCAAGGACGTGAATACTTTTTTTTATTGCCCGGAGAGTATAGTGTGATAAAAAAATCGTTGTGCCCTTCTTATTCATAATTTTTCCGATAATGAAATAAGCATTAACTAACATGACTAGGGTTGTACCGGCGCGTGCCATAGTGAACGTGTGTGAAATTAACATAAATACGACCGAAATAGACGAAAAGGTTATTAGCGATCCCAGTTTGATGACCGAACAACGCCTAGCTCTCCGAAGTCTATTAACAAAATATAAAGACTGTTTTCCAGTAGTCTTATGGATTAAGGATTCACCAATGCTACCGAAACGCATATAGAGTTAGACGATTCACAACCCGTAGTTTATAGGCCTTATCGTATGTCATATTCGGAAATATGCTTCGTACGAAACATGGTTTAGGAAATGCTGGATAGTAATATTGTTCGAGACTCGTGTTCACCATACGCCAGCCCAGTTTTGGTGCAAAAGAAAACCGGAGACAAAAGGTTATACGTAGATTACCGCGCACTAAATCGGAAAACTAAGAAAGACTATTATCCGTTACCAAGAATTTCAGATCAATTAGACCTCCTTGCGGGTAACAACATGTTCATTTCACTGGACTTAGCCTCCGGATATTATCAGATTCCAATTAACGAACAGTCGCGTAATAAAACTGCTTTTGTCACGCTGCATGTTCAGTTTGAGTATAACCGAATGCCGTTTGGCCGAAGGATTATGAACAATAATTTTGTCGGAGGCAAAAATTAAGTATGCTTTCGTCTATATGGATTATTACTGATACCGTGTAAAAAAAAATTGATGAAGGCTTAAATAGATTAACTGAAGTACTTAACTTGTTATGAAGGGGTGAGCTGACTTTGAAATTAAGTAAATGTAATTTTTTTTTTCGATAAAATCGATTTCTTGGCTTTGCAGTAAGTCCAAATGGTAATGGTAAAACGACCGGGATCGAGGAAAACCGATGTGGTCTCAAAATTTCCTAAACCTAAAAGTCAACACAAATTACGTCAATTTTTGAGACTTTCAGAATTCTTTAGAAGATTTATCAAAGAGTATTCGTTAATAGCAGCGTCTTTGACTGATTTGCTGAAAAAGGATAATGGCTGGGCCTGTAATAAATTGCAGGAAGATGCTTTTACACTTATTAAATGTATATAATGTAAGCGACCACTTCTAGCATTATATAACCCCATAGCAGAAACACAGCTCCACACGGATGCGAGCAAGAACGGTATAGCTAGTACCTTGTTTCAACGTAATAATAGTGTTTTTTTTCCAACTTGTATCGTATTTCAGTAGGAATCTAGTGAGGATCAAAAATACCACTCCTTTGAGCTAGTGACACTAGCCGTCAGCGCGTCCTTAAATAGGTTTCGTGTTTATCTAATAGGAATCCCATTTGTAATACTGACCGTTTGTGATGCCCTTGCACTACTATGAACAAAAGTGATTTAGTTCAAAGAATTGCTCGGTGGTAGATCCAGTTACAAGAATACAATTGTACAATTAAATATAGACCAGGGGCCAAGATGACCCATATGGACACACTGAGTTAAAATCCAATTGATCCGCAAACATAAGAGTCACATGTTCTTGATGTGTTATCACTAGATTTTGAACAAATTGGATCGCCACCGTGCAGACAACAGATGAAGAAATAGTTAGAATAAAGAACATCTAAAGCCATAGAGAAACCGAGTATATAGCTGATATTCACAAAAAATTTAAACTTAAATACGGACGGGTTTATCGTATAGTATGCAATTAGTTAAGATGTGCGGTACCTAAAGGTGCGCGTTGGCAAATATTAAAACGGAACCATGATGACGTTGTCACTACGGATACAAAAAAAAGGAAAATCTTGGAACGAATTAAAAAGCACTATTGGTTTAGTCGTATGAGACGATCTGTTAAAAAAAAAAAACGTTTTAGCTTGTCTAGTGCTTATCACACAACCCTAGGCGGTAAACGTGGGGACTATTTACACCCTATTGAGAAAATCAGTATATCCTATCATAAGATTCATGCAGATTACTTGGGTCCTTTTATAAAAAGCAAATCGGGTAATTGTTATCTTTTAGTTATTATTGAAAGTTTAAATAAATTTGCTATTATCACACCTGTTAAAAATCGATAACACACTAAAAGTGAAAAAAAAACATATTAGCTTTTCTGGAGTCCCGACTCGGTTACTAACCGATAGAGGACCCGGTTTCACTAGTAAAACTTTTAAAGACTTCATTATGGAATTCGGGATTAAGCATGTATTAAATGCAGTCGCAACGCCAAGGGCTAATGGCCAAGTAGAAAGGTTTAACCAAACAATTACAGAAGCATTAGCCACGTCAAACCATGTTAAAAATGAGAAAATGTGGGATGAGAATATACGCGATATTCAGGTAGGCTTAAACACGGCAGTGCATAAAACCACACAGAAATCACCATCACAGCTTTTATTTGGATTCAATGTTAATCATAGCAGTCGAGGGATATCAAATTCGGTAATTAATGATACTCTGCACCCCATATCATCTGATGATTTAGACGTAGTTAGGGACAAAGCTGCACAACGAATTAAAGTATAACAGCAAAAGAATGCTGAATGGTTTAACAAACATAGGAAAACGGGAAAGAAGTATAAAGTAGGGGATTTCGTTAGAATTGAAAGATAAGTTCAATGACGGTGAATGTCAATCGCAAAAATTAGTAGTAAATTTCCAAGGACCCTATTGCATTGTGAAGGTGCTTGACCACGACCGATTTATAGTTGAGGATACTCCTCTATCATGCAAAAATGGTCGGCGGTATGAGTGGACAGTGTCTCTAGATAAAATACAGCCTTGGATGAGCTTTGACCGGGACTTTTAGGGATTCGGAAATTGACAGAGATCCTGATGACTCCAAGAATAGCTGTATTAGTGATAATGATGATCATAAATGATGTAAAAATGTTGAAATTAAGTAGATGTAAGTTGAGTAAATGTAAAGTAATCAAAACTTTATAGAATGCTTATTAATGTAAATTAAATATTTTTTGTTTATATTTCTTTGTAAATTATTAACCGTTAGACTGAAGAAGTAAATGATAAATAATATAAAATTGACAATGGCAGTTCCTTTTTCAATGGCATTTGTTTCTTTATACTGCCGTGATTTTGTAACTAATGTAATTAATTTTAAGCATTTATTATTATACCTACCTTTACGTCGTATTGTTATCTTGTTTCAAAATATAGGACTATGTATTTATTTGTAAGAAAATTTAATTTTTGAAACGACCGCGAAGGGACTCGCGGTAAACAGGATGGCCGAGCTGTAAGGTGTATTTTACAAACAGTGCCATTAGTTTCCGTTTCTGTCTATAGTGTGATCAAAGCTAAAACATGATATCCTAGAATTATTATAGAATATGGTCTGGTTACATTTTTAAATATTTATAAGAATGAATTGAGAGTATGTTTATTATTTTTTTGATTGTAAAGCATAACGGAATAACGTCGTCTGGATGACGGGCATTCATAAGGGTGGCACTCGTACAGTAAAGACGTACGCCTGGCCATGGTTATTCTGTAAGGATATTATTAAAATATAAGGAAGGATTATTCACAAGGAATATGAGTCTGGTTAATATTATAGCTAATGTAAGGAAATGGGAATAAATGATATACGAGAAGAGTTGTTTTTGTTAAACTTCTGAACATCGATATTACAACATAGTACCTGATGGTAATACAGTGTAGTCCAAAAACGAATGTGACCATCAATGTATGAAAATCCATTGACAGTCTGTCTCCATTGTCATGTCGACCCACATATACCACGACTGAAGGTCTATAGGTATATGAGTTACTGGATATACACAAGCTAATCCTGACGCGTGACAGGCGAAAGCAAGTCACTATACCCGTCTTTACACTTGTGTGCTGTGGTCGTGACCCACAGTTCAATCAGGCAATCGAGCTACCACCAAAAAAACTTTGATATTGTTACGACGGAACTAGGGCCAAACTTTAGCCCTAGATTTCTAGGCTTCCAGGCATCGCACGACTATAATCTTAAAACGCATAGATAGTCTTGACGTACTCCTTCGAATGAAATAACTTGCAACCGGATCGGAGAAAATTGTTTACCATCGAAAACATCGGAGGGGGGCGCATCGTTTCATCTTTTGCCGCCCGAGTTCGTGACGCGGATATCGGTGAGACGGCCGCTGTTCGTGGAATTCCGGTTCGCGAAAGGTCGATGAACCCATTCTGGAATTTACAACTAAAAACATAAGGTTCAAATACCTCTATAAGATTCTAGTTATTACTCGAAAATGCTGGAAAGCGGCTGTTTCGATATAAATAAGCGCTCGATGCGATCACAAGACAGTTCTAATTTGGACAGCGACACAGCGCGATATTACGAAGCGATCTTCAAGGACTTTTGCGATCATACTGCGACTGTATAGTGA
Source organism: Automeris io (assembly GCA_036320925.1). Taxonomy (NCBI): domain Eukaryota; kingdom Metazoa; phylum Arthropoda; class Insecta; order Lepidoptera; family Saturniidae; genus Automeris; species Automeris io. The sequence continues at coordinate 174,263 of JAUDJH010000025.1, read as the reverse complement.
TTCTACGTGCGATTATTTTGACTGGATTTTTGATACTGGACTTCGAGAACTTTCTGCGATTGGACTTTTGACGACGGATCTTCGAGAGCGTTTATCGACGTGTTTCTGGACTCTTCGTCGATTTAACATCGCGATCGTTCGACAGCTGCGTTTCACGACATTTCTGTGGCTACGTGTTGATTTTGTGTACTCTCCTCTAATAATAAATTGATTGTCCGTCACAACCGGCATTTTAATACCCCGCGCTCGTAACAATATGCTTGTGGAAAGGGTAAAATAGCTGATTTGTATTTGTTCCTTACAGGTTGAATGCTTCGACATGACTTCTCTTAGCTGGAGCACTTTAGCACCCATGAATACACATCGACACGGCTTAGGTGTCGCTGTATTGGGTGATGGAGCTAATTCTCCAGTCTATGCAGTTGGTGGTCATGATGGATGGATCTATTTAAATTCAGTAGAACGGTAAGTAAATTAACATACTACGATGATCAACAATCTAGATGTAGCTTTAACCGCGCAGAAAATTTTCAAATATCTTTCATCATGCCGAATCCCTATTGGGCTAGTCAGAAAGAATGGAACGCCACTTTTCTCTATATATTGAAAACTTCTTTCTCCTCCTTAACATTCATTTGTCTCTTCTTGTACTCTTGCCGAATCTGTGTACTTTTGACATTACACTCCATCAGAACTCTTTTTATTTGGTCTCTGTATGTAAGTCTTGGTCGGTTGTACGGCTCGTCATAATATTCTCATAAAATAAATTGTATTATATCTTGTAATGCTATCAAATTGTGTAAAAATGAAATAGGTAAGATCCAGGGTTAAGTAAAGATAACATAAAAAAATGTAAAATGTCTACTTCAATTTGGCAGTAGCTACACTCTATCGCCTATTAAATAAAGTGAGTGATGTGATAGACATATATGTGGACTCTATAGCAATATTTAGAAAGTATATAGATTCTGCTTTTTACGATTATCCTCCATTAATGTTAAAAAATCTTTAAAAGTGACCGGTGTGGCTATTGCTGTCGCTCTTGGATCAGATTGGTGAGCCACCAAAGAAGTGGCTACTGAGACGCAGTGTAAGGCATATTTTACAAATGAATAAAAGCAATGATGATGATTACAGTTGGGACGCTTGCTCGCGAACGTGGACGATAGTCGCACCTATGACCGGAGCTCGCAGCACTTGCGGCGTGGCGGCACTGCGCGGCCGGCTTTACGCGGTCGGTGGCAGGGACGGAGGCGCTTGCCTGCGCTCGGTCGAGTGCTACGATCCAGCTACTAACCACTGGACCAACTGCGCACCTATGACCCGACGCAGAGGGGGCGTGAGCGTGAGTACTCTATCCAGATGTAATTGAAACCAATTCAAATTAACTCTATAATGTAATTGTGTAGCATTCAATTTTTGTGTGTACTAATGCCTGTTTTGACGTTCCAGAGGCGTCACATTTCATTTCGCCCTAACATTAGTTGTGTAGATACTATTATTGAAAAAACCTCTTATATCTATCTCTACTCAATTAGTGACATTTCTGTCAGGTTTGTGGTGCCGGGGGTTATTTATATGCACTGGGGGGACACGAGGCTCCGGCGAACACTGTCGGAGGTAGACTGGCTTGTGTGGAGCGATATGACCCAGTCGCCGACTCTTGGGTGTTATTAGCTCGCTTGTCTTACGGCCGGGATGCTATCGGCTCCTGCCTGCTTGGAGATCGTATCGTCGCTGTTGGTGAGTTCAAATTGTCAGGAAAATAACAATACCGTGTTACTTATTTATAAAACTACAACTTTTGTTCTATGATGTTTGACAATCCATTAGATTTTACTTTAATAAGAAATAATTTAAATAACCCAACATGACTACGGTGACTCTCGTCCCTTAGCGGTGTCTCTAGTTTTTGTCTACATTGTACTTTAAAATCAGGTTCGATGCATTTCTCTCACCATTATTAAAAAGAAAGATGTGTTATTATTATACAGAGGCGTGCATCCCATGTAAAGCATAAAAGCATCAGTTTGTTTTACTTGGACATTTAACCCTTTTCTTGATGATGATGATGATGATGTCCTAGCCGGTTTCGGCCACGGTGACTGTTTCAACACCGGTTATTCTTAACCGGTGTCGGTGGTCGAATTTCTATTCGAGGTCCAGTTTTCGGAAATAGTCAATTGCGCAGGAGATATTTAAGTGCATAACTGGACGCGCAGCCAGAAAAGCACTCTCTCGTCCGAGCTCCCTCAGGCCCGATGGAAAGGAGAACCAGTACGATCGGGATCCCGATCGTACTGGTTTCTTGATAGTGTATCTGTGGAGATACATCAGAATTTACAAAACCTATTGCCATAAGTTTTTAGCGCAAACTTAATATTTTTTATATGAATATTTAGGTAATTTCTCAGTTTTTGAACGCACGGTTAGTTTCTATTAGACATCCTTGGAACATAAGGGTTAAACGGTATGAGTATTATTTTGATGTTGAAAGCAAGAACATTCTGCCAAGTTAAGGGTTAATAATAAATATATTGACTTAAAATCTGATGTTTACCAAAATAGCAGTCTGAGAGTCCAAATTGGACCATATTTTAAGTATGTATATATATATATATATACATATGTGTTAAATGTCCAAGTATAACGAAATAATTCTTTATATGGGATGCACGCCATTGTTATTATACTATACTCGCTGTGGTTGTTCAGGCAACATACATATATGTATATATGTCCTCAATAATAAACGAAAACTTTAGATAGATTGTTTTGATATTCCCAGGTAAGCAAAGTTGGTTTTTGGAAGTAAAAATGCCTATGTATAACTGCAGGTTATATGTGGGGTTACCGCGGGCTTCGCCGTAGTGGACTTCACGTTTCGCGTAAAGCTATTTTTCTATCCCTCGGGAACAGTACTTTCTTTCGAGATGATAGGTGCTATGAACTTTACTATTCCTCTTACAAAATGTGCACAAAGTTTCATGATAATCAGTTAAGTAGTCAAGACATGAAAGTGTAACATGCAAACACATTCATTTTAATAATATTAGATAAAATTACATGAAGAAATAAACAAACACAAACAAATACTTCCGCATTTATAATAGTAATATTATTAATTCCAGGTGGATACGATGGAGTTCAGTATTTGTGTGTTGTGGAAGTATACGACTCGGAATCGAACTGCTGGCGGAAGCTAGCGCCGCTAAGCACGGGGCGGGCGGGCGCTGCGGTCGTGGCAGTCCCCCCTCCCCGTAGCGTCTTCTGATATTCCCACCACCAGCTCGTCACCTATGTGCTCGCTTCTAATAGCAAAGAACCGGGCACTTGCGGCGAGCCTATATATCTCGAAGATTTCCAATTGGAATAAACAGTAACAATAGCCACTAATCTTTTGCATTTGTACGCGGCATGATGGTGACAATGGTCAAGAACCAGTAATAGACGATTGCTATTAAATACAATCGATTTATTCGATTATTCGAATACATTCAAACGACAGTGGACCGTAACGAGGGATTCGATATGATTATATCAACCCTCTACCTTCAACCTACAACTACGTATATAGTTTATCTACAATGATTGGGTCAAATATAATTTTCGAACGTAAATCGTAGGTTAAGGGGTTCAATACCAATCCACACCGTGCCTGTCTACTAATTTTATTCGAATATTGATTTTTAATCGAATTCATGTTAAGTATTGAATCGACAAATGAATGGTCATTTACCGATTCATTGAATTTTTTGGTCTCTATGACCCATTGCCACAGTTAATCATCGTTTTTTATAATGTGAGTAATTTTGGACTACACTTGCCTTTTAAGCACATAAATAACGGGATCGTTGTCAAATAAATTACCCACAAGAATATAAAAAATAATGCAGTTGACTGTTATACAAAATATATGTAGAAGACGTAATATCAGGTCTAAATGTGAACCAATTTAAAAATCGCTTAGACAAAGTCTATCTCAATCTCCAAAGGAAATAATAAAATCAATTGAAATAGCATGATACAGGCGCTTATTAGTTGTTTCAACTGCTTTCCTGATAATAAATGAATAAAAAGTAGTATTAGATTGTCTTTTGGGATTAAGCCCAGTAGGACGCGAGGAGTTTCAAAAAGAAGAAAAAATGTGTCTGTGGATACACTGTGATGTTCGACTGTATTGCGTAATGGAAAAAATTGGCGCGATTTGAACTGCTGCTGCAAACTGTGATCTGAAAATAAATACTTCTTAAGTTTTCAATTATACATCGTTAATGATTATTTCGAGCTAAAGTTATATAATATTAACTTACCTACAAATGTTATGGCTAGATAAGATACAGCTTGTTTAAGTTAGGCTGAGATTTATAGACACTATTTCGAATTTGCTTAGCAAAGTTCTAAAAAAATTGATTTATTTTGCCAAAACACTGAATATATAATAGAAACTTGAGTATAGCCATAGTATTCGCAAAGCCAAGTCCATGTTGACAGTGTCGGTGACTTTCCAAATCCTTTGACATTCATTGAGTAATCTGGCATCAAGTTCACACGGGCTCATTTTCCGCAACTCGACGTCTGAGTGCGCCTATTTTGCGTGAGACCGTGTCCGGGTGATTTCAATTATCCCAGCCTAGTTCCTTCAGGAAATCTGCCAGACGTCTAATGTTACTGGTTGCTTCCGGAGTGGATCATTAAGTAATATAAATTGTAATGTTTAGTAAAGTCTAAACAAACTTAAAGTTAGGTCTATAAATCTCAGCCTTAGACCCTATTCTCAAACCCAGTGTAATAGAAGGATAACTAAAATCAGAAATAATAATTACAACTTTAGAATGAATACTTTTCTTTCATATAACATAAACAGTGAGTGCCCTTTATATACAAGCACTTGTTTATCTTTGGTAATTTATTTTATGAGGTTCATTTATTTTATTATATTTTTTCTACATTAGTCAATTAGTATATTCATGGTGACATTAATCATTTTTAGTGAAGTAGAAAGATTAAAAGTGATATATTATTTTGATCTCTTTGTTCAACTATTATTTTACTAGGAAGACTGTTTCATTTTGTTATTCCGCTATCGAATTTAATAGTTGTTAGAAGTATGTTTGTTTTATTTTCTATGAAATTCTAAATTAATCGTAGTTATACGTAAATAAATAAGACTTATCATTAATTAAATAACAATTAAGGTTATTAACATAGGCAGCGTTTCGTAAATTTTGTAATATTCGATCTTTTTTAAGTACACAATCATAAAAGAAACTAAGGCGTAGGAAAGAGTTCATTACAATAAATATAAATGGCTTTATATAATCCTTTGTATGTAATTATAAAACATTGAACGTGTATTCTATGATCAGAATAATATCCAAATAATCACAAAATATTTAAGTGAAAAGTTAGCAATAGATATATTATTATTCTCACATTTCCTGTAATTTCAATACCATAAAACTACATTCTAAATCTTTGTAAAATTAATACAACATTAATTTACGGGTTATTAGTTTCAGCCATGAGGAGGTACTCGAACTGCAAAAGAATGTAAGTATGGAAAGGCAAATGGAAAATATTGTAAGCTGGAACCCCAGCTTACAATATTTTGTGTACTGTTTCATTATCCATTGGTAAATGATTTCAATAATAAATAAAACAATACTTTTACCATATATGTGGCATGTATTTTGTATTGCATATTCTATCAAGTACCTAATGCAAAATATTCTAGCAAGTATTATTTTTGTGGAAGTTTGTAAAAATACAATATTAATAATAGATCTATACCTGTATGGACATGAGAAAGCCTCTCATAATATTAAGTTCTTTTTTATAATTTTGTAAAGTTCATAAACCTTTTCAAATAAATAGATTTAATTTTTTATTCTTAAGTTTTGTTACAAAATTTACATTGTAAAAACAGTATTAGCTGTTTATAAGTTAAAGGCTTCCTTTTAACTATATACTACAACAACATTTTAACATTCATTACACAATATTAATCAGTATTATTACAAACTGTTAATAAAAGTAGAGAGAGATTGTTATTAACAGAGATAGGGGACCATCCTGTGATGTTAGTGCTTAGTAGACGCTAGGTAAATATTGTGTGATCTAGTTTATTCTATATAAAAAGTAAAAACATAAAAAAAAAACATTAAAAATTTATTGTAAACGTGTCAAACGAATGGATCTGTACATTTGCAATAGTAAAAAACTATTTAAATTTGACAATTAAATATTTTCTGAACATGAAAAAAATATTCCGCGCACTACATAAAACCACTCCAGAGTTATTGGTTACGCTTTCGAAATTTTTATTTATAATTTAAAACTGTGAAAGATTTACTTTTCATGAGTTGCGGAAAACCGAAGGTACAGCTTCTCTCTTAGTTACTTACCATCGTAGACATGGGTGATAAATATATAAACTGTTTAAGGTAATATAATATTAAAATATCCCCTATTAACAAAAGTACTTATTTATTTGCCTGAAACTCGACTTATTTCATCGTTAATAAGTCGCGGACAAAGAATAGTAATGTTAATGTACATCTGTTCAAAAAGACTTGGTTATATTTAAATGTGGCCAAAAGGAAAACTAATTGTACCGGAAGTATTTTCTTGTAATGTGTGTACTTTATATTATAAACTTGTAAACTTTTAATAAACACTATCAGTATACTGGATTGTATGTTAATTTGTGTCTTAATAGTGACTTACTTGTATAAACCGTAGAAAAACAAATTCTTTATAAGATTAATATTGTCACACTAAACTCTTTTATAAACTCATACAGTAGAGACCGCGAAAAGCCATATCCATATTTGGTGGTAGGGTGATTGCACGGACTGGGTCATGACCACAGCACACAAGTGTAAAGACCGTCATAGTGACTCTTTTTGGCTTGTCGCGTTTCGGGATCAGCTTGTGTATATCTAGTAACTCATACCTAGAGACCTTCAGTCGTGGTATATGTTGGCCGACATGACGATGGAGACTATCAACGGATTTTCATCCTTTGATGGTCGCTTTTGTTTTTAGACTACACTGTGCTTACCATCAGGTGCACTGTAGTCAGTATGTCGAGCCAGTGTAAAAAAACACTTCATTCGCGTTGCAAAAACTTTTTTTACTGAAAAAAAATACTCAGGATCTTATCAACTATACAGAGATCTAGTAGTAGACTTATTCCAGACGTTTGCTGCCAAAAAAACCCGACAGTGATAACTTCTACCTGTTTACGGGATCCTCAGTAACCTGTCCTGTATTTTATCATAGTGAGACGTGCCTATAGTAGTTGCCTGAAGAGAGTCGCGACCACAATACATTAGTACAAAGACCGTCATAGTGACCTGCTCCGTTCTGTCATGTATTGTGACCACCTTTTGTACGTCAACTTTTAATATATCTAAAAGCCTGTCGTAGTAAATGTGAGCCGGCATAACAATGGCAATCGAACTTTCCACCAGGTGAGTCTCACAGTCGAGTATCGAGCTGGTATAAAAAAAAAACTTCATAATTCTAGCGGACAAGATATCGGGAAAGATCCTGCCTCCCTGATACTATAATAGTTGAAAATGTACCGACAATTATCAATTCTTGTGTTGATGCTACGTATCTTACATATATCGTAATGCATTTTTATTATATAAAATGATCTGTAGTCAATCTTTTTTTTTATAAGTCACAAAGGATCAGACCTAGATATAAAATTATAAAAAAATCTATTTATGATCAAAATAAAAATAAATTAATAAAAAGAGACTATCAATTCAATCATTATTTAGTACTTATTTATTTGAAAAAAAAAAAGTGATACACCAACAACTAGTAGTGTCCGACCGAAAGTTCGGTTTCGGCCGAGTTTCGGTTTCGCCAATATTGGCCGAAACTTGCCGAAACCGAAACTGATTTCGGTAGTTGTCGTACATGCTTGCTTAACTTCGTTTCTCGCGGCAACGCTTTGGCGGCCGCTGGCGGCCCTGTTCGGGATTCGTACGCCGTTCGCATTGCTTTTTTTTTTCGAGTTTACGCGTGTTTCTTGACCGGGAAAGGTCTTCACAACTTAACCGGGCGGGTGGGCGAACACTGAGGGTGCTCAGCCGGCAATTTATGGGTTGGGTGGCAATGCAAGGGCACCCCTGAGGGTACGAACCTCGACTTGGACCGCCAGCTAAAAATACGAAACCTAACGGTGATCTACTAGCGTTTCGGAAGCGATTACCTTGAGACGAAACGCCGAAAGGAACTCAAGGCTGCGTCGGAGTGTAACTGCGTCGTTTAGACGACAGTTGACGGATCTAATTCGCATTGCTCTATAGCAACACAACTTAGTCAGTGCGTTATCACCCGACGTAAACATTCTTTAGAGGTTATGTTTTGATCATAGATGGGCAAAATGTAATCAGATTAATAAAAATGATTAACGATTACATTTTACGTTTTTTACCATTAATATGACTGCATTTTGCTCATTTATGTTTTAAACCCTACAAAATCACAGATTGTATACACATTTATCATTTCTTAATGTTTTAAATGGATTTAATTATCATTACGGAGCAAGAAAATTAAAATTACGACTACATTTTGTAATCGTTCATCATTAATCAGATTACATTTTGCCCATCTCTGGTTTTGATGGAACTGATTACATGTAAGTTTTTGTTTCATTTTTTTACTTGGCCACATTGACTTTTATACTTGACCACGTGAGTTTCGGTTTCGGCCGAAACTGAAGCCACGGCCGAATATTCGGTTTCGGCCAGAAAACCAGTTTCGGTCGGACTCTAACAACTAGCAATATCTCACCATATCATATATGCCACTTTTCATTAGGTTTATCGAAAAGTAAAAAAAAAGTATACTCCTTTTTTATGCTTTATAAAAACAAATCCCACATGCAAATATTTGTTTCGTATGAAAGTAGAAATCACGACTCCATGGGCAAAAACTTAACGACTCACAAAGAAAGCAAAAATGCATCTCTGTTACTACGCCTATAAAAAAATTATACATAAATGCTTTTCAGCATAATTTGTATTATGTTTGCATAGCAACCAGGCAACTTTTCATGAATTAAAATACATATTCCGTCTGGTTCCTTTAATGCAAGTAATATACTTGTTTCAAATGTACGAAATTTGCATATTACATAACGTAAGTGTAAAACTATGGTTTGTTTTAGTAAAAACTGGCACATAATATTATCATAGTCTATACAGTCGTTCGACGAAGGAGTCTCGACAACAATCGTGCGGGGTGAGACACGGTAAGGACGAGCCCAAACTGTATACAAACGGTTCGTAGTAGCTTGGGACAACTTTCAGGGTCTTGGCAAATTAAAGTACAATTTTAATTCATTTTTATTTTATTTTAAATAGTACGTGTACTGTGAGAGATTGCCGATCGTCATCTCGAATTCACAAAGATTTGCGGTTTCATCAACTTTCACACTCTGAAGAAATGTAAGATATTCAATACAATTTATATAGTATGATAAATTGTAAAAAAAAATAGGGGGGCTAGAAGATGTTGCAAGTTAATAAATTAACATAAAATAGTTGATAATTTATAAATCTTTAGTGAAGATAACAAAATGATATCCAATGTATATTTAAAAAAAAAATTGGTTATAATTGATGTTGTTTTCGAGGTTCTTTAATGTGGGGATTACGAAAATTCAGGCCATTTTCATATCCAGGATAGCACATTCACACCACTGCTGCAATCTACAATTAAAATACTATAACTGATATTAAATATGAAACTCTTCATGAAGAATATTTTTCAGTAATTTAGAAATATTCATCTATAACTCCGTAAGCAAGTTGTAAATAATTAAAAGTGGCGATGGAAAAAGTGTCTTTTTAATAGCTCCATAAACACACCTATATTCTGTGGTTTACAAATTCTGATTTCATTCGGTCCACTATCCACTGAAAAAGTTGTTCTAATTATATACTCTTTGGTCTCTGCAGTCGTTCATTCCGTTTATAATCATCGTGGTGCGGCAAGTCACGAGTAGTTGTTGATTATTTTAATCAGGATTTATTGTTAAAAATATAATTTAAAAATGGCTCTTCATATTCCAAAAGCTCCAGGAGTGCCTCAAATGTTAAAAGAGGGTGCACGAGTAAGTGAAACAATTCCTAACCAAAGATAGTAGCTTTACTCATGGTGTCAATGATGGCAACTGTTTATAATTTTCCCAAATTTTCTAAATATTTAACATGATCACACCTAGAGATTTTCTATATTAGTCAATAAAATGATAAATAATATTTTTACAAACCAATTTAATTGAATTTTCAATATTTTTTTGCTATTTGGTAAGCAGATATGGTCCCTTTGTTACAGTTTGAATTTAAAAAACTCAAACTTTAAATATAATAATAGGATGTAATATTGAAAATTATATATTTCTAACAGAAAGGAATTTTATCAAATCTATGCACATAGAATATAAAATAATTGTTTATATCATTAAATAAAATAACACTTTCTAGATGTTTTCGGGGTTGGAAGAGGCAGTGTACCGCAATATAAACGCATGCAAACAATTTGCACAAAGTGTCAGATCTGCTTATGGACCCAATGGCATGAACAAAATGATCATAAACCACATAGATAAACAATTTGTGACAAGTGATGCTGGCACAATAATCAGAGAATTAGATGTAGAACATCCAGCAGCAAAATTGATGGTTTTAGCCAGTCAACAGCAAGATTCTGAAGTAGGAGATGGTACCAACTTTGTCATAGTATTATCTGGAGCTCTACTAGAAGCAGCAGAGGAGTTGCTCCGATTAGGAGTCACAACTAGTGAAATTGCTGATGGATATGAAAGAGCACTTGATAAATGCCTGGAAATACTTTCTGGACTTGTTTGCCATGAAGTGAAAGATGTCAAAAATATTGAAGCAGTAACTAAAGCTATAACTCCAGCAATAATGTCAAAGCAATATGGAAATGAAGATTTTATTGCTGGATTAGTAGCAAAGGCATGTGTAGCCATCTTGCCAGAAAAAACCACTTTCAATGTTGATAATGTTAGAATATGTAAAGTAAGTATTATTGAGATTTGCTTTTTATACATATACAAAAAAAAATGTTTTGTTTGCTTGCTGTGGTACTTATAAATTGTTTAAGATTACTTTAGTAAAAGGGAGCTAACTAACAGGTTGTGGAAAAATACTTCGTATAGACAATGTACTGGGGAGATATGAGAAAATCATACTCATGGTGGTACCATGGCAGATTACATAGTTTGCTACAATGGCCAGTTTTCTATCGCCTAATAGGAACACCCAGGGTATTTGTCAGTAAGAGTTTGGCAAAACCCTGGCGTCACCCTCATGATGATCAGAAAGTCTTATGATGGATTTTCCCCTGGTAAAAAAAATAAACAGCTATTTTTAAGTGTCCATATTAATTAGATTATGTAATAAAAGACATAAAATTTAACAATTTAAGTCATCTCAATGTAGTGGTCTGATCTAATTTGTAGAGTTTTTTAGATAAAAATAGGAGAAAATTTTGTGATTTCATATAATTACGATTTCACTTCATTGAGTATACTCTACCTATACTCAATATTAAACATTTTTTTAAAAATATCTTTATTATAACATTGATACCATATGTAATATAGAAAAACTCAGAGGTAGTTGCCTGAATTCGAACCTACGTCCATTTGCATTGCCAAGCATGAATACCGGTCCATTATCCACTAGGTCACCACAGCAACAAAAATAAAGCCTTTTTAATATTTAAGAATAAACATGAACAATTGTTTTTTAAATACATTGTTTTTTAAATATGGAACAATCAGGAAATGCCTTAAATAAGATTCTATTATTTCAGATTCTTGGTGCTGGACTCTTACATTCAGAAGTTCTCTCAGGAATGGTATTTAAGCGTGAAGTTGAAGGTGATATATCATCAGCCCAGAATGCCAAAGTAGTTGTATATTCATGCCCTGTGGATATTACTCAGACAGAAACCAAAGGAACGGTTCTTATTAAAAGTGCAGATGAACTTCTCAACTTCAGTAGAGGAGAAGAATCCCTTCTTGAGAAACAAATTAAGGCTATAGCTGATGCGGGAGTAAAAGTTGTTGTTGCGGGCGCTAAATTTGGAGACATGGCGTTACATTTCTTGAATAAGTTTGGGCTCATGGCTGTTCGCCTAAATTCAAAATTTGATTTACGTCGCTTGGCTAAGACTGTTAATGCAACTGTGAGTATTATATTGTTAAGCATGAGCTTTTGAGTAAAATATAGATGACTATATTTTACTCAAAAGAACATGAAAACATTACATTCAGGTCTTATCCTCTAAGGTTATTTCCTGATTTAACAATGTGGTAATGACACAATATGTATATTCTCTGAGTAATATGTTATAAGATGATACCCTTTTAAATGATAAAATGATTATATATACTATTATATAACTACATATTTATTTACACCCTGATTTTTGTTCCTTTTTTACATCAGTTTTATTTATGTTTTCTTGTTGAAAGCTATTTTAGGCCAACCTAAAATGCTTTCAAATGTGTCCATCATAAATATGGTCAGGAGAATTGTAATCATAAATCCCTTAGAAGCTACAAAATTTAGAAATTAATACTGTCCTTTGCCCTTATGTATTATAATAATATATGATCACACTATATCTCTTACGGGGATATCAGAGTTACATTAGTGGCTGTATCCACTTTGCGCTTATATTTCGTGCCCAACGTGACCTACAGTAGCACAGCTGATCGCCGAATGGAGAATTCAGGGCACTCACATATGATATTTCTATTAGATGCCATGCAGGTTTCCTCACGATGGTTTCCTTTAGCGTAAAATAATACCAATGTATATAGAATCTATATAAATACTATGATTCAATCAAATTTTAGGTTTTACCACGACTTACAACCCCCACAACTGAAGAACTCGGGTACTGTGACCTCATTAGTGTAGAGGAGGTGGGTGATACACGTGTTGTTATATTTCGGATGGAGAGCACAGAGTCTCGTATATCAACGATTGTAATCAGAGGATCCACTGATAACTATATGGATGACATAGAAAGAGCTATTGATGACGGTGTAAACACATTTAAAGGAATTGCAAGGGATGGAAAGTAAGTTTATTATATCATTATACTGCATCATGCATCTCTTTTGAATGGAATAAGTAGCGACATTAGTCATTTCATTCATTATTCATAATTTATACATTAAAGCAAATATAGAATAAGATAAATACATCAACCATGGTGCATAACAATACATCATGTACCAAAAGTGTAACTAATTTGCAAATCTTGAAAATATATAAAAGGATGAATAAATATAAGAAAAGAAGTATGTAGAGATAGTAGTAGCATTACATTATTTCTGGGTATTGCAATAAGGTTTAGGTGATATGACAATAAATCAGTTTAACAAATAATTGTCTATTATCTTTAACAGATTTGTACCGGGTGCGGGAGCTACTGAAATTGAGTTGGCACAACAATTGCTGCAATATGCCGACACTCTCCCAGGGTTGGAGCAGTATGCTGTGAGGAAATTTGCAGTTGCACTTGAGAGCATTCCGCGAGCCTTGGCGGATAACTCTGGCGCTAATGCCACTGAAGTAGTCAATAATATTTACAAAGCACACAGGGTATGTACTCAGTCCTGATGTTTAATTGCTTCATTTGCTATGAAAACGCTTTGAATATATTAAAAGCTAAGTAAATTTATAATGAAGACTGTGTAAAAGTGTAATAGATTATAAAAAAATTAATACAGTGAGACACGCTGAAATTGACAAAAATAATTACTTAGGAAGATAATTTCATATAGATAGTATTGTGGTTTACAAATTAAACATCTTACTGGTTGTGCATTCTAAGATCATGCAGCATATGCATATGTGCAGCTCTATACTATATAATTCTAAGAATATAATTTAATTACGTTGGTATCAATTTACAGGAAGGCAATAAAAATGCAGGCTATGATATTGAGTCAGAAAACAATGATGTGTGTGATGCTAAGAAAATGGGTATTTTGGACTTGTATATTTTAAAGAACTGGGGTCTTAAATATGCTGTTGGAGCGGCCACAACTATTTTAAAAGTTGACCAGATCATCATGGCCAAAAGAGCTGGAGGACCTAAGCCCAGAGCTAATGCCGGCAGTGATGATGAATCTTAATACAATACAAACAATTTTACTTATGATAAACGATTTTCGTTTTTTTAATAATTATTTTAGTTCAAATGCGTAGCGTGTAATGCATTTAAATAGACATATATTTTTTCAGTATAAGAGTGGATAAATTGTTTTATGTTCTTATATTGACGTAGTTACAAAATAGACAGCACAGTTTATTCTTCAAATCAGTGACGGCTTTGAGGATGAGAAAGGCTGTAAGTGTACTAGATTTTTTGCAGTTTTAAACTTTTCATATAATTTGTTTTCGTACATAAAGTGATATAGTTATTAAAATGTAATGCGTTCATATATTATAGAATTAACTTAACTGTTAACAAAAATGATCGACGTTTTTCATAATAGAAACTTATTATCAAAGGAACCACTGATTTAAAGCTAGCTATCTACTTCCTTGTAAGAGCTTTATTTTTGTCAAAGGTAATGTACTAATTTATAATTTCATGTAACGACTTCTTTCAGTGGTACTAATTTATATTGTCATAGAATTTGTAAACATTAATAAACTTTAATAAAAATAACTGCGTTTAATTTAATCTGCGAATTAAAAGCAAGCTATATAAATTCGAATATTTACAAAAATGCTTCTATTAATATGAAATTGAAACGAAAATAAAGGAATCTTAATGCAAAGTTTTCAAGAAGAAAACTTATAATTTATTCTTGATTGTATAATAAATTAGATTACGAAAACAAAATCAAAAACTAAGCAAACTAACAAGTTATTTGTTTTATAACTTTTCAAAATAGACGCTATTTTTCACATCTATATACCGCTACATCAGATGGAATCACTGAGAAAAGCACCTTTGCTCACTCGGCCTTAGGGATCTCTTCGACGGCCTTTTGAAACAGTCTGCTTCCTTGGCGTAATTAAGTCTTAAAACAAACAATAATTATAAAAATAATAAAATTATTTATTAGAACAAAAACTACAAAGCAGCACATTAAAATCAGCTGACACCCGAACTAGGACAACCTGTATCTTGGATGTCAGCATATTTCACACAATTTGTTACAGTTTATTACCGCTGCGTAGCTCCAATCTTTACTCAATACAATATAACAATAATATTATATACTAAACAATAGACTATACAAACAAAGTGAATAATAATTTCAAAAGAATGCTAATGTTAAGGCCCAAACACACCTATTCCTGCAACAGTTCCTCAGTATCATTATATTTTAAATTCAACAACCAGTCTCTCAGCTTCATCTTACATTCGAATTGAGATAAGTTCAAGATATTTAATTCATGATTAACCTTATTGTAAATCCTTGAACCAAGAACCCAAAATTGTTTCTCAGCAAAATGAGACTTGTGAATCGGCATATGGCAAACATATCTCATTCTGCGAGGTTTTCTTTTGCTGTTTGTCCCTACAAGGACCACTCTATGTTTGCGGAGGACAAGTTTCGAGACAAAGAGCTGTATTACTGTTAAAACTTGACATCTAGAATATAACAGCTCAGTAGGAAACCTTCTGGATTCTTTAAACATGACTTTTAAGACAGCTCTTTGAGCCATCTCAAGTTTCAATAAAGTGATCTTAGAGGCTCCACCCCAAACAGCAATGCAGTAAGTTATCAAGGATTCACATAGAGAGAAATAAACAGTCCTAAGACTATAAATGTCAGCAGAATTTCTCAATTTCTTAAAGACATAGATAAGTTTTTGAGTTCTATTGATCAAAATATCTATATGAGATTTCCAACTTAACATTTCATCTAGTTATACTCCCAGATATCTCTATACCAGTTCTTGTTAGCGGCAAGCATTTGCATTCTAAATCAGAAAGACGTGAATGCCCCCTAATGCATATAGAATTATCTGTCGGATGGGAGGATGGGCTAACATGAAAAGCTACATATTTGGTCTTTCCAATATTAAGGGAAAGTGAATTTTCAGCGAGACACGTCAAGACAAGTCTTAGAACAGTCTCTGATCTATTTTGAACTTCAGGCCACGAGTGATCATATACTAGAATTGCTGTATCATCTGCATACGTGAAAAAGTGAGACTGAGGAAAGCAAATTTGACAGATGTCATTAATGTAAATTTGAAAAAGAATAGGACCCAAAATACTACCTTGTGGAACCCCAAACTTTATCTCTACATCAGAGCTGCAATAATTCTTTATAACTACTCTCTGCGTACGGTCAGATAAGTAATCTTTAAAAATACTAAGAGGAAAACCACAAACTCCAATGTTTTCTAATTTGCCCAGAAGAGTAGGCACATGGACTGAATCAAAAGCCTTTGAAATATCTAAAAATATTCCTATGCACTTATAATTTCCATCAAGTTTACTTCCAATCAAATCCGTAAAGCTTCCTACAGCATCTTCTGTGGATTTTGAAACTGAACCCATACTGATTCTCAGATATAATTTTATTGTTGGTCAAGAATTTAACTAAGTTATTGTACAGAATTCTTTCTAGGATTTTAGATAAAGCTGGCAAAACAGAAATAGGCCTATAATTATTAATGAACTCTCTTTCACCACTCTTCTAAACAGGGCAAACTATAGCTCATTTGAAAACCCTAGGAAATACTCCAGAAGACAAGGATACATTAAAAATGTGAGTGATAAGAGGGGCCAGAACCTCACATGGTGACTTTAGGATAGACGATGATATAGAA
This sequence comes from Automeris io, assembly GCA_036320925.1. Taxonomy (NCBI): domain Eukaryota; kingdom Metazoa; phylum Arthropoda; class Insecta; order Lepidoptera; family Saturniidae; genus Automeris; species Automeris io. The sequence continues at coordinate 157,383 of JAUDJH010000025.1, read as the reverse complement.
TCCCACCCAACCGCACAGTCTCTGCGAAGAGTCCTAATAATCCCCGGAACTTCATCAGTATCAGTTTCTAAAATGACTAAGGTATCACCAGAACAGGAACTAACCGGCATCACACGAGAGGGACGATCTGAGTTGCAATAAGGAATTTTATCAAATAATGTTTTACCAACATTAGCAAAGAAACGATTCACTTCGTTCACCGATGCTAGTGGACTTTCTCAAGTTTTTAGCAGTTCGACAGGAGATGAGTGAACACGATTAGTATTAGTAATATTCTTGATAACTCTCCAGATAGCTTTAGGACTATTTTTCGCTTTTTCGAATTATTTTCTCTCATACTCTGTCTTTAAAGATTTCAAGAGACTATTACAGAAATTACGATACCTGGAGTAGGTGATTTTGATTATTATAGCACGACCAGGGAGCGATCGCGTTCGAATTTCGCGCTCTCGACGGAGATCGGTGCGACCCCCGGCTCGCTACCGCTCGCCGTCAGAGTAGTGGTGTATTAGACTTAAGAATGTGAGGTGTCATGTACTAGGTTAAGTTTAATTAAGGACTCTTGACCACTAATAAACAATTACAGTGTCTCCGGGTTTGTTTCCGTTCGGCCTATTTCCCCCTATAAATGGACGCCCAACGTCTGGCCGAACAAAAATCAGTGTTCCTGTTTGGTGCGATTTTGTAGTCGTCGAGTGTTTTTACGGACTGAAACCTTGTGTTAGGAATTAAGTCTGACATCGTCGAAATCGTTTTTCACCGAAACCAGGACTTTACAGTGATTTTACGTGTTTTTATGTTTAACAATAGGTCATTAACCCCGAACTCCAGACAATTTGTGTGCACAAATTTTTGTGATTGTCGTGTTCGAGACATTGTAAATTGTTTTAGACTTTATGTGAACGGTGTTTTAGGTATCGAACGTTGGTGTCGTGTTTTTTCCGAACTTTCTGCAATTCAAGTTCGAACACGTGTTTCGACTAACCTAAAATACATAACGGGATCTGGTGACATTTAATTTTTTGTCGTGGTGGTAGTGCTGCGACTAATGTCATTACGATTTTGGGGACCATAGATAATATTGCTTGTCTCTTAAGTTGTGTTCCAGGGACTTTTATCGATAAAATCGTTTCTCTTAAGTTGCGTTCCAGATACAATTTTGTCAATAATGTTAGCATTTGAAGTGGACTTTTTCTAATTAACAATTATTTTCGGACATTCATTAAAATGGTTGTTACGCGTTCACAAACGTCAAGTCCCACTGAAAATTTAATTGTCTGTATCTACATCAGCGCCCACGGCCTCGACTTTTACAGCAACTTCGGTTGAGTCGATGCGTACGCTAGATTACGCAACTCCAATAAATACTGAAGAGGTGATTAAATCACCGCTTTCATCGCCTTCTCGCACAAATCCGCCTTCTACGCCTGCCATTACTAATCCGTTGGTGCTTTCGGATCAACAGCTCCTCACTCTCCTCACTTCACTGCGTGCGCCTGCGCCCACTGGTAACTTTGCGAGATGTACTGCTCGTTTTGATGGCACTGGGGACGTCGAAGCTTTTATTGATGCCATCCTAATATATAAGGACTGTGTCAGCATCAATGACGACGTAGCTTTACGGGGACTGCCTATGCTTTTAACCGATTTGGCGGCTACTTGGTGGCAAGGCGTGAAGCACAGTATTCCAAGCTTTGAAGAAGCTATCAGATGCTTGAAGCATACTTTCGGACCGCGCTTACCGCCTCACCGGCTCTACCGTGAAATCTTTAAGAGAGAGCAGGGGGAGGAAAACACGGATGTATTTGTGTGTTCACTGCGCGCTTTATTTTCCCAATTACCTCAGGGTTCCCTATCGGAAGAGGTACAGTTAGATATGACTTATGGCTTATTACATCGACGCATACGAGAAAAGATCAGTCGTAATTCGTTCAAGACTTTTCATGAACTGCTAGAGCATACTCGTCGTATTGAAGATTTGCTAGACGAAACGCAACCTCAGTCCAAGACGACATCAATTGATGGGAAGGGATCGTCAAAGCCCTTTGTTGCACTCAATTCACATGTGACGTCCTCGACTGCATCTTCAACATCTACGGAGTTGCTTCCTGCAAAGTCTTTGGAGAACGTCAAGTCACGACCAAGATGCGTTTATTGTAAGCAGTATGGACATCTGCGGGATGCATGCCCACGGCTATCGAAGAGGACCCATGACAAGGGTATGGCCGTTGCGACTCGTAAGATTTCATCGCAAGTCATTTGTTTCGGATGTGGTGCTCCGGGAGTCATCCGAGCGAACTGTAATGTGTGTAGGGATAAGAACTCCAGAACTGCGTTTCAATCAATCTCAGTGTGCGGTGCTACTATTGATCCGCGTGGTAGACCTAAGATCGATATTAAAATATGTAACGCTATAGGGACTGCTTTATTAGATACTGGCGCTAAACAGTCAATCGCTAGTATTAGTTTAAGAAATCATCTTCACAGGAATGGTCAAAAATTTGAAAGTACTGTTACAGAAATTAAATTAGCTGATGGCTCTGTAAGATTACAAAACGTAGAAACTTGTTTAGTAGATGTAAACGTTCGCGACGTGGTTGTGCGTACTCTTTTCGTAATTTTGCCAAATGCCACGGATTCATTGCTTGGCATGAATTTTATTCGGGATGCTGGTGTGATGCTTGACTTTGCAAACCATTGTTGGTCTTTGAGGAATTTGCAGGTTAAATTTCCTATCGTGTACGAAGACAGCCATCTCGAAGAGGTCACGTGTGCAGCAATTAGTCTCCGCGAGGACGAGGGTACTCTTCTCACTTCCACTGAGCGTGGGCAACTGGCTGACCTGCTGGTTTTGAACAAAGATATCTTTGAACCAGGGGGAGGACCCACTACGTTTGCCGTTCATAGAATAGATACTGGAGATAGTCGCCCAGTATGTGTTCCACCTTACAGAGTATCACCTGAAAAGAAAGAAGTCATTAGAAAGGAGATAGACAAAATGCTTGAAGATGAGATCATTGAAGAAGCTGAATCGGAGTGGTCTGCGCAAGTGGTTCTTGTGCCTAAGAGAGACACTCAGGAGATGCGATTCTGTGTAGACTATCGAGGAATTAACGCGGTAACTAAAACGGATAGATATCCTTTACCCGTTATTGATGAGATTCTACAATCTACTAAAGCTGGTAGCGTTATGTCAACCATAGATCTGAAGGCTGGCTATTGGCAGATAGAAGTTGCTCCTGAGGACAGAGACAAAACTGCTTTTTCTACGCCATTTGGGATGTTCAGATTTCGCCGTATGCCTTTTGGATTGAAGAATGTCCCGGCGACATTCCAACGCCTTATTGACAGATTTCGTGCTGGTTTGAAGGACATAACTGTCGTGGCTTACCTGGATGATATTCTTGTGATTTCTGAGAACCTGGACTCCCATCTACGGGATCTGCAACAGGTCTTCGAACGTCTCCGCTTGTTCAACCTGAGGGCTAATAGGAACAAGTGTGTGTTCGCCAGAGAAAAGGTCACTTACTTGGGACATGTCATCTCGAGCTGTGGTATTGAGCCAGACCCTAGAAAGGTTCAGGCTGTCATGGATATGAAGCCTCCAAAAGACCTTAAAGGACTGAGGACATTTCTACAAACCTGTTCCTGGTTTCGCAAATTTATTCCATCGTTTGCTGATTTAGCTTGTCCGCTAACGGAACTGACTCGGAAGAATAAGACCTGGTCTTGGGAAGAGAAGCAGACGACTGCTTTTGAAACTCTTAAGGCAAAGCTTGCCACCAGTCCCATCCTGATACAGCCAGAGTTTGAGAAACCGTTTGTAATACGGACTGATGCTAGTTCATACGCGCTTGGAGCAGTGCTTCTCCAAGGCGAGAATTTCAAGGAAGAGAGACCAATCGAATACGCAAGCCGTTTACTCACTGGAGCTGAGAAGAATTACAGCACTACTGAGCGGGAAGCTTTAGCAGTAGTGTGGGCTTTAGATAAATTTAGACCTTATGTGGAAGGTGCCCAAATCAAGATTGCTACCGACCACCAGCCGCTGAAATGGCTTCTCTCACTTAAAACTCCTAGTGGACGATTGGCTCGTTGGGCCCTGAAGATTCAAGGCTTCAATTTAAACATTGATTTTACACCTGGAAAGGTCAATGTCATTGCTGACACTTTGAGTCGCCCGGCTGTGGACATTCAGGAAGAGCTTCCTGTGTGTGACGTTTGTCCGATTTCTGTGGACTGGCCACACCGTACTTCAGAAGATGTCCGTGCTTCTCAGTTGGAAGACCCGAAGATCGCTGAAATCATTAATGACTTCGAGCGGGACGACACCGAATCAGCTATCCAATGGACGGATCGTGGTTATTATATGGCACAAGGGGTGTTATATCGTACTGACCTGTATGGTGAGTCTGAAGAGCCACTGCTGGTTGTTCCCGAATCCGGTCGCGCAGAACTTATGAAGGAGTTTCACGATGCGCCTACCGCCGGACATTTAGGGTTAGAGAGAACCCTACGGAAAATTAGAGAGAGATACTATTTTCCTAATATGAGAGCGTATATTGCTAAGTATATCAAAAACTGTGAGCTTTGCCAACGATATAAGCCGACTAATATGAAACCAGCCGGACTTTTACAGACACCTGTGCCTCAGCATCGGTTTGAAGTCCTGGCCATGGATCTGTTTGGTCCTTTACCTGAAACGGAGAAGGGTGAGAAATGGATCTATCTGGTTGAAGATGTTGCTAGTCGGTGGGTAGAACTTTTTCCCATGGTTTCTGCTACCGCTGAGACCTGTGCCAAGGTCTTGATCGAGGAAGTGTTCCTTCGTTATGGGTTTCCTCGTCGGGTTGTGTCTGATAATGGTACCCAATTCGTATCCGCGGTAATGCAAAAAGCCATGCATGTTCTTGATATTAAACAGAGCTTGAACCCAGTGTACCATCCTGAAGCCAATCCGGCTGAAAGAAAGAATAGAGACTTAAAACAGATGCTGTCTATGTTAGTAGGACCTGTACATAGGAGTTGGGCCGAAGCTTTACCTGCTGTCCGCTTCGCACTGAATACAGCTACAAATCAAGGTACTGGTCACTCGGCATCATATTTGACGTTTGCTCGGCATGTCAGATCTCCTCTAGAGAATACTCTAGATCTGCGGCCTATAATCAAGCAAGAAAATTACGTTCCACAAGTCACTCCTTACCTGCGTACTTTTGCTCAGCATCTCAAGGAGATGAAGTACCGCGTCGAGAATCAGCAAGACATCCGCAAAGCCGTTGCTGATCGTGGCCGACGCCCAGGACCCGGTTATAAAGAGGGTGACCTTGTGCTCGTGGAAACACGAGTCCTAAGCGATAAAGCTAAGGGTATTACTCATAAATTCGCTGCGCGACGTGATGGCCCTTACGTTGTTACGAAGGTCGTGTCTCCCGTTTCTTATGAGATCGCTGACATCAATGGTTTGGTTAGAGGGAAGTACCACACTAGCTTCCTTACACCGTACAAGGGTGAAGCATCAGTTTTAGCTTCCCGTCGCCGAGGGCGACCGCCAGTTTCTTCTTCTCTTTTGTTTTCCAAGTCATCTCCGGAGGTACCCGTCCGTGACTTGGAGGGGGAGAGTATAGCACGACCAGGGAGCGATCGCGTTCGAATTTCGCGCTCTCGACGGAGATCGGTGCGACCCCCGGCTCGCTACCGCTCGCCGTCAGAGTAGTGGTGTATTAGACTTAAGAATGTGAGGTGTCATGTACTAGGTTAAGTTTAATTAAGGACTCTTGACCATTAATAAACAATTACAGTGTCTCCGGGTTTGTTTCCGTTCGGCCTATTTCCCCCTATATTATTATATTATTCGGGAATTTTCTTGTTTGCAAGTGCAACCTATCACGATTTCTTATACATCTAATTCTGTCTCACCACACATTCCACTGCCGGTCAAATAACCTTTCATACGTCACGCAATCGACCATCCACTGAAAAGGGTCTGTAGTGAGTAATTTGTTCAGTAAAAGTGCTACACTATATACATTTAACTTACAAACTAACTTAAAAGTTAAAATCTATAAATGTGCAACACTTAAACTAAACTAAACTACAACACAAACTTATTCTAGTGGGATGGACAAATCTTACGTGCTATATTTACAGTTATAACTATTAAAATAAAAAGATGGCAAAGCCTTTATTTACAATAATACTAAAACTTTAAAATACAATATATACAAAAGGCTGACGGTTGCGGATGTGGATAAGCCGTTTCGGGCTTTCGCCTCTGACGGTGGCCTTTCCGCTGCTCGCTACGACGAGCAGGTCACTGGGAGAAAGCGCACAGGTGCGTCCTTCATGGTGTTTTCTTAGAGTTTTCATTTAGGTGTCTCCTCAATGCTTCTGGCGATCGAATCGTCGGAAGGATGAGCGAATCTATATCGCACGTCCGCCTAGCACTCTCCAGCGCACCAACTCCGTGGGTGCAGGCTAGGAGCGGTTCTTATACATCTCAAAAATCCAAGGGTAATCCACGGCTTAATGATCCTACTTCTACGAGAAGTCAACCTTGTTGTAGTATGCTTGTTTATTATATACGAAATAGAGTCTACAAAAAATTCTGCACAAACATTTGCATCATTAGACTCAAGGAGGGGAGAAAAATCAAATAAATTAATATCATGAGAAACGGCCTTGTAGTTGGTAAAAGATACAGATGTTTGAAGATTCCTGTAATTACTGCAATTGCTAAGGGAAAGAATCACAGAGAAATGGACGAAATATATACTCAATAATATTGGTAAAGTGTTCTAGTTTCCAAATTTAAACTTATTTTTTTAATATAATGTTTTTAAGTGGCCTGTTCTAAAACCTTTCAGTTTGGCCCTTCTATATGGGTATGTATAATTCTACTTGGTCCTGCAACAAAAGCAATACAGTAAAAATTTGCTAAAATTTCCGTATGAATATCTAAGGGGTAGATACTTCTCTACCCCCTGCGCGCGGACGGCGCGCCCACCAGTGAGTGGCCAAATTCTGCAAGCTATGGAATACCAAGGTACATTATAACAAGTTATCATTGGACGACATGTTTATTATTTCAAAACATCTGCTTTAATTGTAGGATATTGCTTCACAACTTCGTTTTTTATTGATCAATAATTGAGCAATAATACTTAAAAATGTATCATATAAAGGCACCAGATTAATAAACATGCTATACACGTGGCCATATAATCAAAACACCTTTATTGTTTGTTCATGTGAAAGGACAAAAGCTACTGTCAATAATATTTGTAGAATGCGATATTCGCGAAAAACTTCAATCCGGAGTGATTGCGTCTCTTCTGCACTCCCGTTGAGTAATTGTTGTTTTCATGTTGTGCTGGTCGGCTGGAAGTCCAATTGTTGTCTGAGCTTGGGCAGCAAAGGAATGCTTGGTTAACCGTGTGCGATGGGGAATCAATGGTTTTTTGGCGAGACGCTAGCGGAGTGATGCGTCCCTTGGGTCGCTAAGATTGCCCGCCAATCTATATATTATTCCTCGCCGTTTATATTGTGTGTGTATAGAAATGGCGCAACAAACAGGAAATGGAGATGGAATAGAATGAATTGAAACTATCACATAGATATTGGAGCGTCGCGGGGAAAATTAACAAAAATGTAATAAGAGATGAAAAGAAATTACCTTAGACATGACTGTATGGCATAAATGCCTTTGCCTTCCCCATGAGGGGAAAATATTACCAAAAAAAACTATTCACAAATCTGGATTGCAACAAACTATAACTGTCAAAAATAAATAGTTTTTGGAATTTCGATTCGGTTGGATTGTTGAATGTGAATTGTTTAAAACAGGTCAATTATAACTTTAGTGATAATAGTAAACTTGTGAAAATGTCTTCATACAAGGTATCAATACTTTCTAATATGAACTATAAAGCTATGATTTAATTATTTTCTCAATTATCCTATGCTAAGCTATGATTTAGTTATTTTCTCAATTATTCTCACAAAAATATTTTTCTTGATGCATAATAATTCAGGTTGATTTTTTTATAATTAAGCAGTTTGTTTCGGAAAAAAGAAATGTCCCGATGTACTTAATAATTTAAATACTTTTTTATGTTTAAAATTACAGCCTATTGACTCAAAACGAGAAGAGTTTAGACGTTATTTAGAGCGAGCGGGAGTGATGGATGCCCTTACTAAAGTGCTCGTTAGTTTATATGAAGAACCAGATAAGCCAGAAGATGCTTTGGAATATGTTCGTAAGCACTTGGGCAATGATGGTGGTGATGATGAGTTGGAAGCAGCTAGAGCTCGTATAGCAGAGTTGGAAGCCGAAAATGCGCTTCTGAAAGGTGAAGCAGCCCCCACGGAAGGATGATTTCATAATAATATTATGGACCAGTGAAGATCTCAATTATGGATCTCAATAGAAAATTATTCTTGTTGAACTATTAGATATTTAACTTAGTGTTATGATTACCAAGAGAGTATTATTTTTGTTTAATTGAAAGTGCAAGATGCAAATTTAGTTTGAACCCTTAATTTATTCTGATAAGAAATAAATTATGGTTATCACAATTCATTATATATGCAAAAGCTAGCCAGGCTACATATCTTTTGCTCAAAAATTAATTAAAAATAAATAAATGTATTAAAACTAAATTGGTTTTCTGTATTTTCAATTTTACCTAATATAATTTTTGAAAAGAAATAACATCTGTGGGTATCAATAATGTCCTTAAAGTACAAATAATTTCTTAATAATAAATGGTATCTAATTAAATAATGAATATATGCAATTTAAAACAAATATTGTATATTTGGTATCAGGAACTTATCATGTATGCTATTCTCTAAAAACAAGACCCACATCAATATTTTGGTATCAGATCCATTAAATTTGTTCACATAATTTGTAACACTTCCTTGTAGATTCAAAAAATTGGCTTGATGTTGAGAAGGCAGATGATTTTACAAATTATTGTCTTTTTTTAGGTATTTTTAGATAATTCTGATAAACTATGATGCTATTAGACAGTCTTTATGAGCAAATTTGCTTGGAAATTGTGATTGATTTATATCATTAATATTAAATTAGTTAATAATAATGTCACTATGAAATAAAAGCATGAGGCAGTGGTTCCTTATCAACTAATAGATAATTAAAATGAAACAATTTTCTCTGATCAAGAATTGATAAATTATTTATAATCTTTCACTAGCAAACATAAGTTATATGACATTTAAACAGCAGCACTAATGAGCTCAGTATATTTTTTTACTTTGCTGGCAACACTCATGTCCACATACTTGTCCCCAATTGATACAATCATGCCTCCAATAAGCGATGGATCAACTTTAGCAGTAAGCTGAAGAGTTTCATTGCCTTTTAGGAATTTCTGGAATTATAAAATAACATTATATGTATTTCAATTATATTATTGTAATTATAGTATTGTTTAATAGCATTAGTGTATAGTGCAAACAAATTAAAATGGTACAATATATTATAAGAAGAGATTTTGGATGATAAATCCTATTGCTTAAACCGCTGTAAATAGATATATTACATTTTTATGATAGGTACCTTAATTTAACTGGGCATCCATTAAGGAAATACTTTTTGAAATGTCTTTCCCCAATAGCATGTTATATATAAAAATACTATACGTAGACACTTGTACTTCTTAAATTTCTTCTTACAACTACATCAATTTGAAATTATTCAATAAATAAAAAAACTAAATGTTCACCTTTAAAGCCGCCTCTAGATTTTGTCTCTGCGCCTGATCCAAGGGTTTAGCAGTGATAACCTCACAAGTAACCTCGCCACGGTGTGCAGCCATCATGATCTTAAATGCACTAATAACAGCTTCCAATTTTCCCAGGCGACCATTCTCAGCAAGGATCCCTAGCAAATTGCTTGTTGTTGCAGATAAGTTAGTCTGTAAATTTTAATCATGGAATATCTCGAAAACTAGAGCCAGCTTTGCAAAACAGCTGACAGCATTGGATTTAGTGTACTTGAATGATGTTTTCTACCCAGGGCCCATCTATGTCTAAAAAATAAGCTTCCGATACAAGCAGTGTTATTATTCAATTACCCCATTATATTTTGATAATTAAATTTAACATACATTTTAACATTTACAAATAGAAGGGGGCTTTATTCAAAGTCATCACAAAAATTGGCAAAAGCTATACATACAACCAAAATTAGGAGACTGTCTACAGTCCAAAAATAATTGCACACAAGATATTTCAAATATTAAATGTAGCTACTATAACAAATGATATAGATAGTATTATTAAAAAAAAAAACAAAATAAATAAAAAATCGTAGACAATAGGTAGTCGTAGTAAAACAAACTAATAAATGTTATTTATTAAATAAAATTACATGGATTCGACTGGACTGACCTTAGTTGCTACTTGTTTCAAAGCATCTGCCTTCAGATTCCTCTTCAAAGTAGGGTTTATAATAAACTCCTTCAACTTTGCGTCGGTTTTGATCGATTGTTGGAACTGCGTTAATTCTTTTTCCACCGCATCCAATGTTTTATTTTTGGACGCTGCCGAATATAAGGCTGACGCATATCTGCCTTCTAATCCGAAAACCTGCACCGGAGGTTTCACCATCTGAGCTGAAGCAGCAGAAGTACTCAAGGACCGAACCTAAAAAAATTACGTAACCTTTATAAAAAATAATAAGATATGAAATATATGTATATATGTATAAAATTCACCAGCATATTTCCTTTCATCATGGACATTTTGAATGTCTACTTTGATGAAGCTTGATAGGGAAGTTTGTGATTAATATAGATTCTGTTGTTCAGAATTTCAGAAAACCTAATTGCTAGTCAGTGTTGCCAGCCTCTGTTAAATATTCACCTATGATATTATTTTTAATTTCTTTAACAAAACTCGCATCGCTTAAATATTTTTAAAGGGTATTTTTACAGGCATATATTAGGCCGAGCTCGGTGTGAAAAAGTGTCTTTTCTTATTTTCGCGCCAACATATCATAAAATAATTTGTTTTCTTAAAATAGATTTGGGTTATAAATAAAACCGAATAGCTGTGATTGCATTACGTTAAGTAGGTATGGAGCCAAATACAATTTTTAAAATCCTCCACACGCTTGGTATTAGTCAAATATGTGTATAATGGGCTACGATGGGGATAGATATAATGAAACCTCTCTGTTTGTGACAAAAAGATCTGTTCGTCCACGTAGTGTTCGTACGAAAAAGGCGATCAAAGCAGTAAGAGAAAGAATTCGAAGAAATATAATATCGAAAGCATAATATTTTATCTTGAGAGATGAAGATAGCACCTAGAACCATGTCACGTATTTTACAAGACCACTTAGGACTTACAGTCTATAAGAGACGCAGTGGTTATTTCTAAATAATAATTTAAAAAAGAATAGGGTGGTAAAATCGAAGATACTAAGCATTGGGTTAATTCGTGAATAGGTTCAAAAGATAAGGAATTCTTTAGACTTGGAATCTTTACACTGCCTGAAAGATGGGAAAAAGTAGTTGCTAGAGATGGACATACTTCGATTAAATTTAAAGTAACATTCTTTTACAAAAAAATTTGTGACAAAAAGTGACGGAAACTTACTTGTAATCCTAATATAAACAAATAAACATATCGCTTTATTTGCTTTATAGGCTTAAACCATACTAAAAATTTAGAGCGCACACAATTTTCAAAATAATTATTAAATAAAGTTGTACGTAACAACAAGTATTTACCTCATCCTTATAATACTATCTTACCAAATAATATAGACTCCCGCTAGAGGTACCTGTAAGCCAATAATGATCATTAGTGATATTTAATCGTTTCGTGAAATATTCGATAGTAACATAAATAACAAAGCACTAATATTCTACAAATATGCAGTACTTGTATTTAACATTAAACTCGTAAGCTTGCTCTCTTTTATTTTACGTTAAGCGCCATCTCGCGTGCATCACTAATATTGGATATTTCTAGCTACAGATTATTTTATCTAATACTTTTTAAATACTTTTTCCACGTACTTAATCCGATACTTATGTGTCACTTCTAATGACAACTGACTGATGTGTTTTTCTTCGAACCTTTGTTGTGCTATATGGTATATTATTAAACATTTTTTCTATTACCATTCTTGTTCTTCAAACGTAATCATCTAATAAAACGTTTTAATTGAATGAGTGAAGATATGTACCACAGTTGAAATTTTTTACTCAAGAGAAACTTGTTTTTATTTTTCGAAACGGAAATAATTATAGAATCTGGGTAATTATGTCGCAGCAAGTAGATACCATTCTTACACTATTAATAAATGGCTTAGGTTTAGAAGGAGAGGAACACGACTTTTGTGATTTCACAATAGCTGATCAGAACTCTGTTGCTGAATCTCAAGGTATTACACCGACGACACCGTCCAATTTTAAACCAGTACTTGGCGGCAACGTCACCTACGTCGTCGCTTGTGTCATTATAAACGAATCTAATGAAGTATTGATGATGCAAGAAGCTAAGGAAAGCTGTGCTGGCAAGTGGTATTTGCCTGCAGGGCGAATGGAAAAGGGTGAAACTATAGTTCAAGCTGCAGTCAGAGAAGTTCTAGAGGAAACAGGTCTACAATGTGAACCCAAGACGTTACTTGTAGTAGAAACAGCAGGCGGCATGTGGTATAGGTTTGTTCTTACTGGTGAAGTGATTGGAGGAGAACTGAAAACTCCTGCAAAAGCTGACAAAGAGTCCCTACAGGCAAAGTGGATTTCAAGTTTACAGGAAATTACTTTAAGGTCGAATGACATTGTGCATCTGATTGAGAAAGCACAATTGTATAAGAAAAGAAGAGAAAATAACATAACATGGCATAAAGAAATAATGCCTGCTGCTGTCCCTCATATTAAGGATCTGTTAAGATTAATAGTTGTCATAAAAAAAAGAAGTACAAATAGGTTACATGTATTATTAAGTGAAAAAACTTCAAAACATTTTCCAACATGTGAGATAAATCCTGCAAAAAGCTTACATTCTACATTAAGAAGGTTTATGGTAGAGATGTTTGGAGCTGATGTAAGTCAACATAGGCCCCTGGGTTTGATGAATGTGGAAGCAGATCCAGCAGAAGATGGCTGTTGTCTAACATTACTTGTTGCATTCCGTGCTCCACTGGAAGAAGTACCATTCATTGGCAAATGTGCATGGCAGGAAGTATCTCCTGAAGTTGAAAACAAATTACTCTCTATGATAACAATGAAACATTCCACTGTGGAATTACATGTTGTTCGTTAATATTATTTAATATCATTTATTTTACAATAATTATTATACTGAATCTCTTTATTATAATAAATTCTATATATGAGGAATATAAAAACAAGCTTCAGGCCTATTTTTTGCCATTTTCCTTATTTTAATATATTACACAGCTTCAAAATTTAATAATTTTTAAGTAAACTCAATCACATTCAAAATGTATATCACCACTCCATATAATAACTTTCTATAATTTTTGATACAATTTTATAATTATGTTATTGAATGAAGGAATAGATTTCGTTTGTTTTAATACTCCTCATGTATCCTAAGTTTATTCTTCTTTAATATTGGCCAGTTCTAACATGTTTAACAGTTTTTAAATGGATAACTTTATACTCATGCTTAAGTGTAAGCTTTTATGATGTATTTATTGCTAAAAGCAAACATTCTTGAACTCATATTGGACAGCTTTAATTTTAAATTGTTTTATTATACATATTATTTATTAGTTTTTTACTGACAGTCAAATAATGTATAACATTCCATTTAGTTTCTAGTTTTATTTGTTATTTTGTACCTGTTGTTGGATATATTTAGTTAATTTTTTTTGTGTCATTTGGGGGCTGGGTTTTTATTTAATAACTTTTAATGATTAATTTGTTGACATTTTATTGTCTATAAAGTCTACTTAGGTATTGCTAAATGAATTCTTTGTTTTAGCAAATGCTAATATATTTTTGTACAAGGAAGTATTACAACATTGGTGCATTCACCACTGTCGGGTATTTGTCAAACTATTATTCTTGTACCGTGTGTTAACGTCAATAAAGTCAGTTCGTAAACCGCCGCCCGTCTTTCATTACACATACTTAACTGGCGACGAGGATTAACTTTCTAAGTATTTTAAAAGTGATACAATGCCTTTCGGAAATATTGAGTGTTTCGAGCTATCTTCAAAAAAATGGACAACGTATGTGAATCGCGTAAAGCAGTTTATAGCCTTAAACGAGATTAAGGAATCGCTACACACGGCCACGTTAATCACCTTGGTCGGCGAACCGACCTACGAACTTATGTGTGATTTGTGTTCCCCGGCTAAACCAGAAGATAAGAAATTTTGTGAATTAGTAGGAATTGTGCAAGAACATCTAGAACCCAGGCGTTCCGATATTGCAGAAAGACATTTATTTCGTTTGCGCCGTCAGATGCCGAACGAAGATTTAAGCGCGTACCTTCAGCATTTAAAACATCTCGCGAGTACCTACAATTTCGGTGATAGGCTGGAAGAGAATCTTAGGGACCAATTTGTATCGGGCCTGGCGAGTGACGACATGCGTAGTCGTTTATTCGCGGAGAGGGACGTGGACTACAGGCGAGCGGTAGACTTGGCGCTGGCGCTCGAGGCTGCGGAGCGGCACGCGGAGGCGAGCCGTACGGGCAGCACGGCGCCGGGCGCACTGGACGGCACGGCGAGCGGCGCATCGGGTGCAACGGGCACGGCGCCGGCGATGCCGCTGCACAGGATTGGCGCGAAACCAACAGGTTTTCGGGTGAAGGACACGCGGCCGCAGTATTGCTGGCGGTGCGGTCAAGGACATTCACCAGATAAGTGTCGCTATAGACGTTTTAGTTGTAATGAATGCGGGGTACGTGGGCACCTTAAGGTGATGTGCCGAGGTGCACGTTCCACGGGAGAACGAGCAGCGGGTAAGCAGACAGACAAAAATCAATTTTATATCGAGTCTGACTCTGACGACAGTAATTTTTATAATATGTATGTTACCGGAAATAGTGATAAGCCTTATGAGATTGAAGTATTAATTAATAATATTCCTCTTAAGTTTGAGATAGACACAGGTAGTAAAATTTCCGCTATTAGTGAATATTACTTTCATAAATATTTTAGAAATAGTCCGTTATCCATTTGTAATTTGAAATTAAACTCATACACGGGGGAGAAAATTTGTCCACTCGGTTTCTTAACTGTTAACGCGTTATATCACGATAAGGGCGCCGGATCGAGCGCGGGGGCGGCAGAGAAGCGCGAGGCGAGCGGACTGCGTTTGTACGTAATACCACAGGGTGGCCCGCCGCTCCTCGGTCGCACTTGGCTGCGTCAGTTAGGATTTAAAAATATTTACATTAATAAAATAATGGATAGCGGTCTAGAGGCTAACGATGAAAATACACTAATAAATAATTTAGAGAAAGATTTTCCGGATGTTTTCTCTTCCGGTTTGGGGACCTGTACTAGAATGTTTTCATTAACGTTGACAGACGAGCCAATTTTTTGTAAAGCGCGCTCTTTGCCGTTCGCACTGCGTGCTCCGGTTGAAAATGAATTAAATCGGCTCGTTAGAGAAGGCACTATTGTTAAAGTAAGCAGTTCAGAGTACGGGACGCCTGTCGTGCCGGTAATTAAAAAGTGTGGTGATATCCGAATTTGCGGCGACTACAAAGTCACAATAAATAAAAAATTAAAACGTGAGCCATATCCACTACCGCGAATAGAAGAACTTTACACAGTTTTAAGTGGAGCAAAAATATTTTCCAAAATCGACTTAGCCCACGCTTATGAACAAGTGATGTTAGAAGAGAAATCGCGCGCTTGCACCACTATTAATACACACGTCGGTCTATTCGAATACATTCGCACACCATACGGTCTTTCTTGTATTCCTGAAAAATTTCAAAAATTAATGGATGACGTCATGAAAGGCGTTCCGATGACCGTGGTGTATTTAGACGATATTTGCGTCGGGGGCTACTCGAAACAAAATCATATTAGTAATTTGCGTGAAGTTTTCCGACGTTTACAATCTGTGGGGCTACGAATAAAAATAGAAAAGTGTGAGTTCTTTAAGCCTCAAGTAAAATATTTAGGTCACGTGATAGATCAAAACGGACTCCAGCCGGACATAAATAAAGTCAAAGCAATTTCGGATGCTCCACCCCCCAGTGACGTCCACAAACTTAAATCTTTTCTGGGACTAGTCAATTATTATGGTAAATTTATACCACAATTGAGCACAACGTTGTACCCGTTATATCAATTGTTAAAAACAAAAATTTCGTGGAATTGGACACGAGAGTGTGAACAGGCATTTTGTAAAATAAAAAAATTATTATGTAGTGACAGGTGCTTAGCGCACTATGATCCAGAGCTGCCGCTGGTCCTTAGCGTGGACAGCAGCGCTTATGGCATTGGCGCAATTTTGGCGCATAGATACGCTGACGGCTCAGAGAGGCCGATTTGTTGCGTTTCTCGTACGCTCAACGAAGCGGAAAAATCGTACAGTCAGCTAGACAAAGAAGCATTAGCTATATTTTATGGTGTTACCAAAAATCACCAATATCTGTTCGGAAGGCGTTTCATTATACGATCAGACCATAAACCACTTGCATACATTTTTGGTGAGCGGGCCGGCATACCGCAGACGGCAGCGAGTCGTCTCCAGCGTTACGCGGCGCGTCTCGCGGCGTACGATTTCTCCGTGGAGTGGGTGAGCTCGGCGCGCAACGCGCCTGCTGACTGCTTGTCACGTTTGCCTTTGCATCGTAATTCTATCGAGAGTGAATCCGATCCTATGTTTTACTTATTGTATTTACAAAACGAATTTCCGGTGAATTACAAAGATATTGCGGAGGCAACTAAAAACGATACAGTACTACGCAATATATATAAAAATATTCTTTTTGGCTGGCCGAGCGACACTGAAGTCGAACAAGAAAAACCATATTTTAGCCGTAAACAAAATTTGTTTGTTGATCATGGATGTATAGTATATAACTATCGCATAGTGATTCCACCAAAGTTTCGTAATTATATATTAAGTGAGCTGCACGAAGGTCATTTGGGGGTTGTTAAAATGAAAAATACAGCTCGTAACTATGTTTATTGGCCGGGCTTAGACGGCGATATTGAGAAGTTATGTAGGGAATGTGTGACGTGCCGTCAGCAGCGCGATGCGCCCCCGCACGCGCCTCTCACTCCCTGGGAGTTCCCCTCGCGGCCCTGGCAGCGGCTGCACGCTGACTTCGCCGAATATCAAGGTAAACATTACCTTATTATCGTTGATGCACACAGTAAGTGGATAGAAGTGTTCCCCTTAGGTAGTACCACTGCTAAAATTGTTATTGAGAAGTTTAGAGAAATTTTCGCACGCTTCGGGCTACCGCGGCAGATAGTAACCGATAACGGTCCTCCGTTCACATCGAGTGAGTTAAAATATTATTTTGATAAAAATGGAATAATACACACATTGACCAGTCCGTACAGGCCTAAAGGGAACGGGGCGGCAGAGAATGCTGTCAAGACTGTTAAGAATTGTATAAAAAAAGCTTGTTATGAAGGGGTCGATGTGCATCAAGCTATACATAAAATGTTATTCAACTATAGAAATTGTGAGCATGCCACTACCGGCGTCGCGCCGGCAGAGGCCATGCTGGGCCGACGGCTGCGGGGCCGCCTGGACGCACTGCGACCAGATACTGAGGGGCGGGTGCATAACAAACAACGTCAACAAATTGAACGCGCCGGTGGCACTGAGCGCTCCGTCAGTATAGGTGACACGGTGTTCGTGAGAGACTTTACTAAGAGTAAAGACAACTGGGTGGAAGGGCAGGTTAGCGGTCAGCGAGGACCGTCATCTTATAACGTTAAATTACCAGATAGCACTGTAAAGAGACACATTGATCAAATTTTAGATGCAAACCAAAGCAAAAACAGATATTCGCTATCCTGCACTTCTACGCAGGATGATCATGTTCACCAAGACGACTTGGAGACTGTTCCGCATGAGGACGGCATATCTCAGTCTCAAAGTGTCGTAACCAATGTCAAGTCACCTGTTAAAAAGCATAACTTGAGACCGCTGCCGCACAGGGTTGGTATAGTGTAATTGTGTATATAACATGTTGTATTATTATTTATTGTAATTGTATGTAATTAATTAAGTAAGGAGGTGTCGGGTATTTGTCAAACTATTATTCTTGTACCGTGTGTTAACGTCAATAAAGTCAGTTCGTAAACCGCCGCCCGTCTTTCATTACACATACTTAACTACCACAAGTATATATATAACAAACTGAAATAAAATTTAAATTATGATCTATTTTTTTATCCTGACTTAATTTAGTGACCATACCAATCCTAATGGTAAGCATGGTGCAGTCTAAAAAAAGACAATGACTATCAACAGTAAAGAAAACCTATCAATAGTTACTTACAGCAATCATGCTAGCTGGCACAAATATCTCTCTACTTTTATATATCATATCCCATATCATAATTTTAGTCCTAACTGGGATATGAGTTGCCATATAACCGTGAGTTTGTAAATACCGTTTCTTTTACGAAAGGGAGCGGGTGGAACAAGGTTAAATAATTCTTCAGAACAATCGACTTGATACAAATGGTAGAAAATGCTTTGTGAAACAACATCTACGCAACTGGAGCTGTTCAAAAGGCTTATTGTCGTCTGGGTCAAACAATGAGGGCAGCACCCTACATGGGCGTTAAGTACTGGGCAGAATAATCGCAGAGATGCGAACATTATTTCATGCAGGGCACGCTGTGAATTTATTAATGAATAAAATATACTCACTTATGTATGTTTCATTACAAGGTAATATGAATTTATTACTTTACGTCCAGAACATCACTCTTCACATACCCCCTTTTTTTACCTTCTGAACCTTCATATGCTTGCCAAATCCTAGTTTTTCCCGGCCTCGAAAAATTTCAAGATCCAGAGCCGATTCCATCACACTTGAATAATACTTTTTTTTTGTGAAATAATGTTACTGTGTCCTTTTTTTTGCCCCTGACAATGGGTGTGTAAAATATCATGATGGGTTTACTAGTTAAGGCGTTAAACAACCTTAAGTTCGTTTTTAAGTATTAATAAATGATATATTATAGATATATCTTTATGGATGCCCTATAAATGAATAACGTAATAATGGAATTTCGTTCGGAGACGTTGTAAAGGTCTATTAGGCCAATAGTCTACACTATTATTAATAGCCAACGGCACGAATCCTTTATAATAATCTAATAAAAAATCTAGAAATAAACAACGTCTTGTAATACAACGGTTTTTTTTTTTATAATAAAAAATACAACTTTCTCTTCAAATGTTTATTAAAGCGATATAAAAACATTGCACTGACTAGAAATCCAATATATAACTCGATCCACAATAACATGAACCTAAGTGTGGAATGCATCCACTTCCCGTTCTAACAATTATCGTCTGTTACGTAATTTTTTTTTCAAGTATCGTCATATCAGTCTCAGGTTTCATGTTATGGTGTACTATTAATATAACGTATAAATTATCAGGGGTACAAGCAGAAAACTTAATCATTATCTAAATTTTATGTTATTCTCAGAGCGATATCACAATCTAAAGAAAAAAGACTAAATATATGAAACCATCAATTTTACTACTTAAACTTCATAATTATTTATTTAAATATGGATTCACTATATTGCGTAAGGGACTAGTTTTTATTACTGTTAACATTGAAAAATGTGCATAATACACATTCTTTTTACAATTTCAGCAAAACTAATATATCATTTATTCATCATAATAATCATTGTCATTAACATAGACACATTTCATATGAGGTTCAACAATATATGCTCCCATATTTTTAAACAACTATGTGAATAATATGGTGACGAATGCGAAAGAGGTTTAAAAATATAGAGGGAAGTAGCGTTATATTATTTTTGCCTACTCAAAGAACCGTAACAGTTTATTAAAAAAAGAATTACAGAAATATTCAAGTATAAACAAAATAGTATCTTTTTTTACTACCAAGCTCTTGGGCTACAATACTTAGCTCAAAGTTGCTACTAAATCCATTTATTAACTAGAACGGCTATATGCCACTATTAAATTTCATGGAAGTAAAAAATAATAATAATACCGTTTAAAAACCAAAAGCTTACTGCCGTGCCCAGGAAGTTTTCCAAGTCACCATGATCATGCCGACCATGGCAATCAAGCCATGTGAGTTAGTAAGCGTAATTACACTTACTTATTTACAATATTTTCTTCTACAACGCAGTTTAGCACCTCTATCAGATCGATTAGAAATTTTGTACAAACAAGCTCACACTCGAACCACTAAACTTATGTCATTGCACTAAACAAATTATGTCTTTTCAAATGGTACACTCAAACCTATCGTACAAAAATGTACTTTTCTAATAATTATTAGTAGTTTCCATTTCTTATTACAACTCACAACACATATTGTCAAATATTCATGAATTAAAATAAAGTATATCAACAAGTATATAAAAAGGGATTACATAGAAAATATATACCAATAAATATCTTAAAAAATGTAACACATGTTTCGATTTACCATACACATAATATCATATTGAAATAAGTCGATACTATATCAGTGGGCATATAAAATTAATGTAAACCGAGTGTATATTATCGCCAATCTTTTTTTTAATGATTTATAGGCGGACGCTTGACTTCAATCACACCTGGTTGAAGATGAGCTGAATGACGAACTGCGTCCGCCCAATAAATGCCTATTCACTCTTCTCATAAAGACTCAGATCATAAGATCGCGAAAACGTGGTCGCTCGAAGCATATTCCAGTCCTTAGCTGTTCACATGTTGAATTTAGAAGCGAATCTTTTCGTGCGGTTGTAAGGAACACCCACCACATACGGATGGTATCCGACAAGATGTCTAGTGGTTTTACGTTGGAATGGGGCTGGTGTAATCAAACTACGTCGTTACTGAGTGCACTCTCCATTGTGCAACCGGTAAAAGACTGCGAGGCAGGCGACTCTAAGTAATAATCGAATCTCTGCATTTTAATCTCAGTCAAAGAGTCATCTAAATCAAAATAAGATTTTTCTACTGAATTATGTAATTCTGAATGAAACAGAGAAGAAAAGTTGACATGAATACATTACATAGACCTACAACATTGTTGCTCGTAGTTAATACTTGTTTAAAGTTGAATAATAAAAACAGAAAAAAATATTTCAGATTGTCCACTTTTCTGAATTCGGAACGCAAATAATGTTTATATTTTTATATAGACAATTCCATAATCTGGAGTCTCGATCTTAGTTACCATATAGATATTTTTTACCCTAGCTATGTAAACACTACATTTGATGTTAAAGCATAGAGCTGTATAAATAAAAACCGTGACTACCGAAAAGCTGGATACTGTTCTTCCACGGAAGTCTCTTCATACTTGTTTTAAAGAACTCGATATCATCAGAGGGATAGAATATATCAGCATGAAACTCACTTCGCAAGCCTGCCCACATGGTTGTTACGGGAGTGAGTAGGAGGAATTAGGTTAAATAACAAAAACCTTACCCTAAAGAAAACGAAACCGGTTTAGACACTACATCTGTACTATTGAATGAAAACATTATGAGAAAACCCACGTGGCATATGGCGTGGAATGGCAATCAGCTGCCCTACCGGACACGTGGGAACCCCATATAAGCGCAAAGTGTATACCGCTACTAACAAATCTTTGCTAAACCCGAAAGGGTTATAGCATAATGATATAATGTTATTATATAAACAGATCATTCTAAATGAGGTAGTATCTTAGTACTGTTGCAGCAGCTCTTAATATTTTGGAAAACTTGCATCATTTACAACACTAATAGTTTTGACAGACGCTGTAACATGTTTTTTTATTTTTCAAGGAGGTTTACATAGTGCCATTACATAGATGCAAACAATATTTCATGCACACCCGAATCTGTGCTTTAGAAACATGATTGAGCTAGACAACTGGTAAATATGTAAGAGGGACACTGTGGATATAGTTTAAATGTAATAGTGAAACCATTTCGGCCTTATTTGGGTTTTAACTTAAGCAAAGGTTCGACTAATGGCAAAAGTCAGTAATTGTAAAATTATATTTTATTGCTAATTTAAAAGATATACTAGCGTTTGATGTAGTATTAAGATTTTTATATAAGGAATAAAGTAATTTCTGTAAGAACATATTTACTACCACTGTACCACTACCATATTACCACTGTATAATCCTTTGCTTAAATTAAAACCCCTATGCTAAAAGGGACGTTTAAGTAAAGAAGAAATACATTAAAAAATAGTGAAACACTAAATAAAAGCGGTCTTAGTGAGACTATCATCTAAGTGACTCCAGGGACGAATAAGTGTTGTGTAAGTATATTTCTTAGACTTTCTGTGTTTGATTTGAAAGCATCAATTATTGTCCTTCAAACAGAAATTTTATCACTTTCATAACAATATTAATATAATACTTGTATCAACCCAAATAAAGATAATTATTTTACATAATACTATAAACTTATTGCTAATCTCACAGAGGTAATACCTCTTTTTGTTTGAATCTGTATTTTAACAACACTTTTTTTTTACAAATACACAAGTAATTTTAATAAATAATCCAGAAATAAATTCAACAATCATAATTTGATTTAAGAAAAACCTAAATAGGAATTATAGTCATGCTCATTACAACTAAAACAATATCAAACATACATTTGTTTTTCTTAGTGATAAAAATGTCGATAAACAATGGGGAAAATGTCTAGGAATGTAATTTCTTAATAGAGTTTGATTTATATTAGTTAATTTATCAAGTAAAACATGTAAATTCTAAAATAGTCTGTCTTAGTAGTCTGTACTTTTTCTGGACAAAATCAATATTTAACAAAGTTTCTAAAGAATAGTTAAACCAATAAAAGGTTACATTTTTTTATATTCATTTTGTATGTATGCAATAATGTTTTATGCTTTTCACAGATAATTTTTGCAATAGTAACAAATAATTCATGTGGTGAAATATATTTAGCTAAATAAAAATATAATCTTGCTATCTACTAAATAATTTATTCACATTAGAAATTCATATTAATTAGAAATTGTTTATTGGAACAACCTTATACTCACAGAAAAATGTCAGAAACTTTAACTTCAACCTGCAGGCTCTATGAAATTGTGCTCTTGTATTGCCATGATTAAAATCCATGACTATAAATAAATTATAAGCTATCCTAGTAAAGGAATACATTTTATGTCATGTCTTTGTCATGAAAGTGCACAAGCAATATCAATTACAATGTTTTTAATTGTACTCTACATTGTTGAGAGTATTTTGCATATACTATACATACTTACATAGAATTAACAATTTTGTTACCCTTCTAATTGTATGCCCTGTATCCATGAATTAAGGTCTCTTGAACCAGGACAGTTTATAAAATTATCTGTAGGTTCTTCTGAGACTATTAATCTTCGTGCAGCTGTTTGTCCAGATAGATAGGCACCGTGGGCTGTAGAATAAAAACTGCTGTGTGTGTGCTCTCCAGCAAAGAGCAACACAGGCTGGAAGTTTTGAAATACTAGTGACAAAGGGCTTACAATAACAGAATAAAATTATAGTTTACAAAACTAAAAAATACACTTTTATAAAAACACTAGCTGCCCCGGCAGACCTCCTTCTGGCCTATTTCTCTAAAACAAAGTCACATTTTTTTTTTAATGTTAATACCTTCCCCGTCAAATTTTATTCTGACAAAACCTATTGGCCTGTCAGCTGTTTTTTAAAAATTGTTTGAAGGAACCTGGCCTTATGCTATATGTATAAAAATTGACAAATATTGACATTAATATTTATACGTCACTCAATTGTTTTGCCTTCCCGGAACCCTTCCACTAACATTTAAACTTTATGGTATGGTGTTAAAGGTCAAATTGACTTTTAAATATTATTACGAATTTTTGTATGAGAATATAGAAAAGTGGTGTTTTTAGACTTTTTCAGACAATTTTTTTAAATTTTCTTTCCATAATAACCTTCCCCAGACTTCAACAAACACAACAAAAAAGAAATCAGCCAAATCGGTTCAGCCGTTCTCGAGTTTCGCACTTATACACATTTAACGATTCATTTTTATATTATACTAAGATATTATAGAATTAACTAAAAAATGAAAAATCAAATTTAGTTATGATATCTTTAATTTAAAAATGGTTTGGTGCTGTTTATAATAACTGATATAAAAACTACACATTTTTTAAATAAAAGTTATCATATTTATATATATTTTTTTACTTTTTAGTTGTTATCCCTGTGGCTCCCCTTTTTATCCTTATCCTATCCTATGCTTTTAGCCTTGAACTATGACTTACTAATCACCCTGAATAAGTATCATGAGTATTTATATCAATAGACAAGTATATATAACCAAGCTTGCAGATAAATGAATTGCAGTGATGTGAAGTTTTCATGATAAAACATGATGAACTTATAATGAACACAAATATGATTAACATTTCACAGGTAGATATATAGAAGAGCAAGTAAAAGTTAAGAAAATACTGACCTTCTTATCATGTACATTTCTAAAAATTGGTTGAGCAATACTTTCTATGTCACTCTGACTCGCCCCTACTCCTATTGCAGTGTATGATCCTCTAGTATATGGCTGTTTTTTCCAACTAGTGCTGGAAATATAAAAAAGTTATTTATATGTTGATGCATGTAAATGTTAAATGCATATATGTCCACTAAAATTATAAAATTGCAAAATTTCATTTAATTAGAAGATCTGTAGAAATGGTTTAGATGTCATAAATCTAACATTAATATCTATATCAAGGTTACATGAAAAGTTATCTATAAAGAATTGTATTATCAGACATACAGATAAGATTATTTTCTAATAAAACTCACCAAACACAATTTTGTGGTTCAGGAACAAATGGATCATTTAAAAACTTTCTTAAAATTTTTGTGCATGTTGTAGCTACCTCTTCCATTGACAATGATTCCATATATTCAGCTTCTTTACCAGACAGCCAACCCATAAGAAGTGTCTCGGACACTTTACTGAATGAGTAAATTTTTTTGTACCAAGAATCAGCCAAATCTTCTGTTGCTGCAGAGCTTTCCCAAAGCAACATGATTTCTGTAATCTCTGGATTTAAAAATGGTCTATCATATTCCAAGAAAATTTTGTCAACAACACCAAATAACAGCTTTTCTATCGACTCTAATTTATACTGAGGTAACACTGGGTCAAACAAGCTATTGGCATGCTCTTTTAGGACACCAAGTGGTATAGTACATATAACATGATCTGCATAGTAACTCTGCCCATTTTCACACATAACCTCTACATTATTATTATTATTTATTTTCTTTGGTTTGTTTGAAGTTGTTGAAGTTCCTTCACCTAAACTTACATCTTTATCACTAAGATTTTTAGATATATCCTCTATCACAGTTTGATCAGAGTCCTCTGACTCTTCACCAACATCATCAATACATTTCTGTGAATGATTATTTAAATCCCAAATAATTTTTTTCACTGGATTGTTTGATAAAATTTTGTCAGCTTTTATGTTCTTTCTCAGTGGTTCTAAGATAGAACTAAATCCTGAAGGTATCATGATGTTTCCGCCTTGCAGTTCTGTATAACTACCCAATTCTAATAAATCAACTTCATCCATGTTATTACAACCAGATATGCAAGTTTCTCTTTTCAATAAACAATCAAATATCAGTCGCCTTAGTTTTTTTTCTTCAGAAGAAGGTATGCGTTCTAAATATATGGCTGCTTCTAAGTTAATATGTTCTCCAACACTATGTATATCTGGTGGTGGTAAATATTGACATAGAAAATACTCTTCACACCTTCTTAAAAAACATACATACGCTTCATGTATCTCGTGAAGTACGCTGAATGGTACTTGTTTACCGTCTTCTGTCGCCGCAATTACTTTATGTGGTTTCGGTATATTTATAATGTTTACTAGATTATTAGCCATGGCTAATTCGAATATTGGATTACCCAAAACTCCATGAATCCAGTTAGCCCCTAATTCAACGTTGTGATTTTTCATCGGTATTGATATAATTCGTCCACCGATTCGTTTTCTCGCTTCTAATATTATAAAATCTTCCATGCCATTTTTTAGCAAATAATTGGCTGCGGACAAACCGGCTATACCGCAGCCAATAATGAGGATATTGCACTTGATTTTATCACATTTTGTACTAGAATTTAATTTTTCGTCACCCATAATAATAAAATTGTAATGGTATTTATCGGTTTTGACACTTTTCTTTTGACGTTCAGCTGGTTACGAAAGTTGTTTTTGGTTTTTAAAAAACGTCAAATTATCAGTCACTAAAGTTGTCATTCTAGCAAAGTATAGGTGTGTTTTTGGACTTGTCATCACCATTTTTAATCATCCATAAACCGAGTTAGAAGCTATAGTTGAATATGTCGAAATTGTTGAAAGGTGCTATAATTATTCTCACACTTATGAAATATAAATGACAGTTCTCCATCGAATTACTATCTACAGAGGTAGGTTAAAAGAGGTGCTATTTTCGACATTGTTGAAGCTCCGTGAACTATTTACCGTTTGGCATTATTGGCAAATTTGATGACTGCATAAACCTCCATGAATAGCGTTATTTCGTCACTGGCGAATATGTCAAACACCCTAAAAGTGCCTAATATTGATCCATTATTTTCGTCATTCATTCAATCATTCTAGATATCACGCCACTTTTCGCAACTTCGCGGCTTCGTCAGTTTTACTACTTCCATTTCCGCAATTTTGATAGCCGACTTTTGTCCCTTTCTAACTAAAGTCAATAATGATGTTCTGTCTTTGTTCAATGACCTTTGATTTTGCTGAATAATAATAAAATCTTTGTTTACTTCAACTATCTCTAGAGCGAGTGTTTTTGTTATTGTGTGACAATATTTTCAATTTTGTTTTGTCCAAAGTGGATATTTTACGTTTGTGATTTGCATTAATTTTTGTAAATATTATATCGTAGTGCAATAAGATATCGTGTAGCTCCATAAACGCTAGTAAAAAATTTGTTACAGTTTATTTTATTATCGAATCTTTGTGAATAATCTAGTGCTGAATTTTGTTTGTGAATTAATTTATAGTTATGTAATCGAATCAAGAAATATCGTTTCGTTAAAGACAAGAAGTTTTCTAAATAATGAACATTTTTTCGTACTCAATAAATAAACATAAGGAAAATACGGACACGTGGGTATCATTGTAAACTAATCGATAGAAGCACAAGACGCGTGCGTCAGACTATAACAACAAGACTATTAATCGTCAAGGTCACTGGACGCAAACACGTGCAATGTCGGATTCTATTTACACTCACGAATTTCTTCTTGATCCAGGTGTAGATATAAAACAGGAGACTCCTTATGAGTTGGGAACTATGTCCGCTTCCGTGCCAATCCCACAGCGACGCACAGATCTTTCCGACTTTAACACTGATCTGGACCTTTGCCTTCAGGACAATATTGCTGGCTCTTTCCACAGTGTTCCCACTATGCAGTTCAATAGATTTGATACGGACCCTTCTTGCAAAATCGATACATTTAAAATGGATGATGATGATATATTTCAAGTCGATAAAGCTGATTTAATCCTCGGACCAACCCTAGCCGAATTAAATGCCAATCCTGATACACTCTTAGATGATTTAAATTTTGATGATTTACTCTTGCCTGAAGAGAGTGGTTATTGTGTACAAATTGGTGGGGCTATGAGCGGGTCACGAAGAACAAGTAATGTTCAGTTATGTAACATCATGCCATCAGAGAGCCCCTGTAGTCCATTTGGACGAGCTCAATTAGCCTTTTCCCCTGCTAGTCAGCATAGTTCTGCATCTTCAAGTTTCACTCAGCCAGTGAGTCAGTTACCTGAACTGCTGCTACGCATGGATGGCTACAGTGGTGAAATAGCACTAGGACAATCAGTACCAGCATCAACAGTCTTGCCACCATATCCAACTAGTCTGAAACAACAACATTCGCAACTTTCATCTTCTGCACCGACACATCTTACTATGGAACAGGTAAATATTTTATTAATGAAATATTGCATTATGAGTTTCCCAATATATGTAATTCAGCTTTCAATTCTAAATTTACCTTGTAGCAATGTAAAACTCATAGAAATAATTGACAATGCCCAAAGTCAGCTATTCAAAATACATTTTTGAAAAATTGTCTAAAATAGATACATCATTATGATAATAATCTCTGTTGGTCTTTCTGGTCTCTTAGTAAGCATGTTTCAAATCAAGGTAAATTTTTCATCTTATACATTTGATGTGAGTTTGTTTTGGATCATTTATAATGATTGATTCTTACCCATAGAAAATATAGTTTAAACTGATGAAAATAAATAACTAGAGATTTAAAAATATCCTTTTACATTACAGTAAACAAAATCAATAGTTTTTCCACTACAACTGATCTTGTTTTTAGTCTAATTCAAAACTATCTATATTAAAAGAATTAAATATCTCTGTTAGCTATGATATGAATGAATCAGAAAATTTCAGATTTCATCATATTTTGTCATGATCTAGAAAAATCTGTAATTTGCCTCTCACTTAGCAGCTATTTAGTATTTTACCATCATATCAATTAAATAAATGAAAACATTTTTTATATGCCCATAATCAAAATAAAATACATGTTATTCTCTATCTCAACCAAAACTGGAACTGTATCTTTGTATATCAATATCTGGTATTGCAAATTACTAAGAACCTATGGTTAATTACAGTACATTATAATGACATACAATAAACTTAATAGGCAGTTATTTAGTCCATAAAATTATGATTGTTTAGTGTATAACAGCTATACAACTGCATGTGCCTACTAAAAACACAAATACAAAACTTGTGTATACATACATTTTGGATTTTGGAATTCTAATGGTTTATCTTATATATTTATCATGTAGAGACAACAGTCAATTACTATTTTATTAAAATTTTACTGTTATATGTGTTTCAGCCAAATAACCATGCTTTTTTAAAACTTTTTTAACTTTTCTATTTGTGATCCTCTTGGAGTAAAATTAACACTAAACGTTAAATGAGGCTTTCCACAGTACACTAGTGAAAACAACTTTCAAATCGGTAGAGCCGTTTCTGAGATCAGCGGTCATAAACATGCACTCATGCATATGTGTGTATGTACAAGTAGATTGATTATCGATTCTGATATGTTTTAAATATAGTTTGAATAAATGTCAATAGATAGTGCAATCATATATGTTTTGTTTTTATATTTAATGAAAAGTTCATATTACATTTTCTTTTTAGAAACTTTATTATTGATGATAGTTATAATCAATATATTATGTAGTTGTTTATTCACTCATCATCATATAACACGCGTTTTTGGAATTTAAAACCATAAATTATTTTAAATAAAGTACATTATTATTATTATTCCTTTCTTGTGGCTTTTCCACTGGTGTATGACCAATGTGATTTTGCCAAAGTCAGCATTTTGATTTTGACTTTAATGTTGGAGGAAGGTTTATCAGTGTTAGCTAATTTTAATTATATTGAGATTGTCAGGTAGAGGAACCTAAAAATAAAGTACATTGTGGATGGGATATTTTTACTTGGTTTCCTATTTATATATATAGAGGAATACATATATTCTTCAATTGTTAAATGTTAAGCTTGTTTACATGTAGGTGGCTGTGTAACAGATTTATTATACATATTAAATATTCTATGTTAGTTGTATGAGAAAAATTAAAAAGACGCATATAAAAAAAACATTGCAGATATGGCAACGTCGTGAACCACGTAAACACCTTCTGTCCACCAGTTCGCTGGCAGAAGCAGGCTCAGCATCTTCCTTATCTGGAGGTTTGCTAAGTCCAGGCACTGTAGATTTTTCGCAAGATGAAGATGATCGAGATATTGAATCAGATGAGGACAGTGATAGATATGAAGATTTATCTTCTGATGGTAAATACTCACTAATTTGATTCACAACAAAAAAATTATACACTGCTATGTAGATACAATATAATCACCACTTAGCATTTCTGTTGAATATGCATAACCTGATTAATATTAGTTTTAAACTAGTTTATTATATACCAAATCCAGGTAGTTTAATTTTGAATTTACTAATTGTGATATAAAACTCAAGGAAATAACACATTAATAACACAGCTACACAAAGAAAAATATCAAATCTTGTATATTGTATTTTTTTAGTACTCCTAAATCCGAAACAGAAGTCCTTTCAACCTCATTGCCTCAGAATTATTTTCAAGCTCAAAAAAGTGACATTCTGGATAATAACTAAACTATACAACATTATGACTCAAGTTTCCAAAATTCTACCCAATTAATTTAATCCCTAAAAATATATAACCCATAGGTCTCCAAACTTTTTTTGTTACATACCCACTTTGCCGTAATCTTGACTTTGGGTAAAACCCCCTGCTAAGGTAATAATAAAAATTATATTTTGCAAATTCATCATCTTCAAATGCATTTTGAATAGTTTTTAATCTATACTAATATTATAAAGCTGAAGAGTTTGTTTGTTTGAACGCGCTAATCTCAGGAACTACTGGTTCGAATTTAAAAATTCTTTTTGTGTTGAATAGATCATTTATCGAGGAAGGCTTTAGGCTATATAACATCACGATGCAACTATTAGGAGCGAATAAATAATGGAAAGTGTGAAAAAAACGGGGAAAACTATTCATCCTTGTGGGCTTCCATTGTGTGCGCTGCGAAAACGGTTCAAGATACCAAAAATATATGTATGAATAATTTATATGGCAAAACAACGTTTGCCGGATCAGCTAGTTACTCATACACAGGAAAATAATCACTCTAAGTTTATAAATCTATTGATGAAATTCAAATTAATAAAACCAAATTAAATCTTATGTATACCAAATTAGAAATTATCTATTAAATAATTTAGTCAATTTTTTCCAATTGCCATTTTTTTTGCTCACGTTGACACCCTAGTATGTCTTCTTCGACCATTGGGGGTCTATATAGAACACTTGAGAAATCAATGATTTATCCTATGATAACTGATGACAAACAATAACAAAACGTTTACTGTCCATAAACCCAAACCTCTGTAAGTGCAGGAATAATAAGTAATCTATATTATGGCAAAACATTAACATAATTCTTGATGTAATGTAAATGTAATCAATGTTAAAGACTTTTAAGGTTCAACAATTATAGTTTATTTTTAAACTGTTTAACAATTAAGGAACTAACCCTTCTTTAGTGTCTTTTACTTGATTTTTGAAATGACATACTTTCTAAGGAAGTTGATCTTAAAATAGTTATTTGCAAGAAGAACCATATAAATAATTGTTATTTGATATTGTAATCTATTGACACTGAAAAAAAGATTGTTATACTTAAATATAAAATTGATCTATTTTTCCAAAATGTAGGTTTCTTATATAACTAAAAAATTGTGGGACTTTTCTTTCTTTACCTCAATTAAATTGCAATATTAACTTTTAAATTTTCAGAATCGAATGATGAATCTGAAACTAAACATGCACGTCACAGCTCAAAGAAAGAAAAGTTCTTTTGGCAGTATAATGTTCAAGCCAAAGGCCCAAAAGGCCAAAGGCTAGTATTAAATAAAAAGTCTGAAGATCCACATATTTTGAATTCAGTCACTGACCCTGTGTTTAGTCCAAATTGCAGTGTGAGAGGTATTAAACATAGGTGAGTATTATCATAAAATAAAAAAAATAAAAGATTATTGTATCCTTTTATTATTAAAAAAATTGTTTCATACTATATTAAATACAATATTTCCCCTATGTTCCCTTGTTAGTTGTCACACTTATCGTGACTGCTAACTTCCAAGTTAATTAATATAACAAAAAAATAAATAAAACAAAATCAAATAAAAAATCTATATAAATTTGCAACTTTCATTCAAATCTTAGATAAAATAAGGCATTGTATTCCAATATGTCACATATTCTATGGACCACTTTTAAATTTAAACCGTAGTACCATGACTATCTGGTATGAAATTAATATCACTTTAATATAAAAATTGAATAAACTAATTTTTTCAGTGGCAAAGCAAGAAAGGGTGATGGTAATGATTTGACTCCAAATGCTCGGAAACTCTATCTAATTGGAAAAGAATTGGATAATTTAGGAAAAGTCATAAATGATATGATACCTGTCAGTGAACTACCTTTTAACATAAGGCCTAAAACAAGAAAAGAAAAAAATAAATTAGCATCAAGAGCTTGCAGATTGAAGAAAAAAGCTCAACATGAAGCAAATAAAATCAAGTTACATGGATTGGAACAAGAACACAGTAAGTTAATATTAATAAAATAGAACCCTGATATCAGTAAAACTTCACGAATCAGTTTAGATGAAATTAGACAAAAGTAGATTATGAACTCGTCAAATATTGTGTGCATTGTAATCAAAAACGAATATTATCCATGCTGTGGCTGTCTTTTATTAGTATCCGTTGCAGACATTTAGCTTGTGCATGTGATCTCATTGTGAATGTAAAATGCAATAGATCTGTTGATAGCCCATACAAACAAACAACAAATAAATTATGGTACTGCTGCAACTAAAAAAATTCATTAATATCAATATTTAGTACAAATTTAAAATGAGATTAATTTTTGCTATTTTTAACTATAGTTTCAGGTTAAAATTCAGTTATTTAAAGAATAAAAATCCAAGTAGGATCGATTATTTTGAGACTTTCATGAATCAAATTCGTTTAGAAATTTTATATGTGTATTCGAACCTAACGCTGAAACGTTATGAAATTCGTAGTGTTAAGATTAAAGCTTTCAACTTAAAACATGGGTAATGTTTAGTCACGATTGGTTGAAAAGATCTGAAAATACTGCTTGACAAATATATAATAAGTTCAACTAAACATCAACAAAATATAAGACTCGGGCACACTTTTGAAGCCTACAAACAATTTTTTTTAACGAATAATGTGATACGACTTAAAATGTAATTTTAGGGTTATTTGTAACTGTAAAATAAAAATATTGTTAAATAAACAAAAACATAAAAGTTTATTAATAAAGAAATGAAATTGTGTAAAAAGTAAGAAAAGAATAAAAAATGAAAAATTCGAAGATTTTGTGAATATTTTTGGAAAAAAAACTATTTTAAGGAAGAAGCAATTTCGATTCGCGATATTATTACAGTATCCCGTCTCCATTTGACTTGAAAAGAAATGCTACGTGCTGTGGGTACGCTCGAAGCTTGACGATCACGGTTTGAAGTTGCTGCACCATTAATCTAACCAATCGGTTAACCAACGATTATGGGGATGTTATCAAGTCACTGGAAGGATAGCTGAACGGGATCCTGGAAGATCTATTTAAAATTAAAAACAAGTATAAAATGACGGTTTAAATCGTTAACATTGTTTTTTTTTAAATGTACTTGTTTAGTATTAATCAAAAGTGTGCCTTTGTCTTAGTTGATGTGTTTTCTTCGAGATATGACTATCGCGCATTAATGTAAATAATCTCGAATTTATAAACTCTCTACATAAGTTATATTAAAATCGAATAAATAGAATAGGAAATACAGCTTTAGCTCAATACAAGTATCAAGGGTTGGTGTGAAAACACCAACCTTCTTTAGTAATAATAAATGTAAACTACAGTTCAGATAAGTACTAAAAATAAATCTTATTTTGTAACAATACCAATAGTGTATGACTATTAACGTAGTCATTGATCTAAAATATAATTATATTATCTTCCCGTATTCATGTCACAATTTCTGATATTGCATCATCCATATTCTTTAGTTCCTAGCAGATACACTTCTAACATTTGACATATGAACTATATAACTTTGTTCTAGTGTACCTTTTTAAGCAATGCATATAATTTATGTCCCAACTGATGATTGCATATTTTTAAATATAGATAATTACAACTGGTTGGAGGAAACTATGTTTGAATGTATAACACACAATACAATACATATCCAAGAGTTAAAAGTACTTTTAAAGAATATTTTTTATCATAATTATGATATTGTCCTGTGGCCAATATTATAACTAGCTCTTCGATCCTATAAACTTGGAGAAGACAATGTCACATTGTAACATAATTTAAAATGTATATTGTCTTATTTTATTCATTTATTTTCATTCTGCCTAATTTCTATTTATTACTAATATACCGGGTAAATTTATATTTGTTTTGGAGCTGAAGAGTTTCGATTCTATATCGGTAAAACTATCAATAAAATATATTATTTTTGAAAAATAATAACATTTTTTTTATGCACATAGAGTGAGTCCATAAAGTATTCGTCTAGTCGCAAGTTTGAAAATTAAATCGTCTCTAAAGGACCGGGCGAATGAGAATGAGAATCTCGATTAATTGAACATGTTGAAAAAAGGAATAATTAACAATAATAATGCGAAAACAAGTACATAAACAAATTTCTAGCGATAACGAGGGTAACAAAACATATACATTCGTTTTTCGCTAGTTCAAAAAGTATTCGTCCACCCTTAAAACAATAGGCGTTCGCGAATACAAGGTCACCTCTAATACCTAACTCGCTTCTTTTGTTAGCTCTTACAGCCTATAGGACAACCTGTCATTATTTCGAGCTGATCGGAGAAGAGTAGTTATATTTTTTTAAATGTTATGGGTCGGAAGGGCTGTGAAACAAGCACGACTGAAAGAAAACTCATTTACACTTACATAATGAGTGTAAATCTTCCTGTAAGATATCCAAGTTGGTAGGTAGACCTCTACCGACAGCACAGTTGGTGATTGATCGTTTCCGTAGAATAAAAACATTGAAAAACCATCCATGGAGTGGACGCCCTCGTGCACTGACTGAACAAGACGAGAGGTTTATTGTGCGAGAAATTAAGAAGAACCCAAAAGTTAGTGCACTTAAGCTTCCTAGGGAACTGTACAGTAGGGGCAAAAAAGCATGAGTAAATACAATCAAGAATATATGCAAAAAAAAATGGGTACAATGGCCGGGTAGATCGCAAGAAGTTTTGAATTAGCAAACAGAATTGACAAAAAAACGTTTCGTTTTTGCCCAAGAAGATAGATTTAAGAAAAAATATTTCTGGAAGTATGTCATATTATCCGATAAAAGCAAACACAACATATTTGGCCAGATGGAAAGCAAATTGTGTGGGGAAAGATGAATACTAAGGTGATGCCTCAAAATCTCGCGCCTACAGTACAACATTGTGAAACATTCCCTTATTGTGTGGGGGGTATATGAGTGCAGAAGGTATGGGAAAACTGCACTCATATTAGACATTATGGATCATAAAATGTGTATAAACATTTTAAACGAGAATTTGAATGCAAGTGCTGAGTTATTGGGTCTCCATGACAATTATATCTTTCAACAGAACAGCAATCCTAAGCACACAGCTATGAATACTAAGCTGTGGCTGTTATATAACACCCCAAAACAACTTCATACGCCACCTTAAAGTCCGGATATGAATCCAATCGAACATCTTTGGAAAGTGCTTGAAGATAATATTAGAAAAGGCACATCAGTTACAAGAATAATTTAAAATGAGCACTTCAGCAAGAATGGGATAAAATTCCATCTTCTGAGGCAAAAATTTTTGTTGATTCTATCTCCAGAAGGCTCCAAGCAGTGATTGCCGCGAAGGGAAATCCAACTTAGTACTAAATCCTATTCTAAAATTATGTTCTGTAGCTCAAAACGCCATGAAATATGGTATGGACGAATACTTTTTGAACTAGCTAAAAATGAATGTTTAGTTTTTTGTTACGTTTATTATCGCTAGAAAATTGTTTATGTACTTATTTTTGGACAATTATAGTTAAAAAAGCTTGTTTCAACATGTTTGACTAATCGAGATTTTATTCGCTCCTTACCTTGTTCTTTAAACACGATTTTTGTTTAAACTTGCAACTAGACGAATAGTTTTTGGACTCACTGTAGGTATTTAATGTCATTTGCAAACACAGAAATAAATATGTTTGGTTTTAAAATGACTATAATGTTATGGTACAAAATGCTTAATATAACGTAACTTATATTTAATTTGGAATTCCAATATAGCACATGAACTATTCTATAGCTAAATGCGCACCGCAGTCCAAATAGTGATTACAGCTATCGACAAATAAAATGATGTCCGTGAATAGTTACTGTGTTCATTCCACAGTACAATAATTATCCGAACTTTTTCCCAAAATTTATTATTATTGTGCTCGTAAAGGGAAAGTTTATATTTGACAATGGTAATCAATGTTTATCTAAAATACACGATAATTACACGAGACTTTTTGAATATCTATACTAATATTATAAAGCTGAAGAGTTTGTTTGTTTGTTTGTTTGAACGCGCTAATCTCAGGAACTACTGGTTCGAATTGAAAAATTCTTTTTGAGTGGAATAGATCATTTATCGAGGAAGGCTTTAGGCTATATAACATCACGATCCAATTATTAGGAGCGAAGAAATAATGGAAAATGTGAAAAAAACGGGCAAAATTATTCATCCTTGAGGGCTTCCATTGCGTGCGCTGCAAAAACGGTTCAAGATACCAAAAATATATGTATGAAAGAATTATTCCTCTTGAAATGATCTAAAAAAATGTCCGCGACAGTATATGTCTATCTTTTAAGATTAAGTCACTAGAACCGTTTTTATGGTAAACAAATTTGGTCGAAATTAATGCATTATTTGTTAAGGGTTGTATCAACGTAATAATATTAATCTTTATCCAAATAAATGTTTTGTTGATTAAGAGTATTTAATTGTGAACAAAATTGTCTTTGACATCACTTAATTTCAATGAACATCTTAGAAGATATTGCAAAACCTTACATAGCAAAACAACGTTTGCCGGATCAGCTATAGTGTCTTGATAACCGCGAAACTCGAGCACGGCTGAACCGATTTGACTGATTTTTTTTTTGTTGTGTTTGTTGAAGTCTGGGGAAGGTTATAACAGAGAGAAGATTTTAAAAAATTATCTGAAAAAGTCTAAAAACAACACTTTTCTATATTTTCATACAAAAGATTTGTTATAAGTCAATTTGAACTTTAACACCATATCATAAAGTTTAAATGTTAGTGGACGGGTTCCGGGAAGGCAAAACAATTATTGAGTGACGTATAAATATTAATGTCAATATTTGTCAATTTTTATACATATAGCATTAAGGCCAGGTTCCTTCAAACAATTTTCAAAAAACAGCCGACAGGCCAATAGCTATTAACATTAAAAAAAACAATGTGACTTTGTTTTAGAGAAATAGTGCAGAACAAGGTCTGCCGGGACAGCTAGTACTTTTATAATAAAAATACTCTGCTGTTAGATTGTTGTAATTGAGAATAAGGTTTTATTTTTAAAACTCCTGAATTTCAGACATGCATTTGTTGATATTGTTTTGAAGTTAAAACGATCTAGTTTGGTAATATATTAGCTGTTCATTGATGTTTTACTGATATAAAATAGTAAAATCTTCACACTAAATCTCTTTCGGGGTGAGATCAGAAACATCAATGGCTATATCCACATTGTGTGTACATATGCCTTACGTGACCAGATAACCTAACTTGGTGTGACGTGATATGATATATATTTTAAGTAATATGATTATATGTCATGTAAATTACATTTTCAGAACGGCTTCTAAATGGCATAAAACAAATGAAACATGTTTTGCATAACAGAATGTCAAATACACAAAGTGACGTCGACTGGAACTCCCATATTAAGTGCATAGTGAATACAGCTACAGGTTTGTTCATTCCTTTTTTGTAAATTATTATATTTATTTTTATTCTAATTCTATTTTATTATAGAACTTTAACGTGTATAAGTATGTCATCCTCGGAATTCTAATATGATTTGCATTTGGTATTACATACTATCTCATCCGGTAAACTTTGTACCGTCATAAATGTCTTTTTTTTTTAAGTTAGAATGTGTATAGGTAAGATATTCTTAAAAGAGATATATGCCATCTAGGAATTTTCTTTAGATCTCTAAAAGAGGTATAATACGAATCCAATCATACATTGTTTTGTTATATCTCAAAACAAGTAGCGTTTTCGTTGAAAGCTCCTAGGTGACTTCATTTTTTTATTTACATATATTTATAACGCATTTCATCATATTTTCAACAAATTTAAACAAAACCTAAACAAATTATACGTTTGAACCTTCCTCATGCATCACTTCGACTAATGATGAAAACAGCATGAAATTCCATTCAGTAGCTGTTGAATTTATCGTGAATACATAGACAGAGTCGATGATAGACTTTATTTTATAATATGTAGTAATTTATAGAATCTAGAATAAATTTATAAGTGATAAATAAATACTCCGGTGGACCTTTTTTACTTACGAGTTACGAATAAACCTTTTTGATTAATTCTGGTAGAGATACAGATAGACTGCTGGTAGTGACGGACTAGATTATTCTGTATAGAATCAAATATTTTCAATTTTTGTTCCAGAGATAAAAATTGCTGGTCAAACATCAGAATTCGTCAATAAAATATTGGATAACATAAAAAGTGGTCAAAACAATGGCGGAATTAATGATTTTTAAGGTAAAGATGTCTGATGTGAATATATATAAACGAAAGGCTGTTCTATGTACCTCCAAAGTTATTTAGAGAAGAGATATTTTATGTTTTATCATACAAGAAGCTTAATTGTCTAAGACAATTTTATTTTTCTATGGTAACAAACATATAGAATTAGTCATTATAAGCTTTATAAGGCAACTTAATTTAAGATGTTTATACTTTAATCATGTTTATTGACTACTATGCCATAATGATAGTTTTCAGTGTCATCATAGTTTGTAAGCATTTGTATATTAGAAACACGGATACGACACTACTGTTAGAATTTTGACATGTTGATCGATATAAACTATATTCACATTTTGTAACTTCAATAAGGTAAAGAAAGGAAAGAAAACGTTTATTGAGGCAAAAGGAACAACACACAAAAACACATTTATATGAAATAATAATACACCATGTCCCCTGTGTGTAGGTGCAGTCAATTTTGTCTCAAATGATCTAAGACAACAACTTTACTATGATATATTTTGATGAATTTATTGCTTGACAATACATTTCATACCTATGCTATAAATTGCCAACGCTAACACTTTAGAAAAACTGTAAGATCATTGAATACGGTTAAAAATCATTTTAAATACACTTTTTAAAGGCTTTTGGATTAACTGGGCCAAGTAAATAGAAGGACGTAATTTTACTGATAATTTGGTACAAACGACGCCATTGACTCATTGATCAATCTGGTTACTGGTCGGATTTAATCGATTGTAAAGTATACACCAAGAGCTGTATTGTAAATTTAATTTAAAATGTATTATTCGGCAATCCTTAAAATAGAAGCTATAAACATGGTCAAATTGCGCATTTTTATACATAGCATCGTAAATGACTTTTTTTTTTAATTTTACAAAAAGAACATTTTAAAATCTGTATTTAAAATGAGCATACCATAAAATTGATTCGTATTACTCTTATACTATGAAGTTTCTATTATGAGACTTGCAGTGTAATATGATGAAAAATAATGTAAAAACTGTATTTATTACAATTAATTTAGACATTTTAGTATTCACTGTATTTTTGTAAAGGCTGTTTAAAATAATTTACAAACAATTTCCTATTTACAAGACTTGGCGCTCGAATAGACAACTTTTCTTCTTTTCTTTTTTACATATACAGTTTCTCTCGTAACTTTTATAAAACTTGTTTAGTACAAGGCTATATTAGAAAATATTATGTAAATTTAATTTCGGAAGTGTTAGTTAGTTAGATCAGTGGGTTTAGACAATTTATATTCCATTCGATTGATCGATAAAAATGTGGGTCTTGTGTAGTTAAATCTCGAATTCTGGCGCGATAGCATAGCAACGCGTAGTTATCACAGCCAATTACAGAAACTCTCGGTTATCACGGGAAAGGTTTGTTTTTTTGTCTGTTAAGTTTATGATCTTGGGTGGGCTGGGCTATCTTCTTTGGCATGTTATTTAAACTTAACCAAAATTATACAAAAAATGCTAAGCTAAGTTTTATTGTACCCTATAATGTCTGTTAATGTATCTATAAATAAAAAAATATATTTGAAATATTTTATAACAATCTGAATAATTCACTATACTTAATTACGATGTGTAGGGTTAAAAGTAGACAATTAGGTAGTATTTGAAATAATTTTTCCGTTACCCAAGGGAAGTATGACATATAATGAAATGAAAACATTCGTATTTATGAGTATACATACAAGTGTT
This sequence comes from Automeris io, assembly GCA_036320925.1. NCBI lineage: Eukaryota > Metazoa > Arthropoda > Insecta > Lepidoptera > Saturniidae > Automeris > Automeris io. Next base: position 116,889 of record JAUDJH010000025.1, on the reverse strand, counting down.
TTCATTTAACTATTTCTACTTTGTATTGGCTTTTTGTTTATTTCATTGATCAAGTACGTAAGTCTGCCTGTAATATTCCGAAATATAATTTTAGTAAAACTTTGGTAGATAGAAAGAAGACTGTCACACCTTTGTCACCTAAGGCAAGTATAACAAAATACTGCATTTTTTATTTGTGGATTTCAAGTTACAAAACGCATCACGCTTAAAGTATTACTAACTAGAGTACCCGGCTTCACTTCGGGATTTGATATAAGGTTTCCTTGTAGAAAGAAAATAAAATAGACTTCTAAAAAATTTCTAAACATTCTGGAATGCATTTATACAGCTTATGTGTTTTGTCTAAACCCTCTGATCTCTAAACAGATAGAGAACCCGAGAGTGCTATTAATAAAATTGTCAATTAAAATCAATACGATACTCTCAGTTTAAATCCACGTATTATGAAAAATGTCGTAAAATAAACCTTACTAATAATCTAATTTACCGTAAAAATCTGAGAATAATAACAATTAAAATATTGTTTTACCTAATATAACTTGTAAAGGATTTTTGGATTATTTAAATAAAATTTTAGGTAATTGAGTAAATATAAATACACATTTTATAAAGGAAAAGAAACATTTAAATCTTGATAAAAGAGCTATGAAAGAAATAATCAGATACAATTTAATCACAGCATACTCCGAGCTTACTTCGTCATAGCTGAGTCTTGCTGAATGGAATGTATTTTTTAGGCGGGAAAAAGAACACACTACAACACAAACAACAAAAACATGAAATACAGGAACATGACATGACGTGTAAAAAAAACATCAAAGCTATGATGTCCATAATACTTTGATTGACACATTACTGATTTAATTTTTTTGGTCTTAGACTCGAGCAAATAGCCTATGACCATCTATTGATGGATGAAATTATTGTTATTGGTCAAGAGAAAAGATGCGTCGTTGCAAGACATAGATAGACAGTAGTCTATTATTGTAAATAAATAAACATTTTTTATTGTGTAATTTGGATTTTCGGAATCTACTTTCTGAGTATGATCTTTACGTATTCCTGATTTTAAAATGACGAGACCAAAAAAAACTGTATATATATTCTGTATATTCTTCGTACGTGAACTTAGTTGAAGTAGTACCTAGTCAGTTTTTTGTTTGCCTGAAAACTTGTGATTTTATATTAGTCAAGTTTTGCTAGCACAGCGTCGTTATAAAAATAAACAAATAACTATTAATCAAAAGATGATGTGTAATTTTTGTTTTAAATTATAAATTATATACATTCAACGTTTGTGTTACTTGTAGAGTATGAACACAAAAGCCAACTGACGTGTTTTTATAAACCTAAAAAACTAGATATTGAATTATCGTGTATGCAATATGATGGAATTTTTTATTTTTATTGAGCATCTCAAGCCCTATTTGTAGCAATTTACATGCAGAATAATGATACAATTAATTAATCATGAGATAAACAGTTTAAGAATATTGAGTGTTTTTATTATTTTTGCTTTTCAAATATTCTGCGGCGCTTTTGTGTGCATAACTCACATTATATAAAATGTTATTTAAATCATAGATAGGTACAGTATTTTTAAGAAATAAATTAAGCTTTTATACGATGAAAAAATAATTAGATGTTTTATAATATAATTATAAAAATAAATGTGAATATCAACATCGTCGATGTTTTAATAATTAAATTAGAAAATTATTTAAAATATGAAACGTCCTTTATTTTTACTATATTGATTTAACATATTGACTTGCAATAGGTTTTTATCTAAGATCACGTTTTTATATAGTTTGCTCTATAATACATTGTATAGTATATTCGTATATATATATATTATGCTTAAACATTTCTACGAGTTAGGCTTACTCACGGTTTTCTGCAGAGGTAAATATTGAAATTTCCGAATTCTCTTAAGAGTACAGTGATATTAAGATTATGAGCGTATTATGAGTCTAATTCGACAATTCATTTATGTATGAAAGAACGATAAAAATGATTTCGTGCAATAAGTGGGTGGCAGCGTTCTAAATAATATGAAAAAAGTGTTAAATTAAAGATCTGCAATCATTTATTCCATTATAGTCTTGGATAATTCACTAACAGCATATCATTTAAAATTTTTCCATATCAAATTATTGTATATGTATCTTGTTATTTTTTTGTTAACGATTTGACGTTTGGGAAAATTAAGTAAAGTTTTTCTTTTATCTTTATTATGATAAGATATTGTTGTTTTAATAAGATTGTTTAAATGTATCACTAAATATAATATACTATTATTGTCTATTTGTGTATATTACTTAAGGGAATTAATATTACAAGTTTTGTAAATCTCTTTGGATAATGTACTATTTATCTGGGATAATATTAATTTGTTTACGTATAAAACTAAAGAAATGATTTATAGGCAGGACCTATAGTCGTCTTAATAATCGATATCGTATATTAGCATTATGCGAGGCCACAATAACAGTAATTGCCTTAACATGTCCACGCCGGCGTAACCCACCGGTGGGTCATACTTGACTGTTCCGTGGCAACTAAATAAGACAGTCCCGCCTCACGTGGAAAAACGCAGATATTCTCCCCGACGTGAATGTGTTAAAAAAAATTCCCAAATAATTTTTGGGTTCTGATGTTTTTATTATCAGTGTTTTATGTTAAAACTTTGGCTTCACTGTCAATTATTAGTTTTCTGTTCTTAGTAGTTTCCAATTCGCAAGGAGAACTCTAATTTAAGGTCAATTTATTTGTAAGTAAAAAAAATATTGTAATCGTTTTGCCAAATAGGTGTGTTGGAAAACTAATCTTAAGGGTGGTATCAGATTAGCAAATTTTCGCATATACGGTCGTTTTGGTAAGCGTATATAAGAGTTTTTTTCTGTTCCACACGGACCTTGTGCGAGCGTAGACGTACATATACAGTGTAACCTCCATATAACGTCACTCGATTTAACGACAAACTCCCTAAAGCGTTGATATCACTCGGCTTTAGTTGGTTTAGCTTGTTTCTCATACAATGATACTCTATATAGCATTACACCCACAATCAATAACGATAGCAATTTAATAATATAAAGTACTTTTTAATTTGCCAAAATTAGTCAAAACTGCGCAGCTGTGTACGTTCTTTTGTCGCTTTATTATCCTAGCCTGTAATAAACTCGACTGTCGGCATTACACATACCGAACTTTCTAAGAAATCCGTTCTTTTGTTTACAAATTGGGATTGCTATATTTGCACTGCAATACAACAAATTAGTGGTGCAGCAAAAGACGTCAGACAAAAATAACATACTATACTCAATGGCGATTAAATAAGAATTCTTTTATGTAATTACTAACACTAGTCTGAAATAAACTTTTTCTTTTTCTAATATAGATTTTTCTTCTCTTCATTTAACGACAACTCTCTATAACGTCAAAATATGGACAGTCCCTTGAGTGTCGTTATATAGAGTTTGCACTGTATATACTCGAAAGTACAAGCTGCGAAAAACTCTGCCATGTGCGCTCATGTCCTTTTTCATTTATTTATCAATAGACATTCTCATGTTACAGTCAATGTTTCGCTTGTTTTAAAATAACATTAGTGTTTAAATTCTTATTAGTCAAATATATTTATGCTCAGAATTGTGGAATAATGATACAAAAATTTGTAACATAGTATTAAAAGAAATGTTTGACAGAGCGAATACGCCTAAATAAACACATACTTCCCGCATCCGGTTTCTTAAAGGCCAAAATGTATATCGAGCGTAAAACGCGCAAAAAATTGTATTTTGAAACTACCATATTAAGTTAATTCAGATGAAATATTAGGATATAAGTACCCTGTTATCAGTTGGAAGAAAATAATATTGAAACGGGCAACTTTGAAAATAATGGACCTTTTTGTGATATTTTACAAAGATTGGAGAAAATTATGAAATCAATAAAATTGAACATATTTTTATATAAATGGTCGTTAATTTCAAGAATGGGCTTTTGAAAATTGTATACAACGTTTATATATTATGAGGCAAGTCCTACTTTATAATTTATGAGTGTCCACTGCCTAAATATTTCAAAATTGTTTTTTTTTTTAATATTTTACTGCGATTTAGTAGGCTGTGGTTATTAGGATTCATATAAAATTTATTAATTGTTTATATACATATATATTTATTATATCTTTGACAAATTTAATGTTATTTTGTATTGGCGTTAATTAAACCATTATAAGCTTTTGTTGATGGTTTTATTTTATACAATCTGCTAAACTTTTTTAAATCTTTTTCCTATATAGTTTTCCTCGACATTTATATAACAGTAGGTATTGTCTTGTATAGTTTTTGTGTTTAGTTTTACATGTAGGCATTTCTCCCACTTTTCTTTTGCTCCTTCTTCTACAAGTAGAGCTGACAGAAATCACAATCAGAGTTGCAATCACAGCCACAACTTTTGCGACCATAGGAGCAAGGTAGTTGTAACCTTGATCTATTGGGTTTCAGGATATGCATGTCTAGCCCCCTGTTTCTCTTTTTAAGTTTTGCAACATGACACCAACACATCTACTTACTGTTTTCTACTTGTATCTACCATTATCATTACATTCAGTCAAGACCACAAAAAAAAAAAACAATTTTAATTAAAAACTAATCAAAACTGGACCTTTGGTAAGAAACTAAAATTTAATGTAAATAAAAATCAGGGATATCCAAAACAAAAAAAAAAACAAAACAAAATATATTCATTTAAAATCAGATGTACATATTAGAATTTAATATTCCACCAGATTTAGGTTTCCAAACAATATTTAGCTGAGCTAATAATTTTTGTAGTTCTCTACTGTCTTCTGTCTCAGGATGTTCAATGTAAAATATTACTGCTGATGCTGGTATATCAAGGAATTCTCTCAAGCATACAACTGTAATCAAAAATTAAGAAAATTTACACCACTCAAAAATCTATAAAATGTTAATAATCTATACTAATATTATAAAGCTGAAGAGTTTGTTTGTTTGTTTGAATGCGATAATCTCAGGAACTACTGGTTCGAATTGAAAAATTCTTTTTGTGTTAAATAGACTATTTATCGAGGAAGGCTTTAGGCTATATAACATCACGATGCAACTATTAGGAGCGAAGAAATAATGGAAAATGTGAAAAAAACGGGGAAAATTATTCATCCTTGAAGGCTTCCATTGCGTGCGCTGCGAAAACGGTTCAAGATACCAAAAATATATGTATGAAAGAATTATTCCTCTTGAAATGATCTAAAAAAATGTCTATCTTTTAAGATTAATTTACTAGAACCGTTTTTATGGTAATCGAATTTGGTCGAAATTAATGCATTATTTGTTAAGAGTTGTATCAACGTAATAATATTAATCTTTATCCAAATAAATGTGTTGTTGATTAAGAGTATTTAATTATGAACAAAATTGTCTTTGACATCACTTAATTTCAATGAACATCATAGAAGATATTACAATAACTTATATAGCAAAACAATGTTTGCCGGATCAGCTAGTAAATAATATATTGTCACACTATAACCCTTTCGGGGTGAGCATAGATTTGTGTTTGCACGTTAGTGACTGTATCCACTGTATAATACATATTTTTGTCCTAAAATTACCCATCATTTAATAAAAATAAAAGGCAAAGAAAGAACTTTCACTTTACATAATATAAATGAAGAAATATATCATAATCTTAATCTAAATAATATATATACCACATTTTTGAATTAATATTATGGAAGTATAAATTTTAGAAAATATTTACCTCCTGCTGAAACTCCTGATATCATATTTGGTTGTTCTAATGTTAAATACTTCAATACAATAGATTTAGATTGCACATTAGTGGATAATCTCCTTATGAGGCAGTTATGGGGCAAGTTCTCTGAAGTTTGATACTGAGAGAGGGATTTCATTAATACAGCAATAACTTCATCAGATACTGTAATATAATCATACAACAACTCCACAATTTCACTACTCATTAAAAGATCATAATCTTTGATCATACACACATAGTTATTGGATGTTCTGATTTTGTAGAGGTGCAGATTTACTTCTTTTATAGAATTGATGAGTTCCAAGTCACTTTTTCTTTTTTTTACCGAGTTGGATAAGTATTTTCCTTCTAATATTATTAGAGTTTCAATTTGACTTGGTTTTTCAACACTTTTTTGCCATTTTAATCTAAAATAAATTCAATTATTATACAAATTTTGATTAATATTCAGGTCAATTCAAATAAATTTTTTTTTGTTACTAAGGACTGCCTTCATTTCATTAAACATTACAAACTTAATTGAAACCTTAATTTCTATAGGCGAAAAAAAAATTACACTAATAACCAAGCTACAATGGTAAAGAATAAGAGGCTAGTATAAATGTTAAAATTTTATAATTTCGATTTTTAATATAAATCAGATGTTTAAAAGTTAAAACGCCAGAAAAAAAGTGTAGCTTACATAGGATATTCCTTTTCGTAGGCATCTTCATCCCAGTCCTCCCAAAAAGTGCGGCTTGCGGGTTCAGCTATCTCCCCAAAAGAGCTCATTTTCTTATATGACTTAGAGCTCATTCATATCATTTAGCTTCCCTAAGATTTTATGGAAACGGATAAACCTCAAATTAATTTATACATATAAACACTTAAAACATCATCTTCATGGATTCCTAACAGGGCGATTATTTAAATTACAATATTTGACTTTTATTCTTATGAACGTGGTGCCATCTATGTTTTGAGAAAATATACTTTAGTATGATGACGTCTAATTTTTCCTCCGTAGTTCATTCAATAATAAAATTATATAAATATATAAGAAATATTTTTGAAATTTTTCCTTTTTCTAACTAAGCAATTAATTAACCAAAATAATGAAATGTATTTTCTTCGTGTTGTCTTATCTACATTTTAACAACAATGATAATACACAATTTTCTAATATTAATTTCAATAGACGTTTCGCTTGCGTTTATGTTTTGATAATAAACTGTTTTCCAGCTATTTATTGTTTTATTTTCAAGTCTAAAAGCACAACAGACTCGGATTAAGAATGTGTGTGCAAAAAATACCATGCCATACAAACATACGATATCAAAAGAAAAAATCCTTGACAGGTTATAAAATGTAATAGTTTAAAGCTACTATGAGCAACCTTCAAATATAAGCGCAGAATTAGTTCTAGCTCGAATTATCAGGTGGCACTTCAAGTTCATGTGGAGAAAAAAGGATGCGAGTAGGCTCTATTTACTCCTATATTACTATACTCTGTGATTACTAAAATGATTTGTCGTTTTCAAATAGATAGGTAGATAAAATGTATCTATAAGACTAGAGATGGGTCGGATTAGATGGAACACCTAATTCTAATATTCTAAAATACCTGTTCCTCCTATTTATTTACGGATGCCAGATCCGTTAACAATATTTTGCATTTTATATTGTTATGGTAGAAAATATTCTTCATAGATCTTTTAATTTTTATAATTTAACTAGCTGACTCGGCAAACGTTGTTCTGCCATATAAATTATAGCAGACCAGCCACGCTTTGCTGTGACTGGTTTTTGAATAATTAGTCAATCCAGTCAACGGATAGCGCCATCTTTTAGAATCGGTTGGAGCTAACTGTAAATTATGACTGCTAAATAATAAACAAATAATTTGCAATAAAATAATATTGCGACTATGAATTGAGATGAAAACTATCCTATCTTTTAAATTAGATCAAACTTCACGTGGTGTGTAAATTTCATTAAAATCGGTTTAGTAATTTAGGAGTCCATCGCGGACAAACATCGTGACAGGAGATTTATATATATTAAGATAGCTTTTTTAATAGCTCCAATTAAGGGAAATCACAGAATAGGGAATCGTGTTTGTATTTTACTTTAAAAAATGATTCGAACGTTTATAAGCTCCTTGAGACGCTAAATGATCACACATTCTTGCCTTTGTCGGGTCATGGGATTGTGGAATGGTCTTCCAGCAACCGTGTTACCTTCGTCCTATGATATAGGGATCTTTAAGCGAAACAGGAAGATATATTTTTGTAGGCCGGCATGATCGTGGCAACGATTGGCAGGTGGTTGCCTTGACAGTCATGTTCGGTTTTTGGATTACACTGTGCCTACTTTCCATCGTGTACGGTATAATTACTGTACTGAGTTAGAGTAAAAAAAAGAATTACCATAATATTTATTTTCCCCAAAATTGGGTAAAAGCTAGTAGAGAAGATATGTATATTTTAATGAGAGATGACTAAACAATTACTATTGAACAGCATGTGGGCGTCTCTGGTGTGAGAGATCCAGTTACTAACACATGCATATGCGTGCTCAGAATATGAGAGAATGCAGGAATTTCAAACTATCAGGAACAAAGAAAGTAGAGGAAGTAACTTCCTGCCTCAGACAAAAACACCGTAGTACTTCATTCCGCTCGTGCCCACGGCCTGTGTAACCAGGTCGAAACGTCAAACCATAATTAAACATTAGTTCATTCGCACATACGACTCGTTAAACTGTTTATAATGAGTTAAGATAGCTTCAGTAACTAAATATACCTTCTCATTTAACTAAAAAGTAAAAATTTATATATTAAATTAATGTAAATATATTTTTATTTAAGCATCTATAAAGTCTAGGTTTTTTCTTAAATTTATGAAGTTACTAAGCTTGTAACATTATCTATAGTTTAGTTTTTTCTATTCACCTCTTGCACATTACTCTCCACCTCTGAATTTGAAATTAATGTAGACATACTTAGTTCTTACTTAAATTAACTACAAATGGACAGTGTTTAGATAACTTATCTTTGTGATAAAAAGTTCTTGCGTAAATAGTTTTTCAAATCAAAATAATCACTATGATGAATTTGCCCAAAAAATGTAAATTTCATAAAAAATAGTTATTCAATAGATCCTGTTTGAAGCTATAATTGTCTAATTGAGATAAACTTATGGCTACACGCATGTTTTGAAGTTGATTAAAGAATAGTGCTTTACATAAAAAAGGTATATAGATTGAAATTACTAAAGTGTCTCCAAGCCCATAGCACATTTAAAAAAAAAAACTTGGAAATATCTCTATCCGCCTTTTAAATATATATATCCGCGTGTTGCACTAGTATTTTTAGTATTTGTAGGTATAATAACCATTTGCAGTGGTGATGCAGTAATGACGTTTTACTTTATGAAGGGGTTATTAGGGATATCTTGAATCGTTTTAGGGGAGTTTCCTTGACAGCACTGTTGGCAGCACTGAAGTTAAATCAAATCTGAATTCTTAACTTTCAACTGAGATCTATAATATCCAGATCTGTAGAAAATAAAGATAAATGTAATAATATTATGAAAAATATAAGAGATTTGTAATTGTGAATATTAAAAGATCTATTATTCCAAGTTAATCATGTTAAAGGTAAATTTCAGTTTTGCTTCAATTTTATTGTTTAGTGTATATTTTATGCTCATAAATTTTAACTTTTTTAGGATAAGGGTCAAGTCACTTTTGAAGACAAATGGCCCTCAATGCGGCCAATAGTTTTAAAGCTCTTAAAGCAAGAACCAGTTACTCAAATTGAGTGGCAAGATCTTTTCGGCGCCGTGCATTCGGTATGCTTATGGGACGAAAGAGGCCCGTATAAGCTAAGGGAAGCTCTCCAGCAAGACATAATGATGTATATAAAGCAAGCACAGACGCGTGTCTTAGCTCACCGTGAAGACCAAGCTCTTCTTAAAGCTTATATTGCTGAATGGGGGAAATTCTTTACACAGTGTAACTACCTACCAACACCTTTTCGTCAGTTAGAAAATTCAATTAATAATATTAGTAAAGTTACAAGTACAAATACTTCAAGTTCACAAAAAAAGAATAACAACAATAACATTGAAGATAGTTTGGTACGTAAGCTTATGTTAGATTCTTGGAACCAGAGCATCTTTGTAGATATTAAGCAAAGATTGCAAGATTCAGCAATGAAGCTGGTGCAAGCTGAACGTAATGGTGAATCTTTTGATTCTCAACTTGTTATAGGAGTTAGGGAATCTTACGGTTGGTTGTGATACTAATTTTTATAATTCATATCTGATTATTTGTGTTTTCTTGATAATTAATGTTTATATTTTTCCAGTTAATTTGTGCTCAAACTCAATTGATAAGCTACAAATATATAGAGAAAATTTCGAAGCTGCTTATATGCAAGCAACAGAAGACTTTTATAAGTTAAAAGCAAATGAACATTTATTAATTAATGGTGTTCAATCTTACATGAAGTATGCAGATCAACGCCTCAAGGAGGAGGAAACTAGAGCCCATAGATACTTAGAACCGGGAAGTGGTAGTGTGGCAGCTCTAACTCAGTGTTGTGAAAAAGTTATTATTGGAGAACATCTTTCCACCCTTTTAGCTGAGAGTGCCCCTTTGATAAAAGCTGGTGAAACTGAGAAACTACAACTGATGTTTCGCTTGTTAGACAGAATACCTGATGGTGTTATACCAATTTTGAGAGATTTGGAAGCACATATTGTATCTGCTGGCCTGGCAGATATGGTTGCTTCAGCTGATATAATAACAACTGATTCAGAAAAATATGTGGAACGCTTATTAGATTTGTTCAAGAGGTTCAGTACATTAGTGAAAGAAGCATTTTTGGATGATCCTCGTTTCCTCACTGCCAGAGATAAAGCATACAAATGTGTTGTTAATGACACAACAGTCTTTAAGTTGGAATTACCCTCATCAGTACTTGTTCGTGGTTGTAAAGGAACTGCTCCAGAAAGTAAATGTCCAGAACTTCTTGCTAACTATTGTGACATGTTATTGAGAAAAACACCGCTAAGTAAACGCTTGACCAGTGAACAGATTGAGTCTAGATTAAAGGATGTTTTACTTGTTTTAAAATATATTGAAAACAAAGATGTTTTTATGAGGTATCACAAGGCCCACTTAACCAGACGATTGATATTAGACTCAAGTGCAGATTCTGAAAAAGAAGAAGATATGGTAGAGTGGTTACGAGAGGTGGGAATGCCTGCAGATTATGTAAACAAGTTGGCTCGAATGTTCCAAGACATTAAAGTTAGTGAAGATCTCAACACACAATTCAGATCAGGTACCACAAGACATGATGCAATAAATATAAAAATTCTAAATGCTGGAGCCTGGGCTCGTGGATCTGAAAGAGTAACTGTGAGTCTTCCTTTAGAGTTAGAAGATTATATACCAGAGGTAGAAGAGTTCTATAAGAAAAAACATTCTGGAAGAAAACTTCAATGGTATCATCACATGAGTAATGGCACTATCACATTTGCCAATTCTGTTGGCAGATTTGATTTAGATGTTACTACTTTTCAAATGGCTGTTTTGTTTGCTTGGAATCAGCGCCCAATGGAGAAAATCAGTTATGAAAATTTAAGACTTGCTACTGAACTTCCTGATCCAGAATTGAGAAGAACATTGTGGTCTCTTGTAGCCTTTCCAAAGCTGAAGAGGCAATTGTTGTCATATGAACCAACAGTTCAAAATCCAAAAGATTTTATTGAGAATACTACTTTTTGGGTGAATCAAGAATTTGCACTTATTAAAAATGGTAAACCACAGCGTAGAGGCAAAATCAATTTGATTGGCAGACTGCAGCTTAGTACAGAGAGATCTCAGATAGAAGATAATCATTCCATTGTTCAGTTACGTATATTGAGGACTCAAGAGGCAATCATAAAAATTTTGAAGATGAGGAAGCGAATAACTAATACTGCCTTACAGGTTGCCTTCTTTCTATTAATTTCTAATTTTATGAAAGTTAATATAATAATTTTTTTTTGTTATAATAATTAGATATCTATTTGTTCAACATTTTTTTTTTACAGAGTGAGTTGGTTGAAATATTGAAGAATATGTTCTTGCCATCAAAGAAGATGATAAAGGAACAATTAGAATGGCTCATTGAACATAAATATATGCGTCGTGATGACGAGGACATTAATACGTTTATATATATGGCCTAAATTAGTCTTCACCAGAATGAGCATTATTAAAAATCAATAAATTATTTAACCAGTTGTTGTTTATAAATTCAACATATAGTATTAAGATTTAATTAACAGTTTAATTACTTGAAAATATATCACCTGATAAATCTTTTGGTTGTTATCTATTAACATTATCATGCTGGCGCGTACCACCAATGGCTAGCACAAGACTGTCTCATCGGTTGCCGCGTACCACTGGTAGCTCGCAGTTGATTCTGATACTAGGCGGTGCGTACCACCAGAAATTAAGATCGTATATTGGCATCAATTACCTAAAGGAAAACTTCAAGTACAATAAGTAGTAGTAAAAATAAATTTCGACATGATTTTAGACGCCTTTTTAATCCTTTATATATTTGCCTTGTTTACAATTGTGTATATATTAAATATTTTAGTATTGGGCATATACTAAAATAATAATGCATAAAAACTGATAATTTTTCGTTGAGATCCTTAGTTCAGGCCTGTCCGGTAGAGTGAAAAGCTTTTGCAGCCGTCTATTATAGGCGAGAAATCAGAATTACAGCGTCGGCGTGAACGTGTTCGAGTCCTATAAAATGATATTAGGAGCTAGCTAAAAATATTTTTGTAGTGTTAAAGGTATATCACATAATATGTAACGAGGTTAACAAACCCAGAGCAGCATAAGGGGAATTTAGCACTTCAATACCTTGTTGCAGAATTTGTTTAGACTTTTGGAACATTGTTTTTTCTCGAATCAACCACCAACGGTAATAAACCGTAAGACACCACCGTATACAACATAGGAATTCAATGTTTATACATTAATATTTGAACAAAATGACTCATTTAACTCGTCATTCATTTTGATGCCATTGCTTGTGCCACTTCGGTTCTAGCTGCTGGATATCCATCATTTACCTATTAGTCTCTTCCTACAGAACTCAATGATAAGCGTACAGGTGTTTTAATCGCGAGATTTCTGACTAATTTGCATGTATTAAGCATTCAGTTATAACGGCCCGAATACATATTTACGAGAATCATTTTTCTGCAACAACCTTGATTGATATATTATTATTATTCTTACCAATATAATAGATTTTTCCAACATTGCAATTACCAATTAAATATTCCAATCTTTAGTCATAAGTAAATCATAATAGTCATATTTTATTTGAATAATTAGTAACGACTTATTACCATTTTGACAAAATCATTTGGATTTCTATCTCTGGTAATGAATCGATCGCGTGGACAAGATCAATCCACAAATTAACAGTTTTTGTTTTACCACTCCTCCGCTATTTTGGAAACTGTTTTATACACATTGTCGAAATTTATTCATATCTTCGAATAGCTTATAGGATCTACAAAGGTGGTAAGCATAATTCTACGTCATTTATCAGCACCATAAGTACTCCTAATACAATCAAATTAAATATACTATACATGTAGAATATAGTATATTTATTTTAATGTTTTGAAAAACTTCACTAGACCTTGGTGGCTCGATCGCGCGCACCACGGAAAGATCCAGCAGCTGTTTGTTTCTATCAAATAGACACATATGTATTCTCTTTCATTGAATTCCGTCATGGAAGATAATTAATTTGTAGTTTTTTTGAAGTTATATCACATTGTCTTCCCAACTAATCACTATTGAGAGATAGTAAATAATACCAAAGCAGTTACGTTTATAACCTTGTTTCTGGGAGTTATGTATAAAAAAAATATGATGGTTCGGTAAAACATGGTAAATTGTTGATTCGTGTACAAGTAAACGAAACAGCTTTTTTTATATATTTTAAAATAAGAGATTGTGATTCCATTACTATTTTTAATAATAGAAGCTTAAGACGCATACTTAAGCAGATTTAAAAAATATAATATTATTCAATTTTTATTAATTATTATTTTTCGAATAATAAACGTATATAAATATTAATTTTTCTCGGGTTCGATTGTCTCACCGCCTTGTATTTGTCCCCAGCCAATTAATCTGTAATGTAAGATTATAATAAATATAATATAATTATATATACAATAATGATGATGACATTAATAGTTATGTAATTAATACTTGCCGCCAATGATTTTCAACTCTTCTACTTAAAGCAACTTTCTCTCCAATCTCGGTACAAACGGGGTTTGTGAGAGCTATTTTGGCCAAATCAGCTTTGGTAGCGATTACTTTACCGCCGGTACTAAGTGATCCGATGTTGACTAAAAGAACCTGTAAAACAAAAAGTCAATACGTTTTTATAAATTACAGCTGTGCCCACGACTTCGCCAGCGTGGAAATCAAGTTTCTCATATGATGGAGGTTATAATAATAATAATTAAGCATTTATTATTCCACATTCTACAATTCAAATATATGTTAGTATTTTTTTAATAACTATTATTAGTAGTGTCGTAATCGTCATATCCACATATGGGTCCACGACCCTTTTTGGGTAAAGGCTTCCTCCATTTAACCATATCTTGGGCTAACTGTCCACTTTGTTCCAGCCATTGAAAGAATATCGTTGCCCCATTTTTCGGTCTGGCTCTTTATTTTTTGCCTTCTGGGCCATTCGCATGAAGAATGTAGAAGCTAATCTTTTTGTGTGGACATAAGGAACTTCTACTATACACGATGGTAGCCGACACGGCGTCTGGCGCTTTTATGGGGCTGGTGAAATTGGAGAATACTGTTCTTATATCCAGAGATGGGCAAAATGTAATCTGATTAATGATGAACGATTTCAAAATGTAGTCGTAATTTTAATTTTCTTGCTCTGTAATCATGATTAAATCTATTTAAAACATTAAGAAATCATAAATGTGTATGCAATCTGGGATTCCGTAGTGTTTAAAACATAGATAAGCAACATACAGTCATATATTTGGTAAAAAACGTAAAATGTAATCGTAATCATTGTTATTAATCAGATTACATTTTGCTCATCTATGCTTATATCTATATCTCATAGATGAGACCGATTATGGAACAAGTATGCCCAACAAATATATGTTAACTTATCGTTTACCCACTCCACCATTGTGACACAATGTAAAAATGGGGACTTGTGTCGAGCTTTTCTCTTCTTCCCTTTTTACTTTATGAACGAATAAGTTAGTTTTAGTGAGTATAACACAACCAAGTATATAGTGTGGTGTAATACTTTGTCGAGCTAGTATAATAAAGACATATTTTTTATTTTGATTTACCTCGTTCTTTGTTAGCTTCTGAACTTTAGCTGCTTTCTTGTCACCTTCAGTACGGACACCAAGCAGACGTTTAAGAAGATAATATGATACTTCTAGCTTCACAAAGATCCCAGGCAATGCGCCAACTGCACCAAGCACCTGTAGTAATCAATTCATATTTGTTTTTTTCTTTAAATTGTGTACAGTATTATTACGTGTATTTAATTATAAAACTAATAAGGTCATTCTAGGTGATTACAAGAAATGATAAAAGATCAATCAAATTGAGCTCAAAATAATTTCTAATTTATGACAGCGTAAATTAGTTTCATCTGATAGATATAATAATTTACATCTTTGTCTTGTACATCTTTATAAGAATTTATAATTTAGGGAATTAATAGTTTCTTTTATTATTTTTATAATAATTACAAGCAGTGGCGTGTATCTCATAAAAAGCATTATCTCGTTATACGTGGTCATTTATCACACACACACACATACAACAACAACATACAATAACAATTGGTCCAATTTTGACTCTCAGACTGCTATTTGGGTAAACACTAGATTTTAAGTCAATATATGTATTAAATGTCCAAGTATAACGAGATAATGCTTTATATGGCATGCAAGCCACTGCTTACAAGGTAATCGATTTTCTTTTTTTAAGTCTACAGGGATTGCATGAATTGAAGATTTTTCGAACCTTCATTTTAGTAGGTACTTTTTATTTTCAAGTGCTATGCGGAGTGTTGACTCGAATAACTTACTTGACCAACAAGCCTGTCAGCACGGCACAACGTGGGCTCGATCTTTGTGCCCACACCGATTAGCCCACCGGGCACTGCGTATTGGAGTTCGTTCTGCTCCGCATACAGAGATACGATGCGGGAGAAAATGGGACGACAGGTGAGTTTCCCTTCTGCATCTTTGCTGACCAAACCCGGCCGCACCTGAATAACAAAGGTCAAATTCAACCTATATGCATTTCTCTGGACACTACAGTTCACAGTTTAGTTAGATGGTAAACGCAGAGAACGTTAAAAGCTTAGGCCAAAATGCATTTTAACATCATATAAGTTCTTTTTGCTACAAAAGGATTGAGGAGTTGTGTCTACCGTTAATAATGACGATTTCATCATATACTCAATACCTTCAGTTCCAAGTTTTGCGACTATAGAAGACATAGACACACTAAAGATCAGGTTTTTCTTTAAAATTATAAGTTTTATTAAAAATTGCACTCATCTAATCCGAATTAAACTTAGATATTTCATAATTGACAGTATAAACAAAGTCGCGGGCAGAGAATAGTTTTATTATACGACCATTGAAACTAAAGTTCAGTTAAATACGCATTATATATGCGTAAACTATGCTGAATAAATTTCCTAAACTACGATAAAAACTTGATTAAGATCCGTTGTGTAGTTTAGAAGGTATAAGCTAACACACAGGCCGACAAAAATAGCGACTTCAATGATTTCTGATAAGTAAAGATAAAAAATATAGGTACTTCGATCTCCATGCCAACGGTAAGAACACCCTGTAGAATTGAACCGCCGGCGACTCCGCCCCTCAAGTCATCCACTTCGCACCCAGGCTTGTTCACGTCGAACGAACGAATCACAATCATGCGTGGTGGAGACGTGAAATCCCTTAAAGGCACGGGGATCTTTTTCGTTATGTATTCACAGAGAACCTGTTATAATAACAAAATAATTCAATATTATCATGAATGAGCAAAAACAATAAAAAGCTTATGGAGCTTCGTCCTTAATAAAACAGAAGGGTTAGGAACTGTAGGGTTTCGCAATAAATGGAATTATATTATGATAATTGAGAACACAAAACTTGGTTCTACTCCGACGTAGCCTTGAGTTTGTTTCGGCGTTTCTTCTCAAGGTAGTTACTTTCGAAATGCTAGTAGATCTTAGTTACGTTTCTTATTTTGACTGGCGGCCCAAGTCGAGGTCCGTACCCACAGCGGTGCCTTTGCGTTGCCATCCAACACATAAATCGCTGACTGCGCAAATTCTGTGTTCGCCTTATAACCTGGTTTAGTAGCAAAGGTCTTGAAGAAAAAAGAAAACTTGTCGGAGAAAACACATAATCGCGTCAGTAATTTTCATAAAGAAGAAACACTGCGGCAAGGGATATCTGGATACTTCTTGTATCAGCGTCATTGTTAAACCATTGTCATTGTCATACGGTTAAATTTAAGTGAATACAAGTATTTTGTAACTGAATTAAATAGATATAGAATTAAGTTTAATCTGTATTAGCCCCTTGCCTTACGATTAAATCTCAAAGAATAGTACGTGTGCAGACAATTAAATTTAGCGCAATTATATTAAAATCAATTTAGCTAGAATATAAAAAAGACATATGTGCAATAACAATAATATTATTTTTACAATTTTAAAGATTTTCATATGAAAAAAAAAAAATACTGCGGGCGACGACCGTTATATTCGAATTTAGTACAAAAAAATCTTGACGTCATTTCCACTCAAGGGGTTAAAAATAGCTGAAATGCATTCATCTAACAATTTTGACGAAACAATTTTCTAGAACGTACCCAATTATGTTATATAATACTTTCTTATATTTTAATCAAGCTTAATCTGACATATGTCACACCCGATGGGAAATAATGATGAGGGCGATGATAGACCCGCTCGCTCATCAAATACAAATTCAATCTTAGTTTGAAGACTTTCATGTTTTATGACTATCATTCGAACTCTGCTGAGAAAATAATTCACAGTCGGGGTACTATAATTAGTCCATTATAATGTTTAAAACGTAGGATATTTTTTAAGAACAAAACAACCAACTCACCTCAATGTTGTATTTCAGTTGAGCTGATATAGGTATAATAGGTGCCCCTTCCGCAACAGTTCCCTCGACGAATTTACCGATCTGATCGTGCTGCTCTTTCGCTTGGCCTTCCTTTACTAAATCTATCTTGTTTTGAAGTATAAGGATATGCTTTAATTTCATGATTTCAATTGCAGCTAAATGTTCACTCGTCTGTGGCTGAGGACATGATTCGTTACCTGACACAATAAAAATCATGATCATTTTAAAGCTACAATGACTTTCTTTATTTTGCTTTTAAGAGTGTGAAATTTACTAGTTTTCACATATGTCAAGTGTTAGTTTCCCCTACTCTTTATCCCAATCAAACTGAGAATAACTAATTGTTTAGTGTTTTTCTATGTAATTTTGTAATTTAAATCAGATATGTTGGTTAAGTTGGTTAGCTAAGTATTGTGTTTAAGACATATCTATTAAAAAGAGGCTGACTATAGACTTTTGTAATGTTTTTTATTTTTTATTTCTGACGATTATCGTGTAGCATTTAAATTAATAATAATGCTGCGCGTCATAAAGTGAATAGCCGCAATTAGCTCAGTGTATTTGGGGAAAATGCTGGTTTTGTTTAAAATATAAATAGGATTTTACTAATTTTTATGAATTTAAAACTATTTGTAACTCTGGCTACAAAGGAGATAGACTACCATTTATTTACACAAAAAGTGGATACTTTTTCACAAGTCAGTATAATTATATTTTTAAAAATGTTAGGTACGGCTTTTCCCCTATTGACATTAATACTTCAATGTTTTCTTTGATTTTGTAAGTAGTACTTTTGTTATGATAAGTTATTTCCAGCTGATTTTTTGTATAAATGATGTAAACACGATACTTCCTCCGTATATAAAATATAGAACTCAATTAGTGCTAATGAACAAAACAAAACTTGACACCAGATGTCGTTAGTTGCGATTTATTACAGTTACGCCTCAGCTGCGTGAAGGTGTTACTCATTATCGATATTAGATTCTATTTACATTATCCTATTTAGTTAAAGAGCAAAATAAATAAAAAATAATTAAATTGTGAAAACTTACATGGCAATATTGGGAGTGTACGTAGTTCGTGACCAAAGATAAAAAAAGGAAAGCAAACAATAATACTAATAGATCATGACGTCAAAAAGAGTCAAGACACCCGATGGTTTAAAGCACCTTTTATCAATTAAATCGTTTCACTGGTCTTTAAACTGATTTTTGTAATAAGATTATTACAATTAATAAACCACAGTAATGAAGATTAAGTCACTCACACACACACACATCACATCACACACGCACACAAAAATACACATGTGAAATAATACAATTTCTTCAATTATACGACGATAACTTTGTAATGTTCACAAAAATATAATTTTCTGGTGTGTTTTGGCAATATTATTGTTGCATCACTATATCTCTTTCGGATCAGACAGTGTTTTCAAAACATACTGTATAAGATAGTTTTATGAAAAAAATCTGACCGTGAGATATGCATGGAAGTGTTCTAAATATTTTTTTTTTATTCTTGAAAAAAAAAAGGTTTTTGACTACACTGTCATGTCAGCCCCGTAAACATACAAATTTAAGATCTTAATTCTAAAAATTTTTTATGTGTAAATTAATAGTGCCTGGGTACTCCCGGGCTCGGTTAAGTATTGATGGAAAGCACCGAGATCCAAGGTGTTCTAAATATAAAAAAGAAAAAGCAACGGATTTTAATGTAATGAGTAAGCATTTCAGCTCTTTATTTGGTTGGAGTGATGAGTAGTATCATATAGTGATATCATATAGTATATGTTAGTATCATATAGAAACATAAATCATACCAGCAATGAGCAGCAAGGCGGCGTCCATGACAGCTGCGCCGTTAAGCATAGTGGCCATGAGAATGTCGTGCCCGGGACAGTCAACAAAGCTGACATGGCGCACTAGCTGAAAGCGGCCGGTACACGCTGGTCGCATACACGGGAAACTATCGTCTTTCGACGATCCCCCTGATATAAAACTGGCAGGCCGGGGACATTTCGGGTTGTCGCATTTATAGATCTTTGCGTTGGCGTATCCTAACAAAAACATTTCTAGGTAGAGAAAGGCGATTGATGCGAAAAAAATGAATAAATTGAAAAATGATCATTCTATTCAATAGCAGTTATTGGCTTCACAAAATACAGATTTTAACTTAAGGTATCGCGGACTATTAAACGAAGTCATTTTTCTTCAAATAAACAGAATATTATTATAATTAGATTAGAATTAATCGCCCATGACAACTTTATTAGATAACTAAACTGATATGTCCATGTGAGAAAAAAAAAATTGTCACACGCATGGCCATATCAGAAGTATCTCAATTAATATTAATTTAATGTAAATCAAAAGTACAATTTAATATCTACAAATATAAGAATAATGGTAACAGATTGTCTTTTTTTTATTTTACTCTAATGGGTGGCTGAACATAAACAATAAATAAAAAAAACAATTATAATTTATTTATAACAAGTCACAATAGCAAGCGAGAAAATACTATTTCATAATACAATAACATATTACATAGGCTAAAGCCTATATTTATTCCATTTTAAACTAATAAACTTGTATCACACAAATTTTAAGGCACTATAATTAAGCTTCAGTAGGATATGTGACAAAATATTTATTAGACAAAGTATTGTATTACCGAATCCATTACTATTTATTTAATATGATCACAAAACGTACAGAAAATCAACTGTCCTCTCAAATATTCCAAATATTTACAAACATAAAAATAGACATACCTTAAGTAATTATTACATTAAGATAAAATTATTGCAGTGAAATCAATAAAATACAAATAATTTTCACAACATCTAGAGAGATTCTATTAAGAATTCTTGTAAGTTTTATTATATTAGATTTTGTTGTAACTTTTTAGCATGATACGGAAATGATAGGTCCTTAGTAAAATTAATATATTCAAATCTCAAAGTTGTAGTATGATTTGAAATGACTTTTAAAATAATAATTGTTGTTATAATGAGTCTCCTATACAGTATTGTTTCAATATAATATAAAAATTAGTGTATTTTAGTACTGGTTTTAATCTTTATTACAAGTTTAAATATGGATTGGAATCCTTTCATAAACTATATTTATTTGTAGTTTGCATTCTATCAGTTTTTAGATTGAACTACACTAAATTTCAGATGCAGTAATCAAATTAAAAAGTTATTTTTATTAAAAATTATATTTTAAAAGGTTAAATAAACAAAAAATACTTTATGCATAAGTGTAAATATGAAGAAATGTTCAAGAAGTAAAAGATTTGCTTTATATAAGTAAATAAAATTTCCTATCTAAAACAAGTTATAAACGGTTAGTCAGAAAGGGTATATCAAGCCAAGGGTATTGGTATAGGTATCGTATATACTTAAATAGCAATATAGTATTTTTTCTGAAAGTTGTAATTTATTTTTACATACTCAAAATAAATTGTCATTTATTAAGAATAAATGAACTTTGACAACCATAGCGACAAGCCACGACCATTAGGGATTTCGAAAATGAAAAAAAAATCGTTATATCTATATTTATTAAAATATCAATATCGGAGTCGATATAGCAAAGGGAAAATATCGATTAAATCTTAATAAACACGAAAGTATTTTACCAGTATTCCTTTTTATTAGACGAAATTACAAAAATATCAAGAACTAAAAGGTTATCTTCTTACTTTAAGACCTATTTAAGATATCAAACAAAAATATCGATATTATGAATTGAAAATATCAAAATATCATCTGACATGTGAATTTGTTGCATGTGTATTATTTGCCGCCATTTATTT
The DNA here is from genome assembly GCA_036320925.1 of Automeris io. NCBI lineage: Eukaryota > Metazoa > Arthropoda > Insecta > Lepidoptera > Saturniidae > Automeris > Automeris io. The sequence goes on along the minus strand of JAUDJH010000025.1, from coordinate 94,978 downwards.
ATTTATTATTTATTTTTGTTTGATATCTTAAATAGGTCTTAAAGTTAGAAGATAGCCTTTAAGTTCTTGATATTTTTGTAAATTTTATCTAATAAAAAGGAATACTGGTAAAATACTTTCGTGTTTATTGAGATTTAATCGATATTTTCCCTTTGATATATCGACTCCGATATTCATATTTTAATAAATATCGATATAACGATATTTTTTTTTTCATTTTCGACATCCCTAATTTATTATTACCTAAAACTTCACTAACCAATAGAAAGATCCGTAAGATTTTATAGCCAGTCCTTGGAATAAAGCCATAAATAAAAAAAAAAAGATTTTATAGGTCAAGGATGATGGGTCGATGACACACGAAGAAACATATGATTTCTAGGGCTGCCTCTTTATACTTTTAGTATGTAAATCTATAGGTACCTGTATCTCATTAGTTATTCATTTTTGCGAATAGTTATAGTACACAAGATGTTTGTTTTAATGGACCCCTTCCTAGGTTTTTCGCTTTATATACCCTTTCCGACTAACCATGTATATATATAAAAAAAAATGCATTTGCTATTCCAATATTCAAATCTAGAAGTTTTATCGAAAATATATATTTTTCTTTTCTTTAAGTTTTAACAGTATGAAAGAGCAGAATGATTGTGGTTATGCAGTTGTCCATAAGCCACAGTAGCCATTTCTCATTAGTGGGCTGTTTTAGTCAAATTAAGGCTGGAAAAATATATATCTATATTAGCATTCTTATACTTAAATCTTAATTATTACTGTAATATAAATATTATTAAAACAAATATTTTCTACATTTTAAAGTTCCACATTTGCATTCTGTTCGATTTCTTAACATTGCCATGTTTTGTTGTTGAATTTCAAATCTAGATTTCATAGGTGATCCTGAAAATGGTGTTTCAATTTCTGTGCCATTTGTAACAATTGTATTTTCATTATCACTCTTGCTTGGTGTAATAGCAGTGGTTCCAACAGTTTCATTATTGTCACCATCTATTGATTTGTGTAAATAATCAAAGCATATCTCCTCACCACATTCAATATCCCGTGTTGCAAACAGTGCTAGCATAGGCAGGTTTGGATCTAAGCAATCAGCCCAAGCTGCCCACACACCTAAGTTGGGATCACAAGAGTGGTTAATAAAATGTGACACATTCCCTAAATGAGCTGCATCAATTACATAAGGATTTTCAACTGAATTAAAATCAAGATCAAATAAGTAAGTTAAGCCATTGGCATCATATTCTTTTCCCCTTTTTTCAGCTTCTTCAAAAGTGATTACTTCACCAACATATTGACAAATAAATTGGCCTTGTTTGATTTTCTGTTCTGTTCTTACACCCCATCCACAATTATTTGATGTTCTAAAAATAGTAAGCTTAATATTCCGTCCACTTTGAACAACACGGTTGTTGCATTCTGAGGAACACTTGCAAGCCTTATTACATTCATAAATTGGAGTACCAGGTGCTACTCTTAACCTTTTATTCTTTGTGTACGCAAAGAGACCTGCCTGCATACCACAACAAGATTTGGAACGACAATTACATGCTGAGCACTCGCAACCAATAGGTGGGTCATTTGGAATGACAACACCAGCTCCAGGTATAGATTGATTGATGTAAGTAAAGTCTTCAGGAGGACCAGCTAAATCAACATTATTTTCTACTATTAGTTTTTTAGACATATCTACCTCATTTAAATGTTGCTCCCACTGTTTTAATTCCATGAATTGGCGACATCTCTTTCTAGTTATAGTATATAATTGCAATAAATATCTTGAGTTTTGTACTAATTCCGTGGCATAATTCTCTTCATCTTCCGATAAAAACATCATGGATAGTAATTTAAGTATCAAGTTATCTTTTAAATTAAAAATTTCGACATCTTCTACTTCAGTAAATTTTTCCATGAGATTATCTTCACTCAAAAGATTACCAAAAGCAATTTCTTCTTTTAGTTTATTAATTTCATCATAGTATTTCATTTCTTCATTTAACACAAATTGTTTAATGATGTCAGGACAGTTATCAAGGTGATCAATGGGTTCCCAAGTATTTTCACTATCAGGCCAATCCTTCCATTTGACATAAAAATATTCTTTGCCAGATTTAAACTTGAAATCCAGAATTTTTTCAACAATAAACACCTCATTTTTCTCAGCATATTTTTTCTTTTGTTTTTTTGCTGGTGGTGCTTCATTTTCAAAAGATAATATTCGTTTTTTATTTTTTCTGAGATTTTCATAAAACATAATCTCATTTCTTTCATTAGTCCTTTCATGATAAATTTTTGCAACCGAGTCCGACAGGCGCTCTGCAACATACCATGTTTTTTGTATCAGTTATGAAAATTAATATTTAAAATAAATAACAAATATTTTACTTATTTCTACACATGGTATGTTGTAATGCAACCTGTGTAGGACTTGTGGATTTTGTAATTAATATTAATAAACTTATTGACTGACCTCATCATAGTAACTATTATAAAATCCATCACTCAATAGTCACTATTAATTTTTTGCTAGATTTTAGCTTGATATATATTCGCAATGTGAGGCCAGAACAATAATGATATTCCAAGCAATATTTTATATTTAAACAGAGTTACAAAAAAAAACACAAATTAAACTTAGAATTAAAGTAGGATATCTCACTTTTAACAAATTTTGAATAATAATAAAAAATATGATTTACTTTGAGTGATTTATTCCCCATAAATATTACAACTATTTGTAGTAGGGAAAGAATATGATATATATATAATAATTATTTACTTATAGAGTTTTTATAATTATGTAAAAATAAAAAACATTATGAGCTTCTTTAATTCCAATAAATCAAAATGGCCCTGGTTGATTTTAATGTCAATAAAGATAGCATTGTAGATACTCCCTTTATATATATATATATATATATATAATTAAAATATATAAGTCAGTATAAAATAAAATAATACTTATAATTGTGTTGGTTCCTTGTGTATATTATTTCTGTCATGATTTGTGTTGTGTCCTTGTTCTTGTTCCTGTCTTATTAATAACTTATGTTTGTGATGTGTATTTTATTGTAGTTAGTAGGTTTTTTTTGTTTTGGGTACTTCTACTGGACAATCTCAATATAATTAAAATTACCAAACACCGATCAACCTTCCTCAAATATTAAAGTCAAAATCAAAACACTGACTTTGGCAAAATCACATTGGACATACCAGTGGAAAAGCCACAACAAAGGAATAATAATAATAAAGATAGCATTTTTTGTTTTCAAGTTTTCAAAAGATGGCTATTTTTGTCTTCAATTTTGTCTGAAACTAGTTTGCATTTTCTTATGTAATTAATGCTTCAAGGAATATAGGAGAGTTGTCTATAATCACAATGCCATGTTGTTTTTCAAAATGTAGCAATTCAAATAAGGAAACAAAATTATTAACACAAAATCTAATTTCACCATCTTGTTACATGACTGAATGCATTGCTGTGATTGGTCAATTATACATTAATGTTGCTTTTGATTCCACCATATTAAAGATTGACATCTTTGATATTAATGAAAAAAATCATAAATTTTGTAAAGTAAATGTTTGTGTTTTGTCATATTATATCAAACAAGTATATTGTTTCTAATATTTTAATTTTTTATTCATCATTATTCCAAAAGTGAAAAAAGGAAGATTTCTACCTTTGATTCTGATTTACATATTGACATCTGAATTAAAAATATTTATTAATGAATTTACATTATTAATAATTGTGAACCTTATGATCTACAGCAGTTTACAGAATACAACAAAATGTTCAATGTAATTTTTATTATACAAGTTTATTAGTTAAAGGGTTACTAGTTTTATCAATTGTATTTACTTTTACAAAAAGAATGTTTTAAAGAAAACTAGCTTAAACTGGGATTAGACAAAAGGATAAAATAATAATGTATACAGATATCCAAATAAGTATTCCTTTTAATTTTTATGTCAATAATGAAATCAATATCTTAATTTTCAAAAACAATTTAGTGCAGATTACCTTCTATGTTAATTAAATAGGACATTATTTTTATAAAATATAATATTTATTTATGTATTAATAAAATGTAAAAAAGAAAATAATGTTTTATTTAAGTTTTTGTAAATAAATAGTTCAATAATCTAAATAATAACTCACCCAATTTAATAGTAATGTTCCTTTCAAGTTCATTCTTGAATCTAACTGTCTGTACTCCTGAAATAGCTTTAACAACAGTTGATTTACCATGAGCTACATGCCCTATAGTACCAATGTTTATTGTTGCCTGCCTCGATATCACTTCAGGAGAAAGAGCAGATAATTTTGTCACATCCTGAAATATTGAAGAAATACTAGGCCTAATAAATTTTATTTCTTTGAATTGATAGAAACCCTTAAGAAACTCTATTTAAATATCTAAAGTGTTATGGTTATGGTCAAATGGGTGCGTAGCTTACAGAAGCTTAATTGTAGACTATCAATGGATATTTATCCTTTGATAGTCGCTTTCGTTTTTGGACTACATTGTACTTACCATCAGGTATATCTGTATCTGTAGTCACTATGTCGAGCCAGTGTAAAAAAATAAAAATAAATAATAATAAACTAGACTAAACACAGCAATATCTTCTGTTACCGAAGCTATTGTACTTTTATTATTTGAGATACAAATAAATAGTAGTTGCAGGCATTTGTGCTTATGTTAACGAAAGGATATAAGAACTACATTGATTCTAGTAAAATTAAAATGACATTGGGAGACCAAATAAATTTTAGCCACATTCTATAGTGAGTACTGAATATTGTCTGGATTGAAATTAATATGCGTGTACTAAATTCAAGTCAAATCGTAACGTTCAAGTGTACGCATGTGTCTATTGACATTTTCACCTGTTTCTATGATATAGTATTTATATGGTACACGAAGATCATTAAATACATTTAGTTCATGTATATATTTCTTCTCGAACATTTACTAGTAATAAGTTTTTAAGAAAAAAATTACCAGTTTGGTTAGATCTTGCTGATGTAAGTTCGATTGAGCACTTCTTCCTTCACTTGACGCCATAGTTATGAAGCGTAATTATTCGCTTACTATAATAATAGTTTTAAATAATCAATTCAAACAGTAACTTCTATTACATTTAGTTCAACCAATTTTATAATAAACGTATGCAATTAACATCAGCAAACGCTGAAATCGGAGCAATCAGGTTGTTGGCGTGCCGTCAGTAATGCCAGCTCAAATGTTTAATATATTTATATCGTTGTTTTGATGATGGCAATTAATAAGGAATAACGTTTTCCGACATAGGTTAAAAATAAGGGTACGTCTCTAGTCCTTCTTGTACTCGTCGCAAGTATAATACAATATATGTATTGTATCTATACATTTATAGAGATAATTAAAAATTTGTTCGGTATTTCCTGGTTTTATTCTCAAATTTAGAGAATTAGAACAGATTTGAACAAACTTTGAGGATAATTGAAAATTGTCATCAACAGCACTGTTACTGTTTACAAAGGTCAAATGAATTATTATTAGTAATATTAGATTTTGCAGCTCTGGATATAAGTCCTTTTGAGCCTGTAGTTAATATTTTTGATAATCAGTTGTCTCTGTGTTGTTGTTCTCTAAACGTCAAAACCAAGAATCCTAGCGACGCGCACTCCATTCCACGTCATCAGAAAAATCACCACTTTATCGCAGCATTTTGCCATTATAGCATCATGTCGCTGTCCAGATCCAACAACAACATGACCAGAAGACCACAACAATGATAAATCAGTAATTTTCCGATGAATAAAATAGAGAACACAACCGCTCGAGTTCCAAGCTTGGACATCAATCCAATGTAAATGTATGTGTTGTTGTTGTGGTTTTACGGCTTTTTAAACAAATCCTTTTGAAGCATTCTGGTAAATAATAAGACGACAAACCAAGATATTTGCTTTTAATTTGCTAAGAATTATACATGTAACATAGACATCTAGAATGACAATATAAAATATGACAAGCATATTTTTTATAAAGACAAAGGAGTACGACACAGTTGTTAATATTTTCAATATTAAGTAGTCTCTGATTGACGTCAAAACCAACGACCCAAGCGACCCGTACTCCATCAGAAAAGCACCAGTTCCCTACATCATCCTGGCATTTTGTCGCTGTCCAGATCCACTTTTTTTTTTTTTTCTACTTGGGGAAAATCCTCATAGGACCGTCCCGGCCGCGAAGGGGTAGGCAGCCGGGGTGTGCCGGACTTTTACCAGCTAAAAACCCCAAGGTGACTACTTCTGCGAATTAGTGGGGACTGCGGGTCCTGTAATCAAATCGCCGCAGGTCCAGATCCACTAAATCAACCTAACATCAACTCATAAATCAGGATCAACAAATCCAGTAGAGCACGACAACGATAAATCTGTAATTCTTCATGTATGAAATATAGAACACAACTGCTCGCGTGCCAACCTTGGAAGGCAATCCCGACGTAAATGTAATTTTGCTAGTGTTGCAGACTTATGGATTTCACCCCCAAATGCAGGAGAAATTTAAAATTATAGGAGATTTTTTAGGTACATTTTTGGGGTTTTTAGGGTTTTTCGAGTTTTATACCTAAATATAAAAAATTGGAAGATAAATGTACAATTTTGATCATATCGTACTATTCGCAATAGCCTAGACTATAATTTTATAGATAGCATTAATAACCTTATATATCTTTAACAATGTGTAAGTACTTTTAGTGAAATATTTATTTCACATGCTTTTGAGATTATAACTTACGGTTTAGATAATACTGTTAGAATGAGAAGCTATTTTACCCAAAAAAAAAATGTTAGGAACAAAAGCTATTTTTTTTAAATAAACAAATAACAAATATACGTGATGACTTAAACAAAACACGATTTAACATTTATTTGGATAACCAAAACAATAACTATCAGTGATTCGATATAATAATACAATCCTCATGTAAACACGGAGCCTCGAACAAGAATTCCCCCGGCCGACGAGTCTGCATCGGCTTATAAACCGTTGCTAAATGGGGTGTATAGAAACAGTTTATTTTGTTTCTATTTGTAATCTATCTAATAATACTATAATGAGATTATTTATATTTGTGGTTATAGGATTATTCATAATCGGGGCTGGCAGCATTGCATTTTGTAGTTTGATGACATATTAAAGTGGTTTTATTTTTTGTATCTGTTTTTATTGTACTAAATTATTAAAACCATACACAAGCAAATGTAAATCTGTTAGTAATAATTATTTATGCAAGAAAATGTTAACGAGAAATGATGATGTGCAGCAGCAAACAAAAAGGTTACGTTTTAAACCTGTAACCAATATTCAACATACATCAGGAGATATAGGTTTAACTAGAAATGCGAAGGAAATAAAAAGTACAGTGTCTCGTGTCTTGAATATTTACATGAATTATAAACCCAGTTCTTACCATGTATGTTTTTTTTTGCAGATAGTGAAAAATCAGCCTCTATTTTTGCATTTTTACACGTTGAGCTAACTCGCGGTTATTTACTCGAACATGATGAAGAAAGATTTTCTGCGAGAAGAGAAAAAGTATACTCTTTTATTAAAATACCACAGGAACTTGAAAAGTTTATGGCTTATGGGTTTTTTCAATGTGCTGATTCTCTGCTCTTTGTTTATACTTTTCTTCCACTAAGGTTCCTAATGGCCTTCTGGTCATTCCTTAGTAGATTATTTAGGAGATGCTTTGGGTAAGCAGTTTTTTAAATAAAATAATAATGTAGGCAACATTATATAGTCATACAAAAGCAGTCCCAGACTTAAAAAAGTGCTATTTGCCGCTACCTCACCCCTCAGGCCTTATACTTTTATTTCTCAATTACATAGATTAAGTCTATAAAAATGCTTACAACACAATTTATAGAGAATTTTCTTCATCCACTTAGTGCTTACATGTCATGCCCAATATAGTAGGCATCTATAGTATACCTGAGACTTTGCTGAACATAATACATAAACATAATGTTCAAGATATGTAAATAATGTGAAATTATTACATAAATTTTGACAACATTCTTATCTTTAAACCTTCATAACTTTTGTCTACCACTGCACAATTTCATGCAGTTTTCTTAATCTTTAATTAAAAGGTTGGTTTTATTTAATCATATAAAACTCATCTCTGATCATTTTGGGGCACAGTCAAATACAATTTCCAACCATGTCCTTTCTAACAAATATGGATTAATGTAAAGAAGTTACTAAATAGTTGATCAATCTCTTTTTTTTTTATCTTAATAGAGTTTTAAGCAGAACAATTTTATGATATAATAGAGAAGATATTTTAAATTACTATTAGGGTTTATTATTTGTATTATTATACTTAAATGTTTTCAGGTTAAATTCTCACCCTCATAGAAGTATATTGAAACCAGCTGAAACATGTGATGTTCTAAAAGGTTTCACTTTAGCTATATGCAGTATATTAATGTGTTACATAGATACAAATATGATGTATCACCTAGTCAAAAGTCAGAGTGTAATGAAATTATATATATTCTATAACATGTTAGAAGTAGGAGACAGATTATTTTCAGCTTTTGGACAGGATACAATTGATGCCCTGTTCTGGACAGCCACTGAACCTAGGGATAGAAGGAGAGAACATTTGGGTGTGATACCACATTTGATGTTTGCAATGACTTATGTCTGTATCCTTTGTGAATTTACATATAATAGATTGGGAAAAGTTTCTTTACATTTTATATGAAAACTCAACACTTTTTTTAAAGTCTATTAATATTTAATTGGATTATACATAGTAACTATTTTCTTTGATGACTTTCTGCCATCTTGTAGGTAAGGACATGATCCCATTGTTAACGCATTTTTTGAAATTCTCATAAAAAATGAGACCAGTAGTTTTAACAGTTATCTCTTGATGTTTACCTGGCACTGCTAATAGAATTCTGAAGAGACTAGAACAGTTGGAAATATGAAGGTGCATGGTCAAGGCTATTTGGCGGATACATTAACACCTCCCAGCAAAATTCTTAATTTTTGCTGAGTGGCTAAATAGCTAGTGTATATGTGCCGCTTTTTTCATCTTCTTACTTTAACCTCATTAGTTGTTGGCAGTAAAGATCCCAATCAGTGGTTCTGTCCGGTGGTAAAAGTTCATAATGAACAATGCCCTTCTAATCCCGCCATACACAGCGTTATCTTATTAACCTGGGTTAACTCGAACCCAGGTTTTGCCATGGTTTGTGAAGCCTGACTGACCTTTGACCGCGACGTTTTTTTTTTTTCATTTTCTTGTCTTATGTGTTGCTCTATTCATCACTAGTTATCAATCTTTTCAAACAACGGTTTGATTTAATTAAGTCTCAATGAAGAATCACAAATGAGTACACGCTTCTTTAGGTTGCTTTCATTGAGCTTGTGTGGCACCCAAATATCGACCTTATATGTGTACCCAGATTTTATACCACCTTCATATTTAATAGATAGATAGCACTTTCATATTGAAATAGAAATAAATTACACCAATAACTAATTTGCATACTCTAACAATTGTACTGGACATTCATCTAAACTATTCTATAATATACCTATAATACAGTGATGTATACATTTAGGACAAATGTAATTAATTTCTTTGACATATTTGATCAGTTCTGCACAGTTTGTTAGTACTATTCCAAGCTACAACACTTAATGTAGCCTTCAACTCAAATAACAAAAGTCTTTTAATTATAATGATGTCAAACAATGTGAGTATATCAATCATATATAATATAATATTAATTTTATACTTTATAAATCATATATTTTCCAATATTATGACTATAGTTAAAATATATGTAATTTTACAAATCAAAAATGTTACTGTTTCTTTTCTATTTTGAAATAATTTTCCCTATGAATATAGAATAAATCCTTTGAAAATTTTTATTCTTTTTCAGTTTGTTGAATTGAAAGGAAGTGTATTTAAGAAATTTGACAAAAACAATCTGTTTCAAGTATCATGCAGTGACGTAAGGGAACGCCTGCATTTATCAGTGTTGCTATTTATTGTGGTTCTACAGACAATGAAAGAATACATGTGGAAGGAAGAACGTTTCTGGATCCTTGCACCAGACTGTGTTTTAGTCCTAACTTTTGAAGTTATTATTGACTGGGTGAAACATGCGTTTATTACGAGGCAGGTATAATTTTGTTAATTTTTGTACCCTGAAATAAAACTACAAACAGTACATACTCACAAAAATATGTTTAATGCATTGAATCAGAATCAAGGTTTAATATATAATACAGATAAAATATTTGTTATAAGTAATAGTAAGTTAATAATACAATATATGTATATATTAGAGCTATAGGCTTTTTTTTGGTATCCCGGGGTGAAAATCCTACATAGGACCATCAGGGACGCTGTGAGGGCAGCGACCCGGTGTGTCAGACTCTTACTGACTAAAAACCACCGGGGTGTCTCTCTGATTGCTCCACTCGGGCCTGGGAAGCCAAATTCGTCCAGACGCCCAGGGAACAAAAGGCCTTGTTGAAGCTATCCCTCTGGGGGAGGGATGGGAGTAAAAATCCACCTCTCCAAAATCTCTTTCTCAGGCGGCGCGCCGGACACCGTGCACCGCCTCCCTCTCATTCGGGCAGCAGAATCCCTCAAGTCTACGGCCCGGCTATTTTCACCGGGGGATGTCACGCTCGCTCTGGGCGAACGCGTCCCTCCAGCCACGGTGCCTTGGCCGCCGAGTGGCCAGAGAAGATGTTCGCTCTCTGACCCTTTTGGCGGCCTCCTTCTGCTTCATCACAACTTCGCAGAAGGATGCTAACTCTAGCCATACCTCTTCGCTACCGACCATGTCTTTCACCACCGTCGGCAGGGAGAGGTCGTCCCCAATGTGGTCCTGAAGGACCTCCCTTTCCTCGACCCAGGCTGGACATACCTCAAGGGTGTGCTGTGCCGTGTCCTCGGGGTTCCCGCACTCGTGGCATTCCGCCGTCAGCTCTCCTCCGGACACCCGCCACCGGTGATGGTCAAAACTTCCGTAACCCGTGAGGATCTGGATGAGCCGAAAGGAGAGTGCGCCATGTTGTCTCTCTAGCCACGAGTGCAAGACAGGGCGCACCGCCTAGAACTAAAGGCGTTATATTCCATGCTAACCTAATTTATAAAACATTTAATCAAAGAAAAAAAAAGACATTTTAACTACATAAAGATGTAAGACTACATAAGACTGGAAATGAACACAAAGGAAACTTATTTATTTTGTCATTCATTTGTAAAGATTTTTTTTTTTTATTTGGAAGAAATTCTCATTGGACAGTAGTGGATGGCTCTGGCTGCAACCGAGACGTGGCTGAGTTTTACCATCTTAAAACCCCAAGAGGACTACATGGCAATATTAACAGTGGCTGTTGCTCTTGTAATCTTTCCTTAGCCCCTCCCTCCCGCGCCTTCTGGACTCTTTATCGTGAAACTAAATAGAGAAGGGCTTACTTCCAACATTTTATAATGTTTTCGGCAGAGCACCGCCGACTCGTCGAGGGTCACTAATCGGTCTTAAGGTCCCCAACCCTGAGCATCTGCAATCTTCAATCCAGCTTATCAAGAATTGACCAGTCAATCGAAACTGATAGCACGCGGTGGCTACCGGTGATCAGAAATCTTCACCTCCTAGTGAAGACGTGTCTTTGTCGAGTCCACTTGGCGGTTTTATTCTGGGACATAACGTCCTCACAGAAAGAGAGCACGACCTCCTAGAGTTCACAGTCTACTGTCACGGCCTGTCTGTCCTGTCTAATCTATGGGTCTGATCTTATGGATCAGGTTACGCTGCTAGCTCTCCCACGCTGGACATTCTGGGAGAGTATGTTCATCAGAATCCTGGTCTAAGATGCAGTGGTAGCATTGGGTTGTTTATTCAATTCCGAATCGTTACAGGTACTCACTATAACTTCAATTTCTAGTGAGTACCTGTGTCGGTCAGCAGTGCTTTGCAGCTAGGTTTCGAGATTCAGCAGAATCGTACAGACCCCGTGCACTGCTTCTCGATGAGCTGAGTATGCACCTTTTCTTCCAGGCTGATTGGCGCTATGCCTTCAGTTTATAAAGCGCGAATGGAGGCACGTTTTCGACCCTTAGGTGGATTTCTCAAGCCTCGGTCGAAAACCACCAATTTCACGTCCGCCTGAATTTCAAAAGACAATAAGCATTCCATGAACGTCCCCGCCTCAAAATATAATCTATACTAATATTATAAAGCTGAAGAGTTTGTTTGTTTGAACGCGCTAATCTCAGGAACTACTGGTTCGAATTGAAAAATTCTTTTTGAGTTGAATAGACCATTTATCGAGGAAGGCTTTAGGCTATATAACATCACGATGCAATTATTAGGAGCGAAGAAATAATGGAAAATGTGAAAAAAACGGGGAAAATTATTCATCCTTGAGGGCTTCCATTGCGTGCGCTGCAATAACGGTTCAAGATACCAAAAATATATGTAAGAAAAAATTATTCCTCTTGAAATGATCTAAAAAAATGTCCACGACAGTATATGTCTATCTTTTAAGATTAAGTCACTAGAACCGTTTTTATGGTAAACAAATTTGGTCGAAATTAATGCATTATTTGTTAAGAGTTGTATCAACGTAATAATATTAATCTTTATCCAAATAAATGTGTTGTGGATTAAGAGTATTTAATTGTGAACAAAATTGTCTTTGACATCACTTAATTTTAATAAAGATCTTAGAAGATATTACAAAACCTTATATAGCAAAACAACGTTTGCCGGATCAGCTAGTGTTTTATAATTCTTAATGCCAAAAGTGTACAGTAGCGCAGATGCCGCTTTCATTAATGTATTGTATAAAGCTGCTCTTAAAGTTAAATTTTTTCAATCAGTTCATAAATAAAAAAGTTATGTCACTTTAAAAAACACGTTGTCATTGAAAAAAAAATGGTATAAAATATTTTGTGCTTATATGCCGTGTCTAAAGTGGCGCAGATCATCGTTCTAGCAGTTTTTTTAAAGAAACCGTAATATAAGATTTTTCTTTAAATGTAAACAGACATTTATTTTGACTAAAATGAGTGTGTTTTATCGATATTCAATAATAACATCGCAGCTGTATGAAAGCACTAAACGACATCTATTGTCGAGTATTGTAAGTCTTTGGTACTAATTGTGTTTTATATATAATTGTTGTAATTTATGTAAAAAACAATCGATGGTATTGACATGACATATCATGTATACAAAGATTTTAGCTTGTATTAATTATTGTTTTAATATTAGTACTGCTTCCCGCGAACGAAGTCGGGAGTACTGCAAGATTTTAAAATATATTTTCAAATTTAACAGTTATAAGACTAAATTATTGTATTATTTGTTAGCTCTTAGAATTGGGCGTTATTTATCTCTTAAATTTATGTTTATCTTTATTGTACTTATTCCTGAAACAGACTTTATAATTTCTCAATAGAAATTAGTTATGAGGTTTTTTATTTTTGCATATTACACCTATCCCCCGATTTACACGGTACTTGTTTTACACGTTTTCGCTTTTACACGGTTTTCCAAATAAGTTTTTTTTTTGTTTTTATCGCACTCTACTAAATGCTACTGTGTTTGAACACGTGCGCAGTGTACACATCTCACGGGGAATCCCGAGCTTATGTGCTGACTTGCTGCACATGATGAAGGATAATAAAACAACCTTTGGTTTTATTTTTTGTTCTTCTGTTTAATGTATTGTAATTAAATAAAAAAACAGTGTTTCCGTAATATATTACATATTTTAACCTGTCAATGCATATTATTTTTATTTCTGTGTACACCTAAAAATATTGAAAAAAATCACAACTGTTAAATAGCAAAATTATGCATTTTCTGCAAGCTTTTCGATTTACACGGTTTTGACTTGAAAATTTTTAATTTTCGATTTACACGTTTTTCTCAGGAACGTATCTACCGTGTAAATCGGGGGATAGGTGTATTTGATAAGAAATATATTATCTTAAATTTATGTCGAAAGACTAATTTATGAGTATTTTTATATAAATCATTTTTTGAGTATACGTTATTGTATTTGTTGATAGATTCAATGAAATCCCTTACGGAGTGTACAGGGAGTACACAGTGAGCCTGGCTTACGATGTAGCGCAAACGAGACAAAAGTATGCCTTCTCAGATCATTCGGACTTGGTGGCGAGGAGGATGGGATTCATACCACTTCCCCTGGGAGTTGTTATTACAAGGGTACTAGTCCATGCCGTCAAAGTTGATGGGTAAGCTGTTTTTCATTATTTATTATTTGACACAGACTATTGGGAAGAATATTTTGGACATGATGGCAGTATGTCGATGCAGCAGTAGAAGACTACAAGTAAATCGGCTGGTTAGCATAGATTTGTATGGAGCGCAAGTAACCGACAAATAAAGTTTGTAATTTACAGGCCTCGGCTCAAAAAACTCGTACAAAGTACTCTTAACAATCGTTTATTGATAACGCTAGTATAAAATGCAAATATGTGAAATTCACATAAAGTGTCTACATAATATATTTAAAGCTTATGTCAACTTTTCTATAAGCGTTATCGATAAAATAATGTTATTTTTTCTAAGGGATCTGATTCATTTGGTAGGCCAAAAAAATCTTGTATAGCTATAAAATTACTGAACCGAATTTGATAGTATTTTCGCAGTATTCATACATAGTTTTCAAATTAAAATAGGACATATATTTGATTATAATCTAATATGTAGAGCCTGAGATATAATTTTACTATTATATTTAAATATAAACCTGAACCAGCTCTGTTTATATACAATACAGCAAAGTGGTGATATACAAACATTTTTATGATTTCAGATTTGCAGCAATCCTGTTGATATTTGTAGCATATTTATGTCTAATATCAGTAAGGGTGCTGGTGTCCATCGTCATACTTGGAAAGGCCTGTGATTTGATAACACAACATCAGACGGAGAAGAGTGACAATCTTAACACTACACCCAAAAAGTAAGGTTTGTTTAACGAAAAATAGTTTTACAAATGGGCTTTACAAAATGGTTACAACATACCTGAGGGAAATGACTCCTTGAGTGAGTGAGGGAAGGGTGGAGAGTAAGTGAGGAAATGGGGATAGCGAGTCACTTTCCATCAGGTGATATTAAAGTCAAGCGCAAGCCTAACTGTAATAAAAAGTCAAGTGTGGTCTAAGCTGGACTTCTTTACTTTCGTAATGCTGTACGACCTGCCTGTAATATTACAAACTTATGAGTATTTCACGTGACACGGAGAACGAAAAAAGAGTTTTGGAATTCGTTCATATTTGGCTTGTTTGTACTTTTTTTTATCACACAAATGTGTACTTGTATGAGGCTTAGTTTTTAATTATGTACCTTGTAAGAAGTGATGTAATCAAATTCCGGACTTTTTGAAAGCGATTTATCTAATTAAAAAAATGTTAAACATATTGATTCAGACAGATAATTGACTGTTCATGTTTATTATTAAAGTAGATAAAAAGAAACCTTTTTTTCCTGTACAAAACCGGATTATTTTGTACAAACAACTAAAATATGAATGAGCTCTAGAACCTCACTTTTTACTATCCGTTCCACGTGAAAGGCCCCTTAATATACCAATAAATGGGAAACAAACAGACAACCATCTTAATAAAAAGTGGCTCCTGTGGTCTATAACTAATTGTAATACTCTTAGGTTGAGATTTATAGACGCTATTTCGACTTTGCTTAGCAGCTTAAGTTCACAAAAATAAATTCGTTTTGACAAAACACTGAATATATAATAGGAACTTGAATATAGCTATAGTATTCACAGAGCCAAGTCCATGTTGACAAAATCAGACTAAATCCTTTGACATTGATTGAGTAATTTAAATTGTAGCAGCATTTTCAGCAGCGAGGTGGTAGGGCGTCGGTGCCCGTCTGGATCGCGACCACAGTACATGGGTGTAAAGCCCGTCATAGTGACCAGTTTCAGCTTGTCGCGTTTCGGGATCAGCTTGTGTATATCCAGTAGCTCATATACCTAGAGACCTTCAGTCCACATGACGACGTAGACTATCAATGGATTTTCATCCTTTGATGGTCGCTTTCGTTTTTGGACTACACTGTGCTTACCATCATGTACTCTGTAGTCACTATGTCGAGCCAGTGTAAAAAAAAAATTGTAATCTTTAAGTTGCGTCTATAAATCTTAGCCTTAGTGTGCTATGATGCTGTCCACTTTTAAGAAATAAAAAGAAAAAAATGGGTATACGAGCAAGTTGTTTGTCTCCTGCGCTTTAACGTCAGAACTATATTTATCTAATGCCGTTAAAATAAGTTACCTAGACGCTTAGGTAGATGTGATTTATTACACACAGTACTTTTCATCAGATGCAATGTAATTGTCGAGTAAAAAAATGTAGCAATGTTGAGGGTAATTAATTTTTCTTATATCAAACATGCTAATAACCGATATCATAGCCAATGGCTACTATTGTCTATAAATCACTACCACACCGGAAGCGTTCCCACTGTGTTGTGAGGGGAATGGGATAATCTCAAAACGCAACAGGTCAACGCTGCTGGTCAGGTGATATTGGACTCGCTGGTCACGATCCTGTCGAGCGCTATCATCCACTACCTTGAATAATAAATAAATTGAAAATAATAATTACAGAGAACAAAAGGATTTTATAGCAAAGGATACGAGTAATTCGTGTAAGACGCCCGAAACGGATATCAATTTAAATAAAAAGCCTGCGCCATTAAAAACATTTATACCTGAAGATGTTATGTTGGTATGTTTATGTTTATAAGATTTTGAAACAACATACAGTATAAGGGTGAGAATGAGTTGGCCGCACGTCAAAACATCTTAACTTTTTCGCTACTGTCGATGACTTTAGTCACCAGCTAAAAAACGCCGCCTGTACACGATGGGTGACTTTATTTTATTATTTTACTCGCCCGTATTATTTTTCTTCCAAAGGGCTCTGAATGCTGAAGACTGCGTGCGTTTTATGTGCGTACTTTCAGCACGGAGCTCCGTTTCCTGCGAAAAATTTTGCAGCGAGGCCTGTCGTAACGAAATGGTTTAAGGGCGTATACGCACTGCATCTCATCCGAATCCTTGAAAATATGTTTCGAAGTAACTGCAGAACCATTTGTATGGAAGCTTACGCACTTCATCCGTCATCCGATATCTATTCGTCATCTGTTATTCTCTAATTCGTATCAGAATATTGACGGACCGAAGTAGCTATAGTATCTGTATCTATAAACTTGCTCACTGCGTTCAAACTGAAACTGAGTTCTATCCGAAAAACGAGGCAGACGGTAGGGTAGGGGAAATAGTAATGTGATTCGGTTTGGCGTACATTTTAGATTAAGGTTTTTTTTTTTTAATTATTTTTATAGCTTATTTAGTACATTTATTGTATTTATTTGTTGTTCCCGACTTCCTAGCTCCATTTTTCACGGATTCGGATCGGACGTAGTGCGTAACCGCTCTATCAGGCCCAAGTTGAGACTACAGCGCTATTCGTTACAGAGTTAAATGAACCTGCAACCCTTTATATAAACATGACGCTAAACGTCTTAAGTGGAGATTGTGAATTAGCAAACGTAGTGTGCGATGCCTTTCAGCAATGTAGAGCACTGACATGTGCTTGGCGGCACGTGATAACTGAATAAGAAAAGAAGGCCGGGGCTAATGTCGCTTGTTATGAGAATCTATTTCCAGCAGTGGACTAAAGGGATCTTGATATTGATAACAATGTATCCACGTAAGATGTAGTGAATATTCTTATTAACTAATATTTTCTAGACTGAACCGTTAGTGGATGCGTCCGTAGGAGCAGCGGCTATTTTTTCAAACAGCGCTATTGATTTGAATGGCGTTTGCTATTTAAATGACAAAATGAATGCGCAAGTAAAGCAAGATGCAGGAGATCATTTAGAAACAGAAGCAGTGAGTTCTTTATTAAACCTTTTTTATTTTGTAATTAAATGTATCTTTGTTTTAAGTTTTTCTAAACAATTCTAAATTATACTTTTACATATCATATAGAAAGCCTATATCATTTTCGATCAATTTTCAATCGCAATGAAATTTCTCTTAAAATTTACATTTTTCATATAAATGATGACAGTTTTAATATATGCGAAAATAAGATTAGATTGGAACAACATTTTGAACGTTTTTTATATACGTGAATGACTATGCCGACGTTAGATTATTTTTAGTAGATGATTTATACTTACTTTTATACCCACTTACCTGACATTATAACAGGGCGTTCCAACTTGCAACTCGCGAGCCATATGTGACTCTGAAGGATTATTTGTGGCTTTCGATAATTGTACCCTTTTCATTTTTATGGTAATATATTTTAATTTAATAAAACATATATACTTTTTTTACATACCTTTTAAATGCGTATTTAATTGCGGCTGTGAAAAAATTAAAATTTTGATAAATGGCACCGGATATCAGGGAGCATGGCCACTCCTGCATTATAGTTTTAAGCTTGATGGACTGAAGCGAGTTTAGTTTTAGATCCTTGTGTATGTTTTAGAGTGATGTCAGTCGAAGTGCTCCGGACATAAAGGCGGCTGCGAATGCCGAAGAACAACCAGATGTGGAACGGCCCCTGTCGCCGGATCAAGATGTACTCAAACGGCGCTCAGAGTCTGAGCCCAACCTCGTCACACCGGATGAGGAAGCCTCCTAGTGAAGCTTGTGCTGTTTGATAAACATTCATTGTTTCGATTGTTCGATCGTTTTAGATTTGATAATTATAGTACGGACATTTTAGGATCAAATGTTTTTTTCTAATTTGGCAATCAGCAAAAGCAACAAATAGTACAACCATACTTTTATATGATATGAACTTGATCATTTATGGTGAAATTGTAGCAGGTCATCTTGACAAAGTAACAATCGTTTATCGATAACGCTAGTAGAAAAGTGTAAGTGTATGTGATTATTTTAGGCTTTAATTTATAGAAGCTACTTTAATTTACTTAGACTATGCTCAGGAAATGAGAGTCCATTGTGACAACTGAATATATAATAAAAACTTGAGTATAGCCTAAATATTTACAGAGCTAACACGAATTTGAGAAGATTGCTAACTTAACATATACTTTGATATTAATTAAATAATATAATTTGTAATTTTTAAGTGAAGTCTAAGCAAAGTTTAAGTATCGTCTATAAATTTTAGCCTTCATAGGGCAACGTGACATTTTAAAAGCTTATATTAATTCCATACACTTTGTCCTTTGGTAGGAGCGTTATGGGTAATTGAATATTGTTTTTTGTAGTGGCTCAAGTCCGTATCTGCTATTTGAAGATAAAAGATTAATCGAAACGATATGTTATAGAACTAATTTTGATGGGTTTCATTATTTACTAACTATAAACATATCGTAATTTATTTCGTGGAATCGTAGATATAGCTTGCCTAAAGCTATTGCGTACCGATACTTCTTAGGACGATCAACATTGGGATTTATAATAATTTTAAGGCGATATATGTTTAATTATAATCAATTGGAGAGATTTAGAGATACGGCTTGACCTTTCCGCAAAACTTGTCTAAGATATATTAAGTTACAATCTATTGACTAAACTAAATACTTTTACAAATAATATACATATATAAGTCTTATATTTCAAAACATTTTATAAAATTGATTTATTTCATTTCCATATAAGTTCATTAAATCTATTTAAAAATAAAGATAAAAAAGAGTAATATATGGTAAAGAATAGTTCCAAGCATAGATGGGCAAAATGTAATCAGATAAATGACTAATGATTACAAAATGTCGTAATTTTAATTTTGCTCATGAATCTTAGATGTGTATGTAATTGAGGTTTCCTTAGTGTTTAAAACATGGATGGGCAAAATGTAATCAGTTTAATGAAAAACGATTACGATTACTTTTTGCCTGTTTCATCATTAATATGATTACATTTTGCCCATCCATGTTTTAAACACTAAGGAAACCTCAATTGCATACACATCTAAGATTCATGAACAAAATAAAAATTACGACATTTTGTAATCATTAGTCATTTATCGGATTACATTTTGCCGATCTCTGGTCCCAAGTATAGAGTATGGATTTGAACTAAATTGGAATGGAAAGACTGTATGACCGTACTACTTTACTATGAACTGAAATGACCGTGTTATTCATCATCATGCTTTAGTTCATTTCATGTCTTACAGTTGTCCCTTGGTTACATCAGGACTACATGTCTCCGGATTTATTTGGGACCGCCACCCTTTTTTCTAATATTGATGACTAGCCCCACTTCATTGGTTCGTCATTGCTAACTAAAATGTTGTAACGGGAATACTAGGTGTAATCTAAAAAATATAAATGTTTTGCATTAAAACAAAACAAGTATTATGTGTAGAAATAGAACACACAGTGTTAAGTGAAGAAGCTGTCCATGAAAACAATTCTTATCAAAGAAAACATACCTTTCTTATATGTGGTTACCTGGATTAGTTCCCCTTTTTGATCACCAGCGGCGCCTCTGTATTAATGTCAACTGAGGCGCAAGTATGAACTTGCATAGCATCTTCACCAGCAAGAAACTTGCTGAAACACTGTGTGTTCTATTTCTACACATAATACTTGTTTTGTTTTAATGCAAAACATTTATATTATGTGTTTTCATAGAACACACAGTGTTAAGTGAAGACCTGTTTGTTATCTGCTGGTGATACTGAATATAAACACAAACGCTATGTGAAATAAAATGTAATTGAAAAATAAAATCAATTAAACATAAATCAATTAAAAAACAATGAAACAATTGACTTCTGATTAAATAATTACTAGTTATAGGGATTAGGAATCATATTCATTCCTGATCAGAATTAACAATGATTTTATTATGACTTTATAATCAATTAATTATTATTCAAGTAACAAGACATCTATCAGAAGTTCAAAATAATACCTAATCATATTTAGAAGAAAATATACACAAGAGAAGCTAGTATGTAACAAATCAGTGTTATTACTGTTTGCTCTCTGTATTTCTTGACAATAAAACTTTTTGAAAGTTTCAAAACATTTCCAGTTCTCTTCTTTCTAATATTTCTTTAACTGGTCTATCCTTTAACCAACTCTTTGAAGCAACTCTTATACTCCCTGGGGGTGCTTCTATATTCACCTCTCAGAGTATTGTTCTTATCCAACCAGCTATAGTAGTTCTGGAAGTTAGCCTAACTCTCCCAGTAATAGTTA
The DNA here is from genome assembly GCA_036320925.1 of Automeris io. NCBI lineage: Eukaryota > Metazoa > Arthropoda > Insecta > Lepidoptera > Saturniidae > Automeris > Automeris io. The sequence continues at coordinate 73,644 of JAUDJH010000025.1, read as the reverse complement.
TAAATAAACTATTTATTCCATCCCACCTGTCCTTGGATAGTTCTAACAATTTAATATGATGAATTGGAAAAAGTTTAGAGTCAGGTTTTCTGAAAGAAACTATTCCAACTGACAATGCTTGCAGAAATCTGTTCTAGAACAAAACCCGGCCACAATAATACTGTGTCGTCTGTCTGCATTAGATGATCCTCGGATATATTTGATAATATTAAGTCATGAATTCTTCTGCCTGGTGCAAGCAGAAGTATAAACGCTGTTCTTCATAATATATAAAGTATTAAATAAAGTATTAGAATTTGTGGAGCTTAAAGCCAATCACACAATACTTTAGTATCTCAAATAGGAGGTCTTTGATATATATGTTTCCCCATGGACATTGCTTTAAGGACTCTATTGATTAAGAGGTGAGAACCAATGTTCTTATTCTAGTTGCTAGAAAAAGTGATCACTGTGAAAATCCAATGATCACTGGTTCATAACTATGTACCGGTATGATTTTATATGCCAGTTTTTCAGTCAGACAAAGATGAGAAAGGAATCTGGCTATTTCAGCTGGTTCATGCATTGTTACACTAAGCCTGTGCTCACTGGACAGCCATCTCTTGATTGGTGGTCCATAGGTGCTTAGAGTGGAGCTTGGCCAGTTCTTTTGCAACAATGCTTTTCCTTGTGGCTCTTATTGTGCTATTGATTGAGCCCACCCCCAACTTTCCACGCTTGTAAGACTAAATTGTCTACATGAGAGGAGGTAAAGTCTGTTGCCTGGTCAATTAGAATGCTTGGCAATTTTATTTATTTATTTATTAGTAATTGTATGCCTATTGCTTGATCCTGAAGATCAGGTATCGAAAAGGCTTGCCTCCATACTGGAGCTATTATAAGTTCCCTTGGCTGCATTTAGGTGTGACAGCACTCCTGGGATCAGACTGGGTAGTGGGAACAATCATGTGATTTTGTAATCCCATTGCTGAAAGAAAAAGAACTCAGCACACCTATCTTTAGCGTCCAAGGTTACGTACCCAGGCGCCACTGCTGTTTTTGCAGGTGTGAAAAGGTCCAGCTCTGAAGTGTCCCATCTATTGAAAATGGTCCCTGTGACCTCGGATAGAAGATGCCATTTTTGTATCGGACATTGTCTTTAAAGACAGTCTGCTAGTCCGTTCAACCTCCCCGGGAGGTAATATGCCGACAGTGATACGCTCAGCTGATCGGTCAAACGTAGAACCTTGTATGTTAGCCTGAGTAGGGTTCTGGAATGTGTACCCCCCCCCCTTTTTTGTTTATATAGGCAACTAAGGTTCTGTTGTTGCTTTGTAATAGAATTTGAGCACCATAGAGGTGTTCTTGGCATTGGTCTATTGCAGCATACACTACAAACATGTCCATTAAATTTGAGTGTAATTTCTTTTGCAAGTTCGTCCCTGTTCCGGACAGGACGATTTTGTTTAGGTGTGCACCACACAGCTCGCATTCGCTGCGTCTGTTGTGAGGTAGTGTGTTACCTGTCAGTGCAGAAATGGTATTGGACCCTGATCCATTACCTTCCTTGACCAATGAAGTTCCATGTGAAGGACACATGTAATCAGATGCCTCTCCCTCTGCCGTATTTGCTTGAATTTTCTTAGAAATATTTGGAGACGGGGTTCTCACTCCAATTTTGCAGAGGACCCTTTTGTACTATGAGTTGCAAAATTTTGTTGGCCCAAGAGGCCCTGACACTTTCTACATGTGCAATTTTTCTTTTGTATAAAAAGTTCTAGTCTGTTCTCTATTTTCAGTGGAGGGAGTGACATCTCACTGTTTGAAGAATTCTACTGTAGTTCCAGATATTCCAGTTGCTGGTTAGGGCTTATCACTGATTTTTTTAAACTCATGCATCAACCTAGGGACTCTAACAAACTCACGGTTTCCGCAACCCGAGTTATTAGACTATCTCTGTTCTGATTGGCAATGAGAAAATTGTCTAAATATACAAAAACTTGTATCCCCTGGTTTCAAAGGGTTTCCGCAACCCAATTGGTCACTGCTGTGAAAGCAGGAAACGCTGATGATAGGCCGCAAGGTAGGGCAGTTAATTGGAGTAGTTCTCCATTGTAAACTATTTACAGGAATTTTCTGTGGGCTCTGGCTCTAGGCAGCTGAAAGTCTGCTTAATGGATGTTGCTTTTGACCATCCAGTCTTTGTTTTGCAGGGACTTTGGCAAAGCTGTTTGGTAATAATATACTGATTTAAACCTCTCAGGTCAAATATCAGTCACTGCCCTTCATTTGTATTGTTCACTAAGAAAAATTCTTGGAAACAAAACCAGGGCCTAAAGCCCTTGGCTTTTCTAAAATCCCAAATTATTTTCAATTCTTGCCTCTCTTGTCATTTGCAAGGATGTTCCAGTTGGTATCTGCTGAAAATGGAACTGTTTGGAAAATATAATGGGGTCTGTCTTTCAATTGAATGGTATGAGATAATTCTGAATTATTTCTAAAATAAATTTGTTGGCTCCCATCTGTTGCCAGGTTTTTACATGGTTCTTTAAGCAACCACTTTCAAACCTGGAGATTATCAACCAGTTTTGTTTTTCTGTTCTGATTGAAAAGAATTTTTCTTGGTGAACTGTTTGTGAGAACACTTAGAAGAAGAATGTAACTGTATTCTTTTTATTATGGTAATAATTATTTTATATATATTTATGGTCTAATATTTAATATATATACTATTTATGGTAGTATTAACTTTGAGTCTTTTTCCACAATAAGGCATATTGGGCCAGGACTGTGATACACCTAATGATTGCATCAATAGTTGTAGCCCCCTAGGACTAAATAAAAATTGCTCACTAGTGGGTATGGGTCTTAGTGATGCCCTTACATTTTTGTTCTTAATGTCCATCAAAATCTTGTCTCGGCAAATCTCAATGGAAGTTTGCTTCCACAAAACAAATTAATTACTGTTTCTGAATTTCTATGGCATAAAGAGACTTGAACAAAGGTGGTAGAGAACTTCTCATATAGTGTCCCTGTATTCACATCTTTCATATTAGCCTTAGCCCAATTCAATATGTTCTGCAGCCCCTGCTGCAAGTAGCCTTTTGTTCAGGCACTACATTTGACAGTCCTGCTAAAAACTGTTCTGTACTGGCTAGGTAGTCCTTAGCTCTTTGTAAATTGCATATCTCATTGTTAACTTGTAACTCTAGGATCACTAAGTGCATTTTAAATTCATTTTTGTATCTAATAGATTGCCATACATTGCTATTAAATTTTTGTAAGTTAATTAAATTTTGAAGCTTCCTTTTATCATTTTAGGGATTAATGTTGTTGTTAAATCTAGGTTGAGTTTTTCTAAGGGACAAGCTAATGCTTGAGGCTTCCAGATTTATCAGAAAAGAGAGTGTTTCTGCCACTTGCGGAATACCTTACATTGCCATACATTGCGGAAATTGTAACGAATAAAATGTGAAATATAACTCACTTGAGCCACGAGCGTGTCAATTCTTGCGTCTGACGGCAATTCATTTTGCGTCTTGTTTCCGCGACAAGACCTTTTATTCGGAGGTGGTAATATAATACCACCTTCTTTTGAAAAGGACGACGATTCCGAGTGCCGAGGCGACCCAGCCACAGGAGGAGTCATCCTGGCTGGACTTGAAGCAACGAAGCCCGATTGGATGCTCGCACTCATCGTAAACACGTAATTTTCATTAATTTCTACACTTTACTATCGTTTTTATCACAGAAGTCTAGTAAATTGCCTTCTTTAACGATATTAAACCAATAATAAGCAATATCACAAGAAATTTGCTTATTTTTCTTTTAAAAATAAAACTTTCGTGTAACCAATAAAGTTTTCACAAACGCTATGCAAGTTCATACTTGCGCCTCAGTTGACATTAATACAGAGGCGCCGCTGGTGATCAAAAAGGGGAACTAATCCAGGTAACCACATATAAGAAAGGTATGTTTTCTTTGATAAGAATTGTTTTCATGGACAGCTTCTTCACTTAACACTGTGTGTTCTATGAAAACACATAATATATTATTTTATTTAGAAACGTTTTTTCCAAGCAATTGGCTATTTATATTTTTTTATAATTTATATTTGTGTACCTGGTCTGAAAAATTTTATTTTTATTTTCTGTATAAGACGTATACATATATGTTTTGTGATATTTGTAGACGAGATTAAAACTATTTACTGTTAGTTAAATGCGCCACATTAAGTCATTTTTTAATTTATTCTTTGTCATTCTACATATGAGCCCACCAAAACTCACATCGTACACGAAAGTTAGTGAAGTTTCGGTATTTTAACTGAGTCGTGGTCAAAATTGGTTTTCAATTAGTTGATTTCTGTGGGATTTCCTAAATATGAGAATTTACTCTTATAGAACAAAGTATAAATGTAGTTTTATGGAATGCGCATTTTATTTATATTTTTGACTTTGGAAATGGATATTCTGGTAAGCCAAGTTATAAAAGGCTTATAAAATGGATAAATATATATGCCTATTATTTCATGAGATGGTCTGAATAAATAAATTAATGATAAAAACAAGGCATATTTAGAATTTAATAATATTAATTTTCATTTTCTGAACGTGGAAAGTTTTTATGTTTAATAGCTAAAAATATATTTAATGCTCTATGATTCTGTTTAGTTTAATTTAAAGCAATACGTTTGTATTTGATAAAATCAATCCCTGTTGTAGTTGAAATTTTTTATTTATTTTATTCTTAGTGTTTATAAAGCAAATAAATATTATAGAATAGATAATGTCCATGTAGTCGGGTGCTATTTTTTTATGTTAATAGTAGCATGGACTTCAGGTTGCGAATTGAGTTTTATATTAATTTTAGTTTAAATCTAAGACTGATATAATTCGGGTGCTGAATTAAATCGGGACCGGAATTTTAATTATTCATAGTTATTGCTATTTTCACTTTACCTAAAGTTGGATAATCTAAAATTATTATAACGTTATGTCCGAAAGTCATACCTGGATTACAGCTCTGCTAGGTAAGCGGTTACTGTCACTTATGGCCGAACAACACCAAGAGTTTATTTAGCAACGCTTTTTTTTATTGTGGATACAACCACTAATGTATCTCTGCTCACCCCGAAAGGGATATAGCGTGACGATATGTATATTTTCTTTTATTATGTATTGGTTTGATATATCACCCAAGTTTTTTAAAGTATTTTATTTTATTTGTAAAATATATCTTGTACACTATCCCAATGGCCGTAAGTAAATGAAGTTCCGGTTTAAAATTTATTAAATAAAGAAGGTTAGGTACCACTCAAGAATTTTTCATAGCATATAGAACCTTGTAGTTGTTTCACTTTCGCATAATTGTATAATGTTGATATTCGTTGCTAACATTTGTATTTCGACTTATTTTATAATAATTTTTTAACGACGAAGTAACAGTTGTTTTAGTTTTCTATATAAATGTTTGTGATTCTCTATAAAATAACTATTTAAAAGTTTTCTTTTATTTTAATACCTATAAGTGGCATTTGGGGCTCTTCTCGATGTTTATTTTCGTCGGCGAGGATATGATACGTTAGTACTTATGTAAAGCATTTTAATCTATATACACTCCTTTGCAAAGAAAACGGGCGATTTTAATTATTTTACATTATAGGTAATAATTTAGTTCTAAAGAGGTTTAAATATCCAATCTATTTTACTGGCACTTAATAAAGAGTCTGGGTATAAAAAAAATTATATCGTGGGATGAAAGGCTATTTGGTTTAAGCGACATTTTTTGGTGATATATTAGGTCCTTACATATGAAATTGGCGTTTTTCGTGCTGGCCACTTTAATCACAAATTTCTCCTCTTTGGTAAGGAATTCCAAATTCAAATTTGTACAGCTATAGACTCATGTATTTGTGCTTCGATGATCGTCATTCATTTGTTTTTTTCTTCTGTTTTTTTCTGTTTGCGTCACTCATTTTACAAAATGGAAAACTTAAAATATCGCATTATTTACGAGTACGAGTTCCGCCGTGGCACTAGTGCTGCGGAAACAACTCGAAGGGTGAATGATGTGTATGGCGGTCGAGTTGCAAAAGAAAACACAGTTCGTTTTTGGTTCCAACGTTTTCGTTCTGGAAATTTCGACCTGCAGAACAAGCCCCGTGGACGGCCTGAGACTCAAGTTGATAATGAAGAGTTGAAGGCTATTGTGGAAGCGGATCCATCGCAAACCACGTCCGAGTTAGCTGCAGGCTGCGATGTTAGTGATAAAACTGTTTTAATTCACTTGAAGCAAATTGGGAAGATTAAAAAGCTTGAAAGGTGGGTACCTCACGAATTGACTGAAGCAAACCGGCTAACGCGCGTCGACTGCTGCGTTACATTACTAAACCGGCACAATAATGAAGGTATTTTAAACCGAATCATTACCTGTGATGAAAAATGGGTTCTTTACGATAATCGGAAGCGCTCAGCGCAATGGTTGGATCCTGGCCAGCCAGCCAAATCCTGCCCCAAGCGAAAATTAACCCCAAAAAAGTTACTTGTAAGCGTTTGGTGGACTAGTGCCGGTATTGTTCATTACAGTTTTCTCAAATCTGGCCAGACTATTACGGCTGATGTCTATTGTCAGCAATTGCAAACCATGATGGAAAAGCTAGCGGCTAAACAACCTAGGCTGGTCAATCGCTCCACGCCACTGCTGCTTCACGACAACGCTAGACCACACACTGCGCAACAGACGGCTACTAAATTAGAAGAGCTTCAATTGGAAAGTCTAAGCCATCCTCCGTACTCCCCGGACCTTGCTCCAACAGATTACCATTTTTTTCGAAATTTGGATAACTGCTTGCAAGGGAAAAAATTCAACTCCGATGGGGCAGTCCAAATCGCCTTCAAAGATTTTATTAATTCCCGTCCGACTGGTTTTTTTAGTAAAGGGATCAATGAACTACCTATGAGATGGCAAAAGTGCATAGAAAATAATGGTTCATACTTTGATTAATTAAATATATTATATTAAAAAATATTCGACTTTTTGTTCCTCCCATACAAAACGCCAATTTCATATGTAAGGACCTAATAGTAATATATATGTTCGGAATTATAATCTAAGTTCGGAATCAGCGTTTTTTACCGATCCCAATATATATTACCAAAAAAATTCGCTTAAATTAAATAGCCTTTCACCCCTCGATATATAAATTCGAAACTTCTGTATTTAAGAAATTAAAAAACCTTTTTAGTTAGTGACTTTTTATCGATTTTTGTGGGTTTGTTATTAGAAGGTTATGAGGCAACTAAAACTTACTTCTTATTATTTTTAATAGAATATTTATGTTATTTGCATCATCCTGCCTTATTGTGACTTACATATAGATATCTTGTGTCTATTGTAATGCTTAGATTATATGTAATGGTATAAACAGCAATAAGAGCTAGTAAAAGTAAAACGTTGCTGGAATAGGCTTGTAGCCATTGTTTCGTCTCGCAGCTGTTAAACGTGAGTCATTCAACGGTTCAAAAAACCTGGACTGTATACCAAAAGACAGGCTCTGTTCAGAGATGGCAAGGTTCTGGGAGAAAATGTTGCACACAATCACGAGACGACTGCTTTTTAATGACTTTTTAATGACAGGGGTATAGTAAATGCTGGTACATAGTTCTCAAAACAAACTTTGATGCGGTACGATGAGTACAAGTTAGCCTATGGACTTTGAGGAGGAGGTTTTTAGCGGCTGATATATGTAGTCGACGACCAGCACGGATCCCCCAAGTTACTCCTTGAGCACCGGATTGCTTGATTGTGGTTTGCTAGCAATTACCTATCTTGGACACTAGGTAAGTGAAGTGGCGTACTTTTCTTTAATGAGGCTCGAATTTGTCTGCATGGTAAGGACAGACGCAGTGAGTGTTACGAAGACTAGGGAAACGCTATACTGACCACTGTTTTGAAAAAATGACAGGATAAATCCTTTGCATTAAAAAAATGTAGAAGTAATTGAAATAGTTCATTTGTAAAAAACCCTCATTCTTACATGTTACTATTATTTTTTGTACTTAGTTCAAAATTGCATAATCCTGCCATCTATTAATAATCTATCACACTTACTGAGCTTGTATGATGAAAAGAAAAACAGCCATCTTATTAAGCATACAGCTTACGTTTGCAGGCAATAGATGGCAGTGATAGCTTCGAAATGTCAAACGAGTGCTTTATTAGTAGGTAAATAGTATTTAATGATACTTCATAATATATTTTCATTTGAGATTTTTTTATTGTATAAGCTTTAATAATAATTGGGGAGCGTTTGACCGTGTTTTTACCATATATTTATTTATATATTCATAATCTTAACAGGCCCTTTTATGTAATTGTAAGTTTGCGTACTATTTATTTGCAAAGATCCTAACTAATTTAAGTTTTTATTCCATAGACGCTTGGACGGTGTAGCAAACATATTAATGCCTTATTTTAAACCAGAACTTTTAATTTTTATTCAAAATTCAGTTTACATCTTTTATAGGAAATGGTTTTCTGCTCGTTTTGATTTTACTTCTCTTTGCTTGCGTGGTGGATACGTAGTATGGCATTATTTCGGTGTTTTTCTCGATTTAAGCATTCTATGGAGACAGAATTATTATAAAACGTAACACACATTAAAATAACAGGTATGGTAAATGACACAAAAGTTAAAATTTCCAACAGTTTGTATTTTTGCACCTCTGGTGGTTTCATATTCATATTAAATAAAAATTTGTTTTCTCTTATATACACATTAAATCCAAACATAGGTTGAGTGTATTTACAAATACATTAATTAAATAGAATTTAGTAAAAATTAGTGAGATTTAACAATACTTACTTAGAACTAATTATGTTTTAGAACATCAACAACATCTTTCACTCTAGTGAAATACATAGGTATAGACAACTTAAACAGTAGTCGTACTTATACAAAATTCATCAAGAATTCGTAATAATTACCTATAAGGTGAACACCTTTAAAATGTAAGAGACAATTATTGTGTATACAACAAGAGCTTTTATTAATTCATATGAAATGATATCTATCCGCGCTACATTGTAGCATAATGCACCTACTTAGATCGAGTTGTATCATTAACCGAAATTGCAAACAATGCAAAGTCACTCCGTTTCCGAATGCTGCTCTCTTGAATATGTGGCAACAGCAAATCGTAACCTAATACAAACGTCGTATATCAATAACGATAACGCGTTGTAACATTACGTTAAATGTTTAAGAATTTAGTCTTTCCGTTTCAATGTCACTCATTTCTTTAACATGAATTTGCTTTATTTAATACCTATCTACTCTAGCCTTGTCTAAAGGAGACTTCGTCTCTTCAATAACAGTAAAAACATTATAAACTCTTATTTCCATATCCTATCATAATACCAACGCGGCCAACAGCGAGTGACGTCATCGTGCTGTTCAGAAACTGGGAACGGATACTGAAAAACGTCCAAATACATGTTTTATTTTGAATCATAGGTACATATATAGGAAATAACCGACCGTTCCCATTTGCTAAGTGAATTATATTTTTAAGTGGATCGTATGTGCAAATAGTTACCGTATATTATTGTCAGTTATCTTAAATTCATAAAGACCGATATCACTGAAAGGCCCACCCTGTTATTATCACTGGTTTTTCGATGACTGTGTGGCAACAATAGGTATACGAGTATAACTATTTTCATTTGTTGACCGACTGTAGTGTTCCAATTTTTGATAAGTTTTACTTTATTTTAACAATAAAATGATACCTTCAAATGTAAAAAGTGTTTGATATTAGAAAATACTTAACTCTGTATATAATAGGCAAAATGTATAAACTTTTAAACTCTAGCCTAACGTAGTTTGTGCCAATTTTTGTACTTAATGGGAAAACAAATAAATGATTATATAAATAGGTGTGTATTAATTTAAGATCACAATTCAAACGTTTTAATTTTTGTTTACCTATCTATTATTTCTATTTATATCGAAATGTTTTGTGAACTAAGATTTGACATAAGTCAACCAAGAAGTATCTTGGTAGGTTCCTTGGTTGGTAGGCTTGATAATAATTTTCTAAACGGTTGTTGATTAGTGCATGTGTATACACATGTAATTTTGTTTACCTATGTTTCTCATTTATATGTAATCCCGAAACATCATCGGCAACATACCTACCATCAAAAACTTATAAAATACAATTATGTCTATACAAAAACTTATTGAGTATTATAAATAAAGGGATCTCGCGACATTTGAAAATAATTAATAATGATTAAGAGATCATAATTTACTCTATTATCTAATCGTTTTCTATAATATTTAATAATACATCTGTACGTTTAAAAAATATATGCCACTGGGGTACATCATCGTTTACTTCTAGACAATAACTAAGATATAAACATTGTATAGAGAGAGGGCTACACTCGACGGAGAGTAAAAAAATAATACCTATTAGTACAAAGATTAAATAATTATTACATATTAGAAAGAAGCAGACTTGAGCAAAATTTAGTTAAAATTAACTATTTTGAGCAAGAGAAAAATTATGACAGCAGCTGTCGAAAAAATAATAACGAATAAATTATTAGATATATAAACGAAATATCTAAATACAAAGTAACAAGAGTCGACATTAGCACGTCACGTTGTCTTCGACTAGAAATATTTATAACAACATCGTATTACGAGTAGTTATCACTTACCCAGCGTTCATGTTACACTTAGCCCTTAATTACGTAAATAAAAATTGCAGTGGCACGTTGTAAAGTTAAATTAATGGCACAGTTTCACGTTAGTTTTGTCAAATACAAGAATAATTCATAAACCTACAACACTCAAGTTGATGTCCCGAGACTGTCAACAATCTCCACTTAGATCTTTTCAATGTCACATTTGGTATTCTAAAAATCACATTTTTTCAATGTCCTTTCTCATAACAGTTGTGTAAGTAAATGTACATAAACCTATATATACTGTAAAATAGAAGTACCTAATGTTCAATCGCAAGACTATCTATTAAAATCAGACAGAAAGGATATGTGTTTACAACACGTCGAGCCCGGCGGCAGCGAGGACTGCCGAAATATCGTCCAGGCAAAACACCCTTAAACGAATAAACACATTCACGTACACTCCGAATATTTTAGGCCATGTTGCTTCATAAAGACCTATGTTGCAACATTTTGTTCCCAGTCACTTGCTTTCAATTAACCTATCTAAATAAATAAATACAACGAGCAGATTTCCTATTGTAGTAATTACCTACAAATATGTATAAAAAGATATATACGTTTTATATAAATTTCAGTGAATTTACACGATTAGAGTTAATAAAGCTTCGATAAAGACAACTATTTAATTTAAATCTAAGCGATGAAATTATCGGATAACTTCAACGTTTAAAAAGTTCAGCGTTCTGTGTCCGCGGAAGGAGAAGCACTTGGTTGTGTCGGCTCAGCGGCAGGCGCCCCAAACTGGGCGGCCGGCGTCGCAGTGGTCACCGTCGCCGTTATAGTCGCGGTCACCGGCCGCAGCTGATGCTAAAGCGGCGCGTGCGGGTGCGGCTCGTGGTGGTGTGCCGGCCCGCCGCCGCCACCGCCTCGCTCTCTCTTTAGTCGCTGCTTCAGGTGCACCTTAGCGTGTCGCTTTTTCTCATCAGAGCGGGCGAACTTTCGACCGCACACGTCGCATGCAAACGGTTTCTCGCCTGTGTGCGTCCGCACGTGTGTCGTCAGGTGATCCGACCGACTAAATGAACGCATACAAATCCGGCACTGGAATGGCTTTTGCCCTGTGTGTATTCGTATGTGCCGCGTTAACTCGTCAGATCGAGAAAATCGCCGATCGCAGCCGTCCACCGGACACGCATAGGGGCGCTCGTGCACGGGAGTTTTGCTTGGTCTGTTGGGATACTTGCGCGGCTTGACTGCGACCAGCCGCAGCGGTTGCGCGGTTTGCTGGTACACCTGCGACAGGATCTCGTGGCCTTTGCTCGTGGACGGGTTGTATTCGGCAAGCTGCACGGGTCTGTCGCTGGGCGCAGCGGGGCTGGGGTAGGGCTCACGTTTGGGCACGCCCGAAGGTCCCGGAGTGGGCTGCGCGTATTCCTGAGCGTCCCACGTGTGCTGCTGCTGCGGCTGAGGCGGCGGTGGCCGATACTCGCAGTGCTGCGGCGGGGGACATGTTTGTTGAGGCGGGCAATAGGCCTGGCACTCTGGGGGCAGTAATTCGACGCGCTCTTCGTAGTCCTGTTGGAAGTACTTGTCGACGGCACCAGGGCCAGGCCCAGGTGGCAGAAGCCACTGTAGCGGCGGCGAGGGCGCCCGCTTTACGATGCCGCCTACCGAAGGTCCGTAAAGAGAAGCGCTGGCACTAGACGCGTTGCTCGCGTCTTCGGCACGAGCTCCAGGGGAGAGCGATGCCTCATGTTTATGTCGTCTAGGTGAACATCCCAAAGATAGCTCATCACCAGGTAATGTACCTGTAACAAACAAAATACGTCATGAGCTTGGGTACTAGATATGTGTATTTCGTTTTTTGTTTTAAAGTTTCTGACCTCAATTATTAACGAATTTTATTAAGAACTTATTATGCCGTGATCTCTATATTACGTACTTGTATCTTTTATCGCGCACAAAGTTTATAGTACAATGTGAAGTATTAATTAGTATTTTTTGCATATGTCGTCGATAGTGGCAGGAAGGCAGCCGCGCGATAAATACACGTCGGAAGTTGATAGTAACGTATCTCTTATCCTGACCATGCGTGTCTGATGAGCGAATGAGTTTTGGTTTTACAATATTAATTATTCTTCTTAGATTTGCGCAGTTTATTAAATTAAGTACACTAAAATTTCTATTGACTAATCTTATTAGGTAATTATTATTGCAACCTATAATATATATACCTATTGTTACGGTTTTAAGCCTACGAATCAGTCCCTTTTTTGGGCATTTGTTAATACTTCACATATTTCATTTTAAGCCTCATTTCTCTGATAATTCGATAGGTACATAGGTATTCTATTCACACTGTTGTATATTTGTAATCTTTTTTGTAAATGTAACAAGATTGTATAACACTTATTCTTAAAAAAAATAATAATAATAGACTGGCACTTTTCTTTGATTTCTTTTTTAGGTTTATGATTGAGGTACCTAAGTACTAGAAGAAGTATGTTAGGTATGTGGGTATAGGTGTCTTTAAATTTTTAACTTCTTTGTAAAATTAATCGACAATAAAAGAAAAATCTTGCTGATTTGCAGGAGCGTAGCAAAATCGTGGCTAGCTGGTACTTCGTCAACGACTAGCTTCTGCAGCATTGATTCGTCCTAACATCGCATTTACTTCATCTCGTCTCTTTGGCGTAACACCCTGCCAAGGAAGAGGAACACCGTAATAAAAAAATAAATGTAAGGTCTGTAAAAGTATTTTATTTTATTGATTAATATTAAGTCTTGATACTGTAACTTTGCTCAGTTAATGTACTTTTGGTGTCTAATTTGTAAATTATGAAATCTTATTTAGGTCAAAAATTTTGAATATGGCCGATGCACATCTATTTGGTTATTCAACTCCCGAATCTAAATATATCTAATGTTCAATCAAGCATTCCCATCTGGCAGTGACATTCATACCATAGCCGCCATTTTTTTTTGTGACCCGGGTGAAAATTCTACATAGGACCTTCAGGGTTGCTTCCAAGCCACTGACCCTGGTATGTTGTTAGATCCTATAGCAGCTGCTCTGACCAGCCTAGATTCAGGATGTTAGACATTGCCTACGTTAGGAGATACTTTAAAAACATAAGTCTCTAAGAAAAAAAAACTGCTGGATCACACTTTTCCACCTCTTTTGATTTATATGTGTGTGATGTCCGGTATGTGAACCAAATAAAAAAATATATATAATCTAGGATTACAAATTTGTTGAAAATAGGAAATCCCATTTTCAGTAAGGTTTTTTATTGTACAGGACAAATTTCTTTTGGCTGGAAAAGGCCTTTGCATGTTCACCGGGCGAGTTTCAGTAAGCAACTTAATAATAATACTTTAGCAGCGCTACACATTATTCCATTTGTGGGATGCATCTTTACTCCAAGTGAATCTTTATAATCATTTATTTCCTAATGAAACCAACAAATGCTATCTCAAACACAAAAAGAAATAATAATTTAAAAAAAGTAAAATGGTAAGTGACCGGTTTTTATCAGTTGCTTCAACTGCTTGCCTGATAATAAATAAATAATTGCTACGTTAAATTAATAAAATTTCGATTTTTTAATGTAGTGTTACATTTCCACTAAATAAATGCCTATAATATTTATATTATTTCTTCTGTGCATTACATGTTACAATGTGCATTACATACATAAAGTATAGACTGTATTGAATTTCTTTATAAAAGGAATATTTACCCATCTCGGAACCTAGCTTAAAAGTTTTGATAATAAATGTTCGAGGCGTTTTGAGGACGTAAAACGCGCGACTAAATATTAATGAGATATTTAAAGTGCTCCAGTCTACCTACGCTACAGAAACTCCATTCAACTTGAGTATCGATCGAAACACAGGAGACGTGCCGATGAACTTTCCGTTTCACTTTAACATGAATGAACACTGAAACTCGCGTAGCTCATTTGTCGTGCACCAAGTCCTCGATTTATTTATGGAAATGCAATGATATTAATCCTCACTGTGAACCGTGAAGGGCGGGCAAGGGCACGCAAGCGCGACCGCTAAAATCGCATTGTTTATTTACAACGTTATCGGTCGGCAGCCGGTGGCCGGCGGGGGCGAATCCCGCCTACGGGTCCCGTAAGCGCGGCATGGTATCGTGTGCCCGATGGTCAGAACGAGAGTGCACCTGAGATGGGTGGCGGCTCGAGTAGGCTGGGGAAGAACGCCGGCAGGTCAGACGTGGTCACCGGCGTGTTGAGGTCTGAGGGCGCTCCTGCCGCGGTAGGCACCTGCGTCGGCTTGAGCGCGCAGTCAAACCCAAGGGAGCCAACGTCGGCAAGCGAGAGTAGGTGCGGCCCGATCGGGGACTCTGCGTCCGCGCCGTCCGGCACCACCTGCTCCTCGGCCCACGGGCCAAGCGGTATCACGAACAGCGCCAGCGTGGAGACGTCCTCTCACGCGCCCGGTGCGAAGGGGACTGGCGCCGCGCGACCCCGCACCGTACTTTTATCAATGGGCCCTGAGTCCCATATTCGGTAGCGGCGTGCGCACCTCTACCAATGGCACGGTGTCTCGCCCCCCCTAGACTGACGTCACCACCCGACACCGCCCACCGCCCGCGCCGCCCCCCGCCCTGCCCCCCCGCACTATTGCTTCTTGGCTCACGCTATTTCGTAATTCCGCATGGTGTGTAGTTGTTAGCAAACCTTTTAAATACATTACCTTGTAACGACTATAGGTTCACATAAGGATATATACATTAATTATAATCTATGGACCATTTTTATTTATTTATTAATAAAAATAATATAAACAAAAAATTGAGCTTTTAAACGTACAAATAATTTTCTTGTAATTACGAGTAGGAATATATATAAAAGGCATCTAAGTGTCTAAGCAGTAGGCATGAATTTAAAAGTTTTTTGAAATGTATATTTATGTTTTTAATTATTATCATTTGTTTTTATTATAAAGATGTAAACATGTAGGTATCAACGTGTATTTATATTTTCAGTTTTCAATTTTATAGAGTTTTGGGAAGATTTACCTGCGTGTCCTTACCGTGACAATAATATAGTATATTAAACTAATAATTGAAATGGAGTATATAAATAATAATAATAATAATAGATAATATATCGTCACGCTATATCCCTTACGAAGTGAGCAGAGATACAATAATGGCTGTATCCCCTTTGCGCTTATATGTCGTGCCCAACACGACCAGAAGCGCAGCTGATCGTCGTATATGTAAAAAAAGATCATGTTCGAGACAAAATCCAGATTAAAATAAGCTTAAACACCATACATATGCTTCAGTTCTCTGAGAGAGTTGGTAGGATTAAGCTGACCTTAGCGTAGCATCAAGTTTCGGTCACTTATGGTATTCCTAACAAAATGGTAACTAAAACGAGCCTAAAATAAAGTTAGCTTCTGTCCAAATACGATCATCTGCTTTATGTTTATCTAAGTGGCCTTGAAGCATCATCAGACTATTTGAAATACTTATATACTTAACGCCATTCAGAAAGTATCCATTCTTAATATCTATTAACCCCTTGGCCTACACGATATCTGCCAATTGCGCGTGCTGTAAACAAGAAAGTCGTTTGTGCGCCGTACCATTTGACTATTCAGCCATATAACCGAATTGGGGCAAAATATATACTTATCATGATATGTCTATTTCAATACAACGAAAATAATTGTTAAATAATGGACAATGTTTAGGTACAAATAGTAATTTTAAGACGTCTGGGGTGTACCTAATCATTTTGTTATGTATGACACAATTTTTTTACCACGAGTTAGACTCGTGGTTATAGGTCAGGGGGTTAATTACTAAAGATTTTATTAGGTAATTAAAATTTATTTACTATTGTATATTAAAGGCCTTTAACCCATTGACTGCCAGCTACGAGATATTTCGTAGTGCGTGCTGCAATTTTAGATTAATTACAAATGGCCATTTCAGCTTAAAATATTTAATATTTTATTAAAATAAAAATTACTGTAAACGCTATTGCAATATTATATAACTTAATATAACTATATTTTGTAAACTTTCATGTATTCTTCAAAATAAAACCTTGGCACCCAGGGCAAGACGCTCTAAATATGTCTGGCATTCAATGGGTTAAATTATTGGATTGTAGGTCTCCTCTTATGGCGGGTTACGCTCAATTGCAAAAACGTTCCTTAGTTTTAAGAAGCTTTTGAAGTCATTAATTGGTGTGTAATTGTGATAATCATTTAGTGTTTCAAAGCGTTGTTAAATTTGACGAGCATTTCGGAATCTGCCGTTACTTCCGTTGCCGGAACTTCGTGGACCCGGCACCACGGCCTTATTTTATTGATGTTTAATCTTTTTTAGATGTGGTAAGATAATTATGATTTACTAGTTAATTTAAAATAGATGATTTTCTATCACTTAAACTTAATAACTTAAACTATTCCGCATTTGCTTAATTTTGTATAAGGAGAATTGCTAAATATTAAACAATTTGAATAATAAAGATTAAACGAATGAATAGAATTGTATAAGAACACAAGTAATTACAATGGTATAATCCCGCTCTACGCTTTGCCTAATTATTGTAAAATGTGTAAGGTAAATGTTTATCGCATACCTAACTTTACTAAGCACTCTCTAGACTACTCCATAGTATGTAGATATAGTTGATGGTACATCGTGGGGCAAGCTACTACGTCGTGTGGGAGCACCGAGTCCAATCTAAGCATTTTATGCGAGTTCAGCTTTTCATTGCAGAATAGCCACAAAGATTTCCATGATATTTTAGTATTAAATTTCATCATTGGTTAATTTTACAGGTATAATTTTTTACCTATTGCGTATTTCGAGAATCTTTACAAGGAACACGTACAGTATTTATCTCCGTAGAGTCACGACGGTATCAAATGCTTGCAGTGTGTTATAGATATAGCTTTAAGTTTGCTTAGATTTTAATAAAACATTATAATTTATATTACTTAATGCATGTTAAAGGATTTGGTAAGTCACCGATTTTGTCAACATGGACTTGGCTTTGCGAATACTATGGCCATGCTATAGTTTCTATTATATATTTAGTTATTTATCAAAAATAATTTATTTTTTGAGAACTCTCCTAAGCAAAGTCGAAATAGCGTCTATAAATCTCGCCTTAGTTTCATGAAATATTTGAAATTGTGCTATTTCTATTGTTTGGATGATTGGAATTGAGATAGTTAAATGTTAAGGATTTACTGACTATCAAGCCTTTGAAGTAACTACTGTAGTTTTCTAAAATTATTTTCTATCATAAAACATTAAGAATGTAGGTTACTAGATTTGAAGTTCAAGTTTGTTAAAATTAAATTGAATAAAGTGGCATACAGTGTAGGTGCTGCTATAGTTACTAATCTATTGAATAAAAAAGTGATATCACTTTCCAGCGTTACCTGCCTATTTGAATAATCACATTATATAACACAGATAAACTTGTAGTTGAATATTCATGGCACACGGCTAGTAAACTGATTGAACGTTAATTGTATCATAAGGTTTACAGTAATTACCCGTGTGGGTTTCGCGAGTGGGTGTCGACCTCTTAGACAAGATCAAGGCGATATAACGCCAGTCAAACCTTACCTGTACCATAAACAAAGGAAAATCTGTTTCAAAACTATAAGCTTTCAAAGGTAATTTTTCAACAGAGACGCTGCCCTATTGTTGGTGTAGTTTTCATGTGGATAATTAACGAAATCAAATAGTAGATAGAAAAAGATTAGATAGAATATTTTTGAGACAAAGTGGGGAACAATAGAGCTCGTGAGACTTTACAATTCACCTCACTTTTTTGGAGTTCAATCAATTTTAGGCGTTATATTGCCTAATGTAATCTAGAAGATAATAAAAAGCGGTCATTTATTATTATTGTGTTAATTATTTAGCACTTAAGATGCTTGAAAATGAAGTGAAATATAAATTTTCCTAAAATGATAGTTAGCGCATTTTATAATGGCATCCTTTGACAAAACCTCTCAGTTCTGTTTCTTGTGCCCTAATCACATGAAAAAATAAAATGAACAAATTCTGTAACAAAATAAAATGTAGCGATAAATTATAAAATAGCTTTTTCATCATCAATTATATACTAATATATTTCTTGTAAAAGAAAAACAAATCCAAAAGTGTCATAGACATAAACTGGAGAGTTTTTAATCATTTAACTCTTTCTCTCACATACGTGTGTACTCTATTTCTTCTTTGAAGTAACGTCACGCCTAAATGTTTGTTACAATTATTGTATTTATTATTATTATTATTCCTTATACATCCAAAACGAATAATATTGGCAGATTATGAAATCTTCTTCTGGAATCAACTTACAATAATTTTCCGTGCATTTCTTACATCTATTTTTCTTTGTTCTTCTGTAATATCTCATCATCTTATTTATTTTGATTCTATTCTTCTTCATTTTGAATTTCTGATGATTCATGTTTTAATTGCTATGGAATTTCTTCTTTGTCTTTATTTTTGCCTTTTACAGATTTATTAAGTTCTTTTTTTCATTGTTTTTAGAAGGTTTATCGGGTTACTTTTTTTGTTAATTTTCTAGAATTATACGTTATCTGATGAATTCAAATTAAAAACTATTAGCAGTAAGAGGAAATATGTAATTGCAAAACTAATACATATTTCTTTATTACATTTATTATGTCCCGGGCTCAACGTCACCGCCATGATAAATTTATGACTGTGAGCAATCTGTAAAATTATAGGATATTTGTAACTATTTTCATATTTCTAGCTGCGACTTTGATACAAAATATAAGTTATTATGTTGACGAATTTGAGCGGTACTTCCGGAATATGTCCGAAGCTCGTGTTAAAATATTTTATTATAATTTGAAAATGGAATGGAAAAATCCCACTCTCATATCAGTCCAGATAAATAATTATTGACGCCGTTACCTACGATTTGGAACCTGTCGACTACATTTGTCGGTCTGAGCACGAGAAATGTGGGGCATATTTCCCACTGAGGCGTATTGTAGATTATTTTACCCTACAGTAAAATAGACCAGGAGCCAGTAGGCAGTATTTGCGTGCGATTTAAGAAGACCTATACGTACTTTCCTTAAGGCACAAATAAAAGGCTTTCATTAGCTTTGGAACCATTCATAACTTATGGGAAGTTAGTTTATTATTAGAGCGCAAATACTGTATGGGTTTATGATAAGCAATCCTTTTTAGATTTGCTAGCTAAGGTACTTTCTTAATAGGTACATGAATGTTGTTACTATCGTTAACTTGATGCCTACTATAACAGTGATATAAATTTAATAAAATAAGAAGATTTAATATGTATTATATTTCGCCACGAGTGATAAAATATATTTGTTGACTTGTTTGTTTTTGCAATTTAAATAAAACTAAAGGAATGCAAAGCGATAAGTCAATCTGTCTACAAGCGCTTTGAGAGTTCTAGATATGTGTTAACATACCTAATATAAATATTTTACGTCCCGTTATAAGACAAGTAGAGCACATAAGCTGTTTATGGGAGACTAAACAAATATATTTTATTTGTTATTATTTACACGGAGCATACTTTCTAGTGTGAAATTAGAAAAGTTAAAATTCATGGAAAATGTAAATGGTATTCCAATGTTGAGGGCCTCCATGCAGTTTATGGCTGTAACCTTTTTTACGATTTACCTGGCTCTACTATTTGTACTTGTAATGAATAAAAGTTGATATAGAAAATGGTACGTTGAAGTAATGTTAGATTTAGTAAATAACTTACCTAACTACTTAATTTACAAAAAGCTTACTTATAATACCTTCCTAATTATTTTCTATGTCATAGTGCTCAGTACTGCACAATAGGTAATATATAGCTTAATTTAAAGAAGAAAAATCATTTTTGGCTAATTTATTGTTTAATATGTGCTGTTATTTTTATTGAATAAATAAAATGACTGTTAAGGTGCCTCAAAAATACGCAGAGTCCCCTAAGATTATGCAGCGATAATATTTTCCACAAAGAACTATACGGAGCTACCAGCTAAAAACCACAAGGTAACTATTACTGCGCGTTACGTAATTTAGAATATTGTCCTGTTTAAATCTAATTTTATTTACGCATATTGTGGCCTATGTATATTATAGATAGGTAGATAGTTCGATGTTTCATTATTAATTAATTTTTTTTTAAGTAAAAATTAGAAATTATTATACCGAATAGTAGTTAATTCTAAAAAGGGATAATGCAATAAAGTAGCGTCGCACGATGTGGCGTGGTGGTGAAGTGAATATCAGGACAATGGCCGGTGGCCGAGACACGCCGACGCCCGATTAGGCCCACATGCAGTCGTTCACGCTAACCCAATTATCGCGTAACGGAGACGATAAAGAAAAATAACAAACCCACGATTTCACTGAGGTCTAATTATAGCGCGCTATTTGTGGGTGCGCGGGCGCAACCGGCATAGCGTGGACGCGATGTCAGGGCTATTCCTGGCCGTCAGCTGACGCTCCCGCGCGCTCGTAAACACCACGCAACCGATTGACGTAAAATGCGAACAATCGAGTTTTCAGCAGGTGAATCACGGGATGAAAACGTCCCTGCGGGAATCGTTCTATAATTAACTTGACTGCTTTTGGTTCGGACTCCGGAGGCGGGGTTCTATTTCGGATCGCCGCGCTGCGTTGCTTCTATACACTTTGTCTATTTCGATCCTGTGACTATTTGTTGTTTCTGGATTGTTTATTATTCATACTTTAAAATTCAAATAAAGTCACGAGACAAATTCGCATGTAAACTACATGTACCGAGAATGTGTAAAATTGTCTTGCAGGCTAAGTAGCTGCTTGTATATTTTTGAATTTTAAAATGTGATGAGTATGGATTGCCTAAGGTTGTATTTACCTCATATATATAAGTGCTAGATGAGTTGTTATCTGCATTGGCATGAGTTCCATAATATTTAATAAATAAACACTGTTAGCAGTGTCTTCCCACGACCGTCGCCGGCGCCGCAGCCGTCAGTGGGTAGACGCCTGTTGGAATTTCGCATGGCACGTGAATTTCTATAATACTACAACCATCAAATTAGTTTGTATCTGTTTGTGATTTGCTGTAGATTAAAAAATCATTTTTGCATAAACCGAGTCACCATTTTTTCAATTTATCATATATTTTATAATAGATTAAATACATTTATTTCTGTAGCTGTTAATATCGATTTTGTTAATAGTTAAGTGGTTTAAGATATTTTTATTTATATGTGTGCTGTTTAAATTATAACTCTGGAGTGTTGTTTTTATAAAATCATCAATTAATATTTAACATAAAATATTCGCCGTAATTTTAACTATATCCTCATGATACCAATTTTCGAATGAAGTTTATAATAATTAAATTTGTTTAATTAGATAGGAAAAATCTGATGATAACAAAATGTGAAATGATCAAGTTACTTAGAAATAAAAATAATAAAAATTATTAAAGGTTATGTAGAATGAAGATAATGTTAGAATCTACGTTATGGTGTCATAAAAGTATCGTTCATAACGATATCAAGTAAGCACTTATGAGCCATCGTGATAGAAAGTAGTTCGACAATAGACCGACCCACTACCGTTTGGCGAGCCTCTGCTACTCTGGTTAATAATAGGCACTCACTTACAAATGCATTTCTAGGCGACGTGTCGATGCCACTGTACTATAAATACTGATTAGTTAGTTGGTGTGTATGATGTGCTTCACTATTTTTTACATGACACACTTTGATGTCTACTTGAATTTGAGGACATTCCATTTAAATTCGTATTTAAACCGTCGATCGTGAGACGTGCCAAGCGAAGAATATTTTGCTCACAGCAAAAGGAAAATACATCTTAAATATTTTATCTTTATTTTTTTAATATCTAAAGTTAGTAGATATTTTACGTTTATACTAATTTTAATTACAATAGTTTTTACAATAATTTATCAATTAAAATTTTATCAGATAAAATATGATTTTTGTGATAACTATATTATTCATGTTTATAGTAGGATTTACTTTTTAACAATATTTATTTTATTTCTTAAACTATTGAACAATAAATATTGTAAGGACAAGATATGATGATATTGATATTTCGAAATATTGAAAAGCCGAATGCTCCATTCAAAGTCAAAATAACGTTATTTTAGCTCGTTTACTGCAAGAAATTTAAAATCTCCAAGGAAATAAATTTTCCATGGTTTCTGAAAGAAGAATCAATCGAGGATAAGTACGAAGGAATATTTTTTAAAATTATTTATGTAAATAAAATTAATTCGGCTTTGAAAGCAAAATTAAACAAATGTATTTTTTTCCGCTTGAAGCAATATTGTTGACCTGGGAGTCCAGTTTTAGTTACAGACGCTCAGTTAGAGAATTTATGGATTTTGACAAAAAAAAGGACGCCCCCGTAGATACTTGGATCTTGGATTAGGCGGCTATCTAGTAGAAATGAGAGAATGATCTATTAGCCTTTAGGAAGCACTTGTCTTCAGAAACGTCGAGAACAAAATATCTTGCTTGGTTCTGTTTGACCGATAACGTTAACGCACAAAAATAACTCTTCATTGACGCGCATAGCGATGTTTGAATCAATCTTTTATCGAACAGTAACGTATGTAATTTCGGGACTAGTGACGAATATGAAACGGTTCACCGATTGATAGCGTCATAGACTGTCATATTTATAATTACTCAAACGTGAACACTCGAAAGTGTAATCTAACAGATTCATCACCCGCTGACGTGAATAACAGACACCATGGAAGCGAATGTTTATCTCGTTACATTTATAGATTTTGTGTAATCGCCTCTCGACACGAACGTAATTCGTGAGCTTTTACGCATGCGGTTACGATGTGCGCGATGCGATTGTTAATGTTGTCTTTACGTAATTCCACGGGTGATGAAAACCACTGAATCATTCCTACTTAAACATTTTTCGTTAAAACAGACAAAACAGATTTACTATTTCCAGAACTATTCCCGTTGCTAAAGTATTTTACGTAACGTAATCATTATTGTAAGTGTTTATGGTGATTCATTATTAAGAAATGATGTATTACTATAAGAACTGCAGCAAATTTGGAATACTGGTTTGTTTTTTGGGAATAAGTAGAGAAGAAAATGGCTTAGCCCAATAAAAAATACATCAAATGGTTAGAAAATTATTAAACTTTAATAATATGAAGAATAAAACAAAACGAAAACTAAGAATATTATCAAAATTTTAATCAACCTAAAAAACTCCAAAAGCTTCATTTGACTTATGGTGCTGATAATTTGGAATACGTATTTTTGTAACAGTTTTATAGTTTTCAGTTCTCTTAAAATTTCCTTATGTCGTTTTAAAAATCCCTTCAGCCAGTATCTTCTAGAAAATCCATCCTTAAAAGCGTTTTGAATATTATTTTTATAACTAATTGATATGCCAACCGACGCAAATCCATTCTGGTCAGCCCATAAAATTTATTCTCCATTGTTAATATGTACTCAACCAGCCTGTTTTCAATATTTGTTCCCAAAACTGGCCTTCGACCAATAACTTTATTCATTACAGATTCAGTCGAGGAGTCATTATCATCAACAAATCGAAAGAGGGTAGACCTGGGAACGTTAAAGTGTTGAACTGCCTTCAAGTATCCCTTTCTCTTTTCTCGAACAGCGATAATTGCAACGAACATGTCCTCCTTCTCCTACTTCTTTCTTTTGCTGTATTTATGGGATGCCGACATTTTTAAAAAAAAACAACAATGATATCTTTTTACAAAAATTTGGAATATCCCAAATTATATTCACTTTCGGTATTTCAAATTAACATCATGACATTGTAACCTAAAATTTCATATCATATTTTTAATTTCAGAAATATTAACAAAATAAAAGTAAAACCTCTAACTAAAAGGCCGCTTATTAGTTTAAATAATTACAATAAATATTTTATATATGTATGTATGTAAATGAATATCAATGGTTGCTTTGTTACCGAAAAAAGTTTGAACTTTAACGCTTCGCTTCTTCGTAGTTGGCAGCCGGAATGTCAAAATCGCGGTTAGTTTTTAGATCTCATCAGCTCCGTATGGCGTGTTATGATAAGTTTAGAAGTAGAAAACACAGATGAAACTTATAATAATTACGTATCTAAGGTATTCCAACTTACCTGCAGTATTTCAAATTTGCTGCTGTTCCTTTATAGCATGTAGACGCCGCCCGATGCGTGCTTGTGTTAAGCGCCCTAAGGGCCGTTATCTTAGATTTGTTACTATGGCAACTATAGTATCTACATCTCTTTTCGCATACAAAGGTTTGAAAGGAAGAGGTATAGATCGATCTACGAATTGAAGATAGATAGGTTATCAATTTCAGCAGTAAGAGAGTCGATTATCGGGACCCAATGCGAGAATACGTGCGTGTGCGTCCCAATTTGGTGTGCCATAAAGTGCAATAAACACTAAAACGCCAAAATACGTATCTTTGAATCTACTCTTTTTTTTTTTTTTGAAGCGGACTAACTACTGATTGCCGGGATAGGCATTTTCAGCTCAACCGGGCTTAGAATCTACTCACCTACGACCACCGGTTATATCTGGCGCCCACAATGGGGCGTCAGATATGATCACGCAAGCATCGATCCTTGCGCGCGCGCACTCCTTACTCCGTGCATCTCGTAACACCCTAACGAGATTAGGGCGCTTAACACAAGCATGTATCGGACGGCGTCTACATGCTATATTACTAATTTTTATGATATAACAAGCATCGTGACCTATCGATAAGTACTCATTTATTTAGAGGCTAATATGTGTTGGAAAATGCGATTTTTATGCAGTAACAGCAAATTACAATAACTATACTTAAAAACAAAAAACAGTGTAAATAAAATTGAACGCAATCCAAAAGAATATATATTAGGTCCTTACATATGAAATTGGCGTTTTGTATGGGAGGAACAAAAAGTCGAATATTTTTTAATATAATATATTTAATTAATCAAAGAATGAACCATTATTTTCTATGCACTTTTGCCATCTCATAGGTAGTTCATTGATCCCTTTACTAAAAAAACCAGTCGGACGGGAATCAATAAAATCTTTGAAGGCGATTTGGACTGCCCTATCGGAGTTGAATTTTTTCCCTTGCAAGAAGTTATCCAAATTTCGAAAAAAATGGTAATCTGTTGGAGCAAGGTCCGGGGAGTACGGAGGATGTCTTAGACTTTCCAATTGAAGCTCTTCCAATTTAGTAGCCGTCTGTTGCGCAGTGTGTGGTCTAGCGTTGTCGTGAACCAGCAGTGGCGTGGAGCGATTGACCAGCCTAGGTTGTTTAGCCGCTAGCTTTTCCATCATGGTTTGCAATTGCTGATAATAGACATCAGCCGCAATAGTCTGGCCAGATTTGAGAAAACTGTAATGAACAATACCGGCACTAGTCCACCAAACGCTTACAAGTAACTTTTTTGGGGTTAATTTTCGCTTGGGGCAGGATTTGGCTGGCTGGCCAGGATCCAACCATTGCGCTGAGCGCTTCCGATTATCGTAAAGAACCCATTTTTCATCACAGGTAATGATTCGGTTTAAAATACCTTCATTATTGTGCCGGTTTAGTAATGTAACGCAGCAGTCGACGCGCGTTAGCCGGTTTGCTTCAGTCAATTCGTGAGGTACCCACCTTTCAAGCTTTTTAATCTTCCCAATTTGTTTCAAGTGAATTAAAACAGTTTTATCACTAACATCGCAGCCTGCAGCTAACTCGGACGTGGTTTGCGATGGATCCGCTTCCACAATAGCCTTCAACTCTTCATTATCAACTTGAGTCTCAGGCCGTCCACGGGGCTTGTTCTGCAGGTCGAAATTTCCAGAACGAAAACGTTGGAACCAAAAACGAACTGTGTTTTCTTTTGCAACACGACCGCCATACACATCATTCACCCTTCGAGTTGTTTCCGCAGCACTAGTGCCACGGCGGAACTCGTACTCGTAAATAATGCGATATTTTAAGTTTTACATTTTGTAAAAGGAGTGACGCGAACAGAAAAAAACAGAAGAAAAAAACAAATGAATGACGATCATCGAAGCACAAATACATGAGTCTATAGCTGTACAAATTTGAATTTGGAATTCCTTACCAAAGAGGAGAAATTTGTGATTAAAGTGGCCAGTACGAAAAACGCCAATTTCATATGTAAGGACCTAATATTAATTAATAACACTATTATATACCTAGATATAAATCACTACAATATGATCCTTAACTGACATAACTGGAGATATAATTTGAACATAGTATAGTATGAATACTTATGTCAAAAGTCGATATAAATGCTAGCTTTTAAATTAATAAAATCTTTCATAGAATCATATTATTAAAAAATGAAATACAGTTTGGCTTCTCCATTGTGATTATTATTTCGGTCACATAAATAGTTTTAAAATAGCTTTACTAACTAAAGTGCGCTAGTACTATAAACTCTATAATACTTGAACGGGTATGTTACACCCTACTGTACTCGAAGTCATACACAACATTTCTAGTAATTATATAAATTGAACCGTGGTGGAACTATTTGTATTGTCTCCAAAACGTCGGTTACAGTAGAGATATTATGGTTGTCCAGATTAATAACCAAAACGATTGGATATATGAAATCATGTACGATCCGCAGCTCTATTTATATAACCTTTATAACTGAATCCGGCAACTTTTGTATTAAATATTCGTTTAAATTAATGTAAATAATCTAGAAATACCTGAAAATATTCCTGATTAATTAAGTATAGTAAATATATACAATTTATATTTAGCTCACAGCTTTTGTATACATTCATATTTACTTATTAATAAAATAACATTTCTATAACAAATAACATTACTAAGCAGATACCTTAAATAAGCTGGATATACGAAAAATTTGTTCCCTCCGTATCATATTCATAACCGAAATAGATTTTTATATATTGTATTTCCATATGCATATCCGAAATCCTATATATTTAAGGCACTAGTTCCGAATTTTAGTATATATTAAACATTGTTGCGTGGGGTTGGTTGAGGCGGTGACGTCACGGTCGCCTGCCCAACCCAGTTTTCTCCCCGCGCTGGGAATTATCCTCATGACGCACAATGATCATATCACACTTTTATTTTCCGATAAAACAATATCAGTGAGTACTTGATCAGTTCCTATTATCAAAATGAATTGATTATGCAAAACATCGTTCACATGCAGTAACACTATGAAGACATTAATAGCTTTGATTTATATTTCTGCTCTGATTGGATCGAAGGGTTTAAACAAACGTAATATTTCGATAGATTACGTTAATCCTACAGGTTTTTAGACTTTCTACAAGTGACGACTAATCGAATTTGGGTAGGTACTGCAGATTTTTTGAAAATCCTGCAGCCCTTTAATTCCGTAGACTTTTACACTTTACATAACGAGTCCAGGATATGAGGATGGCATATGATGCAGATGAAAATATTAGCAAATGTATATGTCGGTATATGTGTTATTACGAGTTATGTTATATAAATATAATAAAATAATTTATTAAAATAGGGAACAAAGTAACAAAAACACACAACACACTCCTATAGACATACGATTAGACGGAGCTTTAAAAAGTACTGCAGTATAATTACGGCATCTTATGTAGGTATTATTTAAAGGGAATGTAAAAATAACGCAATTGAACTGCTTATAATATCATGAAATAAATAAATAAATAAAAAGAAATAGGAAAGCCGAGAGTGGCAGCGTATATCAGCTGGCCACCTGTTGATCGACTGTTAACATTGCCCTTGTGTGGAAACAATCTGGTTATCTGGGGCCGCGTCGGTGGTCGATCGATACTGATGACGTACGGCCTCATTCATAAAAGGGGAGGCACCTCACCTCGACATCCACCACCACGACTGCCTCACACCGCGCACCCGATTCCTGGAAGCGGGGACCGCGCTGATAAATTCGTGAATGACGCGATCACTAATAGTGCAATTCATGTATGTCGTAGTTAAGAAAACCCCCTTCCTATATTAAGGCTATATACAAGCTTATTTATGTCTTTCCTTTTTTTAATAGGCTTCTGTATTACATTAGCTGTGTTCACGTGGAAGAAGTACTTTTGATATGATATTAATTGTTGTAAAAATGTTTTTCTTTTATTTTTTTGTTTATCATGTTTGCAATGTTTTAATAGTTACTCTTAGGGACGGAAACAAACACATCAATTTAAAAATCATGAGAATCGATCCAGCCGGACTCAAATTATAAGTTTTCTAACAAAGCCGACTTTTTTTGGTGGATTTTTTTTTATATATATATATTAGGTCCTTACATATGAAATTGGCATTTTGTATGGGAGGAACAAAAAGTCGAATATTTTTTAATATAATATATTTAATTAATCAAAGTATGAACCATTATTTTCTATGCACTTTTGCCATCTCATAGGTATTTCATTGATCCCTTTACTAAAAAAACCAGTCGGACGGGAATCAATAAAATCTTTGAAGGCGATTTGGACTGCCCCATCGGAGTTGAATTTTTTCCCTTGCAAGAAGTTATCCAAATTTCGAAAAAAATGGTAATCTGTTGGAGCAAGGTCCGGGGAGTACGGAGGATGTCTTAGACTTTCCAATTGAAGCTCTTCTAATTTAGTAGCCGTCTGTTGCGCAGTGTGTGGTCTAGCGTTGTCGTGAAGCAGCAGTGGCGTGGAGCGATTGACCAGCCTAGGTTGTTTAGCCGCTAGCTTTTCCATCATGGTTTGCAATTGCTGACAATAGACATCAGCCGTAATAGTCTGGCCAGATTTGAGAAAACTGTAATGAACAATACCGGCACTAGTCCACCAAACGCTTACAAGTAACTTTTTTGGCGTTAATTTTCGCTTGGGGCAGGATTTGGCTGGCTGGCCAGGATCCAGCCATTGCGCTGAGCGCTTCCGATTATCGTAAAGAACCCATTTTTCATCACAGGTAATGATTCGGTTTAAAATACCTTCATTATTGTGACGGTTTAGTAATGTAACGCAGTAGTCGACGCGCGTTTGCCGGTTTGCTTCAGTCAATTCGTGAGGTACCCACCTTTCAAGCTTTTTAATCTTCCCAATTTGCTTCAAGTGAATTAAAACAGTTTTATCACTAACATCGCAGCCTGCAGCTAACTCGGACGTGGTTTGCGATGGATCCGCTTCCACAATAGCCTTCAACTCTTCATTATCAACTTGAGTCTCAGGCCGTCCACGGGGCTTGTTCTGCAGGTCGAAATTTCCAGAACGAAAACGTTGGAACCAAAAACGAACTGTGTTTTCTTTTGCAACACGACCGCCATACACATCATTCACCCTTCGAGTTGTTTCCGCAGCACTAGTGCCACGGCGGAACTCGTACTCGTAAATAATGCGATATTTTAAGTTTTACATTTTGTAAAATGAGTGACGCAAACAGAAAAAAACAGAAGAAAAAAACAAACGAATGACGATCATCGAAGCACAAATACATGAGTCTATAGCTGTACAAATTTGAATTTGGAATTCCTTACCAAAGAGGAGAAATTTGTGATTAAAGTGGCCAGTACGAAAAACGCCAATTTCATAAGTAAGGACCTAATATATACAACAAAAAAAGTCGGATTATATATATATATATATATATAGATTGATAAGATAATAAACAATATTAATTTGATAATTTTATTAGGACAAACTCTTTATTAGTCACCTTAGTATGTGGTCCTTATTCGACGTTAAATCACATAATATTTGTAATTTGATTTACTCTATCATAACTGTATGTTATTAATATTATCCATGTAACTTTCTCATTGGCTTAAAAGATTTGTGATCTGGAGAAATTATTTTACCTAAACATTTATTCTTTAATTTATTTTTCATTACAATCGTCTGTATAATTTTTATGCATTTTTGAATAATTATTGATTTAACATATTCTATATTTTTGTATACTTATTTATCGTTTCCAGTTTAACCATACGGTTACGTTATTATTACTCAAAATACATAAGTATTTACAGTATATTCAACTAGATTGACTTTAATAAAAGTGATACAAGAATAATAAGCTCATTTTAGTTTGATTCGATGTGTATCGGATGTGCAAACTACGCCTGAGTGGGCGGAACTTGATTTGACACGAGTCTGCGACACTTGCATTTACGATCACATCTGGACACGTTAAGAACAGGAGATGCTCGCAAAAAATATTGAAAATTTACTGAAATAAAAATAAATGATAATTGATTAACTTAATTATTAGGTTCAAACGTGACAGACTATTGGATATTGAATACTTATTGCTTTTATTCTAATTATCTTTTAGTTACATATAATTGTTAATCGTTACGTACGTTGACTGCATAGAGGTAGAGCTGTGTTTATTGAAAGTAAGAAAATGTTCCCTGTCTGTAGCTTGTTTTCAATATTACAGGAAGTTGAGGTTATAAAGAAAATTAATGAAATCGTCTAAATAGTGTAATTTACATAAGACAGGAAAAGTTTATACTTTTGCAGACTACTCGAAGCTTTCCATGGTTGTGTTCGTTTGTAATGTAATCAGAGGCGCGCACGCTTCTCTTATTTACGGCACATTTCTTCTACATGTACAATTTACAATCAACTCGTTATAGAAACAAAAAAAAAATGTATATGTGAGGGAGACTGATAATGTATTGTAAGTGCCTTCTGTGTAATGCATTATTGTCAGTGTTCTTAGTTCTATGATTCCATTTCTTGTGTAATACTTTTTTTTTTAATTTTTTTATTCTATTTATTTAAGGGACTTTTACGTGTGAACGTATGTCAGCCCCATCGTACCCTAATACAGAAATACCTAACATATTACATATGGTGCCATTGATCTGAACAGGCCAGGCGCCTCATCAGATAATAGTTCTGTTAAGATTTTGTTAAACATCCCGATGTCAAGTCTGTTCAGATCAAAATATGTAATACTTTATTAACAATAATAATAGAATACATAATAATAATATTATCACGATATATCCCTTTCGGGATAGGCAGGAACACAGTAGCAATGGTAGAAATGTACTATTTAGACTAATAAAATATTTCCCTAGGAAATAGCTACTTGTGTCGTTTGCGTTAGCAACATATATTACAGGTAATATGACTTTATGATTACAATGATCATACATTGTTTTTGTACTACTTTTTAGATTATTAATATTAAAAATTTTGTATTGCCCCCTCCGCCTTGTTTTCAATTTTATTAGTAATTACGACAGAGTCTCTGACACAAATTGGGAATTTTATTAATTAATGTCTAATACGTCATTAGAATTATTCAAATATGTGCTATAAGCAGTACCATTGCGTATTTTGTTAACAATAAAATTTGTACTCTAGTTAAATGTCGACAATACATACTAGTAACAGATAACCACAGCATGTCTTAAAAGCATTCATTATTGAATTAGCATACTTAATTATTATTTTATGCTCCACGCGCAAAATAATATTACATGTGTATACTATATGTACTACCTTATAGATTATTTTATGTTTTCTTTGTATTTCAATCATTTATTTATTTTAAAGTTATACATTTTATATTGTTAGTCAATGTTTTTAAAAAATGCTGTGGTTATCTGGAAATTAGTATCTATTGTCGATATGTAACTAGTGCTCATGGTTATATTTATATAATATAAAGTAATACTGTTGGTAGCCTATAGTTAAAGAAATAAAAAATAAAGAGATTAATTTAATCGAGTGATAGATTGTCAAATAAATACTCAGGCACATCAAACATTATTTGTATATTTTAGTGTTACGGCGCGGCCGTCGGTCGGTGCGTACGTTCGGCCGTGGCATTGCTGAAGGCTGCATCGATTTCCTGTTTGAGGGTGAAGAGCGGCGTCCGGCCGTCGCTTCTGGCAGCGGGACTTTGCCTACGATCGATGCGCCGTCCTTGAACCTGCTGCAAACCGCGCATGTGCTGCTAAATGTCAGACGTCATCCCGCGGCCACGGCCACGGAGCACGTGCCTGGCGCCCCAGCCCCTACTACCTCGACGCCACCCGACACCCCAACCATTCATTGGAACTCTTTGGACCGTTCCACTACGCGTCAACTTTGCCATTTCTTATCGATTCTGACCTTTGCTAGTGCGGACCTGTTGAGGACATTGGACTAGTGCCGTTTCGGAAGTATATAAATATTTAACTCGGTGTTTCGAACTCTGATTAAGGTATTTACTGAAAAATGTTTAAGTTAGCTAAACGCGAATTGACGCTAAAGTTACTCGCTTAAAGCCTTGGTCTTGAAGTGTGACGTGTGTGGCAACAACATTGCAATTCGACATTGAGAGCAGGCTTGCGACCACGCAGGGCTACATATGAATGAAGTTACCGTGGGCGGGCGACCGCGGCCCATTCATTCATTACCACAGAGGCCATTTCTTACGAATAATACCATAACAAACATCCAATGCTACGATACTCCAATGTTATTCTTTATTATATCACCTGAATATCGGCTTACTATATACTAGGGATGTAACGGAGGCAGTTTTATCGGAAACGAAGTCGGAGTTTTTAAATTTGATTTATCGGAGTCGGATTCGGAGTCGGAATCGGAGTCGGAGGCAATGTCAATCACAAGTGACGGCAGAACAAAATAGTTTTATTAAGGGACAAATAAAAACATTATTCAGTGAACCTTTTTAATTAGAAAGTGATAAATATACAAATACACAGACAATAAAAATTGCTGTTTCTTATTAACATTTTCATAGTACTGAGAGAAAGCGATTACCTTAGCTACTGGTCGCGTAGTCCACGACATTTAAGCGCAAAGTGGATAAAACCACTATTGTATGTCTGCTCACTTAGTGTGATAGCGTGAAGATATGTTATTTATTATATCTTAAATTGGATCCCATTTTAATATGGTACAGGATTGATACATTTCTTCGAAAGTATAAGCTAGAACTTTTGAATTGACAACAGCATAATCCATTTCCCTCTACATCTCCCTCGTGTGTAGACAGATGTTGAGAATCGAGACTGTTTCCAAGCGTATATCAGGTTTTTTTTTTTGATAGCCCGGGGGATATTGTTGACGGACCTCAGGGAGCTTTTTGGCTGTCGGACTTGCACCGACTAAAACCCCCGGGGTCACACAGCGCTCTCGCCTGGATAATTTGGGCGGCACGCTCCCTCAAGCGCATCGCCAGCGTATATCAAGTTGGGTCAACACAACCCAACACAACCCAACACAACCCAACACAACACAACACAACACAACACAACAGAACACAACCCAACACAACACAACACAACACAACACAACACAGCACAACACAACACAGCACAACCCAACACAACACAACCCAATACAACACAACCCAACACAACACAACCCAACACAACACAACCCAACACAACCCAACACAACACAACCCAACACAACACAACCCAACACAACACAACCTAACTTGGGCAAATAAAAGCTGTTGTTCACAAAGTGTTGGATATATCAGAAACCGTTATCCTCCAGTGAACATTGTCCAGTGAACAAATTAAATCAAATTTGCTGCAGGGTTGTTTTTGTGTTAATTTCTATTTTACTTAATTTAATGTAAATGTAAAATAAAAAAACCTTTTAGTAATAAATTTAAATGTACATTTAGTTTTAAATTTAATAATTTAATCATATTTTTTTATCTAAATTTAAAAAAATGTCTTCTACAAATTAAGTAGCACTGATTGTTTGATTAATTGATATTATGTTTCAACAACATATAAAGTAAAATCAAATGAATTGACTGCAACAGTGGTGGTGACTTTCGATGAATACCTCCGATTAAAAAGTTTCGGAACCGAAGTCGGAACCGAAGGTGTAATAACGATCGGAAGTTCCGACTTATCGGAGTCGGAGTCGAAGCTCCGTAACATCCCTGATATATACCTATTGGATTACCGTTAAACATGCTTAACAGATATTAACAACAACATGCGTTTTCTGGAAAAATATCATCTGCGACAAAATTTTAAAATTAGTTTATCATTGTTATTGCTATTTACCTATGCAACTTCTTAATATTATGTAGATAATCAACAGTTATTAAAATAATCGATATTTACTTAGATATTTCTTAAAAATATTAATGTAAAATAAATATTTCGATTTTGTTTTTAATTGGGGTAGATTCTCATCAGACGTCCCGGCCACATGCAGGGGGTGGTCAAGCCGAGGTGTGCCGGACTTGTACCGGCTAAAAACCCCAAGGTGACTACTTCTGCATATAGACGGGGACTTTGGGACCTGTATTCAATTCTCCACAGCAAATAATATACACTGACACGACATGTAAACATAGCATATATTGATGGAATTAATGTATACATACATACACACATATATATGTAGGAAGGATAATCTAGTACTCAACGCACTGAAAAATGTGAAGCAATATACACATATCAAAAAAGTCTAAGCAACTGGTAGTAATTTGATATTAATTTGGTTTTAATTATATTGATCAATCATTCCATCTATTCTTATTGAAGTTAGGTTGGTATGTAACCGTTTTGTTCCAGATTAATTAATATCTGGTTTTAAAAAAACATTTTCGATTATGTATTCTTATTTCCTGAAATTAAAAGCTAATGCGTTTGTTCGAATTTAAATGTGCATTTATTGTTAATTGAAACTACAAATTAAATATAATTTTCGATGAAATTCAATTGTGTGACATTCCTTAGAAATTATTTGACAGCAGATGAGATGCAAACAGCTTTAGAGATGTTGCAAGCGGGACGAATCTAATCTCAGGTATCTCGGCATTTTGGTGCTAACTAGTGTTGGACACTAGTTGAGGGTAGATTTTTCGAAACTGAAGCCGAAGCAGAAATCACAGGTTATTAAACTTTACTTAAAATTTAAAAATTCAATTTTAAGATTAAAAGTCGATAATATAATATTATTATTTTTTTAAATAAAATAATTATGTTGACTGTATAAACTAGCTTCTGGAAATCCTTAAAATTACTCTCAAATATAAATAAAAAATTCTTCTAGCCTGTAAGAAAAGCACTACAAAATAAAAATAAAAACCCGACCAATTGATAGCCGGACTCGAGACATCACAAAAAGAATTGACATTACCTTTAAACAATATGTAATTTCTACCAAACTATTTTAATCACCGAGTGCTAATTCGGACAGAAAAGTTCGTGTATCATTCATTTTGTAATTATAATTTTATAAACTGATGACCGGTACTGCATAATGCGCGAATAACACTACCCATTACTACTTATAATAATTAATGATTCTCACAAGAAACTGGGTAGATGTAGGTAAAAATAAAATAATTTGTTTTTTATTATGTTCTAGACTAAATACTATTAGGCATTGACTAAATAGCCATTGATTGATAGAGACTAAGGCCAAAATTAGCCAAAGGCTGAAGGTCAAAGCTGAAACCGAAGCTTCGATGCGACACTTATGTCAATAGAAGCGTTGTTTGCCGTCTTTGGCAATGTTACACTAACACTGGAGATCCAACTGAGAAGCACTCAGGCCATGGAATGAGTAAAACTATTCGGCAAAACCGATACATATAACTTACTGCTAGACGTAAGTCAATACTAAACATTCGAGACATAGGTTTAAAAGCAACAAAATTCTAGAGGTGTTGTTGTTAGCCGCCAAAGCGTGTAAAATTTGTAGCATTTCTTAATACAAGTTTGACACAGTTTTGTTAAATTCAAGAGAACACGACCTATGAACTCAAGACGGATCGTTAAAGTTAAAAATTGTTCTATTTAAGAACATTTTATTGAATTTATTATTTATCGCTCGTGTGAGGTTTCTTTATATTTTCTAAATTTACGCGTACATTCTAGATATTTCTGGAACATGATTAGACGAGGATTGTCTAGTAAAAGGAGTATCAAGCGTAGGAGTCAAGGTAAGGTCTGCTTGTTTGAACAACTTGGCTCGGATTAAGAGTATTGTCTCCGCCAACACATTAACTCATTGCCGACGCCGTTAAGAAACAGTTTAGTTCTAGTTTATTCGATAAATAAAAATTACAGTTTATTATAACGTAATAAAAAATATTATAAATCAAACCCTTAAATTTAATAGCCCTTCATTGAATTTCCTAAAAGTAATGTTTACTTCACGGACCTAATTATCTTAATAATAACCCTGATAATAACAACGTGCTTATAATTGATGAAATAACAACTTAACGGAAACCCTCGAGAAGTTAAGAGTTTAATTGGGAGCGCTCGATTGGTGCAGACAGCCGGAACACACGATACGCTGTGGCGGTGACGCGATGCCGAAGAACTGTCGCTCTGTCTTTTTACATACATACAAGTATTCATGCTGTGCAAGCCTTGCGTTGCGGCGCCGCCTGGCATGTGTCCCTGAGTTGTGTTTCCTTGTAAAGCTATATGGGTCTTTAAGGGTTTACGATGGCAGAGCTGTGTAGTCTTTCTCAATACATTTTAATCCAGTGTCGTATTACATCGTGACCCCACTATTGTGATAAATATTTACGTTGCTGATCCGTACCTCCGCTGCATCGCATCGTGGGCACTAACTCTTAGGGTAAGATTGTATGTATTGACGGAGAAATTTGTATAAAAACGTTTTTTTAAATGGGCAATAGAATGATAAAATTTGGCGAATCTTAGATATCCATTTCGGGGTTAGCAGAAACACATTAGTGTCTGTTGTTATCTAGTTAGTGCTTATATGTGGTTATGTAGAGAAATAGCCTGACGATATATTATTATTATTACTATCTTGGATATTAGCACGACTACATTCGTATTATCATAAAATCGCATAAAACAAATAAACAAGTAAGTTTGTCAGTTTTTCCTTTGATTTAATCTACGTTACCAATAACAAAATATCATAGTAATATACATATATGTTAAACAATAATTGCAATATTACGATGATTATAATAATTATAATTATAAATAATCATTATACTTAGCGTCCTTAGTATTTGGTTGTGGTTACTACATACTAGTCAATCGCAGGTTTAATTGAAAATATATTTAATACTTAAAATTACACACATTGATCTAGTTCCAAGCTAAGTTTGCGCTTGTGTTACGAGCACTAGACTAAGATATATATACTTGAATACATGTACACAATTATGACTCGCGACAAACTAATCTGCTCATCATAGAAAAGTTTGCCGCTACCGGGCTATTGCGCTATCATATATTATGCGCTATGTATATACGAGTATAACCCGCGAAACTCTCCTCATATTCAGTTTTGTACGTTCTACGAGAAACTCGTAGACTGAGACCTACACGCCAAAACAACCACATTTTAGAGAAGCTGAAATTTTTTAAAGATTAATAATTTAACATGTATTATATAATATCATTTTAATGAGTACATTGCAAATATTATAAGTTGAAACAAAAATTGCTCCCGTGCGAACTGGTCCGGGTCAACAAGTTATAAATATAATAACATTAGACGAGATTACACAAGAAATGTGTATTGATCAAAGTAGCACAGTGGCATCTGCTGTCTGAACAGTGAAGCATAAGACGTGCGGGCCCAAGCGCGCCGGGACGCTAATTAGATAAACGAGCCGTGTGGCCGATGGTAGTCCGGGCGGGCACCGGGTCTCGACCGCAATTACACTGGCATCGCTCACCGTACATAATCAACTATATGGGACAATTCTTGCTTATTCACTTATTACGGTCATGCTCTACAATTACAGATGTAGAATGAATATAATTTGATTGTTGCAAAAATTATATTTACATGTATTTATAAAAAAACTCTCATTTTTTATTATAGAGACATTTGAGAGTTCAGAGAACGACGATTAGCTGCGCTTCTGGTCACGTTGTGCTCTACATTTTAATATCATAAAGACACGCATGGACGCAGTCCTTAACATATCTTTGCTCACTTCGAAAAGTCATCATATTATAAGATTTAAATTCATAGTTTAAACATTTTCATAGTTCTTTGTAGGAGTACCTATATACTTGAAGACGTATGTTAATTAGTTCTATTTAAAATAAATGACTACTCATTTTTATACTTCTTGTTCTCGGTGTTATAATCATCAGCTCACCTTAGACCACTGCTGGACATAGACCCATATATAATATATAAGTTTTTAGGCTGGTCCTCATAATAACCGCCACTGAGTCCGTACTTTGACTCTTCTCATTCAAAACTTAAATTTAAGATGCACTTATCATAATGAAGGTTATTGCTTATAATTATTGGCATGCATCTCATAAAATTAAAAAGCATTACCTCCTTATACTTGGAAATTTAATCAATATATTGCTTAGTCGCCTTTATAACATCTACGACAGAAGAGAAGCGACTCAATTCTATTCTGGAGCCACCACAGTAATTTCTCGCCATGTTTTTCATGGTCACCCTTCACTAAATGTTCAAAATATGTAGATCTTACAAAAAAGTATTATTAGTTACATTTTTTTTATTCATAATGTTATATTAAAATGTGGTTAAAATTCACCACTACAAAAGAAGGTCTAATTAGCTATCATATGAAATGAAATATATTTTTCAATAGCAAACTTTAACCATTGTTTACCTGTATTGTAATTTCATTTTGTAATAGAAAGGATAGGAATGTTACTTAAGAATGGTTTACAGTGCATTTGCTATCAATGATATAATTACCTTTAATTGTTAACAAGCACTGAGAGTCATATGGCTCAGGATCTTTGGACCATTAATTAAAGTGTCCGTTTTTTTCTAATGACTTGTTTATTACATTAATCTCCATCAGGGAAGTGAGTTAAATGCTTCATATAGCACGCGTCAACGATAATTCGTTTAAACGGATTGGACAGAATTGAATGTTTAAAAAGCATCTCATTTTGTATGAGAGTGTGTCATGTGTTTTAGTTTAGAAAAATAGGGCGATTGCACAAAACTTAAAACTAGTGAAACTTTGGCTCATTTCCAGTTCATACTCGACGTAGATACTATTAAAATGTCGTCGTCTAGTTATAAAAAAGTGATATACATGAGTGTGCCGTAAATTATACAGTTGCCAGTGTAATTTGTCCGCTTCTTTTTTCAACAAATAGTTTTAAATTGTTTGGTATTAAAATAGATTGTTGGTTCTATAGAAATACTCTAAAATGAAATACTCGTAGATTACGAAGGTGTTCAAGACACTTAACATGTGCGACTCGGTACTACTCGTATAAAAAGTATCTGTTTATCCGGTTAGTTTCATTTCTACTTGTTAATTTTTCCTAATGTTTGTGTTCAAATATTATTTTCTAAACGGTCAAAAATTCATTTCTTATAAAAAATCTAAATATGTATATGTACGTGTAATTGTACGTGTTGTATGAATTTTTTTTACACTGGCTCGACGTAGTGACTACAGCTCACCTGAGGGTAAGTACAGTGTCGTCCAAAAACGAAAGCGACCATCAAAGGACGAAAATCCGTTGATAGTCTCCGTCGTCATGTCGGCCCACATATACCACGACTGAAGGTCTATAGGTATATGAGTTACTTGATATACACAAGCTGATCCCGAAACGGTCTTTATAATTATGTACTGTGGTCATGACCCAGTTTGGGAAATTCCCCTGCCACCACATTAATGTATGTATGTATATGTATATATAATTAACCTGTTCTATTTTAATGAAACACCACCTCTCAGTGTGTGTATTTTGGATATAGTTGCAAACAAATCTCACATATATATTACCCAAATCTAAAAAAACTGCCTATACATCATACAAATATTACTTAGGATTAGGATGCCAGGATATAATATAATATCCTACTCGTGAAACAGTAGTCTATCGCTCAGCCGCTGTTCCAATGAAATCAACAACAAGAGTTCATATTTACTAACCAAAAAATTTATGTTAACGCTATCAAATTCCCCTGATATGCAAATTTTAATTATATAGGATTAATTTTTACAAAATAATTATATTTGTGTTTTTCCAAAAATATATAATATTAATATTAAAGTAGCAGCCATTACGAGAATTAAGCTTGTAAACAGATTAAAATAATTGTGGAAAAATAAATGTAGACATTTTTAAATTCGCTAACATAATAAACATATCGCGGTGTATGTGTGCGACATGACGACGGCAACTGTCAATGAATCCCCGTCCCTTGATACTTGCTGCAGTTTTTAAACTGCACTGTACTTTACATCAGGTGTACTTTTGTTGGCAGGGCGATTGACCGGACTGGGTCATGACCACAGTACACAAGTATAAAGACCGTCATAGTGACTCACTTTGGCCTGTCGCGTTTCGGGTTCAGCTTGTGTATATCCAGTAACTCATGTACCTAGAGACCTTTAGTCATAGTATATGTGGGCCGACATGACGACGGAGACTATTAACGAATTTTCATCCTTTAATGGTCGCTTTCGTTTTTGGACTACACTGTACTTTACATAAGGTGCGATGTAGTCACTTTATGAAGTCAGTAATAAAAATATTTACATACTAAACATTTGGCATATAAATATTATTTAGCTTTGAAATCTCTTATAACGTCGTGTATGAATTACCAGTTTGCGATGTCGACCCATGAGCATTCCTGTGCGATAAAGATCAATGTAGGTACGTGTTACTTGTATTGTTTCTACTAATGTAGGTACTTCTTTAAGATTTTCATCCGCTATTTTACTTTTAAAAAGGAATTACACAAATGATATGTCGTATAAGCAATGTGGCAAATCGTACTTTTATCAAAAGTATCAGAGCACAGCAACGGTAACAATTATGATTACCATAATGTCATGCTACTGATTGTTATGATTATCAGGCATTTCG
Source organism: Automeris io (assembly GCA_036320925.1). Lineage (NCBI taxonomy): Eukaryota > Metazoa > Arthropoda > Insecta > Lepidoptera > Saturniidae > Automeris > Automeris io. The sequence continues at coordinate 32,063 of JAUDJH010000025.1, read as the reverse complement.
GATACCAAACAAAGATCACCTAGTTTTGTTCCTTCCTTTTTTTTAGATAATTATATTTTTTTAGATATGTTTACATAATTCTGGCTATGGATATTTCTGTCAAAAGTTTACATTTGCTAATTGATATGAAATAACAGTATCTATAGCCAAAATCCAACTGATATATAAAAACGTTAACTTAACAAGCAGTATTTGCGATTTTTTCTAGAATTTTCTAGAATAATTAATAATAATGAGTGAAAAAATTCGAAATTAAACTATTTATTTAGATAATATATTCACAAATTCGGATATTAATAATATTTCCACTGATTACGCTGGATAGGATCTGGAAGAACAAAGCAAATACTAATGTAAAGAGACTTCTAATAAGACGGAATGATATTATTTCATGTTATGTATGTATTATGACACGAAAAGTATGTTCATATATTCCTATAATTTTAAAATATTTTTGGTTTCAAATTGTCAACAATATTTTCTGTATTTAATGTAAAAATAAATATGTGAATCAAATAAAATAAAATCTCTAATAAAATGTGACGTCCTTACTGAAAGCTTCTAATATTATACGCAGTTTTTTATGGAATTGTCCAAGCGTTATTTGATACATTTTTTTAATTGAAATGTCTAAGGAATCGTATTATCTTCAGAATTAAATTACTAATTCTTAAATTCAACATCTCGGTAAGAGTTAGTAACTAATTGATATCAGTTACATCTTGAAAATAAGCATTCAATAATTATCTATTATTATATCGAGGGGTGAAAGGCTATTTGGTTTAAGCGTCATTTTTGGGTGATATAGTGATATATATATAAATATATTTTCGGAATCAGCGTTTTTTTACCGATTCCAAAAATATATAATATATTACTGTATCATCAAAAGATGTCGCTTAAACCAAATAGCCTTTCACCCCTCGATATATAGCTAAATTGCTTGTACCGAATAGATCTGTTTTTACCCGAAGCGGCAACACTTTACCATTCTCGACTTCCGGCCTGATATGACACAGATCGCAAACTGACATGAATATTTTATGTCGTTTGTGATTTCCAGAAGCTGCTCTGCTACGCGTGATGTGAATTGTACACTCTGATATATGCGTGAGTCAGTTCTTTAGCAGAGATTTTTATACATTCAACATATTCCCGTTTGTGTTTGCGTGCTCAAGATACAGAAATAAGATTGTTTGGCATAAAAGGCTGATATCGTTTATCTCTATACTAATTACGTGTACTAAAACATCGTTTTATAGTGGAAGTCAATCGTTTGAATCGACTGAGTCAACCGTAATCGATATAGTGTAATTGCAGGACATGTATCGAGTGAGACAATAACATCGGACGGACTGGCAGAGATCTTATCGTGCTTCACTACGCAGTTACACGCGTTTAAGTAATTGCGGGAACGGGCATTGTTAACCGGTCGACGCAAATTGGGCATTAGCGATAATTTATTGAGTTTGAAATAAACATGCATTGTCGTTACAACTGCTTGAATATGTATCGTGTGGGCTCGGCGGATAAACGATGGACCTTAATGATAGCAATTGTTCTTCATCATTGCTCACAGGTGCGGGCGAGCCTAGGTGCACAAATCGCGCTGAAAATTTTAGCCTCTAGAAAATATATAGGTAGCCTTTGTTTATGTTTAAATAATATATATATATTCAGTAATAGGGTATCTATTCGTTATGTTTAGGATAATTATCATAAATACCTTTGCTATATTTTGTAGACTTCTGTTTTCTTCTTTGGAAATAATTCAATTAATATAGGTACATCGACAAAATAGTAATATTATAATTGATGTAGGTATTCTCTTATTCTGTTTTGTTTTTGTTACTTTTAGCAACACAATACATTTCTACTTGTATTAAAACAGATAAGCAAATTTCATTATTTTGTTTGTGTATTTTAACACTAAAATTACATTTTGTTTTTCAATAATATCACGTGAACAATAAATACGTGCTCGAAAAACGAATTAAAATATAAATAACTCCTAAAATATATTGGCTAGACTATGAATACTCAACAGACACGAGTGGGTGCTAAAGCCTTTTAAAGTAGCTACAGCTGTTGCGAGTCCAGAGCAAATTTAATAGGTTCAACACATATAAGCATATTGAATTTCTATGTATTTTGATGGTATTTTAATGTTTACCCAGACAATTCTATTAATGTAAAACAATATTTTATATATATTCGATTTTCTTTTTTGTATTCCGGGGTTCCTGTTAGTAAATCCTGCATATAGGACCATCAGGACCCCTGTGAAAGTAGCGACCCCGTGTAACAGACTCCTACAGACTGATTTTCCCCAGGGTGTCCCAGGGTGTCCCTTTAATCGGTCCACCCGGGCGTGGGAAACTAAATTAACCCAGACGCCTGGGGAGTGAAAAGCCTTGTTGAGACTTTCTTTTTGGAAGGGGTGAAAATAAAGAGCCCACTCCACCAATACTTTTCTCTTAGGCGGAACGCCAGGCACTGCGCACCGTCTCCCTCTCATCCGGGCAGCAGACTCTCTCAGATCTACTGCCTGTGTACCCGGATGTCTCGCATAATTATTTGTAAGGCTAGGACGCTTTCAGGAATTAATCTAGAAAAGTAAATATAAGATCAGTGGAAAAAAAAATTCGAAAAGATTTTAAGACAGTAATAAATATTATATTTCAATTATTATCTTAAGTACTTGGTCTCTTATTAATATATCGATTGACACAAAATTGCTTATTTAATAACGAATATTGCGCAGTGTTGATGCTAAGAAGAATTTCAGTTCTATTTAATGATATTTTATTTTATTTTAGGATTTTTTTAAATCCAATATTTGTATGACGATCGATAAGATGATATGATTAATTAAATCATTACGTAGAGAAAAAAATCCTAGCGGTAGGTAGAGCTCAGAGTACGGAATCTAAAGGACATTAAGATCATTGTAATTTATGTGTATAAGCTCATATTTATTCTATAATTTTCCCTAAATTTAAGCGGCATATCGATTTCTTTATCTCTAATTATTATAAAACTAGAAAAAACATTTGTCGAATTATTTTGTATGTAACAGTTGATTCCGTAATATAGCGTTTCAAAGGTAGGAATAAGTCATACACAAAAAACCGCGGCTTCGTAAAACAGACAATTTAGAGTCGCGGACAGAGTGGAGATGTCTAGTAAAGGCTAGATTGTCAATTTATGTGTAGTGATGTGAGACGGCGCGGGCCGGCACAAAAGCACGTGCTTGCCCCGGTGGCAGTGCGGACCGCTCAAAGAGATCTCACCGCTATCTGCCATCTGGGAACTTCTGAAGAGGTGTAATGGCCTGATGTGGGCACCTCTGACAAGCCGACGTTTTCGATATGACGCTCGAACGTGGGACGCGTATTTTGACAGTATCAGCGCGAGTTACAAGAAGTTCTTATGTGATGTAAAGATAGGGATCTGTTTAGGCGCCGTGCTTGGGTGCTTGTCACTACGATTGTGAGGAATATGGGATTGATTTAATAGATTTGGGCATGGATTTACAAAACTAAACTCCAGTTTTGATACTGACTTCGTGTGTTTATTCTATATATATTCATATGTCTAAAGAGTTAATTATGGTTATTCATTTTTTTTAAAGAAAATTTTGTCATATAGTCAAAACAGAATCAAGATTTTATCAAAATGGTTGTTATTTATATTTTGATAAAATATATAAACTATGAGAACACAAGTAGGTACATACATAATAAGTAAAATATGTATCATAAAAAATTACATAAGCTCTCTTAGGAAATGTCCTTTTTTCCATTAAATGATATATTTAGGAGCCGCAAGATTTTTGAACATTATTTTCCTGTAATCATTCGTTCGTATTTTGCACGTGGGCCTCCAAGTAGAGAATTCCTCATTTAGAACAGGATTTTTATATTTTGGAATATTCAATTGAAGCTTATGTTTGCTTATTTTTAGCCGTCCTTTTAACAATTTTTAATTTCGTATGATGCCCGCCTATATAGGGACTTTGAATTTATTATTAGAAAAGTCTTATTTAGTTAGAATACAAGTCGTTATTGTCATTTTTTAACGTATAATTTTATTCTGTACTAACTGTGAAACCAACTACACTGCACGTGATGTCAAACAATGCTTTATCAAAAATTAATAGCATGTACTGAGAAACTGGAAAATGCCCGTCGATAGTCGCCGTAATGTTGTAACCTAGCTAAAGTCTCTTCATATTGCTTTTAAGGGATTTAATATCACAAGACAAGGTACAATACGATTCCTGGAAGTTCATTACACTACCTGACAACGTGGAACAAATAAGAATAACAAAATTGTCATTGAATGTTAGGATAAAGAAACAATAATTAACCTTTAATTCAATAAAGGTAATATTTACTTGAGGTTTTAATTGTAAATTAATGATGGTAAATATACCACTACGATGGTATCAAGCTATTGTAGATTATTATTATTTTACATTGTAAGTTATTTTATTTTGTTAGCATTGTATAAAGAATATAATAATATGTATAAACAATAACAGATAAATCGACATATATGAGCTGGTCCCGAAACGCGAGAGGTGAGGGCGAGAAACATTTTTTTTTGGTGTAATTTAAAAGTAAAAGTATAAATTTTTAAGCAGATAACACAATCAGTGTAAAGATATGTTTTTCGTAAATGTTTTGTCTATTTTTAAACCGTTGTATAAAAAATTATGGCTCTTAAGTCAAACAAAATGTCAACAATGATTTTATCATTTTTTTCCAGTTATGTAACTACATAAAACTTAATAGTATGACAGTTGCTGAATTAATCGGTCAATAGTTGTATTGATTACATTTTATAAAAACCATAAATTCTATATAAGTAATAAAAAACCTTCTTATGTAAAAAATTAAGATTATCGCTTACAATTTGCTTTTGGAACACGTTCGATGTGCTTATATATTTTTTTAATGAACGGAAGATGCAGATTTTTTATATAGGTTTTTGAGATCTTATCTCCACTATGTCAAATCTTATATATCATTAATATATAATATTACTACACAAAATTATACAGTGTAAACTAAAATGAGTGCTTACTCTGACTAATAAATAAAATTCTCTGATTAGCTGAAAGTATACAATTAGGTATGGTACGTGGAAGAAACAGGTGACTCACCAAATATTAATGTTTTATTAATATATATGTATGTATATATCAGTGGAGAGCTTAACAATTTTAAACAGGACATGCAAATTTTCCGGTTAATAGCCTCCTAATACAAAATGTTCATATTGCTAGATACATTTTATCATTACGATCACAAAATTTTGGTACTCTCTGTATGCAAACGAAGAATCATATTTTAGCAACAAATTGAATGTTAATTGAACAAATTGAACAAATAAATAAACACTTTTATCATATAAAAAAAATCATAATAACACATTTATGACATATTTAATTAAATTCACATATCGGAATACTTAAAAATATTAAAAAAATAACGATAATAGAGACTCAAATACAGAATTCATATTATTATTGATACACGCTTAGAGCACACATAGTAGTAAAACATGCTCTAAGAAGGCATGAAATGTACGGCAAACGGATCGTAAACGCATAAATTAAATATTTTTATCTAGAACTTGTTATAATTACTATTTATAGCCATTAAATTATATTAATATTTAACAATATTATATATTTAATATATATTTAACGTAAAATAATAAGTACAAATAGCAATGAACTTGAATAAACAACATTTTTAAAGTCCATTGTTTACAAAAAGCACTGCTTTTAATTATAAAGAAATCTTTTTTTTTAATTTACGCGTGTTTGTTGACCGGGAAAGGTTTTCACAACTTAACCGGGTAAAGAAATCCGAGAGTTGTCGGTGTGGCCAAAAATCCTTTTAGTATGGTTCAGGACGCTACACAATTTACTTTGCTTTTTGTAAGCGCCGCTGCGTTCGTGAAATAATTATTTTATATTAGCAGTTGTTATAATTGTCTTATCGAGACAATAGATGGCTCGAAATTGGAATATATGGTAATGATATTAATGTTCTTTTAGTAATTTAACTAAGACTTATTTGTTGTAAGGCATGCATTGCTTTTGTGCATATAAGGGATAAACGCCACTGGTATATACATATATATGTGTGTGTAGGTGTCATGGCAGGTAACAAATAAAGTAGGTAGAGACTTAAGTTCAAATGAATGGACGCGGTGAAAATATCTATTTGTATTGAGATTTTGTTCCTACACGTTACAGAATACAATTGTCTAAATATAGAAAATCTATATTTGTTGTAAGTTAAAATTCTTTGCAATCTATCTTTTATAGCCCAAAAGCCCACGATTGTACGATATTTTATTTTGGCACAGCTAATTTTCTACCTTTGACTATAGAAATTAGAAAGTTATGACAAAAAAAAACTTATTATTTATAAATTAGCAATTTATATTACATTGCAATTGACAGATACTTTTCGATTGCAGTAAATTAAGTCATAAGTGCCTTAGTGCCTGGCCCATTAGGGTCTGCGCAGTGGCATAGTCATACATAGACGCCATTTATTCCCATATAATCATTTAACAATATTATAAAAGTAGCCAGACAATTCCAAAGACAGTAAGGCCAGAAGATTCAAAGTTACTGATGAGGAGATTGATACTGAACACAAATGCCGACACTGCTATTGTTTTCACTGAACAGTGACGCTGTGTATCAGCAAAACTGTTTTTGCCAGTTCTGTAATATGATATCCTAGTGATGTATAACTTCGTCGCATTATTTTACTTATAAACGTAGGTTGAGATTTATACACGCTACTTCGACTTTGCTTTCACTTTGCTTAAAAACTAATTTTATCTTTAACAATAAATAGATTTTATTATAGGAACCTATGTATAACATAAATATTTTCAGAACCTAGGTAGTTGAAAAATAGGTGATTATTATTATAGTTTATATTGTTTGAGTAAAGTGTAAGCAAAGTTAAAGTAGCGTTTGTAATGTCAGCCTGAGAGTTCTATGTCGTTTTAGGCTTAATCTAGGTCAAACGTTAATCTTTACATGGTTGTGTTATTTATAAGGAAAATTGTCTGATGATATAAACTTTTATTAAAAACTTATTGAAGAAAATATTAAATTAAGTATTCTCATAATTTTATTATTTAGTCATTTTTTTATCGACTACAAAGAAATTTAGTGAAAAATTATTTATGTTATAATAATGTGATTTTTTATTTGATTACCATTCTTTACAATACCTATGATAACTTAATTTCAAAAACAAAGTTCGGTTTCTGTATTGATTGTAAAGATAAACATTGTCCATAATAGAAAAGTATTTTGTGCGCACTTTTGATGACTATTATACATTTTCCCCATCTATGCAGTTGATTATAATTATGTAATAGTTGTATTTCAGTCGATTATTTCTCATTTTATTCTCAAAATAATAATGATTTAATATTAGTTTAGAAAACTGTGCGCTTGGGGCATGTTACCCTATTATTTGAATAATTTGTTTGTTTACAGTTAGCCGGTTGAACGTGATAGTGCTGGCCGTGCAGACTCGGCCGATTAGCACCGTCCCGCGTCCGGTCCAGATATCGCGCTCCGGAACGCTGATCCCATGAAACTGACGCTTACGAAACATCATAAAAATTACAACTGGTCATGCTACGTATCGCACTTTATATTACGAATATTTTTTTAAATAGTGAACTTTAGAGTTCCATAATTTGGTGAAAATTACATATTTGTAAGAAATAAAAGAGATAATTTGTTTGTGAATAAGAAATCAAAATCTAAGCGAATAGCAAAACAAATGAACTATATGATAATAATGTATATAAACTATATGAGTATATTATGATTGATGAGTCTTTGTATATACTATAGGGTATCAAAGACACTGACAGTCCAACTGAAGGACAGTGGCTATAGTTGCTTATAAACGAATGAACACCAAAAGTTTTGCTGTGGTGATGCCAACCTTGAAGACAAACTGAAATTGGCAAACTGACTTACTGAGAAACTAGATATACACGTTCTGATCCTAAAACGCGACAGTCCAAAGTAAGTCAGTATCAGTCTTTGCACCGATGGGTTGTCATTGTGCTCTAGTGGAGCACATATGTACCTATGCACTGCCTCATAGCCGAGTCTTACACAAAAATTCGATATTGGAAATAAACGACCCCAACAACAGCATCTTTTGATTCTTTTAGATAATAATGCTTAATATTTCGGAGTGAGATATGACAACAATATTTATATATCTAGTTACCATAGATAGGTGTAGTAGGTATACTAAATTTGTAGTATTGAGTTATTATAGGTAATGGTGTAATTATACTGTTGAAAAAATATAATTTTCCCGCCAATATTATAACATTGGAATAATGACCTTAGTTATGATTATTTAAGCTTTTTATAATAAGTACAAATTATTAGTGTCTACGTGCGGAACAAGAGTAATATTCGAGGTTACATTTGAAAAGAACCGGTTTAGTAGATATAAGTGTCCGTACCCAAGGAATGGTCAGCATGCGTGGTGGGCGTGAAGTACAACGCAAAGAGATCGTCGACGGAAGCGGCAGTGGCGGTGGCGGTAGTGGTGGGCGGCTGCACGTACGGCTGCGGCTGCGCCAGCGGCGGCGGCGGGCCCCCGTAGTGCAGTCCGCTCGGGCCCGCCTCCACCAGCAGCTGCATCTGCGATATGTCCACGAACTCGTCGCCGTCGCCGCGCCCGCCCAGCTCCTCTTCCTCCGGCCGACGCATAGCGAGCACCGACAGCATCGCATGAGCGCATCCCCGTACCGCACTGCACCCTCACTCGACACACACTATGCTACACTGACTTACACTAACTTAACTTTTACAATTGACACGATCACAGAATATTACCTTTACTAAACTACGGGTTATGATATCACACAAAGTGGACAAGAGTCGGAGCGTCTACTGGTAAATGAACACAGATTTCGCACGCGCAGTGTGTCGTCGCGCGGAGAACGCCACATCCTCGACTGAGGCGCGTTCGTATCGGCGCGCGAGGGCGTGCAGCGCGCCGCCCCCGTGCAAGCGCCGCGGTCGGTGCCCGCCACGCGCCCTATCAATGGACGCCAGCCACCCGCTTGAGTTCATTCACGACGTTCGCATTAATGGCGTTCGAGTTGCGCGCCCTCGTTTTCTTGTCGGCGTCGCCCACGTGCGCGGGAAAATGGCGCGGCGTCGCGGCGGTAAAGGGAGGCGCGCGAAAAGCTCGGGGCGCGGGACCGTAGTGATGTGATGGTGATACTGGTCCGTGCAACAAACAGTAAGAGCGTCCGCGCGGAAGCGTGGGCGCGGAGGCTCGGCGCGCGCCCGCAGCCGCCGTCCGGGCGGGACGCGCGTGGAGCCGTGCACCCTGCGAGCGCGCGCGCGCGCGCCGCATTCACTCATCACTTTCTCTGTGCGCTGACTCACAGGCCGCTTTCGTTCGCAGCCACCGCACCGTGTGACGGCTGGCGGACACTGTTTTGGTTATGCCACAATTAGCTGGATAGCACGCGCACTCCTATGACGTAGACCCAACGGGCCGAATAGTTCAGGCGTTACGTAGATGGATAAATCATTGGCTTCATCTAAAAATACTAACCTGATCATAGCTTTAGCTACGTAATGATGCCTTGAATGATTACATCATAGGCAGTTATTTTTTATTCAGAATTTACAGTTATCATAGTGATACCTGTGGGCTCAATACAATCATTATAATATAATAACGTTTTTAGAGCCCAAAAAGGATAATTAAATTACCTTCAGGTAACTTACGCAATAAAATATTGTAAAAATAAAAAATTTCTTTAACTTTATATGTCTGCTTACCGATGAAGGTACGTTATACATTAAAACTAGAAAACTGTATTTGCAGTACTCATAAAATATTTATGCATCTCTATAGGTGAATATTACATTTTACTATAAGGATACGATTAGGTTTTGAATTCCAAAAACTATTAGCATAATACTTAGGTACCTACACCTTGGATTTCTGTATTTAATCTTATGCCTATATCAATTTTCAGTATAAACAGTTTCACCATAGAAAATTATGTAGGTAGAAATGTATTTGAAAAATAAATCACAATTTTAGGAGTAGATGAAAAGAAATGGGCGTATTCCGTTGCCACGTTACCATGGCAGCCGGATTCCCTCCTACTACTTAGCAGAAAATATCAAAGAGCTTGTGTAGGCGATATTCTTGAAGAATCTTGACCACAAGTAACAAATTTTATAGTTATTTATACATAAAAAAGATCGAAATAGATGTAAAAAATAACAATATAATACTTGTCTGTTAAAATAGTATATTTTTAAAACCTTTGTAAATTGTATCATTAAAATAATTGCACGAAGTTTTCATCTACGATTTATGATAATGTTAAATTCTCTACTTCTGTGGTAAGCTATACCAAAATTCCGCAGTTTTAACAAACTCAGATGTATTTATTTATTTATTTATTTATGGGCTGTCAACAGCTCCATTACACTTCACATTCACAATCTGAATCACATACATAAGCTAAATGTCGGTAACGGATACCAATAATAGACAGCCACAGCATGGCCCAAAAGCATTAACTAACAATATCAAAACAGACAACTAAAACCGAAACAAAAAAAAAACCAAAAAGAATACAAAAAAAAACAGCAGACAATAATACCTCAAATTAAAATGAAAAATTATATGACACCAAGAACAATGCTAAGCTCAACACACCTGCTCACTGAGTTTCCTCTTGAAGGCCGGCATTGAATCCGCAAAAATATCGATGTTCCTATCCCCGGCCACACACTCGTTATATAAACGTGACAGCCTTGGCACTAGAAAAATGACCAAGGTTGGTCTTATATCGTTTAGTAGATATATAGTAGTTATATAGTATATAGTTTATTACGAAGATATATTATTTATTATTCTTGAAATTAAATGAGAAATTATCAACAGAAACAAAAAATAATAATTAGCATAATAAGTTTTACTGATAAGGAAATACGTGTACCTACGTCTTGTGTGTATTTGTGCAGTAGTTCACCAAGAGCGCAATCTAGGTGATTACCCTAATCGTGGGCATGCTACTCTAAGATTGCCTGTGTATAGTCTAATATTAAATTTACAATATATCACTACGTCTTCACGTATATTATACTAACGGATACTACGGACTACCTGCCTTCGTCCAGGTGAAACTTACAGTCAAAACTGGCGGATTATCAAACTCTCATGTTCTATTGCATTCTCTTCGATTTGAAATATCAAAAAATCCATCCATAGTGGGTAACTATGGCTCAAAAAGGGTCCAATGTAAGAAAAATGTCCTACCTTAATTCATCATTAAATGTCATTTTACCTTCAGTAGTTTAGGCTCTATGATAATATGTCATTCAGGATAAGTCTTTTGACATAAAATACACACACACATATATATATATATATATATATATATATATATATATATATATATATATATATATATACACATAATATATCGTTTTTTTGTTAAGGCATTATGGGGATATCCTAAAATATAAGAGATACAGCAATACGACCTTCGGAAGCTTTAGCTGTATTTGTTCGAAAGTAAAATTGGTGAGGCGTGCACTTATCATACCAGCGTTGGACATCATTTTCGTTTAAATCCTTTTCTTATCCTGAATATAGAGCCAACAAAATGCCTTTTAGTCTTAGACTCTCCATAATTGTACTATTATAACATATGGTTTATAGAACAATGTTATTTTCTCATTTTCTCCACCAATATTTGTTTTTTGGCTACGTTTTATATACAGTTATAAACTATATCCTCTATATCTTTATATTTATAAAACTCTCGTGTCACAATGTTAGTTACCTTACTCTTCCCAAACGGCGTTACCGATTTTTTCCAAATTTTATATGTATATTCAGTAGGTTTGAGAATCGGCTACTATCTATTTTTCATACCCCTAAGTGATAAGGGTTGTTCTCCCTTAACATATTTTTTTTATTTTTTGGACAAAAGATTTTGTTTTTATTTTTCTATAATGTGGTATTAAAAAATAAACACAACCTTAAATTTTTACCCTTTTATCACCAGCACCTATTTTTAATAGCCATTTTAGTAATTTAATCATGAATTGTCGGGTCGGCTAGTATCTAATAAAGTAAAAATTATCTTCTAGACAGAGCTTTGTTGGTCAAATACAATGCTCATTTTCTATTGTGCGTATAATGGCTTCAATAATATTATTGTTTTCCCAGGTTTTCCCGTATGCCTTCACTTTATTTTCTGATATTGACTGGTTGACACGTCGTGATCGTCATCGTATTCGTGACGTCATAGTATAGGTTAAAATTAGCTGCCATTTATAAATAACTCATAATATCTCTTACATCGGATATTACAAAAAGCGTAAAAGAAGATTTTATATAAACACACGTAACAATTGTGACGCGTTTTTGATATGTTTATTTTCCCCTCGATGTGCGATGACGTCAGTTGGTTTAATATTAAGATATTATACGACCGATAAATAAATCCGTGAATTTGACATCGTGTTATTTCTATTGAACGATATATTTAGAAAATAGTTTTTTTTTTACTTGGGGAAAATCATCATAGGATCGTCTCGGCCGCACAGGGGGGTTGCGCATTGGCGGGGACTGTGGGTCCTGTAATCAGTTCTCCACAGCTCCGTCGCGCCGCGCCCGAAGTGCACAAACTCAGGGGAAGATGATATCTTCCCCGATACTGCTCGTTGTATTTAGGCAGAGCACGTCACAATGCCCTGCCATAGAAAATAGGTCTGCATCAACATAATGGACTATGGAGTAATTGTCAACATGCTTATCTATAATACCAAAACGAGATTTTTGTATTACAGTTTATTTTACTAACTATAATCTAAAAACAAAAAAATCTATCTTTTATATTACATGACTGATGAAATCATAATTGGAATTAATCAATTTTTTTTAATTTATACTTACTTATATATACATTACGTCTCTTTTATATAAGAAAGTATATACAAGTGTAGTGTATCAGTTCTGCGTAAATGAAGATGTTGAACTTTTGGATTTACACGTAAAAAGCAACAAAATATTAAAAAATAGAGATATTTATATTAAATAATTACGCCTAGAAAAAAAATATGTAACTGACTTTGAAAATATTTTTGAATTGTTCATAAAGAATTACACAAGTTCCATTCTAAAAAGTTTATTATGTTGTTATTGAATTTCTATTCTAAGAACGACTTACGTAAGTATATAGTTGGTACGCATTAGGCGTTCAAACTTCTTAATTGTATTGAGGTGGAATACGTTTAAGAATCACTGTGTAGATAATTTTTTTTTTATTTTACTGTAAAATTTTTATGATTGTACTATTACCTGTTTACGTAGAGGAAACATTTTTGTTTAATTTGAATTACCATAATTATTAAAAAAGTTTGTCATTAGGGGATACGACTTTTCTTTTGTAACCCGGGGAAGTCCCTAATGGATCTCGGGGGAGGTGAGGGCCGCCCTCCAGTGTGTCGGACTTGCACCGACTAAAACCCCCGGGATGCTCCACCTGCCACCTACTGGCATCGAGGCCACGACTGGGGTTTCATCCTCGATGACCGGCAAGGCTTGCGGCCTTAAGTAGGCGTCCACTCGTTTGGGGAGGAGTGGTGTAAAAAGCCACCCCTCTCGTACATCTTTGTTGTAGAGCGGCACGCGGGAACACATTCCGCGCCGCTCGCACCCTTGTTGGATGACACACTCCCTCAAGTGTGCCGCCCGGTGTCGCTGCTAGAATCGGACGTTCATAATGAACGCCGCTTTGCGGCGCCCTGTTCTTTTGGGCCGGCGGGCGGGCTGGGTCGACGCTGCCAAAGATGTTGTAGCCAGTGCCTCGAAAGGGGATACGACTTGCGCAACCTTACCTTACTTGTCTTGACCATTTATTAGAAATTCGTTTATTAGATTCTCTCAGCGGCCGGATTATATATAAATAATATTTGTTAGACAGTTTAGTTCTGATCCTATTAAAGGTCTATTCCATATCTCTTAAACTCATCATCAGATCGCAATAATATTTATATGGGACTAGCGCCAGAACATACTCTTTCCATTAAGAGTCTCGATTCATTCGATGACTCTTTCAAACAAAACTAAAAACTCATATCAGTCCATAAATTCTGGAGAAATTAGTGTTCATACATAACACACACACATATATATATATATATATATATATATATATATATATATATATATATATATACTTGCTCTGGTAACTCGGCGCACTTTTCTCAGATAGAAATAAATTAACTTCTTCGTGATAGATTGTTTAAAAACACCAAAACATGTATTCTTTTCTTTCTAACTAAAAAGCTAAATATAATTTTCATAGTATTTACTTCAAAATATATTATCAGACCCTATTTTACTCCCCTGGAGATCGATTTTCCAACAACGAAAAAATAAAAATTTTTAAATTGTAAGCTAAATATTAGTTTTCATAGTGTTTACTTTAACACTGACGAATTTTCAAATAATCTATCAAACCCTGTTTTACGCCATTGAGGATTGATTGAAAAAGTATACCATCATGTATGGATAACATTTGCAATAGCGTCTAGACACAAATTATTAAAAGTAATTTCCTTCGCGCAAAGACAGGGATTACAACATCTCCAGCCAATATACAAATTAATTTGTCTAATAGTCATTAAAATCACTTGATAAATTATAACAGGATCGTTACAACTAACATGATCCAATAAATTAAATCTATTTTACATTCATTAAGATTGTTATTGGAAAATGTCTGTTAAGAAGTACCTTCTTATATGTCGGTGTGCACGCGGGGGCGAATAGGAAGACTGACTTATAAGGCAGTAGCATAAGCAAAGACTAGCGTCACCTCTCGATTAACCGCCGATCGGTTGCGTGCTATTCTTTTCGACCAAGCGCCTCTATGTACTTTTAAGGACATATTATTGTGTCTTATGTGACACCCACATGTTTACAATAGTCAACAAAAGTACTCTTATATTAGTTCCGTTTAGTAATAATTTTAATGGATCAGTCGATATTCTACTGCGTGAAATATATTTTTTTTAAGAAATAAAAACTTTTGTTTTACTCATGAAGTCGTCGTGGGATTTTTTTTTTATTTCAAACTCATCAGCACTCAATGTACGAGTTATGCTGAACTTATAATTGGATTAGTGAAAACCAGCTATTGTATAAAGTCGTAAATATGCACGAGGCTACGCGTGTGGGCCTTAGATATCTCAATTTGATGAAAAGGTTAAAGATCTTAGGATACATTCCCAATAACATGGGATTATGTTATGAGTAGAAGATATTTCATTAATGACTTTAAAAGTACAAATTAGCTGAATATAATGTGGAAAACATCGTCCTACATATAAGCGCCTACATATTTGAGTTTTCGTCGACGTAGGCGTTTAGCGAAACTAAAAGGGCTTCGTAAAAGGTTATTATTTCTAATTCTCGCAACGTTTGAAAATATTTTATGTTATACCCACATTTTTATATTTCTGTGTTCTTATCAAATTTCACAGATATTAAAATTGCCTGTGCTTTTTATGACTATATTTGTGATATGTTGGCGTTTATTTAACAAAGATATAGTACTTAGGTTGTTTATTAAAGTGTACGAGAGACGGGATAATTAACAAAGCTAAGTTCTGATTATTCATGAAAGTACTTGCAAATCTGACTATTAATTAAAATGACTGGTACATGCTTTGTTGTGCTGTGGTAATGTCCGTGACCGCGTTACTAGTCTTTATTATGTGAAATGTCATGAGATGAGAGTATACATATAAATTGTCCAGGGTACAAGAATTCACTGTGATCTCAACCTTAGTGACTATGTAAGGATTCCGTAATATCACGTAGACTTGGTATCCTGAACAGAGTGTGACGATTTTTCTTGTAGGATCAACTGCACCTATTGTATGTATGAGGCTGAGGGCAGGCCTTGCATGGAATACTTTTCGCGTCTCTGGGATGATTCTGCACAGTATTTACCTGATACCCTGTGGAGAGGTTGCAGCGGATGGCTGTCCGCATTGTGTACGATTCATACGTTTATAAATACTTTGAACTGCTCCAGTTGCGAAGTAGTATTGCCTCACTAAGGGTTTTTTACCGTTTTTATCACGATGAGTATTCTGAAAATTTGTTAAACTTTGTTCCACACTCTCCCTTCTATAAAAGAAGGCCCACTCGCTCGGACTTACGGAGTCATGGCTTTAAGGTAACTCACAAGGATATGAGTTTGACTAAAACAGTAGAGGCCTACGAGATATAGAGCTAACGATTGATAGAAATTCCCTCTAAAACTAAAAAAAATATTTTTCTGAGGATGTAATACGTATTCGCAAAAGTCATAGAATAAAAGTTGTGTGTTTTGTGGGCGATGGCCCGAACTGGGTCATGACCGCAGTACACAGTATATGTGGGCCGAAATGACGATGGAGACTGTCAATGAATTTTTGTCCTTTGATAATAGCTTTCGTTTTGGAACTACACTGTACCATTAGGTACACTGTAGCCAATATGTCGAACCTGTTTAAAAACAAAGTTGTTAGTATTATGTATCTAAGTCATCGTTCCGAGGTTACGCGTTAGTTTCTAGTAATTCTGTATTGATTGAAGATATAGGTACAGACAGGTATTCAGTTTATTCTCAGCATTTTATTGTTGTTTTTAGGAAAAAAAATTGTATATAATCTCATGTGTTATTTTGTTACAAAAAGATATTCGTAAGTTTGAAGAAGAAAAGCTTTATCTACACATTTTTATGACATAAGCTTATGGTACTCTATTTACGTTCGTCCTGTGTTATTTGTATTCAATATGTAGGTAGGTACCTACAATTGAATGTTCTTATTTGGTCTCCATACAATATCTGGTCGGACGAACAATTTATCTTGGCTTGGAATTAGAATTCAAGCTGCATATTGCATTGCCACATATTATTTCCATTTGGCTGGCGTGACATTAAATTACTATAACAAAGAGTATGTAGATGCGTAACTAACAAAATAACTCTATGACTAAGACATTATCTGTTTTGTTCTAAGTTTTTCTTAGTGTGACTTGCACCAACAAAATAAATCTAGTTTAGACTTGTATAAAATGCTGCTTAGTTGAAGCGGATTAATTCGTTCTTAATGCTAATTTAAATTTGATAGTTGTTAAAAATGTATAAAGTTTCTGAGTAAGACAATATGTAGAGTATAACGCTAAATTGCGTTATACAAGTTTAAATTAGATTAAATTTTTTCGTACACGTCACTCATAGAACACTTTATATTAGTGTTAAAATTGCATAAATATTACAGTAATATTAATCTTAATTATAGTTCCTTTTGTGGGCTTAAAATTGATTCAAAATATATTGTGGAGGCATTATGATGGAATAATCTAAAATTTATTATCTGTACTATGCAAATCATATCTATGTAAATAATATTTAGAACTACTCTCATTGAAAACACAATTTTTTATGTAGTGAAAGTATCGCTATATCATCAAATTTTTCAACAATTTATTTATTTAAGGCATTTGCGTTTATGACAAAATACTTGAAAATTATCTCACTTCACGAAATTACTAGAACCATGTAATTATACCATAAAACTTATACGGTAAGTAATAAATAATAAAGTAAAAGATCCGAAGGAGCGCTACTGAATATACGCGAGAGAGCAAATCGGGTGATGACTTTGATTTATTGCCTCAAATTGTGTATTTTTCATCGTGAATGATCTCTCGCCGTTTCGGCGTCGATAAGTGCCGTTTAACACTTGATATAGTGTCGGTAATTTGTGATTGGGGTTTCATTTTTCCTTTTTCAATTAGTAAAAAATTGGACTTTATGATGTAATAACGGTGCTCGGATGGCAAACCCATCAACGAAACGATTCATTCATGCGTCGATAAAATGAAATTTAAATAATATGAGTTTTTAAATTATCATCAAATATGAACGACCGTCGTCAGTCTTGATCGTAGTAATTCAATTTTTTTAATAACATTTTTTTAATCTAGGAGTGTTAGTTTATATATGATATTTATATTACGTAAGAGTATCTTCTGAGTCTTTAATAAAATAGACGGTGATAAGTAGTTGCTTAAATCGGGTTTTTTTTTAAATATTTTTACATAACACGAGTTTTATTCATACGAATAATAATAATAATAATATATATGTATTTATTTTTCCTCACAAACAATACTGGAACATACAATAGTAGAAAACAATAGTACAATATAAATGTTTGTGAGGATCTGGTGTCTGCTATAGGTTTTATACCCGTGGTACAACAGATCACCAGGTCCCCACACCCGCTCCTTCAAATCATTGAATGATGTAAGATGATAAATTTTCTGTTTAAATTGGAAGAAAGACGCTAAAATTATTTTTAAATGGCCTATTTTCTCAATTACGTTGAATTATATCTTTGTCTATATAGCTTATGTATGCGGGTCCTGGGTTTAAATTCCATTATCAGCATTTTTTTTACGAAAAACAAAATGTTATGGTTTATTTGTCCATTTAAACGAATTTCATTATTCAATTTATATTTAACAATTATAATGTTTGTCTTTGATAAAGATTCAAACTTTGTTTGCGTGTAGATCTATTTATGTACCTAGATGATAATTTTTCACATTACTGTAATTTTTTATTAATAGTATTGCTATACGTAATGTTAACACTCGTTAACGATATTCTACATATAATAGATAAGTGCTATATATACATGAAATTGAACGGAGTTCAAAAAACTTACTGCGATATTGCTTGTTTACAATTTGCTTTACTACGATAATAACCGATCGTAGCTATTGAACGGACGCCTCGGGGTAAGCCATGATTGTTCCGGAGTACAGGGCGAAATAGAACATCCTGCATGCAATGATTGCTATGGAAAGTTTATAAAATTTAGCAAGTTATTAAAGTTAATAAAATCTAATATCAAAAAATTATGTGATTAATTCTAGAAAATACATTAGTGTACTTTTTAATTTTATATCAGCAGATAATAAATTGCTAATCTATAAATTGTATTGTACTTAAGACTTGATCCTGCTTTGTAAAGTTTTAAGCAATTAAATTTGACTACAAGCAGAGCTTAAAAATATGTACTCACAACACTTCCATTCATAATTAAATTAAAATATAAAACTTTGCAAGAAAAAATAATTTACGGTATGATTAAAATCTATAGTAATAAAGAGCTTGTAAATCTAGAACAATTTAATGGTTGATTAGAAAATAAAATTTAAACGGACATTTATAAAATACTACTTAAAAACTTAATTCAATAAATTAAAAACTTTATTTCAATATCGTTACTGTAAAATATTTTAACGCTAAAAGAAAAAAGTAATAAGTTTAATTATGTAAATACACCTTTTTATACCTAGATAAAATTTTATGAAATAGCAAACCGTGTGAACATTGCTGTTGTGCAGAGAAAGTTTGAGTTATCTTACAAATTAATACCAATTAAGCATATTAAGGCCAATTTGCAATCAAAATTGAATAAAAATACAATGTGTTGTTTTAAGAACTGTTTGCAGACTTCTGAATGGAATTAGAAATAATACCGTTACCTACCTAGCTATTTAATATCTTTATAGTTTACGGATGGCTTTATTGTTTGACTGATTTGAATTGAAAATTTATGTTCTTTTTAAGATTTTCATATAGAAATATAATCAATTAAAATTTTAAATTAAACTTAAGGCTCAAAGAAGGCCTGTTTTTATGTAAATTGTAAAGTCGGCATAATAAAGTGACTTGCATTCATGATTATAATTCCAGTTCTGAAGTGCTGGGCAGCTTCTCTGCACGAACTAATTCAATCCTCTGCTCAGTACATTTTCAATAATTTATCAATGTAAATGATATTCATAAGTGTTGTTTAATGTGTGACCTCTCCGTGGGTGATATCAGTTAAGTACTACAATATAAGCGGATACCATATGCTAGAAATGTTTTTTTTTCTATTTGTTTTTACGAATTATCAATTTCAAATCTTTAAATTAAGCACATATAAAACTATAATTTATTAGGATTTCATTATAAAATTTAATACAATGTTGTAAAATAATTTTATCGTGATATAAACGATTAGATTGACCTTTATACCTATGTGACGATAAAATTTCTATAAACAAACTTTCCCACAGTTTGATGACATTTATACCTCAATATTATATTTTTGATGTGATTTTAAGGTATCTTCTTATATTCGATTAGGTTACGTTATGACAAAATTGGATCCTTCCAACATGAATATTTATCTTAAGTTTTGCATTTCGTTAATACTAATTCCCAACAAAGGCCATATTAGAATTAGAGATTCGGCCCTAGAAAATGGTAATAAATAGATAAAGTTTTTGAGTACATTGGTACTAATAAGACATCGCTAAACATGATCTAGATATGAACTGGGGCCGATTCTCTCAGCTATGTTACTATGGCCTTTGTTAATAAACTATTTACTTAAATAAAACATGCACATGTACTTCAAGTAAATGGAACCTAATTTAAAATAGGCGTAGTATTATTTTAGAAGTAAAATGTTAATTATTATTTTGTGTTATATTTTAATAATAAGCAATAATTTCGGGTGAACAGATATATATTATTGAGTGTATTATTTTAATGAAATATAAATGAAATGATCCGTAAGTGATTAAATTAATGATCTTGATACATTTTAAAATATTAAATATATGAATTTTATATCTCTACAAAATAAGCGAAACGGGGTTATCTATAAAAATAACTTTAATTTTCGTAGAGTTTCCACAGTTTTGCCCAAATAATGTGGTTTACATAACACATTCTAGTATTTAGCCAAATTCATGTAGTGACTTTCTTTTAATATGGCAAATTTTATGTAAAATAAATTTTTCTATTGTCAGTTTGATTGCCTACAAGTAATTGTCCTGTGTCTGCGATATCAAATATGTGGAGTTCACGCTTGTAGGAGTATCTACAATACAGGAGTCATTCCTAGTGTACAGCGACTTTAAAAATAGTATGGAATATTTGGCCTGTTATTGTTGTGACCAGCGCACGCGTCGCGTGGGACGCGTCTACTGGTTATCGAACTCCGTATCAATAAATTGTACTTGCGTCCGCCGTGTCGCACAAATAAAGAATGAATACTCAACGTTATCGACGAAATAAATTCATATATACTAGTATATATATGTATTCACTTTGTCATTGATATCATCATTCGCCCAATCAATGCCGTTATTGATTCCTATTCCGATACGAAAATTCATTGATTCATTGAAAAATTGTTAAAACATAATACAGAATATATATTGATGTCAATTAATATGCTGTCGATTAGCCGGGCCTGGTGCTCTAGTGTCGTTTGTCAAGAAACGCTTAAAATATTCCCATATAACTCGCAAGGTTTACTTTTCATTTTCTTAATCAAGAAACAATCGAGATTCGAAGCTTAACGAGCAATTATGAGGTGTCCATACACGACGACTGCAATACGTGCCTGGTATCAATTAATTTCAGTCAAATGACTGAGTTATGAATGTTTATGGATTAAATATAATAAGTATTTGTAGGTAAGCCTTATACGGTTCTATACAAAATAAAAAGCAAGTGGAAAATTCAATCACCTCTCGTAAAAGCCATTATATGCCAATAAATAATGCAAGGTACAGATGAGGTGTTTGTCCGTGATCGAAGCTGTAATTCATATTGATTTAAAACATTACCATCACCCTATAATGAATGGAGCTGCAACATAATGCTATTGTGCAATTTGGTAAATTATTAACCGGAATTTATACTTCTTAGGATATCAAACTATTATTAGAATGTGTGAATTGTTCCTAAACGCACTGTTATGTCGAAAAATTTATTTAAAACTTTACTTTTAAGACAATGATCAGTATATATTTCTAATTGTAACAGAATTATAAAATGACTTTATATTTTAATGATTATTTAATTAGCTGCTTTTCTATTGTTAAAAAAATATGTATTATGAAACATCTAGTAATTAATTAAAATAAACCATTTGATTTTGTTAACAATCTTACTAGATTTAATTAGAAAAGAAAATAAACATATTTGTTTGTTACGCCTGTATATATAACAATTTATACTCATAAACACCATATTATTATTGTGCATGTTATTATTGTATTGTTATATGTATATTTTCTTAAGTGATTCTATGGTAAGTATAGAGTATTCTAAAAACCAACTGCAATTATATAGCGTTACGAATCTGTTAAGAATTGTCGTGAACATGCCTACGTAAATGGCTATTCGAATCCAATACCTTAATTAGCTATAAATAATTATTGAAATTAGAATAACTGATTTTATTTATTTTATATTAATGGGGTCCGAACATAGGTGTCATTGAAAAAGAAAATAAGCAAACAAGATTCACAAAATAGAACATAATAACGCCCCACAATTATAGGGCACCACAGCATGCACAATAATTAATATTTAAAACCGATTTACAAAAAAGTGAAAAATTATTTGTCTTAATTAAATTATGGAAAGGAACGGTTCCCTTAGAGATAACTTAAAAAGGCAGTATTTTACAAAACGTAATACAATATATTATTCCGAAGAAGAAGAAGAAAAAAATTCACTCTTCGTATACTGTTCTAAATTTAGAGAGAGAAACAGATAGGTGTCTACATCGTCACATTTCGACAAAGTTATACTGCCTACAGATCCTCGGCATAGTGAAGCAATGATCAAAATTATTTTAAAGTAAGGTATGGAAAAAAATGGGACGCCTTTGTTCTGGGCAAACGAGATGGAGCATTAATTTATAATTACTTATCAGTTTAGCACAATCTAGAATATAAAAAATATAGAATCATAAGTATTTCTGCGACTACATAAAGTTTTCATTTTATTAAAGTCATGATAACTGGAGATTTTATGTACCACATTATCACCCTAGGTAAGATGGTAAATAAAACGTCGCTGAACAATCTTTAAGAGTTTAGTGTAAGCTTGTTGGGGTTCCATACAACCTCCCTAGGTTAACATAAAGGTAAGGCCTACGAATAGGGCCAAGTGTCCAGCTTGGTGTCAATTTCCATTAATACGGTTATTATCGTAGCCGATGTATAAATTGCTGGCAGGGTCGACCACCGGCTGAATATTCTGCAATCATTCTGATATTTCTAGCGAGTTGAGGCAGTTCTATCGTTTATAATGTTCATCTATGTGTACAGATAGTAAATAAAACGGAGTTGGAGTCGATAAATCTACATTTACTTTAGTAGTATTCATAATGGGTGGCGGGGAAATAGATGTCTGTGCTGTAGGGTTAAAAAAGTAAACAAATCACATTACTTATGAATATAGAGAGTACCTGGCATAATTTCTTTGCAATATCACTTTTGCATTGCAACCCACGCATCAACTATTGTAAAATTGTTGCGGTAACTCAAAAATCTTGGGCAGGCGTTTACATACTTACCAGTTTCACTGCAATTACAAGTAGTAGGGATTCACAGGTTCTGGCTCACCGCCTTTGGCTCTCTCACAGGTTCTAGCTCACTGATCACGGTGGCAACCCTAAAAAAAAAAAAAAAAAAAAAAAAAAAAAAAAAAAAAAAAAAAGGTTTTCAGGGTCGCTGAATCGAATGCAAGTATTTAAAATTGCGTAGCTTTAACCGTTTCAGAGATAGCATAACATTAACTAGGCTATAATAATACAAAAGCAATGGGGTACAGTTAACAATGGATCATCCGAGCAAGGGTCGCCTATTGTTCGCTCGAACGCTATTGTTTGAATCGAGTTACGGTCGGGGGGTCTCAGGTACTTTTTCTATGTATAATAAAAAGCCGTCTACATTCCTTCATTAGTCATAATCATTTATTTTAAAACAGTAATTAAACAAATTCCATAATAACATATCATTGTACATGGTATCGATGTCAAATTGATTAATAAAGTAATTCATTGTACAGTTGTGCAACTTGTAGTACAAATACATTAAACAGTATTGACCACATACTGAAGTCCAATTGTTTTGCAATATTTTTTTATTGAAACTCCATCGGTGGCTATTTCTCTTTAAGAATGCATAGTGATATCCAGAAGGTGGTCGTCCATAGGAGTCGAAAAATTCACCAAAACCATTTTTGTAGTGCAACCCAATGTGATCCAGGTTTTGTATCGGGGTCCAAATTACTAATTAAATAAGTAGGAGTTTCCATGTATATCGGTAATCTATTTGCAGCATACACATTATACCGCAAACTTGGATGTATTTCGTTCAAATATTTCTGTAGTTCTATTGTATTCATATTTATTTAAAAACACAACTTTCCAACCCCAGAGATCGCAAACATGTGTGCGATTGTAATTACAGTAACTTATTATATATCGAAAGGGTGATTATTAAAAATAATACAAAGTAAGTTCATTTTAATTAATTTATTCAAAAATGTACACACAAAGAGATACATACAAATATTACAAAGTTAATATTTTTACAATATATATATATTCAACTATTATAATCGACGGATACATTGCGGTTTTTATCTATCTCAATAACATTATCAAATTCGGCGTAAACAATACAGTTAATAGTTTGTACAAGCGTTGACTCAAATCGAACTTCTAATCTTACAGTGCCATGTCTTATAAGATTCCAATGACCTGAAGAGTTGGCTGATAAATCCGGAGTTAAATCAAAAGCTAACAAACAGTAACCGTTCGAATATTGTTCTCTCGAAATTCCATTCCCTTCATTTAAAAAATGTATACCCGTACCCGAAAATAATGTATGATAAGCCGTGGTGAAAATATGGTTTTCAAACGAAGGTTGTAAAGCTTTCGAAGGTATTTGTTGACCATCAATATATAAACAAAATGTGTTAATGTTGTAATTTTCGAAATTAAATGGATTTTTAGTGAGATTACCGTTAAATGCCCCGTTATCAACAAACCCAATAATACATCTTTTTGGGACTTGCCCCAAAAAAATGTTGTCAAGTGTTTTGCCTTGAATCCCAGATGGTATAGTTAAAACTTTCACTTCAGCTCGAGTGACGGGATATTTTGCTGTAGAAAAAGCCAATGCTTTTTGATGTGCAAGTAAAACAGTTGGATTGATTCGTGCTTTACGAACGATAAGTGTTGCATCTGTAATGCATACTTTAAACTTTGAATCACTTGAAGGGGCCATTAAGTTAAATGTTTCTCTAGAGCGAACTAATTTAACTGACATTTCTACACCATTGATCAAGAACTTTTCTTGGTTAAATATATCGCCATGTAAGTGTCCAATCATTTCAATTTCTTGACTTTCAGAAGCTAATTTTTGTCTTTTAACAAATCCTCCATTTTCCTCGCCGGTTTCATTCATTTTGTTGGCTGTATCTTCATACCAAAGGCCACACGTAAGATGAGATTCTTTAGCTGGTTTAGCATAATTCAACAAAGTTTCCATGTAGGCACGATACGCATATGTATTATTTGGAGGTGATATAAGTTTTTGATTTAAATAGACATCAAGTTGACTGAAGATTGAATGCAACCAATTATTAACCGGAGCCACTACCGTTGAGGCAGCTACCTTAGAGGAATCTTGATGCAATATTCTGGCTTTTATATGAATCAAAGTATGAGACAGATCTATATAATCTTCACCAGTTCCTGGTACTTGAAATTCGAGGGGCCCATCATCAGCTAGAGATGATATAGGTTTATAATGTATCCATATTCCATTTTCTATACTAGTTTGTGTTGAGGGTAATGCAAATAAATCTAACTCTGATTTAATGCACTCACATGATTTGTTATGTAGAAATGACATTTTATGAAAATATGTCTTTGATTTTAGTATGACTTGACTTTGATTTTTTGATACCTTTCACCTTGACATTCGGTGCTGAAATGAGAGAATTCAAACGGTTCCTCTTTTTTATATATCCTGAACCGGACATGTTAATTCGATTAATTTTATCTTGAGCTTTTTTGTGTAAATTTGAGCTGGCCTCTTTCAATCTAGTTCTTATTGAATCTTCCATGGGGCGTGCATTAACCATATCCGATAATAGACCCACACCGGCATTTAAAGCCTCTTTACCCACTACTTTAGCACCACTAGAGAGCAATGGTAAAACAGATCTAAATAAGCCTCCTAAAAAACTACCAATTCCATGTCCACGCTGATACGGTGCTCCTCGATAAATCACACCAATACCGTGACCAGCTTGATGTGAATAATAGTGCTCATAAGGACAAATCTCATTATATTCTTTGGAATACATTATAGTTTCATAAAGTGGAGTTTAATGCACAATGTCCCAAACTGGAATGGTATTTTTTGTCCTGTGCCTGATCTTATATTTATTTCAATCGTATCAAACTCCCTGCGCATAACAGGTATGTAGTGAGGTGGTGAGAAAACATGCATTTTATTAGCTCCATATATGTATTTTGAAGGGTCTAGTGGTATTATTCTTAATAATTGTGTCATCACATCCCCAACAATTTGCGGTTCAATAATATCACTATAAACAAATAACTGGGATGGTAGCCCTAGATGTAAATTCGCTGAACATTTTCCAAAACCACCCCTGTGTGCTAAGTTTCTAGTTGGTTCAAATCCTAGTTGAAGACTTAAGCTAGGTGCTAACGTAACTGATCTTATTGATTCATCCATTACAGTTACAGATACAAACTTTGAAATTTCATCATATCGAAATATAACTTTATCATCAATGCTGTTTAATGCTGTTAAAATTTGATTAATATCATCATAGTTGGTGGCTGGTATATAATGTTTGTAGTATATTAGTGAAGGTTTATCCTCATGGGGCATTACAGCCCATTTTGTTATATAAACAATATTTTCATGTTCCTGAACTGTAAACATCGTGCATGGATATTGAAATTCAACGACACCAACAGACCATCTACCTTCAAGTATAATAGGTTTCGGTAATTTGGTTGAAAACTGGGTTGTCGTATTTTCTGGGAAGTATTCCATGGAGCTATTACTCAACAATGTTAAATAAAAACTTTCCTTCATCATATTTTCTTTAAACTAGAAGCCAATATCCAACTATTAAATTTATCCGGATAACCTTTCCACTTGACCAACACTTGCTTTCTGTTACCGGAATAGCGGGAACCGATAATTTTATCTATTTTATAACTTGAAGTAGGATCATAAGATATTTTTTGTAACTCTTTCTCATAAAAAGTTCCTGTTATTGGTTCATTTTGTAAATCTTTTAATGTGTATACTACCCACGGTGATCTATCTATTATAGAAGATATAATAAAAATTTCATCACTCCAATTGGATTCATATCCCTTTTGAAAGATATGTTTGTGTTTGGTGATTCTTACATAGTCACCAATATGAAATTTTGGAAGTGGAATATTTGTAGGTTGACTAACTTTTTCTCTGTCATACAAATTATTCCAAACAGTCATTATATTATCAAAATTTACATCGCAAGGACACATCTTAATACTAGAATGATAGCTATGGTTATATGCGTATATTAAGTTCTGTAGGATATCTATATACCTATGGGTATTTTTGTGAGTGAAATAACGCCACATTCTCATTTTTAGTGTCCTTTGGAATCTTTCTACAATGCTGGCTTTAATATCAGGGTTATTTGTTGTATAATAATTTATATTTTTACTCTTTAAATAACCCTTTACATCTTTTGAAAGGAATTCACTTCCTTTATCAGATTGTATATGTGTTGGTGTGGTATTAGCTTCACTAAAAATACTATCAAAACATGATTTAACTGTTTCAGAATTTTTATTTTTCATAGGTCTAGCATAAGCATATTTAGTAAACACATCAATAACACAAAGTATATAATTAAATCCGTCATTATGTGTAGAATAAGATCTCATATCACTTAAGTCTACCTGCCAAAGTTCATTTAGGTTGGACAAAATATATTTGTTTCGAGGAAATTTCCTATGTACTGGTTTATGCAACGTGTATGTTTCTTGTAACCGTAGCCACTTTTTAACGTCTTCCTTAGTCATTTTACCTTTCATAGCTTTCGACAATTTTTCAATACTACTGTAACCAGCAGGATGTGATGGATCATAATAAATCTTAGTTATCTCTAGTATGGGGTCCATTTTTCCCAACTATTTTTTTTTCTTATAGGTTTTTTTATCTTTTCTAGATTGTTTTTTTTATCATTAAACTCTTCATCTGTAGATACTTGGTCAATATCCTTTAATTGAAGCCGGTGTATGTATTCACTTCTAGCTGGATTCCCAACGTAAGTCAACGGTACTTTAATATCCTTCAATGCTGTTGCAAACTTTTCCCAACCTATTGGATCACTTTTTTTTAACGGTCTAATTGCATCATTTAACAAATCTACTATATTACTTCCAAGAATTTTTTCGTTATCTATAATGACTGTACCATCATCATTCCAATGAATTTTATTTGTACTTAGAGTTAGCAATTCCAATAAAGACCCACCTTTCTTTACATAGGTTTTTGGTATTAAACTAAGAATTTGATCTTTCGTGTAAGGAAGTTTTTCATAAGATATAGTACTCTCCTGATTTTTATCTTCAGTGTTTGGTGGCAGAGCTGTAACTAAACTCTTGTCGTCGGTATAATTACTTTTATTAGATGTATTTACTTTTACTTCTGGAGTGGTAGTATCAATACTTTTAGTTATTATTGGTATTTCATGAGGTTGACGGTCTTCTCCAGTAAAGTGTAAATATCTTTGTAAAATTTGTAGATATAGAATACATTTTTTCCTATCATCCATATTACTATTCAAAATATTTTTCATCTCAGCATCTAATCTAGAAGTGGGTCTATCAGGAACTTGGTTGTATTTTAGTTTGTCCATCAAACTTGGTTCAATGAGCAACATTTTCTTAGCTTGCTCCATTTTTATTACATAAAATAATTAACTAAGCCACTCAAAATTGAACCCAATATTATTGGTAGAAATGCACCACCTTTTTGAATAATAATATTTTTTCTTATTTTATTAGAACTTTTATGTAACAATTTCCGCAGTATAGATTTATGTCGTTTAAGTTTTTTTTTCTCTTTTTCTGGTAGTTCCACTTTACCTTGGAGGACGTTATGTATACATTCACAAATACAGTTAATTTCCTTTTCGTCACACGATTGTAAAAGAGCTTTCTTATATTTAGGTTTAAGCTTATGTAGTGCTCTCAGTAAGTCTTTATGCGTGTTTAGACTTCGCGGCATTATGTGTAAATGACAGGAATTTGTTGATTCTTGCTATATTTAAAGCCTTTGGTGGGGACATAAACAACGCAATGTACATCTGGAGGAAATATTTTTGTTTTAATTCGACACATTTCATCAGTGTTTTGTTTAAGATCTATCATTAAATACCCATGTGCTTCCATAGTTGCATTACGATAGGCATCTTCAAGAAATTTTGGATTTTCTGGTGATACTTGGCGTGCTAAGTATCGTATTTGAGTTTTATCTCGGGGATTTTTAAAATAAACAATATAATTTGAATTTAAAGAAATGTCTCTTTGTCCTTTACCTTGGTGAAATAAATTTTGTGTGATGTAAAATACACTTAAGTTTCTATGGTGGCTTCCTTTGGTAAAAATATCAACAATGCGACCATCAGACTCTCTCATAAGATCATCAATTATTACAAGGTTTGCGTTCTTCCCATCAAACATATTAAGATCTGGTATACCTTGATGATAATTTACATTTGGCAAGTTATATAAAGGTTGCATTTCATCAAAGCACCAAGTAATTTGTGTAAACTCCCTACTACATATGTCATTAATATATTTAATGAAGTTTGTAACAAAATTTGATTTTCCACAGCCACTTGGACCTGCAACTATTGCAGTAAATGGATGAATAAAGTGAAACATCACGTTGCACGTGTGTAAATGCTTGAGAGTTACAGAGAGAAATAAAACATTTCGTTCAATTGTTGGTTTATATATTCACTTACTACATGCATATTAAAAAATAAACATAAGAAAAAGTATTTACAAATATTAACTATTTATTGACAATAATAATTGAATAAAAGATACATCTTAAGACTAGTATACAAATACAGCAGTGTACAGCAACATATTTACAAATATTATATTCATAAACTAATCGAAATACATACATATTTTAGTTAACATTAAGGTACTTAATTAGAACATTGAATAGAAATATATATTAAAATTATATTAACAAAGAAATATTTACATACAGATTTTTCTATAATCTATTTTAATTTGTAATGACCCCACGCCAGTGTATCCATATTATTGGGTAGAATATAACGCTTTGTGTCGTTATAAGACAAACATCTTTTGTTTATTTGCTGGGTGAAAATTGTGTGTTTAATTGATTTGAATCTGTACATGTTGCAAAATTGGATATTTTTAGTGAAGAGACAAGTCTTATAATTTTCCATGGTCATTTTTTTTGTAACACATTTATTAACACCCTTTGCTTTTGCTGTCAATTTATTTTCGACGTCAAATGCATACATTTTAGATCTTAGACCTACAAACTCTTTTAAAATTTTTCCATTATTTTCATCTTTGAAAAATCCTAGTTTCTTTTTATTGATTTTTGGATAACCATATGTATTATCTGATGGATAATCGGATGTATCAAATCGATAAACGAGGTCGGTTTTAATATCATTGTAAAAGTTGTCTGTAAAAATCTGATATATTAAACTATCTGTGTCAGTATACAATAATTTTAATTTATTATCAAACTTCCTCATCATGTAGTTGTAGTGAAAGTCATACATAAGAGTTTTTGAAATATCCAATATACAAAATCCTAAATAAATGGGTTTATTATGAACCAACTTTGTTTTTCGCAATTGTACTGCAACTAAGTTTTCTGCAAAAATCGATAAACTGTGAAATTCCGGTTTTGCAATCAAATCTTGTACACCTAGAGTTTTACCGTTATTTTCCCAATGCGTTAACAATTTCACATTAACCCTTTTTTCAATGTTTTCCATAGTTTTCCCAAACACGGAATTATTCATTAATTTATAAAAATCCTTTTCAAAATCCGAGACTGCCTCTATTCTACGTTTTGTATTTAAATCAATGTATTTTTGCAGCCATGAGCTCTGTCTAAATTTTAGTATTCTATGAACTTTTGTTATTTTCATTCCCATATTCAGACACTGTTTAAGATTTCTATAATGAATTTTATATCTGATCTTATTATAAAGATTTGGTATTAATTTGGTTTCTTTAGAATCACTACTTATACATATTTTCTCAGGGCAAAGTGGAAAATCAGAGTGTAAATCGTGAAGTTCAACTGGGTACTCTAAATCTACTTCTAAAATAAAACCGAATTCAGACGTGTCGGGTATATCAAAACTTGTATTTGGACTGACCCATTCAAATCCTCCTTCAGGTAAATATTGAGACATAGCCCAACCGTAAAGGTTATTTGCATCGAAATAAGCAAGATATGATGTAGGTTTATTTTCATCATAATTATCTAAAAATTTATTATTAGCTTTAGCATAACGATTGCTGCATTGTGATACTCCCCCTCTAATACCTGCCTTGATGAAAGCAATTTTATCAAAGTCTGTTAATAATTCTAACTCTATTTTTGTATATTTTAACATAGCATCCCAGCTCAAGCCCGGTGCTGTATAATAATGAGCAGGATCTAATCCATAAGTTGTTATACAAATATTTCTAAAGTTTTCGAATACATCAGTTAACAATATAACATCTGTTTTCAGATATAAGTTAGAGTAATCCAGCATATTTTGACAACCAAAATGTTGCCAAACATTCTGTGCATGATTATAATCATCATTAGATACATTTGAATCAGTTAATGAACTGTAAAATTGATTTTTAGTGGGAATAGATGTTAATTTTAAACAGTCGTATGATGTCATAAATTCATAAGGATAAATACCTTTTCTCC